>OY759242.1:14091552-16491552 GCA_963662185.1 Eilema griseolum | reverse complement strand
TCGGAAGAAACTTTTAATGACCGAGTTTGCTAGGGCCCGGCCGCCTTTCTAAAGTTCAGCCGCTAACGAGCCATTGACACGAATGTGGGAACTGAATTGTTTGTACAAAGTCTGGAGGTGCTACTTAGATGTTTAGGAGATCTCAAGTTTGTTGTTTAAGATGTGCTAATTTAAGAAGTACAATTTCAGATAATGTATCTATCATGCCTATTTATTTCTCCTCTAATATAGGAAATGTGAGTGTTTGTGTATGCAGTTAGTGTGCAACTATTAGTTACTTAATATTCGATGAATAATAATTTATATAAAGTTCATTTGTATAAAAATATCTTGAGCATACTAAACTAAGTGAAAGAAAGTAAATATGTATGATGATGCGCTCAGTTAAATTTATATCGAATAATATTCCCAAACTAAACAATCACTTGGTTATTAATTATCCTATACATTGTGTAGTCTTAATAGTTTTATGTTATTTATCACTAAGCTAGAAAATTATATAAAGAAATTAAATTATAATAATAACGTAAAAGCAAATGAAACCAAAATATTATCATCATGTGAGAGTGCCAAGTTTGTTTATGCCCAAGAGAAATAAATGTAAGTTAACCCTCGGCAAAAAACAAAACACAATTTTGTTGAAAACCTACCGAAGCAAACATACCGAAACAATAGAACGAAAAAGTTAATACAGTACATGTTAGGAACGCACCATACATCAGAAGGACGGTGATACACTAGAGAATATCCATCTGCGCCACGGGAGCTGGCGCGACAAAAATAATTACGAACACCCACAATTTTCTGATCCATTTCAGCCATGATTTCCTGACTCATTGCATATATGATGCCTAAAAGAATATTTTCTACATTACTATTAAAAGTTACAGCATCATTTATTAAGTGATCCATAGATATACAGTAATGCAATACTCAGCTTCCATTTTTAGGGTTCTGTACCTCAAGAGGAAAAAATCGGAACTCTTATAGGATCACTTCGTTGTTCGACTGTCTGTCTGTCAAGACCGTTTTTTACTGCTAATATTTAATAGAAACTAAAAACTCCCAATTCTATCCGAAGTAAATTTTCCTTCAATTTTAAATCACATCAGGGAGTATTAATCCATACTATTAATCGATGTCAGACATCGAAGATGGTACTTAAACGTACGTCTCGTCCCCATTCCAACCCCATATTTCTTAAGGGGTCAGATGGGGGACCAAAACCTAAATGACTCTCGATACGCCCCTGTCTCTAGCACGCAGAACAGGGAGGGACCGATAGTGTCAAAAAAAGATAAAAATATTATAAACTGCGCTTTTTCTCAAATTCTCCCTCCATTACTTATTTTTATTTATCTATAGCTGAAGATGGCGTTTATAAGTGTATATTTATTCGTGAACATGATAATATGTTTATGTACCAACATGTTGTAATAACTTTTCCAACTTGAAATAAAATCGCTTAAAAAGAGAGCTTTCCATAAAGTGTAAAATACATGGCTTAAATCATAAAAATTTCAAATATACAAGCTTTTAAAAGTCCAAACCGCTACTAAATAAACTGTGCCATGAAACATACGGACGTGAGAAAAAATCTTAAGCATGAATAAACTCTGTGGTAAAAGTACGTAAATAAAGCTGAATAAAATACAGATAACAATAAAATCACAAAACAGATTATACAAATATAGGTGAGGAGACATTTAAGTACATTAAAATCACATTAGTGGCAAGATCTCGGTAGGGGCCCGCGAAATTATCTTGCGCAGTGGGAAAAAATAAATTAATAAAAAATACTTTATACATTTCATATCTCATTTAGGTGGTGACAGAAAAAAAGTAAATTGTATGGAAGTGGTGATAACAAATGAATTAAACGTGATTTAATTTTGAGATTTGGTTTTTATGTTTCATTCAAATTTTTATTCTATTGAATTGTGTTAAGTTTATAAACAATTATTAGATTATACCCTATTTATGAATGGTAGGAAATATAATATATAATAAAATATACCTACAGCATTTGCTGACGTAACAGCAGAATTAAAAAGTGTTTGACGCTGTAAATTACAATGTGTAACTGATTAACTGATTACTACCTAAAAAGGGTACTTAAGGGCATAAAAAAGGTAAATTATCTAAGGGTTGCAACTTCTTCGATGATAAAAATTATAACAAGGATTTAAAATAATAGTTTCCCAATAATTTAAGTACCTACCTATAACACATATTAGGTACTTACTTTGTTATCGAGTACACTGTCTTTACTTAATTCATTTCAGTTATTAGCGGTGCGATCAGCTGCTAGTTATTCACATCTGCTATTCTATCCGAAGGTTGTCTGAAAGACATAGGTTTTATCGATAAGAACGTAAATTTCACTTATCATTAAATCAATTGATAAACTGTAACTGTAATATCTACTTTTCATGTGATGTTAACTATATTTAATCTTTTTATTAATGTTTTGTTTTACAGTATATACATGTATATAAATATACTTGCGCCTTTCTCCGTTCAAGATAGGCTCATCATTTACTCGTATGACTTGAGTCCTAACATACAAACCCACCCTACTACCTGTGTGATTCTGATTCTGATTTGTCTTAGTCTCATTTTTCTCAGAATACAAATATATAATTTCTGTAACTTACGTCAACATTTACTTCATCATTTTAGAGGTAGCCTCTAAAAAGTCGCGATGCTTTTCAGTTATTCACCAATTATGCAAACTTCGTGGTTAAATTATTATGATATTACTGGGTTTGTCATGAAATATGTTTAAAAATGCTTGTAACTTATCTGTATATGACTATAATATTCTGTTCTCAGTTCTGTATACATTAATAATTATAACTAATTACATTTTTATATACCTAATAAAAGTGTTGAGTCGATTATCTTTAAGATCATTATCTACTATTGTATGGAACAAAAAGAACATCGCCTAGATGATTCTGAATAAAGGCATAATAGACTTCATATGGTTATGTTAACTCTAAAATTCTAATTAGCAGTATATTTTATTACAGAATTTTTTAACTTATTTGACCAATTATCTATGTTTTGCACGAGTGACGATAATGGATCGTGGTAGGTTTCGCTCGGTTCATCAGCGGCTGGCATCGACCGCACAGTCGCAGACAGGCCCGCAATTTGCCTCACCAAGGCACGTTTAATATTAGAAGTCCTGATTTATGACTGGCCCCCGTAATGAAGTGTCTCCACACTACAAACGTGTATGCATCGCACTAATTCACTACCTCGGATTAATAGTAGGAAGCTCTCGTGATAATATAACGAAACATTGTTGTGAAAATGTGTCTTGTGAAGTTTTATGGTTTGGTCTACATAAGTACCTATGCAAATTGTCATTTAAGTTAGGAATTCAGTTTGTAAAAGATGCATTTTCTGGAGTGGATTATTCTGTAGTTATTAGTTGCAACAAGAAGACTTATCGAGTAGTATTATCTTATCGAGTCAGCTGCCTTCTGAAGGAGCTACTCTAGCCTTCAGAGGAGGTAGGACACGACGGTATATCCGTCCCAATCGAGCAGTCCGACTGGGGAAGTACCTCCACCCTACAGAACATCGCCGTTTAATAACGTTGTGTTGTGTTTTCGGTGGTGAGTAGGGTAGTCAGAGCTCACTAGAGAGGTTTTGTGTTGTCAGTGGGAAAACCAAATGTTTATCCTACATCTTTTGCGCTGACGACACAAAATGTCTCAGTTCTTACAGGGGTTGCAGCACGAGTGTTATTCCTCTGGTGTTACACTCGCCCGTAGGCCACGGCAACCGCTTACCATCAGGTGGGCCGCGTGCTTGTCTGCGACCTAAGTTAAAAAAAAAAAACTACGCATAGAAGTTACATCTCCCAGAACCTCTTGAGGTTAACGAACTGATAGGATTTTCGTATGTTTTACATGATTCACAGAGAAGTCAGTGCCTTAATTTTAAGCCTCGTACGCACAGACATGATTTCAGCGCAAGTCGTATTTCACAAGATCTGTACCTACTAAAAGTTTCTGCAATTTATTCACGAATGAACTTCAAAATACACTTACTCGACAATGTTTACAATACTTTTGATCGTTTTACGAAAGTGCTTTATGCACTAAAGTGGACTCTTCATCTAAAGTGAAATGTTTTACATTTAAAGGCGTATAATTCTTAATTTATAGCCAAACGCCGGTCTCCACATATCTGATACAAGTTAAGATGAGAACGGAGTGTTAATCTCGACGCAGAGACGAAATACAAATGGAAATGTAAATCCAATTAGTTTAAGAAGTCATTAAATCAGTTTGTTTAGCGGACAGTAACATATAGCTATCCACATCTCTTTGTTTTCGATGGCTGCCATCCAAACTATTTGTTATTTCGGTGAGCTTGCCATTTTATGCTGACGAAAAAAGGCTTGAAGTTTTTAAATAAGCTTTTAAGCTGACACTGCGTTTTCAGTGAAGTTAAATAATGGCATCCATATTTAAATTGGCTCAGTTTTTATTTATTTTACACAGTTTTCATTGATTTCATAGTTTCAATAAATACTTAGATCCTACCATATTTCTCTCTTTCTCCATATTTTTTTTACTTCTCTTCTTACTTATGAATAATATCCGTCAATCTTGTCTTAGATATTAAAATAATACGTTCTTTTAAAATATATTTTATCGATATTTTGATGCAAAATATTGATAAAAAATAAACAAATGTATGGAAATAATAAACAAAATAATAATAATAAGGAACATAAAGGCACAAGGTGTCCTAATCTAGAATTACTTGAATTAATAATTTTCCAGCCTTCGAACTCACTTCGCTAAACCCTGAACATAGCTGTAAGTACCTGAGCACACTAATTACAAAACATGTTAATCCGTCTAGAAATATATTTCTCATTCCCGGCAGATCCGATACAAAGGCCGCTGGCCGTTGGAGGAGTAATAAATTAGAAGGAAAGCTGCGCACCAGGATTTCCCTTGGGTTTATTCTCACTCAAGAGCGCTACACCTAATCCAGAAAGCCTTATTATGCTACCCTTAATACAGCGCTCAAGACTACTTGAAAATTTTCTCGGGAAGTAAACGGTTTAGTTCGGGAATTTTACTTTTTCCTTTTGGACCGCAGAGTTTTATATTTTGTGACAGGCCGTAAGATTCTGTGGAGGATTAAGTTCGTTACACTTGCTGCATTGTAATGAATTGGAAGTCAATTTGTTTAAAGATATTTAACCAAACCCTACCAAATGGCAAATATTTTCATGTACTTATACATTTCCATCGAACATTGTACAGATTTGATGAAAACTAACATTCATGTAAAATACAAATGCGGGTAATGACTAGTATATGATAAAAAAAAATAAGTTAGAAAATACCACCGTCCATATAAACATTCAAGAAAATGGTCGTGCGAGAACGCAACAATTTCTTATTAATTGTATTTTTGATACATATCGAAAGTTTAATTATTATTAATTGAAATTAAATCGTTTTTTAGGGTTTTTATAGATAGTAATAAACTATTTATCATATAAATAAAGTAATAAATGGCGATAGAATTCGTTAAAATGCGTTTTATTTCGAATTGCTCTTGTGGCATGAAGGTAAATTTAGAGTTGAATTTAATTGATACGTTGTGAAACTTGTGTTGCATTCAATTTAATAGTAACAAGTTATGATCTAAGGTCCGAATATAGGTAATTATTCCTATTCTGATTGCGTAGTTTTTATCTCCGATCTAGAATCGCTCACGAGTTGGCGAGACAGGTCTTAATTGGGATACGCGACACATAACATGTGCGGATTGATTAGTATAATTGATTTTATTGTGATAGGTATGTCGATAGTTTCTTATCAAGAGAGTATATTTATTGAGTCTCGATTACTAATTTGTTGGGGATTCTCCGAATGTCCGTTGCTACGTGTTTCAAGGGGAGTTTTTATATGTCTACCCATCAACATATTTTTTTGTTATCAAACATGTTGGAAAGTTAATTGCACAAGGTTCGATACCTCTTGTGCAAAGAGCTATGCAATGTAAATAGCAAATAATAGCTTTTGCATAGTTTATTAGTAATAAATATAGGTATGAATATTATATAAATTATCCACAAACATAAGCACTTGTTGTTCATTATTATCAGTTCCTTGAAGTACTTGTCTACCAATTTCTCCAATTTAAATTATTGTCTATGAGCAGCGCTCGACTGAAGTCAGCCGGCACATTCCGCGGTTATCGACGACGCGGGCGCATTTGAACGAAAGAGATAGAAATACCGTCAAAAATCACGCGCAACAAGGACGGAAGCGCACGCAACGCGCGTTCGTTTTTTAAATAATTGAGTCAGGAATGACGATAGGCACCCGACAATTCAAAGTATTTTATCGAGCTGGTAACCCTAGCACGGACAGTGGGCATTTAATTTGTTTCCTGGTGAGTCATTTTTGTACTAGGTACAGTCTTTTATCTGCATTTATATAAATTTAATTTAACGATTCAGTTGTAACTTCATTAACAGGTTTTATAGAAAAACGACTTACCTACTATTGCTATCTATATATAATATGTATAAATATATAGGTATATAGGTACTATAGTTGCATTTCAACTTGCAATTTTTGAAAATAAATTTGACTACGTAACCTTACGACCTCCTAGTTTAAACCCTATAACAAAACGTACGTACATACTTTCCTTTGGGCTGTCTTCATAAAATAACAATCAAAGCCTTTTGGACTTTCAAATAATTATGTATCCGTTTGGTATTCATTTGATGCTATGTTAGTGAGGTAAAGGTACAGTCATGTTGGATAATAGGTTACATTACAACACCAGTTTGAAATACTATAAATAAGTTTAGTAGTAGTAGTAGTAGTCAATACGACGGTAGTTGCGAAAAGAGAAATTCGATAGACATAATCTATCTTCATTTCTACTAATATGGTTTCTATTATATTCTATAAATCAATATTAATTTTCAAGACAGTAGCGGCTGAGTAAAGCATATATAAATTGTCTAGTAAACTAGGAGCCTATCTAAATTCAAACATACTTTAAGAGCTCGTTAATCATGTTAATAACAATCAGCAAAGCTTCCGACTCAAAACGATATAAATCAGCGAATTCTATTTTCAATTAGCACGCGCCACGGCCGTCGTTCCTAATTCGAACGCAGCCTATAATTACGCGACGACCGCTGATTGGCCGCAGGCTCTGTGCAGTCGCAGGCGCAACTTCATGTCCTTTATTTGCCGCAATCTAAGCTCTAGCTAGTCTATCTTTAAAGTGAGGCCAGCGAGTGTGGCGACATCTTTTATCGCGGGTCGCGCTTCTGTTTTTGTTTTGTTTGTTTGTTTTCAAACTGCGAAGCCATATTGCGTCCGTAAATTATTACTGCGAGAGATTTGTTTCCATAGTTCTGCGGCTGCAATACATCAGTGTTTGCCGGATGTTAGTTTATGTTGACGCTCGTTTTGTTTCGCGATTTTGTGCTTGTCAGACGATTGCATGACAAAATTTTATATCTTATTTGAGAATTATTTTTGTTTTGTTCGCTAGCTCTTTTATTATTGTAGTTTATTTATAGCTCTGGTTTACATCTCTGGAACATTAAAAGTTATTGTAGTTTCCAACGTTAAGTAAAGAAAATTAATAATTAATAGTAGGTATATATACATTACAATATTTAACAAGTAAATTTAGTTAAATGTACCAAGTAGTTTCCCAAGCCAACGTAGGTACATTCAACAGCTTGCTAAACCCCAGATAACCCACTTTATCTGAAACTAAATAATTCCAATTGAATAAAACTTAGGTATTGATAACTCTTTTATTCCCATGAGATCGTAGCATCTTTTACTATACTTTCAAACATTCACTGGCTGCTCGTAAACGGTTTCACTTCGGATCTCTATAGAGTTGTTAATTCAATTTTCTAAAATAAAATTGAAAATATCTGACGGTGAACACATGTCTTGACATTGCTTATTTATTACACACTTTGTTGTTGCTTCCTGTTACTCAATGAATTTATTATGTTAGTATACGAATATACAGACCCAGGAAGAACTTAACGTGTTCAGATTAATGGCGTGCACTAATTTAGGCACGATAATTAGCCTTGCAGTGAACCAGTAAACACCATATTACTTAAAAATATTAATTTCAACACACTTGCTCATAAAGTGGCTCTAATTTCACCGCAATTAGTCATATAATGGCACCTATAATCAAACTGTCTTTTTCGTGTCCATAATTCACAAGTGAATTATAGCTTTTTTATATTTTATTGGTTGTACTGCTTTGTTCTTAAAAAAGTTTCGATACAAAAATGATCATGTTCAATAATACAAATTAAGTAATATACCTACTGCTTACTCATTTGATTCAACTTCGTATTTAAATATTTGCAGTTTCATACACTATTTTATCCAATCTCATGAAATAGTAACAAAAAAAAAATACAAAGTTATTTTTATCGCTAAAATCCATTTTCTGAATGCGAATACGTGTTACGTCGCATCCACCACAGACTATGTTGAAAAATGCATTGATACCTCATTGAGTCCAGTTGAAATTGTATCAAAATAGAAAAAAAAAAATAGTTTTTTAAATTTATTTTGATAAAGCGTAAACAATGTTATTATTTTTTCAGTATTATTCTATGCATAAGTGTATTGAAAAACGTTGTATGATACACGTATGTATTGATAATTATCGTCTTCGACTCTTTTAAGACCCTCGCCAGTCGGCTCGAGTCTCAATTGCGCCTCACCGGTGATCACCAACTTTTACACACTCGTACGACTATGTCCTATTCGTGAACATTTTATTCTTTTATGTGCACATTTAGTGTTAGGAGACTGCATTTTTGTATGGAATATATCGAAATCGTTATTTCTCGATGTTTTATTTTTGTGATTTTTAATTCTTCTCTATTTTATATAGTTAAGTTGCAAACAAACATACTAATAGTGTGCCAAAATGTAAAAATAACTATTAAACTTATAAACCCTTGCAACACCAGTGTTGCTAGTGCTGCTAAAGTTTACTTAATAGGTATTATTACTTCATCACTACATATGCAAAGTGACTCTACATTGGTAGAGTCACTTGACAGTACTGTCATTGGACAGTACTGTCACTTCTTAAGACGGTTTGTACACAATATAATGCTATTTTGATTACGGTCTAAGTAGGATTAAGTACCTAGTACTTCATAGTCATTACACCAGTCAATTAAATGCTAAAACGATTTTCAATTGACGGTGATAATCTCTACATTTATAAAATAAATTCTCCAAAAAGTTAAAAATAAACCTTTACAAAATAATATAATTTTTGGGGGTATTTAACTACTCCAAATGCATCCGTCGGTCCCGGACTGCGTAATGTTTTACGGTATGGGGCGAGACAATAATGGCTTGCTCATAACATTACTCGTCCTCGGGCCTCCGTACTACGCGACCGTGAATTCACGGCAGATTTTGGATATTCGAATACGCCGAAGTAGAAGTTCACGCGATAATCTCTAACGAAAGTGTATATTGGTACTGAGTTTTCAAGAGCAGTCTTTCGTTGTGAACGTCCTATTTATTTGGTTTGAGAGTGTACTAAAATTACTTGGAATTAATTTCTGGCGTGTGAAAATACATTCACTCACGTATAAATGTAGTTGATCTGTGTTGTTAAGATTTATTTGTCTCCAGGAACTCTTATATATAGATAAATAAAGGTATTAAACAGGGATATCAGTTAATGTTTACTTATTCTTATCACGATTGGTTTATTCGTTTTGGTACTTGTTTAAACCTACACGAAGTTAGAGATCTCGGCGATGAGAATATCATTCATCCTGTGGGCCGCCCGGTTCAAATTTACATAGAATGAGATGCGCCTGGGCCTAATTAGACTGCGCCCGCAATGCATAAATCATCTCTTACTCGATGTCAGTCATTGCGAGGCCACAGGATAGGACATACGTCATCACCTTCTCATTTACTTTAATATATTTAGGTCTACATTTACCTGCCTCATAGTCATAAACTTTCAACGTATTTATGATCAAAACTAAATTGGACGATTTCATAATACTTGTTTATTTCTTTTATTATTTTGTTGATGTACGGAATAAGTGGAATTAGACATATCAAAATATATCTAATTTTATAATTAGCATTGAAATAAATTCCTAAAGCAAATAACATCTCCAACCTTGCGACAGACAAGAAAGTGTCGACATGTGCACGCGCCTCGGCCACGCAATGCAGCAGGAAACTAACTCCTTAATAGGAAATTGATTAAAACTTTAGATTCAATCTCTTATATACAGAAAGAAGCGTTTTTGTCATGCATGGTTAGTTTTTGCGTCATTTATTAGTATTTTTGAAGGCGATTCGCTTTTCGTCGGAGTCATTGTTTAATACCGTGAAAGTGTTTTATGTATGTGTTTAAAAATCGGACGTGTATATTTGTATTTAACTTTCCTCTCACCTCATTAACACAAAAAGTACCAACTACACATGTTAAATGACTTCAGTATACATCACGCGTGAGCATTAATATCCAATTGTACATACATAACATACCTAACAACACAAATTTATTAATACCCGACCGACATGTGCTTCAACTTAATCGTAAAACATTTTAATTGGGGACCTGCTATGTTAATAATAGGTGCCTCTACCTGAAAAAATGTTAGCCAAATTCTTACTATACATTTTCATTCTTAAAATATTTTACTGGTCATAATTACACAGGTACACAGTCACATACCTATATGAAATTTAATTATATCGTATGTCAAAATTATTCACGGTATTATGATTTTCATATGAAACTTGTAGGTAGTAGTACATCGTGGATCATAAACTACAACAGTATGATTGTATCTGTACTGGATTCTCTATAACTGCGCTCTAAGTAATGGTAATTACAGATGTCGCGACACAATTGTTGCTGTCTGTGTCTATCAATTGAAAGTAAAGTAGTGTTAATGTTATACATTCTTTTTTGTTTATTGAAAATAAACTGCCTCTTTTTTTCAAATTTGCATGATAACATTAAGAGAAGGTTTTTAATTGTTGGGCAAATACAAGTGCTGAAATTTGAGAGTGGCGAATTGCTGCTAATATAGTATACTTTACATGTTTTTGTTATTACATACAATTGCTATGGATATATAGCGATACAGAATTACTGTCTTTTAAACAAATAGGTGCAGTAGTTATTTTACATTTCCCGGTAATTATTCTTCCTTCACTTTCAACAAGATTCTGTTTCAGTCTGTAACCGCATTTATATTATAACGAGTTTAATTGTTGAACTTACTTTTCCTTCGCCATGTTAGCTTCAGATTGTTCTTTAATTTGTGCACGGCATCCTTTAAGCCATCAATCAAGTGTGTAAGGCCGTATCGGTTCATTGTAAACTGCCACCGTGATTGCAGAGCCCTATTGCTGCATAGAATTCCTCCATTTTGGTTAATTCTAATAGGTTACTTGCTTTAGCGTTTGTACAAGAACTAGTTTTAGACCATCTTGTCAAAGCTCTAAGCTTTGTTCTCAGAAAGGCCGCAATTGTTGAAAGGTTTTTATTACCGCGATTAAATTTTCCTGGGAACTATTATTTCGTTTTAGTTTTATCGTGAGACGAACAAAGGTGGCTTCAAGATATTATTGTGATAGTAAATACATGATAGAAGTGAGGATATTATCTTATCTTGTGAAAACGTATAAACTCCTGCATGGAATACTGCTCGCATCTCTGGGATGTCTCAGCAAAGTAAGTACTTACTAGATGATCTTGTCAGGTTGCAGCGACGTGCGGTCCGCATTATTGGAAATCCTGAGGTCACGAACACCATAAAGCCTTTGCAGATGAGTAGAGATGTTGCGCCCTTGGCAGTATTTTACCGTTTGTATCAAGGTGTATGTTCTGATGAGCTCTTCCGATTAGTCCCGTCCTCCCTTTTCCTACACAGAGCAACGCGTACAGGGCTTAGATGTCACCCGCACACGGTGCTGAACATCCAACCAAGAACCAAGCGGTTCGGAGACTCTTTTCTTTGTTGCACCATTCATTACCAGCTTTCCTTTTTTCTACAGTCCCGGGTTCTTTAAGCGGGGCGTGAAAAAGCATAGGTATGATGAGGCTGTCAAGCTGAGTCACCATTATAACATGATTTATGTAAATAATGGTGACCCTATTTTCCTCTATAAATGAATAGAAGAAAATGTGGAGATATAACTTTATAACTATTTTAAAAATCATTACGGTTAGGACACACACAACACATAGATAATCTGATGGCAAGTTGTAATTAATGCCTATTAATACTCTTAATACCAGAGGTAAACTACTTAGATAGCTCTAACCACCATAAAACATTAAAATTGTTAAAGAATTGGTAGGTGTGTATCTTCAGTATTATAGTTCAGTAGGATAGAAAAGCTACCGTTAGTTTTCACGTCAACATGCTGTGTCGATAACTACTCAAAAATTAAAGAACAAGTTTAAATTAGGGGTTACACAAGTTGTTAGCGAAGCTAATGACCTAAATGATAGGAATCCCAATCACGATGACGGCTACGCTCTCGCGGTACGAGTTCCGTGATGGTATAATACTGATAGCGGAACAGATAATGTAGGTACCTACCTAGAATTAGTTAAAATTCCTACCCGTACAGATGGCTGATAAGACGAAGCGTATCGGTGTACAATGGTTTTCGTCCTTAAGGGTCTACAGTGGCTGTCACTGCAACATTTTACAATACCAATGTGTCACCTCTATTCGTTTTATACCTACTTATATGACAATATGGGCACTAAGATAACCGACGCTTAAGAAAATAAAAGTGAAAGGTATGAATTTACTTTTTGTTTATTTTTAGCACTTACTTCACCAATGTAATCATTATTCCTTTGTTTTTAAAAATTGCTTTATTTTGTATTAAGTTTATTGACCAATACTTTTATGTGAATGCATAATACAAAATGTTGACGTAATTTTGTCGGGTTAAACTCAGGCTATGAACAATTATCTATAAATAAAACAAATGACGCTCCCAGGTGTGAACTAAACCTATAATACTCGACCCAGTGGCAGTTTGCGAGGTGAACCACTAAACTTTGATCATGTCGCAATTGTTGAAATTCTTATACAGGTTTCTCAACGTTATGTGTTGATAGATTATTATTATTAAAACTAGTAGAAGGCTTCATTTAATAATATTCTAACAGTAGTATCTAGTTAAATTGAGAATGCGTGTATGAGCTTTTATTACCTGCTAAAAATAATGTTTTTGTGTTAAATATACTACATATAGACCACGAGGTGAATAACATAACAACAATGCATGCTCTGAATCTAAGTGTATAGACACAGAATAAAAAACAGTACTGCGAATAGATAACTTATTTAGATTCATTAGTTAGGTACAAATGAATTGGGTATTTTCCTGTAGATCAAATAAATTATGTAACAAAACTTATTAAATTAAGAATGGTAAAAGAGCGGTAAAAGCTGCATCGGTTCTTACTTTATCGTTTTTATTTATTTTTAATCATATGGAGCACCTATGACTAAAAATAAAACCTATAATAGTAAATTATTTGACCTAATATATTATGATGTCATAATAATTTATTTCATACAAGTTTCCTTAAAATTTGCCGATTTGAGGTTTAGTAAAAAGTAACTAATTTGACTATTTCAATTGTGACTGCATGAAACTACACCTGAGATACAAATTGAAATCTATAGTTCCAGATAAGATGACAGAAGTAATGATAACATTTTTTATAAGAAACCAACCAATTTGTCGCTCGATCGTTACAATTATGTTTAGTCTACTTAATACTGAATTAATAGCAATATTTTTTTAATATATCACGAAAAATAAAATCTTAACAAGCTTAATATAATTTAAAAACATATATAAATCTTAGTTTTCGACCGCTGTAGGATAGCAATCATTTTGTTTAGTTATTTACAGGTTTAGCATCTAGTGACATGAAAAATGGCAATAATTATTTAGATGTGTGGTCTTCAGGAATAAACTACTCTGTGGTTTCCCAAATCGTTTTGTAAGAGGTGTGTAACGATTTATTGTTATTTGAAACGTTAAGAATACCCCTCCCATGTTTATTAACATCAATCAGGTAGACAAATGTAACCTATTTAGTGAATTCTATAATATATAAATCATGTGTTTCACAGTCGAATATAAGTATTTAAGTCTTAACAGCTGTAGCGTGCGGCTCAGTCTGCATGGATGTGGCTTATTGCGACCAAATAATAGCCTATATCTTTTTCCAAGCTCTAATCTATATCTGCACCATATTTTATCAAAATTGGTGTAGTAGTTTAGGGGTGAAAGCGTAACAGAAGAAACGGTACTACAAAGCTAAGGAGGTTTCTTTATTAGGTACATCGGCAGCTTGATGCCTTTATAGAGTAGTTAGAACCAGTTTTGGCAACGCTTGCAAAATGAAAACCAGGGACAGGTTTGATTTATTTTTTCTATTACGGGAGCGACTGCCGCCTGGCCCCTCATTGTCATCATCTCGTGCCTGACCCCTATCTTAGTAGATATACCTGTTTGCAGGTGAGAATACTTTGGACTGCTAAAATCTTGGTGATACCTTAAATGCTCTCAAACTTACTTAACAAACTACCCTACATAATAAAATATCAGCTCTAACCAGTAAAACGATACTGTCGATATATTTTCATTAATAACTAACACTTTTTCAAGTTTAAAATCGCGTAATACGCGTGTCTTGATAACCCGTTAAAGTCGGCAAATTAGTATTAATTTGTGTGTAATAAACTATAGTAGGGGGTTTTAATAACAGTCTTCGAGACGTCTAATGATATAGGGGTCGGAGGGTTACTTTGTTTATTAAAAGCAGGTTATAATTAATTGCAATAATTGCTGTAATAATCACTTGGGAACATGATTAGACTGCGAAGTGAGTTAGTGTTTTAAGCTCGTGAAAGAATGCAATAAGTTGGTATATTTTTTTTTAAAAGTTCAAAATAATTAAAGTTATTGATTTAGATTGAAAAAAGGGAACGTCCAACATGGGTTTTGAACCCACTACCCCATAAAGCTCACAGAGATAATGCTTTTACTTAATTGATTGAATCTATATCGGTAATAAATTAATAATAGTTAGCATACTGTGTGTGTACCTATATATAAATTATGCAATTGCTTAAAAATGGTATTAAAATGTAAGACAAAAGCGGACTCCGAATCGGGGACTCGAGTCCACACACACACAAGGATCCATGCTACACCTTTAAATGCTACACGGTAGGATGATGATGACGATTACCGTACTTTTACTGATTTTAAATAAATAAAACTGGATTTTGAATTGATTATTATTTATATTACATTTTAAAAACCACTTGTCTAATGGGTTCAATTTATGCTTAAAAATTCAGTTTAATTCATATAGTTAATTGATTCTAGTCACGCTATCCTAGTCGATTTTGAAATCAGTTGATTCGAATTGATTTCAAAACAGACAGCCAAATATGGGTCATAAATCATTATCCACCTGCCCTTATGATTAACATTTATTGAATGAATTAACATTGAAACGAACATTCTGGATTTTAAAGTTCAGTCTTTCGTACATCGGTATTATGAACTTCAGGATTTTGTAATTCAATATTTTGATACGTAACCGTCCTTAAGCCAAAAATAATAGCAGAAATAGTAAGTTCCGTGATTTAATCGCGAAAAGTCCCGATCCGTTGTATACTTATACTTACCTACCAGTTATTTGGGGTCGGCACTACATGTCATTCTCCTCCATATGTCATTTCCTCAGTCACTCCCTTCTTTGCCATATTCTCTTTCACGTAATCCATCCATCGTTTCTTATTCTTACCTCTGCTTCCAAAACCTTCTACATTCGTACTATGAACCTTTTTTACAACTTTTTTACTTTTTTATTCACTTTCAAACTTCCTCTAAAATGGTTCAGTCAGCACCAGATCTATCTTGACTACAAAGTCTTAAAATGATAATTCAATAATAAATGATAATGTATTAAGAGCAAGTCAAACTGTTTTTTCGATCGAAATTGTATTATCACCCGAACTGAAGATGTGTGCCAAATATCATACACACATATAAATAATACTCTGTCGACAGGAAGAGGGAAATATCAAGGTATTAAGATCATTTTGAGCACTCTGTTCGTTAAGATCGATATGATGCTGAATGTTCATAAATATAATTGTAATAAAGTCTACAATTTTGTTTTTTTTTCTAGCAATTTAATAAGTAGGTAGGTACTAGATATAAAAGTTCTCGCATGTTATCAAAATATGTCGGTCTGTTCGTGTTTACTAAAGTTCGTCGGTGTTTTTTTATATATAGGTATTAAATATTCAATTCATACCCATAAAAGTCATATTAAGTAATATCTTATCTTAACTCACCAATTCAATTATGCAATAATGTTTTTTATTAATGAAAATTTAATTTAAAATCTATTTATTTTTACAATAAATTGAAATAATTTATTGCCAAGTATTGTATAAACATTATACAAACAATAACTGTATACCACTATCTTTGCTATAATCGGAACGTTTAGCCGCCCGTCCGCATTTATATCTGCACCTTGCTCAAATAAAAACTCGAAACAATTATACCAATGCGACGAAATGTCGTAACTACCACTTGGATGAAATTATAATTTTAACATTAATCCGTCATAGGTAAAGATTAGATTGGATTGTAATATGACTGATATCGATTAAAAACATGTGGCATTCCGCGGCGGGTTTCTTTGCACCAATGCATTTTCATGGAATTGCCAGCGTTTTTCAGACACCTTACAATTGCATGACTTGAATTCTAGAAAGCTATATTGCCCAACGATTTTAATGACAGGTCTTTACACTCTTTACACATTACACTGTTTTTATATAGGTAGGTAGGTAGATATGAATACAAAAAAATAAGTATTCGTTTATAATCCTTATTACATTCTATTAAATGCGAAATGATTTAACTGACTATCTATTATCTAGCTATGAATTTTTTCTCTTCTGTCTAGAGGATTTAGGTCCCTTGAGTTGCAGGAACGGGATCAATATTCCACGCCAGCGATACCACAGGCAAGAGCTAGTAGATTGTGCAATTGAGATATTGAAGTACCCAAACTAATTTAAATTAAACGGCCTCAAGGAATTATTACAGCGGAGGCTTATTAACATAACAAGATTGTCCAAAACTAAAGATCTCTATTAACATTGTAACATTAATCAAGTTTTTTATTTACTGAGCAAAAGATAAATTATAGTTTTACTTTTGATAGATGAGTTATCTAGTCTTATTAAGTACAGTGCGTTAGTTAATTTATCCTACTATTCTTTTCTACTCAAACGCCCACCCATTTCATCCTCCAGGATATTACTTAGGTACCTATATTATAATAGGTAACTAAATTATGATTACATAGCATAACATAAACTCACGCTTATATCCGAGCGGTAGAGCAGAGATGCTGGCACCCACATTTCGTCAGTTTATGTTTAGGTCCCAATGTAATAGGTGGCGAGCCTATTGCAATAAACCGGGTACTTATAAACCTGCGATAAATACATACATAACTTTGAATAGCATCGAAAAATCATTGGTGTGTGCCATGGTAAAACCTAGGATCGAACCTGAGACCTCGTCTCAGCAGTTCATTACCCATACCACTAGGCTACGGCGGTTATTAATGATTAATGAAAAATTATGATAAATGATTGTAAACCTAAGTTAATAGGTTTATTTTTAAATAAAAATGGTTAAATTTAAGGTAAAGAGTTTCGTAAGTTCGGTAGGTACCTAAGGTACTTTTTTATCTTACGGAAATCCGCTCGGATTATTTTTACATATTTCTAATGTTGGTTACGAAGTGATGACGTAGGTAAGCATCGAATCATTCATTAATTTAAATTAAAGCTTTGTACAATTGTAGTTTTTTATCTAAATACTTGAAGTTTGTGTGAAGATTCTTTAATGAAAATAAAATAAGATACTGCAACGCATGCCAGTTATTAAGTACACATTTGATAAAAATCGATACGTAATCGCGATGATATTTACAAAGTATGTAAAAGTAACAACACCTTTTGTTTAGCCAACGTTGCGATCGGAATGAGCTGATGATAGGCACGGGTGGACTAGAATCTCTAGAGCTACCTACCTATCTACTATCTAATAGTTATAGTTTATTTTAGCCAAGCTAGTTTATTTTAGGTAGCTCAGTGGTACCTACGGGTAATGGACTGCTGAGACGAGGTCTCGGGTTCGATCGCAGGTTTTACCATGGCACACACCAATAACTTTTCGATGCTTTTCAAAGTTATGTGTGTATTTATCGGAGGTTTATAAGTGCCCGGTTAATGGCAATAGGCTTGCTAACTATTACAATGGGACCTAAACATAAACTCGCGAAATGTGGGTGCTAGCACCTCTGCGTACCCCTTCGGGGATATAGGCGTGAGTTTATGTTCTGTTATGTTATTTTAGATACTGTCTTATCTTATTTACCATATAGTACATACTATAACGCAATATAGTAGTCTATATTGTGTTGCATGATTTTTTGTGGCTATAAGGTTAGATTGAGCAATAAACAAATTCATACCTTATAGAGCTGTAATGAGGGAAGTTCTATTATAAGGGTGATTGCTTAAGGTGCTGCCACACTGCTGTTAACAATTTTTACAAACATTTTCAGACACAAAACATTATGTTACAAACAGTTACAATCTGTTAGTAATTGTTAGATGTTTTTAGTGTTCCTTCACTGATGGAAAATGATTATAAACGTTTTATAACATTTAGAAACATGACATCATCTTGCAGTTTGGATTTGTCGAGTCGTCTACCTACACGGAAATGTAAGAAGATTTACTCATTGAATTAAAAAAAATAAAAATTAAAAAAGTAAATAAAGAACGCTCCATTTGTATGCGTCTAATATTAAAATCTAGACAAATGTTTTATTTTGTAACAATTTTTGTTTACTAACAATTTTATTAAGAATATTATACCAACATTACCTAACATGAAAACTTAAGAAAACATTTTCTAACATTGTGACTAAATGTTATATTAACAATGTTTACTAACGTTTGTCAACATTTGTTAACAGCAGTGCGGCAGCACCATCACGCTAACTTAACTTTACATAAACCGAGATGGGTCATCTAATTATATCTAAAATGTACTCAAATTTTGTTGGTAGACCTTCAAAAATATTCACCTATCACCGGAGAATCACACAGGAAGAAGCTAGAGATAGGTATAGCTCTAAAATAGTAAAACCTCACACGCTAATGGAATAAAGTAGAAGCATAAATAAGAAGAGGTTTTGCGGCGAGCTGCTAACGAGACGAAGCAAGTTCCTTGTCGGGAGTTCTAAGAGTTAAGAATTCTTCAAGTTGCTCGAAGCTCAAGTTTCGCAGGTGCGGTTACATTCGACTTCCCTTGGAGCTTCGTGTTTTCAATTTAAACAATTATTGAATACTGTTTTTTTAGAACAGTAATTTTCTAATGAAATAGGGACACCGGGAGTGTAAAATGTAACGGAATGTAGAAAGAAAAATGTTGAGAATGTGCGGGTGTATGAAGAATACCATTTACTTCATACTTAGGTGCATTCGTCGACGTAGGGCATACCTACCACTGAGTCAGTCAGCCTAGGTTAGAAGAAATGCGAGGCTATTCAAAGGATCTAGTTATGTAATACCCAGATACCTTCCATCGCATCAATTTTCGTTCACATATTTAAATAGTTACCTGTTTTGTATAAGAAATATCTAATTAAAACATTCAATACTGCTGCTTAAGTTATTTAATCCATATATGTAGTCGTATCTTAAACATATAGTTAGATTAATTAATCACCATGGGATGAAAAAATAACTTTAGAAGATAAGGTTTTGTTTCTCTATTTAAAAATAATATTAATCTGTATCTCATTTTCATTAGTGATTCGAAATTCAAAAAATTACAGGTAGACAGAGATACAAAACTTTTAGTTTAGTAGGTATCTACCTAATATCAAAGTGGATACTAAATGAGAGGATAGGTAGTTTGGCAGGAGAGCGATACTGGCCTTTTTGTGTTGAAGGGAGACCTAATCAATCTATCATGTTTGGTTATATACCTACATTGAAAGTGATCACAATTTGCATAACTGTCACAACTCGATGTTTGCTGATAATTACTGATTTATTGCATTCCAAGATTAGAAACATAAATAATGCATAGACTAAGTAGCACGTACTAAAACTACTACTAATCAAATAAATCACAATACGTCACTAACAATACGTAACGGGAGGTTATGTTGGACTTGAACCGACTGAATCACCAGCCGTCTGAGGTTATAGGATGCCGGAGGTGACGTTGTCGGAGGTATTCCTCTCACCCCGGGCCATCTCCTTCAAGTTGACCCTCTTCGGGTGTAGAGACTAAGGAGTCCCCATCTACTCCGCAGGTATGAGACGGCATGCAACGCGAGCCGCCGCCTCGGGCTGCTTCTGCTAGGGTGACAGGCGGCTCCACACGTCACCCCCAGGCCCGTGCTAATGGGCGATAGAAGTCATTCTAGAATTACGGTCACGGTTGGGTTTCAATATTTTAAGAATATTCACCCATTTTAAGGCCAGGCCAGCACCTTTTGCTTAACTTTGCAACGTGCTAACCTACTCGTTTACCACTTAGCCAGCCAGTCACCCTATGATTTGCAGCCACAGTCTCAACCTTATACAGGCAAAAATGCAACCGTTGTTATAGCAGGAATATGAAAAACTTCTCAGTACGTTAGATGCGACAGTTTGACCCCTGATCCGAGGTGAGAGCGATGTCATCTTTCTTTTGGCAAAAAGCGACGTGCGTTGAGGATTCGTCGACAAAGGAAAGTATGAAAACAAGTTAGTCAACATTTGGAGTCACGATATGCTTAGGTAGGTGCTATAGGTACAATATCATATCCCGGTTCAAAAACCAAAACTATGGTAAGACTAGATAGTTATTCATTGTAAAGATCCAGTAGGTATTTGGGTATTACCATTGCTTGGTATTGTTCGTCAAAAAAAGAAAATTAATTTCTTGATATTTGGTAACTTTATTAGCATACTTTGATTAGTAATGTGAAACGGTTTGGCATTAAAATAGGTACCTATAACATTTGTTACTAAAATGCGGACAATGGCCTGCCTAGTCTGGCAAATGGTAAACTATTTTAATACTAGTCAAACATTCACCAAGATTAAAAACAATATTTTTATACTACTACTATACTTTTTGTGTAAATAATTTTCATTTAGAAAATTTGCATCGAAATCTATCAAATCATCATCAATTTCAAATAGGTACCTACCTAATACAAAACATTTTCTTTTTCAGTAGGTAAACAGAATTATTAATTTGTTTAGCTAATCTTTGCTTTAAGTTGATCAATTCATGAATAAGTATTAGGTATTATTGTTTGAAATGAGGTGTTGCTTGTTTCTTGACACAGATAATCAATAATCTAAATTATAACTGGCTGGTACCAACCGCTTGGAAACAGTATGCCAAAGCCTCCCGACATCGGGAGAGGCCTATGTCCAGCAGTGAACTGGGATAGGCTTGATTGATTGATTGAACTTTGGCATTAAGTCCTCCTTTGTACGAAATTACTGTGCATAAAGTTGAATAAATAAAATAAAATAAAAAAATCTGCCTGGTTGCACTAAAAGGCTCTTTGATTCTAAATTCAAATAAATTTTATTTATACCCAATATAATTCTATTTTTAAATCATTATTTAAGCTTTTGTTTTCTCTCCAAAGTTACCATATTAGTTACATAGTCAAATATATTTTTTTTACAATCATGAATTTATATCTCCACGTAATAGGCAGGTAAAGGACCTGATAAATGTTTGTGTAAATAAAAAATAAAAGTATAGCTACAGTGTAGAATTCTTCAAGAACTCACGTACAGTGTCGTTTAGAGGTTACTAGGCTCGCCCTGGACCGGTTTATCACATGGTACGGTCCACGTGCGGCCTCCACGATACACTTATATTATACAAGTGAGTATACCCATACACGAAGAGAAGGACGTGATGCTCCAATATGTAAGCGATTTTACAGCTTTTTAAATGCTTCCTTCGTTTATTTATAGAACATTTGGGTAGCTCAGTCAGCTGATATTGTGGGTAGGCAATAAGACTGTGTTTAAACGAATGATATTTAATACATACCTACATATACATACCTACATATAGTCACGCCTTTATCCCTGGAGGGTTAGGCAGAGGGGAATTAATACCTACATTTCACCAATAATTGTATTCGGTCCTAAGTAACAGGGGGTGAGCCTATTGTCGTATTTCGGGCACTATTGTTGACTCGAGCCATGCATCTGAGGCAGAGTCTGGGCTGTATATATCTGTCTGATGTTAAACAGCTTTATTCCTTAGTCGCCTTGTACGACACCGTGTGGAAAGAGATTTTGTAGCCCTAATTCTTCTCTGCCGGAAGCCACGAAAAATATGAATAATTATTTTATAAGCTATTTCAAACTTATAAGGTCAATTCTTACTACTAAAATTGATTTATCTACTAACCAGCTGTTGCCTGCGGCTTCGCCAGGATGGAGGTCAGTTATTGCGTCTTTTAGTCATATCTTCTGTTCTACTCAACCATTAGCCTGAACGATCAGACTCTTTCTTTCTATGCTAAAGACCCCTTTGGATGGAAGGTTTCTTACACTATTTACTTAGGTGTTAGAGCGGGAACAGGACAGAGCTAATTCTATCCTTGCTGACAACAATCAGTTACGCCCATGTTTTGCATACAATTGATACAATATCGTTCCAAATACGAAGCAATACAGGCGTATACAAACAGCAATCAACAATCAAGCAATACACGTTTTGATTGTGACTGTACACATTGCGACTGCACTGAATATTGATATTTCGACTTGCGATTTCCTAAATACTTCATTGTTCTGTAGTTACAGTGCCTCATGCGATCAGTCGTTGGGATGATGCGACTTCTGTCTGTGTATTGCTTGTAGGTAATACGATGTCCAATGATAGATATGATTTAAAATTCAAATAAGTAATTGCTAAAATGAGTTGCAGAATACTTTTGAAAGCGTTAATGATCCGATTACCTACATATTTTATACATAGATACTTGAGCCAATAATTTATATGTATCGTCTACTAGAGAAGCTGTTTAAATACATACATATAATCACGCCTATATCCCCAAAGGGTTAGGCAGAGGTGAATTAACACTCACATTTCACCTATTATTGTATTCAGTCCCACGTAATGGGGGGTGAGCCTATTGCCGTTTTCCGGGGATTATTGTTGACTCGAGCCATGCATTTGAAACTAGATAAATGACCTAATGAATTTTGGCACTATCCTAATAAACAAAAACATAGCGGATCTTTCTATAATGTCATCTGTATGAGAGCTACAAAACGTTGCGCGTGGTTGATAAGGGTTCATTTTCGTAGAAGCGGAGATGAGACAGACATACTAAAATCGAAATACGCTCTGCTTTACTCGTCTCCGCCTCAATGGAAATGCAATCTTACTGTGTGTTTTAGGTAAAAAATGTATTTTGGTGCTTAATCATTTTTATGAGTTACTTAACGCACTTTTGCTACTGAATGTACCTACTGACTAAATGTTTAATGCTAAGAAGACCAAAGTACTATGCGACTAGCTATTATGCGTAATTTATGCTGAACACACTAACTAGTAGGTACACATTTCGTAAAGACTCAAAACAAATCTATAATCGGTACAAAAGGCCCGAGGTCAACTCAAATGCGTTCATGCTCGTCTCCGCCTCAATGGAAATGCAGCCTTACTTTGTGTCTTAGGTAAAATATATATTTTGGTGCTTAATCATTTTTATGAGTTACTTAACGCACTTTTGCTACTGAATGTACTGACTAAATGTTTAATGCTAAGAAGACCAAAGTACTATTCGACTAGCTATTATGCGTAATTTATGCTGGACACACTAACTACTCAGTAGGTACACATTTCTTGAAGACTCTAGATCAATCTATAATATGTACAAAAGACCCGAGGTCAGCTCAAATGCGTTCAATCCCATTAGAAGTTTGTTTAAACGTCTCTACCTGTAGTTAGAAGTATTTGCTAATTGGGTAAATGTTAGTTCCAAGCTATTGTATAATTTGCAAAGTATACCCTTGTGCATAGATCTTCGATTTTGAGTTGTTCGATTGTACAATCAAGCATCTGATTTGTACCTAGGTGCTGTTGTCTAAATTAGGTAGGTACCGAAAATGAAATGTTATGAGGCTCTTCGAATTTTGTATAGGAAAATGCTTTTATGGAAACTAGCAGTACATGAACACTGTCTTAGTATGCAATTTGTGTGGTGAATATGGTTGGCATAGCTTGGGCTAGCTATTGGGCGATTGACGGTTATAGATTATATTTAATACATAAACGTACTTAGTTTTATTTAAAATGATTTCTTTAAATACAATATTGTAGAGCTTATCAGTCAGTATCCCAGATAGGTACCTACATCTTATTTTCAACTTAAACAAATTTAGAGTTTATATTATTCTGGTCAAATAAACGAGCTCAAATGAAGCGGGCGGCGCAAGTATATTTTGATCAAACTCAGGAGCAGAAGTTCAAAAACAAGTGGCCGGGGGGAGGGGCACGCACGCGCGGCCAAAGTTATCGCATTATTCAAGCGAACGCGACTCTTGAGTAATTTTGAAATATTACAATTTTCGAGGCGCGCCACCGCCGCCCCGCACTTCGACGGACGAAGACCAAGTTACTTATGACTGCTCTGTAAGTGAGGTACATGAGATAGTTAGGAGTTCTAGGCAACAGTTTTAAACTTCTGTTGTTTATTTTTTTTGTGGTTATTTATCTCAGCTTTTAGTCGGATCTTCGTTTGCGTGGATGTACGTTATTTGTGAAGGCAGCGGAACTCTTTGCTTACTAGATGTCAACTTTTGTTATGATTGAATAAAATAATACTGTCTATTAAGTACCTACTTACCTATAGTAAAAAAAAACGGAACTACTGCTCATGTCGAATGGCTATAATAAAAGTATTGCCAGTGACAATAATTCTGATTAAATATTTAGGTTCATATTAATAATGGGACAGGATACAAATTTTGTACTTATCTCAATCTACATACCTACTTTGATATTGACCTTCCAAAAGAAGTGTTAGTACCTACTTATCTATAGATACTACTTACATAATAATTTTTGAAAGTTTATATTGGTAGGCAATTTTATTGCAGACAATTTGCAAAACATATTTGTTTAAAAAATATAGGTATCTTAAGTAAAAGCAATGTGATTGCTCAAACAAATTTTGTCGACAGATGTTAATAACTTTCAAATGCCAAAAAAATGTTGAACTCCTAAAAATAATACAGTTATTTCTAACAGTAGCAAAACTATAGGTACAATAAAACAAAGAATACATTTCTTGCAAAGAATAACTGTAGTCAAAACAAAAACATGTGCTATATTAAAATAAACAAAGGCTATAAAATGACCGAATTCTAAAAATTGCGTTGCAACGTTAACAAAAGCAGGCCTACTTTGTCCCATTGTAATAATAAACTAAAGAAAGAAAAGATGCAAATTCACACCGTTATGTTTACGTCCTTTTTGTTGGACCGTTAGCTATAAAAAAATGAAGAAGGACCGTTTAGAAATATTACAATTGCAATAACGTTGCACAATCTGTAAAACAACACTTTGCTAGTCACCTGCGGAGACAGGTAACTGATTATCATGCTAATTTCTGTAACAATTGTGTTTGAGCTTAGAGCATGTTTGGAGAATTTGTGGCCAAAAGGTAACATTACACCTTGGCGTAATTTATTGTTCTATTTGTGGCGTTTGTAACAAAAAGTTCGTTTCCGTATTCGACTTATCTTGGACACGAGAATTTACTGCTTTTTACAAAATGTCGTAAAGAAATCATAGTCACCTTTTGTGTAGATTGTACAATTTAAATATCAATTGTGTATTTTTAGAAAAGTAACCTGTTTAATTCTGTAAGTTATTTATTACTTACAAGCTTTTACCAATTTTAAATGTGTTATCTTTATCTTTCGTCATGGTAGCGAGAGCTTTTAGTTTTAAGTCTAACCATAAGCTTTTGCACATAAAAACTTTAGCAAAGTTCTTTGAGTAATTTTGTACGAAAGCTGAATAAATACAAGAAATATTTATTTGCACAAGATATAAAATATGCATATATTAGTGACAAGCTCTGTATCTTTATTAGATTAGCTTTAGGTAGGTAATAAGTAATAAATACACAGTTTAAGTTTATTACTGTTATTTTTAAATTGCTAAGTGTGAACACTAATTATTTAATAATATGTTATAGTTACAACATTATTTATGCAAATTATTAGTATATTATTCTCTATCATCATATCCATAGAATTATTTATAATGCCAATATTTATAGGTACAACAGTAAAAATAATTATTCAATTAGTAGTATTTGTACGCGAAACAAGTTATTGACCAGATGTGGTGAAGTTTATGACGCCTAATAGGGTTTATGGCTTTTTTATTGACATTAATGTTCTCTTGACTTCGCCGTTTACGACCACCTCATTCATTATCGAACCGTGGAGGTCGGAACATCACTGTAAATCATAAATGAAATTATGGATAAGTAAACATACGACTATTTGGACTTCTTTACTTATGACAGTTCTATTGACATGTATTAAATAATTCGCAATAGTTTTTGGCAAGTAGTATACCTACTATCTTGAAAAGATTATGAGATACCTACTTATCAACAACCGACCCCAACTGAGTTAATGTGAGAATGATGATGATGATACATATCAACCATTGTCAACAATATTTATTTCAATTAGAAGTTTGCAAATCTCTTGTGCCATAAATTATAGGTACAGACCTGCAAAACATTTCATTAATATCAAGTTTTTATCGGACTTCGGCTGGAAATATAAATAAGTTTACTAAAGCGATTGTCGTTTTTATCTCAAATTTCATTATATGTCACATGGACAAGAATTCCGTAGTGCTTGAGACAATAATGTCGTAACATCAACGACAATGCGAGCACACGCGGCCGCACACCGTACGATTTATTGCCTATTCGATAATTATGCGGATTCAAAGCTGAAGTGCGGTGCTTTACGTTCAGGTTTACGGTGTTTTACGGCGTATGACTATTAAACGACTTTGAATTTTGTTACACTGGGGTTAAGATCTATTCAGCGTACTATTCCAACCCGGGAGCGAAACAATCGGCTATTTGCTTATTCCGTTGCGGCAGTGGGACTCGCTCGCCACGTTTGAAGTGACTGCAATTTGTCTCCAACGACGTATTTCAAGTAGATTATGATCGTGTGTACGAGCGATGCTTGCATAAATTTGCTACTAACATGTTGTTTTTTGCTTGTATATCGCGGGAGGTAATCAACTCACCTGGTAGGTGCTGAGTAGTACTTGACACTTCGCAAATTAGTTTTTACTCATATTAAAATTTCTAAAATGCATCATCGGTTGTAGATGCACCTCGTTGACTGTTCAAACACAACTAAAGATCAAATATATAATAAGCTACATAGAAAAATAGTAGATTTCACCAGAAATTTTCATTAAGAGCTAAATTAGATAGAGTAAATGTTTTGCGAATTAAACTATATTTAGTGAATGGAGTTATCCTATGCGAACCGTTAAGCAAATAGGGTTGACCTCAGGCATAAACAAGCAGCGACAAAGTTGCCATGTTTTTATTCTTCAACTTATTGTCTCAAAATGGCTT
The DNA here is from genome assembly GCA_963662185.1 of Eilema griseolum. Classification (NCBI taxonomy): domain Eukaryota; kingdom Metazoa; phylum Arthropoda; class Insecta; order Lepidoptera; family Erebidae; genus Eilema; species Eilema griseolum. The sequence goes on along the minus strand of OY759242.1, from coordinate 16,463,655 downwards.
TATCGCAAGGTTTCTTGTTTATATAAATGCGTAATAAATAAACATGAACTTTAATCAAATTCGATAAAGGCAGATGCGCGCATCTTTTATGGCAATAACGGGTGTGCGTCCACCAGCAGCGTTGGCACTTGCTTGCATGACAAAAAGAAAAGTAAGTATTATTCGAATCACTCATTAGCTTATTAAGATGATAATTTATGACCGCGAGTAAAACAATTTCATGCTGTATTGCCACTTGAATTTTCTGTGCAACTTTTTGTTAGACAAGGTCCCATTCCATATTTGCATGAAACAATAAATGTTAAGAAAGTTTTTGTCTAGTTTATATGAATTCAATTCATAACATAATATCTATGTTCATTCAAGTGTTAGGTCTTATTCCTTCCGTTTTCATCATTGTCATAACAACAAAATCAATCTGTCAATTAGCTCATCAATTTATGAAAATTTTAAAACTTTAATTTTATTTTTATGCCAATTTTGTTATTAAGTTTCACAGTCTTTAGCTTTTCTTTACTTGCTTTTTTAGTGAAACTAAATAGAAACTGATATAATATATGTATATAGCTAATACTAACTTAATCCAATGCTTAATGCAAGTAATACAAATGTGAAAGGTTATGAGATGTTCGGATGCTTGATTGTGTGGATTATTAGCTCATTGAGTTCACAATTTCACTCAAAAATATTTTTTGCAAGTTATCAGCCATATGAATACCAAATCGATCATATATTTACAGTTATATTTTAATCAGAAATAGAGTTCTACGCTAAAATATTTTAATTTTAATATCATCTTAAAATGTTTTACTTCAATTATAACAAAATATACTAATTTTATATAATGTTAAATGAGTATTAAGATGCATAAATTTGCTACAATAGTTTTAATATTTTAAAATATATTCTTTCATTTATATTACATACCTAGGTACATTGCATACAGAGGCTACAGTAGTTTCTCATGTGAGGTCCTGTTTAAAAAGTAAAATTTATTTTATTTCCTCTTTATGTCTGTATTACATAGTAATTAATTATTAAATTGTATATCTTGAAATATGTGTGAATAATATTTTACTTAACTGATATCATTAACTATAATTGAGATACATTTGAGCTTTTCAAGTTATAGTAGATAATGATTTAATTCTTGGACTTAGTAATGAAGTGAAGATTATGTCATTAAATATAATATGTGTCAAGGTAATATATAAGATGCAATAAACACTTTTATTAAAATATTAATAACCAAGAACACATTGTTAAGCGATTAGGCAATTAGGTGCTTTAATATATATCAATATTTATATATTTTGTTATTAAAAATATATATGTCTTAATAATAATAAAAAGAACAACACGAAATAATAAATATACAGAAATATATTTTTTCTTAATTTATCATTCTTTTTTTTATTGTCTTATTTAAGTTGAAGTATAAAAATAATAAAAGATTAATATCCATGAAGTCAGACTTTTTCATAGTTTCTGGTCCTGTAAAAAAGTCTATAAAACGTCTGACTTAGCTAATTAGATATATTCATAAATTAATTAATCAAGCTATAAAAAATGAACATGATGAACGGAGTGCATATGTGTCGGGCAAACTGCTAATTTAATTTCATCTTGCATAAATATTTTGTTGTGAGAATAATATGTTTTACTGCAAGAGGTAAATAATATTAATTTGTGATGCCAAGAAATAGTTAAATGTACTGCATGCAATTGAGTCACAGCAGCTTATAAGGTAAGGTGAATAAATATAACAAAAAGCGACCAACATCATCACTGAATAATAACAAAAGATTGAGATCTAACAGGGTGATGTGAAATAAGACAAATATGGCGGCGTGCATGACCGGAATCACAAAGTTGCGCCCGCGCAAGCGAAGTAGGTAGGTAGTCCTTAAACTAATTGTTTTTTATTTTTCTGGACTTTAAGGAAGTCTGATCAAGGATTGATAAAGTTGCTAGTTTTTGCTCTACAAGAATAAAATGATTACAAGCTCGGAAGGTTCAAAGATGATCTTGGATGTTGGACGGTTTTAACTTTTTAATAAAATAATGCTGTAAATGTTGTATTTTAATGTTGTTTTAACCCAAGTATGTCTACATTGTTCATCCACTTTTTTGCGAGTAATAAAGCCTTGCATTCAGAAAAAAAAGCACTTAGGTAGATAAAATATGAAATCGAATTTTTTTTCTTTTATCAAATAAATAATATTTATTGATTTTTATATTTGTAATATTTTAATATTTGTTAAGTTGTTAAGATCATTGTAGTGCTGTAGAGTCAATCACAAATATTAATTAAATATTAAAAATAGTTTTTTTTAGCAATAATATCACTGACTTTTAAAACTAATTTTTTTAGGAAAAATTATACATCCATAATGGGACTTGACCTCGCGAATTTGTACTAAAAATCTAATTTTCTAAAAACCTGAGATACAAAGGAGGTCGCACATCACTTGTATGTACCTATTGTAATTTACCTCATCTTCTAAACAAAATTCCCACATTATTAGGAGGGGAGTTAACGTTAGAGTACCTACTGGGTGGAGTCAGACACACAACCTCTCTGTTTACAAGATTAAATGCCTTAACCATTAAGCTACCGCCATTTCATAGGTAAGGTGGTTTCAAATTTTATATAATTTCATAAAATTTAAATAATTCATGAAGTAGATTCTTTGTTATCTTAAATGAATATGAATAGATAAATATGTATCTACATTATAGTTATTTTCTGTAGTTGTGTGGTTCATAATATAGGTAGGTAGGTATTGAAATTTCTATGGACATCCCTTTGTAGATTATATTCAAAAATCAAATAGGTACCTACAGAAATAGTTATAGAATATCTATTTGGTAAAATGCAAATATATCTACTTAATAAATAGGGTTCATTACATAGGTAGTAGGTAATTTTAATTTTTTATAATTATTTTCATCTGATCTAAACATTAAAAAAATAAACTTATTAATTGTAGAGTTTGCATTTAGGATTTTGTCAAACTCTAGTATTTCTGCCTGCTCTTTATTGAAGTTAGGACTAAATTAAACTACTGAAACTTAATTTTATTGGTTATTTTTTTTGTAAAACCAAGAATGAGGGGTAGTAAAATATATAAATAAAATAATATAAAATACAAAATATTTTAATATCATATTTAAAAATACATATTATCAACATTATTCAATATGTTTTTTTTAATTTCATGTAATGTAAAAACAGTTTTTTTTTATTTACTAACTTATAAAGGTAGATATACCATCTTGTTAATAGTAGATACCTAATTTTGATATGGACTATAGGAATTTATCTGTTCCCACTCAGGAAAAATACTCTTGAGTTACAATTACATATGAAACAGATATATGTTTTAATTTCTACTAAACTCACTAAATATCTGATAGTAAACGTAAATGCAGTAGATAATTTGCCCGATAGATACCAGTAGGGCAAATTCATTTTTCCTGAAGTTCAAAAAATTGTCTTAACATAATTTTGATATGATCATCAATTTTGATGTATGATATCAGAAACAGTACCTACCTATGCATTATCAACATCTTAAATTATTTCAAGCAGTCGAAGAAATAGCTATTGAGTAGGTACATACCTATTGGTACTTATAACGCCTATAATAACATTTTAATTATGTATAGAATTATTATTACAAATTACAATTACTATTAAAACAAATTACAACGTCTTTATATAATTTTACAACCCATGTTATCTTGTAATTTTCATAATATTGTTATCATAAGTATCTATTCATACTTAATTATGAATATCACATAATAATTATCTTCATATTCAGTTCAATTATTGAATAATGATGTACAATTAACACGATAAAATATTGTAATATTATTCAAAATTATCATAACCATGGCGGTAATAGAAAAATGTAATCTATCTCTACTCAATAACAGTGTATTAAAGATGGTAAAGTTTTTGTGAAGTATTATCGACATCACAAGGAAATTTGTACCTTAAGTCCCTTAGCTGAAGGATAAAATTCGTACTAAATAAAGTAGAGCCAAGTTACGGCAATCTTGCTAACTAGACCATATACGTACTTTATTTTACTGTTAACTTACCTAAGTGTCGGTAATTTTAAAAGTAATATTGTAGATGATTTGTTAAGCTGGTTTAACTTCAAATTGTATTGAATTACAGCTGTTAGGTACCTACATACTAAATTGTTTGAATTTTGATCAAAATAAAAAAATACTTTCTCGTATGCAGTATTTATTACTTATTTTTCTTGGTTTTTATATTGAGTTAACGTTATTTGTATGTAATGTTTATTCGAATATAGTTTCGTTTAAGGCATACTTACTGTTTCAAATGTCTATTTCATAAAGTCTTCATAACCAGAAAAATAATAACAGTTCTCTTATCGCTATAGGCTATTGCAATCATCCAATACCAATAAGTTGATCATTCGAAATAGTTTCAAAACTCGCACCTGACGTTCGAAAGACCTTGAAAAAGTTAGTTTGACGACCAGTAGTATCGTGGTCCCTTGCCCCGAACCTGTGAAGTTTGTGGCCGTAAATCGGCAATAAACTTACCTTAAGCCGGGCGGCCGCAGTTCGCCGACGGCAAAAGCGCTCGCGCCATTTCGCTCGCTTAAACTTCTTCACAAAACTCACAGTTCTACCCGAATAAAAAGAGTTCCGAGAGTTTCACTCCGTCAAGTCACGTGTCAACGTTTTAGATGCGGCATGAGCGCAATACGTAATGTGTCGGGCGCACGTGGGTAAGTAGCCGTCAGCCGTCAGGTGCGGAGGCGAGCACGTCGTGTTGTTTATGGCGCGGTGGGTTACGCAACGCGTAGTCGCCGAGGCGCGCGTCAGTAGAATGTGGCGACCGATGCTTTACGAGCGACGCCGCACCCCCCGCCAGGCGACGCCACACGCCGCGGCGCCGCACTAAATCTGTGACCAACAGAAAAGGACACCACCACCCTCCGTTAATCCAACACCATTGATGTCCGAGAGACAACGTTAATCGGAGCGATTAATTGAACAGTCCGGTCTCGACTCGCGATAGAATTGTATCGGCGGCGGTTGGCCGTAGCACGGCCGATCCAAGCAAGTGCGGCGTCGTAAAGTTTCTTCGTGTATCGTTCGATGCACCAGACGTTGATGCCAGTACACACAGCTGGAAAGTTGCTCCACTACGTTAAAACTTGTAACGAGTCAATCTCAATAAGTAGAGATACTCATGTTTAACCACAAAAAGAGTAGCAAAACGCAACCCAATTTTGTGCTAAAATTCTTCTCGCCTAATCTTTCTTGCATTAACAGGGCAACAACTTTCAAAGTAATTTAATATAATAATTAGGTAAATAGCAACAGTTGTTGTAGTGATTTATACAATGTTGCTACAAGATGGAAAAAATAAATGATGATTATCCTTTTCGTTCCACTCCATACTATCTTTCAACATTGTACTAATCTAGGGTTACTTTTTAAGTACTTAGTGCATGGACGCTTCTGTTGGTTCCGGACCAGTAAACATCATGTTTGCTTTCACAAACGCTGCGTTTCACATTTATAACCATAAGCAAGGTCAAGAAGTCACTTTTTGCCTCACAGAACTGGTAATCTATGGAGTGTCAATTCTTCTTCGTCAAGTCAATTTGTAGGACTCTTGCAAACGGTTGATAAAGTCCTATTTTGCAATGTTTTCCCTGAACTTGGGCAAACTTGGGTTCGCAGACGGAGTTCTACTATTAACTAGTTTTATTTTCAACAAGTTAGATACTTTTTCTAGTGCAGGTACATCATTTTTTTAGTGCAGGCCTCCCCACGGGTAACTCCCCCCTCCGTCCCCCCGCTGGATCGGTTTTGACCCGATTAAAACTGCACGCCATATTAGGTCATTAGTTATCGAAGGTGAGATTGCCTCTGGCATATTCCTTACGCCTCACGTGAGGCCCTAGCCTCGTTGGCCCTAGCCAACGAGATAGGAGGTAGGAAACAACGGTATTCTCGCCCCAATTGAGCAGTCTGTCTGAGAAAGTACCTCCACCCTACACAATACCACGGCTATAATAACCTCGCGTTGTGTTCCCGGCGGTGAACACTGCAGATGGCCTAATCTTATTGGAAAGTTTTAGTGCTGTCAGTGGGAAAACCAAATGTTGGTCCTGATTGTGTCTTCTGCACTGACGGCACAGAGACTCTCTGAACATACACGGTTGGCAGCACGGGTGTGAGTGACGCCTATGGTGTTGTTCATAGGTAACAGTAACCATTTTATATCAGGGGGGTGTGTGCTTGCCTGCCACCTTTTTTTGTATAGGACACGTCAATTAGACTTCGCCTCGTAGACAAATATATACCATGTTACAATGGTGACACTCAACTGGACGGCCTCATCATATTATGCTTTTCCTGCCCCGCTCAAAGCACGCGGGACTGTAGGAAGACTGTAGCTGGTAATTTATTCCAGGCCTTAATCGTGCGAGAAAGAAAAGAGTCTCCAAATCCCTTGGTTCTTGATCGGATACTGGCTCTGCACCATTTGCGGGTGACATCTAAACCCTGCACGTATTTTCCAGTGCAGGAAGGTAGAGGGTCGGATTAACTGGAAGAGCTCATTAGAACAGTCACCATGCTACAAACGGTAAAATACTGCCAAGGACGCATTATCTCTACGCATCTGCAAAGGCTCTAGGCTATTCATGACCTCAGGATTCTCAATAATTACGTGGCTTCAACCTGTAGAAAGCATCTAGTGAGTACTTTGCGGAGCCATCTCAGAGATGTGAGCAGTATTCTACGCTGAAGTGGATTTGTGTCTTGTAGAGAAGGAACCGCTGTACCGTCTTACTCTGTTCAGGACTCCGAGTTTACGCCAGGCTGTTTTGATGATCCTTTTAATGTAGTTATTCACGTTGCAGCATATATCCGTACTTAGGATGTTGAGCTTGTCTTGCAGTGGCAGTGGCGTGCCCTGCCTTTTTTCTGCGATATCTGACTGTTTGGCCGTAGGGTGTCCGTAATAAATCCCGTGAAGTTCCTATCGTTTGCATAACATTGAATGCTGCTGGTAGACATTGATATGCAGAAGAAGAAGAATGGGTGATACCACGGACCCCTGCGGCACGCCAGCATTTACCTGCAGAAACTCCGAAGCACATTCGTCACAAAAGACGTGAATACAACGCCCCTGCAAGAAGCTAGCAACACAGTGGCACAGCCAAGGAGGCAGAACAAAGGCTGGTAACTTGGAAACAAGCGGCTTGTGTCAGACTCTATTGAAAGCTTTGGCGATATCAAGACTAATTGCCAGTGACTCGCCGCGCTTTTCCATAGCCTCACCCCATAAATCTACGTATGCTAGATCACCTAAGTTGTATAAAAAAATATGGACCCATCGGGTGTAGGATCACGGTGCTCCGTCAGGTCCGGGATAGGCGGAGGCGCAAATCACACTGCCGCCGAGGCTTGCTTCTTCTTCTAGCGGGATGTACTACAAGGTGGACGCTTCAGAACTCTGTACTCTGTGAGACACATAATAGATTGCATGCTTCTGCTTATCATATAATCTAGCATAATAAGTGTAATTTATTATGTCAGGTAACAGGTATATCGTTAAAATTATTTGGTTGTCAGATGGCTTTGTGAAAAGACGTTTCAGTTAGGCTATGCTTGCCCAGTACCTTCAACAAGGAAACGGTATAAAGCAACTTATTACTATTATAATATAATATTAACTTATTACTATATTTACTAGTAATCGATTTTCGAAAATGGGATATATTTATTTATTTTTATTATTTAAGTTTTAGCGCAGGAAAAATGTTTTAATACCTACTATAATAACAGTCAGAATTGACAGAAGCCTTTAGGCTTCTGTCAATCCTAAAAGAAAAGTAGTAAATGAACCCAAGATCATCCATCGATCGTGCCATCGATAACTGTATTAAGATGATGATGATGAGTATGCCTACGTTTCTCACTGTTTGTTCAGTATTTAATATAGGTAAGCTTAGTATTTTAGTTGGCTTAAGCTTAGTAATAATAATCCTAAGGTAAACTCAGCTTTTCAAATTGTAGCATGATTTTTATTTTTATTTTAAGATTTGTGCACACACAAAACAAACATAACATAAATTGGATGTTGTGAAACTAGTACATAGGTACCTACTGCTTATTTCTTCAAAGACATTTCTCCCAGCTGACTGCGGCGAGAGGAAATCATGAAGAACAAGAGAAGTTTAAATGTGTGTAACAGGCTAGAAAAGAAAAGGGACACACACAAACAAAAATCTAATATCTACAGTAATTAGGTAGGTATATCTTATTTCTAGGTAACTTGTAATACTAAAATGTCCAATTAATTATCATTGCGTTACATTTTAAAAAATATTTATAGATATGAGCGAGGTATACGCCAAGTAAGTATGTAAAGCACAAGTAAGTAAGTAAGGCCATCCGGGGTCAACTTCGTAGAACAGATACTGATCAAAATAGTGATATATAGCAAAAAAAAACAGGTCAGAAGCATTTGAAACCGGCTCATGAAAGTTTTAATGATAGTAGAGAAAGCTCGAGAAGTGTGTAAGGATAGACGCAATGGTGAGTAATATTTTTTGACAGACTTAGAAACGCTGTGTATTGAGAACAATATTCTCTGTAATTAAAACTATTCGTATTTTATGCATCCATGATGTAAATGACACGAAGTAAAAGAGCAACAACCTTGCCAGTAAATAAATATAAACAACGAAATATCTAGGAATAAGTAAATTTAAGTTATTTACTAAATACTTACTGGTATTTGTCGGTACCTGAGGGTAGAACAAAAAAATGAAGTTGTAGGTATTACAGGTAATGAAGGGTGTTCAATTTACAAATGTATTGATTTTTTCATAAATTTCGCTTCAGATTTTATTAAGTAAAACTCATTTGCAATTCTATTTTAATTTTTTTTTTTCTACATTTTAATGTAGGAACTTAACCCATAGGTTAGGGATTTAAGCATAAAACATTTCAATAAATTTACGCACTATATTGACAAGTGATCTTATTGTTATGTAGCTTTTGTTAAATCCTTTTAAAGATTCTATTGAAAATTACAAAGGCGACCGGTCTCTAATAAAATTTTACAATATGAATGGCCCACAACGAGATGCGTTTAAACCAATCAGAAGCGTCTATTTGACGGCCATCTTGTTCCCCCACCAACGTGTGTTGCACCATTGAGACGAAGGAATATCAGTTTCATTTGTCATCGTGACGATGCAGTACCATCGTTTATAAATAAACTGCTAATAAGTAGGTACAATAATCTTTGTGTTCATACAAATTATGGTGTAGTTTGAGATAAAACGTGTTGTGTTTATTTTTTTATTATGTTTTTAAGTACATTTAAAAAGTTGACTTTGAACAAAATATGGACGCGGTTTAATTTTGTCCTCAAAATAGTACATCTGTCATAAGGCGGTACGTGTATTAGGTATGGCTAGCAATTCACGTATCTTATAGTATAGCAAGCGCGGCAACGCTTGTACAATCTTATAAGTTTTATTTTACCCAATTGATTCAAATACAAATTCATCTCTTTACAGGTAGGTATACTAATTGATGAATTATATATTATAATAAAGTATTTTAAATATATTAAAAAATAGGTGTAATGTAGTGTATAAATATTTTTTTAAATGTAATGTAAACAAATAAATAAATATTCTACAACATTCTACACAACGCTACCATACCATAACAACCCATGATAAGCATAGCTTAACTAGTTTGTGTTATGAAATCTAGATTGCGGATAAACATACATTGATATTTATTCATATAAATACCTACACACATAATTATACATAAAAATACCCGAACTAATTTTTTTTTAGTTTGCGCGCGCCGTGATTTAACCCGCACCTCCTGCGTCGCGGCAGTGTTCCCTACCGCCACGCCACAGAGGTTGTCAAATATATATAGGTACCAATGTACACGAATAAGTTTGTAGGTATGTAGATATATTTATACGTAATACCTATAAATAATAAATGTACATACAAACGTAGGCACATACCTACCTACTTAACATAAAACTTATTTGACTTTGTTATTAAATAAGAAACTAAGGCTGTTAAACGATATTTAAAAGACACATCTCTAAACTCATAATTTTTTTGCAGTACAATATTATCAATTCCAGATTTACAAAAGCAGAAAAATATAAGTAGTTTTAATAACCCGCTATCATTATTCGCTAATTTCGGTTATTTTAATAATTTAGTTAATATCGCATTTTTTTTTGACTAAATAGATTTTACTTAGAAACATATTTAATTTTGAATGACCCGCTAGATAGCTAACTTTACACGGAACAAGCAACAACACATATTTTAACTTAACTTTTCTTGACCGTATCAGCTTATACATTTTTTTTTGACTAATTTGATTTTAATTATGATTTTACGTTATAACTTAGACACATTTTATGTTTTGTCTAACTGCAACTGGTTAATAAAAATTCCTTTGAAAAATTTAAGTAGAGCAACCTGCGTGTCTTTCAAACAGCACATTTCGTTCGCCACATTCCTCAGCACGTTTAAAGCATGCCCTAAACAGCTGATTTCCCCTCTATATTCTCATCTCCTTTATCGCGTAGTAAAACACGTAATAAAACAGAGAAAACTATAGTTTATGCCCTCCCGCCGGTATTGCGCGGACGGCGTGCGTAACCTACATGCGGCCATTTCAAGATTTACGATCTGGGAATTGTGAGTTAGAGAGAGATAAAAACATTAAACTCTGCTGGCGGTGAGTTTGAACGTAGCCGGTCCGTTGATGCTCCGAGCTCAAGACTTTTGTAGACAATGCAAAATTCACAGATAAACAACATCTAAATACCATACAACTATAACTATAAGTAAAAAAAGCGTTCTATCGTTTTAACTCATCTTCTGAACCTAAACTTATATCATATCAACTAATTAAAAAAGACATTAGTCCATCATCATTTATCTGAAAAACGTGCGTATACCTCCACCTTAAATCGCATACTAGCTCATTTTGTTACATCTGTGTGCGTAAATTAAACTATCCGCATGGGACCGATGAACGTTATAGCTTTCCCTTTTGTTTGACTGAGTTATGGGTGTGTTAGAGCGAGAGGTCGTAAATCGCGGCGTGCGGCGTGACATGTTTATGGGCGGGGTACCTTGCCGCGTGCGGTGCAGAGTGGGAAGCCGGCAGTCGAGAGCATGGCGTCTCGGTGTAACAAACACGGGAATACTTTTAAAGAATATCTCAACTGTTGACTGATGATATTTATGATTTTAATTGAAGAAGTTATTGGTGAATTTTTTTTATTGAATTTAAAAAATATATTTTATTTGATTAATTATTTTAATTATTGTTTTTGTATACCTAATGAAGAAAAAATTCTATATAGAGTCAATCATAATCTAAATTAAACACTGAAAATAAATGAGGTAGGAAGGTAGCATGTAGGTATGACTCAGTTGAATACATACATAATAATTAATAAGTTACATTAAGTATTTGTATTATTTTAGCATCAAATTAGGAAATGATCATACGAGACGTGAGAAGAATAATAGGTACGAATAATTAAAAAATAATACTTAGGTACAGCAAAATATCTAAGTCCAGACTAAAAACATGTTGCAACATCTAGATAAATATACCTACGTAATTAGGAATATTTAAATCTTTATGTTAAGATATTCCTAACATTAGGTACCTACCTATTATGATAGGTACTGACTTATCATAATTTTAAACATTTTAACTGCATTGTACAAATAAGCTAAACTTGAAATTTAGCAGCCATAGGTAGGTGAAACATTTAACGAAAATAAAGTTGATAAGAGATTTCTTTACCGTGTTGGTTCCCGGTGGAGTAGAATAGGTGTCGTAGCAGGCGATTATGGGTTAGAGCTGTTCTCAGTAAACATACAGCCCAGGACTAATTCCCGCTTGATGGCAATAGGCTCACCCCCTATTACGTAGGACCGAATACAATGATTGGTGAAATGTGGGTGTCGAATCTCTGCCTAACCCTCGGGGGATAAAGGCGTGATTATATGTATGTATATAAGAAAATTCTTCAATATTTTCTTGAAAATTTAGTATCTATCTATCTAACTGAAATCCAATCTAGTAGCCAGGTACTTACCTACCTACATACTTATGCCTCATTTCAATAATTTACTATACGGGCCTTATAAGTATTCAAATGAAATCGAAAGAAACAATTAAACAACTTGACTAATAGATACAATTCCAAATAAGTATACTCAAATAGTCAAAGATCATGGCCATCGTTGCTACTGAATTAACACTAGTAAAAATATTCGCTTACCTACCTTTCATAAATTGAGTTATTAACCCACTGGAATCTATCTACATACCTACGGCATATTTTCTTATAAAATCAACTAAGTAGAGTGTCCGTATCAGATACCTAGGTAGGAGCCTAGGCACCCTACAAGGTAGGTATGAATACATCGACAAGCAAACCCTTATAGAATTGAACTCTTCTTTCATCTTTAGCAACAATAAAAAAATTGTTTAAAGAAAGCAAAGCACTTGTCATGCATATAATTAGAATGTAGGTACCTAGTCCATCGAAGTCTCTTCGTTGATCTAGAAATTCTCAACATATATTTGTAGATGACTACAGGACCTAATCCCAAAATAAAAAGGCCTAAAATTACTCCGATTTTAAAAATAAGTAGAGCAAAAGTGGTAAAGACAATAAATCTAATGGAACGGATCATTCTACAGGTGGTAAGGTGTAACCCAACCCTTAATGAGAGTCGCCCTGCGCTCAATAAATTAGGCCTGTGTACCTACCTCGCTGTGGATTCGGTTTATTTATTTGCTAAGCTATGTTATTCAAGATTTAGGTTAATATCACAGGTTGTAAGTGTACCTTTTTCGAACGGGTATTCCCACTGGGTTCAACCCCGTCAGGCACTTATATCGGACTCAAACCAACTAAAACCGAACGCCGTCTCAATTCTCAGGTATTGGAGTGCAGGGTGGCCCATAATAAGGATATTAGGCTCCTGGTTTGTACTCATGGATGAGGATGTAGGTCGTCGAGTGACCTTTGAAGTCTGAGTGACCTCCGCAGCGCAGGTTATAAAAGTATCTACCAGCTATGTAGCTATGTCACAAATACTTTCTTAGATACCTACTTATATTCTGAATTCAGTCCTCACCTTACGAAAGTGTCATACTAGTTTCAAATGCAAGTCTCAAATTTAAATTTCAAGCACTTACTTAGCATTTCGTAAAATGATGAAACTTTTCAAAACCTCTGAATATTAATTTCAAGATTTTCATACAGAAATATGCTAAAGTGTGTTCATAACTTCACACACAATTACTTTGAATCTTGATGTAAGAACACTGTATTTCTGAATATTTGTAAAGTACCCAAGTTAGTGTGGATAATAATAGGTAATTAACTTTGGAAAACACGGTTACTACGGTAAACGGGTCGTTTCAAGAATGGGATATGCGTAACGACTGAAAGCGAAAATAGTAATCGAAGAACTTTTAGAACGGCAAACTCTTGAAACATGGTGGCAACTGCTTTGCAACCAAGGACATATAAAAAAATGTCTAGAGGCCCCAACCTTCGGTAGCCCATTAAAATTCAATGCTAGAACAATGTAGGTACAGTAGAAATACTTATATCTAGGCACATAAAACATCAATGCGATAATAAATGACTGCCTATACCACTCAAACGGAAGCTCTTAACATTCAAGCGATATTCTGAAGCAGTTATCGAAATCGATTTTTAAACTCTGCATAACGAGTTTCAAAAAATTACATTACCATATTTAAAAACAAAGGTAGGAAAACCATAAAAATACGATCATACGTGACCAATTCAGTTGAAATGGAGTTAATATGCAGATTAATAAAAGAGGCGACACTCGATATAATAATCAGCGATTCTGCTTCAAGTCACGGTGCGCGGGAGTTTCGCTGGGCACCAACCTGGTGCCCATTCAACGCGGGTTGTAAAACTAGGTTAAATATTTGTTTGCGTGTCTATTTTTAGACGTTGACCATTTAGATGCCTATGTTTTTGTGCCCATTTAGTTGTCGTGCCGAAAATCTTAAACATATGGTTTGTTCGACTGAAATGACATCTAAGAGAAATTAGGTACAGATTTGCATAATGTTATGTAGTTTACTTAAATGCATTTGCACAGTGTGAATATTTAACCTAACAAAAGACAAATTATAGATTTTTACTTAATTCTAATAACGATATTTCGTTGATAGAATGATCCTATAGAATGTTAGAAATTTGGCGTTAAATTTGTGAAGAATTAATTTTAGAAGAAGTTACAAATCTAATGAAAAATGCGGTATTTTTTAAAGAAGTAATTACTGCAAAATCTCTATTAAATAAATTATACCTCTATCATAAAAAAATTTAGACGCTAGTCACTTTAATATAATTAAGCTTAATTTAAATGTTATTTAAAAACATGAACGACAGTGAATCACACACGATATTGAGATAGGAAATCCATTAACATTGAATTGAATTTGTAACTAGAAGTGAATCTGCTTAACCAAATTCAAATTAGATAGCTAACATTGCAGCCTGACATCCGACGTCAAGATCTCTATTTAGTTAGGTATATCTGTTATCTAATTAAGATGCATTTTTTATGAGCGCAAAGGATGTAGAATGTATAGATGAGACAAGATCGACTAAAGATATTAATGAACTGAATTTAGAAGAATATTGGTAGATATTGGATTCGGCACTCCAGACAACTGATGCATAGTCATGAAGGTATAGCTGGAAGGTAGAGCTGAAAAGGTAAAACTGGATTGATTGCACTTGAACAGTTACTGTCGTAAAAAGATATGCGTATGAACCTGGAATACGTAATATTCATAGTACCTACTGATTATTTGCTACTCTGACTGTTCGTTGTTTTGACGTTTTGTCATTTTGACGGTTTCCTATTTTGATGCATTGTTACATTTTACAGTATTTCGGATGAAGAAGAAGACGCGATATATCTATTCAAATAGGTGCCAAAATTGTTTAACTCATTTTGTTTACTCTGCATCCCATTCTAAATTCTAAATTCAACATTTATTCCCGCCTCACACAGGTAACAAGACACAATCGTTGCAAGTGCATAATGCTAATGTCAACCTTGGCAACACATATTATGCTTAAATTTAGTTGTGTCATTTTTAGGCCCGGTAGCCTGAAGGTTATAGAGTTATACTTGTGCTGTAGTGCAAGAAAAATATTCTACAGGGTAGATTACATAAAAAACACCGTAATTGAAAAAAAATTACAAATGCCTTAAGTGGAGAGTACTTTCAGAGTTGTCTTAGATAAAATTACTGGAAAATCTTTTCTTCGCACTAACAATGGGCTTCATATTAAATTGCAAACATAAATATTATTAATAACAGTGCCCATACTGAAGTTTCATTCGTTCACAAAAGAAGAACTCCGTTCCATGTAACCTATGCATTGCCATCTATCTTTTTCCACAAAAGCCGGACATTATTGTTCGGTCCAAACACTCCTAAATCTTCGGAAAAGTAATATATTTTCGTTTTGCCCAGTGCGGTGTGGGGTACATACACAGACGCCCAGTCAGTTCGCTCCGCTACTTTTCTGTATCTACTAATGTTTTATACATTGCCAGTTTTGCTACAAGCTTTTATGGTTTAGCCGTTGTATCGGGAGCAGTGGAAAACCATCGTAAATTTTTCATTGCTTAGATCGTATTTTCTGAAACCTATGTTGTTTCGTTTACGACTATTTCGCGCGAACATTCGAATTGTGGGAAACATATTTGTGGATACAATTACGACATAACTGTGTCTCACTCCACAATGAAATTGCATCTGTCACATGGTTGTAATAGAGTTTATTTCAGCATTTATATGATTCTAACTACAAATCTTTGTGGTTCTACGCATTTATCTGACAATATTAGAGTGTGCAGTAGGCGAACTTGCAAATGTAGACGACTGTGAGGGATATTAAGATTGGTGATTCATATAGTTGACAATACTTCATTGTTTCGATATAAATGATGTGACAGAGGTCAATGATTCTGCTTTACCCACTCTATCTTTAGTCCATATAACTTGTCAAAACAATCTTATGCACCAGCTGGCATAAATTAAATTTTAAGCTGAATGTTATTTATTGGCAGTGTTTGGCAGGTAGTAAAGTTTTTTTTTTTTGTTTTTTATTCAAAACTTTACATAATACCAAACTTGTACTAGCGACTTTGTACTAATAAAATGGGTGGTGAAATTTACTTCGGGGGCAGACAAAATTTTGTCTAGTTTTTCTATCAGAAAGTTCTAGCATATACGATGGAAGAGTAGCTGGGAGGTTTAGTTAAGTACCTGCGTCACCTCAGTCGTTGTATGTAAAGGAACATTTTAATAAATTACGTTAGAAACTCAATCTATAGCATTTTTATTTCAAATTGAAATGCATATCTTAATATAGTATCTATACGTACCTACCTATCGTGTTATGATGATTTATATTAAATTAAAATTATTTGTGGTAGGTATCTAACTGCTTTATACGTTCGATAACTTTTTTATTATTGGATTAAAATGTAATAATCTCAATATAAAACCACGCCTCCAAACTAATTAAGAAACTTTCGAAACATTAATCTCATTAAATAAACAGATCGTTTAACTAATAGTGACGCCAAGAATAGGTATCACCGAGCAACTTAATATATTAAAAACACTATCTCACGTTACCTCTTTAAAACTGGTTCATTCTCGGTATTACGTAATGGACGCGCGTAATTTGAGAATAAGCCTCTTCGAGGCAGCGTCAAAATATGTAAAGATTTTTATCTTTCCCGTAAAATGGCTTGGGAAAAAACATAAAGAAGGTGGTGTCACCTGATCCCGACAGACGGGATTTATCACACTCAGTGTGGCCGCGGGCTAAGGTCGAGCCCGAGTTATGACGCCCGGTAATAATTTACCTACATGTGCACTACCCATGATCTTGAATGTGCCAGGAATACTGGCGCGTAACCCCATTTCGTGAATTGGAATTTTGCAACGGTGATTTGAATTTAAAATTCGAATCATTTTATTTAAGTTACGTTGGTTAGTAGAAAGTTAGTCCGAACCAATTTCTCCAGGAATTGAAAACTTTTTCATGGGCTGTATGTACAGATACGGATACTATACGGATTACGGTCTGAGTACCTATTTACAACCTGATCCGATTCAAAAATTGCAACCGGAACCGAATCCACCCCCATTCTACTACATATACCTACCTATAAACTTTAATGTATAAAATACGATAAATATAAGAAAACGTAGATACATTGAATTCAAAGCTTCAAAAGCAGCTGTAAGAACAGTTGTAAAAGCTGATACAGCTGCTTCATTCATTATCTAAATCAATTAAGGCTAAATAATTATTTTTAATTGTTTTTAACTATCAATTTAATTAAAATTTTATATAATATGCTAATTTAGGTACATGTTCGATTTCGTCCCTCAGTCTAGAGTTATGCTTTATAATAGGTAGTTTTGTTTTCTGTGTTTTTTCTCCCTTCTTCTGCTTCTTCCTCCTGCTTTTCTTTCATAAGTAGCAACGCATATTGATACATCTGGTGTAGCAAACAATCATACCTACATATTACGGTAACCGCTTAGATACTCAACAGCTGAGTCTTGCAACTGATTAAGCACTACTTTTTTTTTTTTTACATGCCCAAAATCCCCACGGATACCTCCCCACTGGGGCCGGTGGAGGAGGTTATGTCGGACACGAACCGACTAAAACGCACGCTGCCTGTGGGTCGTTTTGGTTGCCGAAGGTGAGGTTGACAGGCATATCCCTCGCACCCCGACCGACCCAGGGCCATCTCTCACGATCTGGTCCTCTCCTCGGGTTGATTAAGTACTACTTTACCTTTGTAGCTCAAAATATTCTCATAAATTTTTTTGTTAACGAATTTATAAAATGACGTCATTATGTAGGTACTTGAGTTTTAAGATATTATTAAGAAAATCCTATCGTTATGCCAGCAATTTATTGTCACGATTTTAATGATAAATGAAATATAAAACATAGATATAATTCTTACAACAGATTCACCTTCTGTAGGACTAATCCCGGGCCGCAATAACTCATGGCGACCCTAGTTACATGTGACAAGATTAAAAGTAGTTTCTGGGGATAATGATCGCGCATGTATGAGTCGATTTTATAATATCGCGGATTTTTCATGATGTCTCTTAATATTTTTGTATTAGTTGCTAATTTAGTGTTTAGCGTTTATACCTACATAAATTTACATATATTGTGGCAATCAGACTAAATTTTGACTAAGAATACAGCGCAGTTAAATAGTTCGGCAACCAACAACGAACCTTAGACGGCGTGTGTTTTAGTCGGTTCAAGTTCGATATAGCCTTCTCTATCGACTCCGGCAGGGGGGAGGGGAGGGGCTAACACAAGAACTGTAAAGGCAAGTTCCATGTATAAAATAGGTAAGTATACCTACATTTCTCCAAACAAAGCAAGAAGGTATTTACACCATTTTTCCTTATTCTATTTAGACTAATGCGGCTTGTAACGTTTTAATATCAATTCCCTAAACCACTAATCTAAAGCTGCCAAGAATCAAATTAAAATGAGAGCCACCACTAAAATCCTCTCATTACAACCAAAAGACATTAGTAAAGGGCGGGAAAAGAAATGCCTAGGCCCACAAAATATGTACTCCGAAACATACAATGTTAAAAAAAATATCACAACTGATATAGCTTGCACAAATGAAAACGAGCTTTGACATATTGGTCATAAACATCAATTTTCAGTGAACTGAAAGTGTACTTGGGTCGTTAAGTGTTGGGCTGGTGGTAGCTCAAGTAAAGTGGAAATCGTCCCCGAGAAAATTGGCACAAGTGGTTTTAGCCAAGGCGGGCGGCGTGGCACGACGCGGGGAGCGAGAGGCCGAATAAAAGCCTAAGTAAGGTGTAGATGCGATACCAACGGCTTGTGATTTATGTTAGCCTCTGAGAGGCAAGTATACTATTAGGTAGTTAAAATAAAAAATCATGAGATTGTCTATTTCGTTAAATTATTATGGTACAATATCCATCACCATAAAGCATAGAGAACATCGGACAGGTAGGTATACACAGCCCAGGCTCAGCCTCAGAAGCTTGGCTTGAGTGAACAATAGTGCCCGGAAGACGACAATAGGCTCACCTCCTATTACGTGGGACCGAATTCAATGATTTGTGAAATATGTGTGTTAATTCACCTCTGCCTAACCCTCCGGGGATAAAGGCGTGATTATATGTATGTATGTAGAGTTCCATACCGGTAGCATTAAAGCTTACATATTAGAATCCGGGGCACAGTTTCCTACTCTACAATTTGGTTTAGGTACCTATCTATTGCCACCTAACCCTCTAAACACCAAAATGAAAGCCTGACCTATACTGTTTATGAAATGTGCTCTTATAAATTAAAACATATTATGACACGATTTCCAGCTCACTCTCATCACGGAGACGTATTTTTCTGATAGCATGCGAGTCCGGAGTGAACTTGGAGCTCAGGACTCGCCTTCCGGCTTTTCCTCGTTACTTCGTACGATCTTGGGCGGCCACGTTGAGACCATTGATACGCATGTCACCTTCTACGACGCCAGTACTTATTGGGCCTAGCTCTCCTATCGCCACCCGGCGGTGAGGGTGCCATTTTCAGACATTTGTTACCCACCAGCGAAGGCGACTCTCTAGCATTTTATCTGCGATGTCACAAACATTAAGGCCGCTGCGGATGCGGGCATTTCTCCCGCGACCTTTATACGTAACTTCGCACATCCACCGCAGTTATAGCTATTATAACTCAATTGACAACATAATATATTGTAGTTATGGAATTGGTGTTTGAGAGACTGAAGCCATTGTTACTGCTATCCATTTAAAGATTTTAATGCGCCATAGTACTCGAACCCTCTGCCATACACATATACTGGATGTAGATCTTAGCTACCTTCTTAATCTCGAGCGTCGAGTTAATTAATATCACGCTATTAGATTAAGTAAGCTCCTGTTATAACTTTTGCCTGGTTTAGGTATAAACTAAAATGAGTCAAATCAGTTAACTAGCGGGTCTGCTTTATTTTATCTATGACGAATATAGGGGTGGTCGTCGAATGTTCACCAAGAGATAGGACTCGCAACAAGACGTATAGCTGCTTACGAAAAAATTTCAACAGTCCCGTCTATCCGATTGGCCCCGAACGGAAAATAAGAGGGGACAGCGCCAAATAAATGAGAGCTGTAAATATCACTATGACAATAATACAGGTCAGCAATAGATATCTTTCAGAAGATAGTAACGCATTATTAATGTTGGAAAAACACAGGAAAAAAGACGATTGATCACCGCCAGATAAAATAATGGGAGACATAGACGAAGTTTATATGGATTCTTTCATGCTTATAGAACGACTATAGCGTTTTAATGGCACTGTGATAAGTTTTTCACTGGATATGATGAAGGAATAGCAAAAATTAATTCTGTTGATGCGAAAAAATGGTGACGAAATATCGAAAACATATAAATTATAAGAAGTGTAACAATGAACAGTAATATGTCTCTATTACAAATGTACCGAATACTGTAATAATTTGTGTGTGCTATTTCACACTAAACAAACCATCACCCATATCGACAGAGCGTAAAATATTAATTTTCAATTTTCATTATTACAGGATCATGGCTTGAAATGTTTGATAATGTTTACCTTACAAACAAAGAACTCATAGGCAAATACCTAAAACGTGAGTCAATCGTCTACTGGATAGACAATCAGATCATAGCGGAGAGTCGGTCATTGAAGGTGGAGCTCTAAAAGTGATCAACGTTGGCAGTAGATGTACCATGGTTACTTAATATTATGATACTGATCATGAAGAATTTGATTATATTGTGGATCGGTAGTTTTTGAATTTCGATTTTTAATCTATCAATATTAATGAGGGTAAGTAATATTGCAAATAGAACAGGTCCCAGAATAGATCCCTGTGGTATGAATCTGAGATATTAACATTTTAAGCAATATTGTATTGTTATAAGGACGTTATTACAATGGCTACTAGAGGTAACTAATTCAATCACTATTTTTCATTTCATAAGGAATAAATTATTGAGCCATGAGTTAATGTAGTGAAGTTCACTACCCCATCTCACCTGATGGGTGTCGTAAGAGGCCACTAACGGAAAGATACGTAGATGACATCGCTGCAAGCGAAGGAAAACTCGAAATAAAACCCTATACAAACCCGTCGGCCAGCATGCAAACAATAGGCCAAATCCTCCCAACATTGGGAGAAGCCTATATCCAGCAGTGGACTGCGATGGACTAATTGATTGAAGTTAATGAAGAGTGTCATACTGGTCTTAGCTGTCCATCAAGTTTCTGGTATAGTAGCAACTTAATTAGCGTCGGCAGCACAAGTGTAATGACCCTGGTGTTGTATAGGTCCATAGGCCACGATAACCACTTCCCATCAGGAGGACCGTGTGCTTGTCTGGCGATTGAAAAATAATGGTCATAAATTTTTGTTGAGTAGTAGGTAGATTATTTTCTCACAGAAATGACAATTATGGCCTGGCGATCTATCTAGCAATGGTTAAATGTAGAAAGCATTCATCTTGATATAATTCATCTACATATGTTCGTAAACATTATTTTGAGATCAAAATATTTAAATACTTTTTGATACTCCTATCATCATTTATCATCTTATATTTGAAACAATATAATTGAAAATTATGACTTCTGTTTGTTTTTGTAACCATTGCTTACACATTTTTTTCTTACATCCTTCATTCTTATCTCATCAGTCATTACTGTCAATGCCGTATTGAGTGTACTGTCAGAACGGCATAACAGTCAATATGAGAAAATGTGGTTTATGGTGATTTTCTACTGTAACAGATTTTTAGCAGGCTATACCTCGTATCCGTCTGTAAGTGCATTAAGAAATTCATGTCCTTTCTTTCTCTGTGCTAAAATATCAGAACAGTCCTGAGTTGTGCAGATTTGAAAAAAATATGTCAAAAATAGTAATAAATCCATAAAACAGATAACAGAAACCAATTCAATTAAAAATCCAAATCACACATTCCGAGGGAAACCGTCGTGGATTTTTCTTTCAAAATTTATGTCCGCGCGTTGCCTCTAGAGGGCGCTGGGAGGGGTTTAAGGGGGAGGTGTGCGCGGGGCGAGGGGTGCGACTTCATTTCGCCCGCGTCGTTTATCTTGAGAAACATAATTCAGGGACGAAGTCTCTGTCAACTTATTCCTATTCTTTTGCTTAAGCGTAAAATGGGTGTATGTTTAACTTTTTATACTCTATGAAGTTAGCTTATTTCGACAAAGTCCTAAGTTCTTCTGCATTCATAGACAGCGAATGAATAGAAACATTTCAAAGTCGTAGGTAGGTAGGAAATAGGATGTAGACGTAGGACAGAAGGATGTAACGAAAATCCTTTTTTAAATTGATAATTGATTTTTTTCTCTATTTCATTTTTGTACCTATACCTATGTTGTGTAGTTAGGATAGTTTTGTATAAATTTATAATTAATTGTATATATTTTTTCTGTATATAATTGTAAATGTAATAATAGCATATTTTAAGTACCTAAATTAAATAAAGGAATATTTAAGATAAAAAAAAAATGTATTCAGTAGCAACAGTATTACGTCCTAACAAGCCGTAATACTCACCCTTGACTTCATTTATCTAAGTTTCTATGGGAGCGACTTTCTTTTGATCTAATTCCGAAAAGAAACCCTGCACCATCAACAGCGCTTCGTCTGTCAATCAACAGGTGTAGCAGGTTGGAGGTGACAGTCAGGAATCAGACAGTATAGGAATCCTTTGATTGGTTCACCATCATCTATAGTGTGAGATTAATAAAATGTCACGGTCACTAAACCTCTGAATTCCCCTACTGAGATTTAAAAGTGTGAGTTTATTAAGTCATGCTTTATCATAATAATTACTTAAATTATAGTTTATGTAAGGCAGGTATATATTTCAGAAGTCTTAAAAACAGTAGCGCCATTATTAATTTGGTAATAAAATTATCATACATTTATAGGTGGTCAAAATGATATTTTAATGAGCTTTATTTTAAACACTATGACAATCGGTGGCCATGTTGTGCCCACATGTTCTGTTGTATCAAAAATAATGAATAGATACGACAACGAATGTAGATAATATATGCACTACTGAATTTATTATTCTTAAATATTTCGGCCTATCGTAATTTATTAACTAGATATTAATGATTAAGTTATTTATCACCCTGCTGAAGTCCTGTTTCATATATAAAGGATGTACTTTATCTAGACTATAAAAATGTAGCTATAAATTAGCTCCAAAGATCAACACAAACTTTGCGTTAGTTTCGAAGCTGAATTGCCATTTAGGACTTAATAAATAGACACCGACACTTAATTTGATTAATTAGTTCTTTTTTAACTTTATGATGATATTAGGTATATCAAAAGTAAAAGGAGATAAAAACTTTTAAACTGTCAACCGTTAACATTATTGTATATCCATGATATACAATAATGTTAACGGGAATTAAAACGATCAGGTAAACCAAAGGTAGGTATGTATTTATTTATTGTACATACAAATGTCATTTATACATATGTACAAAGGCGAGATTAACTCAAAGTTGTGTTCTCTTCCAGCAAACCTATACCAGGAAAAGGCGAGTCATCATTTTTTTATACAACTTAAGTGACAGATATGCACAAGGCCCACCTAATGAGAAGTGATTACCGTGGCCTGTGGACGTATGCAACATCAGGGGCGTTACACTCGTGCTGTCGACACTGGAGAAACCTAATCATCAGCCTAGCGTCAATCTCGGGTTGCATCCTAAGCTTGCACTTTAAAGATGCTTTCTTACAACTCTTTTACTTTATTAGCATCATCTCATCGTTGTTACAGGTTACAAGCGAGACCTTGTAGCCCGGACACCGCCTCCTTTAGGTACTTATGGATAGTTCATTTAGACTTTAATGGAAGCGACTTCTGTCCTCTACTCTGAAAGGAAAATCTGTAACAAAGATTGGTCCGTCAAGCGTTGGTAGCTTAATGGTTAAGGAGTCGACCTTACGATCGAAAGGTCCCGGATTCGAATCCTGGCCATTACACTACTGACCTGAGCCCACTCCTAACACAAGCAATTTAGCTCAGCTGTAGGGGTTAGAGGGAATAATAGAATTTCAGTTGATAATTTTCTTTTGTAAAAAATAAATCGACAAATATTTCAGTGAGTTTAATTTTACCTCGAAGCAGTTGGTGAAGTCACAATTTGTATGTATTTTAATGTTTAAACTTACAAAATTAATGGTTTTTCTGCCGAAAATTAACTAAGGATCTTTCTTACTTCTTACCAACCTATCAGTCTTATGGTAATAAAGCACTCGAACCACCAATATTATCAATAGAGGACGGAACAATTTGATCGTAATGGTTTATAGCATAACATAATACTTAGTGCTTCAAAAGCCTCAATGAAAAGAAACATATACAGCACTCTATTTCTACTTACGCAAACAAAAAAGCCAAAAGACAATATTTCTATGTCCGCACACTTAATTGCCGTTTAATAACCGTTGTTACTTATCTCTGTATTCGGCACTAAATATTTTTCTAACATCCATTGGATGGGGGAGTAATGAATTCGTTTTATTTACGAGCCGCAGACTGGCAGCCGACCGATAGCGTCCCACCCAATATCATATCGCCATTACATTCGGTTACTGACTGAAATATTATACTAAGTCTGTTGAGCAAAATATAGGACGCTTTTTATTTTTTAGGAACATGTGTTACGTTTTCTATTTTAGTACATGATTTAATAACAAGAAAGCTTTCATTATTCATTAGGTAGGAACACAATTTTTAAATAGGGTCCTCTAAGAAGTTGCCTTTGCACATATACTTTTTAACCCCTGACGCAAAAACGAAGCGCGTGTCTGTGTGTGTATGTGTGTGCGTGTGTGACTGTATACTTACTGTAGCTCCTGAACGGACGAACCGATTTGGATTTAGTTTTTTTTACTTGAAAGGTATATTAATCGGGAGTGTTCTTAGCTATGTTTGAAAAAAATGTGTTGGAGATGACCACCACCACAAAAAACGGAGCACCTACATATTTTTTCACAACTCTGTCAATATGAGTATCAAATGAAATGGCTTGACTAGAAGATCAATTTAAAAAGTGTAAAATAAATATTAAATTGGAAATTAAAAAAAAAAGCCCCGTCACAAAAAACATTATCCAAAAAGTTGAAAATAAATTGTGTTGCTTTGCCTTTTAACTTTGATATACCTACTAATATTTTTATTCATACATACATGAATATCACTCTATATAAACACGCCTCTATCCCCGGAGGGTTAGGCAGAGGTGAATTAACACCCACATTTCACCAATCACTGAATTCAGTCGAACGTAATAGGGGGTGAGCCTATTGCCGTCTTCCGGGCACTATTGTTGTCTCAAGCCATGCATCTGAGGCTGAGTCTGGACTGTATATATCTGTATGTATTTTTATTCAAGGTTTGTCATATCGGGATCATCCGGAATACCTTGGATCGTTCCCGTAATATGACGGAGTGCTTCACCAGTTAGGGTCCCCCGAAATATGACAACAAGGCTAACTAACACAATATGTTTTCAAGATTTTGGATTTTTTGGTGACGGGGGTTTTTAATTTTATTTTTATTTTTCCAAAGTAGGTTCGTTACTTGCTAAAATCTTGTTTATCCCGCACCTGTTAAATTAGGGGGTGCAAGCTTGTCTCTGGGCATTGGGAGGTCAGGTGGCAGTCAGCAACTAATAAACGGATTTTGGGTTCCAAAGTGCAAACTTTGCTATGAAGACTTAGATGCTTATTATTTAAGGATTCTTTAATATAGGACAAGTCAGTAACTATACCTTTTTTTATACTACTTAGGTGGCAGACAAGCACACGGACCACCTGATGGAAAGTGGTTACCGTGACTTATGAACGTGTGTAACATCAGAGGAGTCAATAATGCTCGTATAGGAGGAGGTGGGGCGGGGGCCGCAGCGGGAGGATCGCTAGCCAAACTGCCCGCGTACGAAGGCAACTCGGGCGTCGGAGGTCGATGAACGACCTCCGCCCATCATGAGCGCCGGCCTGGGGGTGACAGGTGGAGCCGTCTGTCACCCTGGCAGAAGCAGGCCGCGGCGGTGGCGCGCCTGGAGCGCCTCCTCATTTAAAAAAAAAAAAAGGAGTCACAACCCGAGCTACTAACCCTATCAGAACAGAGAGTTTCTGTGACGTGCAGAACACAACATCAGGACAAGCCTTTGATCTTCCCAGTGACAGCACAAAAACTCTCCAGTGAGCTCTGGCTACCGGTCACCGCCGGGAACACAACAAGAGGCTATTATAGGCGTGGTATTCTGTAGAGTGGAGGTGCTTCCACAGTCGGACTGCTCAATTGGGACGGGAATACCGTTATGTGGTAGGACATAACGGTATTCCCGCCCCAATTGAGCAGTCCGAGAAAGAGGTATCTTTCTCGCACTCTCCTACATCTCGCCAAATGGTAATTTGAAGGCAGTCTCAGGAAAAGGGGCACCATTATAGACAACAACTATGTTACAATAGGTGCCCTTGGCTTGTTGGTCTAGGAAGGAGATTCGAAAGATACTGACTAGAAACTCTCTAAGTTTTAGGTAAACTTTCGTATTTGAATTCATTAGTCAGTTAGTGCTTTCACAGAGTAGATAAATAGCTGTAGACAGGTAAACCAATTGCAAGCAGACGCTTTGATAATAAATTTTATAACGCAATAATACGGGTTCATTAGATTAGTCTCTTTGAGTTGTTTCCTGACAAATTAATGCAGGTATATTCTAATGAAGCGGAAATTAATTATTAGGTATTTAAATGAAAATTCCTCTATAGTGGGCTTATCGCATTGATCTCAAGAGTACTTTGTTGAGATCAAAATCAAAATTTAATGATGAAGTCCGTTAACACCAAAGCATCTAAGATAAACACTTTGAGTCGGAACTCAAAATGATCCGGAGATCATTACATTAATTCTTATGAATAATTTGCTTAGGATGGTGGCTCGTTGGATGTATTTATACGTACAGTACAGATAATAAATATAGAAAGAAAATTACGAAACCTTAAACTTCATGCATGCATGTAAGATATTTCTTGTTCTTAGATAAGTGCAAACCAATGCTATGGGACTAAAAAAGAGACAACAAACTGTTAATGTATCAGTAAGTATGCCAAACTGTATTGAATATGTACTACACCTATCTACTATGAAATTAACTCTTTGTAAATATATATTTAACAAAGTATTTACGTTACTGTAGGTACCTACTTGATGAATGCTACAAACTATACGCAACATGAATATCAAACTATTTGTTTCTATGAGAATTTTTTACATATTAAGAAATAAGTGGTTGGAAGGATGATCAAAAAATTAAACGACGTCAAACCACCACTTCTTACACGGTGTTACTGCTAAAAGTTTATTGCCCATGTGGCCACACCAGCGAAGATGATCTTCATTTATCTGAGATGTCACGGAAATGAAGGCTGTTTACAAATTCTGAAATTTCTCACGTGATCTGTACTCTTTTACTCTTTTTCATTTAATTGGCTTAGTTAATAGAATATAGGAAAAAATAATTCTGGACAATCGATAGTGAATATTGACGAAACCATACTTAATCCTCTATCATCAGTATCTAGGCAGACTAGAGAGGTAAGTACCTGAAAAACGCTAAAATAGTAGGTACCTACCGAGTACCTATTTATTTCTACTTTTTCTACATATACCTGTATTATTTACTCTATACAGTTACCCGTAGGCTTATGTCACGCGCACGCCATCTTTAACCTATCCGTTAATACGTACAACCAATACGTCATTTGACGCAATAACGGTCAAACAATAAATATCGTTTTGCGCAGACAACACGCGCAAAGTAATATATGAAGTTAAGACTAAATAGGCAATTTAGTTAGGGACTCACGTCCGCCCGAATATTGCCGAATATTGCCGACGACGGGCGACGAATTTCCATATCGTATCGCGATTCGTGGGGTGCGTTTATGGGGTAAAAATTAAGTCGGCGAACGGTTACGTGTTGATTTTCAATTGGATAGTGCGTATGCCGGTATGGACATGGCTTACCGACCGCTAAACTTTCTTGCGTGAGTAGGTGTGTAGGTACCTACTCACCTTGCTGAGGTATACCACAACCCATCCCAATAACTAGAAATAGTGGTAGGACATGGGGTCTCTAGATGAAGGCTGAAATTCATAACCTACCTATTTAATCACATATAAAATCTACTTATATACCTATTAATATTAAAAAGTATTGAAACAGTAATTAAATAAAAAATAATTTATGGACCCCCTCAATTTATGATTTTGAAGATTGCATAGTAGTCCCCATGATTAGATCTTACCATAATTTACCTACATGGAATTACTGAATGAATTTTGTTTTTAATAATCTGAAATATTAATATCCCTTTTTCTGCAATCGGTTAAAAAATAGAAAAATAAAAGCACCC
This sequence comes from Eilema griseolum, assembly GCA_963662185.1. NCBI lineage: Eukaryota > Metazoa > Arthropoda > Insecta > Lepidoptera > Erebidae > Eilema > Eilema griseolum. The sequence goes on along the minus strand of OY759242.1, from coordinate 16,434,918 downwards.
CTATTTATGACAGACTTGATATCAGGCATTAGAGTATTTACGTATGCATTGTCACGTTTTTCCCCTCTAGCAACAACTAAACGACACTGTCTGATGAGAAATGTTATCTAACGTCTGAATAATAAATATCATGTTTTAATATTTCTAGTAGGAAGTCAATAAGAGTTTTATCGCAGCACAGTATTTCAAAAATGGAAACAGTCATTGCATCATTGGTATCGTTTGCGACGATAAGAATTTACTAAGCACAACCAAAACTCAGAGGAAACCACAGAATTTGAAACTATAGGTAGTATAAATTATGTGATTCTCTTGGCATTAAACCAATTGGTTTACTAATAATAAATAATAAAATTTATAAACAACGCAAAAAGCGACAAATACCTAACTAGACGCATGAACTAATATAACATTTCTAATATAAGTCTGCTGTGTTTCTGCCGTTCATATCTCTGTATTGCTTGTGACGTTTTCTACTTCTGGCAACTGGAAATCTAAGTGCGCTTTTTAAACCAAACGCACAAACATCGAAGCAAGCAATAGGTAGTAAGTACAATCTGGTACAATGTGTATTGAAAAGTCTCGTTTTAACGTAATCCTTAAATTTAAAATACCTTCTAACTTCAATAAATCCGTTGAAGTACAATCGTATGGAAAAAAGATCCACGGAGCCTTATAAATTCAGCGGTAAGACCCGATAGAAATGAGAGAAAATTCCCCATTAAATCTCTGTAACAGGCCGATAGGTAGCTTCGACTAAGCAGTGGGAAGGCGCCTGGAAAACACATTTTAATATGGGGTGTACCTCAGTGCGACCCGCTCAATGCATCGGCCCGATATGTTTTGATACGTTTCGATACGAAGGTTGAATGGCAAACGGATCCAATTGAAAAGTTCCTAACATGATAAGAAAAATTACAATTCAGAGATTATTACTAACAAATTAAAGTGTTTTTACTAACAAATTGTATGATTACCTACTAACAATTTGTATTATTACTAACAAATTGTATTATTACTAACAAATTGTATTATTACTAACAAATTGTATTATTACTAACAAATTGTATTATTACTAACAAATTGTATTATTACTAACAAATTGTATTATTACTAACAAATTGTATTATTACTAACAAATTGTATTATTACTAATAATTTGTATTATTACTAACAAATTGTACAAATTGAAGTGTTTTAATCCTACCTACCCCCAATTTGTCGTTAGTATCAATTACTTCTTGACTCGACGGTATTACCGTCCAATTGAGCAGTCCGATTGTGGAAGTACCACCATATTACTTTCCATTAGGTGGGTCGTGGGCTTATCTGTCACGTAAGTGGTATATAATAAAGCATTCTTTTGTAATCAGTAAGGCACAGTCATTCAAGCATATAGGGCAGTTGATTTTGTGCATTTTAAAATTAAAATATCATTCACTAATACATTTGTACGTATCAGACTATATGTAATTTAACTCAACAATTCAAGTCATAAAATGACACAAGAAGTGCTTGAAAGTATTTCTCACTGTGTGTTTACAATGCCAACAATAATCTGCTAACAAATGTGTCAGAAAGCAAGGTGCTGCAATTAATCATATTTACAATTGTAACATCTGCCTTTAGAACTTTTCAATAATAGCGTATTTTTGTTTGCTGATCTAGTATCTACCTAAATTTACATTTGACATCTATTGTTCTTTGAGTTTAATTTTGTTTTAAGTCGAGTGTAAAATACATAGGCGGTGAGTAGCGTAGCCAGAGCTCACTGGAGAATTTTTGTGCTATCAGTGGGAAGACTAAAAGCTTGTCCTGCTTTGTCTTTTACACTGACGGCACAGAAACTCTCAATGCTTACAGGGTTAGCAGCGCGAGTGTGACTCTCTTGGTTTTGCACACGTCCATAGGCCAGGGGTGCGGGTTGGGTAACCTCCACGTTGGCTTACCTGTTTCTTTTCCCTCTGGACCGCGGTCCTGGGGAACGGAAGCGGGGAGGCTGGTGCACCCTGGACGACGGTTAGTAGACTCTGACTCCAAGGAGAAGGAGCTCTGCTAGCCGTCGACAAATAACCCGACAAGCCCTTTTTAGGGCTAGCTGACCCTTGGGGGGGTCGTGGTATGGCGGGTCTGCAAGGCTCGCGGGAAGGGATTCGTAGAATCCCTTCCATCCCAAACAGCCCTTTTTAGGGCTAGCCTGTCGCTCCCGGTATCCCTCTGCTTTCAGAGGGGACATGGGGGCGACACAAAGATCCATAGGATCCAGGGACGGGCCGGCCTACTGCTCGCGCAGGGGCTGGCAGGCATTCGTGCCACCGTCGGTGTTGGGGGAGTTGGCTGCTCTCCCGCGTCGCGTAACCTCCAAGATATCGACAACGACCTGAGTGCTAGCCACACTTGGGAAGCCGGTATCTTGAAGGCCGCGGGGCTTGCCTTAATTGGCCGGCCCGCGACAAGGAAAAGTCTCAAAAACCCGACAGCGAAGTCGCTTAAAACCTGTGGACACCTGGGGAAATCCACAGTATGTACCCCGCTTCCTGGAATGAGCGTCACCCAGGAAGTGTAGTTTAAATCGCGTCACACTCGTGGGACTAAATATGGATCCAAATAATACTACACCCAAAAACCATCCCAAACCAAGCAGAACAGTCTGCGCGGAGGTCGCGCAGCACCACGACGCGGAGGTCGCGTCCCAAACCGCGGTGTCGGAGGAATTCGACACCGCCACGGAGAAGAGTAGGGCGAACAGCCCGGTGGGCCTACAGACCCGGAAATCTGTACGGCGGAAGAGGAGATTCAGGAAGAAGTCTCTTCCTCCTCCTTCCCCTCCACCACAGAAGACGGAGTCGGACTTGGAGCTCACCTTGACCGACTCCTCTTCCACCAGCAGCAGTCACGACGGTGACGAGACGCTGCATCCACCACCGCCGAAGCTGCTAGCGGTCAGCCGCACGCAGCTGCAGCGGGGTGATAGCCTCAGGGCCCCGGAGGATGTCGAAGCGCCGCCGAGTTCCTCCACCTCGGCGGCGTCCTTACCCTTGCCTCGCGTCGACATAATGTCGAAGGAGGTGATAGAAGCCCTAGAAGGAAGGTAGCACCGGGTCACGCAGGCGACGACGCGACTTGTCGAGCTGTTCGACCTCCTGAGGGCGGAGTTAGCCGAGTTGCGGCTCGACAGGGCTCATTTGGGCAGGAGGCACCTGGAGCTCCTGGAGAGCAATGAGCGGATGGCGGCCGATTACCGCAAGGAGATGGAGAGGATGGCGGCCGAACTGGCGAGCCTCCAAGCAGTCGTCGCTGGGCTGCCGGCGGAGCGTGTGACGCGGTCGGCGCGGAGGCGACTGGTGGCGCAGCCAACGCCGCCGACGCGGCCGCTGTTGCCCGTGCGGTCGAGGTCGCCGCTGCGGCCGGAGTCGCTGGCGCAGCCGACGCCGTCGGGGCGGCCTGCGCGGCCGCTATTGCCCGTGCGGTCGAGGTCGCCGCTGCGGCCGGAGCCTCTGGCGCCGTCGGAGTCGCCGCAGCCGGAGCCGCCGAAGTCGCCGGCCCGACCAGTCCAGCCGGAGTCGCCGGTGCTGCAGCCGGCTCGGCCTGCGGACCCGTTGGCGCTCTGCATGGCGGCAATAGCTGCCATGGAGAAGCGCCAGGAGGAGGCGCTGTCGGAGCAGCGGGCGTGGCGGGTGGCGCAGGAGGAGCGCACCCGGAGCTGGCTGGAGTCCATAATGGACTCCAGCCGCCGACCGCCCCTGGCGGCTCCGGCCGGATATGCCGGGGCGGTTAAGAGGGGCCCCACCTGTCCGGTAGTGGCGAGGTCCCCGCAGGGGTCGGCCAGCAGCCCGTCCGCTGCGTTTGCCGCCCCTGCCGCTCCGCCCGCTCGGGCTGCTCTCGCTGCGGGGGCTGGGAGCCCCCCCCAGGATGCGCAGGTCGCCCGGCCCAGAGGAAGGGGAAAGGGGAAGGGCAAGGGGAAGAAGTCCCCAGCCCTAGCCCCGGCCCCAGCTCTGGCCCGAACTTCGGCGGGTATAGCCGCCACGAGCTCCCCGCCGGAGGGGGGCTGGGAGGTTGCCGGCGCCTCCAAAAAGCGGCGCAAGGCGAACCGAAAGGCAGCCAAAAAGGCCAGAAGGGCCGAGGCTGCTGCGAGGGGAGTGCCGGGGAGGCTGCGCGTTCCCCGCTCAACCGCCGTCGTCCTAACGATGACGGCGGAGGCGGCGGAGAGGGGCGTGCAGTACGCCCAAATTGTCACGCAGGCGAAAGCCTGCGTTGACATGAAGGCCCTCGACATGCCGGGCCCCATCCGGGTGAAACCCACTCGGACGGGTGCTCGGCTTCTCGAGATCCCAGGCGCTTCGAGCGGTCCCCAGGCTGATGCCCTAGCGGCTAAGCTTAGGGAGACGCTTGACGCAGCCGACGTCCGGGTGTCCAGGCCCAACAAGTGCGCAGAACTGCGCATTTCGGACCTGGACGACTCCATCACGGCGGAGCAAATCCGCCTCACCGTGGCGGAGGCCGGGGGCTGCCCCCTAGATACGGTTAAGGTCGGAGCGATCCGCTTCGGCCGCCGTGGACTGGGGGCGGCAGTTGTCGGCTGCCCCATCGCAGCAGCCAAAAAGGCTGCCGACCGGGGGTTCCTCGCCGTTGGAGGCGTGGTGCGGGTGCAGGTCCGGCTCCTGCAGGCTCGACCGACCAGGTGCTTTAGGTGCCTGTCGGTCGGCCACGTGGGGGTGCAGTGCACGGCGGCGGTGACGGTCGGTGACCGCTGCTTCCGCTGTGGCCAACCCGGCCATACGGCCGGTGGATGCGAAGCTCCGCTGCACTGTTTCAGGTGTGCAGCGGGGGGCAAACCGGCCGACCATAGGGTTGGCAGCAAGGCCTGCACCGGGGGGGAGCCGAAGCCGCAAGGCGGGAGCTCCACCCAAAGTTCGCGGCGGGATGCGGAGATGGTTCCATAATGGATCCTCAGCTCCGCATCCTGCAGGCGAACGTGGGCCACGGTGCCGATGCTCAGGGTCTTCTGCTCCAGAGCATGGCACAGTGGTCCATACACGTCGCCGCTGTCGCCGATCCGTACACTCACCGGCCCCTTGGGCCTGCCTGGGTGGTCGACCTGGACGGGTCGGCGGCACTGGTGTACAACGCCGCTATGGGTGCCCCCCCCCCTGTTGTCGTGGCAAGGGGGCATGGCATCGTAGCGGCGCATGTGGGGGAGATTGCGGTCGTGGCCGTCTATTTCACGCCGAGCCTACACCGACGCATAGGGGAGTACCGGCAGTCGCTGGAGCGACTGACCGACGTCGTCAACGCCTGTCATCCTCATCCGGTTCTTGTGCTCGGGGACTTCAACGCCTGGTCAGTGACCTGGGGGTCCCGGCACACGAACCCACGAGGTAGGGCTCTGGAGAGCTGGGCCGCTAATCACGGTCTAGTTCTCCAGAATCGCGGGGCCGAAGCCACGTTCGTGACCGCGGAGCGCAGTTCGATTATCGACCTATCGTTCGCAGGCGCTTCGCTGTCGCACCGTGTGCGGGACTGGCGTGTTGTTGTGGGGGTGGAGACACTGGCGGATCACCGATACGTTCGGTTTGATGTCTCCCCCCCCGCGGGTGATGCGCCGGTCATACCGGCCCCACGCGAGCCACGCTGGGTGCTTGGGAGACTGAATCGGGAGGTCCTCCTGGAGGCCGCCATCGTACAGGCCTTGGTAAGAGGAAAGCTGCGCCCCCGGGCCCCGCCGTTGACCCGGGTTCTCCAGCCAGCTCTGCTCGGTGGAGTGGTCGAGTCCCTGTTCCCGGCGCGAGCGGAACACGTTCCGCCGCAGATGACTCCGCCACCTCGGTCGCCTGTGGCGCCCAGTGTGGTAGTTGACGACGAAGTCCCCGAGGTCACTTGGGTAGAACTGGAGCTGGCGGTGCGAAGGCTTAGAGCCAAGAAGAGCACAGCCCCGGGACCCGACTGCATTCCAGGCCGCGCGTGGGTCCTAGCTCTGGGAGAAGACGGTCTCGAACCCCGGCTGAGAGGGTTCCTCAGCGCATGCTTGGAGCGGGGCCAGTTTCCGAAGATGTGGAAGACGGGGAAACTGGTCCTCATCCGAAAGGAGGGTCGCCCGGCGGACGAACCGTCCGGCTACCGGCCCATTGTGTTGCTCGACGAGGTGGGCAAGCTCTTTGAAAGAGTTATTGCGAAGCGCCTCGTCGAGCACCTCTCTGGTAGGGGGCCGGACCTGGCGGATGCCCAATATGGCTTCCGCCGGTGGCGGTCCACGGTGGATGCCATCATGCGCGTGAGGACTTTGGCGGAGGAGGCAGTTGCCCGGGGTGAGGTGACGTTGGCGGTGTCCTTGGACATCTCCAACGCGTTCAACACCTTGCCCTGGAGTTGCATCAGGGAGGCACTCGTGTACCACGGTGTGCCTCTCTACCTCCGCCGCATAGTCGGGGCGTACCTGACGGAGAGAGCCGTCATCTACCCAAGTGCGACCGGCGTCGGTCGGCGTGAGATGTCGTGCGGTGTTCCACAGGGATCGGTTCTCGGGCCGCTACTGTGGAACATTGGATACGACTGGGTGCTTCGCGGTGAGCTTGCGGACGGCGCCGCCGTCACGTGCTATGCGGACGACACGCTAGTGACGGCGAGCGGAGCTACACACCGCGAAGCGATCCTGAGGGCCACGACCGCGGTTGCTCAAGTCGTGGAACGGATCCGGCGGCTGGGCCTTGAGGTGGCTTTGCATAAATCCGAGGCCATGTTCTTTCATGGACCTCGGCGCACGCCACCACCTGGTTCCAGCCTCACAGTGGGAGGCACTCTCATCGGCATCAAGCCCCAGATGAAATATCTGGGGCTCGTGCTCGACGGCCGGTGGGACTTCGGGAAGCACTTCCGAAGTCTGGGCCCCAAATTGGCGGGCACAGCCAACGCTCTGGCGCGGCTACTGCCCAACCTGAGGGGCCCGGATGACTCCTGCAGGAGACTCTACGCGGGTGTCGTGCGGTCCATGGCCCTGTACGGGTGTCCCGTGTGGGCGGACACCCTGAGTGATCGGCACATGCTTCTGCTGCAGCGTCCGCAGCGGAAGTTGGCGTGCCGCATCATAAGGGGGTACCGCACGATATCATTCAACGCGGCGAGTCTCCTCGCCGGATCGCCACCATGGATCCTGGAAGCGAGATGCCTTTCGGCGCTATACAGGTTCCGAAGGGCGGCGCGGGAGCGGGGTCACGATCCCGAGCCCGAAGAAATTCGGGCCGTGAGATCCCGGCTCCACAGGGAAATGGTGGCAGAATGGGAGAGACGACTTGGGCAACCAAGCGCAGGGCACGCCGTAGTAACGGCGGTAAGACCCATCATGGGGGAGTGGCTAGAGAGGCCACACGGCAGCCTCTCGTACCGTCTGACGCAGATGATCACCGAGCACGGATGCTTCGGAAAGTATCTGCGTCGGATGCAGAAAGAGCCAACGTCCGAGTGCCATCACTGCGACGCGAGCGAGGACTCAGGTCCGCACACGCTCACCGAGTGTCCGGCGTGGGAGACGCCGAGGCGGGAGCTTGTGGCGGCCCTGGGAGTGAGGGTTCTCACGCTCTCCACCTTGCTCGCGGCTATGGTTCGCTGCGCGGATGCGTGGGCGGCCGGCGCCTCCTTCTGCGAGCAAGTAATGCTCGTGAAGGAGGAGGCGGGGCGGGAGCGGCAGCGGGAGCGACGAAGGATCGCTAGACAAGCTGCCCGCGCACGAAGGCAACTCGGGCGTCGGAGGTCGATGAACGACCTCCGCCCCCCATGAGCGCCGGCCTGGGGGTGACAGGTGAAGCCGCCTGTCACCCTTGCAGAAGCAGGCCGCGGCGGCGGCGCGCGTGGCGCGCCTCCCCGTTTCCGGGGACGAGTTGGGGACTCTGTGGTCCCCACACCCGAGAAGAGGGCCAGATCGTGAGAGATGGCCCTGGGTCGGCCGGGGTGCGAGGGATATGCCTGTCAACCTCACCTTCGGCAACCGAAACGACCCACAGGCGGCGTGCGTTTTAGTCGGTTCGAGTCCGACATAACCTCCTCCACCGGCTCCGGTGGGGAGGTATCCGTGGGGATTTTGCGCACGTAAAAAAAAAAAAAAAAAACGTCCATAGGCCACAGTAACTACTTTCCATCAGGTGGGCCGTGTGCTTGTCTGCCACCTAAGTGGTATAAAAAAATAAAAAAAACAAAGTCTGTGCTTGGCGCACTTTGTATACCGAACTTTATGTTTATTATTATATTGTAATACTTACATATAAAACATGCTCATAACTTCACAAAGAAACTGGAATACGTTATCTAAGGAGTTATTTACAGAATACCGTATCTAAATAGGTATACCTCTTTAAGATCATTTAAAAAGGAAAAATATTACTCGATTTACATACCAAAACAAAAAAAAAACAGATCTATAAAAGTTCATCTTAGCACACGCACTTCAACAAATCTAGGCAGGTCCACATCTAGTGATCTTCTAAGCACCAAGATTCTTCGCTCGAATGGTATTACTTGGGGGTGCGCGCGAAACGAAATGTGGCTTTAAAAATTTGGAACACAATCCGGCTATTTGTCTTTCCAACGTTTCTTATAAATCAAGGAATAAAGCAGCCAACAATGCTTTATGGGCGAAAAAAAGTACCTACATAAGACGGAAAATAGCATACAGGGCTTCGCACATATATTATGAATGTTAGTGTTGCGTAAGAGAAAGCTTCAAGTTTCGTAACGTACAGGTTATGTGGGTGTATCATACTCTTCGGTTACGTACTCTTCGTGGGATAGGGAGTTCATTAAATTCATTTTCATGCAAATAATTAGAAATGGGAACCTAATTATTTGTTACTCGTATATAGATACTGGATCATATATCATATCATCCCAATGCAGTGGCTACTTAAAAGGCAAACATAATGTTTCAGTGGTGTAGTTAAATTTGGAAGTTTACATAAGTATTAAGAAATAGTTAAGACTTTTTACTTAGTCCAATATTTCGTGCAATTTGTACGATGAAATGCGTTCATTCCTCGATGTTAAGCAAAGTTCTCACAATGTGAAATAACTTCATAGTAGGCACCTAAATGCTACTGTTTTAATGGATCTGCTGTAGCTAGAAAGAGACGGTTAATAAAATAAAAATGATCTAGTTCTGAATAGAAACTTGAAATAAAAGAACAAAAAGTTTTTTTAAGGGCTGCCATTTTTGTAATATACGTTACCAGTTTATTACAGAAGTTCAATTATAGTAACATAACACAGCCAATAAAAATGAATGATATACAAACAAGAGAAGATTTATAGAAAAATAAATTACAATGTTGACTACCTCAATTCATAGCACACATAAAACTAATTTACACACATACATTTTACAATTACATTTTAAAAAAATGCCCTCATACTCAATCGATGACAACATAATGGCTTTTTTCACACAGATAATTAATACATAAGTAATTTATGTTAAAAACTCATATTCGGCGGCCATTTTAATATCCAAAGTCGTTATTTAAAGCGCGTCACATCCGTCCACACTACGCGACGGTTTCGCAGAATTATTACCGTGTAACGCACTATATCACGTTAAATTTACGACAACCTGAATATGATAGATTTTCAATCCGACCTCCATAATATATGGCGAAAAACGTTCCGATGTCAAAATAGAGAAATAAATAAACTCTTGACAACCAATTAATAACTCGTAAAGTGTCAGTATTGAGGACAATAAAAAACTTTAGCGGGATAAAAAGGGGCAGAAAAAGGCGATCACAATGGCGGAATGAGGCGAGGAACGCCTGTAAAAAAAGCATCGATATCGTCCATAAATTTGAATGGATTCAAAACAAATCGCCCTTATTCATTACACGTATGACTTATGGCCGCGAGAGGCTGAAATTTATAATGCACTTATATAGAGAACACAAAGAGATGGAATCAACTCTCCTCAATGGATATTGAAGATTTATAAAAACAAGTCCTTGTGAACAAAAGAGTTGGCGCGCTTCATTAGTCACGTTTCAAAGAGAGACACAAAAAATTAACGTTCTGTTAATGGTTAGTTTGGATACACACGTTGTGTAATAGAGCGTGAATAAAAACCCATAAACGTAACATATTAGACAGCTGTTAAACAAAAATATTTCATTACGCCGCCGGCGCAATATATAGCTGCGCTAAACTTGTAGATTTTGCTTGCTAATGAGACAATAGTTGTAATCTTTACTGATATCCTCATCCTACCAAATTGACATACTTACTATATTATCCTCGAATGAAAGGGGTTAATCCCGGGTATTCTTTGAATTCATGTAGGTAGTAATGAGTGTTTTTAATATCATCTACGGGTACGTATCCAGACTCCAGGCATTGAGGATTTCCTATAAAAAAATTTAGTAACTTGACTTGACCCGGTAATTGAACCCAGAACGTCACACTAAATACTACTAAATTACACTATAAGACCAACGAAGAAATAGTCAATTAAATCGATAATACTGAAAATATATTTGATTTTAAAAATTGAAATGGTTTACAAACAGTCAATTATATCAACAAATTTTAGAAAACGTAAAGTAAAAATAGTATTTGCAGAATGCCGATAAATGTGTCAAAACAACCACATTTATAAAACACCACTGAATCATTGAACACTAAAATAAACATTCACAAATGAAAAGGCAGTTCCAAAACATGCAAATCGAATCAAACAAGTGAAGCATTTTATTATCAGATACCACATAACGAACGATACCTTCATCAGTACCGTAGAACGGTATGGTGCGTCGAACGAAAGAAATAAATGGCATTTAAAAGTGTGATCCAAGATGTACAAAAAGTGTAGGGAAAAGGGGACAAAAAGTCGTACGAAATGATAAATTTCCCGCTGGAAGTGAAAAAGTGAGCTTTTATTTATGACACGCCAATGTATTGTGGTCTCGACAAAGGTGGTTATCAGATCTTCTTGGGCCATACATTTAAATGTACGATTGGCCGTGGTTTGACGAACTATCCCTCTTAGTGGATATACATTATATAAGGTAGAGGATATATTACAGTATACCTGTGCACCCTTCGAATAAAAATGAATATGTTGAGAATGAATGACGTCATGTTACTGCTTCCCACTTCCGTATCTTGCTAAGTGCGTAACGGCAACACTCTTTCATAAAGGATAAACATGTTATTTTTGTTCTGTAAAAGCAAAAAGAAATTAAAAACACAACCACAATTTATTGAAATTATCTTCAGACCTTATTTAACGAAGTAACGGGCCACCTAGGCAACTTTAAATTAGGCAAGAAGAATTATTCTCCAATCTCTTTCAGACCGACCACAAATCACTGTTCCTTTGGAAGTAATTGAAAATACATTACGCAACCAAATTAAAGTGGAAAGTGGTACAAGTTAGAAGAGAGCGGCAGGTGGCGCGACATCCCCACCCCAGGAATGTTTTGGCATAAAATATCGCTTCAATTATTTACGTGAAAGATTTATGGCACTTAGAAAAGTGCGCCGAGAAAAAACGCGGAGAGACCGACGTGTGCAGGAAAAGTGTTTTTCTTTGAAAACTTATAATGGGTATGAGTGTAGCAAAAGTTTTTTGAATCTCTTTCCTATGGTAATTTGTTTTGTGTGCGCTTATAAAGATATTAGTGTATCTTCTACTTTCTACGGCAGTATAAAGAACATGCATGAGAAAATGGATTACGTGCTTCAGTGTTCCTGATTTGCCATATTATTTCTGTCATAAAATTGTTACTAAGTTAACAATACCAGCTTTTATATTAGTGTTTACTTAGTCCTAGTGAATACTTGATATTAAGTTCATAAAGAATGAGCTGATTCGATGAAGTTACCGGAGGAAGCAGAAGAACCACTACCATCTTTAGTCTCCCCGTTACTATGGCTATGGAAAAGCAACCGAAACTTCGGGATCAGTGTTAATAATAGTATAACAACAGATAAATTGCGATAGAATCCATTGAAAATCATTTTCGTGTAAACTTCCGACAATTTCTTAAGTCAATTATTAATTGTTAGTGTGTGTGTCGAAATGTGGGTGTCAATACACCTCTACCTACCCCTTCGGGAATTTACAGGCATGAGTATTATATGTATGTATTAATTAATTACCTTTGCGTCCCGTTCCGAATTCGATATTTTAAATTCAATTCCACCTCACTCAGGAACCGTGATATTTTTTGTTCTAAACATCTTGGTCTTGATCCCATAGGCAGGTATAGTAGATATTCTTTTTATAGTAAGTATGTTTTTTTATATTTCTAAACATATTATAATATTTCCATTAATGTGATATTATCATGAATGCATCACAAAAAAACGCTACAAAATTTTCTCCAACCCCCAAATTCCTACTAAGGCCGTTTTCACATTATCCAGTCCGATTTCTGTGATGGACGAGTGACGACGATAGCCGATATACGATAGCCGAAACCCTGTGCTGTTTTCACATTTAATCATTCCATAATATCGGTCCGATACGTTAAGGATACGTCCATATGGTTGATAGAACAGACTCAAAAAAATTAAACACATTTTTTAACAAAATTCAACCACAGACTCCTTAGAAGTTTCTACCGTCGAATATGACAATTGTTTATTTTTTATTTTTTGACTAAATTGATATTGATATTCGATATCGGACTGGACAATGTGAAAGACAGGCACATATTTCGACGACCTCCGTGGCGTAGCGGTAGAGGATTCGACTGCTATGCAGGGGGCGCGGGTTCGATTCCCGCTCAGTGCAAATATTTGCATTCATGAATATGTATATTTGCATTGGTCTGGGTGTTTCTATGTATAATATGTATGTATTTACAAAAAAAAAAGTATCTAAGTATGTTTATCCGCATTCTAGATCCCATAACATAAGCTAGTTAAGCTATGCTTACCATGGGTCTAGATAGCGTTGTGTAGAATGTCGTGGAATATTTATTATTTATTTATTTATCTATGTCGGCAATCGAATGTTAGATATCGGAACCAACACCGATATCGGATCGGATAATGGGAAAGCGCTCTAATTCTAACAACTCTGTGTTTGCTGAAACTAATCTGCAAAATATAATACATGTTATGTATCTTGCTGATCTGTAAGTACAAAATAAACGACAAACAATGTTAATAAGTACGTGTAACATAGTCACATAAAGCTCCACGCATGTTTATTTTTCATTTACGAGCTACGGCACTGCAAACAATGGCCTACTTATTACGTGTCGCTATCTAGCCTTAATTTCTATTGCTTTCAAACCAGATTTTTGCTAGGACATTACTGAATCTTTAACATTATAAAAGAGGATGGTCAGAATAATTTTATTGGCAGTGTATTCTGGCGTTAGTAAGATAGGAACTACATGATCTACACATGAATATTGTTTTATTTATATGTCCTGGGAAACGTCTACAGCAACTTAAATTATATATTTATTATTACTTACTATCCTTCTATTACATTAAAATATTGATAGAAAAAGTGATGTTCTGTGGAGTGTTTAATTCTCGATTACGTTACTAACTGTAGGTAGTGTTTCCCCAGTATGGCAGTCGCGAATCAGTTGAAAGAATGAAACTTGATGGATAGAGGTATAGCTAGTTGTCGTTGCGAATAATTTTCACTTTCATCAAAATCGACACGTTATTTTGATCTAGCCATTCAAGTGCCTACTAATAATAAATAAATTTGATACGATTTTGTACTACTAAGTATGGTTATTCAACCCATACTACACATTACTGATAAACTTCTACATAGATTTACTTCACTACTTAATCCTTCATGTTTATAAGTTTCATAACACACACTTAAATTGTTCAGAATATTTCATGGTGTCAACATAAAACACACTTTATTTTTTAATAACATTACATAACACATAATCGGTACACTCAACGACTGCGTGATAATCTGTAGTAAAAATTTAATTGAATCTGAGACTCGGGTGCAGATGGGTCTCAGTATTGTTCCGGAACCTCTTCAGCCTCTTTGTACCGCCGCCGAGCCGCGGAAATATTATCCCCACAAGGGATTTTCCTTTTCAAAGCAGAAGGAAAAACTCTTAGGGCAAATTGTTTTAAGACATATTTACGCCTAGAGCGCACATTGTTTGGTTAATCAAACACGCTAACAGCTTGACATTAAGGTTGTAAATGATTTTACTTCGTTTTAAATCGTAAAGGCCAATGTTTTGATGTTAACAGTTAAAGAAATTGCCTGTTGAAATGTGTGTAAAATGAGTTCTAAACTTTTTATAGTTATTAGTTTCATTGTATTGCATTTTATGTAATGTTGACACATAATCGTAAATAATTGAAGGTGCGACTAAACAAAAGAATATTTTAAGGTTAGAAAAATGTACTTTTAACATAAGCTACATTTTTTTAATATTTCTGTTAATGACAAATATAAATATTGAGGAAAAAATAACAAACTGGTGTGAAACATTTATTTTTGTAGAAAGATACGTGATTTTTGGTAAAATATACCCTTCTAGGTATACAAGGGCCACTTCATCTCTTATCACGGGGGTATCCTTGTCCGGCATTCGACAGTAAACATATCTACAGAATATGACTTACGGTTCGGTTGATAGTGAATGGGACCTACGTTACATGGGGGTCCTTGTGACGTGGGTCGAACATATAATTACAGTCGTGACTACCTGGTATGTTTGTATACTGAGAACCTTCCCGCAAGAGGATCCCGCAAAGCAATTACGTATGTTTGTCGGGGGCATCTAAGTCAACTTAAACTACTTACTGTCTTTGATATCACGGCTATTAAGCTTTTATATTAATTTGTGTGTCATCAAATTGATGACTTTTATAATTAATTCTTAAAAAAAAGTCAAACCAAATACTAAACGACTAGCTAATTTTCTTCAAGTTTCAATTTACAATTACATGAAAATCTCACAGATAACTAATAAAAGAACTGCACAAAACACCATTCATTACCCGCAAACGATCTTTAACAATTATGATAAGAATCAAAAACGCATATTACATTACAGTTTAAATTACACGCTAAAAGTGGAGAGGAACAAAAAAGTGTGTTCCTGCGAGCTTTTATATAATTTGTTAATGATAAATAAACTCATAAATAGCGGGAGCGAGCGTGAATTTGTTTACAGCAGATCCACATTTAAGATATCACGAAAGCTTTGTCGCTAATCTCCTAACAAGTTTGAAACGAAAAATTTAAACCCACCATTCCGGGATTTGTAATGAAGAAAAATACGAAGCTTGTTGTGTAGTGTGGGGGATGTTTTGGTCTATCTGAATGTTTATGACGTCATAGGTTTTCAGAGTAGGTGTTTTAGGTATTATTTGCTTGATTAGTGCTTTAATTGTTATGTGGCTAGTGAGTACCTACGAGTATATCTACACTTATGTATCTTCTCTGGATTCATTGGATTTTCTGGACTCCGATACTGCGTGATTACACAGTGTTGAGGCTACTACCTAAATAAAAAATAATAATTCAAATAAGAAAGCCTGCAACAAAGAAATTTATTACATAACGATGTAACGTTTACCCATTTTTTAATAGATAATACCCGTAAATTATGTAAAAATATGTAACACTAGCAAGATCTAAGTGATACCAAAGTCTAGTTTACCATTATATTTCTTTTGAACTACGTACTTTATTGATGTTTCAATGCAATTATTTGTCCATACCATTTAAATTTGTTGTTAGATCTACATCTGTAAACTAATTTATATTCTTTACAAAAGAAAAACTGCATAATTGCATCGTAAGTAGTGAGTGACATGAAAAATGGTAGATACGTTTAATTATTGAATTTAATAACAGGAACTTGAACTATAACTCGAAAATGTCTAAACAAATAAATAAAATTGAAGAGGCTGTTTGTAATATTAAAATAAAAAATCTTTGAAAATAGAAAAAAATTAGTGTATGTACAATCAGTATCAGATCGATCTTACGAACAAAGTAGGTACTCAAAATGATCTTAACACCTTGGTTTTCCCCCATCTCGTTGACTGATAGATTTGATATCTAGCACACATCTTTAGTTCGGGCGATAATACAATTTAAATCAATAAAACTTTTGTAAATATAGATATAATAAAAGTGTGATTTGTACTTAATACCTTGGTAGTTGGTATTGAGATCATTTTAAGTCTACAGAGTGCTGACTGTACGATACTTACAAAAAAAAAATATGTCAGTTTGTTCCGGACAATCATTAAAGTAGGCGGCCCGATTTCGATGCAATTTTCACAATTTGTTACAAGGCGTATTTAAAAAAGTCCAGATAGGACAGGAGTGCACGCGGGTGAAATCGCAGGCACAGCTAGTTTGTAATGTAACTTAATCAATAAAAAAGTTGCAAATATTTTTAGAAGTCACTATGTTTTGTGTTTAACCTAACCTTACGATTTAAACTTTTTCCCTTTTCAATAAATATACTTAATAGTAATTAAGCAATATTGTAATCTGTCTTTTAGAAATATTGTGGCAGCTGCGTGAAAATGTATTGAATATTAACATCTAAAGGTTAATATTAATTTAATATGTATTTATTCAGTACTAAATTCATCACTGCCAGTGGGCGACAATGGAGCAACACGATAGTTGCCCAACAGGCTGTGCGGCTGTCCTATTTAACTTGTGGAATTTCGAAACTCATCCACATTTCAAATTAGGGATTCCTCCAAGACGAATTGCGGAAGCTTAGCAGCCTCAGCGCCCTTAAGGAATTATGCTAAGGCACGTACTCGAATGTTTTCACGTAAACCCCCTCTCGTCTCGGGACCAACCCCAAAATATAATATATCCAGCAACTTTACATATATTTGTACCGTAAATCCTCTTAATATATCGCTCTATTTTTGTTGGTACACTTAAAATTTAAGGGGACGTTGCTATTTAATGAATGTTAATGTCAAGCTGCATTCACAATTGTTGTTTGTGTTTTGTTCGCCCCATGTGTTTTATGTGGTAAAAATAGAAGCCATAGGTTTTGTGCAGATATATTGTGATTTTGTAACGCTTAGACTTCTTTACATGGAATGTATCTGCCTGTCTTTATCTTTCATTCTACGCTATGTGAAATATATTTACAAACTAATGAAATGGTAAATATCACACAGTATGATACTCTAATCTACGTCAGCCTTTAACATCGTCTGGTACACAATCAACTGAGATATAGGTTTTTTTTTAATTACCAAATTGAAGATTTTTCGATTCCAATAATAATTGTACTACAATTCATAAATATTCAGAGTAATAGTATAAATTTTAGATAACTTAGGCATTGCATCCGATTGGAATTCAAATAAATACAGGGCAAAATTCGAATCGAATTCGGATATCCGGTATGCACGTTGTACGATCCCCAATGTGATTCAGAAAAAGTTGTGTTTTTAGTGTTTATGTTATTTGTCATTTATTTGTCGTTTATAATCCCGGCTTCGAATCGGTCCCATCCTGAGTGAGTTAGGATCTATGAAATGTGATATGATATAGCTAATAATAGTCTGGCCTTCTCCCAAGTATGTCGTAGAGCTGTCTCGCCTGATTAGTATTAGTTACATTGTATGTGTTAATATTATCGAGTTCTTATAAATTTATGATCTAAATATACTTAAGTATTTTATATTTTTTCAAGACTAAACTTCCAAACCGATCGCAATGAACTATTATTACTATATATAAAAAGATAGTTTGTGATGTAGTGAACACCATATGCCACTTTTAAACTACAACTTCCACTATACAAGTGAAGACACGGACAAAAGTTAGTACGTAGACATTACTCAAGCTACTGATTAATAAGCCATATGTGTATTTTATAAAAAGTGCATAATTTCATATTTTTAATCGAAAACATTATCCATATAAAGGTATGTTATATTTTACACAAAATAATTAAAAGTAAACACCATTTATAACAGTAATATACGTCGAGTTTTTCAGCAACACGCCCTGAGTCTGTTCTTTATAAAAATTTCAAGAAAAATTGAGATAAACCGTGCTCAGCGAAGACGGATGGTAGACAATTCGTAATGTGAAAATGGCCAGGCTTCGCCGTATTTGACATTGCAGATAAATTGATATTTATAAGTCGAAGGGCCAAGGATACGTTTAAAGGGATTCCCTTTATTGCAGTATCGGTCGTAGGGCGGGCGGCGGTTCCTGTCTGCCCCGGGTTAATATGAAATATACCAAGTTACTTCAAAATGTCGAAGGTATATTTATTATGCTGGTGGAGGAATTATCGCAGCGGTCGGATGTAAGGGAAGCCATTATTATCCATTTTATTGGTATAATATTTAATTTTGGGTCTTCAGCTAGTCCACGATGATACAAGGTACATATAAATCGGAAAATTATTTACTTCGGGATTGCGATACTTGTAATGAAGGTCTTCTTAAGCATCAAGTTGTCGCACTAAGAATACATAGTTGCTTTTATTTTTTTTACAATATATATCTACCCATTAGCAGTTCTGTCCTATTTTCATACAGGAGAAATTTTAAAACCCTAAAACCCAATTACAACACCTACCGGCACCCAAAAAAAAAACTATGTCTATAAAGAAAACGCAAATGCAATCTATAAATTGAAAAAGTTTCATTGCAATTGGGTGAATGTTACGACAAAGAATGAAATTAAATTTACAAATTAAATTTAACAACGATTTTAAAGTTCTAAATAATCGGTAAGTAATCGGTGTTAATTTTTTAATGCGGTGTAATGGGAGATTTTAATGTGACTTAATTATCTCCAATTTCTAAGATACTTGAGGCAGTGAACTAAGGAGGTTGTATCTCAGAATTAGTTTATTTATTTATGCGACCGCCCTGTCCTCAGGATAAGATCGGGGTAGTGTTTTGTGTGTAAATCAGGCTACATTGACGCAGGCGCAACAAAGTAATTCTACTATAAATAAATTACTCTAGTCCTGACGTACTGCTTTTAGTTTATTAATTAATAATTTTTTAATTAATAATTATTCATTTTTAAGGAGGTAGGATACGGCGGTATTTCCGCCCAATTGAGCAGTCCGACTGGGGAAGTACCTCCGCCGTACAGAATACCGCGGTTATAATAACTTCGTGTTGTGTTCCCAGCGGTGAGTAGGGTAGCCAGAGCTAAACCCTCCGTTTGTGCTGTCAGTGAGAAGACTAAAGACTTGTCCTGCTCTGTCTTCTACACTGACGGCACAGAAACTCTGTACTTACAGGGTTGGCAACGTAACTGTGACTCCTCTGGTGTTACAAACGTCCATAAGCCACAGTAACCACTTTCCATCAGGTGGACCGTGTGCTTGTCTGCCACCTAAGTGGTATAAAAAAAATTAATATTTTTCTGTGTCCCTCTTGATAAATGTTCCTACATAAAAGAACATAATATATGTTTAGAACATTAATATTTATTAGTACCAGCACCGTTTGTATGAAAGGCTTTCTTCTAACCCTTAGCTTCTGAGGCACGCAGGCACAGAACAGATAGTAGGGGTAAAATCAGAAGTAGGTAAATAGTGAGTTGCTACATCTGGCAACCCCTGAAGGATAAAAGGGTGTATTGTTATGTCAAAGTTGATATTCTCTTTTACCAGCTACCTTACTTTTTATCAAACCTTTAAGTCCTAAGTACTTTATAGGTCCTAAAGTTAACATAAAAGCATCTATAAATATCACTCACTTGAAATATACGAATATTAGATATATACGCTTGTATATAGGTACATGTCCAATAAACCAACTGTACGTGTCCTGTCAGGCAATTTTGAACGTCAAAGTAACTTTGTAATTACTCATCAGTTACTTTTGAAACTTAGGCTCAATACTTACTTTTGAATTTCTGTAGAGAGTCACTTGCTTTTGACGCAAGCTATCAACGTAGTATTATTTTCTAAATAGTAAGCATGTAAATATACCTATATCTGTATTCTACACTATATTAAGCAAATACAATATAGTTTTTGTTCTAATTACTCTTAGCATAAAATATAGTGGTTTTTGCAAAATACCAGTGCTAGCACGTACAATAAATTATTGTGATCGGCTGCAAGTTTCAGAGGGTCAGAGGTGCTCAGGGCGCGGTGCGGGGTGGCCGGCAATTATCGGGATCAAATGTATAGAGTGAATGGAAGTTCTAGGCAATGTAAGACCAATTGTGAATGTATGATTCTCAGATTAATAAGTACATCAAGAACTTATCGGTTCGACAACTCTTTTCTTTGCCGCCCCATAAAGTTTTGGAATTCTTTACCAGCACACGCGTTTTCTTCTTCTTGCAGTGCTTCTTCCTATAAACGCGACATGAAAAAGCTTCTAATGCGGCCGTCAAGCTGAGGGAGGTCCTCAACTTGATCAGCTTTGTAGCATAGTAGGTGTTTTTAATGGTGACTCTCTTTCCTGATACTTTGCCTTTAGTTTAACTATCAGGCGAGGTGAAGTCATATTCATGTACCACATATAAAAATACAGTACTCAATTATGATTTATTGACGGAGCGAAAGAAGTGAGCGAGAGTCTCCGTTTTTTTTATACCACTTAGTTGGCAGACAAGCACACGGCCCACCTGATGGAAAGCGGTCACCGTGGCCTATGGACGTATGCAACACCAGGGGTGTCACACTCGCGCTGTCGACCATGAAGAAACCTTCTGATGCCCCTCTTGAGGAACCCCATATTGTAGGCGCATGGGAAAACCGCAGCAGGGAGGTCATTCCACAGCTTGAGTGTGCGTGGTATGAAGTTTCTTTCATACCGCACAGTGCGCATCGTCTCAGGTCGCAATGTGTGAGGATGAATTCCCTGCCTATGGCGAGAGGTGCTATGATAGAATGTAGCTACGGGCATCATGTCAAACAATTCATCTGAGCACAAACCATAGTATAGGCGGTAGACCACACACAGTGAGGCAAAATCCCTCCTAAGGCTAAGCCTTAATGCCCGTCTTTGCACAGAGTCGAAGGGATCAAGCTGGTAAGCAGGTGCTCCAGCAAAAAGGTGACAGCAGTACTCTATGTGAAGCCGGACCTGTACTTAATAAAGAAGGAGTTGCTGCCCCGCAGTGAAGTACTGCTTCGCCCTGTTGAGCACTCCATGTATTCTTGATGCCAACTTAACCTTGTCCTGCAAATGACTTCGGTATTGGACGTCCCTGGAGATATCAACACCAAGGATCCCGATACTCGAAGAGATGATAAGCGGTGTGCCTAGGAATTGCGGCGCTATAATTAATGGGGTTTTCTTAGCGGTGAATACACACACTTGTGTCTTAGTGAGGTTGAATTGGACTAGGTTTAGTCGTCCCCAATCGGATACTCCAGAGAGAGTAGTCTCGATTTCAGAAATAAGTTGTTCCGTTTCAACAAGGTGGCCGAATTTGCTTTTGTTCGTATGTCTGTTTGTTGGTCAGTTACTGAACAGAGGGCTCATTTCTTAACCGATTTTCACAAAACTTGACACACATGTTCTTTGATATAAAACTCATGTTTTTATGAGAGCTTTTTTAACAGAAGGGAAAATGGGGGAAGAACGGCGGAATGTTTGCTGTCGCGTTATTTATGAACGGATCTTGATGATTTTGTCTAAAACAGCAAGGACATGATTCCTCACAGGTTTTTGTGAGTGCTGGCTCGTAAAGTAAAAAAATGTTGTAAAAAAATCAGGGTAAAGTTTGCTGTAATTAGTGTTTTTAGGTTTTTGCCACAAAATAATGCTGTTTAAATATTATTTTTGGTAAAACGAAAAGAAAACATTTAAAAAGTACTTTTTTGTTTTTTTTTTAAGGATATCAGATTTCATTGAGGGTACCAGAAAAATGTAGCAAAGAGTGCTCGCGAGATTACATAACTACTAGTTTTAGAGTTAAATTAGTGTTATGTTAGTCGTTCTATGTTTTATTAAGAACCAAAATGAAGTGATAGAAGTTCTCAGAAAGACTTATACACCTACGGCTGCAAAGCGTTTCATAAACTTGTAAAACTGAAAATCAACATGAATTAGATCAAGGTTTTTGGGTAGCACAAAATCGAAATCCAAGCTCACAATATACATTACATTACAATGTTTGAAGACACACGCCTATGGTAAGTATATTTTCAAACTTTAAAACCTGCCTAACCTACTTTTCCACCAACCACGCCTATACCACATCCAGTGACCCCACATCCTTGTTTTCTAGCGTCACCCGCACACAGTAGATAAAGTAAAGGCCCCGGGCGCCACGTCACCCTGCGTGATTTATGCACCAACCCTTATCCAAGATTACGATGACCGCCATCCACTTGTTTAGCTTTAGACTCCAACATCACTGGCTTTGTAATTAAGTGCGTACGAGCCATATGTTGGTGAAATTGCTGCTTTTGTTTACATATGTATGCAAGTAGGCAGACGGCAGTATAGGGCAATTGTAAAAGGATATATAGGTATATATAGTTAAGGAGTGCTTGACTTACTTTGGTTTGGGATAGGTTGAAATAGAGGTACCTATAGGGATACCAGTTATATAGTAACTACATAAACTCACGCATATTTCCCGAAGGGGTAGGCAGAGGTGCTAGCACCCACATTTCGCAGTTTATGTTTAGATCCCAATGTAACGGCGAGCCTATTGCCATTAACCGAGCACTTATAAGCCTGCGATAAATAAACACATAACTTCGAAAAGCATCGAAAAGTCATTGGTGTGTGCCATGGTAAAACCTGGGATCGAACCCGAGACCTAGTAGTAACTACATAATATAAAGATATACGAAGTTAAAGAGAATAATAATTAAGATTAGAAAAAGTCAACATCCAAGATGGGACCATGGTCAATTTTAAACCAATCTAAATTTACCTATAGAAAAAGTTTACATATTTATTGCAACAAAATTTTATAAAACTACTATTTTTTTTAGCATTGCTAAAAATTCAACGAAGAAAAAGGTTCTTAATACAATTTTATCCCAAAAATCTGACCGTATGTGAAAGGTTGGTAGGACCATGGTAACTGCGAAAGCACATAATTAACTGATTAATAGATACAAAAAAAGTGTTTTGCTTGCTTTTGTTTAGGATACATGCACATAAAGGGTTGATGGTTGTGCCATAGTATATTCCTCTTGTGACAATTTTCTTAAAAGATTCGTATTTAGGATTAAGAGAATGTTAGAAGAGAATATTTATGGTTTATGAAATCTCTATGATTAGTTGAATGAAGTGGAAAAATTGTTAACAATGTATTGAATATAATTTATCAAGAGCCCGGATGGCATGTCGTTAATGCCATGGAAGATGGGTAGGACTCTGGTGTGGGACGCCACATGCGTTGATACCATGGCTCCTACCCATATAACTAGCACGGCTGGCTGTGCTGGTGCTGCTGCTGCTTCTGCAGAGGCTCTCAAGCGGCGCAAATACTCCAATCTCATCGGAGATTATGAATTTGTGCCGTTTGGAGTCGAGACTTTCGGGTCATGGGGTCCGAGCGCTCGCAACCTCTTCCGTGAGATTGCGAAGCGAATGGTCGACGCTTCTCGTGACCAGAAGGCTGGCCTCTTTTTAGGACAGAGAATAAGCATTGCCATACAACGTGGCAATGCTGCCAGTCTTCTGGGAACGCTACCACAAGAGGCATGCGATGCGGAGGAATTCTAAGACGCATTTTAATTGTTCTTAGCTATAAGTTGTATAATAGTTATTTTATTTTTATTGTATTTAATATTTATGAATTATTTCTTGATTTGTTTATTAAAATATAAATTTATATATAGATAATATTAGATTAGATGTAAATAGAAGATTTAAAAACATAAATAAAATATCAAACAAAAAAAAAACAAAATTCATTAATTTATCAATAAGTACCTACTCGGTGATGACAATAAAACTAAAAAAATATCCCTTGAAAATAAAAGGCAATATAAAAATCTATTCACAAGCGATAACTTACTAAGCCTAACTCTAAAATTGATCTTGCGTACATCAACTAACAGGTAAATTATAACAAAGTATTGAAAATTTTTCTTACGTTTGCTAGGTCACATCACACGGTATGCTGTAACTGTAAAAAAGTATTAATTGTCAATAAAGTGAGTTTTTTTACATAGAACACGCCAACCTGACCTCACTTCGCCTGATGGTAAGCTAAAGGCAAAGTCTCAGGAAAGAGGGTCACCATTACAGACACTAAGTGTTACAATGGTGGCACTCAGCATGGCGGCCTCATCAGATGCTTTTTCACGCCCCGCTTAAAGGTCCCGGGGCTGTAGGAAGAAGGTCACATTATGTGTGCTGGTAATGAATTCCAGGTCATGGTGGTGCGGCAAAGAAAAAGTCTCCGAACCGCTTGGTTCTTGCTCGTATATTCTGCACAGTGTAAGGGTGACATCTAAGGCCTGCACGTGTTATCCTGTGTAGGAAAGGAGATGGTGGGATTAGTTGGAAGAGCTCATCAGAACACTCACTATGTTGATTGTTAGATTGATTTTGTTTTCAATACCTACAATCTACATGCATGTAAAGTATTCACTTTATTTTCTTAGGTTAACCATTGCTTCAATTCTAGTTATAAATTTCTAAAACGTAATTTAAAAGCTTCCGTTCCTACTTTTTAATCAGATTACAGTTCATATGTTCCGATTACTGTAAACACTTCATCAATTTGCCAACCAACGCGGAAATTTGTTTTCCGACTTTCCATACAAAACGAAGAGTAATATGTTTGTATTTGATTATAGAGATCCGTATAAATTTACGAGTGTTGAGTTTCAAAGGGTGTGTATTTATTAAAATGCTAATTTGGTGCTCCTCCGCGAGGCTTTAGATACTCCGCTATCGGCCCTCCGCACGCTTTGTGTGCCGCCTCTAGATTTATACCATACGTTGCGGGACTACTACTGGTCTTCACTTCACTATCGCAATAAGAGCGAGATATATTTTAAAAATTTAAGTCGAAATGTCATTCACAAGAAAAAAAGCATGGTCGGCGAGAAAATAAACTTGTAAGTATTATAAAATGACAAGGACTCATTTCCTAGCACTCGTAATCACAATAAATTTTATGCGTTGTGTATCGTCGATGGCTCGTCGCGTTGATATGTTGGTTATTTACCGAGTATTTACTTTTTCCGAATTTCCAAAAACCCCCATATTTGCAAACTCGGAAAAAGTACCTACAGATAGGTACGTGTTTCAATATCATATCCCGAACCCCTCGTTTTCATCAAGGTTTAAAAAATGTAGCGTCGGTAGCTTAGTGGAGCAAGGCAGAAACAAGTAGCAAGGAGACGGTCTTACTATTGAGAAAACCTGGGTTCGAATCCTGGCCATTAAACTACCGACGTGAACCCACTCCTAACACAAAGCTGGAGAGATTAGAAGGAATATTAGTAATTTCTGTTCTAATTATCTTTATAAAAATTAAAAAAAAATTTTCGGCAGCGCGAGTGTGACACCCCTGGTGTTGCATACATCCATAGGCCACGGTAACCGCTACCCATCAGGTGGGACGTGTGCTTGTCTGCCAACTAAGTGGGTATAAAAAAAAAATAAAAAAAATAAAAGAATGACTAGTGGCAATATGTCACAAACTTCAGTATGAACGCAAATGTGTTTTAAACTTGTAGACAAGACAGTATCAATACATGTTTAAAACAAGTAATTATGTTTTGACAAGTATTCTACAAGTTTTGTCAAACACGTGAAAACGGGGAGTAATGATTGAAATAACAGACTTTCGAATTCTGAAGTGAAATACCTCAAATATGACCGAGACTAACGCAAAGACGATGATGATGATCCTTGACTATTCGGCTAACCGTATTTCTGGCATACCACTTCTTTTATCCTAGGTATAACTACGGCTAGCTACTAGCCGGAAATGCACAATATTGTAGTGTTTGAATATATAGAACATTTAAATTTTTAAAGTGCTTTTATAGACATTATTTCTGATCTAAAAATAAGATTCTACCTACAATTATCTATTTTTATCCTCTTGCAATTTTATGGAACCAAAAACTATATTCGTGCTGGAATATTTACCCTTTGAGTTCATTCGAGAACACCTAGTAGGCGTAAAATGATACATAGGGAAAGAGTTAGGGCAGGCGCACACTTGGGCATCGGTAACGCAAAATTCAATCATGGCAGATTAGAGTCCCCTTAATATTTTAATGCCTGACCACCGGCCGCTAACGGGGAATCGATCCGCTCACCCTCCAAACAAAATATATATTTTATAACAATATATCTCATCTCGCCTAATTGGGGTCGCTTAATATGGCTTACCGGCGTAAGTACATAATTTATTTCGTTCTCTGCTAAGAGTTATGTCCTTTAAGTGTATTATAAATGTGCCGTATATAAAGGTGTGATGGTAATTTGAACTTCTGGATTTACTTGTTCATTGTTTGTTCGCCTCGATATGAAAGATTTGTGTATTTTTAACCACGCCAGGAAATGTTAAATATGGTCTTAAAACATAACATAAACTCACGCCTATGTCCCCGAAGAGGTAGGCAGAGGTGCTAGCACCCACATTTCGCCAGTTTATGATTAAATGTGATAGGTGGCGAACCTATTGCCATTAACCGGGCATTTATAAACATAACTTCGAATAGCATCGAAAAGTCATTGGTGAGTGCCATGGTAAAACCTGGGATCGAACCCAAGACCTCGTCTCAGCAGTACATTACCCATACCACTAGGCTACCGCGTTTATTAGACCATATTATAAAATATGATGAAATACATAACTGCATCTTTTGCGGAGAAGTAATAAGAACAATTTGCTTTGCCTGAAGTCCTGGTATAAATTCACGTGTAGCGCAAAATTGTTTGTTTATTCTATTAGACATTTTATAATAATTTTAAAATAATTTTTATTTCGGACAGTAGCATTGGGTCTGGAAAAAAATCATATCTGTGGATTTATTGTGCGTAACCAAAACCAAATGTGACCATATATTAATTATCTAACCTTTATGCTTATTGCATAGTTCATAATAGCTTGGATTGGTTTCCACATTTGGTTTTAATTTATTATCAAGATATATTTCTTCAGACAACAAATTGTATCTGCCTCAACAGCAACAATTTCTAAAGAAACATAATCACAGATTGGTGACTTGACGTCTAGGCCTAAATATTCAAATACTTTATCAAAAATCAATTACAATATTACTAAACACAAGAATGAATAGACTGTAGGCGACCAGCTTTATTTTATACTTGTACAATAACATTTAACTAACTTATCTAGTCTGTTTTAAGGTAAAAGCAATGAAATACAAATACAAGACTACATCGCCCGCACACAATCGAAGCAAGCGATCGCTACGCCTTAACACTGACATTAACAATACAATTAAAAAGTTCATCAACACACCCCCGTACAAAATACTAATAGACATTCCAAAATCAACCTTATTCACTGGACTTAAGTAACATGAAAACGGAGGCTGTATATTTGTTTTACAGTTGTCCCCGAGGCTACGCACGCAAACAGGCAGCATCTCAATAAGGGAGTAAAACAAAAACCAAAGTTAAACTTCGTTTAACATGCAAATTTGAGAGTCACCACGACAGAATGAGCGTCGATACTTAATTACTTATTTAATCGTTCAATCTTTACTGTGGGTGTATTTTAGGATAACCACACAATTCAACAATTTGGATATATTCCAATTTTAGGCCTCGAGTCTACCTTCAAAATGTTTTGTTGCAGTAATAGGTCGTTACATATGAAATTGCCGTTTTTTTTAATAAACTAGAGGAAACCCAGTATTCAGTAAGTAGTAACTACTAACTTCGAATTTTATTTATCAAGCAGCCAATAAAAACAAAATTTAATACAGAGTTACAAACAAAATAAAAATAGTGGAAATAGCTATTAAATTACAGGAATAACGAACTTATGAATCTGTACGAATTTCGGGAATTTCATAGTTAATAGCATGGTTATATATCGCAAGATTATTATCAATCAATTTATAATGTCCTATAAAAAACAAGCATCTTGCTATAAGATATTGATAAAATTTATTTTGAAAGGCATTTAAATTAATATTAGTCGTTAGAATCAGCATGGAAAAACAAATAATATAAAACAATGCAGGGTGTAGAGTGTGCTTTTTTCATTTTGTTTGGTTTTTAATATTAATATAATTTATAACGAATTTTAGGAGACCGGTGGGCTCGTCGCCCTGTACGAGTTACTCTGGTTATTGACGAGTCTTCGGAGTTGTAACAATTTATCTACAAGGTCTGTTTCTTGACATTCGAAGTTATCGGACAATAAAAAGGTGAAGTGGATGAACGTACCTCTGGCCTCAAAGTTCAAACTGGGATTGACTCTCGAATGAACTAGAATAAAATTCTTGTTAACATTTCCAGGTAAGCTTAATAGTCTTTGTTACAAGTAGGTTCACGTCAGTAGTATAATAGGTAGCACAAATCTTTAATTGCAAGTGCAACGACCTAGCTATTACAACTAACTATTAGAAATACGTGAATAAATAATAAATAAAATTTAAACACCTCTCCTATTCATCCCTAATATTCTTGGGCACCCTACACCTGACCACGAATTAGGTAGAAACAGTGACGCATCTGGTCTGTCGCGTGTTGAGCAAACCGGTAGCTGGTTTGAAGTGATACCACCTTTACACATATCGCGTTTTATTTGACTCGATAAAGATAATTTTATAAATCGGTATTCATTTCTTCACTTACATCAACTCATAAAGAAACGATGCTAATTAATTAAAATAATAATCAACCTGCATAATTGAACCGACAGATAAATAAATAAATAAATAAATAAATAATAATACCTACATATTGATTTGTCATTTGTTACATTGTACTTAGTAATAATGTCATGACGTATTTTCACTGACTGCCGGCCGTGAATTCGTCCACATGGCCGAAGTCACGCTTAGCTTTGTTCACAATTTCGACCGCTTTATAAATATTTTTCTAAAATACAATTGGCCTGAGTTAGACCTTGATATATCAGCTATCTGCCAATAAATAAGCAGCCCAAATCGCTCCAGCCATTTCAAAAATTAGCCGGAACAAACACAAAGACAAACACAATAAAAGTAAAAGAAAGGGTGTTTTTGTCGAAGTACCTACTAATATTCATATACACAGATTAAAAAGCTGATACTATACAAACAGGCTCTACAATATTATTCATTTGTGGCGCAAAAGTAACCATGTATGACCCTAAGTTAGCCATCATTTACTGTGTCATTGTACAACACTTAATTGAATATGCAAGCAACTGTTTAAGCTGCAGCTCTCAAAAGCACATTTAGCTAAGTTATGTTACATAAAATGCATGATTATTTTCTAGTCAATTGGCACTAACATCTATCATGCATGTTTTTGCGAATAACGCGATGGTCAATTGCCTTAGCCAACTAAGAAATATCGAATATTTCTAATTTTAGCAATATTTAAAAAGTTTATAATCGTTGGCATCGTCCTCTGTAAAACTTCGATCTCTGGTCACAGTGGCCACACACCTCTGACTTTTCAAAGTTTATGTGCATATTAGAAATGAATTATTACTTGCATTAACAATGAAGTTAATTATCGTGTGGAGGTTTGCATAATGCTCTCACAATTCCCTCAATGAATTCTCAAGTCTACCAATTCTTGCGTGGCCTGCAAAGTGAATTACGGAGTAACCTTTCCCATACGATGAAAATACAAAGCTCAGCGATGGGCACATTAATAAAAAAGGTTAATTTGTATTCTTTATTATGCGAAAACACCCCACGGATACCCCTCCACTGGAGCCGTTGGAGGAGGTTATGTCAGACTAGAACCCACTAAAACGCACGCCGTCTATGGTCGGCAGGCATATCCCTCGCACCCTGCCGGACCGAAGGGCCACCTCTCTCGATCTGGCCCTCCTCGGCTATGGGGACCACAGAGTCTCCAACTCGTCCCCGGGTTTGGGGATTAAGGGAATGCCATTAGAAGGCCGATTCTCTTAATAAATATCTGTTCAAAACTAAATCTCGATCTATTCTCAATTGTCTCAAAATGTCAAAAGCCATCATGATATCAAAATCGATTTTATAATCTATATGTACTTAATATTATCTCTTGATAATATTAAGTACATATAGATTATAATAAGGAAAGATTTGTATTTTTGTATGTAACGAATAAACTCAAAAAGTACTGGACCGATTTTAATAATTCTTTTTTCATTAGAAAGCTACATTCTTCGTAAGTAATATAGGCTACTTTTTATCCCGATATTCCCATGGGATCAGGATTTACGCGGGTGAAACCGCGGCGCGGTGATAGTGTTATTATAAGAATACAATTTTCGATTCAAATTGATTAAGATAGATAATTGAAACGACGCCGTAAAATTAATGTACTTATATAAAAAGATTTGAATGAGTTCAGGCAAGGTTCGGTAGTTTAGTGGTCAGAGTATTGACCCTGTAAGGGAAAGATCGTGGGTTCGAATCCCGCCTGAACTTATTCAAACTTTTACCTATCTTAATCTATTTTATGCTTTAAAATTTTATTCAATGAAATTTTCGATGTTGGGTGATTGAAGGCCCATATATGTATTTAGTAGAAAACTCAGTCCAGAAAGTCGATTTATAAAGGAAAGATTGTATATATAGACAATCTGTCGATTTGTCTATACACTTTTTCCTTACATAAATCGAGATTTAGAACTGAGTACTATTCTAGAATTCGGGCCTGAGGCTAAGTTGAGATTGAATTTAGAATAGATTTTGGAGAGAATTGCCCCTCAGATATAAATAGGATGAAGATGATAAAATCTCGTGTCTGGTTCGATGTTTTTGTCCAGTGTCTACCTATCGCGTGCATTTGCGTTTGCTTAGCTTATCAGATTTGTACGAACACGGTACAAGACTACCGGCCATGAAACAAATAAACATACACCTTACGAGAGCATTTGATTTACTACGGTAGGCAGTAGGTATTTGCATATGCCGTGAGTTCGAGTCAATTGGAAGATTGATGATTTTAATGAATATGTTAGTTACCAGCAAATCAGATTTCTGGTTATTTAAATTTTGTTCACCTGTTGAGTCTTCTTTTGGTTATTTACATAAATATCTCTTACGTTTTTTTAACTTCAGATATTTTACTTATCGACGAAACAAGAGCCAGCAATCTACGTCCATCCTTTCACATTTCACGTACTACTTCTACAGTTGTCTTGAAACCATTCATACAAACTCACCAATTTGGTCATTAGATGGGCCATGTGCTTGTCTGCCGCCTAAGTGGTATAAAAAAGTAATAATAAAATCTATTATTCATTCAATTTGGTACTAATCATCAGAAATAGACAAAACTGTGCTGTCAGTGGGGTGACTAAAGGCTTGTCCTGCTTTGTCTTCTACACTAATGGCACAGAGACTGGTCCTCCTGGAGGCCGCCATCGTACAGGCCTGGGCCATTGCGCCGGATAGGCCTGTCGATTTTGACGATGAGGCGGTGTGGTTCCGGGAGGCCATGACTCGTGTCTGCGATGCGGGTATGCCTAGGGCTCCACCCTATAGTCCGAGGCGTCGGGTCTACTGGTGGTCTGCGGAGATCGCGAGTCTACGGCAAGCCTGCGCGATCGCGCACCGCCGGTGGACCAGACTCCGTAGGAGGCGTAGCCGAACCGCAGATACGGAGCCCCGAGTGACGGAGCTTCATGTGGGATACAGGGAGGCCAGAGATGCCCTCCGAGCGGAGATTAAGCGGGCGAAAGCCGCGGCTTATAAGAGCTCGTGGAGACGCTGGAGCGGGACCCATGGGGGCGGCCTTACCTTATGGTAAGAGGAAAGCTGCGCCCCCGGGCCCCGCCGTTGACCCGGGTTCTCCAGCCAGCTCTGCTCGGTGGAGTGGTCGAGTCCCTGTTCCCGGCGCGAGCGGAACACGTTCCGCCGCAGATGACTCCGCCACCTCGGTCGCCTATGGCGCCCAGTGTGGTAGTTGACGACGAAGTCCCCGAGGTTACTTGGGTAGAACTGGAGCTGGCGGTGCGAAGGCTTAGAGCCAAGAAGAGCACCGCCCCGGGACCCGACGGCATTCCAGGCCGCGCGTGGGTCCTAGCTCTGGGAGAAGACGGTCTCGAACCCCGACTGAGAGGGTTCCTCAGCGCATGCTTGGAGCGGGGCCAGTTTCCGAAGATGTGGAAGACGGGGAAACTGGTCCTCATCCGAAAGGACGGTCGCCCGGCGGACGAACCGTCCGGCTACCGGCCCATTGTGTTGCTCGACGAGGTGGGCAAGCTCTTTGAAAGAGTTATTGCGAAGCGCCTCGTCGAGCACCTCTCTGGTAGGGGGCCGGACCTGGCGGATGCCCAATATGGCTTCCGCCGGTGGCGGTCCACCGTGGATGCCATCATGCGCGTGAGGACTTTGGCGGAGGAGGCAGTCGCCCGGGGCGAGGTGACGTTGGCGGTGTCCTTGGACATCTCCATCGCGTTCAACACCTTGCCCTGGAGTTGCATCAGGGAGGCACTCGTGTACCACGGTGTGCCTCTCTACCTCCGCCGCATAGTCGGGGCGTACCTGACGGAGAGAGCCGTCATCTACCCAAGTGCGACTGGCGTCGGTCGGCGTGAGATGTCGTGCGGTGTTCCACAGGGATCGGTTCTTGGGCCACTCTTGTGGAACATCGGATACGACTGGGTGTTTCGCGGTGAGCTCGCGGACGGCGCCGCCGTCACGTGCTATGCGGACGACACGCTAGTGATGGCGAGCGGGGCTACATACCGCGAAGCGACCCTGAGGGCCACGACCGCGGTTGCTCAAGTCGTGGAACGGATCCGGCGGCTGGGCCTTGAGGTGGCTCTGCATAAATCCGAGGCCATGTTCTTTCATGGACCTCGGCGCACGCCACCACCTGGTTCCAGTCTCACAGTGGGAGGCACTCTCATCGGCAGCAAGCCCCAGATGAAATATCTGGGGCTCGTGCTCGACGGCCGGTGGGACTTCGGGAAGCACTTCCGAAGTCTAGGCCCCAAATTGGTGGGCACAGCCAACGCTCTGGCGCGGCTACTGCCTAACCTGAGGGGCCCGGAGGACTCCTGCAGGAGACTCTACGCGGGTGTCGTGCGGTCCATGGCCCTGTACGGGTGTCCCGTGTGGGCTGACACCCTGAATGATCGGCACATGCCCCTGCTGCAGCGTCCGCAGCAGAAGTTGGCGTGCCGCATCATAAGGGGGTACCGCACGATATCCTTCAACGCGGCGAGTCTCCTCGCCGGATCGCCACCATGGATCCTGGAAGCGAGATCCCTTTCGGCGCTATACCGGTTCCGAAAGGCGGCGCGGGAGCGGGGTCACGATCCCGAGCCCGAAGAAATTCGGGCCGTGAGATCCCGGCTCCACAGGGAAATGGTGGCGGAATGGGAGCTACGACTTGGGCGACCAGGCGCAGGGCGCGCCGTAGTAGCGGCAGTAAGACCCATCATGGGGACTCCCCCATGATGGGTCTCTAGCCACTCGGCTAGAGAGGCCACACGGCAGCCTCTCGTACCGTCTGACGCAGATGATCACCGAGCACGGATGCTTCGGCAAGTATCTGCGTCGGATAAAGAAAGAGCCAACGTCCGAGTGCCATCACTGCGACGCGAGTGAGGACTCAGGTCCGCACACGCTCACCGAGTGTCCGGCGTGGGAGACGCCGAGGCGGGAGCTAGTGGCGGCCCTGGGAGTGAGAGTTCTCACGCTCTCCACCTTGCTCGCGGCGATGGTCCGCTGCGCGGATGCGTGGGCGGCCGGCGCCTCCTTCTGCGAGCAAGTAATGCTCGTGAAGGAGGAGGCGGGGCGGGAGCGGCAGCGGGAGCGACGAAGGATCGCAAGACAAGCTGCCCGCGTACGAAGGCAACTCGGGCGTCGGGGGTCGATGAACGACCTCCGCCCCCCATGAGCGCCGGCCTGGGGGTGACAGGTGGAGCCGCCTGTTACCCTGGCAGAAGCAGGCCGCGGCGGTGGCGCGCGTGGCGCGCCTCCCCGTTTCCGGGGTCGAGTTGGGGACTCTGTAGTCCCCACACCCGAGACGAGGGCCAGATCGTGAGAGATGGCCCTGGGTCGGCCGGGGTGCGAGGGATATGCCTGTCAACCTCACCTTCGGCAACCAAAACGACCCACATGCGGCGTGCGTTTTAGTCGGTTCGAGTCCGACATAACCTCCTCCACCGTCTCCGGTGGGGAGGTATCCGTGGGGATTTTGCGCACGTAAAAAAAAAAAAAAAATGGCACAGAGACTGTGTGCTTACAGAGTCGGCAGCGCGAATGTGGCTTCTCTGGTGTTACACACGTCCATAGGCCACGGTAACCACTTTACATCAGGTGGACCGTGTGCTTGTCTGCCTAAAAAAAAACTCTAAAGTTTTAACAGATAACATTGTAAACGAATTTAAATGGCTTAGGTATATTCAGTCCATTTAACATCAGGAAAGATTTTGAATAGTACCTTGTTACCTATTGAAAGTTTTTACAATTTAAAGAAAAGAGTTAAAGTTTCATTCGGAATTCGAATGAAATTAGTTTCAACCGAAAATTATTCTAATTTCAAATAGTGTTATGCAGTCACATCGTCACTATTTATCGTTTTAATGAGTTTGTTTTGAATGCCTCTACTGTGAGCTCAGAAACTATGAAACGATTTCAATTTCAAGAAATTCGCTTTATAGAAAAACTAGTTCAGTGTAAGTTTTTAATAATGTTTTAAAGAAAAAAAGAAGTTGCTTTAAATTTTACAGCAACATGAGAAAGTTTTTAATTTTTCTATTACTAAAACAGATGAGTCACAGTAAAACACTATGTACACTTTTCAATCAATTCATTTTCATGGTTTCATACACGAAGGAACCAGGAAAAAAAATGTACTTCTTTTATCAAGTGTTCAATAATGATTTTACGCAAATTGGGACTATATTGTTAAGTCCTTACAAAATCAACGCTACTAAATTAAGTTTAATAATAAATAGTATGTAAGTTATTTCGACAACGATTTATCTATGGCACGTCCAAACGATGACAAAACTACTTTAGTATAAACAACAATGGCGGACGGTCATATGATAAATGTAGCGAGATCGATTTATGGCTCACATTTGTTATTTTATTGCAACTTGCTCAACGTAGCTTACTTCCATGCTACTAACTTATAAATAATTACGTTATTTGCTTCACTGAAATTAAAAGTTCATGACTCCCAGTACTTTGAAGCACTTTGTATATTCAGTCTAAATTGCGGTGTTACTAATATTCTTCGAAATAAATCATCTTTTGAAATATCTATTTTTCAGGTAAAATCCTTTAGGGTCCCTAACGGATTTTATCTGAAAACTTCTCCGTAGGTATAACGAAACATTTACCTACTGGACCTGCAGGAGAGACAGCTTCCTCGTGGTGTCAAAAAACATCTAGTAAAGTAACATTTAGTAGTCATGTTAAAATTTTCTCTTAACGTTTTTAACATCAACATGATCGTAGAACTTATTTCTTCGTCAATAGTTTATAAAATATAAACTAGTTAAAGTATTATGACTCATGTTATTAATTCCCTCAGAACAAATAACCCGTACCTTCGCAACAGAATATGTAACAATTATTATGTCTGCCGAAAGAGTCTCGCCTTAACTCACGTACCTATACGGTGCCGAACTGAAAATAATCAAAACTTTCCTCATAAAAATCCAAAACAAAAATGCATTATTCATACTCGCCACTCCGCGTAATACGTAACCAATATAACTTCAACCCCCACATCCTCCCTTCAAAACAATAACACAAACGAAAAGCCCAAAGTTAAGGGAAAGTCGCGGTTCAATCTAATCTGGTCACGCGTAGAACTCCGGCGGACATTCTGAGCAAAGTATGGAACTGTCTGAAAATCCATAAATATTGTATTTAGGGGACTCGTATTAGACGAAAAATATTATAGTAGATTTGATTTGTTGGTTCTATTCTATATAGTTACAAATATACCTATGATGAAATGAGCCTGACCAATGCGTAGGTAAAGCTTAAGGTATATATAATTGTCTGATTTAATCATTTATTAAAAGTAATAATACCTAATAAATAAATAATCTGACCGGTGAATCTCAACCACTGTAGCCGAATGAAAACACTAAAAAATTGTGCCAACCATTATTCTGTAACAAATTTCAGAATACCTACCCACCACCCGAGTATTTCAGTTTTTACCGTAAAATATGTAATATTTTTAAAGATTTCTTATGCCACCCATGCCTTTCATGCCATAATTATTGACAATTCATATCTATCATAATCGTCTGACTAGATATGGACGTATAAATATTTTACCAGAATTGTTTAATAGTACGTTTTATTTTGTAACATTATTTTGAAGTCCTGTATTCATACGATTCACCTGAATGCCTGCCCAGTAACTTTTGCTGAACATGAAATAAATAATACATTAATTTAATTAGTTTTAAATAGAAAACAGAAATATATTTTTATAGCTCAGTCATCTCTGATGCAGATAGAAAAAAATGTAGTAAGTACCTACATGCAATTGATTGCCTAGACTGAAATTGCAAACTTTATTGTAATTTAATGCAGGCATTTTTATATATGAGTGCGGAGACGTTCCTCACCACTAACGTTGCCAACAGATTAAATAAGATTTTGCAGAATTTATTTTCTTAGAATATCTTTTAAAAATGAATTTTCTGTAGGCATCAACATTAATTTTTATATGACACTGCCCTGCACCAAGACCTTCATTCAGAGTGAAGAAAACCAAGGAAGGGAAAAGTGGGCCTTCTTTTTAAAAGTCGGTTTATATTTGATCACTTCATATTTTTTATTTATTCTCTCTTTAACTCGCCTACAGCTACATAGCGATCTACTTGTGTCAACTTTTTCTTTACTCTCTCCATGATTATATATCATATTATCATCTGTTTCTGCATCTTCAGAATGTCATTGTTGATTTTTTATAAGAAATGTCTGTTTCCTTTTGTAATAAATATATTTGTAAAATGAAAATTCGATATTTTCGTATGTTAGCTGGCGTTCGCATTGGCGGTCTTAGCGGAGATTTATGTGAACTCTATCAAAGAAAAAGTTGGAGCTCCCTGGCAACCCACTAAGCACTGTGATATCCCCTCAGTTTAGTAAAGGACCTTATACAATGGAGTGAAAATATTTCTTATAAATAAAAGAATTTGGAGTGGCATGGAAACCATTTAATATCGTATAACTTGCAAATTACGCGTCTAGGAACTGGAATTCGGTAGATTCTTATAATTAGGTAGATATCTTATAAAGGTCTGATAGGTACAGGGTACACGTGATAATTAAGATCCTACTAACAACATTAAGGCCCAAGTCATCATGGTTTACAAATCGATGCACTAGTTGAACACTTAAATTTAAACGCAGACTTTTCTCCCAGAGTTGAAAGGTCAGATAGCAGTCATTCCCGGAATAGTCGACACACCAATCTTAAGCAAGCAAGGGGACCTCGGGCTCCAAGATGCAAACTTTGAACATAATTGCGAAATCGCTATGAGGATGATTTTCTCATCTAGTGTGTAAACTATCTAAAACATAGTCTTGGTCGTATTCTGGCATGCAGGCAACTGTTTAATATACTGTCAATTGCAACGTAGCTATTTGTCGATTTAAGTGCCTCTACGGTAAATCTTCGTTGAAATATACAGTAATGCAATGTTCAAACCACTTTCAAGAGATCTGATAGAGAAATAGGAGGTTATTTCTTAAGAATATTCTTTCTTCTCAACTTTAAGAACCTATGCTATCATATTATTAACTGAAACCATGTTAACAGATTTGAAAATATCATTTTGCGTAAATAATAACAGTAATTGAATTGACTGTAAATTACTCGCACCCTATTACTTGGCACTGAACATGACTGGCGAAGTGTGGGGTATGTTATCTGCCTCTATTTACACCTTTTGTAATATAGGCGTGAGTATATGTACATACATACATACAATTACGGCTTTATCCCCGAAGGGTAAGACAGAGGTGAGTTAACACCCACATTTCACCAATCATTGTTTTCCGTCCCACGTAATAGGGGGTGAGCATATTACCGTCTTCCAGGCACTATTGTTGACTCAAGCCATGCATCTGTGGCGGAGTATATGTATTTAGGTAAATTGCTTATCCTTTTCCCTTTAGGTATAAGTGACAGGATTGTTCACTATCTATGTGTAGGTACTGCAATGATCTGAGACCATTTTCATTGCCCAGTCATTGTGGCCGAAGATCGCGGAGAAGTAAAAACTAAAAAGTTATTAACATTGAGCAACAAATAAAGAAATAGAATTTTCTTTTGCATTTGTATGTGAAGATTATGGTGTTGATATAGTTTACTTTTAACATCTCTATGTAATATACATTTGGTCAACCTTTACTATCATAAATGACGTGATCGTGTTTGTCTGTACGTCAAACAAGATGTATGAGGGATATATTTCAATGAATGTTTACCTAATCGTCAGTTTTTAATCGAACCGTGGCCGGAGTCGGTAAACATGTTTACGTTCTATATTCTGACTATATTTTTATTTTCCCGTCGAGGTATTCCCACTGCTACGTAGCTTAACCAGTACCTGAATATGAAAACTTACTGGAAATACTAGATGCTGACACATCTGTTAACACAGTTGCCATATGCCATGCTTTAAATTCAGTCAGTGTCGCGTACACTGATGATGATGATGGCTACAGATCGATTTCATAATATGTAGATGCGTCCAGCGGATTAATCATGAATGCATTTGCTTGTCAGAAAAGCTACCATACACTTTACATTAATATTAATTAGGGTTTGTGAAAGTACCATCAACAAAACCTAGTCTTCTAACCGCTTAGTGCGTGACACTAATCACTCTTTCCAGCATTGATGATGATTGACTCTATCTACTTTACAAATATTGGGAACACACTTGTACTTTATCCACAGTATTAATCATCAATCATCAATTCTTTGAGGATGCCGTAATAGTTCAATAATATCTAAATACTGTAGAAAAGTACAAGTGTATTCTCAATACGTGTAACAATAAATTCCAGTAAGTGCCATCAATCTGTATAAATATTCACCTTAATTATGTTTTGTGAGTGTTTCAGTTGAATTTTTACTATTGCTTACATGTTTTTTTTTTTCAAGAAATAAAATATTTAGCAGAAATATGGTGGTTCGTCAATCAATGTTCTGTCATTTTCAACTTAATATAGTTTATTTGATAAGAATAATGGCCTTTCTCATGTCAAGTTACAAATATACAAAAGCACCTTTCCTGTGCCACATCTAGTTTGTCTGTATAGCTCGCAAGTGGCGACCGCTCGACGTATTTCAGTCGTTACTCTCTCCGAATATATTCGCTTTTGGTCGCTCTTTTCATGAGCTCGCTGAATGTGGCCTGGTCTATTCATCCTGCCACGACGGATTTTTATGGGGATTTAACGCGAATTATATTTGCTTCAACTGTGTTTCGAATAAATACTGAATCTATAGCTTGATAAGTGTGCAGGGGCTTTTGTTTTCGTAGTATTATTGTTAACAGATGGTGACTGAAATATAAGTTTAAAATAAAATTGACAATGGTTTTGGTTATATAACCCTTTTATAGGAGGGGTGTGGATTTTTTTCTTTCTTTTTATACTACTTAGGTGGCAGACAAGCACATGGCCCACCTGATGGAAAGTGGTTACCGTGGCCTATGGACGTGTGTAATACCAGAGGAGTCACAGAGAGTAAGCACAGAGTTTCTGTGCCGTCAGTGTAGAAGACAAAGCAGAGCAAGCCTTTAGTCTTCTCACTGACAGCACAAACTCTCCAGTGGATTTTATATTTTTTTTTTCATATAAGGGAATATATTTGATTTGCTTCTTCGTTTGGTGGAAAGAAAAACATAGAAAACGAAAGTGCATTAAAATTGAAACAATAATAATTATAATTTATCTCTTTATTGTATGTACACAAAGAATGGATACAGAAAGACACAATTTGGTACAGTTTTGTGGCATAACAAATCGCGGCCTTATTGCACAAGGCAATCTCTACCAGGCAACTATGGCTTGGAGTGAGTTAGATAAATAGATAGATATAGCGGGCTGCTTCCGGTATACATATATTATTTATTTTATGTTGTTAAATATACTCTGATGTTATGAATATGACTCCATTTTTTATGGCAATAACATGGGATGCTGAGTGGTACATTTTTTTATAGTAGCAAGTGGCAGACAAGCATACGGTTCCAGAAACCTATAATATAAGTAGTGTGAATTGCAACATATCAGATAGTAGTATTTTCCTTAAAAGATTTGTCAAAATGACTCCATCGCTAAACAGATAAGAATTTCATACGAACCATTGTTAATTAATCAAGTACTTAACTATAAAAATCTATTAGTATCATTATTTTAATGAAATCATTTAAAACTAGAAATAAACTCCTAAATAAACTTTCCCGAACATTAACAATCACTAAACAATTAACCACAATCCTTGAGGGTTGCAACGACCACACTACTTCGGTAAGTTAGCAAATAAGTCTCTTGTTTAGTTTGTAGACGCAAGGCGGTTTCTTTACTGCACTTTAATGACCCTGACCACCTATCTTGTGGTGGTGGATGGTGGCTGCAAGCGACTTAGTTTGATACTTTCAATAATGCATAGTGCAGTGAAAATTACTCCTTGAAACTTTGAATTAATTTAGACTTAATGTGAAAAATTGTATTTCAGGCTTCTAATTACGTATAGTATGAACTACTGTCATTTCAAGACTAGCCTAATTTTCTGAGGGTATATTACACTGGCATGTTGAATATACCTTCAGGTATAAAAACTTAGTGCTTAGGTATCACAAGGTTAGTGGTTAAGTACAATCTGTAGGGCAATTTATAGCAAGCTAGGGAAGCCAGAAATGCTTGATGTTTGAAGTTCCCTTTTTATGGGACAATTTCAAGGTTTATTCGAGACCAGACCCAATAAAATCACATAACTGCAGTTATCAGTATTACCCTATGTCGCCCTGTATTCTACCCATCTTTTTTTATGGTGACATTTTAGAATCTCAGATAAGAGTTGAATTGAATCATCAACAACAACAGTGTTAAATGTCAGGTGTAGGTAGATTTACTTATATTTAGCAGATCTCGACCCTGTAGCCCAGTTCTTATTTGCATGGGTACATATTTTACAAAAGTTCAACACTTACTGCAGGTGCTCCATTACTGTACCTCTATACATTAGATTTCTCTAAGGGCCTCCGTAAGCTATATATTCGCTACAAAGCAATTGAATTCCGTCTTTATTTGCTTACCATATGGCACTTCAGTACTTTATATCTATGGATATTTTACGGTAAATGCATCCTTCTGCTAAAATGTAGCCCTAGGTACGTGAGAAGAAAGATTCCTGAATCATTAGAAGATCACATGAGATAGGCCTTGTTCTTTCCTTGAAGGCCTAGTATTGACTTGATTATTAGTTTAAAGAAATATTTTCAGTATTTAAGCTAGAAGATACTAGGCTTTCCTAAAACTAGGTTTCAGTAAGTTAATACCTAGATTGTAATGTTGACTTAATTAATTAACTTTGTTAATTTTCACAAGTAGAATTTTTGATGTATTGGAATGAATAATACTTGCAAATAAATGCTTATTGTCAAATGTATTTAAATTTCCCGCCTTCTTACTAATGTCGAGTTGCAACACTGTGTACTCGTGCACTCTGTTTGCGCTCGTTTCTCTTGCTGTATCCTACTAAAAGTATTAATTATAAATAAGCTCAAGTACATACTCGTTTCATTTAATTCAACAGGTTATGGGCCCAGATAGCTCTAACGTGTTGTTTTGCATAAGTTCACAATAAAGTGATTAACGTAAAATAAAAAAATAAAAAAAGTGCTCACGCGTGCATAACCTCAAAGTTACCGGTTCGCGAGTTCTTTCCGTACTTCAGCTATTTCAGATTTCTTTGCAAAATGAATAACATAACTATGTCAATTCCCAAACTGACGGGACGGGAAAATTGGTCTACGTGGAGTTTTGCTGTAAAAGCATACCTACAACACGAAGACTTGCATAATTGCATATCGGCAGAACCAAACCCCAATGATCCAAAAGCAGTGAAGAATGACGTTAAAGCTAAGTCCAAATTAATATTATTGGTTGATCCAATCCTGTATGTACACATCCAACAAGCAGAAAATGCCAAACAATTATGGGATAATCTTACCAAAGCATTTGAAGATAGTGGATTAACTAGAAAAGTTGGCTTATTAAAGGATTTAATTAATACTACATTAAAGACGAGCGAAAGTGTAGAATCTTATGTAAATAAAATAATGTCTTCCGCTCACAAATTGAGGAACATCAACTTCAATGTTGATGATGAGTGGCTGGGAACTTTGATGTTGGCCGGTTTGCCGGATTCTTACAAGCCAATGATTATGGGCATAGAGAGCTCTGGAGTAAAGATTAGTGCTGACTTAATCAAAACAAAATTACTTCAAGAAGTAAAATCAGTTGATTCAGACACTACAGTACTTTATACAAAGCACAATAATGTAAAGGATCCTCAGAACAACCCAAAGAAAGGTCCAAGATGTTTTATTTGTAACAAATATGGACACATAAGCAAAAATTGTAAGTCAAAGAAAGCAAAACAAAACAAAAATAAAGACACAAGCTATGTAGCTGTGTTCTCTGCTGCAACTAAGTATGATGATGGGTTCTACATAGATTCAGGTGCTTCAATGCATCTTACCATGAGACAAGCCTGGCTTTATGATGAAGTACCCCCTCCGATCACAAGTATAAAGATAGCAAATAGTAAAATGCTTCCGATGAAAAATTGTGGCAAGATAGACTTAAATGTAATTGGTTCAAATAATGTTAAACAAACTATCCAGATTACAAATGCACTGTATGTACCTAAATTGACAACCAATTTATTGTCTGTAAGCCAAATTATGAAGAATGGATGCTCCATACAGTTCACAAACCAGGGCTGTAAAATATTCAATAAGATGAATACAGACGTAGCAGCGGCAAATCTCATCAATAACATGTACAGGCTGAATACTGACACTGTCACGGCATACAGTTGTAAAATGAATGAGACTGATTTCTTACTGTGGCACAAGAGGATGGCACATTTGAATTTTAATGATTTAAATAAATTAAGTAATTGTACAGATGGAGTGAAATTGATTCAAAACAAAAACCAAATGGTTTGTGAGCTGTGTCAAAAAGGAAAACAATCCAGGTTGCCATTTCCTTCTGAAGGTTCCAGAGCACTGAATCCTCTGGAGTTGATACATTCTGATGTCTGTGGACCCATGGAGGTAAAATCACTTGGAGGAGCCAGGTATTTTCTCACATTCATCGACGTTTATACAAGGAAAGTATATGTATATTTCTTGAATAATAAATCAGAAGTATTTTTAAAATTCAAAGAATACAATGCCTTAGTAGAGAATCAACTAAATTTTAAAATAAAATGTCTACGTTCTGATAATGGTAGAGAGTACCTTAGTAATGAGTTCTCCAATTACTTAAAGAAATCAGGCATTATCCATCAGACCTCTAATTCATATACGCCTCAACAAAATGGATTAGCTGAGCGTATGAATCGCACACTTATGGAAAGGGCACGCTGTATGCTAATTAACTCTGATTTACAGAAAAGTTATTGGGCTGAAGCAGTATCCACAGCAGCTTACATCACCAACCGCTGCCCTACCCGTGCACTGTCATATGCTACACCTGAGGAAATGTGGTCAGGGAAGAAACCTGATGTAAGTCACCTGAAAATCTTTGGCTGTGAGGCCATGGTCAAAATACCAAAAGAGAAGCTTCGAAAACTGGATTCTAAGGCAAGCAAAATGATTTTTATTGGCTATAATGATACTACAAAAGGCTATAAGTTCATTGATCCAAAGACAAAGAATGGAGTAATAAGTAGAGATGTTGTTTTTATGGAAAGCTCATTAACCCAAAACCATATAGTTGTGCCCCTAACTACAGATGAAAATGAGGTTAATAAAAATAAACACATAATGCTTAGTCCTGAATTAAAAGAAAATTCCAATGACAGTTCTGAATCAAAAGTTTCTGAAAGCTCCAGCAATGATGACTCATTTCATTCAAATGATGACTCATATCAATCAAATGATGACTCTCTGTATGTACCTAAAACTAAAATTAACATAGAACATGACAGCAATATTAAAACTAGATCTAAGGCAAAGAAACAAGATAATAATACTTATCTATGTAAAGGAATTTCAGAAACAGATGTGCCACAGACCTACAGTGAAGCCATATCATCACCGAATGGAAAAATGTGGAAACAATCTATAATGGAGGAACTAAAAGCACATGAGAACAATGAAACATGGACCCTGGTGGAAAAACCCCCTGGAGTAAAGACAATTGGGTGCAGGTGGGTGTTCCGTATTAAAAATGATCCTTCTGGTATAATATACAAATCCAGACTTTGTGCTAAAGGGTGTTCCCAGCATTATCAGATAGATTACACCGAAACATTCTCTCCAACAGTGAGAT
This sequence comes from Eilema griseolum, assembly GCA_963662185.1. Taxonomy (NCBI): domain Eukaryota; kingdom Metazoa; phylum Arthropoda; class Insecta; order Lepidoptera; family Erebidae; genus Eilema; species Eilema griseolum. Next base: position 16,390,315 of record OY759242.1, on the reverse strand, counting down.
ATGACTCAGTGCGAATATTGCTCTCAGAAGCATGTCAATATGATCTAAAAATTGTACAATTTGATGTTAAAACAGCTTTTCTCTATGGAGATATTAAAGAAAATATTTATATGAATCCTCCTGAAGGAATAGAATCTCCACCAAACTTTGTATGTAAATTGAACAGATCATTATATGGCTTAAAACAAGCCACAAGGTGTTGGAATGATAAATTCAAATCTGTATTACATAAATTTGGTTTTGTTAATAGCCACTCTGATCAATGTGTGTTTACTGGTCATATAAACAAAATAAAAATATATCTCCTATTGTATGTGGATGATGGGTTGATAATATGTAAAGATGATGATGCTATTAACAAAGTTGTAGATAACCTTAAACAATACTTTGAAATAAAAACCATGGAGCCTACAAATTATGTGGGATTACAGATAGAAAGATCAAATGGTAATATATTTATTCATCAGCAACAGTATATTGAAAGATTACTACAAAAATTTAACATGGTTAATGCAAATGGAAATAGTATTCCAATAGACCCCCACACCAAACTGGAGAAGAAAAATATAGTATCTGAAGTGAAAATACCATTCAGAGAAGCAGTGGGTTCACTCATGCATCTTGCAATCGTAAGTAGACCAGATATTATGTTTGGAGTGAGCTTAGTAAGTCGTTATCTAGACTGTTATGATAATATTCACTGGGATGTTGTTAAGAAGATATTAAAGTACCTAAAAGAAACCAAAGAGATGGGCATACTATATTCGAAAGTGAAGAATAATACTGTAGAGGGCTACAGTGAGTCTGATTATGCAGCTGATAGTGACACAAGAAGATCTACAACTGGGTATGTGTTTACCAAGAATGCTGCAGCTATAACATGGGCAACTCAGCGACAGCAAAGCATAGCCCTGTCTACAACAGAAGCAGAATTCATGGCTGCATGTTCCGCTACAAAAGAGGCATTGTGGATCAAAAGACTACTACTTGATATTAGTGCATATAATCAAGACAGTATCAGTTTAAATATAGACAATCAAAGTGCAATATCAGTGATTAAAAATATGGACTTTCATAAAAGGTGTAAGCACATTGATGTTAAATATAAGTTTATTCAAGAAAAATGTCAAGAAAAAGAAATATGTGTAAAGTACCTATGTACTACAGAACAGTGTGCTGATATGTTTACAAAAGCTCTTGCTCGAGTGAGATTTCAATATCTTAGAGATAAAATTGGTATAACCTTAAATAAGTAAATAAATAGTTTCTTTCATCATTATAGTTGAATAACATATCAGCATACCAATTCATCTGTATGATTTGTCATATTTGTAAACATCTATGTTAGTTATAAGATAAGAAGGCTTTAATTTGGTGGGTGTGTCAAATGTATTTAAATTTCCCGCCTTCTTACTAATGTCGAGTTGCAACACTGTGTACTCGTGCACTCTGTTTGCGCTCGTTTCTCTTGCTGTATCCTACTAAAAGTATTAATTATAAATAAGCTCAAGTACATACTCGTTTCATTTAATTCAACACTTATTTCTTCTACTAGATACTAGTAACCTTCATATGGCGTCTTTATTTAAATAACTATGGGGGTTTTATTATAACAGAAAATAGCAATAGGTATATACCATTAACCTACTGCTATTTACTGTAAAATGCTAACAACTTCGGTAATTTTATGAGAAGTAAGAGAAAATCACAACAGTATAATTATTACCTACTTATAAACAATTACATATAACCCATTTCAGAACCATGTTTCCTGCAACTCCCATAAAAAACAAAATGCAAATCTTCCAACATACAGCTGCTGTTACAATCCACCAAAAACGATTTGGTTTCGAACAAAACCTTTGAAAATAATCCCGAAATTTATAAACGTTTGAAAGAATAAATTACTTCGCTAGGATTTTCGCGTATCGCTAAAATGTAATTGGCAATATTTAACAGAAGCGCTACGCAATATCTCTAAAGTAAAATCCGTGTATAGCTAATACAAATCAGTAATGCCGTCGGCTGACACAGCTAACACATTAATCGGACCCCTTTAGTGGGCATTAAGTATTCAGTTCTTATTTTTGTTTCGTCATTTATTACAAATAGCTAGAGAGCCGCTTTATTAAGATTCTTAGTACCAACACAATAATTTATTGTGCATTGCGCCCGAGCCAACTTGGGTATGATTATTTTTTTATGGTGACTATTAGTTTTGGTTGAATATTTTACCTGATGGTGAATGAAAGTCAACAACATTTTATTTGTAAATTGTTCTTAAATACTGGCCTAATATTTAGTTACCATTACATTAGCATAAGGTACAGCGCAGTCAGGGTTAGACAAGCTAGTCGAGGGGACATAAATTATTAAACTGAGTGCAAATTTTTTCCAATAAACATTAGCTATATTTGATTTTACTTCTATTTGGTGTATTTTATTTTATTATTACGAAAGTGCCTGCCGTCTGCACCTTCCATACTCTGAGAGCAAAGTCTGTGGTAGTCCCTCGTCCAATAAATAGCAGGTGGACCAGCGTGTAAGTGAAGTCAACTTGTGTCCTGGGAATCTTGATGGTGCTCTATGCACTCATCACCAAGACCACCTTGACTTAGCTAGATAAATCATTATTATTATATCGTAACTGTTTGACAGTCTTATACGACAGACTACACGGAATTGTTATAAATAGAAAGTAAATTAAAACAGCAGCAATCATTAGAATTCATCAACTAAACTGCATATATCACCTTGTATTGAATCTTGGTCTATTTCCAATTGTTCACGCCGTTGTATAAATTGCCTAGCTACATTTTACATTAGATAATCAGTTTTCAGGTCAGATCTGTTATCTCTGTCTCAAGAATTTTAATCGGGAGTATTTAAATTTCGTACTGTTGTTAGTTTTTCGTTTCGGGGCGTCCGTCACTAAAATAGAATAGCACTAAAGATGTCGCAAGAAGCGTTCGTGACTAGGATTTTGTTAAACCTACGGAATAGAAGTACGCTTGATTAGAACTAGTACACTATAGGAGGTAGGACACAACGGTATTTCCGTCCAATTGAGCAGTCCGACTGGGGAAGTACCTCCACCCTACAGAATACCGCGGCCATAATCAGTTGTGTTCCCAGCGGTGAGTAGGGTAGCCAGAGCTCACAAGAGGGTTTTCGTACTGTCAGTGGGAAGACCAAAAGCTTATCCGGCTTTGTCTTTTACACTGATGGCACAGCAACTCTCAATGCTTGCAGGGTTGGCAGCGCGAGTGTGACTATCTTGGTTTTGCACACGTCCATAGGCCACGGAAACCACTTTTCATCAGGTGGGCCGTGTGCTTGTCTGCCACCTAAGTGGTAAAAAAGTGTATACCTAACTAAAAAAAATTGTTTTAGCTTTGATGGAGAGAAAAGCCAGACAGAGATTGGTATAGCCCACAAAGTATTCAAACTACCAGATCAAGCACCCTGCCAGTCAAGATCGGTCTAATTTGCGAGACTATCCTGTAAGCAGTTGTATACTGACTTGTGAGATTAGTTTAATCCCCGAAGATACACTTATTTCGACCGGGTGGGTACCACCGTACATTATTGCGAAAAACCCTCCATAGCAATTCAATCTCGGTTGGATTGTGTTCAGGGGTCAGCAAGTGCATAGCCGGGCAGAGGTGGTGGTTGTCGCAGCACTAGTGGGACACGTGGGTCTTGGCGTAATCTAGTGGGGATGGCGCGGGGCGATGTGCCGAACAGGGAGACCTGTAGAAACGGTGGTGCCGCTGGCCGCCCGCGGTATAGTACAGGGGCCCAACTGGGGTTAACCACCTTGGGAGGCTGCTTCACCAGGCCGCGCATAATCCCCAATATGGTTCGTCGTGCCGGTTGGTGACCGGATTTGGGAGCCCGGCGACCATACTCGGGGGGGTACGGGGGCCCTTCCGTTCAGCGCGTCGGCTCTCGCCATGCCTCACATTCATAGATAAAACCAATATCCCGCGCTTTGTCACACGGTGCTGCGGCGGCAATCACCTCTTTTTTCACGCCTTCTCCCACCCAAACTCATGGCAGCGCAATATAGAGAAATAGGCAACACAGCGGCTCGTCACACTCCCAAAAGCTTGCTATTTGAGGTGGAGTCCACTAACATCTGTGGGCTCCATGCAAACCTCAACGCCGTTCACCAACACCTAGAGACGGCGAAACCTGCCATGTTTTTTCTAACGGAGACGCAAATACACCGCCCCGACGATACGACCTACTTGCTCTACCCTGGCTATGTTCTTGAGGAAAGTTTTCGTGCAAAAGCCGGGGTGTGCGTGTTTGTTAGGGCGGATGTTTGCTGTCGCCGTTTGCGCTTGCTTGTTGCTTGTCTGCCTAGAGGACCCATCCTTCTCCATCATATGGGTACACATAGACCATGGCCCAACGAGTCAGATCTATGTGTGCCTCTACCGTTCCCATACAGGAGATGCTGAGACAACTCGACTCTTTGAATATCTGAGTCAAGCGGCAGATGATGCGCAGGAGCGATTTCCGAATGCCGAAATGGTATTTTTGGGGGATTTTAACGCCCACCATCTGGTTGGGCTCCTCCAAAACAGACCATGCGGGAAGAGCCGCCCACGCATTTGCTCTGGCGCACGGCCTGACCCAATTGGTGCACGAGGTCACTAGGATACCAAGAAGTCGGGCCTAGCACCTTCTCTGCTAGACCTTCTGCTGACGAGTGATCCGGACCGGTACAGTGTATCGGTGCGAGCCGCTTTAGGCAACTCCGACCACTACCTGGTCTGTTCCACGGTGCCTATTATAGCGCCCCCACGACCCGTCCAGGGGAAGCGACGTCTCTGGCACTACTCGTCAGCGGACTGGGATGGACTTCGTGACTATTTTGCGTCCATCCCGTGGGTTGAGCGCTGCTTTGAAGGTAAGAACCCATCGGATTGTGCTACTGCTGTCGCCGGTGAGATCGGTCTGGGTATGGAATACTATATCTCATACACCAATATCACCGGTGACCGCGGGGTGCACCCTTGGTTCGGGCGCGAGTGCGCGGAAGCTGTTGAACAAAAACAGTTTGCGTACAGCACTTGGTTAAGGGCGCGCGCCATGCGCCATCCCAATCTGGGCCACTTCAAGGCGGCGTACAACAGAGCCACAAAGGTCTGTAGAAGGGCCGACGTCAGAGCGGATGCCCTGCGCATAGCGCGGCTTGGTCAAGAGCTAGTGATGCAATATAGGTATTTAAACTATCATGGTCACTGACATCAGTATCAGAATAAACGGGATATTTACCATGTTGCGTAAGGATGACACGCAAAATCGTGAAGCGTTCCACATTTTTGGAAACTCAAAATAATGAAACATGGTAAATATCCCGTTTATTCTGATACTGAAGCTAGTGATGCATCCCACGGGAAGCCGTGGCTACTGGCGACTGGCTAAAGCCGTGCAAGCCAACTTCTGTCAGCCTTCACTGCCTCCGCTGCGTAACCCTGATGGATCCCTGGCCCATGAGCCGCAAGAGAAGGCAAATCTGCTGGCTAATCTCTTTGCGGCCAACTCCCAAATCGATGATTGTGGTACGCAGCCACCAACACTACCCGACAGTGACCACGCGATGCCTGATATCCATATCAGGCAACGCGATGTCCGTGCAGTGCTGCAATCACTCGTTGTCCGGAAAGCCAGTGGTCCGGATGGTATTCCAGCGGTAGTTTTGCAAAAATGTACAGCGGAGTTGTCTCCAATGCTTACGCGCCTGTACCGGCTGTCCTACAGTTCGGGTACAGTGCCTTTGCCTTGGAAAGAGGCGAATGTTCAGCCGATTCCCAAGAAGGGGGATCGCTCGGAGCCAGCCAACTATCGACCCATAGCCGTCACCTTTGTGCTGTGCAAAGTGTTCGAGCACATAATTAACAAACAGCTCATGCGGTACCTAGAGGATCACTCCTTAATTAATGACCGGCAATATGGCTTCAGACCGAAACGGTCAACGGATGATCTTCTAGCATACGTTACCCATCTTTGGGGTGAGGCTATGGACAAGCACGGCGAGTCACTGGCAATTAGTCTTGACATCGCCAAAGCTTTCGATAGAGTCTGGCACAAATCGCTTCTTTCCAAGCTACCTGGTCTGCCTTCTAGGCTGTGCAAGTGGGTTGCTAGCTTCCTGCAGGAGCGTCGTATTCGCGTCCTTTGTGACGGACGAGCTTCGGAGTTTCTGCAGGTAAAAGCTGGCATGCCGCAGGGGTCCGTCTTATCACCCACTCTCTTTTTTCTGCATATCAACGACATGCTGTCTATCGGCAATGTTCATTGTTATGCAGACGATAGCACTTTACATGGGAGTTATCATGGACATCCTGCGGCCAAGCAGTCAGATATCGCAGAGAAAAGGCAGCTTCTTGTCATTGAGCTTGACGGGATCCTGAATCACATTTCTCAATGGGGCTCTGAGAACCTGCTTGAGTTCAATGCCAAGAAGACGCAGGCATGTGCGTTTACAGCAAAAGTATCTTCTTTCCTTCCCCTCCCCACTCTTCAGAGCACGCCACTGCCACTGCAGGACAATCTCAATATCCTAGGTATGGATGTTCGCTGCAACCTGAATAACAAAAAATACATCGAAAGTATCATCAAAACAGCCTCACGAAAACTCGGAGTCCTGAACAGAGTGAGACGATTTTTCACGCCGGAGCAGCGGTGTCTTCTAAACAAGACACAAATTCGCTCCTGTGTGAAATACTGCTCGCATCTCTGGGATGGTTCAGCAAAGTACTTACTAGATGCTCTCGACAGGTTGTAGCTACGTGCGGTCCGCATCATTGGGAATCCCGAGATCACGAACATCCTAGAACCTTTACAGCTGCGTAGAGATGTTGCGTCCATGGCTGTATTTTACCGTCTGTACCATGGGGAGTGTTCTGATGAGCTCTTCCAATTAGTCCCACCCTCCCCTTTCCTACACAGGACAACACGTGCAGGTCTTAGATGTCATCCGCACACGGTGCAAAACATCCGATCAAGAACCAAGCGGTTCGGAGACTCTTTCCTCTGTCGTACCATTAAGGCCTGGAATTCATTACCAGCTCACGTGTTTCCTTCTTCCTACAGTCCCGGGTCCTTTAAGCGGGGCGTGAAAAAGCATATGATGAGGCCGTCAAGCTGAGTGTCACCATTGTCACACGGTATGTGTAAGTAATGGTGACCCTCTTTTCTGGGACTTTGCCTTCAGCTTACCATCAGACAAGGCGAAGTCCAATTGACGTGTCCTATATAAAAAAAAAATACTAAGAAAATAAATACGAAGTATTGTCCATAAATCACGATAGTCTCTAGGCGTCTCGTCACGCACACTAAATAGAAAACTCATTTCATTTGTTTATTTGATGATGACTGAAAATGATGCCAATAGCTGCTGAATATAACAAAAGAAAAAGGTCCTTCAGGAATATTCGAAAATTAAAAAAAAAATCAATCTGAAATTTCCAAGTAAAACAAACAATTGAAAAATCTTACCACTCCAACTGCTCATAGACCGCTTAAATATAACGAATAACAATTTAGTTAAATAAAAAAGTGATTGCATACATACCTACCAGCATTTAATCATAGTTACATCGGCTTTGTTCTCTTTGTCCCAAATAAGAGATACAATTACAAACGGGGTAGCAGGGTGACATCATAAATTACAGGGTTGAAATTTAAAATTTATTTAGAAGCAAATGCAAAGTTAATTTTTTAGTGAATCACCGGTGGCCCATTTCAGTGATTAACTTTTTGGACCAGCTGATACGTTCACAGTTTAATGGAAAATTTAATGTTTACTTATTGTTTGGGGATTTTATACTGTGTTTAGAAAAGTAGTAGGTCAATATAATGTTTAAGAGCAAAAGTGTTTCCTTTTAAACTGTCTAGAAGGGTATTTATTAACAGAATCTTAATGGCTGGTAAAATTTGTAATTATAATCTTCACGAACTAAATTGTAATCAAAAGAAAAAATATTATGAAAGATAGAAGTAGAAGAAAGAAAATTAAGAACAAAGAAACTGATGTAATTATAAAAAATAGGCACAATGCTTATTTCTATAAATAACTCAAACACTTTCACACAAGAGAACACTGTTCTCACCGTATATATTTGCAAACATCATGTTTGGTAAACATAAGATCCACTTACACAGAAAGAATACTAATGTTCGTGTGGACATGGTACTAATAAACTGTAAACCTGCCATTATACGTACATCCGAAATTGCGAACCGAAGTTTCGGGCCTTATTTTTAAAGTCTAATGGAAACCGAAATGGTGCTTGATCGAGAGAGATGGCCTTGGGTCGGCGCGGCGTTGCGATGCGTTTTAGTCGGTTCAAGTCCGACATAACCTCTCCCATCGACATCGGCGGGGGGGGGGGGGGGGGACCTTCGTGCTTGCGCATATAAAATCGTAAAAAATAGTATTTCTAACTTTCTCTTAAGCTAAATAATTTATATTACAATAGGGTACATCAATAATTAAACCTAGATCTTTACATTTCAATGGGTCAGAAGAAGATACGAAACATTATTAGTAGTACCTACTGAAAGAAATTTCAAGTAAGTTCATGGTATCTATCTAAAAGATACGAATTTCGTTCGTGTTTCCTACAGCACCGAAATTTCGGATGCAAGTTCATGTCTGTAAGTCTGTAAGTTTTTATTAAGTACCTTACCTACCCAGGTTACAAAATATATTAATAGTGTTTAACTGTCGTCAGGCATCCTACATTACCTACACTTTTCAAATACATATTATTGTCAATTTTGCCCTGTTTGCGACAATAGGGTCATCCTGTGTTAGGTCACTGTCTAATTAGACCTTAAGCGCCTCGACACCTGCTAGACGAAGAGTTCCATAATAACATAACACAAAGTTTACATAACAACAATTTTAAATAACATTGTTATATAGGTATTGTAGCCCCGAACCCCTTACAAATTCCAAGCTGGTATTGAAATACACTCATTATTCACTTTAATGAATATTTAATTCTATTCTAACAACCATATACTAAACTGAGCTCATTATCACTAGCATAAAATAATACGTATTCATTTAAATAATAAATGGCTTCATAATTTATGCACAGACGGACATTATAAATAGAGCATAATTTCACAGCACATCATCTCTGAAACGGGACATGCAAATTGTATGAAAAAATAAAAGATGATAACACGTTTTTATAAGCTTCCGGCAGTGGACGGCCACGGTGTGTCGGATCGCCTTTACATTCGACGACTTTTTAAAATCTGAAAACGTGTAAGCAATGTACACAAACTATTTAATCTTAGCATCTCATGGTTATCTGTATCTGTGCTAAGCACATTTACTAATATGATCGCTGATTACTCATATCATGGTTATAAAGTAATGAATATATATATTTTTATTATATAGTCTTCCAAAATGTTGCCTTTAATTCAAAATTATTTTTAACGGATTCTATCAAGATTAATTTAGTGTTATTTTATTATTTACATTGCTTTTGACGACCTGTTGGTAGCTTTTTAGCAGCCTTGGTCACGGGGACACTGAAATCAATGAATGGATTTACACTTCAAGATATGGACATACATACATACATTCATATAATCACGCCTTTTTCCCCGTAGAGTTAGGCAGAGGTGAATTAACACACCCACATTTGACCAATAATTGTATTCGGTTTCAAGTAATATGTGGTGCGCCTATTGCCGTATTCCGCTCACTATTGTTGACATGCATCTGAGGCTGAGTCTGGGCTGTACATATATATCTAATGTTAAACAGCCCTATCCCTTAGTCGCCTTGTACGACAACGCATAAGAAGAGATGGGGTGGCCCAAATTCTACTCTACCGGGAACCACTTGGCAAGATATGGAAAGCGTAAATAATAAAATCGATAGCAACTTGTTTATATCTAGGTGCATCTGGTGTTTCTCTACATCAATGTCTCTATTGAGAAACAATCTGAAAGAGATAGCCTTTAATAAATAAAAATAACACGACCTATCATGTACCTACTTAGTAGAAACACAGGCTGCATTAACAAAATTAACAATATATTGGGGTTCAGTCAAAAAGGTTCAGGTAAAATAATTAGCCAAGTTTCGTGTCGATAATATGAGCTACATTAAATTGAGCTTGTCAATTTGATATTTTCATTAATTTCTATCATTTGATATTCGAGAGTCGTATGATGTAAATGGATTAAAAAAGTTTTAACAACAGAGCGTCCAGTGAAGAAGCGACGATGAAAAGGGTAGTACAGCACAGCTGATGATAAATAATGCGTTAAATGTGAGGAATCGTCACTTGAGGGTTGCGCACTCTGCATATCAAGTGACGTCGGGCTTTTGAAAAGGCTTCTGTGATGAAACACTTGATGAGTAAGTGATGAGGTGTGACCTATGTTGTTAATGTGAGTTGTGTTTTTTAACATCGTTTGATATCGTTCTCGCTATTAGGAGTAAGTAGGTTGATATTCTATGTTAAAAATCAAAACATCAACAATTATTTTTGTATTATTTGGTTGACTAGTAGAGAATGCCTACGACATTAAGTCCGCCCATGTTCTTGTGCATAAAGTTCTATAAATAAATAAAAATAATTAAAGAAAAATTGAAATTTATTTATGGTCAGAAATAACTATGACATGTTATATTAATAAAATTCAACCCCAGACGAGACTGCTTATCCTGATATAATATATTAGAAATTATTAAAATTAGTTAGTATGATTATTTGACCGAGCGTGCGAAGCGCGCGTGGTCGATTTTGCTTTTGTCCGTATGTCAGTTCTGGTCTAGAGGGCGCATTTTACTAAATTTGGCACACGTCATGTTTTTCTATTTAAAACACAGCTTTAGTAGAGAGATTTTTTTGATAGGAGAGGAAATGGGGGAGAAAAGTGGTGGTTTGCTGTCGCGTTATTTGTGAACAGATTTTCATGATTTTGGGCTGAAATATGAAGAACATGATTCCTCACAGATTGTTGTGAAAAAATCAAGTCTCCAAAGGTGAATTTCGTTATAAAAAAAACTAATAAGAAAAAATGGGGGAAGTTTGCTATAGCGTCTTTTTAAGAACGGATCGTCATTATTTTTTGGTAAAATATCCAATACAGTTTACAATAAGAGGATACGTATAACTTTTTACACCATATGACTTGGAGCCTACCAGAAAAATGTGTCAAAGGGTGCTCGCGAGGTCTACTGTACACCGAACTACCAGTTAATAGTAGTGCAGATAAATTTAATATAAAAAAGGTGAAAATAAATGAAATAAACAATTTCATTCTGACATTGAATTGGTATGTGTTTTTTAAGTAATTATAAGTGCATTGCGATATTATATATAATCGTCTAAAACAGATACGATATCTTATATCTAAACATTTTAGGTATCTAATACTAATAAAATTAATTAACACCACACACGATTTATAGCCAACCTTAGCCTTGTCTTTAGATTGAGTATCCTCCCACTTCCACAACGAATCTAAAAACGTAGCACCTAATAAAGACAGATTTACACTAATTGATCTATCACCAGTATAAAATCAAGAGCAAACCCCACAAATTGTACATTTAAACTACGGGCAAAGTCGCTAATTGCCATCGATTTCCACACACTGCTCTAAATTACGCTTTGATACTAGCGTGAAAAATGGCCCAAGATTTCCTTGCTAAAAAAATGAACGCCCCAGTAAGCCGGCAAGACGCATAGCCCTGAACGTGTCTACCGAGGTAATTAGTAGAGATACTAATTTACATTTGTATTCAAAATTCGAGCGCTCTCTCGCGCCATTCCTCGTCTGTTTATTCTCATCTCTTTTTTTTAAACGTACCGCATTGCTGTGTTTTTCGCGTAAAAATTACGCGGCTCGCCCCTAACAAATGTTTTGGGGACATTGTCTAGCAAATATTGTCCGGTAAACAACTTAAAGTGTAATAAATAGATGTTAGTGACTACGTTTGTTGTTGACACTGTTTTGTTGTCGCATGTGCAAATGAAATAAACAATTAATTAAAAGTCTTTCGAGTTTATTTTTCACGAAGACGCAGTATATCAAACTTGGATTTCCAGACTCAAAATAGCTAATTGCAACTTTGCCAACAGACCTCCAGTAAAACTTTGTCCCACAAGCACTGTGTATTTTGTGAGCTTATTAGCAGACTTCGTTTAAATCCTTGTTAGCTAATAAAATTGTTAACTATGTAGTTGATATCACAGGAGCATTACTGATTTTGGTTTTGATGATTACAAAATAAATGTACGGAGTTAATGTTATTCTGCTGTTTCATCATTATCTTCAAATTGATTTCCCGGTTACGTCCAAAGTTACGTTTAATGCACTTTGTAACCTTGGGTCCATGGATTATCTTTAGTTAGTATGTCGACTTTTTCGGAAGGGACGGCGATTCTGATAAAAAAAAATCGGTTTTTTAAGAAAAGAACTAGATTTGTAACCTAAGTCAACTTTTCCCACGTGAAAAAGTTATTGATTAAATAAGGACTTTTAAATAATATTCCTACACCAATTATGTTTATTAAGAAATAAATGAATCAAGAAATAATTTATAAATATTAAATACAATAAAAATAAAATAACTATTATACAGGACTTTTTACATTATCTTTCGGGTGCAATTACAGCTTCTTTAGAATTAGTGTAAATATTTGTTGGTTTACAGATTAATTGGATTGGAATGATTGGTAACTAGTAGATAGTATAATTATTCCATTTGGAAATTTCTTTAGTTTTATTCAATCAATTTGGTCAAATCGTCATCGGTTATGGTAATAGTAATTGTAATAGTATTAATATACTTACGTACCTAATAGTATGCTGATTAGATTTTGATTGATACAGATTATTCAATTTTTTTTCTTACTTATTTTTTTTTAAATTGTGTATTACCATTTCACAAAGAACTTAAATACATAGAAAGGAAGTAAACCATAATCCACTTGAGCTTGTCTGGAATGCTGTACCTGTTTTATATATATAATAATATTGTACAGTATTTGCCGCGTGGTTTCCGGCAGAGTAAAATTAGGGCCACCCCATCTCTTCCCATGCGGTGTCGAACAACGCGACTAAGGAATAGGGCTATTTAACATTAGACAAATATATACAGCTCAGACTCAGCCTCAGATGCATGGCTCGAGTCAACAATAGTGCCCAGAATACGGCAATAGGATCATCTCCTATTACGTGGGACCGAATACAATTATTGGTGAAATGTGGGTGTTAATTCACCTCTACCTAGCCCTCTAGGGATAAAGGCGTGATTATATTATGTATATATGTATGTAGGTATGTAATATTGTACAAACACATATTATTTCCTATGTTTATTATCGTAGTTTATAGTTCAGCCAAATCCTAAAATGGTTAAGCAACAGACGTGAGCTATCCGACTAGTTAAATATTCATATGCGACAGTAAATTCGTGTAAAATCTGGTTTAACCCATGCATGCACTGGAACTGGGTGACCATTTGACATGAATTTAAATAATATAACACTAGCATTAACAATTCTGCTCTTTACTTATACCAAGTCTGTATACGGTATGCCACTAGGCACTAGGCAGTGTTCGTAGTCCCAGTGTTTTTCCTACGTGATTATAAACAACACACACGAACTAGAGATAGTGAAATTTCTCTGTTATTTATGTTTATTTAGTTGTATGTTTTGCACAACAAGTTCACTTGATTAAGATGATAAACTCGTAGCTTGTTCTAAGTCCTGATCCTGTCATAGAATGGGTTGTTGTTTAGGTTTTATGTACGATTTTAATGATAATACCTAATATCCTCCTTCTCTTTATCCGAGCACCAAACTAATCAGTCGCACCAAAAGCTTATACCCAGTAGCCGGGGTCCTTTTTACTGCCTGTTTTTATGGAAGTGATTGCTGTCTGACTTCAAAATCCCTAGAGAAACATCTGCATCAGAGCGTCGTCAATTTTCTTCTTTTTCTATCAAGATTTTTTTTTATATAACTTAAGTAGCAGACAAGCACACGACCCACCTAATGGAAAGTGAATATCGTGACCTATGTACGTGTGTAACACCAGTGGAGTCACATCTGTGCTACCGACCCTGTAAGAACAGAGATTTTATGTGCCTTCAGTGCAGAACATAAAATCAGGACAAGCCTTTGGTCTTCCCACTGACAGCACAAAAACTCTCCAGTGAGCTCTGACTACCCTACTCACCGCCGGAAACACAACACGAGGTTATTATAGCAGTGATATTCTGTAGGGTGGAGGTACTTCCCCAGTCGGACTGCTCAATTCGGACAGGAATACCGTCGTGTCCTACCTCCAAGATTTATTCTTTACGTTAATTCGGGATTAATTTCAATTACTTTTCAGAGGCCATGATAGTAATAAGTAAATTGTTATACAAATAACGTACTCGTATCAACATAACCTTTCATAATCTGCTGTAATTGTATCTTGTAAATATTTAAATTGTTATTATCTGACTCCACATTTATTTTCTAGTCAATTTATTATTGCTTAATGCTATACGAAGTACTCAATAAATTAATCATATAACCCACCGTTCCCACTCTGGATTGCAACGGCCAGTCTTTGCACCAGGAACGCTCCGGAACGATCAATTTAAACAAACTTAATCGAATGCCAGTTTTTATGTCATTATGATAATACAAGATGTAAAGGTTTTGTAACCTTTTACTTAACAGTGCGCTACTTAACTTGTAATGCATCGCACCATTACGGACAACAGATTCTGACCATAAACTAAAACAGTACAAAACAATATTAGCAATACACACGCTCGTTAATGAAAACATGTTGTTTTTGGACCAGCTTAATAAGCGGGACATGAATAACGATCTACGCATTACGCACACAATAATAAATGTTGGAAAATAATACGGAACGTACCATTAATGAAAGCACGTAAAATCCATTTGGCGTTTTCATTTCAATTTTATTTAATTAAGGCTTATGTGGTGCTCCGGGAATGTAATGCCATATTTGGGTATTGTTATTGAGTAGTTTTGGCATTTTCAATTTCAATTATACACTATATTTGGCATTATTAGGTGGTTCGATGTGTGATGCTGGAAGTCCTTAGAATTATGTGACCTTTTAGTAATTAATAATATTGTTGAAACACTTTTGTTGATAGATAAAATCTTCTTTATTATACGCCGATAATAGTACCATCACGTAAGAGATGTCATCTATCCTACCTGAGGAATTTATGAAGTCTGTACACCAACAAAAGGCAACAAATGCTATTTGAATATTCTTCATACTACTAAAATAGGAAATCAGTTCAGGAGCTATACTACAGTACATGCACATGTGAGCTGGTCTGCATCTTCAGTCGGGTTACTATGCTGCTCGTACTGAGCAAGAATGACCCTACATACTTGTGAGTAAATCTCCAAAGTTAAACAGAAATTCCCGCTATGTCCTTACAATGATTAACCTTGACGATTGATAGGAGATGGGAGATGAAATACGAGCCTTACAGTAAATGATGAATACAGTAAATCATCAAGGATGCCTTTATCAAGATTAAGATTCCATTGACTCTTATTACGTGTCAATTATCAAATAATCCGCCGGATATCAGACAATTGATCAACAATCGAATCCCGTCTGTATTAAGCATGTCACTGTACAATGGCCAGGTGACGTCACCACAGGCGCCCGAGTAAAATTCTAATAATTAGCAGTCAGTTGGCTACATTGCGGCTACGTGACCGGTCGGCTATCAATATCAATCGGATATCTAAATCTAAGCCATCGCACCTACCGCAGAGTCAGACAAGTGCTGACAAGGAAGTGGCTTATCTACCATCTTTACGATGGTTTGATTGACTAGTAATAACTGCTAAATATGTTTGCAAGTCACAACTATTCGTATGAGTCGATGTACCAAAGTTGTCCAGGCAAAGGTGCTAAAGTTACATTATAGTGAAAGATAACTACTAAAAGATATATGACGTTGTATAAATTGCAGTAAAACAAAGAGCAGCCTGATGGTTGACATCACTGCCTTGCAAGAAACTACAGCTATTACCTCATATCCCTAGTACCAAGTAAAGTCTCAAGAATTAGTGAAGAAGGTAGGAGTGAATAATTTCACGCTATAGTCAATCTATATTAGTTAAAAGCAAGAAACATGTCTATAATAGCAAGCGAAGCGTAAAAGGACAGTAGGCAACATTTTGAAAAAATTAGTAAGTTTAGAAAATAGAAGCACTCGAAGAAACCAATGGACCTGCATTTCTGTTATCTTTGGCTACTCTGAATGAAAAATAGTCCTTAATGCCTAAGTGTGCATGCTTCCTTATATTAAACCGTTCATTTAGTGGCCGATGAGTACTGACACGTAAATTATTCAACAACAATACCTAGATGTCAATTAGATTCATTCTGTTCTGTATTACCTAACTATCTATTGAAATACGCAAGTAAACAGCTATTTGTAGGTATTCCATCGGTGGTAGGACACGACGGTATTTCCGCCCCAATTGAGCAGTCCGACTGGGTAAGAACTTCCACCCTACAGAATAACACGGCTATGATAGCCTCGTGTTATGTTCCCGGTGGTGTGTAGGGTAGCCAGAGCTCACTGGAGAGTTTTTGTGCTGTCATGTCAGTGTGAAAACCAAAGGCTTGTCTTGATTTTGTGTTCTGCACTGAAGGCTCAGAAAATCTCTGTTCTTACAGGGTCGGCAGCACGGGTGTAACTCCCCTGGTGTTACACATGTTCATAGATCACGGTAACCACTTTCCATCAAGTGGGCCGTGTGCTTTTCTGTCACCTAAGCTGTATAAAAAAAAGGTACACTAATCATTGAAAGCATTCTTCGGTAAAAAAGAGATCGTTTCATGATAAACAAAGGCCCTCATGTAGAAAAGACCAGCATTTTTGGAACTTCACTAACAATTTAGCACTAGACGAGGTGAAGTCATACTAACGTGCAAGGAAACTTTTTTTTACATTACTAAATTAACCTATCTTCTTTATATTAGCCCAGTTCTTTATATTACCTAACTGGAGAATTTGTGCTGTCAGTGGGATGACTAAAGGCTTGTCCTGCTTTGTCCTCTACACTGACGGCACAGAAACTCTGTGCTTACAGGGTCGGCAGCGCGAGTGTGACTTCACTGGTGTTACACACGTCCATAGGCCATAGTAACCACTTTCCATCAGGTGGGCCGTGCGCTTGTCTGCCACCTAAGTGGTATAAAAAAGAAAGTTTCAAGATGAAAAATGCTCTCCGTCTACATGCCGTGTCAGTGTCAAGTTTATAGCTATATTTTTTGGTTCATCTATATTATTACATCATTTTAGATAATTATCAGAATGAACGTAATCAAATAACAAATCATTACTGTTTCCATCCTTCTTACTTTTATCGGTTAGCTTGTCTACACTTCACTCAAGTTTATTATAGAATCCGTAAGGAATTTTACTTAACGTAAGGAGCATGATAACTACATGACACATCGACAAATTGGTATTCAAGTACAGCTGTGTACACAAAAAACGTTTTGATATTCAGCCCGTGGTCTAAAGGACCAGGATGATTGACAACACATTAGGACGGTTTGAAACTTGTATTTGCTTAACCGATCACTTGAGTTGTCATGTTGATTTGTTCGTTCGCGGAATAATTGATAAACAAATGTGCATATTGTCCAACGTATAAGACGCACTTTTGAGCAAAATACTTCTTGCAGTTGGATTTTTTATGGAAAACCGACCATTTTTTGGACTACATGAACCATCCAACTATTGGGTTCTAAACATTTTAAGTATCTTACCAATGTCTTCGAAATCTTTTCATCTTCGAGAGATTAGTTCTATTAAAAATTAAATACGTGACATTTCTAAATATTTTCTTGTTCTATTGATGAAGTATCACGTAATGTAATACTTAGCGCAGTGAACGCGACATACGGCACCAGTTCGTATGGCACCTGCCCGAATGGCATAGGTGCCTAGCCCACGAAGGACAGCTATCAATATTTTTGGTAAGGCTATAATTTGGCTATAATTTTTTGGCCAATAATGCGCGATAGAATTGGTTAAAACAGTCGCGTAAAGTTCCGACAGTCTTGTGTAAAACTAGCCACCTGTGTATTTGCAACCTACGATTTGATCACGTACCTACAGTCAGCATCAAATCGATCTTGACTACCAAGTATTCAAAATTTATTTGTAATTTTTATGTTTATTTTATTTTAGTGTATTTTAGTAGCTACCTAATAATAGTTTTAGTTTTAATTTTTAATTGAATTGTATTGATTTGTATATGTATATATTAAATAAACACTTAACCTTCACAAAAAAAACGTATTCAAAATTATCTAAATACCTACTAAAAATGTTAACACTAAACTGTTTTATTTATTGTATTATCTTCCGAACTAAAGATGTGTAGATGTGTATAATTGTCAAATATCAGAACAATTAGTCACCGAGGGGGAAATACCAAGGTATTCAGATCATTTTGAGTACTTTGCTATTCGAGATTGATCTAATGCCGAGTACCTATAATCTGTCGATAGCATCTAATAAGTAGATATTATGCTGAGCCATCTCGAAAATGATTTCATTTTACGCAGTAATTGTATGACGGCGTATGTTCTTTTTCGTCTATTTTTAAGTACACGCAATTAAACTGGTAAACCTGCTGACCCTGTAAGAACAGAGTTTTTATGCCGTCATTGTAGAGAACAAAGCTGGATAAGCCTTTGGTCATCCCACTAACAGCACAAAAACTCTCCAGTGAGCTCTGGCTACCCTACTGACCGCCGGGAACACAACACGAAGTTATTATAACCGCGGTATTCTGTAGGGCGGAGGTACTTCCCTAGTCGGACTGCTTAGCTCAATTGGGCGGCAATACCGCCTTGTTCTACCTCCTCCTAAATACATATATTATCCCTCCTTTTCGACAAGTTCACCGATTTTGCCTTCGTCCATATGTCTATTTGTTTGTCAGTGCGCATTTCTTAACCATTTTTCACCTAACTTGACACAAAAATGTTCTTTGATTTAAAACTCAGCTTTTGTCCAGAGCTTTTTTTGATAGTAGGAATAATGGTGGAGAAAAGCGGGAAGTTTACGGATCTTGATGAATTTTGGCTGAAACATCTAAGACACAATTCCTCAAAAATGAAGAATTATGTCCTAAAGGTTCGCAACAATCGTTGTGAAAAAGAATATGATTCGTAAAGGTGAACTTCGTTATAATAAAACAGAGGAGAAAGAAAGGTGGAGGTTTGCTGCAGTACTTTTTATAAACGGATCGTCATTATTTTTTGGTGAAACATCCAGGGCTGTTTAAATTAAGAAGATACGATTTTTAAGGATACCAAATTTGAAAGGATACTGACAAGATCTACTGCTCACAGAATTACTAGTTTAATTTAATGAGAAGAACAGAATCGGCACCACTGTACTTAGTTGACAGTAGCAGATTGTACGGTAGCCATTTATAAAATACTTTGCGTGAACGCAAGCACGTCACGTATTTAACCCGCTGACAAGAAGTCACAAAGATGTGTGTAATAAATTATACCACGCACTACATTTAATGCAACCTGTTTACTAAATATTCTTCAAGAAGCGTAATGCCGGCAAATCCTGACGCTGTTTATTAATTCGTAAGGAAACTAAATGTGAAGACACATATCAACAATTGTACATACAAATTAGGCTTGATATGACCTTGGTGGAAGGAAGGAAAAATATGAATTTCGATATTTTTAGCGACATGAAACCGTTGTACGTTAGTGGTCTAATCACTTGTCAATTCCAGGTGAATGATAAAAACACAATAAACTCTATAACTGGAACAGTAAACATTTTTTTTAATATGCCGGGAAATTTGACATTCTAGCCATTTTGTTTGAAAGCCTGGCATGCTAACTGTACGTGTTATAAAAACCTATACCTATCTTATATTAGATTTTATACTAGCAGTTGCCCATGTTTCCACCCGCGTGCATGTCCGTTATCGCGACCAAGCCTAGCCTCTCTCGGGAGACAGGCGGCTTCACCTATCATCCCCAGGCCTGCGCTCACGGAGGACTGTGGTAGTAGTTAGTAAATACTTATAAGTTATAGCTACTAATAATTTTGTATCCAATAACACGTTGTACAATATCACATTGTTCTTACAACCGAAATTATGCTTGTTAACCTCTATAGCTAAGTAAAATTGCTTGTTTTCACGTCTGTAGTGTAATGACCGGGGTTATGAATCTGCGACCTCTTGATGACAAGCCACTAGACTATGGGCACTTAATGTGTACATGAGGAAGATTTTGAGATAATAAGAAGGGATTTGCGTGCCCTTTTTACTGAATAGGCACGAACTTGGTAAGTATAGATAATTAAAGTCAGTAACAAGTATAGTTCAACATAATTCCAATTTATGGAATCACCTTAGCTCGAAATCTTCTTTAAAAATATTTAAAGACACGTGAAATTTAATTAACTTTGAATATAAAAATAATACCTTTAGCATTTTAATTTGTATTCATTGATAAAAATAATAAAAACATAGAAAATGATGTGCACCCGAACTAAACAATTCTCACAAATTTGACAGGTTAAAGATGTAATTGCATAGTCAGTTTAACCTGCTATAGAACGGTAGGTACTATAACTATAACAGGACTTCTGTCACGGGGGTCGTTGTGACACGGTGGCAGATCGTGACAGAGCTTTTTGCGGTTTTATTGATCTAAATAATGATCCAAGGAAATGACAGATTTCACTTACTTCGGTAATAAGCATGTTAAAATTCTGAGGCCGCATAGATTTTTTATCGTGGAAGTCAGAGTCGCTTGACCTGGAGGCAACCTTGACTGCCTAGGTCATTGTGTTTAAAACTCTGTAGTAGCCTCGAGGTTGTCGGTCTTGAGTTCAGTATTCACCTTGCTCATATATTTTCGAATGAAACACATGCTTTCAATGTAACACGAATTCCATTGTAATTTTAATTCACAAAGTGCCTCAAAAGCAAAAATATCATTTTTGTAGAATTACATTATTGTTTGTATTCGAGAAAACCACATCACCTTTAATTTTGAAAACTTTAATACTTAAAACGTCTATTGTGGTGTATGAAATATAATGCAGAATTATGAGGAATACCTTTTGCGTCACCTCAAGTTAGCGGGTGGTAATACCTGATACAATATCTGTGAATAATCAGGTCCCATACAACGGACAAACTTACACGTACAATAATATAACTTCATATTTTATTTTAGACTTTTCCGCTTTATATATAGAGTTCAAAATTTGAGTAAATTTGATGTAGAGATAAAAATATATTTGTGCGTTATTGTAGTAAAATGAACAGTAATTTATTATCGTCTTTTCCAAGGTAATTGCGTAAATCATGCATTTATGACAGAATGCCACAGGCTGCTTTGTCTACCCCCATGCCCGCAGTACCGGGCGATTCATTGTTAGAAACGTAAACACTGCGTTAGGAGTATTGTTTGACATCGATGCTTGAAAGACAAAAGAGTGTAAGAGACGCTACTATTTCAAAGAGAAATGGCACCAAATAACATCACAAACACTTTAAAACAATGTGATTTTCCTATCAACAGTCGTTATCACTTACATCCTCACGCCTTCAATCTAACGATATTAAATAAAAGTATCCGTGTCATTTGCAGTTTTGTTGTCACCTGTACTTTGTTTTTTTTTGATGATTAGTAACGCATAATTATAACTTTTGCTCCACTTAAAAGGTTTTTACAGATAAATATTAGTCAAGGTTATTTTTTAGTATTTCTGATAATTTCAACCTGCGTTACATTCTTAATAATAATTTTATTAACATTACTTTTTGGTAAAGAAATTTGAGACAATTCTAAAGATTAAGTATTGTTTGTATTTTAACAATACAACAATACAAAAATTTTACCAGTTTTAACAGCAATTTGTTGTTGCTAACATTGTTTAAAATTTGTAAAAATGTTATGTTGTTAAAATCGCATTAGGTATATCGCTGAATTACTACTGATGACGACGATGTGATCGTTCGTTCATCTCGTGGACTAATACCTACCTACCTATTTAGAAATGAGTTCAACGATGAACCCAACATATCATAACGTCAAAACGTCATCTAATCCCAATTGTACAAGCTGTAACAATCTATTAACAAATAAACTATAAAGTCATATTGAAGCTAAAGACTTAATTAGCGGTCGCGACGGGGCACTGCGCACGCGCGGTATCTTATCTCCACTGCGCCGGCGGCGCACGATTTGAACAACGAACTCTACAACGACGGACAATGTTTACGAACAAGCCTGTGGAAATAGGTATGGCACTTTAACATGGCGATACCGGCAGTTATGTACAGGAACTGTATGACACTGTCTGCCAATTAATATCTTTGGTTTGATCAGGTTGTTCCATATATAGGTAAAGTAGCAAGGAGGATGGAGACAATGTGAGTAAACACATTATGGAAGAATTTTCGAGAGGAAAAAGGTTTGTGTTCGGTGGTGGAAATAAAGTAGAATTATTATTGTAAGATAAAATAAGATAACAATTTTATTAACAGACTTCAAAATAGGAGGAGGTTACTAGTCTGTTTGGTGTTTTGAATCAGGAACTGATGCAGTCCCTGATGCAGTTCACAAGCAGGGACTGCATCAGTTCCTGATTCGATATTAATTTTCTTTTTTTTTACGTTTCATTCGTTAGGAAATCTCCATAGCCTTACGGCAGTTAGCTAGCCATTTTTTACATCAGACCAAATCCCATTGTAAAATAGTGCAGTGTTATACTGATCCAAATATAAAACAATAATAAAAAGAAATATAAAGATTTTATATCCATAATTTCAACATACAGTGAAAGTTACACGCAATAAATTTAATAATAGTAACCGCTTCCATACTGTCTTTATTTCAGCGATGGAGCCCCACTGCGCAGGAGTTGGCATACTGGCGTGCTTGATATCAGACCGAAAGATTTATGTCCTCGCTACATGTATCTGAATAATATTTTAATAAAATTTTTACTAAGTACCTACCTACTTTTCCGAGTCATGCTACGGATCAGATCTGTCAGTAGGTATATATTCTGAGTTTTCTGAGTGTTCTGAGTTTGATGCTCAGAAATTAGGTAAGTTTATCTACTGCCTGAAAAACTTTATCCACATTTTATGTGAAAGCATTGTGTTCCATTCTCTAGTAACTTTACTAGACTACGTTTTAAAGACACAGAAGTCTCTCAAAGCTCTTAGATAGTCCATTTTATCAAAGCAATAAATAGGTACATACATACACACATGAGTGTTACTACCAGTAATGACGTGTGTAGAGATAGAGGTAAACTATAAGAAGTGGTGTAAAAATATACATAGCAACATTACGTAAGTACCTACCTACGTCTTGATTAAAGGTAGGAAAATCGCTGCGCAAATAAATATACATTAATTTCTCCTAATCTTCATACATAATAATCGCAGTGTTTAATTCCAATATAAAGAATCACTAAGAATTGTGTCAGATGACTCGAGCGTATATTGAGAAGTAATAAGTAAAATGTTGCCAAAATTACGTTGAATTAGACAGATAAGAGAGCAATGAAGACCCTTACGCTTCGCCTAATAAGTTTAAAAAAAATGGACCTTAGAGAGGGAGAGAGAGAAAGAACCCAAAAAAGACAACCATGTAAGCTAAGACTTTTTAGGAAAATGGAAAAGGCAAAGAAGAAATATGAAGTAAAAAAAGACATTTCAAATTAGATTAGTTTTCACTTAATCTTTGCTATACCAAACAAAAGGTCGCAAAGTCCGGCAAACTGTAAACACACGAGACCCTACAAGACTTAGGTTACAAGATAACACCTAGATAAACATGTCTGTAGCACATATCACAAGGATCGCGCGGGTGGCGACTTCGCCTGCCGGCTAATTAAGATAACTCAATATGTCCGCCGCCCGCGAAATATGGCTGCGCACACGCAAGACAGATAACTGCGCTCAGTTCCGCGGCAAATTGTAGTATGACATGCACTAATAAAAGGTTAATGATGATATCTTCATACAATAGTAGTGTAATCATTAAACTACTAAAGCGTAAGAGTATCGGTAAAAAAGGTCTAATTATTCATCCATTTTTTTGCTACGGACAGCCAAAACCTAATAAGTACAATATTTAGATTATTACAGACAAGCATTGCAGAGAAGTCTAGAGTTAAGTAACTTACTACGTTTCAAAAATAAATCAACTTTTTCTTACTTAAAAGACATACAATCACCATCTTACCTTAGATACCTACTAAGCACATCCTCGTACTAAATCTGTCTATATCTAGACCAAATTCTAATGATTCTGAATTCAAAAAGAGAATAAAACATTGACGTCACGAACAACCTTCGACCTGCTTGCTCTAAATAATTGTAACATGAAAACGCCTCATTAAACTAGTACCAAAAGCCGATATAAGGCTGGCTCCACAGTAACCCAGCTAATAAAGTGAGCACTCTCACGTTGCTAATTAGATCGTTAATTATAAGCCTTTCATAAGATCCTTAATTTCTGCATAAAACACTATCCGAAGCCGCCCTTAATTTTTGAAGGGATTCTGTTACGTATACTTGTTACCTACCTATTTTGTTTGGTTTATTTAGTTAAGGTGATTTAAATTTGGAGGTAGGATGAAGTGACGTCATTTCACGTATTTTATCTCTTCTTTCATGATGAGAAATTACTAGTCATACAGAATTATTATTAAAATTATAAAGATAGTATTGAAATACTGCCCTAAACAAATAAAGGTGAAGGAATGTAAGTAATACTTAATTGAGACTCATACTCATAGGTACATAATAGCCTTATCAATTAAGATAGGAAAACATTTTAATCAGTTCCAGCGGGAATCGAACCGAATTCGAAAGACGGATAATATATATATATGGGAATTGGATCATACAAGGTTCGATAGCTCAGTGGTCAGAGCATTCCCCCTGTAAGGGAAAGATCGCGGGTACGTATCCCGCTTGAACTCATCCAAATTTACTAAACTATTCTAGTCTAAATCGATGTATTAAATTTAATAAAATATAGGATTCATGTTGGAATGATTCCAATAATGATTGTACTTAGATACTAAACCAATCTTAAATGTTTCAAATCAACCCATCGGATACGTCTATTACTGAGGCTGACTGACCACTGAGACTAGGCGGACGGTCGCTACTCGGCATATGATGTTTTAACTACCACTAATCTCGTATTACCAGAATTTAACATACTACTAATTGATGACATTAAAATTTGCACGCTTTACGGGGCAGAATATGCTGTATTCATTAGCTTTTAAGACCTATAATGTAACCATATTCGAAGCAAATAAATGAATTGAATTGAATTGAATAGATTTCAATTTCGTTTAATAAAAAGAATGTAAATATTTTCAATTCAGACTTCTTTCTGCTTGTCTATAAATCTTATACGTTCAAATATAAAAGTAATTAACACATTGAGATGTTGTGTTAAGTAAGAATTTTTTTTAATTGATTTATTTCAATATAAAATTCATCATCCCATTAAAAAATAACAGGTAAGTAAATTTGCTATAACATTATACATGTATATTTAATAAATATTAATATAAGATCACTGAATTTTATTATCTATGAATAGCTAGTTATTTGGATGTTAGTTTTTTTTTTTGCTAGTTTGATAAACAGCTTTGCGAACAAAACCGTATATCATACCAGATCATTTATTTGTAAGATGACCTATAAATTTTTACTCATATCCTCAATCGTCAAGACTTATATTCATGTAAATTAATATAAATTTGAGTGCTATTAAAGTACTTTAAAATAGAATTTAGCAACCATGAGATATTTCGATTTTATTAGAATTTTTGAATGAATGAAATGAATGAAATTAGAGCTTGTGATTTCAATCGTTTAGTTTTTTCGTAGCTATGAACTATTTATTTATTTAAACTTTTTGCACAAATACACAAAGATTGTACAAAAGCGGACTTAATGCCACAGGCATTTTCTACCAGTCAACCTTAGGGTGATGCAGAGATATTTATATATAAGATATAAGATATTTATACGAAGTGTTGTGTTGAGAATTTTTCAGTTTATGGAAGGATTTTTGGCATCCCTGGCACAATTCATGATTGATTATTTTTAATTTAGGAAGCAAAATATTTCATATACGGCTTCTGATTAAGATTATATTGTATAAATCATTATTATTTTTCGTATTGACGTACTGACAGTCATTTCGTTTATTATATAAGCACAGTACAGGCATTTACAGTCTCTGTGGCGTGGCGGTAATGAACGAAACCACAACATAGGAAGCGTGGATTCGATCTCCACTCAATGCAAATATTTGTATGTATTAATGTGTGTATTTGTATTGGCCTAGTTGTACCACGGAGAGCATGTTAAGCTGTCAGTCCCGGTTGCTATACAAATATCAATGGCTGTCGTTATGGATAGTTGGAGCCCCAAAAGCCCAACAACTAGTCAAACTGCAATGCTTTGATATCGCCTTTGGGTTGTGGAGGTCAGTTGGCAAGATGGCGATAGTTTCACGTAAAATATCGAAGTTCAGCCAATCCGCAGTTAGACTGGTAAAAACCCAGGTAAAAGTTTCGGATGTGACTGGGATTAATGATGGAAGGAAGAAGAAGTACGGGCATTGAAGGTATACATGAAACAAATTGATGTATTAAAATATGCATAATTATATTATTACCATTACAACCTTTTATTTTGTGTAATTACTTCGCATGATTGTAATTACCGAGAGGTAACATATGGGGTAAAAACGCACAATTATTATTGAGATTGGTTCACATTATTTTTATGATAATAACGACTATTCGCATTAATATTATACAATAAAAAAGAAATGGATACAAATAGTTTTTTTTAAATAATAAAAATATATCCATATATAAATATATACAAACATCCGTATTTATCAAATACATACGGATGCGATCTGAAATGATTTTTTGTTTGCCAACTATATACTCAATTCAATCACAACAAGGAACTAATAAGAACACTAACAGATTTGGATAAAAAAAAAATTGTACCAACTCTTTGATGCAGCAGGAGAGCACTGCACCTCTAAGTCACAGGTTGGATGCCCGCTCAGTGCAAATATTTGTATATATATGTATTTTGGGAGTTTCTGGTATAATATCTTTGTAGGTATTTTCAAAGAATATATCTACATTACGTGCATCTGTAATACCCGATCGACTTCTAACAGATCAGTAAATTTGAAAATTCAGTATTGTTTCTCTTATCTTTATTATGTTATTTTATAGTTTTAAGTTTTTGAAGACGGTTTTTTAACGTAGATTTTTAATTTTTTAGTGACTGTAATAGGTTGTTTTAAATTTTAATAATTTTGGCCTCTTTTTAGTGGCCTTGCAGTATGGCACCCTAAATTTTGATTTAAAGTTCTCAATAACTTAAACGAGACATTCATGCTATACATCATTAAGAAATTTTGATATCTGTCTCCATAGTTCAAGACTTGATAATTCTAGCACGCCCTTGACCATCGTAATATCGCCTATCGTGTCACGGGATCATCATAAAACTAGCTAAAAAGCAATATTTTCTCACTTCCTATTTAATTTCGAGGAGTTCTCTGGTGTATCTTCGGAGTACAAGGTCCAATACCCATGAAATTTATATGGAACTACTTGTAAGTTATAACAAACTCAATGCAAAATTATTTTTTTAAATCGGTTACGACGGAAATATCAGAGAACATAGAGAAGCAGTCGGCTAAAAATATACATGTCAAAACACACATAAATGTTTATAAAATTAAAAGTACTGCTCCAAACTTTAATGGTACCAAATGGCATTATATTAGTCTGCATCTCTTAAAAAGGATCACGCAAATAAGTCAAACATATTAATATATACAAATAAGTAATCGTGTACAAACATTAAAAATTATAAAAAATAAAAGATACCAATCGAATTGAGAACCTCCTCCTTTTTGGAAGTCGGTTAGTTATAAAATTAAACGTGTTCACCTTCCGAGTCATCGTGAATACTAACGGTGCCCAATTATGGAAAAAACAATTATAGAAATTGAATTTAAACACTTAAAATTTGAATATGGAGATGCGCTTGAGCAGCTGGTAGCAACAGCAAAAAGGCGTTATTAGAATAAAAACTAACATTAAAAGCTCCGCCTTGCTGCAACCTAACATGTTACTACGTACCAGAGGTCTGTAGTAAAGCGGTATGTTAAAATACTCACTATTTATTATTAAAAAACTCACGACAAAATACTTTTTTTTTCATACCACTTGGTTGACAGACAAACACACAGCTCACCTGATGGCAGATGGTTACCGTGGCCTATGGACGTGTACAAAACCGGGGGAGTCGCACTCGCACTGCCAACCCTATAAGCATAGAGTTTCTGTGCCGTCAGTGTAAAAGACATATGTAGCAGGACAAGATTTTGGTCTTCCCACTGACAGCACAAAAACTCTCCAGTGAACTCTGGCTACCCTACTCACCGCTGGGAACACAACACGAGGTTATTATGGCCGTGGTATTCTGTAGGGCAGAGGTACTTCCCCAGTCGGACTGATCAATTGGACGGAAATACCGTCATGTTCTACCTCCTACGTATTCTATACGTATACTTACTTCTGTCGCCCTGGAGAAAATAGATAGATAGATAATTTTTTATTGTACCTACACCATCAGATTTACAGTAGGATAAATAGGTAGCATGTATACAGTTCAATGTACAATAGGCGGTCTTATCGCTGAAGCGATTTTATCCAGGAAACCTTGGGATGGACAGTAATTATATAAAAACAAAACATATGGTGTAGTTATCGGCTTAACTAAATAGAAGCATTTTATCAAGACACAAGCAGTAGCATAAATTTATTCGAAGTGTTATAATCCTTTTGGAATTAGTGTTAAAATATTAGGAAAATCATCAAGCATAAGTAAATTTTAGCTATTATTCTTCTGTCTGTGATTCTACAATCAGACCAACTAAATCAAACTAATTGCTAAAAATATTATGAAAAAATAAATATTCATTTTCTGTTTTCAAATGCAATCTTAATTATATCCTTTTTTTACCGGAAAGCAGAATATGAAACTACAGCATAAATTATGGAATTAAGAAAAGATTGGCAAAGTGCGAGTCGAACTCATGCAATGAACGTTTCGTACATTCACAATTTTTGTCATTTATTAACCCGCCAATTTGATGTCAGTACGAATTCTGGCGTACTTTATTATTTATAAGTAAGTAAATTTAAATTTAATTTATCCAGTTTTACAAAATATGAAATTACTATGTATAGGGATATACCTAGTCATATTACACAGACAAGTAAGTACCTAAGGCCTTTTGTTTCTATTGAGTTCGTGAAAAATGTGACTTAAATGTATCGTTGTTTTTATCTTTCGATTATCTTGCTCAGGAACGTGTTTTTTGCCGAGAGATCAGTGACTTTAAGATTTATTATAAAGTATCCACCACATGTCGATAACCACGTGATCGATTTAGATACGACAAAAAAATCAAGTGATCGTATAATAAGGGTACGGTTTTTCCTTTCGAGGTATTGAACCCTAACAACTTGCGTCAGTCAACAAAAAGTTCTTGATTATCATGTCAAAGTTAGCAACTGCTTAATAAATGAATAATTTTATTATCCAACTAAATACCTAGGTACTTATCTCTTATATTGTGAAACTGTTAATGTATGTTTGTTTCTTGTTGGTTCACTGTCGCTGAAGCGGGTACCTATCGGTTCTATTTGAAAATGTTCACTGAGTTCATCTGTCACTGTCAATTCGAAATTTGAAACATGCATTCCGTTGATGGTTATATGTGTATGTGTATGTTATCAGTGGCCAAGGGTGAACATTTTCCAAAGGTTAGGCGATGAAAAATCCTTACCTCAGACAGAGGTTTTGTATTGTCAGTGGAAAGACCAAAAGCTTGTCCTGCTTTGTCTTTTACACTAACGGCACATAACTCTCTGTACCTATAGGGTTGGCAGCGCGTGTGTGACTCCCTTGGTTTTGTACACGTCCATAAGCCACGGTAACCACTTTCCATCAGGTGGGTCGTGTGCTTGTCTGCCATCTGAGTGGTATAAAAAAAGACTTGTCAAGCACTTTGCAACCCATTACAAGGCATTTTGAGTACTTTGAACCTTTCTAACATTACTTTGATCTTGCCTTTTAGGTACCTACTATCCGCTTCTCAATTTTTCATTCCGTAACACTACTCTCAAACTGCCTCTATACCTATTCAATCTTTATTCTCACCACCTTTTAATATTATCTAGTGAAATATGCAAAAATCTTCTTAGTACGAGACCCACAGAAATATTATCTTTTTGAATTCAAGATAAGATTAAAAAAATCGTCTAAGTATATTTTATCTTACTATGATTACAGAAGGTAAATATTAAAGAATTATAATTAAATAAATGGGCGTAGCCGTGGGTATAAGTTGTAAGCTTCATAATATATGTACCTATAATAATTAAGTGGTAAGTGTGTGCAATAAACTTAATTCTTATACGTGGGGCGCACTATAAGTTTCCGGAATGAATATGAAAAAATACTATTAAAGGTACAAAATTAATTTATTGTTTTTCAAAATAATCTCCCTTGGCGTCTATGCACTTTTTCATTCGATCAAACCAGTTTTGAAAACTTTTGTGCCACTCCTCTGTGGTGACCTCTGAAACGTGTTTTTCATACTCCTCGATAGCCTCTTCTGGTGATGAAAATCGTTGGCCGCGTAATTGGTTCTTAATTTTTGGGAACAGATAAAAGTCACAAGGTGCCAGGTCGGGACTGTATGCAGGATGACTCATGAGTTCTACATTTTTCGCCTTCAAAAAGTCGTTTGTCTGTCTGGCCGTGTGAGAACTAGCATTGTCGTGGTGCAGGATGATACGGCGTTTACGATTATTTTTACGGAGTTCGTCAATAACTTCCGGCAAACAAATGGTCGTGTACCAGTCACTATTCACAGTACGACGATTTTCTAAAGCAACAGTAGCCACGTGTCCAGTTTTATTAAAAAAAGAAGCAATCATCCGCTTAGATGCACTTTTCACGCGCGCCACTTTGGTTGGTTTCGGCTCATCTTGAAAGACCCATACGCTCGATTGCTGCTTTGTTTTGGGATCGTAGCAATAAATCCATGTTTCATCACCTGTTACTATGTCCCACACCAAATTTGACGCACCTTCGTTGAATCTGGTAAGCATGGCACTGCACCAAGTGACGCGGTCCGTTTTTTGATCCTCGGTCAAGTTATGTGGAATCCACCGCGAGCACAGCTTTCTCACACCCAAATGTTTGTGTACGATTGATTGTATTTGACTCATGCCTATTTCTAAGGATGCGCGAATTTCATGGTAGGTCACATGCCTGTCTGTTTCAATCATACGGCGCACAGCATCGATGTTTTTGTTGGTCACAGCGGTGGACGGCCGACCATCGCGAGATTCGTCACTGAGATTGATACGACCACGCTTGAATTCTGCAAACCAGCTATAAACAGTCGTCTTGCATGGAGCTTCATCGCCAAAAGCTGTTTCAAGCCGAGCGATGCTCTGTTGAGCCGTCAAATTACACTTAAAATCGTAGAAAATCATACTACGAAAATTTTCCCGAGTTAAATCCATGTTGATGCAGACACACAATTTTTTAAATGGCGCCACAAGGTAAAAACAAAAGACAGTCAGATGAAACAAACTGTATTCTACAGCCAAAGAGTTCTATTTTCAAATGTTGTAATAAATTTTTAAATATTGTTTATGTAAGTGGCCAGTTCCGGAAACTTTTAGTGTAACCTATGTACAACACAATTATACGCTTACGTCTATTTCGCATGTTTTGAACGATGTCTGAAATAGTTTAACATTTGATCATTATATTTTTAATTATGACTTTTTTGTGTTGTTCACGCCTCACATTACCTACTGTAGTGTAGGATGTAATCTACATTATAACGCCCCAAAAAACAGACATCCCATTTTTTGTTAACATTTTCAAGAGTAAATCTCTTGTTTGCTATTTGCATTTGCATAAATTATTTCAAGTAGGTTAGTAAAGATAATTTTTAGAAGTCGAAAATCATAATTTGAATTATTAAGAGACCGAAGGCAGCCTCACATAGAAGTCGGTGCAGCTGCTAAGTAAGCAAGGCTCTAACGCTGGCTTTCCTCTCATAGTTTCCTATTAGAATGGTTAGGTCGAATCAGACGGAATTCATTAAAACAACTTTAGCAGTAAGCGAACTTCAGTCATCACGCATTTACACTTGAAAATAAGGACCACTGGACGCTGAGTTGTAGAAGAGAAGAGTGGACTACGAAGTGCAAGCTTTGGGTGCAAGTATTATTGGCGTTCAGATAACCATGATACAATCATAGGGCACCTCCATCTCTTCCCGAGCGCAAAAATATATATGGGTATATATCAATGCCCGTGGGTGTCGAAGAAAGTCACTAAGGGATAGGACTGTTCTCCATCCGATGTTATACATATAGCCCAAGACACAGTGTCCGCTTGACGGTAATAGACTCGCCCCTTTTAACGTAAGACTGAAAATCATAACGAAATGTCGATTCTTTTCTTACTCTCCTTCCTACCCTTTGGGGATATTATGTGTGTATGTTATGTCTCATTTAGATGTAAGTAGGTAATGAAAACGAATATGTGCAATTATTATTGATGTTCAAATAATGATGATACATTCATGTCTTCCTTGCCGTGTTCGTTCCTGTTGGAGTGAAGTGGGGCAACTTCATCTCTTCCTGAGCGCAAATATGTTTATATATCAATAATGCCCATGGGTGTCGAAGCAAGTCACTAAGGGATAGGACTGGTCTCCATCCGATGTTATACATATAGCCCAAGACACAGTGTCCGCTCAACGGCAGTAGACTCGCCCCTTTAAACGTGAGACTAAAATCATAGCTTTATTACTCTCCCACCTACCCTTTTGGGGATATTATGTGTGTATGTTATGTCTCATTTAGATGTAAGTAATGACAACAAATATGTATTCAACTTATCTTTTGTGATTGGTTTATTGTTTTAAACGTGAAGATTCTTAAATTACTTCGCCGTATATAGGTATCTATAAATATATCGTAATACAGTAAGCAAGAAGTGTACGGACGAGCAAATAGCTAAATAATAGCAGTCCCTCACCAGGTGGACTACAGTCATTACTCTTGCGGTAATCCTCCGAATACACCCTGATTTATGTCGGCCCAGACACGGACCACCAAATTTAGGTGTTTTATAAAAAATGGAGCTTAGTTTCTTGGTTATAAATAATGTTAGAAAATCCCACATAACGGGAATGGGTTTTGTAACTACGCGACCCGGTGTTCTGTCATGTGTAGTTAAAAATAGTGAATTGTTCGTGGGGGTATGGAATAGTCATAAAATACAGGTGATATGATAACATCTACTATTATTTAAATTGTCTTAATTAAGCTGTGTGAGTTCAGCACTGCGCAGGGTCAGTCCAACACTTTTGAAGGGTGTTGTTAAAAGCTATTAATTAAATTTACGAGGCCGTGGGTATCCACCTGTGTAGTGCAACGTCTTCCTGCAGATCAACAATTCACGCTTTAATACCTATATGAAGGGGCATATATTGAGGGCCATTTTATATGGGGCCATTTTATATAGAGCTATGTATGTAGGTATGATAATTAATGCTTCGAATTTTAGATAGTCTATTAATTAGGAATTAATAAATCAAACTGACATCATTTTGTACCTATTGCATTGATACCTGAAAGAGAAAATGTGTTAAATAATGTCTAATTTGATGTACCTACTTAGGTAATCCTATTATTCTTCAACAACTTACTTCATATCCATACGGAACCCGCGTCATTTTTTTCAGATAACCTGATGGTAAGCTGAAGGCAAAGTCTCAGAAAAGAGTGTCACCATTACACATATACCAGGTTACAATGATGACGCTCAGCTTGAGCCCCTGTCTAAACTACCCCGGACTGTAGGAAAAAAGGAAACACGTGAGCTGGTAATGAAGTCCAGGTCTTAATGGTGCGACAAAGGTATCCGTCATAGCAGTCTAGTGTTGTACCGCTACACCACAGAGATCTTCATATTAAGTATTGTAACTATCTTTACTAGTTTGTAATATGGGTTCTAGAGCCGGCGCCTCCTTCTGCGAGCAAGCAATGCTCGTGAAAGAGGAGGCGGGGTGGGAGCGGCAGCGGGAGCAATGAAGGATCGCAAGCCAAGTTGCCCGCGTACGAAGGCAACTCGGGCGTCAGAGGTCGATGAACGACCTCCACCCCCCATGAGCGCAGGCCTGGGGGTGATTGGTGGAGCCGCCTGTCAGCCTGGTAGAAGCAGGCCGCGGCGGCTCTAAGAGAGGGCCAGATCGTGAGAGATAGCCCTGGGTCGGCCGGGGTGCTAGGGATATACCTATCAACCCCACATACGGCAACCAAAGCGACCCACAGACGGCGTGCGTTTTAGTCGGTTCGAGTCCGACATAATCTCTTCCACTGGCTCCGGTAGGGGGGTATCCGTGGGGATTTTGCGCACGCAAAAAAAAAATGGGTTCTAGAATACGGTTTGCTGACATAATAATAATATACATAGATATAATCACCAACAGAAGCGCACGAGTATTGTTTTGATACGTTTTGATGCCTGCTTCCACTATGAAAATATTTAGTTTGCAACTACACAATTGCAAGTGAATAATACCATCTAAAATAACCCAAGCCTAAAATATTTTCCAACATCTTAATATATGTGCAGTTAATAAATAAAGTCTAAACTCGTGCAGCAGAGAATCGAACCCCACATCCCGCAGTGGCCTCGCAAGCAAACTTCCTGTTTGGCACGACACCATGGCTGCTTTTCTCAATACGTGGAGTATTTTATTTTACGATGCCTATGTGTGAGAACTACTGTATATGTCAGAGTTTGCCACTTAAGTACGAAGCTGGAGTAACGAATAAATTTGTATATGATTTTGTTTTATGGTAGTAATAATCTAATGTCGCATCACTACCCCATTTCCAATCTCGGTTGCATCCAAGGCTTGCAATTTGGAGGACACCAGGCTTAAGGTAATCTTATCTTTGTTTAGGTTTATCTTAACGGGAGCAACGGCCACCGGAAGGTTTGCGCCGAAGCCTCATCCGCCAATCGGCAAGTGGTATTTTTACTTTTTACATACATATAATCACACCTGTATCCCCGGACGGTTAGGCAGAGGTGAATTAACACCCACATTTCAATAATAATTGTATTTGGTCCCACGTAATAGGGGGTGAGCCTATTTCAGTATCAAAATAAACGGGGTATTAACCATGTTTCATTGTTTTGAGTTTAGTATTGTTTTGAGTTTGAGTTTTGAGGTAGTGCAGATACGCGTAGTAAAAGAACTCGGAAGAGGGTAGATCGATATAATTACTCCTTGAAAATACTTTTTCTCTGTTCACCGCCACTACTTCAGTTCCTCCGTGATCATGGTACTTGCAACAGCGCCGAAATATCGGAAACTCACAACAATGAAACATGGTAAATACCCCGTTTATTTTGATACCTACTGATATGAGTGACCATGATAGTTTAAATACCTATATGGTGAGCCTATTGCCGTCTTCCGGGCACAATTTTTGACTATTACTTTTTAATATATAAATAGTCCATCATTTGACTGCACACCGCTATATAATAAAACAAGTGATAAAAGATGGAATGTAAGGTAGCCCATACCGCTTTTCCTTCGCACTACGGTTGATCCAGGGCTATCTCCGGTCCCCTCGGGTGTGGTAACTAATCAGTGGTATACCCCACTTGCAAGTACAAAAGTACGCAGGTGAAGATGGCTTTTCAGTGGGCATAGAACTTGATTCTTTTTTTTTAACGTAGGGTAGGGCGGGGCTAGTTGAGCAAATTTTTACTTGAATGGATGTAGCTGCTTAATGATACGTCTCAATAAATTGTTATGCGGCTTGATGGATTTGTTGTTTATCGCTTAACAAAAGTGTCAATAGTATTTTTTTGTAATAAGTAAAATTTAAGAGCTACAGCTGTTTTAATGCAGAAAGTCAAGTATGCTCAATGTACCCCATAGGTGGGGTAAGTTGAGCAATGGTATGGGGCAAGTTGAGCACTAAGAAAGTATAATGAAACTATAGGTTCAATGTTGACTAGTGATGAAATAAAATAAGTGTTTAACAATCAGTTCTTTATTTATAGTCTTTTAGTGACAGAGACAACAAAACTTATAGTAATTTTCTTTGAATAATTAACCAAAAGTAGAATCAACAAAACAATAACGTAACGTAACGGAGAGAGCAAACGCCCGTGGTTTAATAGGCCTTGCAGGGAAGCTAGAGACCGCAAGCAATCTGCATACAAGGCTTGGGCCTCGGCTCTACCAATAAGGATCCGAACATCGATGAAGTGAAGCGGAATTTATTAGCACATTCGTAGGCAAGGCGACCGACATCTTTTGGAGAATATCCGTAGAAGATTGATGCCATTTGTAGCAAGTATTTTTTCAATGAATCTTCCTGTGTAGAAGAAAATACTTGTCTCGGTGTTGCTTAGCCCATGGATGAATCGACACCTTCATTTAATTTTTTCAGATATCTTGTCAAACTCATCTGTTTGATACCGAATTCTGTATCGGTGGCATTAACAATTTTGCAGCATTTTTTAAATTTTCAGTAGTGTTAGAACATCTTGTAGTTTTTCTCTTGTAAGTCCGCATCCTAACAAAATATAAAACATTTATTAGTTTAGTTGTTTGAATCATGGGGTAAGTGGAGCAACTATGCTCAACTAACCCCAACCCAGAATTTCAAAATATAAGTGATGTTATAAAAAAACCGTGAGAATCACACCCAGAACCTCTCTGCATATCAAAAGTACGATAATTATATGGAAGATTAACACTTACCTGAATAAAAACAAATAACATTTGACTAATACAGACGAAAACTTGCGATAAATGATGTTTTTACTTTTTGGTCTTAAAATAAACAAAACGTCCGTGCGCCTCACTCGCTTACCCAGCGGCCACTAGCGATCGCGTGATGTTTACCCCTCCCGCGCCACCCTCTTTCCGCCATACGATGCCAATACGTACGGTGAATAGTTTTCGAGATATTTCGATTGCCCAACTTGCCCCTATGCTCAACAAGCCCCGCTCTACCCTACTTACATTCATAAGAATGGCGTACCTCATAAGTCCCATCAAGTAGCATAAATTACATTTTTACATTGGCTAATGCAAGTCTACACTTGTCTGGCTAGTGACCACTTGAGACTTTAAATTGTGATTCATTTGAAACACAGATTTTGAAGAGTAAATTTATAGGTTTTATAAATTACTGTATTGGGTAAACTTGTCGACCTCGTGTCCATAGTAAGTTAACTGGTGTGGTAAACCAATACATATAATAAAGGAGGTAGGACACAGCGGTATTTCCTTCCAATTTAGCAGTCCGACTGGGGAAATACCTCCACCCTACAGAATACCGCGGCCATAATAACTTCGTGTTGTGTTCCTAGCGGTGAGTAGGGTTACCAGAGCTCACTGGAGAGTTTGTGCTGTCAGTGGGAAGACTAACGTCCATAGGCCACGGTAACCACTTTCCATTAGATGGGCCGTGTGCTTGTTTGCCACCTAACTGGTATATATATATAAAAAAAAGAAAAATCAATAGAAGAAGTGCTCAGTTTAAATTACTCATTGTGGTTAAAAATGTATGTTGGACCCGTTAAGCACCCAATTTGAAGGGTTTATTGGAGTAGTGACAAAGTCCGCCTCTTTATTCGTTACTGGTACAGTTATCCTGTTTGTGATAGTCCTGCCGACATCCTTGAGACCTTAGTTAACATTGTACGAGACTCTTATGGAAGCTTTCTTCGGTTTTGGTAGGCCAAACAGCAGTTGTTCTCAGTACCCCTAATATCCCCAGTCAGTACAAATAAGTATATGAAAGCACAAATATTTGTATGGTTTTAAAAATTTGTTTTGGTCTTTGTGTCTTAGTATCCAATGTACACTTATTAATAAACCAATATATTGGCATGTTTATCGGCATTCTAGAACCTAGGTCTAGATAGTGTTGCGTAATATATGTTCTAGAATGTATAATGACTAATGAATCTCGTTTATAGTGTGTTTTCGCCTATAGCATTATGCATGTAGGCCAGCATGGAAACAGTAAGCCAAAACCTCCCAACATTGGAGAGGCTTAGTAGTAAAGCAGTGGACTGCGATGGGCTAGTTGATTTGACTTGATGTAGGGTATTTTGTGTATAAAATAAAAGCAAGAATACAGTAACAGAATTTTATTTAATGCAGATCCATCTCGCACTATAGCCGATATTGTACAAAAAATTATAATATCGTTTTTTCCGTTCATAATTATAGGTAATGATAGGTAATATAGTATTACACAACTTTTCACACAATTACAATCATGAAACACAAACATTTAAATCATCCTCTACACTAGAACCCCTTGAGTTTTAAGTATTTCTCTTCATTTAGTACTATATTATTATTATTATTATACATTACAATAAAATTGGGCCTACCTATTTACGTATGACAAATGCTTCGTAAAAGAGAAAATTTACGTATTACATTCATGAGCACGTTTCGAATTAATAAAATAAATTATATTGATCTCGTTCAACGGGTAAACTTATAATTTCTGATCGCAAAATATACTGTGAAATATTAAAACAAGTGTACGAATTTCGTATTGCGCCATGTACAACAAATTTTATGTTCGATAAGAAGCATTATAAATTAATTTATAGTATTTACAATATGTAACAAAAGTTCATCGATAAAACTTGGACCAAGATTCTTTCAGTAACAGCGCGTTTCGACACATGTTTCAAATGTGTTTAGTTACACGTGTTCACCACAAACAAGTACATAGCTATCTACTGAGTAGTCAGTGACCAAAAAATGCCAAATACCTACTAACAAATAAAAATTCATAATTTTGAATTTTACTGTAATAAACACTTAAAAAAATCGATCTGTAAGTATGAGTATGTAGTTAATCCTAAAGTGGAAGAGATAATATTATGTTTCATCTTTTGTTTATTTACTATACAATGATTTAGACTACCTATAGAATGTTCAGAGATTAGTTAGGTTAGCTATTTTTGTCACTGACACTACAGTATGTATCTCGTTATGATATTATGTGAACATTCTAAAACATGAAGGTATTTATATCGATGAAATTGAGCGCTACACAGATATAAAATCGTTGTATGAGTTAAAAAATCACAATTAACGTAAATAAGGAACTATAAAGAGGTAATTAGATTAATAAATGAGTTAAAAAACGAATTTGGCACTTCGAAGGACATTAATTAAAAGAAACATGCCGAAAGAACCTCGATCAAATCTTATCCGTCCACTCATACCATCTCTACAATTATACTGAAGAAAAATTACGTATATGTTTATAGGAATCCAAAAATATTACCACTACCTACTGTATCTTAAAATAAATTACGTTATCTATTACTTAAATTTAATTAGCTATTCGTATACTGGGCACAACTAGTTTTGATTCATGTCATTTTTATGTGACTATAGGTAAACTATTTTTCTAAGAATAAGTTAAGCTATCGACTAATAAATGGAATATTTTTTCACACTAAAGCTTTTGTAGTTACGTATATAGGTTCTCTGGCGGGACGCAACGGACCAAAATGTTTTTAATCTTTAATACATAATATATTAATAGAAAAAATGTTAGGCACGAAAATCGGTCTTCAATTTTCAATTGATCAAGTCAATAATCTCATAAATATACATAAAATTATGGTAAGTAGGTATAGGTACATTTACCGTATGCGTCGCGCCAGCAAAAAATATTTTTACATTAGTCTGTAAATGTATCACTATTATGCGTTTCGAGACGTATACAGACGTTGTACATCAGATTTCGGTTACAAATAGGTACATATAGGTACTAAGTCTTAAATATTTACATTACAATAATTTGTTTCACACTGCGACTTGGGATGATGAAGTCATGAGGACGAATTCAATATCTCTATAAACAATTCTATAATATTAATACAATATCATTTCTGGTCAGAACATTGAGTATTATAGACTCCGCAGTACATCCTTATTCTATTAAGATCATAATGAATAGTGTGGAATCCCCCTTGTCGCAGTGAACGCATCCGCACCCCATGTGCATCTTTGATTGCCGCTCTCTAGTAAACATTTAGTAGAGAGATGAAGTTTAAAAACATATTGCCAACCGCAAGTAAAATAGTACACCTAGATATTTAGTAATATACATAAATAGTCAATTGTAAAAATTTTACTTCAAACAAAAACAAAAATAGTAACTACAAAGAGCTGTAAACCCCACCTCGATTCGACACTGCGTTTTGGCAGATAAAGTGCGATTTCAAGTGAGCGATAGTGGGGTACGATTCGCACGATAAATAAAAACACAATTCCATTTGAAGCTCGGAGCTGCGGCTCCACGGCCGTGTCCCGTGTACCTCAGCAGGCGTTCAAGATTTATACAGGGAGATGCGGAACTATATATCACGGAACAGTACGCGGGAACTCGACCTATTCCTAGCGTGGAGCAGCCACCGTCCCGATGGAACATGATAGCAGATCACCCCGACAGATAGGACAGGCTCACAACTAACGCCATGTCGCCCGGACAGCGACTGTACCCTTTCTAATGGTTCAATCTAGAATAACTGCGTGAACAACTAAGCCGTGATTGAATAACATATCGATACTAATCGATTTATATTAAGCTACTCGCCTGTTTATTATCATCTCCTTATTAACATAATGTATTCGTATGTAAGTCAAGCTGAGCGATAAATAAGCGAAGACCGAATTGCGTATTTTTCATCCAAGCATATAATTTATAGTCGACGATGATATCGCGACTGGTTCTTTATTTGTGAAATAGTGATACGCGGAGTGTGCTCGGTAAGCGTTACTAACGGGAAATTTTGACAATAAATCTCTGGCAGTCGATTGCCTAAGCGTTCGTATGGGCTGGCACAAAAATATATATGAGAGTCGATTTTGATATCTTGATCTCGCGACATCAAACCGCGTCGAACCGTGCGGGGCCGAGTGCCACGTGACAATCATTACATTATACATCACAATAATTACGTATACACAGTTTGGAGCGCGCTAACTTACATACAATGGCCCAAAGACCTACCAAAGCATCGACAACGCTCTACACGTAACGGCCACCTGAAACAAAAGAAAAAGGGAAATTAATCAAAATGCCAATCATAAAAAATTAAAAATGCAAATGTGTGTTCGAATTTTGCCATAAATAATTTGAGAGGGATTAGGTAAACAATGTATGAAAGATTCGATATTGCCTCTGTTGACTTAGGATAATTGGAAGTAAATAACTTCGGTATATTGCCAAGGAGACAAATGTGACGTTTTTGGCGGTATATATAAACACTTGGCACTAGTGTGGTACCATTTAAAATCTAAAACGCACAACAATATTTCATCACATCGAAATACGTTCTCATAAACAAGGGCAGACTTAAAATGCAAATAATTTCACGCGAGCCCCATGGGCATGTTAAAACAAACTCAGCATTCTAACAGCTTTTCATTATTTATCGCTTACGCTCACGGAACAGCAATTTTTTTTTTTCAGTTAAAGTTAATTTCTAGCGTAATGCGTATTTGATAAAAGGCTGTATCTCTGGCAGGCAGGCTCCGTCGAGCCGGCTCTGAAATTAAGATGTAACATGATGCGAGAACGAGCAAGAGCAGCTAGATTTATTGCTATACCACTTTGCATATGCTGATTTACAAAGACGGTGGACTTGTATCGAGTGGTTGCGTGTGCGACAGTTATAGTTTAAGTGTGTTATTAAATATGTCGACGCTGTCATATAAGTCACTTTATATGATTTACGATTATTTACGTTTAGGAATAATATATTCAGATTATGATGCGCGTGTACACGAATGAGTAGTAAAAGCAAATAAAATAAAAAATATTATATTCCAAAGTGATGCGTTTGACATGATTTAATGATAATCATGGTTCAATAAAATTATAGGGAGTAAAATCGTAATGAATGATAAAGTAAATACAATAGCACACATTTTAAGTTTCTGTCCTCGTATTGCTTAAAGATATTAATTAATACAAAGTTCAGAATTGTAACGAAATAAAGTAAGAATTCCATGAAAACGGTACAAAGTTCATAATTATAACGAAATAAGGTAAGAATTCCATATAATCACAATACATAGTATTTTATATAAAATTATTACTGAGAACCTACTGGGTTTCTCTTAATCTAAGAGGAATATTTATACTCCACCTTCTTATAATCAAACTAATTTTGAAGCTTTTTGTCGAAGGTATAGGATCTGTGTTCTATAAGGGCATGGAAGGCCCAATACTCTCAAGAGAGATCTAAAAAACCTCCCTCTGTTGGGTATACGTAACATGTCTGTATAAAGTCTGTATAACATAAATGGCTTCACTACCTATGCTTTTATGTTTTTAGCTTTTAGCTAGTATATGCTTTTAAGTATACCTAATTTTATAACATTGAGAAGGTTGGAAAATATTAATTTATCTAATTAGCAGCTCTATATTGATACTATGCTGCTGATGTGGCCCATTCGCGCAGCGCGCGCGAGAGGGACGGCTACTACTGTCTGGCGATCCGTAGTCAGCAGAAAGAAACACATAACAGAAATGTTCTTATTTCGCGCTTACGTTGCCTTACAGAGCCTTTTTTATTTTCGATAGTATATTATTAAAGTGCTTCCCGTGTTGTATTTATTATTTAAAAGATATAAATTATTTTATGTACATTGTTTTAATTACGAGAAATAAGCATAGTATCGTATAGAAAAATATGCTTCTTACGTTGGATTAAACCCAATGTAGAAGTCATTTATTACAATAAACAAGGCAACACCTACATACAAACTCTGGGGAGTTCGCAAAAAGTCAGAGTAGTACAAAAACGTTCACCTACCATCCCATCCCAGCCAAGGAAAGTAATAAAGAAGAGGGACGCGAACCGAATAATTGATACGATTATGTGTTACTACTGCAGAAGAAATAAGGGTAGCCATACACCGAGTCCTAAGCAACAAGAGCTTTTTTCTATGAAACTCGTGCAACACTATAGTACGATTTCAATATTTTTTGACTGTATTTCAAGCTAGTAGGTAGGTATGTTTCTGGATGGCATTTACTTGAAACGAGAAGGCATACAGACGTGGTTACAGTAAAATATCTGCATTGATTAGCATAAATAAAGTTTATCTGAGCTTTATCGTATCTATCGTTGTAAGGTTTTTTGCACAAAACTACTTCAACAGCGAACGTTTTCGAACATATCAAAACGAATAATAATACTACCGGACGACGACCTCTAACGAAACTAACTTGAATTCTATTCTATTTTCAGATGTTGACCAGTACAACGCAGTACCAAGAACAATGAAAGAAGGGCGGCGAGCGCTTCGTCAAGTGCGAGAGCCCATAAATCCAGTAGGACGCGCAATTTGTTGAATTACAGCATGCGCCAGCCAGCCACCGGGCCGACGCGAAATTAGCTCCCACAGAGATAAATTGACGGCGGCCCGCTAAATAAATTATTTGGGAAAACCGAGAAAAAACGGGCGTCTTCCCTTGATAAGGGTTGCGAGTATTCCACCGTGGAAATAATGAATATCGACCGCCACACTACGCACGTGAGACACGATAATTATGAGAGTATCTTCTGCTATTGTTTTAAATTCAAAGAAAAGAAACCAAAATTGAATATTAACGCGGTGTTTCGTTACATGTTTCACGACGCCCCAACCAACCAATTTGCATAATACTTCAGAATTAAACGCTCTATAACAGGCGATAAGTACATCAATCTAATTTAATTAAGCAATGCACAACACATCATAAAATCAACACCTCAAAACACATAAAATTGTATCTGGCACAGTAATTAACCAAACAATTATCACCCAGGAGCCGTTATTAAACTACTTAGATATTTCTCACGACAATAAAAAAGGGCAATTAAAACTCAATAACCGACATGAAATGAAACTTAACACGTGGATATGGGCGTTTACATTGGATTAAACGAAGTTTAACGTACATTACACTAGGCACTTACACTTGAGTGCTTATGGACATTTTTGGCAAACTTCAATTAATCACGTAGTGAATATACCTATTGTTGCTTAGATTGTTAAAGTTTAAGATGATTGAGTGATCATTATCATAAACTCAGCGTTTGTTCCTGGTTTCATCTGATACGTTCACCAATACCTTAATTATTATTAATTTGACGTATACGGCCTTTATTTACCTTAGAGGAGAACCTGTGGTAGAGACTCATCCAAATTTTTGTTGTACACTTATATTTAA
Organism: Eilema griseolum; assembly: GCA_963662185.1. NCBI lineage: Eukaryota > Metazoa > Arthropoda > Insecta > Lepidoptera > Erebidae > Eilema > Eilema griseolum. Next base: position 16,345,731 of record OY759242.1, on the reverse strand, counting down.
ACATATCAACACTAAGCCTAAGAGATCCAACGGAGGTCCTATATACGGTTTACTAACATTGAATTATCCAGCCGAAACAACTGGTGTCAGATGCGCAAGTTGTATAAAATATCGTTAACGTTGGATTAAATAGCACTAAACATCCGTACTACGGACATTTTTGGCAAACTTCAATTAAGTAGGCAGGGAGCCATACTAAGATAGCTCGACACAAATTCTCTTGAATTCGGCAATGGGCCATGTGATATTTGATCACTAATTTTTATTATTCAAAAAGGTTTTTTACACAAACATCCCTCAAAAAGGGTTACATCACCCTTTCTTTCAGCAGGATTAATCTTAGTTGTATATTCAAGATTTAGGCGGCAATAAGAAAGACGCATAGGTGGGCTTAGGAAGGGGCGCACCCGGCAAATTGTCTCAGATTCCACCCCAGCCTGTAAGGATTTTATTACATTCGTTAACGCATATAAGATTAATGTGAAAATACTTTACATTTGTATGTAAATTCTATAGGGATTACGCTGACTCCAGAGAAAGGGTTTAAAAACTGCAAATATTATAACAGTTTTGGTAGATACGCGTAAAGAAAAGAAAACTTCAATATGTAGAGATATTTCTATACACCTAATTAACTAGTAGATCAGCTGTAATTGGTACCAGTGCTGCTGTGTGGCGAACTCAAAAGTCGCAGGTTCTATTCCTGCTTAGTGCAGGTAATTTGTATGTATGAATGGGAATAGGTGTTCCTATGTAAGAATGAAGTTGCAATAAAAATGTTTCTCAGTATGTTTATACCAGTATTATATTGTTTATAAGATTATCACAGTGTGTATATCATTCTGAGATATTACAAGTTACAAGCTAGTAGAGCTAAAAAAATATGTAGATAAAAAATTGTGGTAGGTGTTTAGTATCGAAGTTTAATAACAGTTCTTTTGACCCCTTGGTGAATTCACTTTCGATCATCGATCGAAATTTCAAAAATGAAATGAACCAATTATATTCGAATTTCAAATTTGGAGCAAGGGTGCCATATTTAAAAGGAGTTCGGTTACTCCCTGCGTACCTGCGCGGAGTGGCCATCAATTTATCTACATCCCCACCCGACGTGTGCGGGCCCTGTGTGACGTGTGTTCGATCTACGCCATTACTGTATCGTCTATTGTTTTTTTTTTCATATTGCCCTTCAAACCTATTGACTTAAGATTCCTCTACATCATTCTGTTAAATTATTATTTTATGAATATTAATTGCAAGTGTCATCGAGTCGCAAACCATTCGCGAATACTCTGAAAAATAAGAATCTATTCTTAAATAATTCATAACTTTATAAATGGGTATGAGTAGAATTCTTTTTTTTTTTCTGAAATATTTAATATGTAAATTGTGTTAGGATCTAATGTAATTTGTTTGGCGAGTAATATTAATATTAAAAGGGTTCTGCAATTTTTTCCCTCTACGCTCCGCCCCCCGACCGGGACATTTATCAGGATTTTGGACGGCACAAGCTAAAATTTTGGACGCTTTAAGCTGGGCGTAAATTTTACAAAACATGACATGACCGCGTGAAAAAAAGAACAACATTTGCTTGTGTGTAAGTTCAAATGAAGACACATAAATATTTTTAAAAAGCTTCTCGTATTTGTTTACTATCCAAAGTTATCTTGAACTAGTAGTCAGAATGTAGCAACTTCCGCATACAACACATTCTTAATTCGAAATTTTCAACGGTTCATTATAAAAACCATGTTTATTTAAATTACGTTTTAATATGACCGGTTACTCGTAGCCAGTAACTAGTATTCGATATTTAAAATTCATTATTCGAATATCAACGGTATTCTAACCTGCAGAGCTTCCACATAAATTTTCATCTCACCAGAGCAAGACACGACCAAATTATACGGAAGTTTTAAAAAGCATCCGTTAGTAGGCGCATGCGCCATGGGTTGTCGCCTTGTGAACTTTCACACTGCGATATTTATATTAATTTTATTTGTAGCTACAACTAATGCGGTCGCCGTTCTCAGACTAATCTTTATTTTTCCTTGCTATTTATTTCTGTAACAATTTGTTATGTGCCACCATTAGGTCGAGCACGTGAGGGTTGCATTGCAAGTGATAGAGCTATTTTAGATTGTTACTCTAGTCTTTTAACATTATTGACATTTTTATTTCCCTTGCTTTTTAAATATATTAATGGGTTGGGGAAACGAATGATTTACAGCCAGTTCAGAGACATTTTTGCACGAGTATAAAACAAAAGGTATTAAGTGTAATTAATTTTCGGTGACAACAAGTCTCGGCAGACGGCGTTGCTTAATATTTACAGGATTTTGCGACCCGTTTTAATTTCGGCAAATAAATATTACATGCAAATATATGCAAAAGCGTGCCTACGCACGCTGTAAATTACAGCTCCGAAAAAAAGTAAAAAAAAAAAGACTTGGCAAATATTTTAACGAGAAAAACTATTTAATCCGTAAAGTTTTGTAGGTTGGTATAGGCGCATAAATCAAGCGGTCGTTGCTGGCGTCGATGCCAAGGAAATAAGATGATATCGAGAGTTGGCAACACTGGTATCGCGGATACGGTGCACACTCATGAGTACTATATCCGAAGACGCGATGAGCTCTGTGTTATTGTTTGTGTGAACAAGACACGTGCAATCGATAAAAATATACTCACATTATGTAGGTACATAGGTATTCTATTCAGTATAAGTGTCTGGAAAAATGGATGAGACGCTTTTACTCTTTACGAATTAAAAAGTAGATGAACAAGTTAAAGGGAAAGCGTTGGTAACTTACTGGTTAAAGAGACAGTTTTATTATGATCGACAGATCACAAGTTCAAACCCTGGCATTAAATTACTGACGCGAACCCACTCTTAACATAAGAAATTTAGCGTAATTGGAGAGATTAATGAAATAATATTGGTAGGTAGGTACCCTTTAAAAATTTATCTATGATTGAAAACATATTTATGTATATTGTTTGTAAGTCTACTGTTTTTTTTGTGATAATACAAATATAAATTATGTAGGTAATGTCTGATTATTGTTTTTTGATTTCAACACACGACAATTAATAAGTAGTATGGGACCGAATTTAATGATTGGTGAAATGTGGAATTTAATCCACCTCTGCCTAACCCTCCGGGAATAAAGGCGTGATTAAATGTATATATGTATGTACAATTAATACGACTTAAGAATTATTCATATTACCTACCCGCGGGACATAGTCCCAAGATTTCTATTGCCATCTATTACAAAACTATGGGAACTCCATAATTCTGTGCAGTACTTAGTGATCACAGGCAGATGCCATAAATCTCGATATGACTGGTGTAAGACAGGACACCGACTGGAGCGGAATATGTACCTTCTACATGACTTGGTATGAGTATCATTGCCATGTAGTAAAATTTGCCTCTTGTATGATTTACCCTGATGTAGTCATAAAGGTTCATGTTAGGATCTGACGAGTTCCGTGGCGTTGAAGTCGCGGCTTCGAACCCCGCTTAGTGCAAATATTTGGATGTATTACTATGTCTGTTTGCATTGTTCTAGATGCTTTCCATGTAGGTATCATATTTATGTATTGACAAAATTAAAAGTAGGTATATAAGTAGGTCGCACCGTCACGTGGCTCCCGGCGGCAAGTAGAATTAGGGCCACCCCATCGTGTCTTACAAGACGACTAAGGGATAGGGCTGTTTAACAACAGACATAAATATACAGCCCAGACTCAGCCTCAGATGCATGGCTCGAGTCAAAAATAGTGCCCGAAATACGGCAATAGGCCCACCCCCTTTTTAGGCTCACCCCCTATTACGTAGGACCGAATACAATTATTGGTGAAATATGGGTGTTAATTCACCTCTGCCTAACCCTCAGCGATAAAGGCGTGATTATATGTAAGTATGTATGTATGTAATATATATCCTTTTTTAGAACCCATAATACAAGTGCTCTTACTTTGGACCTAAATAGCGTTACATTATTTACTTTTTAATCGAGCTATATTTATTGTATCAGATAGGATATTTGATTCACAATCCAATAGACAGAACCTATGAGAAATGAGCCAGCCAATAATAACTCTTGGTTTTACCGAAGAATAAAACAATAAGATATAACCTAATTAAGCTTTTTACATTGCTACTATAGATGTAGCGAGAGCATCTTCAACAAGTAACTGTATATCCATTATCATATCAAGTAAAATCCCTAAAGAATCATGTAATTTAATTAGAGACGCCATTGAGTCCCGTTGTGTATATAAATATTTCTGTTAGAACATAACTAATAATAATAGGAGTCTAAAATAAGTGTCGTATGAATCAGACGCTTGGCAGAGAGGGATTTGTCAACGTATTTTGTTATTTATTACTGCGGTTCAGGCTAATAATGTGTGCAACTCTTGAAGAAGGTAGCTACGAATACTGTTAATCTACAAGAAAATTATTGACTTAAGTATATATTTTTATAACGATTGTTAGTTAAAATCATTAAATTTACTTTTATGGTGAAAGTGGAATAAGATGTGGGGACGAATAAGGAATTTTTTGTACCTACGAGGCAAAATTAAATGGGACGAAAGCGGAATAAACCTTTTTAGTATTTCAATTTTTTTTCTCATTAGTCGGTCTCTATACCAGTGTGGGCCACTATTTTTAAAATATTTTTACGTAATATATACCTATATGTAATTTCACACATGAGTTATAGCTTATAACATTAAGAAATAAAAACTAAATACATATTATACAAAACTGATAATCTACTTCAGTGATACGAAATAAAAACTGTCGAAGACCAACTTACACTTTAGTCAAGCAGTATTACATAGACGTGGCAGGTGGGAGTTACTACACAAAGGGCAGCTTAATGAACTAATTAAGATTATATAGAGACAATAGATAAAACTTCCGATATATAATTTATATTTACTTAGACTATATTACGACGACTCTTATTTCTTACTTTCTTACTTACAGCTGCTCTCACAATTTTTGTACGACCGAAGTTCTCAAACACACCGTTTTGTTACTTAGTGCCCAACTCATTTTATACTAGGGTAAAGACGATTTTGATGATAATATACTTTTTTGTTCGGTTAATGCACTCTAAGCACAGACTCTAAAAGAGTTGAAGTCGTTTGGGCCGTGGGGTTCGAGCGCCGTCGACGCTTCTCGTGAACAGGAAGCTGGCCTTTTCTTAGGTCAGAGAATAATCATTGCCATACAACGTGGTAATGCTGCTAGTCTTCTGGGAACACTACCACAAGAGGCATGCGATGCGGAGGAATTCAACGAGGCATCTTAACTTTTGTTTTATTTTCTTTTTATTAATGTATATATTATGATAAATTTAAATAGTGAATATAGATAAATAGATAGATAATTATGGAGATTATAAAGAGTGATTGGATAAAATATAGATTTAATTTACGACTAAGACAGTAAAAGAGAATACACAAATTGCCGACGATTCAAAACAATGTGCCAAACGATCTTCAGACACAAGTATCACCAAATCCATTCCCGACATACTCTTCCATCAAATCAGGAAGTAAATATCATGATCTTTCACCTAAGCATGTTCCTCAACCTCTACCTATTTATAAAGTTGATTTGTAGCACATTCAGGTGAACATCGGCAAATTATAATCACTCTCCGCAAGTAACGAGCGGCGATGAAAACAATTTTCCCTCGCAAAGATTACATCCCATCCGTCGTTTATTACACCCAATCACGTGATCTAACAATAAACTACTTTTCACAATATTATTTAGTAAGGCCTTCCTTTCACACTTTCGTTTTTTCCCCCCTTTTTCTTGGAAAAATAAGAATCGTGACCATTCATCAAGGATGACGGTACTCGTTACCGAAATCACGTTTATCATAGATCTCTGGTCTAAGGTTTTAGTTCTCTTTCCTACTTACAATGACATATATACCAGGATCTATGCAGTAAAATAGACTCAAAGATATATCACATAGGTTTCATTTTTGTTTGTAGTATGTTAGGTATTAAAGCAATATTGCTGAAGGAAAGACTCGCGAGCCACACACGACGAATTACGAGCCAGCCCGGGACGCAGGCTTGAGTTATGGAACCGCGATATATAATATTTATGAAATATATTTTGGTAGATCTAGTTAGTTTTGGAGGTGTAGCTGAGACACAATCAGGTATAGATCTTGGAGATATATTTAGATATTTACTTTTTGTAATACATAAATATTTTGAATTTTGTTTGCTATTTAATCTCGTTTAATTGTCCTATATATGAATGTTTTCAATATCATGCATTGGTTCATAACGGGGGAGCCCTTTTGAACCTAGGCAAAATGTTGAAAAACTTTCAATAACTAGATAAGATCTCTTCAACTTCGTAAGTATTGCCCACTAGGAAAAAATATATTGTACTTTAATATATTTATTTTTGGATCAATTTAACACAAATAAACTACGTTGTCATATGCTAGCTATTCATCAAAGTGTATTTAAATTGAAAATATTCATACAACTTTACATAAATAAATATATAATTATTATTAAAATTGTCTATGATTAGATACATAGACAGTAGACACCGGTGACTGGTTAGCCATGTGCTATCCACTTAAAAAGCTAATGGAGATTTTTTTTGGAAATTATTTACTGAAACCAGTGATATATATTCTTTTTACCTTCTCTAGTATATCAAATCTTGAACTATAACTATGCAAACGTATATTTTGTTAAGTTACTCATTGCTAATTATAATCATTAATCGCACCTAATAAGTAATGTTTCAGTTGGGATAATAAAGATCACTTCAGTAGCGTACCGGTTAGGACACGCAGTTTTTCAGCCTGTTCGATGGGCAACTGAAATAAATCATCTCAAAATAGACGAAAACAGCAATATCATTGACTAACACCACTTTTGTAACAGTAATTTAGTAACCTACCTTCCGCTACACTTTGGCAACAGTAAAATATATCATTCGTTAGTTAAACAAGTGATATATTTCATTACCAATAGAACGTAACTGAAAGTTTAACATATATTTTGTATTCTTTGATGCTATTTATGTTTCCTTTTGACGTAGGTGGCGATGTTCCACTTCGAAGTAGCTGCCCACAGCCCATGAATATGGAAAGTTGGTATCACATTTTGCTTTTAATTTTTAATTAATTTATTTTTTTAAACTCTCGTACTTTTATGTTATATCATCGGAACTGAGTTATCGAGTTCCGGTGAGTGGGTAATAAATCTAAATGTTTTCGAGTTTTGAATCTACGAAAATAAGGACGAGGGTTCACAATGTATGCTTTATTGTAGGCATCTGGTATATTCGTTGATAGTGGATGAGAATTAATTGTGCTTATTACTGTGTAAGTATCTAAGGGTCATAATCTTATTTATTTCAATAATAATAATTTTCGATAAAAATAAATGACAGTCAAACAGAAAAAATCCTAAGTAACTTATAAAGTCTAAATCGAAATGTGTTTTTAATTTAGGTAAAAAAAGTTAGCGGAGAAAACTCCGACGCGGAAAAGTGAATTCAAGAAGGTAAGTAAATAAAATGTAATGGTTATATAAATAAAATAAATTTGTACAATTAAACTGTAACACTATAACCTAATATACTTACAATTAATGTTACTAAAGTAAACATTAAGAATTACATTATGTACGATTATGTTTATGTCTAACTTATATATGTTCTAAGCAAATAACTTCTACTTTGAACATATCCAAACACACTCTGGAGCTCGGCATGCAGGAAGATGGCGTCGGTGCGCGACACGATTTGTCAAAAGGAAAACAAACAACCCAGAAATAGTTTGAGTTGACAAGTTTATCGCCATTCCCGCCCGCTACTGTTACCAAATTATACTAACAGCCTAGGAATTTTATTCAACACCCGGGAGTTTCCGCTTTCCTTCGCTGATTTACACTGTATTTTGTATCTGTTTTGTTTGTATAACCATTCGATCAAACTGCGTTTGTAATTCAGAAATATCGCAGCGATTAGGTATGTTTTAAGTATTTACCTACAAAAAGAAACACTAATTTGTAAATATAATTTTAAGTACCTAAGTAGGTACATAATAAATAAATAAAATAAAAATCATTTATTACCAAAAGCAAAACAATTGAAGTTATCCGTTGGCCCCACACTAGGCATGCCTGTCCTGTGGGTACCAATACCAACATGTTTACATTGACGCTTGTTTACAATGTTGCTCGGTCGACATACATTAGATATTTGAATTTGTAGGTGACTTATTTTTAGAAGAACAATATATTTTAGCAATAGTAAATATTTAGTATTTTGAGATTACAGTAGTATTGTGTATATATAATATATAAATACATACGAATAGATACAATACACATAATATATACCTACTAACTTGTACAAAACTTGCATGTCCATTACATGTGTTCAGTTTAATGTTCGCAGATATATAGTAATAAATTATATTATTAATATAGTAAGATAGATAAAAGGTAATAATTCGTAACAATAGTCATAATTTTGTTTTCCTTAGCATAGGATTAGGCTAGGTGTACTAGGATATTTTCTGCGGCCTCATATTCTAAAGAGGTTAAATATTTTGTGAGTATGCTTTGTGCTTCTTTTAGAGTGCATTGTTTTATGTCACAACATTTTACCACTTTGTTGTAGATGTAGCAGTCCTTATAGGGACTGAAGCGTCTAGCAAAGGAAGTTTTAACTTTGGGAACTGTGATTTTGTATGTGCGAAGTTTTAGTAAATTGGTATATCCTTGTGAGTTGATAACATTTTGGTGGGTTTTTAGTAGTGTCTTTAGAATAAATAGCTGGCGCACGCTCAGAACTTTACTGTCTTTGTACAGATCTGTAGACGGGTACCTAAAGGGTTTTTTAAAAGTTGTTTTTAGCACACATCGTTGGGCCCTTTCTAGTTCCATCATTGTTGTTTTGGAAGCATTTCCCCAGCAGATTATGCAGTATGTGATCAATGATTGTGTTAGTGCGTAATACACATTTCTCAAAATGTTTTGTGGTGCCGATTTACGAAGCAGTTTCATGATATTTGCAGTTTTGCGCACTCGATTTGCCAAGGAGTTGATGTGTGCCTTAAAGTTTAGGTTACTGTCGATGATTTTTCCTAAGTATTTGATGGTGTTACTTTGCTTTATGCTTTCACAGGTGCAGTGCTCATGATCTCTATAGGTGTGAAATTTCAGGCTGAGACCTGTGCTTGGTGTTGAAGCGGCTGTCTTGTGGAAACAGGTGTACCTACTGCGTTTTACTGATATTAAGTGTTAAAAGGTTTTGGTTTAGCCACGTGGACACTTTCCCTATCATACACTCATAAAATATATATGAATAGAACATAAATAGGACATGATGATGATTAGATATATACTTACTGCATTATATGGAGCTTATCAGGGTTTTCACATTTAGAGGGGTAACAAAACTGATTTTGCCTGAGGGCAGATTTCATCATAAAGTTTAACCGTGATAAGCCATGTTGTTTAGTTTGATTTGATCGCAATTACTTAAATTGGTGAATTTTGTCGTTTTTTGTTTTTATAACAGTTTTTAAATTAAAGTTATTATTTTATTGGTTAGGTACGTACCTACATTCTTTAGTCAGTATTTATGAGCAAAGGACGAATGAGCTAGTGATTCAACACACAAAAGGTGAAAAGCTCACACTAAACACTGGTCATACAATACTCATATTACAGTCGTTCATTAGAATTATTTTCCCAGAAGTGTTCTAATGGAATGCGTCCTATATCTAATTAATCTTGTAATACAATACATTTATAAAACATACTACGCAGAGATGGATCACAGCAGGTGATAAATATTAAAAACTCGACATAAACAAGTCCGAACACGTAACTAGTTTCTGTGGATATTTGTCTAAGCAAAAACTGTCGGATACGGAGAGAAGCACTTAGGATAGCTGATACAGCGCGATTTATTTAAGTACACGTTTGCGAATTGTCGTCAAACAGGATAGCGACATTATAATTGATTATAAATGATTTTTAATGCCACGAACTCTAGAATATATTATGTTAATTTAAAATCTAAATGTTTAATCAAATTTTTATTAATTTTATTTATTAGAAGCTGATAGCTATCAAGGAGAAACGATGAACTAATCAATTTACCTGACACCATGTGATACATAAGCCTACTTAATCTGCTGTAAGTATACACAGTATATTAGTATGTTGCTTCTTAAAATTGACGGGATGAAACAAAGCTGATCTCTGGATCAAGCAAGTTGATTGTGATATTTGTTGTAGATCATTCTTCAAAGCGCCGCATTTGCAGTTTCAAGATTTCAGACTATAAGTACCTACCGAGAGATTGAGCTACGAGTGATGAAGCTTCCTCCATACCCAGCTTGTATGAAATGAAGCTTCCTCCATACCCAGCTTGTATGAAATATCACAATATTTTGATATACCTAGCTAGTCTAGTCCCTTGAGGTCCAGAAGTCGCGTAGTTGGCGACAAACGCAGGTGCACGCGAGTGTGTGGCCGCCCTACCGAGGGTCGTTGAAGTTACGCGGGTAAGAGCGCAACAAGAATAATACAAAATGTTTTTCATTTTCTTTATGTCACCCCCGGCAGTCGTAAAGGCATTAAGCGTGACCAAACTTTTGTTTGATACGAACAATATAAGTATGAGCGCACTGCTGTATCTACTCAGTTCAGCGTTTATACTTTAAGATAGAAATCTTGAGGAACGAACGACAAATTTAACGTTAAATTGATTTTGTTTTATAGTTAGGTCTAAGGGTGTTTGCTTGAAAGAAGAAGAGATGACAAAGAAAGAAGTAACAGAGGAGATGAATTCTCACGGAGTCTGATAGGAATGTAAGTAGTAATACATATGGAAGAGAATAATATCGACACAGCTGTTAAAAGACTCAAGGACATAAAATACAATAACAGCTGACAAGAACATATCGTTTTTCAATGAAAATGGTTTCAAAGAATCATTTAATTAAAATAAGAAAACATCAAAATAGTTATGATGTCATTTGAGATAATAGTGTTCAATTGACAGCTGCAGGCAAACATGCGAGAAAAAAACAATACTTAGATGCCAAATATCGGACTGCACACTAAGAATCCCAACTTACATTATTTTCAAAAATAACTTTAACTGGCCCTAATAGAGTTTCACTTCACAATATTGTCGTCTAACTTAATCTGTGAATTAAACTGAAGAAATAGCAGGGGTGTACTTACACTTACAAATTGCTCGATTTTAAATTCAGACTAGAATCGTTTGTGTCGTCCCTACATCGGGCGAAGAGGAGGCGGCGGGCGAATCGGTGTAATTACTTTATTAGGTGATACCAGCAGACGGTAGGCCTACAATATGCCACAGTGACAACCCTAAAAACTTCATCCTAGTATTATTATAAATTATGACACTTTGTGAGGATGTATTAAAGAATGTTTGTTATTTTCTTACGCAAAAACGGGTTTTCTTATGCGTAAATGGGTGAATTTTGGCTTATGAATTTAAAAAAGTTATAGAATTGTAGTTAAAAGTTTGAGTAAATAAACAACCTTATAAGGTGAGGGTTAACATGTAGATTTGTATTCGTCTATCCACTGCACTTTTACGAATAAGATCTGATAACATTTTTTCAACATTGAATAAAGGAGAACTACTTGGAAGGTTTAACAAAACTAGGCACATAGATAGGCACGCCATCTATAAATCAAATAGAAAAGATATATGACAACGGACCTACCTAAATCACTAGCCGGCGTTCAAACAAGACACGAGAACACTTTAACGACAAATTAACAGCTTCAATTACTTACAACTACCGGTGCGCTATCGCAGCGGCAATGAACTAGCAACTGCCTCCCAGAGCTACCTGTGGCTCGCTCCTAATAGCCCGGTAATAATATTTTATGGCTATTACCTTTGTATACACGGATAAAACGTTCTTACCCGACCTCACACCGTAAAAAACCGGCGACAATTGCGTTAACAGGATTCGTTTTTTGAAAAAAGAACAAAAGAAAAATGAACAAAACGGTCTGTTTTTTGAATATTGTCATTCTTTTTTTTAAATTCTGTAGCTTTCACATTTTTTTATCGGTGACAATTGCATTATGTTAAAAAGAAACAATTTTTAGATAATAGAAACTTTTGTAAGATAAGTTTATTTTTTTAATAGAGAAAGCATGATGCAACTTCAACGAAGTATCGTTCTAGGAAGTCGCCGACGGGATGGGGATGTGCCAAAAAGAGATAAAGTAGTTTTATTGATCTATACGGACGTTCGGGCGGTGCGAGTGTGAGTTGAATGAAACGAAGATAACTTGCCGCCCCAACTTGTTTTGTCCTTTTTTCTCCCGCATATTTTTGGTGGCGGCATCCCTCTCGGGCCACGTGACCTAAGCAGGGTGTAACTCACCCTACGGCGGCCATAACTTACTCATAGCGATAGGCGGTACGGTCGCGAAAAACATGTCTACATTATTCTTATTTTTAATTTCTTTTTCGTTACATATTTTAGATTTATTTTTTATTTCAAACTTAGGGAGTTTCACACATAAAATATTTACATTTACGAGCTAAATTGTACTTGTGATTTACAGCGTGGATTAGTAAACATTCTCGAGCAGAAGTACAAAGTTCAGTTTGTGAATAGAGAATATTTTGATATTAGGTATTATATTGCTAATGCAATTTAATAAGTTCCCTATGGTTGAAGATGTGTTTTAATAATAAAATGAAAGGAACAACATTAATATTATAACCATACCGGGAAATAACTTTTTATTTGGTGCTGTTCAACCCAAATGTGCATCTCATAAATTACGGCTCTCCTTCAGTATTTCTTTCTCTGTCTTGATTTATATTTTGTCTTATTCTCTCCCTCGCTTTATTAACTGACTAGCTCAATTCACCCCGTGTATTGTATACAATATTTTGTTTTATAAAATAACGATGTTGAGCATCACAGTATCTATAAAATAATATTAAAATGAATCTGAGATTGATAAACTGTAGCAGAGTTGGACAGATCTATCGCTTGGGAATACCTGTACCTATATTATAAACCCACTTTGGTACTTAGATCTACCTAGGTACTCGTGTTCTTTTTATGAAGGAAGTTCTTAGGTATTTAATTTGGCACGGTACCTACTAGGCATAGATGCCTATACCTGAAAAATAACCGCAAGTAACACCGCTAGGTCTATAATTTAAACCTATGCCTACCTACTTTAATTTATATTACATACATAATAAAAAATAAGTGAACAACAAAATTCGAAATTTAAAACTTTATCAATTTACGTAAATCTGATCGAAAATTAGCAAGCGTTCTTTTTTCAATTTTTTTCCAATAAAAACCTAAATTAATAAAACGCTTTGTTTACAATATTAATATAAAGTGGTTGTAAAATAAGAGCCCATACAAACAATCACAGAGGTGTTAACTGATCGTTAACGTCAAGTTTACGATGACGGTTATCGTAAACATGTCGTAAAACAAATAATTATCCGCTTCACTTCGACGCAGCCACTGGATAAAGATGAGAAACACTTGAGTAGAAAAAACGATTCCATCTTTCATCCGAATTTATTTATGTAAAATAGTTTTAAGTCAATGGTGGACAATAAAAACATTATGTTGACTGCTAAGTCATCTTTCGAATGCTTAATAGAGGTAAGTAATAGAGTTTAACAGAGTTTTTATTTGGAAATTTACACTAGATGAAATAAGTTACTAATTTATTTACTGGCACGTAGTAGAGTGCATAATTTAAAAAAACTGATCTGAAAGTCTGAGTGGATCAAAAATAATAAGCTTTACATTAGGTACATACTTTATCGTAATTTCAATTATCGTTCAAACGATTCGATCAATTATAATATTTATTTATTAATATCATACGTTGATTTTACAGATTGTATCCAAAACAACAATTTAGTATTTAATCCAACTATACTATTTAATTTTAAATGAAAATACTACTTATGTAAAATATTCAAATATAGGTGTGTAAGTAATATACAGGTAATAATTTGTTTGTTCTTTAACATGGTAACAAAATTAGGGTAAATAAGTAATTATAATTTATCATATTTTTTAAAATAAACATATTTTTATAAATAATTTACCCAAACTGATCAATAAAACTACGGTAAGCCTTTATGCAAAACTGTTGTCAGCGCCATCTATTATCGAATAGCTGGACCACGCACATATAATCAATTTTGAATTTTTTTACATCAATGCTAAATATAGTTTGAAATTAATATTTACTAACTTACTACTAAACTACTAACTTACTAAATAATATAGTTTATTAATCAAGGCTTTAAATTGAATTAAATAAACATCATAAAACTCATCTCATAATGACTATAAAGACCCACCAACAGAGCCACATGCATAAGTAGATCTAGTTATTCAAACAACGAAACCAATAAATTATCTAGTAAAGCTATAAAATCATTAGTTAATATGTACATTAGCACATCGGCGCGGCAGACAACCTGACGCCCATTTGAATGAAGCTTTATAGCCTCATAAACCACCACTTGCGGTAATAAAGTGATTTATCCCATAAAATAACAGCTGATCGTCGTGATTACGCACAATACGAGCGAACTCATAATTTTACAGCCAATTTACAAACAATAAAAGTCGTTCTCTTGTCTTACACGCCCATTCGCCCTCCGATATCTCCATATTCGACGGCCGAACGTCGTAACTCGTAACTTTTATAACCCAATAAAACCATAACCTTTCGGAGCTTCAACTTAGCAAAGTATAACTCAAACTGTCGACTGTAGATGGCGCACATCGCTCAACGACTGTGCCGCCATCTGTGAGTGAAATTGTAAAGCTTTTTATGAGTCATTTGAGGTCTTCACATCGTTAAGTAGATGTTTTATGGGTTCGATTGATGCCGCTAGTGTAGCACTGCAGGCGAAGTTTTACGTATTCATTGACTCATTGAAAACGATTTCGATATCAAATTAAGTACAGTAAATACTTGTTTCAAATATTATTGTTTAACATTTTTTTACTTTTTTTAAACACATAAATAAAAGAAACAAGTCTAACTACATGCATTTAAGAGTTATAAAACGTAACTGCGATTAGTGGAGTACCTAGTTAAAAATAAGCGGTATGAAAGAATTCTCAAAGAGCGGGTTTCAAGAAATCCAAACAACTTGAAAGAGAATTCAGAAGTGTATTGTCGTGTTATATGAAGTGCCTGGCAATATACGAACTGTAAATTGCATCATAAACATCCGCTCGGTTCCCGCCGCGGCAGGTTTTCTCAATTTTAGTACCCCAACCCACCGCATGAAGTAGCGCTGTATAAATATGGTACAGAGACATCTAGCGGACAAAGGCTGAACTTTTTGGTATTACTGTAGAAAGGTGCTTGAACCGTGTTGATAAAGGTTAATTCTTGAATGATTAAATAGTGAAAATGTGAATGTTAATATAGTTTACGTAGTGAATCTTATGAAATATGATTTTAAATATGTTCACTATACATAAGACATCAGTTTTGAAACGACTCCATGAAGTCTGACACATAGATGGCGCTACTTTGATTTTGCATTTTGTTTAGCTGATGACAAGAGTACAGGTAACGTTTTACCATAGTCGTTTTACTAACACAATACTCGTAAGCGTTTCGTATGTTCATTATCTTTTTAATAATAAAAAACTAAAAAATAAAACCCATAAAAGGAACAATATAATCTTAATTCTGGTTTAGGTTTTAGGAAAATAAATGTTAAATGTTTCATTTAAGTAAGTAGCCTATCCACCTACTTAAATGCTACATTTATCTAGCTAGCAGGTGTCTATCTAGGTAGGTATACCTACTTATTGTATCAACGAATTTATATCTACTATAGAATATATAAATTATGATTACGCATAGGTAGATATGTGGATAAGTATCTATGTAAGCAGATATTTTGGTTTCCATTTCAATCAATGAAATAAGGGCGAAAAATATATTCTCTCTTGTTCCGTCACTGAAACTAGTGGGAAAATGCAACTCTGATAGAGAAGTTTCTACTAGGTACCCTCTTAGCAATCTATGAATAGTTAGGTATACCTACCTAGATGGAACTTAGGTCGAGAGATGAAACACTTTCTTTAAAAAAAAATGAAGTAATCCCAAAATTGGCTCATGAAGAAGTATGTACGAGGGAGATACAGATGTACCTATTTAATGGACTCTAATAGATGGAATCGCCACTACAATTAATATTTACATTAAAAAAGAATTAACACTGTTAATTACATTACGATGCTGATTTAAATACTTACCCGAATAACTAACATAGACTGGTATCTAATTTAATTGCTAATAAAAAGCTAAATACTTTACTCTTCGCACCTGTTAATCCGACAGAATGTTTGTAAGTATTAGATGACATACACATGCAAGTAGTCAAATCGACACACACATAACATCGACAGTTTATCGACCCCATAGTATTTTAGCATATTGCCCAGGTGCAGTCCAGGGTCAACTGTCGCGTAGATGTAGGTTAAAAGCCTTTTAACCGACACCTGAGTGATAGTACAGATTAAAAGCTATCACAAGATATGCCTTGTCGAATAAAGTCGGTGCAGCGGTCTAGATAAGGAAAATAATGGACAGAATTATTGCAATAGATATATCTATTATCTACGTCCAAAATTTAATTAAACCACTGGCTGTCCAATGTCCAAAAAATTCCGAAAGAGTAGAATTTGGATCACCCCATCTCTTGCCAAGCGGTGTAGTACAAGGCGACTAAGGGATAGGGCTGTTTAACATCAGAAAGATATATTCAGCCTAGATTCAGCCTCAGATGTATGGCTCGAATCAACAATAGTGCCCGGAAAACGGCAATAGGCCTCTATATTACGTGGGACCGAATACAATGATGGTGAAATGTGGATGTTAATTCACCTCTGCCTAACCTTCCAGGGATAAAGGCGTGATTATATGTAGGTATATTAAATTTCCAGTGGTTTAATGAAATTTGATAAAGGATTGAAGAAGTTGTTGAGTTGAAGAGAAGGGGAACCTTCATGTAAGTATATTTATTCAAGACACAAAAGTGAAGATGTGCTCACGATTATACTGTCGGAAGTTTACGTGAATACTCATTGAATCACATTACAATCCGTGAAAAATGGTTTTTATTTCAATGTAATGTATAATAGGTAAATGAACAAGCTTTAAAATTATGTACACTTTTAAATTCTCCGATGATTCAAATCACAAATTTTAATAACGCATAAGCCGAGATTATGCACACCCAGCAGAATACCAAAAGTTTCCGCAAGCACATATAATTACAATTAGTAACAAACTAATCTCCGCGCACTGAAACTCTGAAAGAGCATAAATTCGATTTAAAAACTTACTCGATATCTAGGGTAATTATAAAAGAGGGGTGAGTGACAAATCCCCGAATAAAACAACAAGGAAATAATTCCGGGCATAAATCGTCCTCTCAGTGTGAATAGAATAGCAATTATTTGGTTGAGTTGGTGCTGTTGGCTCCTACTACTTTTAATAAGTCGAATGATTATCGCTTGTGAGAACGTGAAACGTGAAACAGCGTCGGCGTTCAGTATTTGTTTTTATTTTATTAGTAATACATTAGGTAGGTACTAGTTATCCCTAATGAATTACACATAAAGTACTTACATAAATTACGAGAAGTGACGGAATTAATGGGCAACATTGTTTATAAAAGCATTGATATTCGTATGCATGCATATAATTAATAACTCTAATGCATAAATCATTAAAATATACCAGTTATAATATTTTGACTTCAAATAAAAATCATTAGGTATAAGGTTATCAATTTATGACCATAAAAACATGAATGATGACATCCTGGGATAGGTATATTACAAAGCACTATCAATACTTTATCCATAACAATGCTTGTGTAGATAAATACATATTTCTACATAAAAATATTCAGATCATTGCAATATTCATTCACACATATATTTAAATTCAGTAATAAATCTAGTAAAATATTCATTTACACTAATGAGCTAGTCACGTAAACTATAAAAATAAAATAAGAATACATATTAGATTAAGGTCATATCAAATTCGTATCGGTTTCTCAAAAGAATCTAAATTAGGTGACAAAATATTTCTTCCAAATAGCTTGCTAGTTAAACAAATTATGTAAATTGACGAAGTTGCTACTTTATTAGATAACGAATAAATAGTGATAATCACAGATATTATCGTACATGAATTCAAATCATAAGTGATAACTGTATGAGAATCTCACTGGCAAAAAGACATAGTAGCCTTTTCACATGGTTCCGGCCACCGTTGTTAGAACTACCGCACATTTCCTGAACACTAATCTTTTTCGTACTCAAAGGGCGTGATACCGATATGTCGGAGCTCTCCAAGAAGTGGTCAGCGTTTGGATAATGACAGGGTGAGGATCGTAAAAACAATGTACCACCAAAGAGACCCAAAATGGGTTATCTTTTTTAAACTCAAATAAATTGGAACTGATTTCGAAGTCATCTTTTATTTGGGTTAGAATATTTAGTGTTTGTATATAAAGAAGCTAACATAATTGTTTGCGAAGTGTCAGATGGACTTATATTGCCAGATGGACGGAAGATCTGAAAAGGTAGCTGCAACGGACTGGATGCGGAAGGCGGAGGATTAGATGGTATGGCAAATATTAGCGTAGGTTTACTGCTTCAAGTTCCTATTCAACCTCACCTGCTGGTTGAAAAAATGAGGGTCTGCCGCAAGCTTTCACATTGAGATTGGGGGACAAGCCAAGACTATCTTGATTCAAAGAGAGACGATAAGACTGTGCACAAAAGTGCAAGCTGTGCATACGAACATACCTAGATAAATAGTTTTATTATAAATTGTCATCGCTGACCAGGGGACGGGTGGTAGCCTCAAATATTTGAGGAGACGAGTAGGCGCAAGATACAAAATTTAGGGGATCAGTGGGTTCGTACGTCATGAACCTAGTCAGTTGTCACTTCACCTTTTTGCATAGCACACAACATACTAGGAAATAATCCCAATATGGCTACCCCAGGTAAGGGATTGTACGATACCGTTATGCCGTTTAAATATCATTGTCACGTCTTACGCTCCGTGGGGCCATGTTGGTACCTCAAAATTTACCGTAACACAGTTTTCCTGATTGTTATGCTTAACATTTGAATATTTATGGATATAAACATAAATATCACGTTCTGCATATAAATTTATGTCTAATATATTGAATTAGAAATAGAGTTAACATATTCTAATAAGAATGCTTTATTTATAACTGGTTCTCATATTGTTTTGGGAAAATAAATAGTTTTCATAGCTAGATACATAGGTACTTCTATCAAGTTGCATGGTTGCAAACAACTGAACTAACTCTATTATTCATAAAAAAAAGTATAGTAAGTATCTACATGTCTTTTTCTGTATTATGTCATTTCAAAATCCACAGAGGACTAAGTTAATCTTTTATGTTTTGTTTATTACTTTATGAAATATTTAAGGTGATCAATAGGTAAATTAGAATTTGTGAAGTTGTTTATTTTGTCGGACTGTATACACATGCCAGATTTGTAATTTTTATTTTTTTTCTATACATTATATAGGTACATTATAATGAATTATTATCCTAGCGTGTGATTTTTAGTGACATGAAACATATAATACAGGTGCCTATCACTTGAAATGCGGATTGTAGGCAGCTATGTGTAGTCTATAATATTTGAGCTCAATCAATGCAGAACTTTTTGAGATTTTGAAGAGTGAAGTAGGTACCTATATGCAAACTAACTTACCATTTACAAATATATAACGTAAGTAGGTACTTATTTGTATAGAAATAGGTAGGTGATAACGATAACGAATAATAAGAAAAATAGGAGTATTTAAAAATAAAAAGGCCTCTCAATGTTATCTTTACAACAATTAAGATAATTTCGATTTGCATTCAAAAGACAATTATCTACGAACAAAGTAACACTATTAAATAATCAAAAACCGGTGCGAGCGCCCCAACTTTAATCAAACCCTTAAACAATACCGCGAGGAGCGAATCTCGAGCGCAATAAAGAAGCTCGGATAAAAATAAATTAGCGTATCTCTGTACAAGAGTGATGGGGGTCGGAGAGACCCGCGTAAGGAAAAAGTTGAGGGGCTCAACCCTTCGCACTTTATTTACTCCCAACGCCCTCTGTCGCTACACTTTGATAGGGCTCTTATACCTCGAACTAGATAGATACTAGTATCAGTTGTTGTCTTTAAGAACATATCGTAGGAATATTTTTAAAATCTGTTAAGATAACAAACAACTATACAGCACATTTGATGGAAGATCTATGGGTCTGTCATAGACAGAAGGTCATTCAACAATGTGTTTTGATTAATATCTACTAATAGACGAATTTAATGTTAGAAACATTGTAGCGTTATTAGAGTAGACTTCATCAACGAATCTCGTATGATTCAACGAATTTCATGGAACTAAACCTGAAAGCTCAGTTTGATTGAGTGAATTTTCACTGTTACAATTCAACCTCAGTGGGCTTGACTGCAACATAACCTCTTCGTGGAAACGAGCGTACGAAAAAGATCTAAATATATTCTCATCCAAATAAATTGTCCTCTTTATTAAATTAAAGTTTATCTAAAATTCAAAGATATACGACTATTATTGATGTGTGAATTATTTAAATGAGTTTGTTTTATTCATATTGTGTGTCTGCGTATTGTGATGCCGGCGCCTGTGTAGGAAGCGTATAGATGTGGCCTCTTGCAGTTCATGCAGCCGCTCTTCGCTCATTTTCAGCGGTAAATTAAGTCACGTGATGTTTTTTAATTTTCTTGCCGTCCAGGGTCGCTTTGAGTAGAAGTACCTACATGTATTTATCGTGCGTCAAACAAGAGTGCTGTAAACATCTACTTTCTGGTAGGAACAGAAATAGACCTATCACATTCGAAGGTCATCTTAATAGTCAAATTCAGGCAATTTTAATGAAAGAATACGTGGAGACTCATAACCTGGAGAACAAAAGCCAATGTAGGTAAACGAATACAGATATTTTCAGATCTACTAAAATAAACTAGGTAGGAAGGACCTAATCCTAAAATTCGGGTAGCAAAATATAGTTACATATTCTGAACGTGTCTAACTCCTAAACGGAAGATTTTAGGATTCGAATTGTCAAAAGTACCTATGGCGACCTTACTCCTCAATTCGCGCTCACCTATTTGGTTGCGAGCATTTCAACTCGCTCAGATAGGACCAAAACTGTAGTAGGAATTGAACTTCAGAGATAAATATCTGGATGAAAACTTTCCAACAGAAAAATGTATTATCTACTACTTTATTCTACCAGGAATGAACCTAAAACCACAACCTAACTCACACTCGCTACCACCGTCACCTAGGCACATAATTAGTAATAAATTAATATAATAATAAACCTTCCAAATATAGCATCCTCCCCTAATTCACCCCTATTTGCATGTAATGCAGGTGTAAGTGCAAACGTGCGCGGCTCGATAAATAGGTGCGATTGACATAAATCACTGGCGACGCATGCGCAAGACGCGTCACACCGTCTCAATTAACTGCTGCGATTTCAATTAAAACGCCTTCATGGATTTACGAGGTTTCTAATTTATACACTTTTGTTATACGGAGTCGACGATTGTTGGTCATTAAGTGTGGGTATATAGAAATATACTTTTAGACATGCTCATGTCTTTCTTTATACCTACATAATATGCTTTGATATACAATTTATTATATACATACAATAAACAAATGTATTGATGAATTTTTGCTATAAATCGAAAAATATCCATCCTGGTTAAGATTAGTGAGAATCAAAATAGTCAAAAAAATTCAAAACACCATTTTGCATGTATAGTTGCTAACAATTTTATCATACGTATTCAAGATAACAAATAATGCTACAGAGTGGAATCTCAAAATATAAGCTTCCAGTGACTTCTTTTCCTACCACCAAAGAGTAGATAGATAATATACCACAACATTCACCTAAACCTGTGTGGGACCATAGATAGGTAGATATTAGTGTCGAAATCGAAAACAAACGCGGTTCATAGACAATAGCAAGATAGCCACTTAAAACTTTTTTTATTATAAGCTCGATGATCTACAAAGTCTTCTTAAGTCTAGAGACCACGATGAGATAATTATATGAATTTCATAATTTTTCTCATATTATATTTTCACCAATTGACATTGTACCTACATACCTATTGTATTCTCAAAACGTGAGTCAAAAAATAATAATCCCTAATGATCGATTACTTCGCAACCGCCCCAAGCCTCCATTATCATACATAATATATAGGCATGATGTGTGTAAGTGCAGTTCACCGAATATACTCAAAATAAGCGGTTGTGCCCATACTTATATGTATACAGT
The DNA here is from genome assembly GCA_963662185.1 of Eilema griseolum. NCBI lineage: Eukaryota > Metazoa > Arthropoda > Insecta > Lepidoptera > Erebidae > Eilema > Eilema griseolum. Next base: position 16,323,211 of record OY759242.1, on the reverse strand, counting down.
GACTAACTATAACCGAAGCTGACCAATCATAAACATTATGTGCTAAAGCAATTAGGTAAGTAGCCGCCACTTACTGACCGTCGAACCGATTCAAGTTCGATATTCGAATCGCACGCCATGTCCTACAGCATTTTGCATAAACGTTACCACGCCCCTGAAATGTCACTTGTACCAGTAAATAATCTTTTCACAACGTTTTTAATAAATGGTTATTTAAAAAATAACCCGCGATGGAGTTCTTATTATCTTTTCTCAGAGTACTTATATGAATGTTAAGTTATTTTTGCGAGATATATAATTTTGTAAACGCATTGTGATACTGTTTCGTAATTATACATATTGCCGTAACAAGTACATTCAGCTACTTAAAGGGTAAATGTTGTGATAACTACATAATAAATAGACAGACACATAGGTAAGTGACTAAATAAAAACGCCTGAAATAACTTTATTATAAAAATATGTTCAAATAAAAATGGTAATTACTCCACATACCTTCCTACCTACTCCTCGCGTATAATGAACGGGGCAATATTTTACACAAACCAAACAGACTAAAACGGTAATAATAACAAATACTTAGAGTGCAGATATAGTAAATTAAACAAAAAAAGTTATACGATGGAATTAAAACAAGTTTTCAAACGAATAGCTCAGAATAAACGATCCAATAAAAATACCATAACATCACATAATTCAGTCATCAAACTAAATTACCTACTTACAAATAATTTAGCCGCCGAACTACACAATCAGAATTAGTTACCTACAGCTAGTTTTATGACGAGTCGGGGTTGCGTCGTAAACTCATAAAATAAAAGTTGGAAGCGCGAACAAACCAATAGATAATGAACTTTTATTGGTCAGTTTTACAGCTATCCCCGAATGATCATAAAGTGAGTAATTGTAAAGTAGATAGGTACAGCGATGCAGGATTAAAATTGACTTAAGTTATTGTGTCGTATTATTTACAGAATTAAAATATTTACGACACTCGTAAACGTGAAATTTTTAGAAAATTGGCATTTTATATGACTAAAAAAATGTATTATTGTAGGTACCAATTGTAGGTAGAGTTAATTAAGTAAATAGATACTGTTTACTTGCATCCATTAACTTCAATAGTACCTAAGCAGTTACTTACTTAAGACTACCGCCCCCCGACAGGTATAGGCCGCCAACTTCACTGTTGTTTGTTGTTCAAATTACTGTGATTGGCAGTGTGAAATTGAGTCGGTACACTCGGCACAAATTACTCACGCAACACTGTTTCAATAAGAATACAGTAGCTCGTTTCGCTTGAAGTGAGACTATTGATTTGCTAGCCGGTAATCGGTACTTCAGGCATTTTTATTTAAGTTTTCATTGCTTTACGATTTGTGGTGTAATAGGTATCAATCATGCTACCGATAAAAATATTGATTTTCTTATTCAACTGTTAAGTTAAGTTAAGATATTTTTTATACTACACAGTTACGAAGTTAATAGGTTTGAAAATACACACAGGCAAATAGGTGCTGATATACATCAATTGCAACAATATTTCGTAGCTATTGCTACAGTTTTTCGATACAGTAAATAAACAGGTTTTAGTGCAATATTATTTAATACAATCAAGTACAAAAGTACTAAATAACAGCACTAAAACTTGTAATAAACACACAGTAAAATGAAAATACTGATGTTGTTCAACATTATTTATAATAATCATGACCAAATTAACTTTATTCTGTTTACTGTTAGGTGGGTAAGTTTATATTTTATAATTTTGTTGCTAAAATTTTGGACTGAGTTAAGAACCGCGTTAGCCTATTGGTATGGGTAATGGACAGCGACATTCAACCAAGACAACAACCTACAGGAAGTAGAGAGAAGAGTCAACATCACCTGGAAAAAATTTTGGAGTCTAAAAGAAATTCTAAAAAGCGACATGACCATCAAGTTGAAAAGCAAAGTCATGAATACCTGTCTACTCCCCTCACTAACATATGCCTGCCAAACCTGGAAATTTACTAGGAAAGTGAAAAACAAGATTATAACATGTCAAAGGAGCATGGAAAGAAGCATTTTGAAGATTAGAAAGATCGAAAAAGTCCGCCATACCGACATAAGACAAAAAACTAAAGTCATTGACGCTCTCAGCTATTCACAAAAACTAAAATGGCGGTGGGCAGGACATGTGGCCAGACTTAGAGACAATCGCTGGACCAAAGAAACAACATCATGGCGAGGACCATCAGGCAAAAGGAGACAAGGTAGACCAAATGCACGATGGACAGACGACATTATAAAAACAGCCGGCGACCACTGGATACGAGTACCTAGCAGAAGATAGAACAAATTGGCTATCTCTGGAGGAGGCCTTTACCTTCCACTAGAGAGGGGTTCCTACAATAGAAATAAATATACGAAATAATTTACAACTACACATTTAATTTACAATATTTTTGTAAACCTAATTATGTAACCAGTAAGAAATAAAAGGCTTTTTTATTTTTTATTTTATTTATTTTTTTAATGGACTGTGGAGACGAGGTCTAGGGTTCGATCCCAGGTTTTACCATGGCACACACCAATGATTTTTCGATGCTTTTCGAAGTTATGTGTGTATTTATCGCAGGTTTGTCCTCTACACTGACGGCCCAAAATCTCTGTTCTAACAGGGTCGGCAGCACGGATGTGACTCCACTGGTGTTACACACGTTCATAGGTCATGGTAACCACTTGCCATCAGGTGAGCCGTGTGCTTGTCTGCCACCTAAGTTGTATAAAAAGAAAAGGTTTATAAGTGCCCGGTTATAGGCAATAGGCTTACTATTACTATACTATTATATTGTGATCTAAACATAAACTGGTGAAATGTGGGTGCTAGCACCTCTGCCTACCCCTTCGGGAATATAGGCGTGAGTTTATGTTTGAATTGAGTAATCAAACAATTTTTGTTGCTAACAGTGCGATGGACAATATCATGACAAACGATACTAAAAATGACAAAGGGCTAGTAACAAATCATAAATTTATGTCGAACACTTATAAATATCTATCTACATACCGATTACGACAATAATTGTAAAGTGACTATTAAGCCCTGGGCAGATAGGCGGCATGTTTATTGAACGTATAGTGTACTCGTAGCTTTATAGCGATATCCGTTGCAATTAATAACTGTTGTGGTAAGCGAACATTTCGTATGTATCGTAAATTTTGAATTGGTCTCGTTATTTTATAGGGGTTAACTCGATTAACAGTTAGTAAGGGTAGGATTATTGTATGTAAGCGAGATTATCAGTAGGTACATATAGAGTATAAATGATATACCTACAAGTTGAGCGTGGATTGATGGTATTCTTCGTGGGCTAAAGATATGTCAGAGAATCTTGTCAGAGTTTCCAAAATGAGTAATTTTGGGGATAATTTTATTTTTTCAACCACGAACGTTTAGATTATGCAGTTCGTTGGACAGTTAAATGGAACCGCCGAATTTGACAATGTGCTCTAGACAATCGGAAAACGTTTTAAGGTATTCTTATACAAGTTTTTCACACTTGTATATAGGTACTTGTCAATCGGTACTAGCTGATGGTACAGGTGGGCTTAGGTACATAAAGTCTACTTTATCAAAATGTCTAATGTCTAAAATGTCTACTGTACCAAATGGTGGCCTGGCATATTAAACTATAAAAAAAATATTTCTCAGGAAAGTTTTGGGTTTCCTAGGTACCAAGAAACACAAGTTGTCGGTGATCGGCAGTGCGTCAACCCAGCCAACGCAGCTTGTACAGTAGGCATCAGACCGATCTTGACTAACAAAGAACTCAGATCTTTTCTCTGCTAGTCAAACTCGATCTAATGCTGACTGAAGGAATCTTGTGCCTTAATCGGGAGACGATCATTACTAGGAGGTAGGACACGACGGTATTTCCGTCCCAATTAAGCAGTCCGACTGGGGAAGTACCTCCACCCTACAGAATACCAAGGCTATTATTGGTTAAAAGTATGTTATCTACTGAGTTTCCGTCAGGACTACCAATGGTGATATCAAAGCAGAAATTACATAACTAATTATGTTGATGCCCTGATCTATACTTTCTAATCTATCTTATCTTTTCTACACTTAGATTAGATATACGAAACGAACAGTTACATACATGTACATAGGTACACATACATACATAAACACCTTTATATAAATCTTCACATGTATCTATATATCTCAACGACTAAAATGCATGGTCATCTTAATCTCTTGCCTGATGCACAATATAAATTGTAAACAAAACCATATCTAAAAAAAAAGATAATCTAACATAGTTTTCTGAGTTTCTTGCTGGTATATTCTCAGTAGAACCAACCTACCAAACTAGCGAAATAATCATTTGTATTAATACTTCTTGACATGATTGTAAAATTTTGACGTTCATATGTGCTCTTTATGTGCCTAAACTGAATAAATGAAATTGATTCTCTCATTCTTTGAAACCTATCTCCTTTGCCATGTGTAAGTACATGAATCAAATGGAAATCCTGTACTACTGGATATTATTGAATAAAAACAATTGTGTACTTTTGAGAGAATATTAGGTACCTACTTCTTATTTCGGCCAAATGTAGAGTTCACAAAACTGTTCTTAATTGAATCAATGTGTTAAATTTTCTTTCATTCACTTTTTGGCTCAACATTACACAATACATGATCGCGACCCGTGATGTACTCGCAGCCAACTGACACATAGATATTCATAACTATCTACTTACAATATCTGTATATCATGATATACGAGCGACTCACGCTGACCTCGTGATTAATCATGAATGAATTATGAAGTCAACATGTTTAGAGTAGGTTCATTAGTTATACTATTAGGGACATACACAGCATCTAAATTTATACTGACATCATTATACTCAGTTAATCAAATTTAATATATAATTATATTTTATATATTTAGGTCACAAACTCATGAACTTCAAGATTACTGCTTCTTCGTTTATTTATATTTATTCATTTAGATACATTTACGTAGAATAGTTAGAAAATTAAAAACGGGGAATTTTGTGACGTCATTGACTCCGAGTGAGGATGCATTCCTCGAAGAGCAATTATTCGAATAGCAATGATTCGAATAGCAACGATACCATTCCTCGAAGAGCAATGATTCGTATTTTAGATCATTGCTCTTCGCGGCATAAAAACAAAACTAAATTTTATTCCTCGAAGAGCAGGTGTTTCTAAGTAGCTGATAGAGATGTGGTACTAATATGAATTATTTTGCTCGAATTTAATAAAAATATCGATAAAATCATCAACTCGTTTATTTTTCAAATAATAATTGAATACTACAGTGGAGCCGAATCCTAAAGTTACATTATGACGTAATATGTCAATTTGGTATAACTAGTGTTTTTAGAGTTATGATAATGTATATCTTTTGTTTGTAATTAATTAGGGAGGTATGGTATTATTTAGTTTTGATTGGAAAAGAAATAGCGGTAACAAGGTTATAGCGGCCTGTGGTTGAGTTCTCATACGTAACTTTAAGATTCGGCTCTACTTTACACGTAAATATGAATGATGAATCATTTACATTAATTTACTGTTGCGCTTATTATAATATGTCTAAATCACAGTTTCTTTGATGTTTACAAGATTTATATAAATCTTTCCATTTTTTACAAGTTTACGTAATATTAAATCAATCTTTTACAGATCTTTCATTATTTGAATATAGTCTAGGATATTAATTAAGATGTTGACAGTATTGTTACTAAACCAGTCTTTAGAATATCACTACATAATTATTATAAAACAAAGTCGCTGTCACTGTCTGTCCGTCCCTATGTATGCCGAAATCTTCAAAACTTCGCAACGGATTTTGAAGCGGTTTTTCTTAATAGATAGAGTGATTCAAGTGGAAGGTTTATATGTATAATACATGCATAATATTGTAGAGAAACACTGATAAATTTAGAGATATGCAGCGGGCACGAGATCAGAAAATATGGCGGTACTAAGTTCGCCGGGTCAGCTATAGTCTGTTATTTTTTTTTTTATACCACTTAGTTGGCAGACAAGCACACGGCCCACCTGATGGAAAGTAGTTACCGTGGCCTATGGACGTCTGTAACACCAGAGGAGTCACAGTCGCGCTGCCAACCCTGTAAGTACAGAGTTTCTGTGCCGTCAGTAGAAGACAAATCAGGACAAGCCTTTAGTCTTCCCACTGACGGCACAAATTCTCCAGTGAGCTCTGGCTACCCTACTCACCGCTGGGAACACAACACGAAGTTATTATAACAGCGGTATTCTGTAGGGCGGAGGTACTTCCCCAGTCGGACTGCTCAATCGGGCGGATATACCGCCGTGTCCTACCTCCTACACTTTTTTATCCCAGATACTAAATTGACAAGTGCAAATGTCAAATTGCGAAATAATGATACCAGCTTTGTGTTTAGTGGTGCACTCGAAACTATCGGCTATTTGTAAATCATGAACCAGGTGAAAATTAATGGGTAATGCCTGCTATCAAACTTCGTCGATCTTTTTAGTCTCAATCGGGTTTTTGTTTATATTTAAATTTAATTAATTAAAAACTTTTTTAATTTAAATTTTAAATTTCAGTTGTTTAAGCTTGAAATGGCGCCCAATATGCGTCACTTGGGTTTTCATTGTAAAAATCTTACTTAAAGCTTCATAAGTTTCATTTAATCGATCTGCAGAGACTATCGATAGAGATGACGATATACTAGTGTTAGAATCTGAAAACTGTAGGTAAGTAAATTACAGAATTTTTATTTTTTGGTACTCTAATTTATATTTAAAATTTAAATATAAACAAAAACCCGATTGAGACTAAAAAGATCGACGTAGTTTGATAGCAGGCATTACCCATTAATTTTCACCTGGTTTATGATTTACAAATAGCCGATAGTTTCGAGTGCACCACTAAACACAAAGCTGGTATTATTATTTCGCAATTTGACATTTGCACTTGTCAATTTAGTATCTGGGATAAAAAAAAAAACAGACTATAGCTGACCCGGCGAACTTAGTACCGCCAATATTTTCTGATCCCGTGCCCGCTGCATATCTCTAAATTTATCAGTGTTTCTCTACAATATTATGCATGTATTATACATATAAACCTTTCACTTGAATCACTCTATCTATTAAGAAAAACCACTTCAAAATCCGTTGCGTAGTTTTGAAGATTTCGGCATACATAGGGACGGACAGACAGCGACAGCGACTTTGTTTTATAATAATTATGTAGTGATATTCTAAAGACTGGTTTAGTAACAATACTGTCAACATCTTAATTAATATCCTAGGCTATATTCAAATAATGAAAGATCTGTAAAAGATTGATTTAATATAACGTAAACTTGTAAAAAATGGAATGATTTATATAAATCTTGTAAACATCAAAGAAACTGTGATTTAGACATATTATAATAAGCGCAACAGTAAATTAATGTAAATGATTCATCATTCATATTTACGTGTAAAGTAGAGCCGAATCTTAAAGTTACGTATGAGAACTCAACCACAGGCCGCTATAACCTTGTTACCGCTATTTCTTTTCCAATCAAAACTAAATAATACCATACCTCCCTAATTAATTACAAACAAAAGATATACATTATCATAACTCTAAAAACACTAGTTATACCAAATTGACATATTACGTCATACGTAACTTTAGGATTCGGCTCCACTGTAGTATTCAATTATTATTTGAAAAATAAACGAGTTGATGATTTTATCGATATTTTTATTAAACTCGAGCAAAATAATTCATATTAGTACCACATCTCTATCAGCTACTTAGAAACACCTGCTCTTCGAGGAATAAAATTTAGTTTTGTTTTTATGCCGCGAAGAGCAATGATCTAAAATACGAATCATTGCTCTTCGAGGAATGGTATCGTTGCTATTCGAATCATTGCTATTCGAATAATTGCTCTTCGAGGAATGCATCCGAGTGAGCTCCTCGATAGTAGAACGAAGCGAAGACACCCTCATCACTTCAGGACATAATTCGATAGTTATAAAAAAATCGCACTGTGTTCTTAAAGCATTGATATTAGACTCAAATTGTAATTTTTTCACCTGCTTATTTCTATGGTGTTCGTAAATGACTTTGACATAAGTACTATTTGACAATGAGTACAGGTTTTATTGAAGATTTATATTTATACGTATAAATATTTGTACAAAGCTGGCATCGAATTCACGAACTCTACCTGAATTTTCACCTCTCTATATCAAAAATTATCTATAAGTTACTAAGTTAATAATACGCTCTGAGACCTTTAATTTATTACTCAATAACGTTCTAGATTTCAAATCTCCACTATCCCTCGTACCTATTAATCATTTACCCATGTAATACCATCAAATTCAATATGCAAATAACTATAGGTAACCCTGCCAACACTGTAGAGCCTCTCTACACCCGTACGGTCTCGGTTCCCAGGATTGAAACAGTGAGGTAAGTCGCACAGTTAAAGGAGTCGTGTAGAGACTGTAGAGGACAGGGCAGGTCGGGTGAGCGATACTATCGTCTCACGAACGTTCCTTTACCGGGTACCTTTACAGGGCTGTGGTTTACCCTCAGTAAAAGAAATTTTGTTTTTATGAAGATAGGTAACATTATTTTCTTGCTAGGTTTTATTTTGAATAACGTGTTGTATTTCAACGTATGGTTAATGGTGAGATAGACTGAATGTGTGTATGTCCAGCAGTGGACGCAATAACCTAATTGATTACTTGAATTAAATAGAAGTTCTTTATTATTCTGAATTGTATTTCAAATACATAAACTCACGCTGTATCCCCGAAGGGGTAAGCAGAGGTGCTAGCACCCACACTTCAACTAATTAAACGTTTCCCTATATAAAAATAGATGCCTTATTTATTTCTAAATATTTTTGTCTTTTGATTTTCTTGTCCTTAGCGCAATATTTTCTCTTCCTCTCACCCACACTGTAGGTATATAGGTATAGTACTAGTTATACAGAGTTATCAAGGTAAGTTATTATTATAAAACATTACAATATTGTTGGTAATAGTTTTTAAGCTTGACAGCCCTATCTTAGAAAAGCTGTTCACTTTGTATGGTAGCTGCAACACATATCTATCTATGAAGTACAATAGTGAAGGAAAAATAAGAATATCAATACATAAGTAACTATATTTTACTCGCAACACCATCTCGTAGATATATATTGTAGCTGTCAAGTGGTGAAAAGTTTAGAGTGTGAAGTACCCAGTCTCTATCGTTCTCTTTCTAAGTATATTTCATTACCATCAGTTTAAAGATTTAAAGCGAAAAGTAACTGATACCTAGGTATATAGTGTTGCTTTGTATTTTTTTTTAAATTAGATTCTCATTCACTTGTAGTCTCCTGTCTCATGTGAATAAATACACCCTTAAACTGGCTATAAGAATCTACGAAATAGAGGTCCTTCGTGTGTAGAATATTGATTAACCTGTTTCACAATATCCCACATAGCATGAATAAAAAAATATATTAAAACATCACATACATATTCCATCTTAATTTAAAACAAGTTTCTACTCTCCTGGTAGCACGAGATATTTCATCAACAGCTGCTTTTATAATAATATACGATCCGTCATGTATATTATATGGACCGTGAGTATATATCGAACGTGAGTATATATCCTACTGGTATTAAAAGTTATTTGTTTGTTATCGTAAAATTGCGGGCAGAATTTGGCAAAACAATTAGCACATAGAGTAAATTTTAAACGTGAAATTAGAGCAAAATCATGTGTCACTTCTATTATTATATTCCCATAGGTCCCAATGTAATAGGTGGCGAGCCTATTCCCATTAACCGGGCACTTATAAATCTGCGATAAATACACACATAACTTCGAAAAGCATCGAAAAGTCATTGGTGTTTGCCATGGTAAAACCTGGGATCGAATCCGAGGCAACGTCTCAGCAGCCCATTACCCATACCACTTGGCTACCGCAGTATGGGTAATGGACTACTAGAATATATCATCAAACTCGGCATCTTTGTTATTCTAAAATAAATTCACATAAGTCAGATAGAGCGCCTATATTTCAATAATATAAGAATGATAATTCGTTGAATATGAATTAACTTTATTAAAAATAAAAATACTTCGCATTGATTAATCACATGTGAATTATTCAATTTTAAATAAACTCAGAGGAAGCTTTATGCAATGTGCGTGATCACACGTTATAAAATTTGAGCTTAGCTTTTTTACCATTCAAGGTACCTGTAAGTATATTACAGATACAATGTATCTATATTTTATCGATTAAAAAGCGTTCGGTCTTCAAATCAATCTAAAAATTTTTGTATTACTGACAAAATCATTTCGACGGCAGTAGGGGTTATGAACTAATCTCTACTGCCGTCGAAACGTGTGTAAAATAATTTTATGATTTAGTTGCTTTAAAGGTACCTAAATACTAAATTTAGTTATAGCGATATTCATGAAACAAAACCCAATTTAACGCTAAAATGGTAGAATAATATACCTACCTACCTATGTACTTATACCTATTTTACATAAAACCGACATACCTACCTAATAAAAATATACCAATTTGTTCTTATACATATATCCGAATACGCTCCTGTAAAATGAAGATGTTCAAAATTCCCCGTGCGATATGTCGGTATCACAGCAACTAGGTAATAAATATTTCGTATCGGATAAATAATTATCTGTTATCGTCGATTTGGCAGGCCAGGTCGAGGACTGTATATATGGCGGACTTTGCAAGAGACAGTAAATAAAAAACATTTTGTAAATTAAGATTTCATCATGCCATTATCTCACGCGTAAGTACAAATTAATTTTGAAGCTTAATTACTAAACTTTCTTATAGTGCATACTGTGATTCCAGCTACGTTGTGAAATGCTAATGATTAAAGTGTTCTTAGATGTAGATTAACCATGATGATCTAACACCATAGAAATAAGGAGCTATGGAGTCTAAAATAGTACTACTTGATCTAGTTTTTTACATCGATTTAAATCCAGATTGTACATGTCCACAGCCATAATGCTATTCAGCATTTTTCCACATGAATAGCACTTCCAAATAGGTACAAAGATATTCGTTACTTTTTCTTTTGCTGGCGGTACGCAGAGCCAGTGTGGAATTCACTTTTTAGTGGCTGTTTCACTCTTTAGTTGCCGTACTCGGTGTCGAAGATGTAACGGACTATATCCAATTTAATTTATAGTTCTCACCGCTAACCAATAACCGATAGAGTCGTTATACGTACTTATGAAATATAATAATAGGTAGATAGGTTACCTAGACCATTAGAGCCTTCTATCATTGACATCTAATTAGTAGAGTATCATAAGAATATCTACTATGTTAATAATACAGAAAGCTCTTAATAATTATGCCATTTTGCAATACGACAGTCGGTAAATAATGTATATAATTGGTCCGTCCAATCATACACATCTACCTATTCTTAAGGTGGGTGTTATTACGACATTCTACATGCTTCGCGTGGAGACAGTCGGGCACATCAAAGGAGGAGTGGACTAAGTAAATTAAAACATTGCAAAACAGCTACACCGAAGAAGTCGCGCTTGGGCAACTTCAAAAATGGCATCGCTCGTCGACTGGTGACGACGAGTAAGTTTTTCGCGACCGTCTCCACTCGATAAATAATGGCGGTGACTTTGACAAAAACTCACCTAGTCCTGTTCGGTGGCCGACGGCGCGCGCTCCTCGCCGCATGCGCTCGCTTCACCCGCTTCCTCTCCTCCCACCTCTCTCAGCCAACCCCGCACTACCCGCTGTAGAGCAGCGAGCTTTTTCTGGCCATTCCACGGCGCCGGCGCAATCGCGAACCGCTCACTTCCATCATTATAGACGTAACCCTAACTATTTACACCGCTACTGTCTAAATAATAACTACTTATATTTATGGCAATTTGTTTAACTTCACCGACTATTAAAACTGCAGGAACACGATCACGTTTACACTATACTTATGCGAGAGTATTGAAGGATTAGATGGCGCGGAAAGTTATTCTGTTTCACACTGTCCGATATTACGATAGCGGATAATTAATTTAACTTACGACTCTTTATTTACTTAGCTTTAAGGGTACGAGACCGGGTCTCTTTGGTAGGCATATTAAATTTGTACAATGTAATATAGTTCATGTTGCCGACGCAGCCGAGCTGGGGCGCTACGATCGCACATAAAGTAAAACGCACTACGATACACCTACACTATGATACACGGAAGAGATTTCTACAAATTGCACTGGTTTCCAAACGCGAACATCTTCGACGATTACGCGGATATAAAAATATAAATGTATATAAAAATCAATAAATCAACAAAAACAAAACCCGAAACACAAAATAATACGACCCGTTTCTAGTCTAGCATTCAACAGTTTATTGTTTCATTCAATCGATTAGAAAACATTTTGTCTAGTTAAAATTAATTTAAAAATAATCACAACAACCGAACAACACTTAAATAACGAAAAAATAATTACAAACAATTTACAAAAAAAAAAACACAATGCTATGGAGTGTTCGGCGGACTGCGATTGTATCACTGGGCAAGGCGGTGCGCGCGCGGCGCCTAGTGCTCAGGATGCCCCTGCGCAGCGGCCGCTGCCGCCGCCGCTGCTGCAGCCGCTTTCTGTGCCTGTGCTTGCTTCTCTTGTTCATTCAACTCCTTTATAGCCTGAATCTCCTTCTTTAACTTCATCCTTCGATTCTGGAACCATATTTTGATTTGCCGCTCCGTCAAACAGAGTGCGTGCGCCATTTCAATGCGTCTCCTCCGTGTGAGGTAGTGGTTTGTGTGGAACTCTTTCTCTAACTCTAGCGTTTGATATCTAGTATACGTTTGTCTTCCTCGTCTTCTTAGGCCGTTTGCTCCTGTAATAGAAAATAAAGAAATCGTTAATTGCGTTAAAATTTGGAAAATAAATGTGGGATCTACCTAAGTCTACGTATTCCAGCGACTCAGGTTTCAGAGGAGCGTTTGAATGCTGAATGGGATTGGTTGTCTCGCGTAGCTTAGTTCAAATGACGTTACAATTGGCGGTGACGACAGCTTCATTTCGTTTAAACGTCGATATTGATATATGCGCAGGAGAAGCCTTTGAACGAAACCGCCCAAGATTAAGACTGGTTGCAAACTTGATTAAGAAACATAAACACGTGTGGGCGAGGATGCAAAATTGTTTAGCATTAACTTTCAAGCACAGTATATGTAAATTAAGAAACAATTCCTATAGTACCTATATCAGATCAGAGCATACCATAATGTGAATTGAATTTCCTTTTTTTAAAACATTGTGGTATTGAAGTAGCAAATTTTCAATGCTTTCAATTGCGGACCAAACTCTTGGATTGGTACAAAAATAACAAAATCAAGTTGTTAATGTTGGCGAAAATTCAACCAATTTCAGGGTTGCTCTGAGCAGGTATCCTGTCGCATTAGTTTCTATATTATAAGTTATAATTTTAATATGTTTCAGTGTAAAACGCATGGTTACAGATTGCATGTATATTCCTGAAGGGGTAGGCAGAGGCCTTCACTCATTTTTCACCAATTATAGAATATATGAGAAGTGAACCCTTTGCCAACAACTTAGCACTATTTTAAGTGGCTTTTCTCCAATCTGTATATTTTTATTAATCGTTTTGTTGATACGCTGCAAGAGGCTGTGTGTGAGGATGTTTTGTGTACGTAAGTACCTACATAAATCTAGAACATGACAGACACTTCTAATTCCAACTCATATCAGGAAGTATTAATGACACAGTAATTTATTTAAAACATAATAATGATAAAGGCCAACCCTATTAAAAGCCTGCGGTTATTCGAAAGCTTTCATTGCATGCCATGGTTGCGTGCTCCTCAACGTAATATATAGGTTCTGAACGCACGCTGAGATGCCTTACTTCTTTCTTTTTGTATCGAACTTTCTCAGTAGGTACCTACCTTATATATCAGATTAAGACCAATCAGAAAACATCTGAATTTAATTTGGAGGAATCGAAGGTAGTAATACACGCGCAAGGTTTGATGTTATCATTTTGAAATATGAATGCGGTAGCTGATGCGTGACGACGTGGTGAGTGAAAAGAGCTTATTTTTCTTTTAACAGTCGCCAATTGAATGTAAATTTCGTACTTTAAAAAAAAGCTGTTTTTCTCTTTTTGATGTTACAACGGCCAGTAACATTAATATTTAAAAAAGGGCCTGATGTAATTCATTCAATCACAATCTTGACTGATGGAGGTTTGTCCCCTGTTAATAACCAAACGGATATATAAGTAGGTACAGTCTTGAACATCAAACGTTCCGCCTACGAACTTGTACATAAATATAATTAAATACGTGTCATAATTATGGTACATGAGCGATAAAACACTCGAACAAACACATTGCCTTGCTTTAGTGGTCCGAAAATAAAAGCAAGAGTATCCAGGGGCGTACTTCTCACAGTATAAAAGGGTATACGAACCAATTTAATGGCTTAATTATCTTTCAAGTAGTGAGATCAGAGCTTGCTTATCTATCGACTTAAGTTGTACGCAGTATGGTCTAATCAAACGTGAGAAAGTAACTAATACACAGCTATTATTGATAACATATTAGTTGAATGTACCTATGTTTTTGGAGGCATGTTTTAATTTATTGTACTGCCCCCACTCACGTGTGACATTCGTAGTGATGTAAACAATTTACGAATACTGGCTGATTTGAAAGAAAACCTTCAACTTCAAATTTAAAATTAGCTCCCCGAACGATCAGATTTGGATCAGTCTATGAATAGCCTGAGTGCGGTTGGACACCGGTCCCAGTCTCAACCATAATGTAATTCAAATGTTTGAGTACTACGCTATTAAAAAAGTGTATTGACACTGAATGCTGAAGAAAACAATCCATAGCAGCTATATACTTCTTACATGTAGCCCGGCAGGCAGTACACAGAGAACAGAATATGATTGGGCAGTTCAACTCATTTCATTTAGAAGTTCAAATGCATCGCCCTACACTCGGTTTATAGAGGTAGAGTTCAAGAAGAGTAGAGATGCGACTCTATAGATTGCACGATCAAAGTAATTGGATGGAATACACATCGAGAGACTGCCCAGTGTGTAAGTTTTTTTATTACTAACTGTTGCGTATGGTGCCAGACTCAGTGTTCAGACTCTAAAAAATTATAAAAACACACAAATATCTGAATGTTTTACTATCTGGATGTGGAAGACAAGTAATGTATACGATTAATAGTCGAGTGTTTTATTAAATCGCTGACAAGGACTCAGTATTACTTTAACTTTACCGACAGCTATATAAACTGTTCAACAAAGAATTGACATCCATAACCTTGCAATGGGAAATCGCATTTGGTAAAATCGTAACCGCTATTTATTGTTACCGCGGTAGCCTTGTGGTATGGGTAATGGACTGCTGAGACGAGGTCTCGGGTTCGATCGCAGGTTTTACCATGGCTCACACCAATGACTTTTTTAATGCTTTTCGAAGTTATGTGTGTATTTATCGCAGGTTTATAAGTACCCGGTTAATGGCAATAGGCTCGCTACCTATCCCTATCCCACATTGGGAACTAAACATAAACTGGCGAATAGTGGGTGCTAGCACCTCTGCCTACCCCTTCGGTCATATAGGCGTGAGTTTAAGTTATGTTATGTTTTTTTTTTTTTTTTTTTTTACGTGCGCAAAATCCCCTCGGATACCTCCCCACAGCAAGGTGGAGAGCGTGAGAACCCTCACTCCCAGGGCCGCCACAAGCTCCCGCCTCGGCGTCTCCCACGCCGGACACTCGGTGAGCGTGTGCGGACCTGAGTCCTCGCTCGCGTCGAAGTGATGGCACTCGGACGTTGGCTCTTTCTGCATCCGACGCAGATACTTTCCGAAGCATCCGTGCTCGGTGATCATCTGCGTCAGACGGTACGAGAGGCTGCCGTGTGGCCTCTCTAGCCACTCCCCCATGATGGGTCTTACCGCAGTTATGTTATGTTATGTAATTAAAATAAATTAAATTAGTTTCGGCATCGGCATTGTGTACAATCTAAATCATTCTTGTATCTCCCTTCTCCCCTAACGAACGATTCTTATAAAGTAAAGTGCAACCTTTTTAATAATTAACAAAAATTCTTGCGGCCACTGTGTGTAGTGGTTAATTGAGTGACGCTAATTGCCTAAGCCGTAAAAGCCTTCCGAGGGCAACCAGTAAATTAAGGGACCACTCTTCCTTATGTACGAGTTATTTACGGGATTAACTCCAAATCGTTGTTTACGTTCGACAATAGTAATCAATTTTAGAGAACACCTAAATGCTCGGGCTTTGTTATTTAAAAGTAAGCTAAACAAATTACTTTGAAGTGATGAAGTTACGACTGCTCTTAATAAATAAGGTAGGTAGGGTAGATATCCACTACGATGAGCAAGTTCGTGATATTCCATGATCAATGGAATGCGTACGAATTAATTGATACAAAACAAAACACTAATGAGTAGGTATGTACAGAATTTTCAATAACATTTATTATCGTTAGTTTTTTGATTCATTACAATTACCTAATTACTTACATATACTATTTTGTAAGTGTTTGGCAAGATCGGCATAAAATTTATTTACCTACCTATTTGAAAACCCATGAAAAATATTTAGTTTCAATTTATTATTTTTAGTTAGGTAGGTAGTTTGTTTTTCTTTTAATTTTAATAAACAATAAATTTGATAATATCTACCCTACCTGATGGTACTTAAGCTTAGGTGAATAAATAAATACCACAATGATCCAGATGTTACCAAAGTGCAATTCCGTCTGTCCGTATTTATAGTTTTCATTACAAAAAAATGGCTACCGACTGACGAATGAACTCAATTGCGATAACAAAATGCATTAAGACTCATTACCAAGAAAGAGAGCAGGCTTGCATATTAATTCGGTGCTTTCTCTTCAGTATGGATTGCTGGTCAATTTGGGAGCCACAAGCTTGAAAATATAATGATAAGTTGAAATAAATGCGGGAGATTGAGGCCATTGATCGCGATATCACTGCTGTTAATGTTAAAAGGAATAAAAAATACATTATATAGGTAGGTACATTCACTTTAAGGATCCTACGTAACGAAAAGAAGTAAACACCCTTATTCTCCCAAAAGCGTTAAGTTGTTTTAGATTCCGTCGATTCTTATTTTAAGGCAAAGTTTATACTATAATCAGAAAAAAATCTGATATCTAAATTCAATAACGACTTATTGGAATATAGGCAGTAGGTTCTGGCGTTCTAGGGTTGTTTCAAGAAATATATAGAGTACAATAAGTCTAGTCATTACAAGTTTCCCATCTTTACCTGTTCTCTAAATTATATTATGCAAAATGTTCATCCACTAGTAGTAATTATTCAATCTACGCTAATTGCGACATCAACATTCCCTCCCAGTAGCTATAAATAGTACCTATATGAATAAACAAATAGACTAAAACCTACGGAAACTACGTTTTTCACAAAAACCAACAGAAAACTACCAGTGTCACACAAACCACATGTGTTGCAACTAATTAGTGATGCCATCATTTCAGTGTCAATTTTCGGCTTATAAATTCTCCTCAAAATCCAAAGTACGCCGTTAAGGCAATAAACATGACACAAATGGCTTCATTAACGCAAGAGGCGGGGTTTGTGCCTAGCAAAAAATATAGAGTAGGTAACACACAGCTTTAATAGGTATATAATGACGTCACGTTTCCGTTATGCACAAATCTGAAAAATATCATCTGCGTAGACGCATTACGTGTTCCGGAACGCAGGGCGGGACAATGGACTCTGAAAGGTTACGGTTGTGCTCACGAGTAAATAAAAAATGAACCTACCAAAATTTGGCTCATTATATAGCACATCAAAGTACCGTTGCCAGTAACTGCCAATTAAAGTTTGGGAGTCATAAAACCGGCAATGAAATTTGAGGTTTGGGGCAAAATAACCCACTTCGGACGCATGTGAATAAATGTAAGAGCGACAATAATAAAGCTATAACTATGTGATCTCAATTCAATCTTGATTGCATTCGAGAGCGGCCCGCGGCAGTGTCTTCCAAAACAGGTTGGGCGAATTTGTGTTTCGGCAAGGTACAGTGCATTAAAATTGCAACATTTTTCGTTGAAAAACAACCAGAGAAAATTACAATATAATCTGAGTCCCAAAAATTTAAGTTCAAAAGTAAAAATATGTACAATGAAAGCTTCCAAGGAAATCGACTCGTAACCGTTCCCAAGATTCCCTTCGTACAAGTGTCGGGCACAACCCGTTCTGCAACACGTGTCGCAAACAAAAGAAACTTGTCCAAGTCACCCCCCTCTCCCCATCGAGCGACAAAAGGATTGCGCAAGTTATATTAGTCGTAAAGAATTTCGGACTAAGATCTATAAGGTTGTAAACCGCTCGTAATTCACAATGGTCCCGCAATTGCGGAGGACATTCGCAACAACTGTTGTTTGCTTCAATGTTTTAATTGTTCCTAATTCGTAAAACTTTTCAGCGTGATTTACAACTGTTGTTTTAGCAGATCGGTGCTTTAGAGTTGTTGTTTTTTTTTCAATACCCGTGAACATGTGGCACGCGGTTGACAACACGGGAAGCGGTTATTTACACTTTGTGGGATCGTAAATGATTTTTAATGGCAAAAACAATACCTTTCAACTTCTTTTTCCGTCCGTAACTGTATTATGATGGTGTTTTACAGTTTTGAGTGGGCATGTCACGTGTGAGACATTGAGAGTCGACTTTCATCGAGCGAGCGGGACCATTATTATTGTGTTAGCATATTTCAATGGAAGGGTGACATTAAAACGAATCACGTCTACGAGTAGGCCCACGCGGACAATTTTCTTCGATAAAATTATGTAAAGTAGATATTTACGCTCCAACTTTAATGAGGCAAATTAAGATAACATGGTCTGTTCTACTACGCATAACATGTTTTACAGGTCAATAAATGTGTCTAGGACTAGTCGAGACGAGGTCTATTTCACCTACGATATTCTTTAGTTACAAAAGAAGGGGTAGGTCGGTATATAAATTTAAGTTATATGGTTAGGTACTTGGTCACATAGTATATATTATATTAATTTAGGTAAGAACACGTTACATGTGGTCCTAATTACACTCTTCTAAACATCAAATTGTTCACTTTGAACAGCTACGGTTACTTTCTTAATTTCTTATTTAGATTCTGTTCAAAATAAGCACCTACCGTTTTAACTTTACATGTACTTAAAATGTTACGCCCTTTATAAAATTACTTAATAACTCCTAATATACGTCCCTGAACATACTCCCAAAAATGTTATCCACAGTCAAGCCTTCATATATTTTGAACAATATAGCGCTATAATTGAATGCTCACCTCGAAAACGTGTTCAATACAGTTTTTTAATACATTATCATCTCATTACTGACGATTCGACCGATTTTATATAATTGGAGCGATTCATTTTCGTGAATTTCCTTATTATACATGATGTTATGAGCCAACGCGAAACATAATCACTCAAATTGGTAACTTGAATCGCAAATTACAAAATTGCTACGAAAAAATGTGGTGGGGCGGTAGATGAAATAACTGTAGGCATACATGTGTAAATCGCGATCGCCTTGGTATGCTTATGTAGGTACAGGTAAGAGGACGCACCCAACAACTTGGGTGGTCTCAGAATCAACTGACCGATTACAAGGTATATAAATGTCTATAACACATTGGCTGCTGTTCCTTTATATCTATACACTCGTGAATTATTGTTTAAAATAAAAGCTCACATGAATTTCTGTATCAATACTCGGCGTAATTAAAGCACTGCTGTAGGGTCTGCATGCCAATTCGACGGGGAATGGTTATTCGGTACGAGTAAGTATTTTACTAGAATGATTTGCGATTTTGTATTATTAAGTTGGCAACGGTAGAACATCTAGATTATAGTTTTACGAGCTCGAGTACCTACAATGTGTTAGTATATTAAATAATGAAGTTTTTGTTTGAAGTATCTTTTCGCACGTCCTATGCTAATTGTTGTTCAAACATACATAGTTAAAGTTTCATGAGACTGACTTTAAATGCATTTCATACACCGTTTTTTTTTACTTCATTTTTTTTTACCTACTATTACAGACCTATTATTAAAGAGGTATAGTTTATAATTTTGTGACCAATTGTCATTGTCTAAAATATCATCACATTATCGGGGAGGGTATGCTGTGGCAACAGGATCGCAGGAACGCCGACAGAGCCGTGGGCAACAGTCAGTTACAATACTGTTTTCCTGCAAATTGAATGAACAGTATGAAAGAACCGGTATACAGACTAGAACCGAGAAATATGGTCTTGTAATCAATCGAAGTCAGATCAGGTTAATAGGAGGATCGTGCTAACCACTAGTCTAGAACCAACACCATTAACCAAAACTCGCGTTTCCTAGATCAACGACACGCAACAGTAGTCATTGCAACCGAAAGATCAGAACGCATTGAAATGGTAGAAAATACAACCTGACTCAACCCATCAAAATAGGTAGGTATGCCAAAATTTAGTTTAAGTTAAATTTAGATGTACCTAATTTATTTAACTTCATCTTATGTTGTTGAAGTACCTTACAAGTGGAAGTATAGAATAATAGATTGTAGGAAATTCTTCGATTTATACTTTCAAATATTCCGTTACGACAGCACAGCAATTGTAAAGTAATTTTAATGTCCTTTCCAAGACGCGGTGGCTTTTCCGCCATCTGCAGCGCTGACTTCCAATCAGCCCACTAGATGTGTATCGACTTGAGAGTTTGCTTGTTATCTCAAAAACACAATATGAATAATACATTAGTCGTCGGTGTAAGTGCACTCGAGCACTCTTAAATTGGCAAAGCTTAATTGGCTCAAAGGTTGAAAATGAAACGCAGGGTTCTTGGCCTCTACAGCAATGGTAGCACACGGCAACTTTTTATGTAATCGGTACTCGACGAACCGCATAACGGAATCAATTTAAATCGGTTATGTGAGATTGCGTTTAAGGGTTGGTAAGGTCAGTGGAAAAAAAATTATAAAAATATAGTTTGCTTGATATATAGTTAGGTACCTACTTATTAAAATATTGAACATGGCAAGTCTCTTAAGAATGTTCACGTTGTTTTAGGAGTCTACATATATATCGAAAAGACGAAAGTAGATTGTAGTAAAGATGAGAATTTTTACAATAATAATACTTAATAAGTAGTATTTCACTAACAGATACTGATATCGGAATCCGTATTATATTTACCTACCTGCTGAAAGTTTTAGACAACGTTGTTAATTATCGATTTAATTAACTGATATTTAAAAACGTCTAGCCTACCTATAGGTACCCATTATAATTTGTTTTTATACCCACTAAAAATATAAATTTAACTAGATAATACATCATATACCTGATGATTATATGGGTATATAAATTTTACATAATTACAGTAAATATCAACACACTTGTTAGTTACCCGCATCTAGCGAATACACCCCACCTTGTTTAGGTAGGTATATATGCTTAATTAAAGGCTGGTATCATTTAGTTTTCAATGTACTGAGCTAATGAACGAAGGAGGCGGAACGGGCATCCTGTACTCCTTAATTAGTATCAGTAAGTACAATTACTTGCCTGCCGTATATGATATGGTGGGAGCGGGATTCACAACTGAAGACAATTAGGTATAACTTGGTATAACGTACGCGTTTAAAGACTATGTTTTGTTCAATGTAGCATTGATTTACTTTGTTTTTTTCTGCTAAGGTGATAACTATAGCGCATGGTCCTTCTGATAGAATAGTCCATCTTACATCTTGGTCTTGGATTTGTTCCTGTCATAAAGAATAATAGGTATGTTATTATTCTAAATCGTATAAGTATGGTTAGAAATGAAACTATGAAATCATTTTTATTGTGTACCTTTGTAGAACAGAATCACTTTAAAATAAATTGTTAGTGGAAAATACTGAATCACCTTAAGCTCCCTGAAAGTTTTCTAAGAGCTTTACCAAACTTACAAGGCTATAAGAGTATGTTAAAAAATAGTATGCAGAGGTAAACTGAATCTTGCCGAGGCAATGCACTCAGTGTACTTTAAATATTTACATATCTACAAAGTACGGCACCATTTACAATAGCCGACGTAGTACAACATGCCTAAGGGTCTAAGTATACAAAACAGGAGATGTGACCGCGCTGCCCGCTACCACCATGAGAACAAAACGTTATTATCATTTAACGAAGAAATGTCTCAAATGTTTATGTAAATGAGCTGCTTTACATAAAATCATGTTAACGTATTCAGACCTGCATCGGTTAATATTATATTAAGTATATAGGCTGTAATACCAGGTACAGCATGGCCGCCATTTAACCAAGGATATATTTTATATCGGAGATAGCTATTAAAGTAATTACACACTGTACTTACACGGCACTAATAATATGACGCTCGCGAAACATTTACCGAGAATATCACCATTTTGAAAACCAAGATGGCGTCGTTGACATGACCCGTTTTTTTCCGTGACCTTAGATGATAATTTCGAAATACCCCTGTGAGTATAAATTACCAACGATTCATGATCAACGTCACGACGCTCGTGTCGAAATCAAGGAACCAGTTCACGTTTGTGGGTAATTATCATGTAAGTGCCTATAACTACCCTTGAATTTTATTTTTCGTAGATATAACCAATTCATAGTAAATCCTATTCAAATTATGTCAAAATTTGTGTTTAATACTAAGGTCCGTTCAAAAACTGAATGTTAAAACTACCCCTGGACATATTTGAACCCTTTCTATATCACTTTTCGATATATCGCTTCGATATTAGTCCATAGATCAGGCTTGAACGCAATAAAAATTGGACGTCCCAAGAGGATTAGGCCAAACCCTGACATATGTGACACGTGAAAGCCTCAGACTATTTCTTTTCTAAGGGGAGGCCGGCTTGTGTTATTTAAAAATCAATTTTAGTAAGCACTTAAAACACTGATACGGTTCAAAGACATTTATGTGACATTTTGAATGGGCGATCGACGCGATGCCCATTTATATGATGAATACATCAGCTGTTACTGAGAATAAATGACTCAATAAATCAATAATAGACTGTTATTAAATACGAGGTCATGTAGCGTGTAATTTTCACAATACTTATCATCAACAATGTCTATATCTATATTATGATTTAACAAGGGGCCATGTAGAAAGCCACTTGTACAAACCGAAACTACGTAAAGTCATTCACGCAAATAATTTTAACACAAAGCGGGACTGAAACCAACGTTAACAAGATGCAGCTGTTGCGATCTCTCAAGCGGAGACCATTTTGAAAAACTCGTTAGAGTTTTCGAAAATAGAATATAAAATGTGTCACTCCTTCCCCGATAAATCAGTCGTGATGAATGTATCCAAGTTAGGAGCGGTGCGCGCCGCGTGACGGGGCAGTCCCTCATTGGGTGGCGCAGTCGCCATATTGCTCCGAGCTTGTACCTGTCAAACTTTGATATATAACGGGCTGGCTTTCTCTAGTGTGCGCCTTGTCTTATGATCACAGATTAAATTAAGAATACATTGCTATGAAGAATCGCATTAATATATCAAGCGATTTATCATGGACGGATATATTTTTTTCGTTGAAAATAAAAAAATAAGTATTGAATAGAAGGAAAAATATTAATTTCATGGGTCATTTTATAATCAGTGCATAGTTCCCAAGGTGTAAAATTATGGCGAGCTTAGACTACCTACTAATATAATACTTTTGATTTATTTTCTGACATATTGTGCCAAAACATTCGTGTTTTTATTGTAGCTTTAAAAATTTATTACTATAATAAACACGACAGACATTAATATACAAGTAACTATTGAGACTGTTTTCGTTTCCAAGACAGATTACTTAAAGATTTATTTGATTGCAGGTAGGTAAATCCCATAGAAACTACTTTTGATGGTAGTTACTCCAAGAAATACGTGTCAAAAATAAACTCATAAAATAATTTAAAACCTTGTAAAGTTTCCTTAGCCAAGGAACCTAACATTTCAATACTTAATTTAGTCATTCATTGCAATAAGAAAACTTCAAGCAAAAAAGTGTCGCGTTTGGCGGTTTGCCGCAAAACTTTATAGATGTAACAACTTTGCCGGTAGACCACAAGAAACGCACGAATACTTATCATTAGATTAGCAAAGAGTTATGGTCTATCTGCTGTTGCAAAATGAACCTTAAAACAAGGCCTTAAGACTTTGGAACGGTTGGAATAGTAAATATTAAAGTGTCTGATGAAGTGAACCGACGATTTGCCATTTAGCGTGCATAAAAGCGAATCAAACCGATAGCAATCTACTAGATATCATGTTATTATTTTTATATCCAACTGTAGGGACAGAAAAAATGTGAATATTGAACGGCTGACGTTGGGATGATTTCTGCTTCATATTGAGCTTGTACTAGTAGAGAAATTATTTAGTACCTACATTAGGTTTAAATGCCATTTTATAATTTAGTGTTTTAATTTATAAATAAAATAAGTTTAGGTACTTAAAGCGAGCTATAAATAAAGCTGACTGTTATACTGATTACAGAGGGTCCAGAATTAGGTGCTATATGACAAACTGGGAGAGGCATGTATACAATAGTATTCTATAATAGATTTGATTACGATACGATGAAATAAATTGTATGAGGGTTATTATACCTCTGCCTTCCCCGTTGCACACATACCTACACTGTAAAAGCGTGAGATTAGTAAGAAATTATATAGGTATTTGTTTTTAATTCCATTTATTTTTCTTTTCATTATATTTATATGCGAACTGTACCACTTCAATAAGTAATAAACCAGAGTAGTGAAATAAAATCGTGGAGTCGCTTTGAGGTTTATTAAATTGATGGGTGGCATCGCAACCATTACATTAAAGAGTGTGGTATACAAATAGAGCTTTTGTTGACATAACCTGTCATCAGCGACTGCTTATTAAACTAGTTATTTCTGTAATATTTACCCACAAATCTGTTACTTCTTCGTTCTTTTCTGTAATTCAGTTATTACTCTACTATTACGAAGGAAGGCTATTATTACTGTGGTAATGTACTCTTTTTTAACACGAAATTGAAAACATTGTCTGAGTTTATATGTACCAACATATTATATGACACTCGGACCAAGAAATTTGTTGTTTGTTTTTAGTTCCAATTATAACCCATTTAATGTGAATAGTCTATAAATACTTTCTTATCCGATATGGTAACCAAGGGTCATGGTAGGAATAGGTACAGTAGAAATAGATTTTAATTACAGAGAAAGAACAGCAATAGTTAAAATAATATGACTCCGTTATAATATTTAAGTTTAATATTTATATGACAAACGTCGTCCTAAAAATACTATCGCACTTTAGGTATTATATGAATGATATTAAGCTAATTCATTTTATTTATATGAGTTTCATTCATCGCCCTCTCTCCCCAGGTAATTTGAAAGCCGCTATAAAGTCAAGTTAATTCTCTTAATCCTAGCTCCCCGTCGAGTTCGCTCAATCACCCGCAACGTAAATACAACTTTAAAACAACAATACGATATAACGAATAACAAACAAACATAAATTTATTCAAAATATACGTATCTTATTCGAGTTCACATTTGAAATTCTCAAACTTTAAATCCGCGGGTTCGCCGAAATCCAGTTGCGAAAATTTCGTACGGCTGAAAGAGAACAAAGTCACCTGCAAAGGAGTTGGTATTCAGAAGCTTCGGTAACCCAAGTTGGGCGGTACCGTGTAACTTAAGTTAGACTTAAGTAAAGAAACCACAACGCCGGCTTGTCTGAAGACCGACTTAAATCTCAGACAATCTTAGGAGTTGGATACAATATATGAAAATTGTATATACTCTTGAAGTAACTTTACTTTCATGTATTTGTTTCTGAAATGACTTCGGAAATAATATTGAAGGTTATTATTGTAAGATATACAATAATGTTTACGGGAATTAACGCACTCCTGGTATAGGTAAGTACATACACCTTTTTTTTTTTTTTTTTTTTTTTTTACGTGCGCAAAATCCCCATGGATACCTCCCCACCGGAGCCGGTGAAGGAGGTTATGTCGGACTCGAACCGACTAAAACGCACGCCGCCCGTGGGTCGCTTTGGTTGCCGAAGGTGAGGTTGACAGGCATATCCCTCGCACCCCGGCCGACCCAGGGCCATCTCTGACGATCTGGCCCTCTTCTCGGGTGTGGGGACAACAGAGTCCCCAAGTCGTCCCCGGAAACGGGGAGGCGCGCCACGCGCGCCACCGCCGCGGCCTGCTTCTGCCAGGGTGACAGGCGGCTCCACCTGTCACCCCCAGGCCGGCGCTCATGGGGGGCGGAGGTCGTTCATCGACCTCCGACGCCCGAGTTGCCTTCGTACGCGGGCAGCTTGGCTTGCGATCCTTCGTCGCTCCCGCTGCCGCTCCCGCCCCGCCTCCTCCTTCACGAGCATTACTTGCTCGCAGAAGGAGGCGCCGGCCGCCCACGCATCCGCGCAGCGGACCATCGCCGCGAGAAAGGTGGAGATCGTGAGAACTCTCACTCCAAGGGCCGCCACAAGCTCCCGCCTTGGCGTCTCCCACGCCGGACACTCGGTGAGCGTGTGCGGACCTGAGTCCTCGCTCGCGTCGCAGTGATGGCACTCGGACGTTGGCTCTTTCTCCATCCGACGCAGATACTTTCCGAAGCACCCGTGCTCGGTGATCATCTGCGTCAGACGGTACGAGAGGCTGCCGTGTGGCCTCTCTAGCCACTCCCCCATGATGGGTCTTACCGCCGCTACTACGGCGCGCCCTGCGCCTGGTCGCCCAAGTCGTAGCTCCCATTCCGCCACCATTTCCCTGTGGAGCCGGGATCTCACGGCCCGAATTTCTTCGGGCTCGGGATCGTGACCCCGCTCCCGCGCCGCCTTTCGGAACCGGTATAGCGCCGAAAGGGATCTCGCTTCCAGGATCCATGGTGGCGATCCGGCGAGGAGACTCGCCGCGTTGAAGGATATCGTGCGGTACCCCCTTATGATGCGGCACGCCAACCTCTGCTGCGGACGCTGCAGCAGGGGCATGTGCCGATCATTCAGGGTGTCCGCCCACACGGGACACCCGTACAGGGCCATGGACCGCACGACACCCGCGTAGAGTCTCCTGCAGGAGTCCTCCGGGCCCCTCAGGTTAGGCAGTAGCCGCGCCAGAGCGTTGGCTGTGCCCACCAATTTGGGGCCTAGACTTCGGAAGTGCTTCCCGAAGTCCCACCGGCCGTCGAGCACGAGCCCCAGATATTTCATCTGGGACTTGATGCCGATGAGAGTGCCTCCCACTGTGAGACTGGAACCAGGTGGTGGCGTGCGCCGAGGTCCATGAAAGAACATGGCCTCGGATTTATGCAAAGCCACCTCAAGGCCCAGCCGCCGGATCCGTTCCACGACTCGAGCAACCGCGGTCGTGGCCCAGTACATACACCTTTGATTTGCCTGACACCGATCGAAACGTCAGGTGAATCAAAGATTCGCGTAAACGTTTTTGTATATCATGGAACGCGAATAATACCGAATTTTAAGAATCGGTGATTATCTTAGTGTTATTCGTTATGGTAGTTAATTTTTCAACAGTGAATTTAATAAGTTACTACTGTTTATTTTTAATTCAACTTTATTAAAAATTTGCTTATATTTCGATTGTAAGTAGGTGGACCTGTGTTTTGACTGACTAATTTGAACAAATGTCCTTGTTTAATAATAAATAAGTACGGAAACAATAATTATCGTATTTAATATTTGTCATTGAAATATTGTATCATAGACTAAGACTATGGCATTCTCCGTTTTTAATCACATCAAGCATCAGGAAATTTATATTGTTTTTTTTTTCTAAATTTTTAATGTTATTTTTACATACATTCTAACTAAATAAAACAAGTTGCAATACTGAAGTCTAGGTTTACATTAGTTCCACTTCAGTGTGTATTGTACTTAAATGCAAATTTTGCACTGAGCCAGGATACGTAGAGATTTTACCGCCATTTGAAATAAATATACAAGATTTGTGGTCTACAGTTTAAAGTCGGGATGTTACTATTTCATTCGTGAACTCAGTCTTACACAATGAGTGCCTACCTCAGGTTAGTTATGATCTAAACTAGTCATAGCTACGTTTGTTTTAGAATAGTTTTAATCGTAAAGGATGAATACGTGAAAATAGTGACATCTCTACATATTCTTCTCGATTATACAGCGCAATGTTATCAAATTACCACTGAGTTCTTTGCACCGTAAAATTAGCTACACGATTTTCTGTTCATTTCAAATTCTCTTTGAATATTCCCTGAACATGATAACATACTTACAGTTGCACTTTCTAAATTCGAATACATAAGTTGTAGTTCTCGAATAATGCACAGACAGGAAGACGTTGAGTCGGCGCGTCACCGCGATACAACATCAATAAAATGTTCCCTCCCGAAACCTGTGTCAATAAAGATAAAGGAAAAACTAATATCAAAACAAGAATAGGTACGTGATAAGAAAACATTTATTCCCTATGTTTAATGCATGATTTGTCATAATTCCCCGGCCTCCCCCGCCCTGGTCCGTTGTTTTGTAGCTCACGAGGAAATGGGCGTTTATGATTTATTACTTATCTTATTTATCTCGGACGAAGAGAAAAATTGTTTGAGGGGAACAATTCGAGAAGAGTCAGGTTTATTAACAAATATACTACCGAGATTGCGGTTGCGTAATTACAATTTATTTCTGTTGTGTATTCGTTCAGTTACAGTTTTACCACATGGGACTTGAATGTACATTACATATTGTTCAGGGCAAATATATTTCTTCCAAACAACTCTTTATTTTTTTCAAACTCTCGGTAACTTGAGTTATTACCTACTTGTTAATGTGTTTGGTAACTCCAACTTAGATACAGTATTTTGTCGAAATTTTCACGTCGCCAGTGGTGGCAAGCACTTCTCAATATTTTTTTTATTTCGCTATTGTTAGGTCTAGCAACGAAATAAAATTACTATAACATTGAACTCATGCAAAATGCAGGTGTTATTGCAAGTTGCATTATAATTCATCCCTCCATAGCGGCAATAAAGCCGCGAATCAAAAGTTGCTCGTAAATAACAATATGGCGGGCGCTGCCTCGTGTTTGCTCTCGCCCACATAATCCGTTCATACGGCGGTAAATCCATCCAACAGTGTCGCGTACTATACTAAATCATCATAAGAGAATCCCGCTCCATACGTGTGTACTACACAAACTACACACATTGCTGATTCGGTTTGGCAACATCGCTTACACTCAAATTTACTGGACACAGCCATGAGCACGATTTATACCCATATATATACATCACAAAACGAAGACAAACAAGTATTTTATTATTAAAAAAGATCCCACGGAAACTAATAACATTGTACTATTCGGATTCATTATCCAGTCGTCGAATATCGAGGCGAAAAAAGAAGTCGATTTATTCGATTCCTTTTTTTAGTTACGCTTGGACCGCCAGTTGCTGAAAAAGTTTGCATCGTAATGCAATCGTGTGGCATTAGTTTTGCCGTTTATCAGCGCGTTTTCGCCGCAGCAAGGATTTGAGGGATTAATCTAGAAACGCTCGCTGTGCGAAATAAAACTGCAACTTTATACCCGTGAAAAACTACTATTTATAATGGCTGTATATCAACTTGTATTTGTACTGAATTCAGATAACACTAAAATCCTAATACATAATGCATTATTAGGCTGCTACTTTGTTTGGCGTAAGTCCAAGCTTAGTGCACACGCTTGCTTTACTAAGAACTCTATCGTGTTTGAATATCACTATTACGCATATGTTTGTTAAAAGTTAATAAAACAATATAAAAGGTAGCTTAACAACGTGAATACATGCAATATATGTCTGTGAAACATCGCAATTTTAGTTGAATACCGTGCGTGAAGCGTGCTCTGCAATTTGGCGTTTCCGCTCGATTTATGCGAATATCAGCACCCCGCGGAAAGCGGACAAACAAGCGGAATTTGTTGGAAAAACAACTTTTTTTTTAGTTAGTTTGTTTTAGTAAATAAAGTAATGGGAGGTTGTGATAGTTGGAAATATAATATAAGTAAAATTATTTACAGCTCTACTGCAAACACATGTGTTTACATTGGCACTTTTAATCGTTTACTATTGGACACATGTGCCAGTTTTCCATTACAATATTAGAAATGTAAATATCATAATTACCTACTAATAATTTATAGTTATATGTAATAAGACATAGTTGTCTGATATGCAACCTCCAATCTCCAAATCTATACACTTGTTTTATATCCCACTTGGGTCGTTATCCACACCCTATTTTACATAACACATAAAATACAATTTTTCTAACATTTTCAAACAAAGTAACCAGTTTCCCCTTCTGAAAACTGGTCCACACCTCCACATTTCAACCCACACGCACAAAGCGCCTTTTGTAGAAATCGTTCAATCACCACATAAAACAGACTGATTACAATACGTAGTTGACTAACATATGTGTTGTTCGGACAATACGAGATCGGTTGCGTTTGTTAAGAGCTGTCTGTCGCTACGTCACTAGTTTGTATTGGACGGCGGAGATGGAAGCGATAGTTGGAGGCTTTGGGCCCGCCAACGACGTAGCGAGTCTTGTCTTCGCTCTACGATTGCCTTCTAGGATTTGAGTTTATGTGAAACCTAGAATAGCCTTTTGATTTAAAACTTTTATGTTTTATTCTTTGATAACAGTAATATTCTACTTAGTGTAAAGTTGGTAAACTTTACGTTAAGTAAAATATTAATCTTTACGAATGAGTACATGGTTAATCTTATAGGTAGTATGTTTGCGTTCGCATTCGTTTGTAAATAATTGAGTATGCGCGCGTGAGGATGTATGCGTACCTATGTATTGTATCCTCATAGTTTTATCTAAATCACTCTCCATTAAAATCTCAGGACTTCGACAATAATTGATATGACTATATTTGTTATATATTGGTTAACCTCTTTGTGGTAAGCAGTAGTAATTATTTTTATTCTAGTGTAAAATTGATAGAATTCAAAATTAAGAGCACTTTTTTGTTAAAAATATGGCCTTCATTATCTTAATTTGATTTGGCAATATGCCCTAATTTAGACAATAATACGGGTGTGGTTTTTCCAGAGCATGTTTACTGCAGCGTTATGTGGTTTATCTTGTGCCTGGACAGCTAAAAGAAGCATCGCCGAGCCTCACAATAGGGGGCGTAGTCGCTACCGTTGGCCTCTGCGTCTACTGAACGTGATGTAAGAATATTATATTCTATTTCCTAGCCTAGAGCTTGTGTGTTTGAGATTTATCTTAATGCTTCGATATATGAGGTGAATATGGATCTACTATTGAAGCTATATTAATTTGTGACTAGATACCTCATTTTGATGTTATTTGTTATACCTACTCGTTCATTATTCAAAGCTTGTGGTAAACATATTTTTTTTCACGTTATTCAATAAGGAATACTGTTTATTTCGAATAATAAATTGCAGGCAGTACAAGAGAAACGGAATGAACTGACTAAACACTTTACAGAAAATTGCATAGCAATAGTATTTTTAGGTCTTTATATAGAACACGGCAATTAAAAGTTTCAGGAATCAATCAATAAGCTTCTGCTGCTGGACTTAGGCCTCTCCCAAAGGTCTCAGGAAAGAGATAGGTAAATGTGAGCTTCATTGTATCAGTCAAACGGGCACTTATAGACATTGCAAATAGCTTATTCGCATTCCCGAAACCTATTCCCTGTCACGCTAGTAGCAAGTTTTTCGCATTTTCGTCTACCATATTTACAATGCCTTTACGCAGGTGCAACACTTGATTGATGATAATATTAGTTACAAGTGTTGAAGGCTTTTAAAGGTCAAAACGCTTACTGCCAGGCGAACCGTGTGTTATTTTTTACTTATAGGTTTAAAAAATGCAATGGGCCGCGCGACAATAAGCTGCTATTAAAAGGGTAATAAACAAACTTCATTAAAGTGTTTTTTTATCCTAGTCATAACATCTTTAGTTTAGTTCAGTCAAATGTTGTGTTAAAAAGTCAACTCTTCTCAAAAAGTAAAATAATAATATCCAAGTAACCATGAAAATTAACTCTAACAACTTTGATATTCGTTATGTTTTATATGTCGTAAGTAAATAGGTATTCGGTACACTTAGCCGATTTTAAAAAGAAAGCATACCTATAGTCTTTTTTAAAAAATATCAATATTTAATTACATATATTTTAATACTAATAGATACAGTATAGAACTTATTGAGTTTATCTGAACTCCCCGCGGTCGCTCGGCTTGTAAACAATGCTAGGTATATGAAATATTGGTTTCAACCGCGCCATACATCGACCCGGCTGTTATTAACCTTACTAACTTCAGTATTTATACGTACACACGCAATAACCAATTTCGTATTTTGGAAATTAAATAATTTTAACACACATTCTATATTTTATTGAGGAATAGGTATACCTAATACGATTACATAAAAAATGCGATTGTATATGAAACATCTGAAAAAGATTTTACTAGCAAATGTAGTATTGTGAATTACTAAATTGAATACTTACACACTTATAAAACCATTGATACAAAACAGCATAAAGAACAGTCGATCACAAAAATATGTAGTCATTTCACGTCGTGCTGTCTAAACAAACTTAGCAAGTAAGACAAATATCCGGTTTATACAAGGGAGTTACTTTGCCAGTACGTCTCCCAGACGTTCTATCTATTCCGGTCTGGCTAGATCTGTACAATGCACAGTCAGCTTACATCTAAGGACAGTAACAATGCGCCCGCTACACGGAACCCATCTTTGTTTAAGATAATACATACACTTGCGCCCTATGTCCCTGAAAGAGTAGGTATATATTTAGTCAGCTATATTTTATATAGGTAGATTTAAATTGGAAAATTTTAACTTCCAAGACGGGACTTAAATCCGCGTCTAATCCTTATAGGGGACTTCCTTAATTTCCCTTAAAGTCTGACCAACTGAGCTACTTGGACATGTCTTGAATATTTGAAATTTATGAAAACTTTAATATCTCTTTATAGGTATACCTACTATAGAATATCTATAGGTATATATCTACAGGAAAAGTTAACATACGTACTATTTGCATTAACATTTGCAAAAAGAACTATATTTTTGTTCCCACGTGTGTTGTATGTAGCCGTAAGGAAGAGAATATAGAAAAATAGATAGTACATAAAAACGGCAACTTAAGATGATACCTATTGCTTTGAAAGAAACCCTTCACAGTAGGCAGGAAATTCCAAAAAAATATAATACATATTATTAAAAGTTCGTATAAATGCAAATTCTAACCCACAATAATCTTCAAGACAACACATTCCAACAGGGTTCCAACATATGTAATTGGACAATGCATACTCGTAGCGTAACTCAACAGTAGGTCCAGAATTTAGGCGCTGATAATTTGTCACAGTGAATTAGCCACGGGCGGGGGTAAATGATAGCGTTAGCATGTTGCACCCTGCACCGCCAATATGCTCGTAAACGTCGCACCACGGCAATTTAATACCTAACTATGTATCCCGATGTCTATCTCCCTGGATACATAATGATTATTCCCTTGTGAAATATTCTTAGTCTCGTAATTTTAATTGAACTAATAATATAATTTGAAGCTTTAATTAATTCTGTAGCTCATACGAATTTAGTTAAAATATCGAATTATTATTTCAAACAAAATTACGTAGCTCATACGAATTTAGTTTAAATTTCGAATTATTATTTCAAACAAAATTACGCAATTAAGAAAATTTCACAAGGGAATGAAGTAATATTGATAGACGAACCATAACAAAAAAATCTCTATATCTAGAACTAAATCTTTCAATCAATAAATCAATTAGCCCATTGCAGTCCACTGCTGGACATAGGCTTCTCACAATATTGGGAAGGCTTTGGTATACCAAAGCCATACTAGATCAAAGAGTCAAATGCACTTGCAAGAGAAGAAAAGAAAAATAAACAACATGGAGAAGATTCATATCGCATCAAATTTATAAAAACCTATTAAACAGTGAATTTTATAGGTAGCTTAAAATAAAGGTAGAACTCATTATTGTAGTCCCTAATACAGGTCAAATATCTCCATCAATTCATATTAATAAAAATGAGTTGCAAAACAAATCTAGCTTCACGAGTTTTATGTATATTAGGATCAACATAAATCAACGGCTCAGTAAATGAACATGTCCACTAGACAATCAAGAAAGTTATAACAAAACTGATGACACCATAAAACTATTTAGTCGGCAATTTGTCCAACCAAAACATCCTTCAAAAGAAACTTTGGGAACCTAGTCCTCGTAAAAGTAAAAAAATCCTACCGATACGTTAGAAAGATGATATTATAAAAAGTGCACAATACGTTTTAACTTTACAATTACCTTTGTACTTTAGATAAAGGGAGAAAGTTGCACAACGAACGGTCAGCTTTCTAAAATTCGATATTGTTTGTCTATTGTTCAGTATAAGTTCTGTTCTTGCTTGAAATAAAATTTGTTCTGAGATATGATGTTTTAGTAGTAGATATTATTGAGTGAGATTCCAAAATAAATGAAGTAAGTAAATTTTAATATTAATTTGGGAACTATCCTAAACCCAGAGATTTCGTATTAGCTAAGACACAAATGGCAGAATATATCCAGACAGATTGGCTCGACTCTTGAGTCGTGAATGCTGGAGTTAAGCAAAAATAAACGACTCAAAGACCATGAAAACTGCAGCAGTCGTAACTAAAAACGGAAGCAAGGCTGCAGTAAAAACTGAAAGGATCACTTTAATTGATTAAAAAGGTGCTCATTATAAAGATAAAACAGCTGAATTGTAAAGTTTCAGTTGATATCCAACCATTTATAAACCACGCACTTAAGACACCAAAATAAGAACCCATAAATTGTAAATAGGTACCATTAATAACAAATACTCCACATGGCATGCGACATGCAGTTATACTTTTAAGTAGCTATAAGTGCAGGTTCGGTGTCGTGCCGGGGCTCGGTTACATTCGCTTGTTAGCGAACAATGCTAGTCTTATGTATTTACGTTTGCACTATCTAGATATGTATTGAAACTGGTGCGGATGAAGAAAAAGCTCGTTTTTCTAAGAAATTTACATTATATAGGTGAAATGTAAAAGAAAACTTACGTAGAGCATTTTAATGAAGGGAAATATCGTACTACTTTTAATACTGCTGAGGTAACACTCTCTCTACGTGTTGATACTTAAGTTGGTTGGAGTAACGATTTACTAAACCTACAGAAAAGAAAGACAATACAAGGATAGAAAAATTTAAAGGAGGGTAAGAAAGATCTCCGGTACTGGCACTTAACGTTGATAGTCATAAGTTAGTCAACAAAATGGTGCTAAGAGAAGCATAATTCTGCCACCATAAAAAGTAAAAAGTAACTATTTTGAGAGTTCTCCTTGGCAACAAACACGATAATTACCAGCTGATAGAGTAGCACCCTCTTCATTTTGGGCACCCTATACCCTAATAGCAAAACACGTTATTTTTGGCTCCGATCTTATGTAGGGTAAAATTGTGTTATATTATTGTCTGGTTACAGTTTTATCTTTTAAATTTTAAACTATTTTAGGTTAAGCTATTTAATATGCCAGTGCTCTAAAACAAAGTACCTAATAGTGAATATTGTTTAAATTAAATAACTAGTGTGCCCAATATGACACCGTATCAATCGAATAAACAGATCGTAAAAAAATTAAGGCCAGTTACGAAACGGAACGAATAATTTAAGTTGACGTCGGTTTTCAGCACCACAACAATACCTACACTTTATTTAAAGTAACCACATAGTGTGACTAATGCAGAAGTAAATACGTGTTAATAGACCATAAACAATAATATTCGACTAATGTAGACGTTTACGATGTCTTAGAACACGACAATAACACATCAACTGTATCAAGCCTCATTGAGCTAAACACGGTTCGTGAATCAACGATTCAGATTAAGAAATCAATTGAATCGAATCGTTTCGAATAAAAAATCGTATAGATTCACAATTTGAAACGTCGCTCAGTTAAATGTGATTTTTATTCATTGATGATAATTTAATAGTTGCATTTTAACAGTATTATGTTTCCTTTTCTCATTGAGCGATTGAAGCTTATAAATTTGTAAGTACCTGGTGCCTGAGTATAGTGTCGTACACAGAATTTCCACCTAATAAAAGGCCATGTTACGTGTAGGGAACGTTAGACACGCAATTATGAAGTACCCAGTGTAATAAGGTCCTCTCTTCCCCTTGTCGAGTGAACAAAAATGAGTAAGACGGGGAGAATAGAGGAAGGGCAGGAGTTCACGTTTGATTGGGAGCGTCGTACGGCGAAGTTTCACGTTGAGCGTTAATTAGTGCGTGCCTCACGTTCTCGAACGTGTATGGATATATATATTTACGAGATTATGTACAGCTAAGATTAAAAAATAACTGTGGTTGCATGTATTATATCTGTTCATTTACTATTTATACGAATTTTGGATAAAATTATTATGTCGATAATTCTAGTCCATTTGGTCCAAGGTTGTATCAAATTTTTTTGTAATTTAAATTGGCACGAATGAAAAAAAATACGCGTAAACACACCAATGGAAAAAATATCAAAATATGCAATTTTAAGTGACATAATATAAACTATTAACACATTAAGTAAAATATTACATCTTGATTCATGCTTTGCAAGAGTATCTTATTTTACCTGAATGTAGGGATTACTTAACCTAACCACCCGTGGTTAGGTTAAGAAATCCCTACTTCCGTATCCTATCCGTACTCCTTTATGGAAAATCTATGACCTTGCTAAAGATATCTATTGCTGGCCCCAGATAGCCTAAACTTTCCACAATTTAGCAAATAAACATTACGGTATTCTACTGGCAAAATAGACAAGGCTCTAAAACATATTTAAGACAGGGTCAGCTGGTTGACTTCAAGTAAACTAGCTTGGTGATATATGACCTTATTATACTGGCTATCTCCATATTAGACTTAGCAAGTTTACAAAAGTGGCACGCCGATATTGAATCTTCATATGCATGAGATGCAGTCATTATTATGTCCATATGATCGTTACTCAGCAATCAGATGTCTAGATTAATGTGCGGAACAATTTATCGACAATTACGGTAACCAATACCTCCAGGATCAATTAACAAAGGCGCTATTGCAAATTAGTCTAACTACTGACAGGCCGACTAGCTAGACCTACAGGTATTAGAACTATTAGATATTCATGATTGCGTTGAGCGCAAGTACAATTTATGGCATCTATCCTCAATCAGCCAATAGTGATTTTCTTCAATATGGTGATCTATTTTAATTAATAACAAATTAATATTGCTTGTTAGTTAATCGACTAAGTTTATTAACTAGTGAGAAAACACGCCTTAAAATATATAAGAGATTTGTAATGATTGCACTGAATTGTACTGATCAACTGGTTTCTAGCAGTCAATTTATCAGTTCGTACCTTTAATAATGTTGGATTTTGATGTATTTTCAACTACGTTTAGCATGAATAATTTTACAATTAAATTATCCATAATAGAGCTACTTACAAGTATTATACACTCAAATATTAGAACAAATATTTAGAGAACTACCTATTTCATTTACAAAAACGTATTGTCTAATAATGCTGTTTGTTGGATATTATTCGAGTAATTCATAGTTTTTACGTTCTCAAAATAAAGAATAGTAACTATACATATAATCACGCCTTTATCCCCGGAGGGTTAGGCAGAGGTGAATTATCACCTACATTTCACCAATATTTGTATTCGGTCCCACGTAATAGGGGGTGAGCCTATTGCCGTATTTCGAGCACTATTGTTGACTCGAGCCATGCATCTGAGGCTGAGTCTGGGCTGTATATATCTGTCCGATGTTAAACAGTCCTATCCCTTAGTCGCCTTGTACGACACCACATGGGAAGAGATGGGGTGGTCCAAATTCTACTCTGCCGGGAACCACACAACTATATTATAGTTAATATTTTTTCTACTTCATCCTAACGCTAATCCCAGTCGCATCCGAAGCTTTCACCACGGAACTTGGGTCCGTTTTTTCTTCGATGTAAGTTACTTTTCTTTATATCATGGAATACTTTCAGACCTCATTTTTGACGAATATTGCCACTTTCATGTCCATTTTGGTTAACCTGTTGTGTAAATGATATTTACCATGTTGTATTGTACTGAGTTTCCGAACACTATCACATGGTAAATATCCAAAACAAAATCGCGAGAGGATACAGTAAGCATCGTGTATCGTAAACGTGATCGAGATCGGGTTCGAGTTTGTAGTGAGAGTAGTAAAAGAACTCGAAAGAGGGTAGATCGATATATTTTTAAACTTTATTATACCTACTCCACTTTCTATGTTATCATGGTGCTTGCAACAGTGCTAAAATATCGGAGACTCAGAACAATACAACATTGTAAATATTCCGATAACTTTAATGTTAATGTGAGGGACATGATAGTTCAAATATCTATATAATATAGCAATACTTTGCTGCAAATTTTTAATATATTTATTTTAAGATAGAGAACTATGCAATCTATCTAAGTCCTTCCCTGCACACTTGAGGATAGTAAACACATCAGTCAGAGTCACCACTGCTATCCCCAGAGAGTTTATACAACAGTTTTATAGCTAACTTAGTCTTATTGAATGTTTCTATTGCAAATATTTTATTGGGTGCAAACACGTAAAGTTTATGCACTACTATGGCAAGTTAGCACACGGTCCCCTGGTTACTTTTGCCTATGAATAGTAGCAAGACCAAAGTTGTTACAAACCCTGGATGCGGAAAAAAGAACGTAAAAGAAGATGACTAAAAGTGTTTGGTATTTTAAGTAAATTCAGCATCTATTTTGTACCAGGATGGCACTTCTCCCAGACGGCCCCAAAAACAATTCTATCCCTCTATACCACGCTGTACTAAATTCGAGGGAGTAGGTAAATATCGTATCCAAAAAAATCAATTTAAGCGAAATTGTGTGTAATAGGAAGTTAGGAGATTTAAATTGTGATGTGTTAAAAGTAAGTAATTACATGAAAAAGTGTTGTTTCCGGTCATTTTTATTATCTTTTTATTAGATATATTGACTAATGTAAATCTGGCAATAAATTTATCATTAAAAATAAGAGGCCTCTTTTAGAGTTACAGCTAAAGTAGTTTTACTTCCTTTAAACTATAGATAGGTAAGAATTTTTAATCTGTTTAATTATGTTATTATTGAAAAAAGTAGTTAGTAGTCACGTAAAAACAAACAAAACTTTATAGCATTTAAATAATTAGAAACGCTTCATTTATCATTGTAGGTACTAGTGACTATCGCACCTGGATAATGATCCTGTCCAAGACTTATGGGACCCATAGTTATCTATCCCATTGTTAAATGGTTGAACAGGTGTTAGAATAAGAACGGATTCTTAATGAAATAATTGATGTTTAAAAACGAATTATTTAGTTTTTTTTTTCAATACGAATAGATGTCTCTGGCAAAGATTAATTAATAGACATCATAGAGATGACAGAGCGTTTAATAAACATGATTGATTCCACCTGCTAATGCAATATCTTGAAGAGAATTTCACGCAAAACCTTAAAGTACAGCTGGAGAATTAATAAAGAGATAAATAAATTTAAGAGCACCGGGAATGTGGGTCTGCCGTTACGGGCCCGGTTCGCTTTATGTGCATATTGAAGATGGATGGCGTAGTGTGCGCTGCGGCGAGCACGGCGCGGGTCGAGCGCGGCCCGGCCGGTGGCGGGGGGCGCCGCCCCTCGCAGTAATGGCCGCGACTACTCCAACCCCGTCAGACGACAAAAATGCCATAATAATGGCCCCTGAACACTTTTTGCTATACCGCTCCAAATACCCACTGGGCCCCTACTACGTGACGATGCGCGGGTCATCTCTCTTATATTGAGAAATTCGTCAGGTTTATGTCCGTTTAAAAAAAAACTACATGTCCGTGGATCAGAATCCGGTTGTGTCATTTCAAACACTTGATAAGTATCGTTTGGGAACTTTTTACGTTCAGAATTTCAGCGGAGCTTCTCTGGTTAGTATTCGATGAATTTAAGGTTTTTATTCGCATGAAGATGGCACGGTCACCTTCAGAACTCTTTAATTGTGAACCAATAAGAAACTTACTTCTTTAGATTCGAGATGCTCCACTGACAATGCCTTATTAATGGCTATTCGAATTAGACACCCAAAAAAAGGTCACGGCAAATTTCTAATTTCGTGATCACGATCGGTTGGAATAAAGTAAATATACCTACATTTTTATGTAAAAGTAACTACATTTGAGTTACGATAGAACAGAAAATGATAGAGATACTTACCTTGTCGTTTTCCCAGCGTTTCGATTCGATTGTGATAAACAATAAACATTTGGTCTCAGGCAGACCGATGAGAGCCTAGTAACGTTTAAGTGACGTGCGAATTTTAGCAATTCGGGTAGATAATTGAGAAGAAAAGTTATGCTAACAGAAATGTACCTAACTATAGGCAGTGTACGTTGGATAACTACATAAGTGTAAGTTTAATACATCTGCGTGTCGGTACAGGCCACGAATGAGTTGTTAATAAAATATTGAAAATAAAAAACGTTCATCATACATATCGCCGACGAAACATTATTTATTGACTGGTTGGAATTCTTAGCAGGATTTTTTAAATGTAGAATTTACGTGTATAGAGATGTTTAAATTAATAAAAGAAACATTGGCTCACAGAAACACAACAATTTAAGTTAAATCGAAGTTTTACCTGTCATTAAACAGCTAATTAAAAACAACGATCTGCTAATAATTGGTGGTGTTATTATTAAGGCGGCGTTATTGACCGTCACAAAAGGTGGACCAATTAAGAGTTTCCCCGAATGTCCGGACGAAAAGTTCAGAATGATAGCACCGTCAATTATGGCTGGTCGCCTCGCAGGCCGTTGAGCCAATTACCAACCAGCGAACCGATTGATAAAAAACAGTTTCGAAAAATTCGCCCCAACAAATTTTGGTTATCTGTAGCGCAGGACCGCATCCCACCACGTCAGACTGCTTTCCAAAAGACCAATTTCGATCACGAAAACTTAACTGTCGATAATGTTTATAATTAAAAACCAGAAAGAATCATAACATACGAAGTCTCTCGAAAATACTGACGTATTTGGCAACAAAAAATGCAATGCAAAGTGGTGGCAGAAATTCAGCTTTTCACAAATACGATTTTATTTACGAGCGGAGAACAGAGGAACCTCGAAAAAACTAGTTCGCGCTTCATGTATGAACCATGACGCGGACGCAAGAACAATCACCAAGAATAATTCATATTCCGAGCGCGCTGCAAACATCCAGAGTCGATTTACGGGCCGTCTCTGCGCTTCTGTCGCGACCGGTATCTTAGTTACTTTCGAAAATAATTGGATTTCGATTGTGCGAGAAAAAGGCATTCGCGGGGTACCCGTCATTACTGGTTCCCTTTTACAGACTATATAAAGCGTAATTGGGAATGTGTAGCGAGCGCTATCGCGACATCGGGCGTGTCTAACGCTTCAGTATTCAGGCTTAAGGACTCCCTGCCTATTGAGTTCCCAGTAGCGGTTATTCCATGGGCGGCAGTGTTGCGCGACACCTGTATGCATACTACGTCGTATAAATTGTCCTCAATTCAGTCGTGAAGCGGCTGTGCCTTGGTTTATTGAACCCCATATCCAGATAAGGCGGGGCTTCTACGTGGAAGCGGCAAAAATATCCCATAATCTCGTAATTTTTCCCGGCTCGTTTGCATTTCCTGCTGGAGTTCGTGAGCAAGTCATGCGCTTCTCATAATTAATTCAATTCAAATCACATCGCCCACGAGTCTTCCAATTTATCTGGTGCACCTTATACGGAGCGCGATTGTAAGTACTGCTTAAGATTTCTCACAATGTAACTGTTGCAAGGTATGTTTCTTTTTACCTTTGCCCCATGTGTAAACAAAACAAACCCGCATATCGTACAGGCTATACGTAACTAGATAGTGGCAGCGTATTAGCACACAATAAACTTATCTAAGAAGAATCTGCCATGTTTGTAGCCGCTCTCCTAAAATGTCTATTTTCCGCACAGCAATGGAAATGTCGTCGAGTATGGATAAACGGGTAGGCAGGGAGGTGGTCGAGACGGAGGGGGCGGGCGCGTGTTCTAATGAGGCGCGCCCAGTTTGCGCGGGCGCTGCACTCATGCACGCACGCCAACAATTTATGTGGTTAGGTACGAATTTAAATCAATACATACGCCCATTTCAATTATGCAATAGGCTCTGGGTGAGCCTACGTATGAACTACGCGACAAGATTCTACCTTGCTTTTTTGCCGCCAACAAATCTAAGAATAATAATCTCAACGGCACGTCATTAATCAAGATTAGTGAAGATTTCCAAACAGCAGTGATACATGACCGCCAGAAATAGTTGCTCAATGACATCTTAGCCATTAATTCTTAAGTGATATTAGTAGGTAGGTACCTACCTAAACAGTTAGAGTCAAAAGGGTGCGTGAGTAGGTAATTTACCTATTCGCGTAAACGGTCCATAACTTTCTTTCTCGCGGGCAAAATCTAAAGAGATTCTTTAAGCTTAATAAATATTAGCAAATAGGCACTTCGTATGTACTACCGTAACGCACTGGCTTTTAAATAAATTGCTTCGCATAACAATAAAAACGCCTATAGGCCCTTCACACATTCTAATGTGCCCAATGCTCCTTCATTTGTCGGGGGCCAGCACGCAGAGGAAATATTTTCCCAAATCCATACAGCCTTAAGGATCTCATAAAGCAGTCGTTTTCCCCACGCGAAAGTATGGAAGTGAGATTTATATCGGGGACTTCGGTCTCGAGCCCGGGGCTTTGCTATGATGAATTGACACTTTTTCAGTGGTGCCTACAAATTTCAACTCCAACAATATACGCACCCGGAATGAACAATGAGAGGTAAGAGTTGCCGCCATTACGGCTTGAGAAACTTTTAATGTCTCCAATGAGGTAAGACCTTCATAAATATTTCCATTTGTAAGATTAGTGGCTTTTACTTTGAGTTGAATAACACGGTTTGTTATAAGTACTGTTAATTAGGTTTCAAAATGGTGCTTCATTTATATTTTTATCATTTTAACCGCTAATGTAGATAATATTTTTGGAATCAAGCTTAAAGTTTGTCTAAATAAATTTTAAAATTGCGTGATTATATAGTTACGTGTGGTTCGCAGAAAACAAGAAGTCCAAACACATTATAAACATGAAACACCATGACTTTGCTACACGGCATATTCGTTGCATTTTTGCATAACAAAGCTAAGTTATGATTTGTTGATTGCGTTTTATCAAGTTTTATCATATCGAGTTAACGTCGTAACTGTTTGTTAAAAAAGTAATTATTTACACAAGAATTCAAAGTACTTTATAGGTTTAGAATGCACGTTCGTTAAATGTATAATAAAAGAAATAAGTAACATTCTAGCGTCGCGAAGTGAATGAAATATAAAAACTAGCGCATGCAAAACACTTACAATTCTGATGACTTCATTCGTCGTCCAACGAAGCTTTAGGCAATCGTCTAAATTATAATAATAAGCGGGCGTGAGCTCAGTCGATGGCTCGTCTTAATAAAGCCATTATAAATATCTGATTCCTCGGTGTACGTCCAGCCGTTCGACGCCAAATGCCAAAGGGTTACCGATCGTATATTTCATGAGACAAGAATAATTTAAATGAGATGTTCGTAACGTCTTACTTATCGACAGCCATGCTTATTTTGACATTCGATTTTAAGTTACCGGCTTTACCTGTCTAAAATATTCTACAAAAATGTACAGAACATGGGGTCATTGGTTTTAAGTTGCTTTAGTTTCAGGCATAAAACAGTCGTGATACGTTCATAGAGCGAGCGTGCAGTCGTGTGCTAAGCCTATTATGGTTACGAGGGTCCTTTCATTAATGTATTTACATTTTATAAAAGATAGCCTAATTTTTTAGATTATTTTTCGTTCCGTTTCAATTAAACCGGTTTTGTGTTTGAAAACGGCGGCAGACACGCAATAATAAATGTGTTGACTTGAATTTTATATAAAAATAAGCCTAAATAAACGATTATATTGTTTTTGTTACTGAATTAAGTACCTATCACCGACAACATAGAGTACACAACAATGAAACATTGCTAAAAATAATGAATACATAGGAAGGGAAGAACAGGTGAATAGTGACGGTTGATCAACAAGCGATAGGTACCTCAGTCGTATGAATAAAATGTACCTATACAAATTTAATCAAAGAGAAATCTATTAGTAAAATGAGAAGTACGGAAGGGAGCGCACCTATACATATTCAACGAGGCACTGCATCACGAACGGGCCAATTTATGCGGCAACTCCAGAGAGTATCTTACTTTTACCTCGGCCATATGTAAAACTAGAGTACCTGCCAGTGCCTATTTCTTTGCGCTACCAGATTGTCAACAATTGCACTGAAGTATATATAGTAAGTATTGCGATCTCTGTTATACTATGTTATGTGTAAATATAAAAAATATAAACTATGTAGTAGTTAGTTCTGTGAACAGTAGACCTCGTGAGCACCCTTTACCACATTTTTCAGGTACCTAAGTACCTACCTTTAATCATTTCAAGTATTCTTAAAAGGCAAATGATCTGAATAATTTAGACTCTTTAAGTGCAATTTT
Organism: Eilema griseolum; assembly: GCA_963662185.1. NCBI lineage: Eukaryota > Metazoa > Arthropoda > Insecta > Lepidoptera > Erebidae > Eilema > Eilema griseolum. The sequence goes on along the minus strand of OY759242.1, from coordinate 16,278,237 downwards.
CTAAGAAGTTGATCTGCAACCTGTTGTGATGATGGATAAATAGATAATAATTGGTTGCTGTCTCGTTATTAATTTTTCCATAAGAATCTCACTCCGGCAATCCTTCATGTTCTCCCTCATTTTTCCTCGTATCAAAAAAGCTCTCGACAAAAGTTGAGTTACAAATCAAAGAATTAGTTGAATGAAGAATGCCAGGTTTAGTTAAAAAAATTTAAGAAATAAGCCCTCTAGACCGGAACTGATAAACTAACAGACATACGGACAAAAGCAAAATCGGCCACTTTGTCGAAACGGAGACTCTCGCTCGCTTCGCTTGGTCAGTCAATACAAGCATATTTCAATAAAGCTGCACAAAAATGAAAAATAAATTTCAAAAATTAGGATTTTTTAATTTTTATCTAAAGTTTTTGTTAATATATTCGGTAGGTAAAGGTGTTTTCTTAGTAGGTGTTATCAATTTTATAAAATAACGCCAGCTTAGGTATATAATTTACATTTACGTAGTAGGTATAATTAACATTTAATTTGTTTCATTATACCTACGTTAAATTTAGTGGAATAGTGAATTTATGCTATCTACTATAAGATTAAATTTTTAAGTCTTATGTAAATACATAGTGGCCGACTACCGACTTATTAGTTCAAAATTCCTACAACTCTCAACTCTAGGTATAAATAAACAGCTAAGTCGCGTTTAAAACTTCCTTTTTATAAGTACACCTGCCCTAAATATATTTATATCGGTATGTATGTAACTACACGTATCTTATTTATAATGCAATTAATAGATTATTTATAAAAAACAACATGCCTACTTAAAAGTCAGTAGGTAGGTATACACTTGCCTTTAAGCAGCAGCGTTGGAATTTGTTAAGTCTACATTATATACCTACATTATCGTACCATATAGAGTTACATAATATATTGTTGATTTAAATTATGTTGACAGTTTGTAAACTTTTTTTTATAGTAAATTAATATTAATACCTATGTACAGGAAGGTAGAATTAATAGAATGTAAACATAAAACCTACATAGGACTTAGTTTCAAACCTTCTGAGTGTTGACCATCAAAACAGGGTTTCTATTAAATAAAATATCTTTTATAGAAATATAATACATATATTTTTTTAAACTGAAAAGTAAGTATTTAGGACTATTCAATATCGAAATTTGAATAGATTGACGTTATGTTACATTAAGGAAGCTATATCGGCAGATAATACCTCTAACGAAACCACATAAAGTCACGACGTTCACATGCAACTAGAGATCACCAAACACGAACTATCGGAAAGAGTTTTTAACGTTTTGCTGAAAGCAGTGAGTGAAACTTTGATTTGAACGTTTAACATATGGATTTAAGAGAAAATGATAACGAACGGATATTCTATAAATAAACACATCAACTTTATTAATTAAAAGAAATTTTAACCCAATTAATATTCACTTAAATTGTTATATTTAGAAACGATACAAATATTTCATTTCATGAACAGAATAGATGAAAGCAGTTAGCAGGAAATGTATTTCAAAATGATGACACCGCAAATAAATTTATTTCATAAGTTTAAAAGCGTGCTTTTTAAACGGGATAGAGTGGAAATATAGTTGCGTGTAGCGCCAGACAGGCGCTAAACTACGGGGATCGATGTCCCAATTGGGAACTAACTTGGTCTGGATGACGATGGAAAAACTATTTCGTACGTCGGAATTTTTGCTGTACATCTTGTTTTAAAAATATTTACAAAATTTCAATGGAACTTTTTGCATTAATCATCCATCATAAATTAAAGAAAAACAGTGAAACTATTTAAGAACTTCACTGCGGAAACGATAATTTATTTTACAAACTAGTGTAAAGTTGTAGACATTATTCGATGAGGTTGTTACGTTTTTATTTTATCGCGACAAGGAAGCAAAACAGTGAGACAACGGTTTAATTCTTCAATAACGTTTATTATAAACTCATCATTTACTAAAATAAAGCTATTCTGCTATTGGGTTGTACACAAGAGAAATAGTATCTCGATAAATGTTGGCAATATAATAGTGGCCTTAGACGTATTTGAATATCTTGGCGCGCATCGGTCGCCGGCCATTGTTGTCGCAACCCAGTATGGACTTAATTAAGGAGGGGTAGAATAGGTGGAAAGATCTACTGGAATTTAGAGGATGGTCACCAGTGTTAAAGCTAACCAAATAAGTATTTATAATAGCTAGTTATTGGAACTTCATAATGTTAAAGGAGATATTTGTAAATGCGTTTAAAAAATGTTACCCAATGGCATGTCATCGATGTCCACAGACGGATGACAATTTAGAATTTAGTACTTTAGTAGATTGTAGCGTAAAAGCACAAGTAGAAAAAATATAGTACTTGAGTAATAGGTAGTACCTAGGGATAGGTAATGGTATAATTAGTTCACGAAAGAGTCATGCTGTAATCCAAAAAATATGATTTTGATACTTAAAAATAAATGATTAGGTATTACGATATCCCTACTAAACTGGAAGTTTTTTTTAATAAAAGTTACATAATATATATTTTATTTGGCAAGAACGTCTTCATGGATTTGCCAGAAATTGGGTATAATGTTAGTACCTAAATAGCACTAAAATGGTACCAAATTTGTACCAGTCACGAAAGATGATATTACCTACCTAACCATTAAAATGTGGTGGATGATAAAATCTTTGCCATTAATTGGCGCCAGAAGGTATTACTTACTTAATATGCTGCTTTAATAATGCTAGTTGATTCTTAATAAATAGTAACCGTTAATAATATACACACTAAGTAATAATAAATTCAGAATTATTGTTCTTATAGTCTAACTTAGCACATAACAATCTTATCACTATTCAACATCATCTAACACAATTTAACCACATTAGTTCATAATTTTATCGGACATTTTAAATTTCCTTATCTATAATTTTAATAAGATAATCTTATTATATTAATTTGAATATCTCATTATTTACATTTTTATATATATATATTATTCCTCCCATTCTTTTTAAATACTACTACTAAAGTACCTACAATATTCTTCCCAATTCTGTTTAAATGAAAGTACTAAAGTAGGTACTATATTCTTCCCTATTCTGATTAAACACTAGAATTAAAGTAGGTACTATATTTTTCCTCATTCTGTTTATACGCTACTATCTACTAAAGTACTAGATTCCAAATAGTCATCTGTCTGTGGACATCGATCCTTATGTTGGCGCTCAAAGCAATAATGTTAATGTTTGCCGTCTCGTACGTTTATTTGCTTTGAAATTCGGCTGTGGGGAAATCAAGATGGTAAACTTGTATACTCGTAGTGGCCACTGTTCACACCATTGGGAATAACAAATAATATTTCGAACATTAGTTACGGCTATGCAGTCTAAAACTCTTACCTACTTGAAGTCCCACTTCAAATTTTAGGTATGTAAAACAATAATTAATTACAAAACAAATATCGCTAATTTGATAATAATAATATACTAAACGGTTGTATTACTATCATTATTTAATCAAATACCTATCTAACTTTAATCAACAATATTTGAATTAAGTTGTTGTATAATTTGGTGAATGTTATCTATATATAGATAATTCGAAACTAATTACGTATTTGAATAAAAAGTAAATAAATAATATTAAAATGTAATTTTTTTTTTTGAAGCAGGGACAGTAGGTAGGTACCGACACTATATTTTCTTTTAAATTTGTCCTTTTTTACATGAAGGTAGTAATCTATAAAATATCTTATTAAAAGAAAATAATCTTTTAAATTTGTCTCTTTTTATCATTTCATTCTGTTTCAGGTAAGTACCTACACCTAGATACTTATTAATGTGTTCATTTTTTACTTTCACTAGGTTTACAAATAACACCAAAGTTAATGAAAACAAACTAGACTGAACAGAACGTCAAGTTTATCTACAATCGATCAAGTACTTACTGTGTAATAATTACAACTGTAATTGTGTTAGCAAGTCAATGATGGGCGCAACGCGTAATAAAAACAGTTTGTTCTAATACAGTATAAAGCTACGTCAAGTTTTTCCATGACTGTACTTCTAATATGGTAGGAACGCGGCTTGTTAGAAGCGGGCAGCGGATTCCCATGTTCGTCTTCTTGATTTCGTAGCCAGTACTACGAGATTTCTACGAAAGGCAATGTTTACAAAAATAACATTTGAAAGTAACATAAGCACTATTAGGTTGTTATAATATTTTTACATTTAATTACTGAGAATACAATACCGACTAGATGTAGAAAATATTACCTAAGTAAGTAGGAAGAAATCTTTTAGATGGATGTTATTAAATTAAAAAAAAAAATGGGAAAAAGCTTCGTTCAGCGAAATGACTATTTCTCATAATTGAGTCAAATCTTGTAAAGAAAAAATAGTCCGGGTCTTTAAATTAAAAGTTACCTAAGACCACTTTACGAAAAAATTCATACTATGGGCGGGCTCTTACTTTATACCTCAATAATAAAGATAAAAAATAAGATGCCTAAACATGCATCTATGCTATGCTATGCCGTTGACTTTATGTAAAATGCACCTCCGCTAGAGCTTTTGTGCGATGTTCATCACCGAGCGCATTGCCCGCTCTGCTTATGGAATTAATCCACACAAGAAGAGGCCGCGGAGTTTACTGCAGGGATATAAATTAAATGCTTACGTTTCGCTTGCCCCGCTTCGCTAGTTTAATTAAGCGTCTCCTCCTTTGTCTGCATGTGCGTACACATTCAACATGTTCCTTGTTGTTGTTGAGACCACTGGAGACGCATTGTCCCATTCTGTGGACCGTATAGGTCGCTTTGCATTTTAATTCCTGAAGACGGCTTTGGTAAGAGGTTCTCTAGAATTTTGGTGCTGTGTTTGGTGAGACTAAGACCGGATTTCGAAGGTAAAAATAATTATGTATTATTTTTACTTTCGTTTTACACAAATTAACTTAGTGGTAAAAAAAGGATCTTCTGAAAGGACTTCTTCAGAAGTAATTTTTTTGGTTCCAGTTTCTTAAAAAATACCTATATTTCAAAATGATCTGATAGATAAGTACTACAAGATGTTCAATATATCTAGAATAGTAACGTCATAAATAATTTAGAATGAATAGAAAATACACATTGACCTAATATACCTACCTATCAAAATTGTAATTTTTAGGTTAAGTAGGTACCTAGTACCTAAGTGAGTAAAAAATTCTATTTATAAAAGACCCTTAAGGGCTACATTGTTCACATAATTGCGTCACGTAAATTACCTAACACAAAATGTGTCAAAAAAGCAACGTTAATTTGTACTGACACACTGTACACAACATGTCCACGAGATTAAATTTTCAAACATGCGCCCAATTAATTTTTAGCGGAGAAAAATTTTTCATCATCTCTGTACAAACCTGTTGTTTAATCTGGGATTACACACCATGGAAAAATGTCTGATTAGATACCTGAACGTTAGAACTCCTACTTTTCGATGTAGCACAGTTTTTGAGCACATTTTAGAACTTAAACACAACACACACGCTCTACGACGAAGTTATTCGGATACTACAAAAACTTTAAGCCGTTGATCGGGTTCGTTCTTTAGCAGGTACAAACGTTTTTTTCCTTAACAATGGCAACTTTCTCTCAAACAATAGCCCAAAAAACTTAACTTTTTTGTGCATCCGATGCAACAAAACCAACTTTCTCTTTGTACTTGTGCAATAAACCGTTATTGTGAAGATAAACAAAACAATATTGACTTCAAATAGATTTTTACAGTCAGTATTAGTCGCGTGTTCGGTCGAGCTATCCGATCCACGGCACAATCGTGATGATACTGAAAAACGGTATTCCTTTATCCAGAAATCTCTTAACGAGGTTAGTTTAGGCAAACTTTTGTGATGTGATTTTTTGTTCCGTTTTATTCGGGCCCATATGAGTACGTTATATTGTCGTTTAAAAGCTACGAGTCTCTTACAAAAGGGTTACATCACTCGCGCCAGTTTTAGATGCGCAGGAGTGAGCGTGATGCAACGATTTCGTTAATGGCTGCTCGGTTAGAACGGAGAACACGTTTGGAGAATAATTTGAATACCGAAATGCAGATGGCTTCTTTTATCCGAGGGGTTTCGGATCCGCCGAACTACAAGTTAATTAAGGTTTGCCCATCAATTAAATATTGGTTTTGATTATTTTCATTTTACCGATAAAGTTATGCTCTTGATTTATGTACTAATTGTGTTTTCTTAATTAAGGGGTTCATAATGGGCTCATAAACTGTTTGAATACAGTAGATTTGCAATTCTGAAAAAGTATTGCTGATGAAGAAAAGGCATGTGAATAAGGAATGTTATTTTATAAACGCTTTTGATTTTTATTTTAAATATGTTATTTTATTTATAGCTTCAAAGTAAGTTCACTAACGCTGTTTTGCAATTCTAAAATGTACCTATCACCGATAAAGTAAAGGCATGTTTACAAGTTCATGTTTGTACGTTTCAAATTTATAAGGCAATAGGTACTGTTCTTCTGTTATCAGGCATCTTCCGTTATGTACTAGGCAATAGGTTCTGTTGATATAAATTTACAATTTATATATACCGCTTAGAAATAGATTTGCACAAAAACTCACATATCCGTATCTGGGACGATGCATTTGTTCAGCGAACGGATTCACTGAGCGAAGCACCAAAATTTATTAGGTTAGTAGTTGCCGTAGGTCGATAAAACTACAAACCGGCAACAGAAGAGCGTAACTCAATAAATCGTCAAGAAAAAAATACGACCTACGACAGAAAGAAACAGAGTAAAGTTTTGCGTGATCCCTCTCGAAGGTTGTATGACTGAAAAGAGCAATGCGCAGTGCAATTTTGTGATATCTTTTTCACTCTTTCAATGGAGGAGCTGGTAGGCGACATACGGACGTTATAGTGTTGAATTAGCATATTTATTGCTAGTTACACGACGAAATAAATTTATCTTAGGCCATTGGGCCTGGGCCATATTTGCTTTTTCTGAGTCGCATATTCTCACTTCCGCTTCCTTGATGGGTGTGGCTGGATTGATGTAACTTTATTACCTACTATGTTGTTACAACCATAGTTTAGATACCTATGCCTAGTTATCTTAACAGTAGACAGATAAGATATTTTCTCTTCTTATAATAGGTACCTACCTACTTATTCGTTTTTATATAGATATTTTAAATACTATAAGACTAGGTACTTATTATACCTACCTATTAGATAAACCTATATCCCTTATACCACATAGATATACTTAGTACTGAAAAGAAGCTAATACCGAACAAAATCTATCATTCTTCCTATCATACCTACCTACAAAAAGTTCTACGACCTGCTAAACTGAGGTACAAATTAAATTTAGGTAGGTAGGTACCTACCTACATAATATTGGTGAGAATGTAGATTTAAAATGGATACCCATCTACAACATTAATACAAATTGTAGTTGTAAATGAGGCCTGAGAAACTACCTATTTGCTGCTTTGAATAATCAAAATTTTTAAAAGCTATTTTCATGTGAGATAATATCATTCATGACATAGCCAGCCTGTCATCATCAATCATCAGATAAAATTATACTCTATGTACCTAAATATGCCATGCGTTATTTTATTTATTTCGTATACCTAATTGAGTTACACTTAGGTATATATTTTTCGTTTGCAATTTTATAGAATTAATTAGGTGTTAACTCACCGTAAAATATAATAATCTACCTATACATTTCTGATGACCATAGATTGTAAATGATAAATTAAACTGGCCACTTAGATTAATAAAACATTTGCTGTCTTCCGGTAAATGTGATCATAATCAGAAAATAAATAAAGATTTTACTTAGTATTTTATATTTGTAATTTGCAAATATAATTATGATGAAATTTTGTAGTTGGTAAACTATTTGGTTTAATATTTAGGTATGCTGATATTATAACTGCAATCATCTAACATGGATTTAGGCATTATTATAGTTTTATCTCTCTAAAATTTATTTCCTGGCGCGTACCTATATATTTATTAAGTAGCAAATTGTCCTAAATTACTTTGTCTAAATACCAGGATTTTTTCGTCTTTACTACAATAATATTAAAAAATTATGAGTACTTTAACTCATCCAGTGGAGCTGCGCAATTCATCATTATAAATAGGTAGCGCGAGCTCTACCTGCTCTCGGCACATAGCCGGCACATACGCACACTCCGTAAACGCCTCTGACAAAACCGGTCTGACACGCCGCCGGCATACAAATGTACTCTCGTTCCGACACATTCTCCGTCTTTCATCGGCGCCAAAACATCACATAAATCTAACTCGCTCGCTCAGCCGAACCAACTTCGCGGCAGTGCGCACGCCGACCAATCACAGCGCGCTAAACCATCGCCATATTGAATACACCGACCGTGCTGCCCTCTGTCCTAACAAAAGCTAAAGGTGGCTTGTGTTTTCTTCAATGTTTTTGAGTGTATTTTCTTGATTTTAAGCGTTTTTCATCGTTTAGTTTTCATGAAATCAGTGCGTTATTGCGTGTTTAGTTTACTTTTGTTGCAGTTGTTACAAATTTATGTTAATTTTGTGTGAAAACAACAGCAGTCCTGTCAAAGGACGCCACAGTGTTTACCTAAAGCTAAGTTCACTCCAAGCAAATCATTTGTTTCAATTTATGTACGTATTTGTAAAGGTTTATAATTTAAAACAACAGTAATATAGATACTTATTAGTCAGAAGCAATAATAGTTTTTAGAAATATAGTTAATAGATTCTTATCGGAGGTATTATCCAATTAGAATTCGCTAAGTCAATACAGATTTCAATAATTTTGTATTCTGCCAAACAATGGAAATAAAAAATCTAATTTAACTAACTATTTATTTTCCTTTGATTTATTAAGTGAATAAATAAAAGTAAAAGTTTGTATACTATTTATTACTAGGTATATTAAGCTACAATATTAACTGGAAGTGCGTTAGATGAGTCTAATTCTTAGGAAATACTTAGACCTATTATGCAATGTTTATTAGGTCCATTATGACATGTAGGAATATGTCTAAAAATTTATTGGGTACATACAGAAAGCTTATCATTAAAATTTCTATTTGAATTTAGAATAGGTGCAATAGAATAAATAAAGAATTCCAGAATTTTTTTTTCTAACCTCAAATCTGACTGTTAACGTGATTTCAACACTTGTACTCAATGCTAACATAGCATAACTAAATTTAACACTTGGTAATGATGTATTCCATTATTTTAAGTTTAGAAATTAATTATTTATTTCTTGGTTTTTATGAAATATGAGCCCGAAGAATGGCACCGACAAATGCGGTGATCCGACGGCGCATGCGCTAAGCACTTACCGAATTTTATGGCCTATATAACCAATAAAATGTTCTATGACAAAATTTTTACCTATTTTTACAGAATCGATACAGAACTCACTTATTATAAATAAACTATCCGGGTAAACAGATAACTTAGGTATAGGTAGATTGATATAAGTAGTTAATGTAATTGGAAAAATGTTAATACAGTGACTTTAGCTATTGGTTGGGTTACTACCTATAATTGATTTTTAGGCATTTAAAAAAGTATGTAGGTAAATAATTATGTGAATGAAATAACTGTCTCTGTTATTTTTTATTAGATTGGATCTAGAGGAAGAGAATAAATAAAATTATTGTTGATTGTAAATAATGAGTACGTATATACTTATTAAATTTATATACCTAGGCAGGTAATATCCTAGGTTCCGTTTTTGTATGACCCAGTGGCCGGTAGATTTTAGATGTTTTGACAAATGGTGTCTAGAAAGATTTTAAACTGTTATGATATCGACAGTCCATCTAATACTAAGGACCCTCTAATAGACGATTAAAATTGCAGCAATCAGTTAGGTATTTAACATTACAGATGGATGGAGGGTTGGGTGGTTCCTCAATTAACCCGAGCAATGCTAGGTAAATAAAACTTACTAGATAAACCCTTATTATATGCCGTACTTAATACCACCTCCGTAATGGACCGGTTAATTATAGGTACTCAAGGATATTCCTCCAACAGTTTGGCATCTGCTTTTTTCTGTCCTCACACACTTCTTTCTCTAGCTCTAGGTAGGTAGAGTCATTAAACTTTTCATACTCATAAGTAAATAAAGGAAGAATATTCACCTATATGTATGTATACTTTTTAATTTAATTAGACTTTTTATGACGGGATTCCATATGTACCTAAATATATAATTAGGAGGGACACCTAAACATGTCCTTGGTTTGTCAACCGTGATGGTAACAATTTAAAATAGGTAACCTACACGCTACACATAGCAGTCAAAAGGACCCCTTAGGCAGATACACACATTTAAAACATCCCAAAAAGGTAGGAAGAGGTTTAGGTACCTACTTACCTACCAATACATGTACGTTTTAAGTATACTTTTAATTTCATGTAGTAGGGGGGAGTCTATTATCGTAATCCGGGGACTTTTTCCGAATGATAAACAATCCTATTCTTAACCCGATTTTAAGTAGGTGTATACCTTGGCGCACATCGAGAGAGGCCTATGTCCAGCAGTGGCCTGCGGTGGGTTAATTGATTGATTGATTGTATACTTTAGTATACCTAGGTCATTATAATATCGACGGTTGAAAAGCAAAAAGGTTCAAGCGACATCAAAATTTCATACAAAAAAGGTCTTAAAGCACATGAAACACTCACACAGTGTAATTTGCGCATCAACTGTTTTTGTCGCTTACGGCCTTTAGCCTTTCAACCGTCGATATGTATAATTTTAAACTAGTTAATAGTTCGACTAGGTGCCACCGACTGATGGCACAGACTGATTGGCTCAGCAATATTCACCTTCCGTCGGCTAAACCGTTAGCCAGAATCACGTGTGAACAAAAAATTATCTTCGTCGAGAAACGGATTGACTGAGGGTGTCACTGAATCAAACAATGGTCCGAACATACCTATTGATTACCAAGATCATGTTAACTACAGTAAATAGGTATTTACTACTATTTAAATAGATGCGGAATTTACTTGAACCTTTCAAGATTATTGTAAACTTTACTTAGTTGCTTCTATTTTGGGGGTTATTTTGATATAATAATACTGCAGCTGTAGAATCACCATGTATTATATAGTTATATCTATACATATAACTTAAGCCATAAATAAAATCTTTCTGAAGCAGATTGAATAGATAGAAAATTTATATACTTAGTTAACTATGACGCACAGTAAAACTTATAAAACCTATGGTAATCCTCGTCGTCTGTAGACGCTTTCAGAAATGAAACACAGTCTTCTCGTACAATGAGAAGCGCGAATAATAAGAGGCTATAAAAATGAAATGTCTCTCACAATACATTAAATATAGAATACAGAAAATATTTACCTAGCTACTGTGCAACGCTTGCATTACAGAGATAAAATACGGTGCCAAGTCTTCCTCGGGCAAAAGAAGCGAAACGAAAGGAGAGATTTACTGTGGAAATTTTGGAAGTCAGCCGGGACTGTTATGTGGTGGCTTTCATTAATCACGCCATGGAAAAATACCATCCACTTCCAACTAACTCCTTTGCTGGACATCACCTTCATAGTTTGATTCAAAACTTATTCTGCACCAAATCCATACCTAAGTTCCTTCGTGTTGAAACGTTTGATTGCCCTTCGAAAAAGGAGAGAATTCAGTGAACAGTGATCCGAATTAGCTATACGCATGTACGTTCTAATTTAAACGAATGAGCCGGTCCTAAGCCTACTTAAACAAATTTACAGCGATCGTTTCTTCTGAAGGTGACCCAAATTACCATGAAAAAAGTTTAACAGCCCTTTATTTCAGAACAAACAGAGGCTGTTGGTGGGAATCCCGTGTAATCCGGCCCACTTATCACGCGTGCAAAATGCAAATTCAAGCGGGGGCCCAGCGTACGCAGAATTAACGAAACCGGACCGGGATACGTACGTCACCGAAATTGTCAAAGTTTGCAAGTAACATTATCGCGGGATAAACAAGGTAATACATATAAGAGACTCAACCGAAATCCAAAACCGTTCATTAAACATTATTTATATTTTGCATTTATAAAATAAACAAAATTAAAGACAAATAAAATATTGAATACGAACGTATTTTTTGAACACAGTCCTTTTAAAATTCAAATGAAGAATGATCAGAGATGAATTATGAATCCAATGTGAAACAATAAACAATTCTGTCTAATTAAATGCCACGCAGGCGTTGTATAATTCAAAAAATGAACAAAGGAGCATCACGTGTTGAATAGTTGTAATACTTGTACGCTTTTCAATACCTCTTCACATTATTGATTGGTTTCTAAGAAAAGTTTGGCTCGCCTGAACTATTAATAGCTTAGGTAAGTGAATGTACCATCGTTTTATTTTTAAAAAAATCATGTGAATTGGATAGCTACATTACATTGGTAACGAATCATCAGTTATTTTGAATCAAATGTAAAAAATTATAAATGACATTAATTTATCTAAACGAGGATAACCTAATCGCATTAATTTTAGTGACATATTTAAATCAAAACAGCCACATATATCACTAGGAATACCTATACGTTTTTCGCCCAGACAAGGGTTTTTGATATACGTATATGTAAATCAAGAAGGGTTATCAGAGACCCAATTATAACATTATTATGTTGAAACCTTTGATATTTTGGTAATAACATTAATATCCAAGTGCGAGGCGAGGCTAATCTTCGCCCATTTTAACCGAGCTATGGTCTGCCGAATCCCAAAGCTTAACGCCCTGTTTGTTGGCTAATATGCTTTTAACACCTGCGTTTACCGAGTTATGTAATGTTTGTATGAGATAATGTAGCTTTTGTATGGAGTGGTGAGTGAATTGCGGCGCTGACGGCCAGTCGGTGGGCGTACAAACGGTTCTTGGTGATTGACTGATGTGTATTGACGCATTCTACTAACATTTTATCGGCAATGCAATATATACCTAAACATAGTGTATGGGCTGCTTGTTAAAAAGAAACTACGAATATTAATCTGATTCGTATCGATATTTTTCTTTTTTATTATCTAGGTAGGTACTTACAAGAGTCACGAGTAGGTAAAATTTTCATTTTATCTGCTTAGCCAATATCTTTAGTTAGGTTGTTGTTTAGTTTTAAAATACAAAACATAACATTTGAAATGACAGCAGTAGGTACCTTCGTGAACCGCATTAGGTAAATCAATTGATAATAAATAAATAAATATTCTACATCACTGGTACCTAATCGTATTTGGAAAACAGAAGCCTCATTTTTTCATTCATAAGTGCTAGGTACTAAGTGGCATAAGCTATTTAATTTGAATGTGTTCAGATAGTTTGAAATGATCATAATTTTGGACAACTGTTGAAATTTAAAGTAGAATAGGCATGTGGTTTTAGGCCAATTAAAATCCAATCCAATTAAAATCGAATATCTTCATGTGTGGAATATTCATAAACAAATTTACCACTCATTAGGACGTGTCTTGCCACCTTTAAACATAAAACAGGCAATAAAAATAAATAAGTAGGTAGGTACCTAATTAGTTTTATGTACAAGTAGCCCATTCCCAATGCAAGCTGATTTAAAATTATTTAATGAATACGTTTTAACAATTTGATAATTAGAAATTTCTTACCATCATCCTCACAATAATTAAGTGGGTAGGTATACCTACATATGGCAATGTAACAATATTTCATTCGTTCTTAACCATTAAATTAAATAAAGTGAATAATGTACTTAATTTAAAACTCAAATAAAGCTTTGTGCATATTACACATTTTCATGAATTTTGTCTTAATTACTAGAGATTAAGACAAGGGTTCCCAAAGGTTATCTATTATAACTACCTATTTATATATTTAATTAGGTAGTTATAGTTATACATTATGTTTATATATATATAAAACATAAAAATCGTGAAACCTAGATAAAAGTGAATCAAAGTTAAAAACTTATAAAACAAAGTGAGTGAGATTCATAGAATATGGAAAGTGATACATATTATGAATAATCATTTATTTGATTCAAGTCTCATTAATCCATCTATACCCAGTGCAAATATTTATTATGCATGAATATAATTATATATGCATGAATATATATCTATTGGCATAGAAATGGAAGATTATGCTTATTCGCATATTAGAACAAGGGTTTTATACCTAATGCGAATAAATAATTGATAGCTTGGGTGCTAATGGCGCCATGTAATAATGTTCTTGCATGTTTATTTTTTTATGATTACTTAATCTATGTACGAGTAGGTAAGTAGGTCACACAGATCACATGTGTAGATAACTTAAATTTTCTCAGCCAAATAAAGTTCCTAACTTAGGCCTCTCCTGATATATGCTTGAAAGAGTCCCTTGCGGCGCGACTGGAAGCAGTTAGACTTGGTAACGGAAGGTCTAGGCTGACCGATCCTTTCACCACAATGGCTCGAAAATTTTGCAAAAATAAGTGCCCTTTAAATTGAGTACCTACTTAAGTCGTAAAATATTATAGCATAACATAATATCCAAGTTTAATCAAAAAAGACACAATAATTATATATCACACAATTATTTATTAATAAGATAATTTTTGCATATCTATTCAGCTTTAAATATATTACCCACTAACAATGCATATGTAGTTATCTAAACTAAGCAAGTCGTGATTAGATCTTACGTAATGTTGTGGCTAATAAATCATAAATAACATAACATCAAATCCATCACAATACATTATATACTTAGATTTAATTTGTATCGAATACTTCATTCGAATCGTATACTTTATGAAATGAATTTGTGATCGACTTTAAGTGATCAAAGTCGAACATAATAGATAAAGAATTTCGTAACTCCGCCGAGCAAAAGTCAGGGTCATTATCAGGTTGAATAATGAATATTTTGTTTCTCAATTTGAGACAGTAATAAACACAACGGTTATGCCTTCAGTGATAATTGTTACCAATACCTACCTACTATTACTATTTTTAACTGTCTGCCATATCAAAAGTATTTCAAGTTTAGTTGAAGCTTATAAATGGTTCTCATCTCCAGTAGCTCTGTCTGTTGCCCGAATAAAGTTGTTTGTAAACTTATCTGTACCTCAGTTTAAACAAATCATGACAAGATTAATTGAAAACTATTAGTTCTCGATTGTACACTTAATTAATACCCGTACAATACTGTTAAAAGTACAGCTATCAACAAAAGTTTATAAGTTGACGGTTACAAATCTATCGTACTCAATCAATGTCTGTTAGGAACACTACATTTTCCAGACTTCGCATTCATACAGCATCAGTTAACTATCAACTTAATTGTACTTTAGTAAAGTCTAAATTTCATTGTGTTAGTTTTCCTTTTTCAAAATACCTAATATAAGTGATCCTTGCAATGACGTTTGTGTTCTACTTGGTACTTGGGCCGCTGTTTTTATATTCATTTATAAAGCAATAACATTATTATTACTTTTTGAAAGTTTCACGATGTAAGTATTTTCCACGCTGGTATAATTGCCATTAGGCCTTGTATTAAAGGTATTTGCATAATAATTTCAATCGATATAATTACAGCCATAACTCAAAATTTGTTTTAGTTGGTCGGGGACGAAGTCATTATCAGATAATAACAAATCGTTTACGCTAAGGGCCTACGCACACAAAACGAAATGAGCGAGATATGAACGCTACTTATGCAAAAGCACGCCACAACACAAATCTATTTAAGCTCGCACGATGTATACGTATTTACAATATTTCTATTACGATAAATTGTTCAGCTAAATTTTGTGGCTTTAGCCCAGGTGAAGGCATATCTGCATATTTATGAAACCGCGGAAGCCTCCTTAAGGGGAGCGTCTTATTTTAAAAATGGCGGTAAAATGTTCGTTTTTTTTACCCCCGCAAGTTTTTAACAAGATCCACCTTATTTATGCTGTACTAGGGCGGGTATCTGATGAGATTTATTGTGGGGAAGCGTGACGGATCGAACAAGTTCGCCAGCGAATACGTTTTGGCTGAATTTAAATTGGCTCCTTTACGTATTTGTATCCTTTTCGATAAGAACTTGCCTAACTCGTTATGTCCACATGGAAATGCGATGAAACTTTACAGAAAAAGGAAAGTCACCACAGAAAAACCTTCTTGAACGTGCCTAAGGCTTATGAATTATTAAATAGACTTGATATATAAGTACATGCATAAGGGATTTAGCTTTGTTTGCTTTGTGGTGTATTCATTAATGTAGCTAGTTGCAATTCAGTTTTGGAAAAGTTTATCATATGCTCCCTTTGTATTTGATAATGAATTGTATCTTTAACTAAGTCTAAATACTCCTTTTCAATTTTATTTGAATCAAGTTTATCGCGGTATGGGTGCTCTACAACCTATTTTTATAAAATATCTTTTAAGGTACAAGGAAATTATCATAAGAGTAAAAGAATGTTTGATTTTTGCAAAAGCAAATTGTTTGATGTTTGGGTTTTGTTTGTAAAAAGTTCAAAAAGAGGGAATGAAATACATACCTGGTCTAAAAATATTTGATAAATATTTAGAATCATTCATAGGTTTGTGACAGTTGTAACCAATAAATTAGGAATTTAGAGAGAGTTATCTCATACACGTTAGGTACGATAACTCTCATACCTCACGTGTATAAGAACGATATCACAATACCTTCGAATACCATACAACTTTTACAGTGTAGGTAGCTAAATCATCGGTATCAAACATTGTATCCAGAAAACAATAATTCTTAAAACCCAGCCCATACATAAATCTTACATACATTACATACATAACTTAATTAAGAAGAACCTTATCAGAGCTCAAGATCTTCTATCTTAACCGTATCACTGGTATTCCATGGTAATTACACAAACATTTTTGGTCTTCAATTAACAACCATAAACTTATTTTGAATTTTATAAGATATTAATTTACACAAAATTAAATAAATAGGTAAATTACATAGGTACTCATATATTCGTGTTCTTAATTTAGTTGTTAATTTGTAAATTCCACTTTTTACCTGTACTTGTAAGTAATGAGGACAAGTGCAATTATAGGTATTAGATATACCTACTTGAGTCGTTTATTAGTAGGTAATAATTCAATGTACCCTAAAAAAAGATTCCTAGGATGTTTCTAAGCTCAATTCGTATCTAATAAATGGGTCCGTGATGCAGCAAGTGCTACTGTTATACATGACATCCCGGGCTCGATTCTCAAGTTAAGCAACGAATGTAGCCTATGCAGTGTTAGGTTGGGGTCAGCAGAAAAAGTCCAGTTGATGCCAATAAATTTTACTATTACGTAGGAACTGAAAGATGCTTAATACAGTACATTAATGTCTGGATTATATGACCCAGGAATCGTATCCAGAACCTTACGATCGCACGCGTTATTTTGATCTACAGTATTATCTAACGTGACAATTACCGCACACGAATATATCGGCCAATAAACTTTACACCCACAAACAATGAACATTCTAAAATTAATTCAATACAAACGTTATATCACAACAATTAATTTAATAATTAAACGTCAATGATTACGCCACTCAAACGATCTGTCACAAATTCTGTATACTCATTATGATCAAAAAACCAGTCTACCCTGATACTCGGAACAGCTTTCCGTTTCCCAGAACTCTGATGTATCCAAAAACATAAAATATGATAAGGGAGTTCTGCGTGCACTGGTGGCAGTATCTCAGTGCAAATCAGTCAAAGGTGACCTAGGGTCAATTGATAAGAAAGACCGTTGACAACGCGTTATTATATTATGAGATGCTCTAATTGCTCTGTATCCAAGTGGAACCGATTGTGCACTGTTCCTCAATGAACTTCTTGTTTTAGGATTATAATTAGTGAATAGATTGTTACGAATATTTTTTTATAACTAGCTCCAAGAAGATCATGAGTCTGCTGATTGAAGCAAGAGGTTCCGAAGCAAGCTTTTCTCTTGGTTTAAAAGGTCAGGCGGCTGTCGTTCGTATGTCCTTGAGGTATTTCTCTTTCCAATGGTAAGCAGAATCGACCGCCCTCATTATATTATTACTAGGTATGTACCGGTATATACAAATTAAATTAGTTATTGATAATTAGGAAAGTAGGTACTTCATATAACACAGGTAAGGTAAATAAACGATTTTTATAAAAGATTTTTTAACGTTTCTTTTCATCAACAATAACTTTATTTCAATTACGTATGACTACAAAAAATTTGAACAATTGCATTGTGAACAAAGAATATACTCATTAAAACAGCGGCGGCGGTAACTGCTAACTAAAAACTAAACTTTGAGCGTGATAACCGCTTTTCTTTTATGAATAGGAGAGACAAATGAGGTTAAAGTGCAAAAATACAGGCTACAGATTACTTTTATTCCATACACACGCCAGAAATTCCTGATACCTACGGTAGGCAGTAAAGTAAATCACAAGACTGACGAGCAACATTCTCTACTGAACTCAGTCTACATTTTCTACTTGGCCTAACAAATACTATATGAGAATATATTATTTATTAGACCAAGTCACCCACAAGAACTATTTTGTTAAAATCGTTATAAGTAGGTATATCTATTTATTTAGCAATTAAAATTTAGTTATCAAACTATATCTCTCGAAGGAGATTGAATACAAGAACCTCGCAGGAAAAAGGCAAAGGGATAAGAGATAACATATCCAAAAACTTACCAACTAATGAGGTGTACATAAATAGGTTCTGTGGGTTCATGTATTATTTATTACGGACCAAATGCATTTTTTGGTCTCTTACCGCGCGTATCGCGGGTATTTATGAAGCTTAAGTTAAGCTGTACGGTTAAGAAAACTAATGATGCTAGCTAGATATCTGAGTGCCTACTTTCATTTCAAATAGCGATACCTACTTATATGTTTTTTGCTGAAAGTAACATATTTTTCTAATTAAATAATTTAACAAAATTATAAAAACTAAAACCCCAGGAATGGTAGTTTTTGAAAACCTCTTGC
This sequence comes from Eilema griseolum, assembly GCA_963662185.1. Lineage (NCBI taxonomy): Eukaryota > Metazoa > Arthropoda > Insecta > Lepidoptera > Erebidae > Eilema > Eilema griseolum. The sequence goes on along the minus strand of OY759242.1, from coordinate 16,259,187 downwards.
GTTTAGCACTAAAAAATTTGATATCTTTATTTAAATAATTCCGTAGATATGAATTGACGTTCATTGACGTTTATTGAAATTGGTTCAGTCGTTTAGTAGTTAGAGAACACAGAGATGAACATACATACCAACAGCACGTTACGAGTAGGTTACCTATACAACAACTTTTATGGCATTGCTGGCGTCGTATAAAATATTGTGACACACTTGTGACAATCTGCCAACTCCAAGTTTAAATAAATCAATCAACATGTCAAATATACCTATGGTTCAGTGGCCGTCACTATGGAAAGTCATCAACATCCGATAACCAATCTAGCAATAGATATCACCGCATTTTGAATTTGGAATGTAGGTTGCGGATGTCAACATGACATTTGCAGTATTTAATGAATGACAGAAACATATTTCTAAAGTAGGTGAGTAAGTAGGTACATCCAAACCTACATAGAAACAGGACTCGGTGATACTAAATGTAAAGTAATAAGTCTAATCAAGCGAATTCTTTAAAACATTTATCCTGGAATGTGCTGGATTTTTTAAATCGTTGTTTATCTCGGTATTACATGTTTTACGACAATTAGCAACCTAGGTACTCGCGAACATACCTATTTATAACACGAGGAAAAAAATATACGTGTTATGATAATAATTGCTAACGTAGCAATTAGCATAGCACCTAGACAGGCTTAAGCGACAGCTTCCATTTACACACACACACGCACACACACAAAATACCTACCTATACCTAACATCTCTTACTTTTCTGTACCTACATCAATCTGAATTCTCAATAAATGTATTATTCAGAGTATTAGTACTCGCTACGTCGACAAAAACAATTGGCATACAAAATGCAACACATGTCACATGTTGTCGATATGCAAAGTAATTATGTATGAATTATGTAAAGTGCTCAGCTGCCAGAAATAGTTGCCGTACAATGAGAACTGTATCTGCCAGATTCGAGCCGCCTTTTTGTGTTTTTGCAAGATCCGATTAACACTGAAATGCTATCGCAGTTTCATCAAATCGAATATTGCTTTTGCAATCTATACTAATGAGGTAATAAACAGAATCTTATATGTAGTAATTTGAATAGATCGTGATATAAATAGATAAACATAATATCAACACGTTACCTCTTTAATGATACTACGAGTATTAAAGAGATTATTACCTCTTTAATAACACTATTAAAGAGGTTATAATTATACAGGTTCGTCACAAAAAAAAAGAATTCATTTGATGGGAGTTCAAATTTAGAATCATACGAAATTAGGATTTTAATAAAACAGAACAATGTTCGTGTATTCATACGTCACATCAATGCTTGTTTTCATGGACTGTATGTTCACAATTTACGTCTCTCGCGGGAGACGAAGAGTAATGTCGGTGTAGGGAGAAAATGTAAAAAAAAATCGCTACGAGTCGGTCGACAAGTTCAGCCAATTATAACTGACAAGCGGCGCAGGCGCGCCCGCTTGCTCAATTTCAAGCCTTCAAGCCACATACTTTAGTATTTCATACCATATAATGTTTAATACGTTACTCTCTAACATTTTCGTGAAACAAGAATATAACTAAGTACAAATATTATGTTTTTTTCTTTAATTTTAAAAACAGCATAAGCCAATGAAACTGTTATTTAAACATGCTTCATATACCGACATTAAATATTATTTATTACAGCTATTCTACTTGAAGTTAATATTTTCGTGTGTACCTAATCAAAATATCTATTAAGAATAGCTTCCAAACAGTACTTATGTAACTAAAATTCCAAGTTTCATTTTTAAATTCTATTATCTGCCTTCTACCTTCATTACAGGTACGTTCGAAAAGTTAAAAAGTGACTCGGAATGAATCATGGCGTGCGATCCCTAAGAAATATTACACCCAAGCTGGCACCATAAAGCAAACTGCGTGGCAGAGGCGATACAACGATAGCGACACTGCGAGACCCGACAGACACCACAGAACTCGCCTTTCTGAACTTACAGGGTGTTCTTAATACTAACATTTAAAAACACCCACACTGGGGAGCCAAACGCTACAAACACCGTCAGCTCTACAAATAAAGAAAATCTTAATCATTGTCTAATTAAAGAAACCAGTGACGTGTAAAATATTTAATAGATAAAAATAACTGCGTTGGCAACTATGCAAGTTGTGGTGAACACTACTATTTTCACGTAATCAATTCAAAAAGTTTCATTTTACAAGAAAGAACGTCTAAATTAGATACGCTGCCAAGTTTTTTCTGTAGGTATTTATATGAAAAATAAGTACGTAATTATCGAGTTTATTAATTACAGTGCTATATATATTCTTCTTTAGGAAAATGAAATCACGGAAAATTATAACTGGCTTCTAATTAGTGTAACTAACAAGTCTTTAATTAAAAGTGCGACAGTATTATTAAAAAGAGAACCACCTGTGTGTGACTCCCACATATTTTACTCACCAACACAGGGACGTAATGAAGCAATTATATATCGATATTTTTATGCATAAAATACTTGGCGGATATCTGGTCGGGCCGCGTTGGAACGCTCAGAAATAAAACAAAGCAAGAGGTTATTGTTGGCGCGGGTAGGTGTGTGCCCGTCTCGGTTATCGAGCTTTTAACCCGACGCGCGACACGTCGCGACATCTACACAATTTATCGCCTCACTAGCCCACTACTCATTCGTATTTCCCTGACAGAATAAATTTCGAATAAACAACCGAAATGATTGAACATGAACACAAAGCACGGCGATTTTTGTCTGGTGGCCGTTGTTTAGAGCGGTCGAGTGACTTATGGGAACGCCCGTGGAACTGCATTGCTGAGTGTTGAACAGCAAAATTTGCTCTCCATAGATAAATTATCTTTTGATGGAGCTTCATAGTTTATGATATTTGAATTGCAAGTATGTATGGTACCTTTTTCCTATCACTTGAGTGAACACATCCCGAAGTGCGTCGAAGAAACGTAGAACGGTAGCGCGTGGAGTACCCACTTAGTCATTTTCACTTCAGTTATCTTGCAATGCGCGATGAATGATGGCTACGTAATATTTTACCTCAATTTTTCTGTTATTTCCACACCTCACAATAGTGCGAGTGCCATAAAGTTAATTTATAAAGCGGGTATTAAAATTATTTAAACGAGTATGTTAGATAAAATACCTAATACGGCTAAAAGTGAACACAGACTTTTAGAGGATATAAAATATACTAGGTTAAGATAGGTATAACCCTATTTTTTAAAATTATTAATTGTCATACTTACATCAACTTATTGTTACACCTACCTACGTTACTTGTTCAAAAGATACGCTATAAGTATTTTCTATTTTAGGTAATTTACTTGTAATCTATATTTTATTTATTAAAATATTAATTTAACTTACTATGGATAAAATAGTTCAAATAAATAAAGAGAGCATCGGTGTGCGTGCTGGCCGAGTTTGTTCAACTCTAGCTGCAGCCGAGTTAACTCGTTGCCACCGATTTATGTGGCAAACTTTCAGCTCACGGCTCCTTCGCGACACTCGCTTCCTTTGCGCGATTGTTTCTTTGCAAAAGAATTTTCTTTCTTTTTAATTATGCTTCACAAGCTACCTGGACGATGGCTTGGCGTAGAGTAGATTAGGTAGGATACCTTCGCACTTTTTAAAACTTTTGATACACGTTATATTAGGTTCCACCTACGTGAACTGGTTTGCGACTTTTTCAGTTTAGTCATATTATACATACTAAAGAAAGGATGAGGGAAGGAGAACGGTCACAGGGAACTTAATAGTTGGGTATGGCTGCAAATTGTATCTACCTAACCTACACTACGGTCCTATAACTAATGGGCCCCTAACTTAATCAAACAACCATTTATCTATACCCACCTATATAATAAAAACTACGATGGTGTTAACAGATTCACTGAATTTAGGTTTTCTTACTTTAGGAAATCAACACGGAGATTTCCTAAGTGATGTAGTCCGAACTGAATTAATTTAATAGCTTATTTAGATTTCTCTTATCTTTATTATGTTTTTTTATAGTTTTTAGTTTTTGAAGTCGGTTTTTTTACAACTTTGTTTATTTATACAATATGTGTAGCAGGTTCCTCCAAGCACCGTCAACCAACAGTATTAAAAGTATCCTAGTTGTTTTGGGAAGCTTGATGCTGTAATTGAAAAGTGGTTTATCCTGAGTGGCTACACCTACATTGCATTCTAAGTGTGAGAGGTTGTTTTCTCACACGGGGGAAAAACTATTTTGATTTTTTTTAATCTATATTTAGACTCCAATCAGTAGTCATAAATAGCTAAATAATAATTTGGTACTACGTGTAATACCGGTTATAAAAGAAGCATAGCTAAAAAATAAAGAACGAAAATGTTGCTTAGCTATCTGCTTCACAATCTGAACCCGGGATGTCAACTAAATACCGTAGTCCTGATTTCAACAAAATAAACCATACCTAACAAACTCTTGAGTAAAAAAGGAAATACATATCTGTCGCCGTATATCCCGTAGCACAAGTTTAATTCTTTGTTTATTTACTTTCGGTACGAGAGGGTTAACTTACACGAACTAGTGTCCAAGACTCGTGTCAGCGAGCTGACAATTAGCCAGGTGACATCTGACGACACGGGGCGCGGTCGTGAGACACGACACCACCTATCTTTATGTACGAACAACTACTCACTTAATGGAAAGCTTTATTCTTTGTATACGTACTAGGTACACAAACACATAATTAATTATGTAAGTACGCACCTACCTGTCTACTAAATTCACAAAAGTACAGGTGCGTTCCTAATCTTTTCGCAATACATTACTTTTATTCGACATATACGGCCATTTTGATACAGGAACAACTACTTTGAGCACCCATAAAGCCATAAAAACTACGAGAAAAACACCAAAAGTTCCAAATGATATCAAAATTGGTAGGTATACCACACTTCCATTCATTCTGTTCACTGATAAGATGGGCCGAATAGTGGCTGGACATTTATCTTAAAGATTAATGAGCCAATTTTCTTAGTTGGCTATAAAAAGAATCGCTAGGCCGACCTCGAAAGCCATCACGACCACTTACGGGTTAACTTTGGGAAACGTGAACTATGCATTGCTAAGCAAAAACATGTAGGTATAACTGACGCATAGATGTTTCGCAATACAAATCATCAATTGAAGGCTGTGAAATGTAGTGAGGTCGAAGTTGATTTAGTGTACCTAATGTAAATCATATTGAATTTCAATGGTCGAGGCAAAATGTACCATGGATATAGTACATAAGTGACGTATAATGAATCTACTTTGTTCCAAACAATTAATAAACTTATCCTGTTATGTCCGTGATGAGTTATAACGTCCCTCATAAATATGTAAATTAACGTTCTATTTTTCCGTCCGTAAAAATTAAAATTTCGCAAACATTTATGAAACACTTGCCCTAAGGGACAATGCTGTCGATAAATAAAAATGGAAATTTAAGTTCAAAGTAACAATTATAAGGACAAAATTCTTCCCCCGTCCCTCGGGCGAGATATAAGGAAACAAATTGGATTAAAGTGTCAAAGGTGAAATAAAAAAACGCGTATATACTTTATCTTCCGCGATGTCTGTGCATCGTCAGCGGTCTCGGGTGTACTGGCACAATATTGGATAAGCTAATATAGTATTTTACGTAATAAAAATATGGTCCACAATTCGATGAAAAAAAAAACATCTGTAAACATCACATAGGCGACCGTAATCGTATTTGCATTTAAAACGGTAAGTAAACATAGTATTCAGTGAATGGACGAGTCCGTGTTTATGACTCGTTTTATGACCTGTTAAGCGTAAGGATCTCTCGTAAAATAAATTGTTTGATGGTCGCTCTACACATTTTATCTAGTGAGCATGTACCCTAGCTTGTTTGTTATCAGTTCGAATCTAACTGTTTTATATAATTACTGACAAACTGCTGCGGACTGCTAAATCAGAGGTTAGTTAGATTCCCGATCAGTTTAAATATTTGAATGAATGAAATTTGTATTTAATTTATTATTGCATACAATGTCATCATATATTTAATCTAAACATCTTATAAATTTTATTTATTTTTATTGCGTTAGTCGGGATATTTTTATGAAAACTATATACATACTTAGGTTTATACCCAAATAATATTTATGGTAAGATATTACAGCTATGCTAAGTTAGACTTTAAATAACATATAACATACATAAACATAACAAACTTATTTATTGATTCTTCAAAGTCAACCTTACCAGGAGTTTGGGTTAGTTTGAATGGGGTTCAACTCTCAACGTCGCGTATGTAGGTTTAACCATAACCGTTTGGTCGGTACGCTACATCTAAACTAAACAATTTACTGATTTTTTAACCTATTTTGAATTAAAATTTAACACAATTAAGAAAGCGCTTTATAAATGCAGCTACAAAGTACCTAGTGTATTCATTTACAAGCAGTACATTGTTGTGTAACCCTGTATCGCACACTGGGCGCTTTGTTTTCGCCCACATAAATCGGACCGCGCACACCGCGTTCTAACTTATTTTTGTTCGTACCTACACACGATAGATGGATCCAATTCCAAATTATGTCTATCTTGGGAATTAACGGTGGGACGGGGATTCCAGTTTATCCAAAAAAGTGCGGGAACTCACAGGGGTGTGAAGTGGGGGATGGAAAGGGGAACGGATGGAAGTTATTTTGGAATTATGATTCCGGATGCGTTCTCCGAGCGCCGCGTGTTTCACGCCTCGTTTCATAGTAATATCACCGGGTTGCAGCCGTTTAGGTGCATTCGGATGCTATATTTACGGAACACTTGCATATGAGTCAATTGTGTGAAAATTAACACCGGTTATAATCCAATTCAGATGTACTAGTTCCAATGAAAGCATTCAAGACTTTAAACAATACTCTCTGGTAGCACAGTGGAAGCTAGATTGATGCCCGTACTGGGCAACGTTTTATTAGGTTTTTCTATGCATTTTTAGTAGTAGACGGGAGTTTGGAAAAAGTGCTTGGTTAGCGACAATATATACTTTCATCATCATATCATCATCAAAATAAAACCATCTAGGTACCTACCTATATTAGGTATACGCACAAAACCTATGTACTTATATTAGGTAGTGATGTTAAGGTAGAATTAATTATCTACTCCTACTCAATTCCACACGCTCTCATGTCATAAAAAAATATTAAAATCTCCAGTAACCCTCGAAAGCTCACGCCTATTTTTATAATGTATAAACCACACATTCCGGACCTAATCCAGTTCGCGTTTGGACCAAAATTAAACCGTCTGGCCAAAAATGCGGGACGTGTGTTTTAATGGGGTGTCACCAGGGTTCTTAAGTATTCCACCGGCCCACCCTATAATACCCAGTCTCCTTAGTCTGGCACGTCCTCCCCATGATATATTAGTCCCAGTTCGTCGTACATAATTTTGTAGAGGGTGGTTGGTACCACCTCTTCTCCCCCTGCGAGTGAACCGACCGATCCTTACAATACGAAGGTTTTGTTTATTGGCGTATAATAAGTACAAAAGTTAATGATTATTGATAATTATCTGCTTGTGAAACAGGTAGGTATACTTAGATGTTTTGGTTTGATTATTTTGAATGTTCTATTTTTAAAAAGTGTCTAAATAACCTGTGTAGTGAGTGCACGTGTACGGTTGAACACTGTTTCAGTACCAAAGCTTAGCATTACAATGTACCTACTCACCAATTTCTTATACCTAGTTCTAGAACATTTTATGTTTTTTATTGAATGTATTTTATGTGATAATTATTAAAATGATAAAGATATGATGTGAATAAATAATACATTCAACATAAACTTAGTCTCATTACACTGAAGCATGTATAATTATGATATTTATGAATAATAAAATGTGTTAAAATATAAGTTTATTTACCTTAATATCTAATTTATTCCATTTAAAAATATAAGAGTAGGTAATGCCCAAAATTAAAGTAGAGGTCTGAAGTGTGCAAGGACAGGAGAGTATAGCTTCATCATTTCTACGGCCCAAACGAAATAAAAAACCAATATTCTATGCAACAATTGCGTATAAATGCAAAATTTTAGCCACTTTCATTCAGCCGTTTTTGTTTGTTAAGATGTACAAAAGTATGTTTTTGTTCTTTGTATTAATCAGATACTTATATTGTATTTTAGTAACTTACCTCTTCAATTATTAATTAACAGATGGCAATAAGCAAGTATAATATAGGCACATAATATACTAGCAGAATCTAATGTGAAACCATCCATACTGGTGTGGTAAAACTTAATTACGGATACACAGGAGAGTCGTCAATCTGCTGCAGTCACGTGTTCTTCAATATTGAGTTAGGTGCACAGTGTTCCGAATTCCAATAAAGCATTCCATAGATTTAGGGGAAATATTTGAAAGTATGTGTGCGGTCGTTATTTATTTTAATGGGCGTGACTGTGAATTGAAGTAATCAGTAATTTTTGAAATTCCCTATTTTTTTTTATTTTTAATAAGTACCTACCTATATTAATTTTCCCTATTTGAAAGTATTAGATCATCTCATGTTATTTAGTAAATTCTATGCTCGTAGTATTTCGTATCAATAAACGTGTCCCTTCTCTACTACAACGAAAATAGAACCGTAATACAAAAAACTTTCGAAACAATTATGAAGTTTCAGTAATTTTGTTGTGTTGGTAACTTCGGTTAGGGAACTTCGTGCACAATGGGCGCCACATATTAGACGAAGTATAATATAAGTCCATTAGTTAAATTAAGTAAGATTTCTCACCCTATCTTGTAGAGTTATTTATCATGCGTGTACCTAAATTAGGGATTCGCTGCAATACATTGTGGTTAAAGCATTTAATTTTGTACTGTACATAAATTTTCATTTAGCTAATGTGTACGTAGTGATCAATTACGATACATTGAAATCAGAAGGGCTTCTATGAGTATACATACATTCGGATCTTCGGGTTTTGGGACCAAATCTTCACACAAAGCATGAATGAAAGAACCATTTAGGTACCATGAAATTTTCAGATACAATTCGGTCTTTTCCGATTTCAGTCGCCCGAATTGTCATGTGCTGTCTTCGAACTCGTTAACTGCCCGAAACTTCAGAAGTAGCATTGACATTTGAGAGAGTTAGATTAGATTGAGACTGGATTTTGCACAGATTTTTATGGCTCTCTGATGTAGATATAGGTAGATTTACAAGTCTGCCATTATACGTCACAAGTTAACACTAATGTTACAAAATAGTATTGGTATTTAAAACACTTAAATAGATAACATAGACTTTCAATATTGAGTCATTTGAAAACAATACAGTATAAATAGATACCTACTGCAAATCACGCCTACGCGCCTTTTCCACAAGCAATAGTAAGTTTATGGCGCCCCTACACACCAAATAATATCGATATTAGTTTCTAATGGTACAATGTATAGTTATTACAAAGCATAGTACCTATTTAAAATATACCTAGTAAGTATACCCACTATTATATGCTCAATACCTAATCTGTTTAATATGGAAAACAGCGATTTATGCAATTTGAAGTTAATTAAGTATTCACTGATACCTATTTAAAAAAACCAATTTAAAATTATATCGATATAGATAATGACTTGATAAAAATCATTTTGAGACAGTCATTTAGAAATAATGATAAGATGACAAAATTTAAAATAAAATAAAGCCAACTATGAAATTATGAGAAAATAACTTCGAGTTCGTAGATTGTTACCTAATAATATCCATTCGCACTATTATGTGAGAACTAAATGTTAATAATTCCCATGTTTAGCATCAATCAGATATATACCGTCTCAGATGCAAGGCTTAAGTCTACTTGTGTCTGCGTACCTAATAGTGCCCGGAAGACGGTAATAAGCTCTACTTTACGTGGGACCGAATTCAATATTTGGTGAAATGTGGGTGTTAATTCATCATTTTGTAGAAGTTATGCCCCGTCATGTAGATATATCTTTCGTAAAGAATAATCCTTATACCTTCATCCTTCATATTGAAGGTCTGGTTTTCCAGGTACCATTTAAATGCCGGTTTAAAACAGTTCATGGTTCTGACCTGTAGGTAATGCCTGTCAGTTTTTGTCACAAGGTAAACTTGAGCCATATCAGGGTGTAGTTACGATCTCTCTGGTCAGATGGAATCTTATTATTTATTAAGTCATAAATAATATTTAATGCTATTTGCAATACCACTACATGTCATTAAAATATATGAAGACCGGTATTCCTTATACCTACCTGTTTATACAGATTACGAATTTTATGTTTTTTTGTTCGACAAGTTAAATATTTATCTACAATATTTTGTTAATAACATACCTGACGTACATCACAAAAAATTCGTTATGAGTTCCAGTAACCTATGGATTTGTCATGTCACTTTTTAATAAGTTTAAATTTACAATTTTAAAAATTAACGTAGATCTGTACCTACTCTAACTGATCCAGTAGGTAGGTACCTACCTATATAAAATTTTGTATTTTTTTAAAATAATAAGTAACCCTCTAGGTATAGTAGGTACTATAGGAGGTAAAGTAATCTATCAATGTGTTAGCTAGGGTAACATATTATATCTAGGTTTTTGATTGATATTCAACTTTCTAACTTGTTGTACTTTTACTTTACAGTGTCATCGCAATACCTACATAAAGATGCTCCCTTTAAAACCGGTTACGGCCACAGTCTGAAGTCCAAGCCCAAATAATAGATGAAATTACTCTAGTCTTGCATTGAAAATTGGATCTAATCTTCATGACAGTAAAGATGAAAATGGAACAACAAGCTTCTAACAAAGAATTAACATTAGATTTCATGATGAAATGTGACAGTTCATTATGTGGAAGATAACTAACGCACTGCAGTGAGTACTCGTGAACGCACCTACACTTTAGGCTGTGTCGAGTGAGGAACGTGTTTTCCAGCTTGGGGCATGCGTGCATAAACCATTCAGGTATCCGATTAAATTATTTAACGTCTTTATTCCCCCGCGGAGCACGCAGGTTGCATGCCGGCACGCGGATTTTAAGATACATGGACTTAGCGTGTAGGCTACCTAATCTATATCAAGTCTATATTCTACGCAGATACTCAATCTATGACGCAGTAAGGGATTTCAAATACAAGATTAAGAGGTTTTAGATTAAAGATATTCGGGAACGTAGGTCAATTGACATTTCATTCAGAGACATATGAACTCGTACTGGAAATAATTTTGCGCTCTTGGGACTTCATTGCCATAGACTAAAAATGGCACACTGCCAGCTAATGTGTTGTGATTTAATATTATCTAAATTACCTATGATACGCATTTATATGTTGTATTTAAAAGCTTTTAATGTAAACAAATACTCCGTATAGTTTCAGTCATTTCATTTTGAGCCTGTTCGGTAGAGTTTAATTTCATTTCAATAAATCTAAACCAAATATTTTGAAAGTATATTTAGTCAATTTTAAATGGAAATGCCAAATAGGCGTATTATCTATTTTTGATTAGCCTTTAAATATGAGCAAAGACATATACACATATAAAATGATTATTACACAATTCATCAAACTAGTAATTAATAGGCTACATTTTATATTGATATTTATTAAGCTACTTACAATCATAAAATATAATATATTACACCTCTAAATCCTTTTATATTATAGAATATAGTTTTATATGAACCTTTATAAGAGGTCCTTGGAGAGGGACTTCCGTAAACGCTTGAACGACCTTGTTGATTGGGGTCTAGCACTCGGAACAAAACCGGAATATTAGAATAGGAAAGCCATATCGGACGATTCAAATTATAGTGAAATACCGATTGGAAGCCAAAATATGAACTATGAATCATCATAAAATAAATCGATTGTTGTATTTCGATTTCTATGGTTTACAAAACTTTAAAATATAACTACCTAAGTATTATAGAACCTTTTCAAAAAAAATTAAAGAATTAAGAACGTAAATTATATTGCTTGTGTTTAGGTACAGAGGCACATACCTACATAATACCTACTTGTATATAAAGGAAGTTGCAACTAGGCAAGACTACATGCTTAGTATTGTTTTTTTTCCACGTGTCGCTAGAGCGACTTATAACGAATTATAGGAGAAGGTACTTAATAAAAGTGAAAAGTGATTTAACGCTATACAGTAATTAGGTAACGTATTTTGACTGACTCTCACATTTATATTTAACTTAAACACAAGTGTCTATTCAATAGTTGTAGCAAGTTCCACCAAGTGCCATCGATCAGTCGTTAGGAACAGTTAACAAAATTACCCGTAATATGTGGTCCTTACTTAGGTCCTAGCCACTGGTCAATACTTACTTTGAAAGAAAAGATTAGGCATATGTAAGTATGTAATTAATCAGTAGGTATAGAACATACTAAATTCCGTACCAATAAAGCATTGTCTAATATTTAAGAAGGCTTTAACTGTAGTATATTATTTAATATTAAAGATCTTAAGGTAAACGGGCGGAGTGCCTGCAGTTCCGCGATAAGGCAACCCCTCCCCACTCAACCCACGCCTTTTTGGGGGGCGGCAGACTTAAGAGGAGGCCATACTTCAAATTGCGTTTAACTTAGATAGCTAGTTTGATACATCGCCCCCATTATTGCATATCAAAGGGCCCTGATAAAATTGTGCCGATGATAACGTCAAAGATTTTTTATTGGGGTATCTATTGTAGGTACATACGTGAGATTACTTGTGTGGAGAAGCTGCTGTCAATCTCGTTTTAAAATCATACCTGAAACAAATAAAATAGTTGGGTTAAATAGTTCATAAAATTTCAGATATTTTCAGTAACAGAATGACCATTCATTGTGATACTTACTAAAAATATCTGTTATTTTTTTCTTGCCGATAGTAGGTAAGTACTTTTAGTAGAAAAGTTCATTTTTTTAACATCAACTCACGCCTATTTCCCCGAAGGGGTAGGCAGAGGTGCTAGTACCCACATTTCGCCAGTTTATGTTTAGGTCCCAATGTAATAGGTAGCGAGCCTATTGCCATTAACTGGGCATTTATAAACCTGCGATAAATACACACATAACTTCGAAAAGCATTGAAAAGTTCAACACTTAGGATTCTTAAAAAATCGATGGATACCTTCATTCTGATATATAAAAGGTTTTAGAAATGTATTTTAGTGGAGTAGGAGCTATACTTTACAATAAATATTATAATAAATTAAAAAGATAATATTGTAGGTACAATAATACAATATCGCTTAAATTGCAAATTTTTCTTTCGGCGCAAATACAATTAATGGTGGCTTGAGGTGCTGTCACAGTAAGATTATCTATTTATTGATTTGATCGACGTTAAAATATAACATAGGTTCTGTCTGACTACAAAGATGATAATTCAAGAAATTCGACGATCTCGTGAAACGGTCGACTATTTTATGATATGATCAATTCTAAGATCTGGCCACGACATAATGTTTTTATTACTTGTCTGGTCTTGTCTTATATTTGATTTTTGTCGTTGTGTAGTTGTTATATGTATGTATAAAAAATATGACTATTGATTAAATAACTCTCATGAGGAGTTGTTCTATACTTAAACATAATTATTATAAGCTCATTGAAACCAATTATAAATCGTGCGAATATTTTTTATGAAAGTACTATATTTTATAATGAAACTACAAAGACTAATGTCTCATTTCTGTTTTAAAAATGTATGTGATTTATTAACACACCTTGTACCAACTAAATAAATGTGTGCAAATGTTGCGAAACAAATTACTAATAAAAGACCAATAAATTCAAAAAAATATTGCATTTCACATAAAAAATAAAACAATAAATAATGTGCCGTGAACTCATAAATGAAGTATCAAATGAAACACACATACATAAACAACAGGCGGAACGAATTGCAAGCTCAGCTCACAGCTCTACATCACGGGCGTAGAGACGCAAACATAGCGAAAATCGATATAACGCTGATTCCATAGTCGATATCTCAGTACCGAACGATATCGATAGATACGTATCAGTAGAAGCAATATATACCATTGTCACAGTTCAATTTAACAGCGCTTTAAGATTCACTCGAAAATGCTTCAACGTCAGTTGAAGTAAATTTTCTGGATTAATCGGACGTACCTATCCCTGTTGTTAAGAAAACTTAAGAACTGCATCTTCATATACAAATATTATGCCTTAGTTAAAAAGACATTATTAGATCTAATCGAATGTTTTAAATATAAAGCCACTCTTTGTGACGGTTATATTTTCACGGCTAGACCGTCAAAATATTTCCTGTAAATGCTGCGTAGAGATACGATAATAATCTGAATAAGAATAATTCTGTATATTATACAGAATAATCCACTAAACATACATAAAAAATCTGCTATTCTTTTTGTAATCGGTAGAACACCAAATACACTGAAATGTTACTGTTAGAATTACTTCTACTTAATGGTAACAATATACTGTTAACTAAGAACACGATCATTTTATTGTCATCTGATAGATTGGTATTTTATAGCATTTTACTGGAAAACATGCTAAGACTGTATGGAGCAGACCGTAGGCGTGTTCTGAAATCATTGTTCCAATGAGCATTACAGGGTAGGTACTTGGGGTACACAAAGGATTATTTTTAATTTTTATCCAAAACCAATATTCGGAACAACTCTCCGAAGGAATTTCCATACAAAGATTTGTATGTTTTCCAAAGAAAACATTTGTAACAACACTAAATGTTTTCTATAGGTGATATCGAAAATACTTTTTTTTTTACTCTACTCGGTACTCTACCTAATGGTAAATTGATTTATTATCGTAATAAGGTTTTTTTATTAGGATAGTTTAAGTAGGATGCATGTAATAACATTATTAAGAGTTAATAGAATATCTTATGTTTATTATGTCTTGTAAATTATATCGATTACAAAATATAGCGCTATAGCACGCAATGGTTTAAAAAAATATACTTTATAAATACACTGTGTACTCTAACATCCCGTAGTGTTGAAGTGTACAATGGTTTCAGAAGACGCAGCCCGTACACAGATCTGATGCATAGATTATTGCTATCTAATAATTCTCTCACGATTCAAAACTCACAATAGCCCAAAGCGAAACAGTATCGCTACAGATATATTAAACATCGAAGCCCAAATGAACGCACGGTAATTTATCGGGGCTACCCCGTGTGTATTAGCTGTATCCGACTAATGCCGGCTTTCGATATTCGGTGCTCGGTCGCGATTCGATATTTACGATCGAACGAGTCGCATTAGACTGTCCGCTCGTAGGTAAATTAGCACAGATGCTCGCCACTGTTACAGTGATTCATTTCAAATTGGCTTTTCAGCGGGTAAAAAAGCGGACCGAAGCAGCCACTGCGGTAGACGCTGCCTGGGGATTGCAGCTAAATAGCTTTTAAAAGAGTTTGCATTTTCCTTTTGAGCGGAGAATAGACGAAAACATCTGTCGAGACTTCAACCCTCCATGGTGAAATAAATGTTCCGTTCTTTTGTGGAAGTTAATTATGACTTCAGGGATATCTTTTTTAAGAAAAAGAAACGCAACGTATTGGCGTCCTTGTAATCAAATCTCTAAATCGGTACTATCGTAAAAATACAAAAATAACGTATCTTTCGTCTATTGCATTTTTTATTTAATTTCTTAATCGTATCTATAAAACAGCAGAAGTTATCTTTACAGTAGTTAAGTGGCATAAGTCTCTTTCCGTTGTGAATTAGGGCCTAGTACTTACCAACTCTACGAAGCTGCGGATATAAGCTAGTACCGTTATGTTACCAGACCCTGGAATAGGAAAGTACTACCAAAATTAAGTAACAGTAGTTTTTGCATTACGTCCTGTCTGTAAGATTGTCTGGAGCCTCCTTCACGTTGTTGCATTAACTTCGTCTCTCTAGTCAATTAATCAATCAATTAGCCCATTGTAGTCCAATGCTAGACATAAGTCTTTCCCGATGTTGGGAGGCTTTGGTATACTGTTTCCACGCTGCCCAGACGGGTTGGTACAGGGTTTTATTTCGAGTTTTCCTTCTCGCAGTGATATCGTCTGCGTATTTTTTCGTTAGTCACCTCTTACGACACCCATCGGATGGAATGGAGTAGTAATACTTGTATTCTTTTTCCGTCACCAGACGTTGCATCTAGTGCTGCTAACTTTTATAGTCCACGAAAGCTACTTAATAATACAAAAAAAAAAAAAAACTTACTAATACAAAATAGATCATCAAATCGCAGTAAATAAAAGTGATTCATAATTAAACGTGGTGTAATGTAAAGGCGTTGGCCAAGATCGGTAGTAGCGGCAACGCCTCGCGATCCCTATCGGCCCGGAAAGGGCCGCCTTAACGCGTGCTAGAGTACCCGATAAAGTGCCGTAGTCAGCGAAATTGTATGAGTTATATTGTTTGAAGTGTTGTTTCAAAGCACTTGCAATTTTACACACTAAACGAAGCTAATAAAAGGTATTTTTAGTGTTCTGTTTTATATCTGCAATCAGTGTTCTGCACCACGAGCAGATGTGAAGTACAATATTTTATGTCACGTAGGTTATATCCTCTAATGGGGACATTTTGTATGTTTTTTAACAGGATATATTTTTTAGATAGCTGGGGGCTTATTTTTCATGTTGTCTTTGACTTTTATGAAGTGTTTATTTGAGTATCTAAGGTTTCTTACTTTTCAGTGAATAATGTTTTGCATTCTGAAACTTCTCAAACCATAATCAATAATTATAGGGTCCTATAGAAATACCACAGTTATTAGTCCTATAATAGTAGTGGGATACGTACATATATTGGATATAGTAACCGCAGATATCAATAGGTGACAATTTATAATCGAATCTGTAATGCATTATTTGTCGAAGCGCTACACTTTACATATCATTCAAATCGCCGAACGAGCCGTACTTTACTTTTAATGAACTGCAAATGATAGTCAGTGAAATACGACAATGTTACATTTCCCATTAATGAACCGGCGATATTACCTTTAGTATAAATAATCCGTGCCAAAGGGTGGGTTCGATGCGATGCTACAGCAAATCAACCCCCACTACAACCCCACCGTGGGCTGTCGACGATAAATAAAATTCACGTTTTAACAATAAAATGCATTTTCCGCAAATGCTCCCAGTGAATTATTGGTCGGGCTTTACGAGCTTAAAATTATATGGGCACGTGAAATTTTCGATCTCGATAATGCATGGCCGGTACCGCCAACACTATTTTCGGACACAATTAATTTATTTTTTAATTACCCACTGGGCACTTACATAGATTTATTACCTTAAGAATAAGGTTGATTTTAAGGACACTTTACTGATTGTATTTAGGGTTAGATGCATTAGATAATGCACGCAGATGTCCGTTTGAGGGTTGCATTTTTTATGCATTTTTCCATTTACCGACAAACCAATGCCCCACGTATCAGACACCCTAAAATAACACGTCACGTACCAACCATAAAAATATTTATAAAACATTTCCCGATGGAAAAAATACAATGTTTTATTCCCAACAAAAATACATCACACGACCGCTTGATGGAGAACCAATAGCGAGTGTCCCTGCGGCACAGATGGCGACGCGGACGCGGAGATAGCAGAAAAATATGAATTGTAGCTTTCGATATTTGTCACTTGAATTACAACTCCCGACGGACACCCGGAATGGTGGGACTACGACTCGCACCTCGTTTGTTGAATGATCTATTTCTCTTCCACTGGATTTCGGTCAATGACTCTCACATAAAGCTCGTTCCAATCATTCTCGAAATTGTGTTAGCCATGCGCAAATCAATATCGAACTAAATGACGCGTTATATTTTTGGATATGACACAAGTATTTATTAGCCTAATGAAACTATATTTAAAACAAATGATTCACTATACCTAATTAAAATTCAATATATCTAACGCGCATTTTAAATTCAGCGCCAGCCGCAGTAATATACTAAGCTGTGTTATAGATTGTGTAATAAAGGCAATAAAGCAAGATTTTAGTGACTGTGGTCTTCGACGGTCAGCCTTAATACGACAAATCTTGAATTATTGTCCCTAACAAAATCTTCCACCGCTATAACAAGCTGCCACCGTGCGGGAGTAATAAGTAAACAAAACTCGTAATAACGGCCAGTCACGCCAAGGAAACCAATTTGGGAGGTATTTGTAAATGTCAAATATGTTTGTGCGCACCTATTTATTGCGAGCATCCCTCACGTACGAGTAAATAACGGAGACACTGCGATAAAGTGAAAAGAGATACCCGAAAAGTGCGGCGAGCTACGCCTTAAGTCCTACACTGTGGTCATCTGGAATAAGCTTTATGTTGTCAGCCGTACAGCTGAAATTTGAATGGGATATTAATGTTCTGCGTCGCTTCGTTTTAAGGTTGCTGCGTATACAAGTGGAAAACTCAGTGCGCCACGTGCGAATGATTCATGTTCGTCCCTTAATTAAAGAAGATTTTAATTGTATCGGATGTCTGTGAAAGCGAAAATAATGCACTCCTAAATTGGGGTTGGAATTTGGAAATTTATTTTTGTTAGCCGATCGAGATACAGCTTTGCGTGTTTTACATGATACATATTTTTTAACCGTGGTATGACTCTTAGTAGCAATTCGCATATATTATACTTATATACCTATACAATCTACTTACAATGTTATTCTGTAAGAATGTTTAAGGTATATGACAGATGCTACTGGTTAGATAGTAAATTAATAAACTTGTAAATATTAATACTGGAAGCTGAACACTTTGACAAATACCTATTGCTTTCTTGCTTGATGTTTTGACACTAATTTTAAAATAAACTTTTTGTTGTTTCTTGCTCAATTAACAATTTCGTCTGGCGAAACTCGAAACACCCTTAAATTCAGTAAATTCATTTTGCGTATATAAAGACAAGCTGCCGGCTTAAAATATCTTTCTTAATTACAAAAGCCTTTGTTGAACGTATCTGATCTATGTAAGCAGTCGGGGCGAATGTTTTAAATAGCAACCCAACAAATAGGTTCCGGTTGAGCGAAATAAGCAAAACTCCTTAATGAAAGAATATCTGAAGGGTTGCCAGACGGTTGAGGAATTAAATAAAGAACTTAGGTAGCTATTATTTAATTTTATAAATTGATATATATTTACTTACAGTGGAAATAATAACGGAAAGGAACACGATTGCAAGACTATTCTTATATATAGAAAACTTACACATTTGTTTTAAAGAAATCTATCGTAAATTGTTGTCTGTCTGTCATTAGATAAAGATGAAATTATATCATTAAAATATATAATACCAGGTATGGTCAGTATAGTAGGTATGTCACCATACAAACCTTTAAATAAAATCTCTCAGCCAATCTACAAATGATAACCAGAAAATGTCGTTCTGAGAATATTTCCCCAACTCAATATTATCACTATTAGATGGTACACTCAAATGTCTGTGGAATAAAACGATGACGGAAGCAGTGTAACGACCCTGTAAGCTTGGCGCGTACTTCATTTGGTGAACAATGGACCCGGGTCCCATCGCCCCAGCGCTGGATAAATTGAGTCGGGCTTTAACTCGCGCCTGCCCGCGGAAAATTGGGGAAAATCGATTTAAATATCTTAAATGTGATAGCTTATCTTGATAGTAGGAGTTAACCCGCGCTCACTTCAGCTATCGACATTTGTGTAAGGTGTAATGGAGCTTTTAAATTTGGTTATATTGTTCAAAAAATTAGGATTCTGTAGAATTAATTGTGAGGTCGCTAACCCTGTGCGATCACAGGCCTCCGTGATTTTTGTTTAGACAAACCTCTAAATAATTATGTTTAATCTATGACATAAAATGTAGTAGCATTGTGTAAAAAATAGCCTACCAGCCTACTTGTTTAAAATGTGAAATTTTATTAAGTAATTTTTTTACTTATTAGTAAAACTTTTTGCACAAATACACAACGATTATACAAAGGCGGACTTAATGCCACAGGCATTTTTTACCTTTCAACCTTAGGGTGATGTAGAGATATTTATATCAATAGTATTTCATTATGCATAAGGTTTAAAATAACATTTGGTAATAAAAATAAAAAAAGATCGATATACCTATCTACTTGATTTATTAAGTGCAAAATCTTTCAAATACGCTTTTTAGGTAAGCTCAAATAATCAGGGTTGCCAATTAAGAAATGTAGCCGTTTGAAAGGCGAAATCTAGATAACCAACCGGCTGGACCAACAGTGCCGAAGCTGATGTATCTTGACTTGCACGCGAAGTGAAGTGAATTCTTAGTAGCTAAATGAGGGGTCAAATATACAGGAAATGTGAGTAGATGAAGTACTTACCTATATACTGGGGATGGATATTAGTATCAAAAGCCATAATAAAATAATCACAATATATTTTGCGTACCTAAAAGTACACCTTGTAACTACTAAAGAACTTACTTAAAGCCGTACTTTGTGGGGCGAATTTATTTTCTCACAATTTAAGAACTCCAAATAAAAAATAAATCGCTATGCCCATTTTGTGATCCCTCAGACCTCAAAGCAGAGTAAGCCTCCGCTTAACTCAATCTAATAGAATCACCTCGGATTGCTTTCCGATATTTACTGTTTGATTTTTCCCCTCGTGTCGAGATTTGGGACGTTTACCCAAAAGAGGCGTGTACAATCGTAATAGCCGCTAGGGTCGGTGGGTACCTACATAACCTTTATAATTAACAACACACCCTACACTCTATAAGGTGAGACTTGATTATTTTACGAGTTCCGTTTTCCTCTTCCCATTTTTCTTTGTATTTTCCTCTATCCCATGGATTAATTACTTTTATAGCCGGTCTTAATATTTTATTTATACTTTAAGTAATGAAACTGTCAAGTCATTGAAATATTGCTCCGCCTTCGATACTGTTTAGTTGGTAAGTATAATCTAAATAACGAAAGTATAAAGCCAGTTTGAAAAAATACAAATTGAATTATTCAATTGCGCAGCAAGTTTATTAGATTGATCATGCGCAAATATTTATTGATGGGGACGTAATAAGATGGGGTCAGAAAATATTGAAAACCAACAGTAGCGTATACATAGGTACCAACCTAACTTACATAAATTGAGATTGGCGGCAATCAGACAAATTGGACTCCGACCAACCCTCCGCTTACCAAATTAATCTGATGTGTAGGTTTTCTTAGACAAAACCACTTAGATAGCGAAATATGGAAGACAGGAAGAGGGAATAGAAATACGCATCCATGCGAATTGTATTATTTATCGTAGTTTGGCGAGCAAAAAAAGTCTAACAAATTCATACGCATAAAATTAATGATATATGAACAGAATACATTGACATTTTCCTTGACCGTTCGCCAATAACAAGACATTTTTTTCTGAATATAAAACTTCAAATTCAGCCGAGTAAACTTTTTGTTGTTTGAAGTACGCACGTATCGTCCTTAAACATGTGTGTACCTCCATGAATAAATATTCAACAAATCCACCTTTAAATAAACAGTATGGGGGATATAATGTTTTTGCCTCATTCTGAGCAAACGATGCTTGAGATATTTATTACAGGATGAATTGAGTTTTAGACATTGCAACGAATTTTTGTCGCCCTGCTACGCTTTTATAAACCAAAGATTTGTACGTATTTTCTAGAGATGCGTCTTTCGTTTCATATGGGAAAAGAAAACTTTCAAAAAGTAATACAACAATGTAAAATAAAGCATGTACTAAAAACCTAACTCATTTGTTAACTAGTTGTGTGTCATGGGATTAAGCAAAAACCATTTCATTTCTATATCCCCTTTCTTTAGCATTAATAACATTCGCTGGAGACGTTTAAATCCCACTTCTGCGGAAAAACTGATTATCTAATTAGAAGAAAGCCTTTGTAAGAGTTTCCTAACTGGGGACTAATCACAAATTAATGAGAGCTTGTACCAGGGTGTCGCAGCGCGATGATAATTCCAGCCGCCCTGCTGCGTTAAGAACGTCATCAATTATGGCGAAGCCTCCCTACTGAGAAGCCTTCAGGAGGTTTCACCCCTAGCCTATGCAACATGTTTTCTAGATTCAACCATTAACTAAATATACGGAAGGGTTCAAAAGTCGGGCGTTGCCTACTATTGAGATACGCGTTTTCCTTCCTATGGAATTTATATGACAGCGACAAAAGGAGCTTAACATATTCCCATGTATAAATCTACTCTGTCTTCTGAGGACGTATACCTTTGTCAAGTATTTGTTTCAGTGGTTCCATGTAAAGTTCGTATGTACCTAGATAAGTCAGTATTCAGCAACTTTTTTCATGGACTTATTACGTCATTTCCTCATATTTTAGTTTACATAGAGCAATATTTTTCTATACACGAATGAAATGAGTCAATTGACCAGAGTTGTAAGTACAGTACGACACAATTTGTGACAGTATCGGAGGGTTTACCTAGGTACTACGAAAGCAAGGTACCTTATTTTCTATTGTAGGTACTATCGTCCTCTTTTTCATGCCCGATCACCTCTGTAGGTGAGAATACGTGAGGGATACCTCTATGGTTACAAATATTCATATGCTTAGATAACCGTCTAAAATCGGGCCGTTTGATTGCCCAGAGAGTATACCATGAAGTAGTATAAAAAGTTTCATTCCAAATATACAAAATAAAAGTGTTGAATTACTTAATTTATTAGAATAATGTTATCGAAACCAACCCTTGCAATAACTAATGGCCCTTAGACAGTTGTTGTGGCGACAACAAACGCTTCCGTTCCGAAACCACACTTGATTTGTAGTTCCGTTCGCGAGTTACTACCACCAATGTTTGAAACACTCTAAGCCACCATATGCTGAGGGTTCACACCCAAAGTTGGTAAATTTAGAATTATTTATTTCATCCACACTTAACATTGACACAAAAATACGCTTAGGTAGATAAATTCCCGTGTGTAGAGTCCCACCACTTTAATACACTGAACGTTGTATTAATGTAATTAATCGGGGCACATATCAACACTGGTATCGCGCGAAACAACAGGTTTTATTTAGCAGTCTACAATTTGAATGGGCTCACCCTAAACTGGGCTCTTGTTGTTATGCCATGAATATAAATCGTGATAAATTCCTCGCGAGACGTGAGGGGGCGCGGGTGGGCCGGCACAGCCTCAAGGGCTTTTTTCTTAAAAATAACTTTTGTCAGAGTAATTCGGAGGAGTCGCTGGATTTATGGAAAGGTGGTGTCACCCCGGTAATTAGTTTTTAACTAGTTGTGATAAGGGTCCTCCGTGCTTTATGCGCCCTCTGTAATAAGTTTAAACTAATGTTCGGATTTCAGGGATGAATTAAACTCGCAACATCTGCGTGACCAAAAAAACAAATATAAAATAGACCACAAATATTGTAGCCTAAACATTCTTCAAGACAAAAGCGTCCAAAGCGATTGTTCTAACATGTCACAATATTTTTATTGTTTGCATATTTCACGCGTTTGTGGCCGTCATACCATAGGAATATGGTATGATTTATGTCCCTCAACAAGAAAAAAAAAAGAAAGTTCTTCGTAGAAACTTCTTTTATTCTCAGAGAAAGTTGCGTAAAAAACTGGAGGCGCTTAGAAAAAAGCAATTTTCTAGCTCAGGTGTGTGAGATGTTCTTTATCTAACTTTGCATCCGAACCGCTTTGTTTATGGCAGCATATTTTGTCAAACTTTTTAACATTTTATTACGTTGTACCGTGAACTCGTACTTTGTACCTTTTAAAAGGCCGCCAACGGTAGAACAATTGTTGTTTTGTAAACTATTATTTTTTTAAATTGTAACGGCTACCTGTTATACGAACATAGGTTACTGTCACCGTTACGGACGTTCGGTAATACGAAAACGAGTTTGTACAATCTGTAATACAAAAGTTTGAATAATAAGCCAGAGAAAGCCACATCGCCTTTTTAATGGACACGGAAAATATAATTTGAAATACTCTTTATAGCTCCCATAATGTAGCCAAGTGGGCCAAAAAATGGTTGTCACCGTCTGGCGTAGTACATTAGCATGAAGGGTGTGAGGTAAGGAGGCTTTATCAGGAGGGCCTTTCCTGAGGGAGGACCAAATAATGCGATATTGCTCGTTTGTGCGAGGCCCTATTTATCTATTAAAAAACGTGAGATTTATGATCGAGTATAGGAAACTTTGGGAAGTTTTTATGTTGCTCCGCCGTTCTCGGAGCTAATATAAGAGATTGATGCGTGTTATTTTAACTTTGTTTGGGTGTATATTAGCTGGTATATTTTGATGTTCTGTGAAATTTTTATTATATTATTTTCCCTCATAAAACCTCTTACATTTGCATACATTATTTGTTTGTTTAAGTTTGGGCTATGCTTTATTATTTCAACTAGCCGTTAAAATACAAAAGTAGGTAGGTATTAATTTTATATGAACATTAGAGTACAATACCTGTACTGTACCTGTCAATACCTGTACCTACCTACCTAAGATCAACTATAAGAGTTTAATATTTATCTGAAAGTTATTTTTTCTCGGTTTTTTTTTCAATTTTCATGGCAAGTGAAACGCTAAAATTCTTGAATTCGTCGCTTAAGTTATACATTCATTGTATTCTATGACCTCGATTTTATTCAAAACAGTGAGTCTCGATTTAAATCTAATCACATTAACGGTCAACCGGGGACTTTAAAGTTAGTCTCTAGTGTGTAATGAACTGAAACAAGAAGTATCCACACGCTTTGAGCCTTGATAGATCGTTATATCTCCACTCGTAAACCACATTCGCACACATCTAAGTCACGATCCACTACCGAATGAATATTAATTAAAATATTCAATAATACGAGTAGGTACTAACGAGGTATTTACGCATATCTCGAGATAGAGATTTGAGTGGCATGTTATTTTAGGGCGGGTGCACACGCTAAGTCGTGACTCTCGTGACTGACCTCCAATCTGACAACGCGGGGCTTGAGCAATGCCTCTTTATGGTTTGTAAATGGAACGGTTTTTAATAGGCCGATCGTTTGTATGCGATATCGCTTCAAAATATTGATGATTACAGGATTCACTGATTTGATTCAAAAATATGATAGTAGCTTTCTTGAGAATTAATGTTTGTTGCAAGTTTTATTACTTCTTTTTATTTTATTTTTTGGAATTTGTATTCCATTTTATTTAATTTCATTAATTTCATTTGAAAACTATGTAAAGAAAAGGAAGAAAAAAAAATTACAAGAATTAAATGAATCTGAACAATATGAAACTAACAGTGAAGTAGTTTTTCGATCATGTTGTTCTGTTAACTTGAAACTTTGTTATGGTGAAACTTCTTGCCGTACAAATAATATTTATTACTATTCAATATCTCAAGTTCATCTATTTGATCTGTTATTTAATTTAATATTTTGTATTTTCACCACATAGAACATAATGGAGGTACCTATGTGAAAATACCTCTATAACTCAAAAATATTTTCAAGTTAACTTAAATAAAATTAATGTATGATCTTTAACTGCTTTACAATGTCATCTGTTTTTACCCAACCAATCTTGTTCCATCTTCAACTACATATATCGAAAGACCGTTAAAAACTTGTTATAACATAAAACCGTTAAAATTACTAATCCATAGATTCTTAAACGGTCCAGCGACAAATCACTAAAATTTGATTACCTACATGTTCTAAAAAAGGTAAATTTAAATTCAAATACTTTCATGTATCGAAAAACATATTCGAATAGCAAATAGGTTCGTATACATGATGTATGTTTATTATCAAGTGGGAATATTGGCTGGAAACAGTACTAAATTCGCGCGGACACCAGATAGTGTGCTATTATCTACCATTATTTGTCACCAGTGAACAAAGCGTGCGCCCTCGTAATGTACCTATCTGTTATCTTATGGCGATTTGTCAACAATTATAATAATAGTGCAAAAACCTAATTATGTTAGGTAATTGTAGGTACGGGTCAAGTGTTGATGGGGTCAGTTGCTTAATGTGATATTAGATGACTTTATCAGATAATGATACGACTAATGAATGTATAAATACGTTTATTAAATAGATATGAATGAATAAATACATTTATTAGCCGTATCATAATCTGATATAAAAATAGTACAATTATGAATGACACTTTAGCTTTTTCCGTTGCAATTTAATATTTCTTTCCAATTAAACAGTTAAAATTTGTAGTTAAAACATTTTGGCAATATACCCACTGTATATTATTCTCCTGTAGGGAATTAAGAGATGCATTCCTCGAAGAGCAATTATTCGAATAGCAATGATTCGAATAGCAACGATACTACAAGCAAAGTTGCAGAAGTTGCAGTGAGTCTTCGCTAATCACTATTGATTAGCGAAGACTCACTGCAACTTCAACAATCACTAAATTTATGATGACTATAAAATGTGTAATTCAGCAGTGGTCAGCAATAATAATGCTTGTAGTACATTGCTGGTCTTAGGCATCTAACTTGCGCCTTAGTACATTGTCCTTCATCTTCCTTAATATACCTACTTATCATTCCAACAATAAAAACTAACGCACATGTCCTCCACATACAACTATAGTGTAACCAAAAACGGTTTACCGTACACTGTATTCATACAGCCTGACAGATGTTACACTTAGCAAGAGCTACTGTACTCCGACGGGTAACCTAATAAATAATAGCTGGCTGAGTTAAGACCACCTAGCGAGGAAACAGAGCTTGTTTACGACACAACCCTGCCCGTATTGTGGCCACCTACGCTATATATTTTGCTTAGCAAATTGCCTCGCTCACGGTGTCTAATAACCCTTTAATGAAGGAAGAACCGTGATGTTTAATGTTCATACTTTATTAGGGATTTTTGCTGTGTAATTAATGCTATGAAACTTTCTTGTGCTTGTTTAACTCGACTAAATTTAGGGACTATCATTATGTAAAAATTATTAATTTTGTTATACCTACATAATTAGGTAGATATGAAATATACCTAATAACTATAAAAATGTCTCTCCGCGACCACAACTGCTGTCAACTGAAATGTCGGAATGATTGTAAATAATAAGATACTTAACAGTAAATAAATAGCTATAAAATCTATACAAAATAGCTTTATTTTAACTATATAATAATGATTTTAGTACCTACTGGAATTACGGTAAATAATATTAATATACTTAACGTTTTATTACAGAAGAGTGGTGTTTTTAGGTATAATAGGTACAGGTGTTAGTTGCCTGAAGGAAGGTTTCAATCACAAACATTGTAACCCCAACCTCTATAATGCAAAAAAGCTATTAGGTATTATAATAAATATCTAGTAGGTACCTACCTAGTATTTTTATTCCCCTTTGATTGTGTGCCTAAAATCTTACAGTTACCTATTAAATGTTGGTACATCTGGTACAAGTGCTACAAGTGGTCAACATTTTCATTTTTATTTCAACAGCAGTCCGTTGGCCTGTGGTGCAGTAACATTTCTCAAATTTTCCACCTTAGTGGGTAAATCCGAAATTAACTACATATAGGTAACTACATTATTTCAACTGATTTCCTCTGTCCCAGTATATGCGTGACAAATGATAAGACTACTAAATATTATTACAACTATAGTATTAGAAAAGAAAATGTCTTATTAGGCGATATTCGCTATATGCCTAATGACTTTATGACAAGTCAAATTATGCAGACATAAATTGTATGCCACCCAAAATGGTAGTGTAAGAAAGTCACGTCTTGTGGTCGACTAGTAAGTGACGCCACATAAAAATCTACGACTGTCGTAATTCGTTTGGAATTTCTGAATATAGGAAGTGATTGTGTATCTACTACGTGACTGAAATTTATGACGTTAGAAATTAATTTGGTATGTATACAGTATGTATGTTTCCATAAATAGTTTGTCATTTACTTATTCATAAAATTGTTTGTATGAACTTCCTGCTTTGTACTTACTATAACGGTTCTCCTTAGGTTTTTAGGTAGGTAAATTATTGAATTTAGTAGGTATACCTAAGAATTTACCTGAAACAAAAAAGAAGAAAACATTAGTTTATTTACTTACTTATATTAATGTTAGATAGCACTTTATTCATAAGTTATGTTATATCAGTAGTAGGGTAGGTACTGAATATTGTTGTCTATTACAGTGAGGATACCTGGGAATATCTTAACAATCTACCTTATATATCTGACATGTCACTAATAACTAATAATATGTAATAAAACAAATAAACATGATAATAATCAGGATGAAAAAACATTTGAGTAGGTACAGTCAGTGATAAAAATATTCGAATCACGCTTCGTTTTACAGATCTCCTAACCTTAAAATATTTTAACCACGATAAAATAATACCTAAACTTAATAAGAAATATGTACCTATCTACCAATAAGAACCAATTATACCTACTCACATTTGGTACTGAAAAGATTATAATATTTTTCTTCACTCACATCAATGAATTCATTGATTTATTTAGAATCTTAATTACTGACTCTATCTAGGTACGTACTTACAAATTGTACACAACATTAGCTTGATTTCAAGGTTGTCACCTAATCGAACACCACACCTACCAAATGCTTACTGAAATCGTGTTTAATATTGTGTACCTACCCATTATTTACATTTAATAAAGTGTCAACAATTAAAGCACGAACTGATTGCGTCGTAAAACGTTGATTGCTTGACATGAACAAAACGATTCATTTCAAACCTAATAGAAAACGCCCCTTTAATAATATAATAGTAGATAATTATCACATTTAAATAATGTAAAGCAAATTAATTCAAGCAAGAGCACGCGACTCGGCCACTTCATTCACAAAACTCGAGAACTGTCCATAATACCTCATTTGAATACAATCTGGATAGAGGACTATCACTCATACTAGAACTTTTGTTATTGTATAGTTCAGTGAGTCGCAACGGCCATACAAGCACTCAATTGCATAATTGCATTAGGACGCTAATTCTCGACGATAGACACTTAATGGTTATGACAGTTTGAATGAATGTGTGCTACGTCATTAGCGGAGTCGCTATGGACTTACGAAAGGAGGTCAAGGAGAGCTATATTCGGATACCCTCCCTATGAAATATTAGCACTTAACGTCGACAGATTAAAAAAGAATACTTTAAAAATTATGCAAATTTATTTAAAACGGTAATTTAGCGGGCAATAATAACATAAACATTTATTGTAGTAGGTATGTTAGCGTCACGCACACATAAAGTTCGAACTTTGGCACACTACAATAAATCAAGGGGCGTTATACGCCATGTTTCACGAGTCCAGTCCTTCTCTCTCGCACTAGGGTCATTTGTTATATCGCTATCCTATTCTGGCACTAACCTGAAGCTTTAAGGGTCGAGGGGAAGGGGCAGATGTCTAGTCGTGACGTATTACTCGGCTGGCGGTCGTACGGGTCACTTGTATGTCAGTGCGTAATGTTTAATTGCTTAATTTTCTGCTTTATAATGATATAAATTGAAAATTACTCTGTCAAATTATTTTACTAAATAATACAAGTTTTATAATCCCCAGAGGACGACATTAATTAATTTTATATTTTGCTTATTATTCTAAGGTTTAAGAGATGAAATAATAAATTAACATAGTTAAGTTAGGTACATTTGTTGTTGACTGTACCTGCTACCAATAAAAGCTTAAATATTTAATGAAGTACCTACCCTACAGAAACATCGATATCGACCTCAGCTCTAATTAGTTACAAACCTCGCACTACGATAATATATGCTGGGTAGGTCCCAACGCAAATAGCAAGTTCGATTCTAGAATAGACAATGCGAGCACTAGTTTATGGGACCACCCACACATTCACAACTCATGCATTTGTTACATTTGTTATTGTACGATATCAATTTTAAATGAAAAATATGACACTAAATTATTTTGTTGGCATTAATACAAAATTATCATCAGAGGATTATACTTTTTATTACCTACTTTCAGTATTTTTATAAGATATTTGGTAGCTTCTGCATGCGACTTTACCCATGTAGGTATATTGAAATCACAAAACTGTTAAAAAATAACTGCAGCCGCCGTCACTCATTGATTAAAACACTAAGTTTTTAAACAAGTTAGATCATTTAGTTAGGTCAAGCACCACTCCGATTGCCACCAAAGCTTGCACGGTGGATCCACTTTCCATTATTCAATGCCAATATTTGGTTTTAGTTTGGCTGTTACAGAAACGACTGCCATCTTCTGATCCTGATCCCCAACTCCGAAACGAAAGCCAGGCACCTGAACTTTGACTGTCAATCAACAAGTGTCCTACCGGTTTACCCGTGAGGTTGACTTCGGCTCCCAGTGACTTAGGTAGATGTAAGTACATTATATATACACCTACCTACTTAATACTATAAAACTGAGGAGTTTGTTTGTTTGTCTGTTTGTTTACGCTCTAATCTCAGGAACTACTGGTTCTTTTTGTGTTTAGTAGCTCGTTTATTGGTAGCAGTGATCATAAATGTCAATAAAAAATTAAGGGAGGTGGGATACGACAGTATTGCCGTCCAATTGAGCAGTTTGACTGAGGAAGTACCTCCATCCTACAGAATACAACGGCCATAATAACTTTGGTTTGTGTCCCCGGCGGTGAGTAGGATATCCAGAGCTCACGGGATAGGATTCGTGCAATCAGTGGGAAGACCAAAAGATTGTCCTGCTTTGTCTTTTACACTGACGCCATAGAAACTCCTTGTGCTTACAGGGTTGGCAGCGCGAGTGTGACTCCCTTGGTTTTGCACACGTCCATAGGACACGGTAACCACTTTCCATCCAGGTGGGCCGTGTGTTTGTTACCTAAATGGTGTAAAAAAACCGGCAAATTTCCACACATTATTAGAAGAATAAAAACATTGCGGGCGCAAAGAAGTGATGCCGGGGCAGGAGGTCTAGTCCAATAGTATATACTGAAAATCAGATATATCCGATATACCTACACCTACAACTTTTTCATTGGTGATAAGAATTTCTTCAAAAATGCATCTCCACTACTTTCAACCAAATTTAGAATAACTAAGTTAATGCAAACCTTTCAGGTTGATTCCTTATAAAATATCTACAGGAGCGCTTCTTCACAGCACCCACTCTAAAATTAAAATGTAGTGGCTGGCTGGTCGGAAGATTTATGGCGTTCATATTAGACATTTTACACTACAGTAAGATCTTCAATAGATTTATGCTGTCCAGAGAGACGTGATCAGACTGTAAATAGGGTAAAAACAAATCCCTATACCTATCGCTATATTTTTGCTATTGGGAATCTATTGGTAGGTACCTAGTTGAAATTTACTATTGAATCTGTATTTACGAAACGTTCTGAAATCTTATTTGAGACTAATGTGCCTAGTCAAAATTAGGAGTTTGTCTATTTGACTCTGTTGTCCTCTGCTTGCTAAGGAAGGAACTGTCTATTATATTTTAACTCTTCTAATTTTACTTTTGATTAATTTCAAGGGATTCGAAGAGCTTTTCTTGTCACTTCTCGAGAGCATATTACTCGCTATTTTGAGCTCTAATCAGCCATCTTTATCCACCCTCTGAGAGTAGGTAGGTAGTGAGAATGGCAAAGGTTTTAATTAACGCTCCTTTTCTTTTTCCGATTCTCCTCTTATCTCTCCTCTATATAATGTACCATGACATCTCCAATGTCGCAAGTATTCATATGGTACCTACCTACAGTAATTTAAGCCATTACTGAAGATACTATTCAGAAACCCATGTAGGTTACTTACTCGTTTCCTATAAAAAAGTCGTTATCAAAATCATAACTCGTAATGAGATGGGAAGATCCCAATGTTATCGCCTGTATCGCAGGATGACACCTCCGCCTCTGCCGGTGAGTACATCGCCTTTATTGCTATGTTCTTATTTGTACCGACTAATTCGTTGGCCGTTAAAAGTATCGTGCCCTTGTAGGACATCTCATTGGGCGGCAATAAATATGGCTTTATCTCTCGATATCGACCGCGGGCCGCACTGCGCCTCACGCGACCTACCCCCCGCTCTAATGAATTACACAATGAACTCTCATCTAAATACAGAAAAAAGCTTTTAAAGGCACATATCAAAAATGCCCACAAAAGCCTACTAAGACAGGACTCACAGATTTATAGCACTCCCTTTGTTAAATCACGTAATCTCCACGTGGAGCCGCGATATAAATGGAGGTAAATGAAAATAAATGTAGTTCCTCATTCTGCTGCTTGCCTATTTACATTGTGTCCGAACATAAATCTGGCTCTGTTTAAGAGTAATCTGTTTCAAAAATTACCTGTTAAATCACATCAGGACAGATAACACATTGTTTGGGGTATGTGGTGTAGAAAAAAATGTTTGTCGGCCGATGTGGTTCAGATTTGTTGCCTTCAGGGTGGCATTTACATCATCGACCCGCTCATATATTATGTGGCTCACGGCTCTGAATACATTAACTGGGTACCAAATATTGATCTCGAAAAATGTTTAAACAAACCCTAATAATTAAATATATTTATATAGTCCGCGCATTATGTGCTTATGACAAATATACCACCATCTTAAATTATAATGATATCGCTAGTGCGTGGGTGCGTATGGAATTTAAATTAATGATTATTTATTGGCCATGTTTCGAACATCGAAACGTGGCGTCCGCGCGGGTCGTATCGGGCTGACATAGGGCCATTTTCGACAGTTTCCGGGTATCTATTTCGTAATGTGTTTAGCTAATTTAAATGCATAATAAACTTTACAGTTAGCTACGTCGAAAATAAAATGTTTAGTGAAATAGGTAAATTTTATAAATGAGTTTGATAAAAGCAATATTGGAAAACATTAAACGCTTGAACAAGTGTTTAATATTTACTCGCACGTTACTCACTAAACGACCAAGTCCCAAAGACGTGAGTTTTACTGTGTGTTAAATAAATAAAACAATAAATACAAAACAGAAACGATTTAGTGTAATAATAATAATAATAATTAGTGACGCGAATTCTGCGGTTTCGAGTCCCGTCGATATAGTTTACGCAAAAGAAATAAGGTCAACAAAAAGATCTGGCCCAAACGACATTGATTGGGACGAAAAATGCTGATGTGTAAAACTTGTGACGACAAAATGATCGTATCATTGCTACGTTTGCAGTCTGTTTTCAATTTATTATAAATCGAACTTTATTTTCCTGCAAAACTGTTTGGTAGGTACCTAGAACGTTTCAGCAGTTATAATCATGTACCTACGTAGGTAATATTGATTTTAGAGGGTTAAGTAAGAGGGTAGGTAAATACCTATTAAGTACTTACAACAATTAAAAAAAGTTAGTTCCATTTCAATTCTAGTAACATTCTTATTAGATTCCGATGTCTAAAAACGTATTTTGCCATTGTAAATAGGACTAGAGCATACATATTAAAGCGATATTGTGTATATCGTAAAGCATAGGTACAATAGTTGGGCCATTTATTCAGTTTATCGATACGTGACGCGGCAATTAGCACATCACTAGACAAAGCGCTCTCGGGTGCGAGCCTACAAATCATATAGATACCATCTTCTACAAATTTGAATCGGATCTTATTTATGATTTGCCTTTTTCACGGCTACGTTTTGGGGAAAACTCGAATATAAATCACTGATAAATGGTTATTGGGTTTCGTAGCTAATTCAAACTTTGTTACCGCCTCTCATCCAAACAAATTATCTATATCTGCAAGTAGGACCCACCTACCTAGATGATACCTTTTATTTACCGTTTATTCTTATCAGAAAAAATAGAAATAGGTGTAAAGAAATTCCAAATCTCAAAAAATTCCCACGGTACCGTTTTCATTATCCGCAACAACATAATAATCATAACAAAAGCATGTACAAACACCGTACTTGGTTAAACAGCAATCGCATAAACAAACCCCAACAATAAAGCCAAATAAACGCTCGAGCACGCCATCCAATCGCACCTTGAATCGCACATAAAAGCACATGAACACCGGTAGAATTGAATACAACGCTGCTCAACAGGAGCATCCAAATATTGCATTCCCAACCGTACTCGGCCGGGTAATATCGAGCACGAGAGTAGACTTCGTTAGTGCCCATAAAATCGTTTACGAGCTGCCGAAGAACCCTCTTCAATAAACGTGCCATAAAAGTTCGGTTATTCGAAGCTAGATGGCGACACTAGTGGCCGCTTGAAACAGTTGCAACGATTTTACTGCCATCTATGGAGCTTTTTAAACGTTTTAAGACTGTGCGAGCGAGTCGGTAGATGCGGTCTCTTTTTCGAGGAATTAGGTTGAAGTTCGGCCGCTACGAAACGGCAAAGCGTGAAACAATTTTTATCTTACGTTTTTTATTGTGTAGAATTTGTAGAGCGTAGCCGTTTGTTATGGAAATAAAATGTTAATATTAAATTGACACTTTTAAGCTGGTTGGTATCTAATAATAAAATTACATTTTAGTAAAATGCGTCAATGTGTGTTAAGTTAGGTACCTAGGTACCTACTGTGTATTTTTAAACTTTATATATATATAGTTTGTGCAAAGTGACATAGGCAAGCAGTAGATAATAAAAAAGGTGTCAGGCGTATGTACTTAATAGTTAAGTTATTCAAACACCTAATTAATTATAGTCATAAAAGTCACCACAGACATTTAAGTGATGTCACTGTGCTAGTAAGCAACAGAGTAGACCTCCAAGTTTTGTATTTCGAATGAATATTGTATGATGAACGGTTTCACGCGCTTTACGCCCGCCGGCCCACAGTATGCTTTTAGGGCTGCTATGCTTTTTAATATCGTTGCATTTTTGCGATAGTTTGCAAAAAGTATGATGTTTTTTTTTTACTTATGATCTCGAAAAGATTTTTTACGATTTGTGATGTTTTCTACTTATATTATAAATAAAAATAAAATCAAATTATGAACACACAGTCTTTAAGCTCTTTCCTATGTAGAGTGGTATGATACCTAATGTTATTAATAACTGATCAATTAAGTATAAGTACATTAGTGTCAACCCTATTGTTCACGTCGGTGGTCTTATTAGATGACGCCCTTATTGTTTTTTCTATAAATAAATTATAAGTCATGTGCATCGCACGCTCGAGACTCGAGCCGTCTGCTAAACGCTTCTAAACTATCAGTTAGATGCCTAGAACAAGGGGTTAATCGAGTTAAATCATACGTACCTAAGTATATAATCTGCGCCTACACACCACGATTACTTTGATAAGTATGACGATATTGGTATGCAAAGTGAAATATAATTTCAATTATTTTCCACAACTAGTAGATTATTAAGAATATTCTGAGATTTTCAAAGTTATTATTGTGTTATAAATTGCACAATAATATCTAAGTAGGTGCATTTAATGCCTTCGGCACCTTTGTAACTACTTTCACCACCATCATAATATTATAGTGTTTTTATAAACTCACGCCTCCTTAGGTATCTCGGTGATAGAGTTATGTTTTAGGTCCATATTTCACTAGCAAAGCTTTTAATCTTAGTTAGGCAGGCTAGAAGTTACACTATACTTACCTGTATCCCAATGCCCGTTTCCTGTTGCTATCGAACAATTCTAAGATCGAACAACAGTTTGTCCAATCTGAGAACAGAGTTGTGTGAGTGAGAATTTCAACCCATACTCGGACATAAGCTGGAAAAAGGTAAGTAGGTAGATAAGTATCCTACCTACCTGTTTAAGTCATCATTATTGTTTATTTAATACCTAACAACTAGCAAAATATAATATCTAATATCATATTCCATCAAAAATTTATATTCATACATACATATAATCACCCCTTTATCCCCGATGGGTTAGGCAGAGGTGAATTAACACCCACATTTCACCAATCATTGAATTCAGTTCCAAGTAATAGGGGGTGAGGCTATTACCGTCTTCCAGGCACTATTGTTGACTCGAGCAATGCATCTAAAGCTGAGTCTGGACTGTATATATCTGTCTGGTGTTAAACAGCCCTATCCCTTAGTCACCTTGTACGAAAAAATTGCGAATTCCTTTTGTCATACTCAAAAGCCAATAAGTACAAAAATCTTGAAACCTTTAATTTATAGACAAATAATAAAATTAATTCCAAAAATATTCACAAAATAAATCTCAATAGAATTTATCTCATCTTAAATAACATCATCTTGGAAGGAGAACTGCGTCGATGTAGCGTCAGCAGTCACGCTATAGAAATATAATTAAATTAATTATATACATTTGTGTACTTTAATTTTGAAGTAGGCGGCTCTTCGAATTTATTGGCTTAGTAAAATTAATGTATTCATTACTTATTTATGTTAGTTTGTTTTGTTATAGACTAATTATACGGTTGGTGAATTGATATCTATAACTTTACTTCAAGTGTGATAAATTGATACTTAGTTTGTTATTGAATAAAATAAAATTACAATTAAGATTAGTTATTTATTATACACTATTATTAGGTACATTTCATTGTATTAATAGATTAATTTCCAAATGGTTATCGATAATAAGACATAGTTAACGTACTAAAACATTCAAAAGTTTTTAACAAAAAATTGCAAGAATACTGCTTGTAAATTATCGGCTCATACAAAGAAATCAATTCCAATCACTGTTGGTAGTAATTTCAAATTCATAATAATAAAGTAGGTATACGAAATCACTATAGAGGTGATTCATAATGTTACATAATTTTACAACTCCGAACAACTCAATTCATCAACTTTAATATTAGGCAACAATATTGATAGATATGTGTGCCAGTAGGTACGTATCTATCGTAAATTTTATTCTTATAATTATTTGTCAGTCAGTACCTACTATCAAAACGGGTTTGCTGGCATGTTTTATGTTATACCTACTAAGAGTGAACGTTGGTTCATCTGTCGATTTGTCCAAATATTTTGGATGTTGTTATTTAAACTACCTATGCATATTGCCTTTTGTAGAAGTTTACTGGAAAATTGGACTCCAAATATGTTAGAGGTTATAGTAGAGACCTTCTTACCTGTTAAACTTTTTGTATGGAACTGATATGGATATGTATGTAGATACTGTAAACAAGGCTTTGATTATTTTAAGATATGACCTTAAAAATCATTAACAAAAATTTCATTAAGTAGGTACATAAAAGTATAAATTGTGAAATTTGGAAGCAGATAAAGCTATGAATTTAAACTAGGCTTATAAATCGTGAATGTCGACTGAAGAATTTACGAACTGGCAAGATGTTATATCTCAAAGACGCTCCCTCCGGGCTTTGTTCGACAAATTATTAATTTTACAATTATAATGAAGCTCCCAGGAGGCAACATTTTGTTTAACATCTACTTACTCACTTAAGTAAAGTTACAATAATGTTATTTAACTAAATAGAGCTCTTAGAGCTTAGATACTTAGTTTGTACACTTGTAAATCAGATTCAGAGAAATGTATTGCTTGTAGCCTAACCGGGCACGTCATAATAATTATAAACAAAATCTAAAATAACCCATCGGATAGTAATTATTTTATGTTTTAAAATATGTAGGCCTCAAATCAAACAATAACCCTCTTTTCCTTTTCCGTAGGCGGGTAAGATACATCGATTTTGAAAGTGAAATTTGGAATGTGCTCATAAAATCTGCCTGATTGGTGGCGTTCCATAGAGGGAAAGAAGAATAATTTGACGGGTAAACGTCTCGGCAATCTATGTAGATTTATCAGCAGTAGTCACATTGTCTCAATGGTCTTGATGTCGTTAAAGCTATGAAACTATGAAGATTTTTTTGAAAATCATTTACCCACTGTACTACTTCACTTCATATTTTTGTTTTTATACCACCGCTTGTTGCCGGAAACCACGTGGTTTCCGGCAGAGTAGAATTTAGACCACCCCATCTCTTCCCATACGATGTCAGTACAAGGCGACTAAGGGATAGGGCAGTTTAACATAAGAACAGCCCAGACTCCGCCGCAGATGCATGGATTTGAGTCAACAATAGTGCCCGGAAAACGACAATAGACGTACCCTATTGGTAAAATGTGTGTTAATTCACCTCTGCCTAACCCTCCGGGGATAAAGGCGTGATTGTATGTATGTATGTAGGTATACCACTTAGGTAGCAGACAAACACACGGCCACCAGATAGAAAGTGGTTACCTTGAGCTATGGGCGTGTGCAACGTCAGGGGTCACACTCGTTTTTTTATTTTTTTATACCACTTAGGTGGCAGACAAGCACACGGCCCACCTGATGGAAAGTGGTTACCATGACCTATGAACGTGTGTAACACCAGTGGAGTCGCATTCGTGCTGCCGACCCTGTAAGAACAGAGATTTTGTGCCGTCAGTGTAGAGGACAAAGCATGACGACCTTTGGTCATCCCACTAACAGCACAAAAACTTTCCAGTGAGCTCTGGCTACCCTATTCACCGCCGGGAACACAACACGAAGTTATTATAACCGCGGTATTCTGTGGGGCGAAGGTACTTCCCCAGTCGGACTGCTCAATTGGGCGGAAATACCGCCGTGTCCTACCTCCTCACTCGTGCTGCCAACCTTGTAAGAACAGAATTTCTCTGCTGTCAATGCAGAAGACAAATCAACAAGCCTTTGGTCTTCCCACTGACAGCACAAATCTCTCCAAGTGAGCTCTAGCTACCCTACTCGCGCCGGGAACACAACACAAGGTTATTATTTACTAGCAAAGTTAGAAAACAAGATAATAGTTCTCTCTTTTCCGTCCCCTTTTTATTTTTTCTCTCTTTGTAAAATAGTGAAACAATGCAATATGTATGTAAAGCCTGCGAGAAAAACCCAGGCAATAAAAATCACATTTATTCTTTTCTATCACCCAGTACCCAATGTAATGCATCTTCGGGGTTGCAGTTTTCTGCACAGAAATCTTTTGCTAGGTCAATGTTACTCTCTTACAAGATGACCTTTAAAATAAATTGCGAATAAATTATGGCCATTTGATCGCTCACCGTACCATATGAGGCGGTTATAAATAACTTAATGAGTTCAATTATCCGCCATCTTTAAAATGCAGTTTGGCGTTTGATCTCAATCGATAGACTGCTCGCGAGTAATTTACTTAAACGTAATGAAATGTGTACTGTAGTAAATTACTAATAAAATCGTTTTGAATTATTATGGGGTCTATTAAGTTAATTTATTCTAGTGATTTTAGATTAGCTAACGTCACAAAGGTGTTTATAAGTCGATTTTCAGTGTTTGGTCATTTAGATCTTTTCGAAAATGGACAAGTACAAATAAATCAGTAATAAAATATTTTTCCTTATTCTTGGGTTTACCTAAACCTAGTAGATTGGTTAAAAAATATTAGTAGGTACCTACCTACCTATCCGGGTATCTGAGTAGGTATCTACCAGTGGATATGATTGCTTTTCAAAAATATCTCTTTAACAGGTCGAAACCACCAAGAATGTTAGATATAAAAATACTAGCTATTTTCGTTAGGAATGGTTAGTTTGTAGCTAAAAATAACTAATTGACGGAAGCTATCACGCGCGTAACTGTGGTAATCGACACGGCGAACTAATGAAACTTCTTCGTCTCATTCTATCACGCATGTAGTTATCAATTCATCCATGACCGTAATCAATGAAGTAACATAACAGGAAAAATCATATATACTCACGCTTTCTTAACTATAAAGTAAGCAGAGATACCGCCCGCCACCTGCTATCTGTCCTCTCACAAACCCACAAGTTTTTTCTACAGGAAAATCATTCAAGGAATGTTTTTATATCTTTCTGATAAACATTCTGTCATTATAAAATTCTGATTTTAAAAATCAATTTAATGATTCATAGATAATAGATATTTTTGTCACATACATGTCTCACACTCTTTTTATACGGTGTTACAAATTTATCATTGCCAGCCGTATTAGCTATGCTTTTCTACTATTATCTTACAAAATAGTTCAACAAAGGATGTACCGTCCACTCATTTCAAATCGCACCCACGTTGCATTCCACAAATTTTATAAGTGTCGCCCGCCGAACCCTTTTCTTATTTTGTTACTATTTTGAAAGTGTTATAATATTTTAGTTCCTAATCACTTACTATGAAGTGGAACTACAAGCATGGACTATCTTAAAAAAATTAAGAACGGAACAACTTATGATGCATGTTATTATCAATTAAGTATCAAGACACTGGTTATTTCAAACACACCTCAAAATGAATCTGTTTAAAGATAAGAAAGAAAAATTAAGTATTAAAGGTTCTCATAAAAGTTATCAGACTGCAAAGGTTTTTATCAACAGGATATCTACACGCGAGCAAACGTAAAGACAGACAAACATTGAATTCCTTGCACAATTATCGTGATTGCGATCTTGTAGTGATATGGAACATGTACGTTACGTATTATGATTTACGAGAGCCTCGTTATTTCATTCAGTTATTTTATTGTTTCGACTGATTAGGGTTAAGGGAGCGACTTTTATCTACAGAAGTAGAGAACGCGATTATGCCCTTCGATCACGTCTATACGACGATTGATTTTACTTTGATTGTTGAATCTAATATATGGTTAAAAATCACTCTACCTATACGTACCCAGTATTTACCTAACATTTTCAAATCAGATCTGTTGAACAATTTCCTTTAATAAAACGTTTCTTGCATATTAAATAGAATTAAAGTGTGAGGTAGCATATTAACTCTATCGCCACATATGGGCTTTGATTAAGTCTCTACCTCACCTTGTAATATAATACCCGATTCAACACTAATAATTTTCTACATCACACTTAATAGATGTGTAATTACATACAGTAGTGCTTTTCAAATTGGATTTAGATTAATTTGCATCAAGTTTTCGCTCTGATGTAAGTTATAGGATTCCGAAGGTATGTAGAGTTGTTGTGAAGTATGTTGCGATTTCA
Source organism: Eilema griseolum (assembly GCA_963662185.1). Classification (NCBI taxonomy): domain Eukaryota; kingdom Metazoa; phylum Arthropoda; class Insecta; order Lepidoptera; family Erebidae; genus Eilema; species Eilema griseolum. Next base: position 16,218,211 of record OY759242.1, on the reverse strand, counting down.
TGGGATGTATGTTCGTTTCCCGTTTATTGTTAATATCTTGTACCCGTCTATTGATTATTAACTTGAAACTCTGGAAATCTGGAACGCTGCATCCTCTAGGTATATCTTCATAGGGAAAAATTTACAAAAATATTTTTATTTCTGAAAAATGTGTAGAAGATTCTCCTTCCGTTACATAAAAGGTTACTTTCATACACCTTTCTTACACGTTATGATACGTATTTAGCTGTATAAAGAAATCTTATTAAATAAATGTATTTCAAAAAATGTATTGTTATAAGGACGGAAAAATACTTCGACAGCAAGCGTTATTGTTTGAACTCTCAATAGAATTTTCATATAAACGCCTTGAGTGTGCATCGAGGCGGTCGGTGGTCCGATGTGCTGTGCGATATCTGCCTCGCAGGGCATCTGCCTGTTAGCAACTCATAATACATTATCATTTTATTGAAAATTAATTGTGTGAAAATACCATGCTAGCTATCATTAAGTAGGTATGTATCTGTTAACACGTGTAGAATATTACCTCGGCTTGACAGTAAAGAACTAGAGAGAAGTACTCAGATCGAGAGAGATTTCCCTGGGTCTACCAGGGTGCGAGGAATATGCCTGTCTACCTCACTTTCGGCAACCAACAACGATTCACAGGCGCCGTGCGTTTTAGTCGATTCGAGTCCAACATAATCTCCCCGACCGGCTCCGGCGAGGGATATCCGATGGGATTTTTCGCACGGGATAAAAGGTACCTTCTGTGGATTCATAACAGTCTCATGTACACATTTTATTTTGAACAGTATTCGATACAAATTACAAGTAACAATGTAATGGACGACACGGTACATTTATCTTCTTTCCGATAATAACAACCTCCAATTTTATTCTTCCATACGCCATACAGCCAAGTATCATAAGGGAGATGAGAATCCGATATCCGATTATACTGCAGATTTCGCGGTTCAGAAACGCCTTAACGTATCAAATCCCTAAATACCAAACTAAACCAATTCGCAAACACCTTAAAGTCTATACTTCACTAAATAATGTTCTGATTTATGAAAATTTATCATACACTTGAGGCTTAATTTTGAAATGATCTGCTATCAATGTTAAAGAGTATCAAGTACAGTTTCAATGACAAAGGAAATGAAACCTTGTGCATCATAAAATACATTAAAAACTAGTTTGAATGATGTTGTAAAGAAGACATTTTTCTATACAAAGCTGGAAGTGTGTCTGCGTATTGTTTTGATAAGCTGCAGAACGGGTTTGTGAGATTTATGGCTGGTATGATTTAATGCGAATAAACTACTCGCCTTGCGCTCGCTCTATTCATGAATGCTCTATTTTTAGTGCAGTCACCTATATTCTAAGTGATGTTCCTAAAATATTAAAGATAATAAACACACATTTGGCGGGCGTTTCTGTTCAAACTTTGTACAGTGAATTGCCAATACAAAGGCAATGTAATTCGCCTTAAACTAATTGGAATAAAATTAGGTTTCATGCACACTTATTTCATGGCCGCTTATAGGATTAAAAAGCATGAACGCTGTTACTGAAGCTGACTCAGTAATTATTGTAAGTCCTCAATTAAATTATAATAGCGGGTCTATGGCGGGCATAAGTTATTTGTAGATTGGCAGCCCTGTCGCTCGAAGCCCAATGGGAACGCTGTAATGCGGCGCCTGCGCATGATCGCCTGCTGAGCTTTTACAGTTCAAACAAGGGAAGAAGTAATGTAAGAAGAAATAATTTGCTTACTTTTGCTTGTCGAGCCTATATTAACCAGTTTTGGCATCACACAAAAGTAACATCGATCACCTTAACGTATACAATGTTGTAGGAATTAGTTTGAATAACGTATGAAATTGAATTTGAAAATGGAATACGCCAAAGTGTTTCAAAATCGTTCCAAACTGAAAGCGATTACCAAAACAGTGGTAACCAATTTGTGGTTACCTTAGTTTCGGATAAAATCTATTATTGTATGCATTGACGAATCTAAAACTACGAAAATGGAAGCCAATTGGTCGATCTACATTGTGAGACCATAAATCATGTGCAGTTAGTGGATATTTGCGTGTCGCAACTGTTAAATTTATTACGACGACAAGGTCGGACTTAGAACTATATTTAGCTTTAGCCATAGGTAGGTACGTGGCTATAACAATCCAAGGTCTTTAGTTTGGCTTTAAATTTACTAAACCGTGTTGAATATAATTTGGATAATTTAATTTTAAAATGACGTCATTCATCGCTGATATCAACTTTATGGTGGCTTAAAAAACTCATAGAAAATGAATACACAATCGGTCTTATTACAAAACACGGACTAACTCTAAAACCAGGTTTAAATCGTCTTTAGACCATGGTCTAAAGAAATTTTTATTACAAAAAGGGTTTTATTACTAAACCATGGACTATCTCTGGTCTAAAGATAAACCTGCGTGACCCCTAGTTTAACGTTGGTCTAAAGTGTAAATCACAATAATAATATGTCAAACTTGCCATTTTGAACTTAGCCGGTTAACGTCAGATAAATTCGTTTACTTTCTTATAATACTTACTATGCTCGTAATGGATATTGACGCAGTTGATTTGATGGATATCGCAGATATTAATATCGTGGAGTCATTGGACATACCACGCTTACCTAACAGACATCGTATTCCAGTAAACCCCTTTATCGAACTATCTGAAGAAGCTTTTTATGCAAAAGTATAGGTTTACTAAACGTTTTAAATAACTTGCAATAATTATATTTTAAAGTAGGTATAAAAATTGGGAAAAATTTGATACCAAGTCAGCGCGAACGGAAAAGTTCGTTCCATTTCACGTCCATAGATCTTCCAATATCATACATAACAATGATTGCTAAATAAAGGCATCAAAATGATATTTTATTATAAAATAAAGTACAACTATTATTCATAAAATTGAATTTAATGAAAATGTATTATCTAAATCTTTTTTTCACCATTTTTAGTATATATTATTTATTAATGATGTCAGATAATTTTTGTTTTCTGAGGAAACGGAACGTTGCGATTGAATGGTATCATAATGAACGAACAATAGTTTGAGTAATCTGTGGTTTTATTTAAGTCAAGGTCTAAATTATGGTACTAAGTAGTCTACGGATTATTCCGCTTTTGTAATAAGGAGAAGTTTAGACCATGGTCTTGAGATTAAGCCTAGACTTTATAGTTCAGGTTTAAACCTGACTTAATTCCGTTTTTTGTAATAAGACCGAATGAGTTTATTTTTAAATTCTCCTTCCGTAAACTAAACCGTACGTAATATTTACTGGAAGGAACATTTTATTAATTTAAAGATGTGTTGATCCCACAGCTAGTAGAACCATTCATTGCCATGTCTCTGGGTGGCTTAATCTAGAAAATTTGTAAGTACTAGTCTATTAAATTGACTTTCTATTTTTTTTAAAGTACTAGATACGATTAACTAAAATTCCTATAGTTCTTGCTAACTCCTCCAGCTAAGCTGAGTTGCTTGTGTTAGGAGTGGGTTCACGACGGTAGTGTAATGGCAACAACACGCAAATGACCTTCTTGCATTGCAAGTCTTCACGAGGTACGGTAGGTAACCGCTTGACATGGTCATAACGTTAGAACACGTGCTTCTAACTCTCATTTTTAAATGTTTCGTTGTTACTTAAAGCACTAGAACGTAATATATCGCAGAAATTTCAAAGAAACTAGCTAATAAATTATAATACTTGCGTCTCTTGACATTATCACCCAAGAAAAGTCACATTAATTACATAGGTAGGTAAACGGTATCGTCTATTCATTTTACTTAATTATTTGTCAGGAATTTTGCAATAAATTACCTAAGTATACAGGATGCTCGGAATACTATAAAATGCTGAGATTTAATTCTATATCATAACATTTTAGGTATATTTCCATTATCTACATAATTAGATATAACTTACAGTAAGTATAGGTAAGGTGTCATCCCTGACGTTGCGAGCATTTGTAGCCTACGGTGACAGCTTAACATTTATCGGTAACAAGCAGAATGCATTCTTGTTTGTAAGGATACAAAGTGTAAACCCTACTTCTAGTAATGATAAAACAAAATTCTAAAAAACATTGTTAGTAAAAAAAAATTTTTTTCACTAAATCCTGATATCGTTCTCGAGTATGACGTTTTTTTTAATCACCCTGTATAGTTAAAATCTATAGTCAAAGAGACAGGTTCTATATTCAACCTACAATTATACGAGCAATGTAAATCAACCAAGGGAAATGCCACTGCAATTACTGATCGATCAGTACTTTCAGTTGGTACAAATGGGATATTTAAAACCCATTCACTTTGAGGACAATGTTCGTAATTTTACCTTCTTTTTTTAAATTACCTACCTATATTAGGTATACCTACTTACTCCTGTATAAGTTCCTAAATACATCTTCAGCTGACAGATAGATACTCCTCCCCAGCTCTTATTCTAAAACGAAAATGTGCTCTACAATATCGATACTGATGATTTTGCCATACACCTTGTGCCTCTTGCCTTTTCTTTTCTTACTCATAAACATATACACACATCAACAAAGTCTAGGGAACAAGGACATTTCTAGTTTTTATTTAAAAACCCTTTCTTGTAATAGTGAGTGTTTTATATCAATAGAAGGGTATTTTTATACCGTTTTTAATTTTAATTTTAGTAAAAACATTCTCATATCAAAAAAAATTTTTTTAAGAAAGAATTGATTAGTGCCAATATTGAGTATTACAGCCTTCTATGATTAGGCACAAAAATAACGAGGTAGTAAGAAATACAGTAATTAACCGTACTTTAAACGTTTTTAATAATCTGTAGGACCTCATAAAGCATTAGCAACAGCTCGACAACGGCGTGGCATACTTAGTATGAGATTGTCAATCATCGTCTGTGGAATATGGCTCCATACACTGCGAAGGTGTAAAAAAAGTTGTTCTTCAGTGTTCAGATTTTCCAAAGAATCACTGAAAGCTCTTCTCCCAAGCAAATCCCAGGCATGCTCTATGGGATTGAGGTCAGCAGACTGAGCAGGCCATTCCAACGTCGTAATATTGTGCTCGCTTAACGCATTGACCACTACCCTCGCGGTGTGTGACCGTGCATTATCTTGCATTAACATAAAATCTTGACCGAACTGCTGTCGATGAGGGATTACCATGGGGTGTATAACCTCCTGAATGTATTGGTTTGCATTCAAATTGCCCAGTATCCAAACGAGGTCGGTCCTTCCACCAAGGCGAATTCCAGCCCATACCATGATTGTTCCACCTTGGTAAGGATGAACTTCTTGCGGATTCTGGAGACGACTCCGACGTCCAGAAACTCGCCATATACGCACTCTTCTTGAATCAGGATGAAAACCGAAGCGAGATTCGTCGGAAAACAGAACCCGTGCCCATTGATGGTCGGTCCACTGTAAATATGCGTTGGCCCACAATAAGCGACGACCTCGATTTCCACGTCGAAGAGCTGGAACCCTAAGCGGACTGCGAGCATGAAGATTGGCTTCGTGTAGTCTTCTCCTGACAGTTTGATCGCTAATAACCATTTGATGCTGAGACTGGAGGCCTGCGACCAACTGACGAGCAGTAATTGTCGGTTGCCGCCTTGCGGAATTTTGCAAGAAACGATCTTGTCGGGGGGTAGTAACCCTATTTCGTCCCCTGTGACGTTCGCCAACATCCCCTCTAGACCTGTAGCGTGCCCATAATCTGCAAATTACGCTTGGTTGGGTGTTGACAGCATCCGCTACGTCGCGTTGAGTTCGTCCAGCTTGCAGCATACCAACAGTCCTTAACATCTCTTCGCGACTTAAATGACGACGTGACATGATGACTACAGTCTCAAAAATGCACAAACCATACGTAAAAAACGTATTATTGATAATAAACGTTATTTACAATCAAAAAAAATAATTTTTATTTTGCCTCAGAGAAACTGCACAATCAAACACTTTTAAAAGTTTTCCCTCCATATTCGAAAATCATTACTTATTTAAATTTATTTTTAAATTTCGCACAACTCTGTAATCTACTTTATTCTATTTTCATTTATTGCTGCCAGTTATTTGCAAAACAAGATTTAGGTACACGAAAAAAAAAATTGGGGTCATCTTGTTCCCTAGACTTTGTTGAGGTGTTTATATGTAGACGTATGAGGTGTCTTTATAACATTGACTATTATTTCTACAAAGTGTCCATCAACATTATCCCAGACATCCTCTTTAAGCCACTATATATAAACTGTAATGTTTTGATATGATAATAATTCAAAATAATAACCCTTTAACCGCCTCTGATATTGGCCGTTTTGGGCAGCGCGTTCGTTCTATAGTCCCAATACACGCCATGAGAGTGATAACTCAATCTATTTGATACATTAGTGTCTAAATAATACCTAATGCATTTCAGCATTTCTAGATAGAAATGTAGTAAGTAAGCAATGATGTACAGGAAATTACCAAATATACTTAGGTGTTTTTCGTTTATTATAGAACACGTCAATATATGATTAAACCTCCCCGGAAAGGTCAAAATAAAGACAATTTTTTACCCGATTACGGTGAAGCAAAAGGAGGGTTATCATTTAGACAGGCATGTATGTATGTAGGTTCATCTGTTATTTCTTAGTTCCTCATCCACTTATTAGAACTGGACAAATGAGGTATCGTTGGAAGCATCTTAGCGTCCACTGGTTATAGGCTTTATAACGTGTCACTGAATCTAATGTAGCGACTTCTAGTGGCCATAAGATACGGAGCTAAAAATAAATTTGAGATAGGTGCTTTCTCACATCCCTTTTAAAAGAATTTTGAACTGTAACAACTAAGAACACTGTTTTGTAACCAATATAAAAGTTAAGAAAAAAATAGGACAATTACCTGGGGTCCAACTGGTTACTTGAACATCATGACTACACCATCCCATTAGGTTAATAAGCCGGTAGGAAACAAACATACACAATCCATCATCTTTTACATTAAAAAAATCGTACTCTAAATTCTAATTTACTTTTTTACCATGTTCTCACACAAAAAAAAATCCTAATTGACAAAGGTACGAGTAATACCGGTGACGCATGGCATGTTGGACTGCACTGTTATTACACACGCAACCCCAATATAGAGATATACACGACCCTTCCTATCCACACACGCGTAAAATTGAGTGATATATTCATTGCTTATGAACTTCAGGCAGAATGACTTAGTTTTCTTTTTGCTGAAAAGATGCGGTGGCTAATTTCGTTATAGGAATAAAATTAATAAAGCTAAGGTTAATTTTTTTTGTAATTGTCTTCAAAAATAAGGAGGTTCTATGCGTCTGTATCTTTTTTTAACACTAAGTTTATACCATTAAGGAAAATCCATTTAATAAATTGTGTTTGCAAGTTTTTCTCGATGTCATTTAAATTTCATAACATAATGTGATCATGCAATTTAGTTTCAATATCAGATTCATTCATCATTCGATCAGATCGGATTCAATCCAGTTTCTGTTGCTGCTCAAAATGCTCTGTTAAATATGCTGCTCTTATTACAGTTGAAACTTACCTAAATATTTTAAGAAGCTGAGTTACGTTTTTGTTTGCAGTTTTTATTTAACACTATTTTAATTAATTTAAAAAGGGAAATAATTACAGTATTGTAACTGTAAACTGGTTTTGTAATCGTTCAAATAATAAAACAAAACTTCCATACATTTTATTGCAGTTGTAAACATAATTAATAACATCTTACAGACAATGTAAATCAAAATGTACAATCATCTATCAACTACGTTAAAATTAGTTTACTGAAATAAGTAAATTAAAAAAATTGTTATTGTTTACCTTTGTACAGTGGACAAAGGAGATACGGTAGCACTATTTCATATAAAGTTGTATGTAAAGGTGAAAACATATCTCCTTTGCCTATTGTACAAATCACAGAGACAAACAAATACACAATATTTTAAGAAATAGAAAATATTAAACAAAATAAGTTCTTACAGCCATTTTTGTAGTCTGTTGGTATAAACAAAAAATCAATAAACAAATTAAGTACTTAATCTAAAATTAAAGTACCTATCAATAATTGCAGTAAAAAATAAGCAATAATGTATTGCATAAAATGGTGTTAAATGGTTACTAGAATTGATAATTATCTAATTATGTACCTTCATTACGGAATGATAACCATAGTTCTGTATTGTTTATTGGTCACGATCGCGTGTATCATTTGAAGTAAATAAGTAATGTTACGTTTATACGAGTACGTTAACACCAATTTGTACCTGTCGTAATAGTACCTACTCGAAAGACCAAGCGATCAGTGACTGTTAATCAATTCTGTTCATAATATTACCTACCAAAGTGCGAGAGTTTAAAAAGTAAATTAATATTGTTCATCAAGTAAAACATACCTATAGGTAGAAGTTTTGACTAGGTATGTTGGAAGGTCAGAAGAGTTCTACTTAATAGGAAACTTTGGAAAGCAAGGATGGCTTGGTAACATAAACACACTCACACCAAAACTAATATTGAAAAGGGGATGATATTTATATTTCGTTGAAATGTAGACTTTTAATTTTAAAACAAGTAAAATATTCACGAATACTTCAGCCACTAAAGACATTTTTTTATAAATTATTACATGTCTGGGATATAACATGAAGTAAGAAACAAAAAATTTCACGTTTATATTTTTTTAAGAAACAATAAACGGCAATGCTCTCGGCTGTACCGCATCGTCGGTCTGTGGGAAACTCAGCAACTGTCGTGAAACATGTTTCATATTATCTTTCCCCGTCTAGACGCCTTAAATATAATGTTTCATAGAAAATCTAGAATTAAATCACTCATATTGTGCAGCGATACTGTATTTATATTACATATGCCTGTTATACTAAAAGGGTTAAGCAGTACCTAATGACTTTACATTTCACCAAACTCTGTATTCGGTTCCACTTAATGTGGGATGGATCATCTATTGTCGAGGCATATTTCTAGACTATATTTCTATATTTATATATATATATATATATTTATAAGTCAATATTTATAAATTTATATTTTTAAATATTTTGTCTATCAATGACTAACATACTTCTTTAATAGATATATTTGTGATTGTTAACTACTCGCAGTTAATAATTGCCTGCTAATGCAACAATATTCAATGAAGTATTAATCATACAAAGTCACCTATAGGGCTGTAACGCACGACAGTTTTAACATAGTGGCCAAATGCCCCGGCCCCTGACACAATGAGCAGTAGAAGAGCTGTAAACACAACGGAGCTAGTCATAATTTACGAGAACGCAGGGTTGCCACCCAAAGGAAAATACTACGACTCAATTCTCAAATATAATGTTAAAACAATACGTGCCAAAATAACTATTAGAAAGTACATTTTTTGTATACCTACCTGATTATAGGTTTGTATACCATGTAAACTTTAGCTTTAGTGGTTTAATGTCCATATTTTTTAATAATAAAAAATAAACGGTAAAACAAAGCGCACTCCTTGAGTGTAAAAAACAAACTTAAATAGTTACAAGTACGATGACGACCAAGTATTCTAGGAACCAAGTCAATTTATTACCAGAATATAATTTATTACTTACAAAAAAGGCTTAAGTAAGTGCAAAGAACTTGTTCTTACCTACAGTAGTTAATTAAGACTTGTTATTAACTTTTAAAGTTATTTACTTGCCACTAATTATGAAATTAAGATCTCAATCTGAAAGTATGGTAAAATACTTTTTTATACTTTAAAAAAAAAAAAAATTTTATGCAGCCGGTGATTTTAACCCATAGTAGGTAGGTAACTAACGAAATAAAATAAAAATAAAAAATCTACAAGACTTTATACGCGGCATTGAAAGCAGATTAAATAGCTTTATAATTATTTTATCCATTAGACTTTATTAAAGCAAAGCCACGTGCTTATAAACAATCGATATATATCTAGGTGTTTCGTAAAAAAACATTAACGCTGAATACAGCGGAATAATTCGTCACTTCCCGTGGTCTGGTTTAACCACGTGGGTAATTTTTATTGGGGCCTTGAACTTGTACAGAATTTGGTCGGTCGATAATACAGACGCGGTCGGCTTTGCTCGAGATGGCTCGTTCTAGTTACATTTATGAAGAGTGATATCATTCTTTATAGTCTCTCTTTGAAACCGTTAAGAAATTTAGACGATGTTAATAAACTTTAGTGGATTATTTAGAGCTAGTATTGAAATAACAATGTGCTTGTATTTGCAAACACGCGATAACGCTTTGTCACAGTCTATCACCGTTGAATGGTTCGTGTGAATGTGGTTTAATTAATGTATACTCAATATAGTGAGATAGTTTAGCAAATGAATGAATAATTATTCTACAACATTCTACACAGTGCTGTCTAGACCCATGATAAATGTAGATATATACCTATTCCGCAAAGCATAATATAGATAGGTATTATGACTCATGACTATATTAATACTAATTTAGCTCTTTAAACTCATACCTCTTTTGCTTTTCAACATATTTTCGGGATGACTTATGTATACAGTGCGAACGATCAGATTAGATACAATGGTACTTATGAATTATCTTCTTTTAAAACAAATAAGCATATTATCTCCTAAAAATATAAAGACTAAATTAATGTAAGTACCTACCTACCTACTTGCTATTCAAAATAAATGCGTTTATAAAATTGTACCAACTATAAATTAGTTTTAAGTAAGTGACTAACAAGATTTTAAAGTTAGAGTATTACGAAAACATAAGTGTAAAACATTTATTTTATAAAATAAATATTTTACAACATTTACATGACTTATTGCTCGTAAACATCTTAAGTAGACATGATATGAGAAACCCATGACACATTGTTCGCAGTTACTAACAATAAAATAATAAAAACCTAAATATCGCGATAAAAGAGGCTTCCGTGCGAATCACATAATCCCATATATAAATATATATATATAGCCGCATGTATTATTATAAAGAGTCAAATACTATGTTCGTTGCTCGTCACGGCTGACATCTTCCAAGGACTGTGGAGCTACATGCGTGACCCTGTACCGCTCACGTAATAGTAAAAACTTATTACCATCTTAACCAGGAATTTAATAGCTTACAAGCAGAAAGGTTTAGATTTTTAACCTTCAAAAAACAACTGCCGTCTCAGACATATAAATCAATGTTTTTGTCAGACACATTGCTTGCTGTGGTTTGAAGTGTAATAGCAAAATTTACTACGAATTTGTACTTTGCGATTTTATCTATCTATTATGAGCTGTGGAAAACTCAAGATTTACCATAAGATTTAACTCTAAGGTTTGTAGGAAGTTGTAAACAAGCCAACAAGCTCTACAACTACTGGCTATAACGCACTTTTATGTATAGAACAAAAACCTTGTTTGTTATGATCAATGTTCTTTTTGGCGTATGTACATGAAACACGTCATAAAAGCGTAATGGTGACCTAGGCTATGCCTTATTAATCCCGTTATAAAGATTAATAAATATTGAATAAAAAAATAGTCCAAGTAGATATTACAGTAAATTGTTATAAAGACATCGATGCTGTTAAGACGAAACTTACTCTTGCATAACAATGGCAAATTGCTGATCTTTGACATCGGCAGGAACAATGGGAGACGCAACCGATTTATGACGTGGCGGGACTGTCGCAGATTCAATAACGCGGCAAGCTGCGCGCACGCACGGCCCACCATCACGTGACGTACAAGTAATTTACGGGTAATTTATTATAATTTACATACGGGTTAAATACAGGTTCGTGATTTTAAATTACCTAATTGTAGTTTAAGGTTAGGTTAGGTTAAGTTAAGGTTTCCAAGATCAAGACTAAGATCTATTATAAGTAGGTACTTAGGTACATATTATTAGTTAGTAGATTAATTTCAATTTGTTATGATTTGATTACTTATGTTAATTGAAACAAATACGAATAAATGCGATACTGAACAATAGGTAGTTAATTTTGATGCCTTTTTGTTTACTTGTTCTATTTTAAGTTTATTAAAGTTTTTTTTTTACAAATGCTTGTAGATAAAAACGTAGGAATGAAGGAACGAGCGTGCTCAGCTTGTTGCCACCATAAATTCTACAAAAAGGATTTCGAGTACTTGATTATGCAGTAAATTGTATTAATACGTGCTCTTTATCATTTCCGGGGATTTTCAACAAGCTGCCAAGACCACCACCAAGCTATGAATATTCTTCGCTGGGTCGGAGGCGACGGTTTGACCCGTTACATACACAGTATATTTTTTATTTCGGCATAGTTACGTCACTATTTGATCCAGTTACTATTACCAAAGGACCGAACAAAGTCGGAAAAAGTTAAAATACTCTTTTCTTTTTCACCACGAGTTTCTCAGTAATACATTTTCGTGTATTTCTTCAAATGTATCTAAATACATTTAATTTATTCATGTAGGTATCTACTGTTTTATTTATAATGATCGTTTTTTCTGTTTTACATCATAAAATTCAAATAACCCTGACAAATTACATACACGTAAACAAAAAACATACCCACAATAGTTCTAATGTTATGAGATTCTTGTCATTCAATTTCAACAATGTAATAAAGCCACAACTTCGCAATGTCAAGATTTTAGATAATTAGTGATTTAATTAGTTTTGATTTCTTCTATAAAAACAGGATGTTTTACAATATATGTCATACAGAAATATTTTTGAAGACATGTAAAAAATTAAGTAATAGCAAGAGTACATTGAGGTTTAATGTTTTCCGGTTTCATCGTGAGAGTAGCTAGCCATTATGAAGTTACGATGTCGCCGCCATATTACCGTTTGTTCTTTCTTACTGTACACACAAAGATTTAAACACCCTGTAATTAATCTGATTTATGATACATTAAAGAACTAAGTGCTTAATTATATCTTTTTTTGGTTTTCACTTACAAAAGTGCTTGTTTGTAATTAAATAATTAAAGTACCTTTTATTTCCGCGGCTTACTTTGATTTTTTGAATACGCCAAGAGTTTCTGATAGATACATTTGAATGTATCTAAATAAATTTAAATTACTTATCTACTGTTTTCTTTATAATGGTTTCCGTTATCATAATAATTAGAAATATAATAGTTTGATGATATAATATTTTGCAAAGTATTATTAATCATGTGGTGGCAAACGACGACAAAAATAACAGGGGACAGTGTAGGAAGTCCGACGGAAATGTGACAAAGTAGCAGGGATGGTGAGAGATTTACACACTCGGTATTATTGCCCATCATAGCGGTTTACAAGTGTCCTATTTTGCTAATATATTATGTTCTATTGGACAAGTTGGCAAATCGCAGGAAATTCGTATTCGAGAGGGTTTTTTATCTATTAACTTTGGATAGATAGAACTAAGCAAGGTTGAAGAAAGCATATGATTACTTTTACATAAAATTATTTTATAAAATGTGACTAAATTCACACTTTATATTTGCAATCATAATAAGTTATTTGAAATTACTGTAGGTATACGATTTAGATTTTGTAAAAATACATGAAAATAAAAGATAAAATATGATTACGCTTTAATTAGTAAAAAATAATTACAAAGTGAATTAATGCAAAATTGACTAGTAATAACAACTAGATTTTACGCCCCAGTCAGTTAAAAAAATAGAATATTAAAATTATTGTTAAAATTATTTACACATTTTTTATTTATTTACACAATAATGATATTATTTTTTGATTATGGACGGATGGATTTTTGTTACTCAAACACACCAGAACGAGTGAATGAATCTGGATGTTTGGCACAAAGATTATATTTTAGCCCAAGAGACAATCAGTATCGCGGGCAACAGCTACCTAATTGAATATCCTAAGGTAAATAAATAAAATAATAAGGACGCATTTTTCTACTTCACTTAATTCCCAACTGTCTCCACTAATAAAGTAAAGACTGCAAGAAATGTTGCTTCGTTTAATATAACGGTTCCGAGTATGGCTTTATTGTTAAAACGACCCATTCAATAGCAACAATCACCTGTAACCATAAAAGTTGTGCAACGTTTTTTGGGTCATAAAGAGGCTTAACAAACTAGTCATTTACAATAGATCTATACCTGAACCGTTCTTTTAAAAAGATAGAGAATTTTTATCGTTTTACTGCTTTACGCAACACGAAAAAATAAAAACGTGATTTACTAAAAAGAACCATTCGTTTGCATGCATTTGCTTGGTTCTAAAAGGGCTCAATAACTTAACTTAATTTTCCTCTACACTTAATTACTTGACATTATCCTATTGTTTACCGAACGATAAATTTTACCACCCCAAATTTTCTCACTTAGTGGAAAGAAAATTGCTTAAGCTCTAATTCTAACAGCTGTAGTGACGTAATCAAACAGCTGATGCTATAAAGTACGTTGTAAACAGAACCGCAATAAAAAGGAATCGAGTCTCGGCGACAAACCAACGTGTATACTGCGGGCTTAAGCTTAACGTACACTTGTAACTTAGAACGTCGTATGACATTGCTTGTTTATTTTTTTAAATTTATGCAATAAAGAGCCATTCTTATTTAGCATTTACTAATAAAAATATGTTGAAACTCTAATTAATAAGCATGTGCTTAAGTGTTGTATGCTTAAGTTAAATTTATTGCGCTGTGTTTAGGACATGTGGGTATCTTATGCATGACTTCATTATAGTTTCAATTACTTTTTTGCACAAAATGCGATAGCGAACCTAATTATATTAATAAGTAGTTATTATTATGGTATATTATTACAGGAAAATAATGCCTGACTATTATTATATTATCATTATTAACAATGGTAACAAGTACTTGGTTTTTTGTTAAAACTAAAGTAAAACGAATTACAACGCATTAATTTGTTTGAAAAATATTATGAAAGAAATTAAATAGTATAATAATAATATATATAATTTAATTCAAGTGTACCTACTGCGTTTTGCCGTCTCGTGGCCGCTGAAGTTAACCCATAAAATGCTCTTGGTTACTGCGAGCGGCTCACAATGTGACGTTTTATACAGAGTCGGGCAGGTGTGAACATTATCTTAATTCAAGTGCTACCGAAGCGATCGGAGTCCCGAACTTAACACACCAAATTGAATAAAAGATTTTTAAATTGATGCTCTCTATACATTTCTGCATTTTTATGTTAATTCGGTCTTTTTATTTGGTAATTTAACGCAATTTATAGATATTATTTCTAAAGCCAGAATGTGTTAAAACTTGTATAACTATTATAGTAGACAACATCTATTTTTATTTTTATAAATTGCATTCTTCATCCTAACATTTTATTTTAAATCGTATAAGTGCATAATTATTATGAATTACTTTAAGATTTAGTAGCACAAGTAATTACTTACCTATCAGAAAACGTAGTAGTAGTAACACACTAAAACCTGGGCATCGAACCCAGGACCATGTCACTTAAAATCTTGGGACCAACGAGCTAGATAAGCTGTCAACTACGCCAAATAAAATCTTTGCTAGAAAAATATTAGGCTAATAGTTATATCTACCTAATATAATAACTTAAAAGAAATTCTTGTTAAATTTATCGAATGTCTTTAAGACTGTGAAATAGACACAACTCCCCTAATGGATGGAGTATTTTCTGTTCGAATATATTGTTAATTTATTCAAATGAGTACAATCAATTCTTCTTAATTTAAATGGTAATGTTTGTTTAGTTCAAATACCCAATTTTATTTTGTTTTTATTAATAATTTATATTTAGTAGGCACTTATATCATAAAAAGCCTTTACAAGTAGTATATAATAATATATCTAATAGAGACATAAATTTATTACTCATTGAATATTTTGGACTAGAGGATATTCATAATCTAGGTCCCAAAAAGAAAAAAAGTATTAAAGTTAACATTGTGTGTATATATGTATACCTAATTGTAATGCCTAAATAATTTTTTAACCTATTGTGCAAAAGAACTAGGTATGTCTAGTAATTCTAACAGATAATAAAATGCATTATCATTGTCATCACTTTCTGACATGATTTGCAAATTGCTAGGACTATTAAAAATAATATTTAGAAACAATTTTTAAAATTAAAAAAATGCTAAAAATAATTTTCTTCTACTCAAAATTTTTATCATACATAATACGCTTTTGTTCGCAGGCGGCTTCACCCGAATTATGGCATATAAAATAGTGATATCTTTGACTTCCGTCATTGTAGTGAATATATTATTTTTTATGTCTAGTGATAAGCTTTTTAAGCAAGCTCGTTAAAATCGGTTTATTACTTTTTGTATAATGCTCGAATAAATACACAAACATTCACAGATATAGAATACTTTGCAAGTACTTATTAGCTTTTAACTTTGTGCGCGGCGTCACCTGTGCTCCCTTGACGTCTAATTATCATATCTCTAACCTGTATCATAGAAATACGAAATATATTTTCGTTAATTCAATTACAAGTGTGCTCATGAACTCAATATTTATTGATAGTGGACTATCAAATAAAATAAATCGTGTCAGTTGAATAAGTAAACAAATAGATAAACAATTAAGTACAGGTTTAAAACAGTTAGGGTAGATAAGTAAGTGGAATAAAACATGCTGTATTTATTAATACTTGGACAGTACTTTAGTAGGTCAGATATAACAAGTGTCGGTTCTCTGGGTTGTGAGGTCCCAGATTCGTTGTCCAGTATGTTTCCAGAATCTAGTAACTTATATATATATATATGATTGAAAGCACTAGCCTCGCTACCCATCACATAGGACCATTATTTTTAATGTGTAAAATGAATGTTGTTTTCAAAAAATAATTGCAATAAAGATAATTCCGAACTTAGATACTTACAACAATTTACATATTATTCTAAATATCCAACTAGTTCTTAAATCAATCCTACTTGTACAAAAATCTAAAAATGAATTGAACTCATAACTATTTATAATGTCATAAAAAACCTTAACAAATGGAATATAAAAATATAGGTACAGTTCCCGAAGTTGAAGCCTAACGTCTAACCTTCTAAAGCCTAATACTACGACTAGTTAAATTACCTAACGTTTCAGACGTCGAGGGTTAGTTTCAGGAGTCACGAGGCCACCGGAAGGGCGGCGGTCGGCGCCCCCAATGCCCTGGATAGCCGACAGAGAAAGGTGGTAAAATAGTGGATATTTAGACTGAACTTTAGAACTTTTAAAGGTATATTAAGTATTGTAATGGATGGATAGTTTCAATTATGATTGACAGATGGTTTTTAAAATGATATACCTAAGTATATACCTGTACCTATCACATATGCGCTTTTTTACATTTAGATAGATAGTTAAAACTTTATTTTACAGCAATAGATTTTCGGCACAGACAAGTAGTTAGCATGTAGGTAGGTATATACAGTTGAATGTGCATAGACGGCCTTATTGCTGATAGACATTTTTTTCCAGGCAACCTTGTGATGGACAGTAAGGTACCAAAACAAATGATAAATGATGTAGTTATTATATACAAGTACTTTTTTAACAAAAATAAAAGCATAAATAAATTAAAATAAAACAAATATAGAACTTTACGTAACGTATTATAAACATATGTAATTATAGAACTATAAAGATATTATATTTTTTTTTAGTTGGTACAATCATACTTTTCGCAGTACGTGCAGGTTGACTACACCAGAGAAGTAGGTACAGTCAGTTCCCGAATACCAAAAATTTGACTATTTTATTTTTTTTGAAATATTAGGTAACAGTGCAACGCTCAAAGCCGCTCTACAAAACAAAAAATAACTAATCTTCGCTGAACTCTATTTCTACTTCCCAACAAGATATGCCAAATCAAATGCTGGGTACTATACCTACATGTCAGACATAGTTATAACAATAAGTTATCCCATTAATATAGCATTGGTATGTCCATTAAGTACATTTTAGTATACCTACCGTGTAACATTACACCTTAAAACAATTTTCGCCTGTTATAGCCTTAGTTCATTCGAGTTATGTACCTTAGTCATGATTTATGTGTTAGAAAATATGTCTACTTAATTAGATACGATACTTTCGCACTACTAAGGCAGCAAATAAGTACAACACTCACCTTTAATACAATTGGGTTAGGTATCATGCTAAGCTTGCTTTCTGGTCTATTAAAATAACAATCCTTAGGTAACTACTAACATTTTGGAAATAATTTGTAAATAACGCTACTAAGCTACTATTATTACTAAATATATCTTATCTGTGGTAAGGCTCTGAATAATTGCAACGAACATAGTATGACTTCATGAGTCATGACTATTTTGGACAACGCGTTTTAAGATACAACATATCTTCCATCAAACATTAAATTATTCATAGCACAATTATCTTCGTTCGTTTTAATTGAAAGTTAATTTGTACATACGTTATTACAAGAGCGTACACAGCTAACGCCACAGTTTTGCATTTATGCAAGTGCAGGTTTTTGTTGGAGCCACTTATTCAAAGCGCTAAGACCGTTGTTTGACTTTAGTTGTTTGTGACTACATATTTTCGCGGCGGCTCCGTGCGCTCGCATTCATAACACCGGTGTTTGACCCTTTAAAACTACTTACTGACACATTTTAGTCACCTTTACAAGATTCACACATTAAATTATGCCGCACGCCACTTTTTCTTGTAAACAATAAAGTTATTGTAGTCATTTTAAACACATTAAACACCGGCCGTTTAGCAAACAGTCCGCGATTTCATTTTCCGTTGTAAACATGATGGCCAGCCGTAAAATGTTTATGTATCTTGAGTGCAGAAGGAAATTCTCATCTAAATTCTGCGCGAGCGCCGATGATTCCACCATTCGTGCGTTGACAGTAAAATACATCTTGCGTCTGATGCGTGTGAAAAAGTAAAAGCAAATTGTAAGATATCAAAATACAAACACCGATGTTATATTTATCTGTGAGCTGAATGCACTGCGGCCGTCATTTCCTTGGTTGTAGAGCCACAAATGGATAGATGTTTCACGAGGTTTCGTTCCGAACATGGGCGTACGATGACAGCCGCCAATTGTCAATGCGTAAATTGACGATACGTGTGTCGCATCGGATCGCATGCTCGATACACTTTGATATAACTCCCGCCGACAAATTGAGCTGTGGTAGGTCACGGTGCTTTAACGATTCAGATTGCATATCGCTTACTTTGTATCTATTCAGAAGCACTAAATGTAACCACCGTTTATCGAACGTCTGTCGCACACGAAAAACAGAGTTGCACTAAAACCATAGTCAAAAGGATACCGCCGGCTGATACGAAAGGTGGATGTCTTAATTTCCTGGGCCCTTGCGTTAGTAAATTATAATTTACGATTGTGTTCTGGACGGTGACCACAGTAAAAAAGAGGTCTACTATAATAGAAACGTCGTTTTTTTCGACCCGCATGTAGGTACAACGTTTAACCGAAGTTGAGCTTTTGGTCGTTTATCGGATCTGGCCATTTTGTTTGAGGAAGAACTGTAGCAAACATCGGTATCTCTTTCTTTAATTTATATTTTATGGGAATTAATAATTTTATTACACTCCCAAGGTATCATTACTTACTATTTTTTAAACAATGCTATTTGAAAGTGTGTGAATTGAAGTTTCTACTATTTAATAATGAAAAATAAAAAGGTTTTAACTATGAATATTAAATTACTAGCGTTTCTGTTAAATTTTACAGTTGCATTACCCATTTCCATATGAAACTATTATGAGTAGTTAAACTTTTCTAACAAAGATATCTCTTCTAATGACGAAATTGTCCACAAAATTTAGAAGATAATTTAAAAGATGAGTTAACAGACCGAGACGGATATATTTCACCGCGAGTTCTTAAATTGGAAGGGTTTATTAGTTAAGTATGTGGAGGGCCCATACATCATGGGCAACGGCGCCGGCGCAAGCCTCCCGTTCGATTCCCGCAGAGAATACTTCGATTTCGTAATACAAAGGATTTTAGTACTATTCTTTTTGATGTGAACAATATTATATTTTTTTATTAATATTTGGATATTTAAACTGTCGTAAAACGTTTGTATAGTGTTAAAAATGTTACAAAATCTAAAGGTTACCGACTTTCACCGATGTTAGATGATAAAACAGTAACCGCAGTCACTTCTATAAAGTTTTATAGTTGGATAATTATTGAGATTCCTACTGAAATGGTGTGATAAAGTTTATTGGTCGTTAGAATGAGATCCGAAACAAATCCGTGAGTGGTGGGACGAATCGCCTAGATTTGTTACGGGCTGTAATATAACTTGTGATTGACCAACGATAATTAAAAAGTAGCGAGAGTGCAATACATTTGAAGTGAGCGCACCATTTCACGTTATGCATAAGGTAACATTCGTAATTTTTTTTTTCTATACAGCATGTAACCAAACGTGCCTAATGAGAGTGTACATAGTTGCACTTATAAATATTCAACCTGTATGCGGTTTCTGTGTTGTAAGAATTAGCACTGTGTGTTAATTAGTTTTTTTAACATCCACTATTATGATGGTAGATAAGTTGAGCGGTATGTTTGATATCAAGCGGTTACTGGTAGTATATTTGGTAGGTACCTCAAGTACCTCCGCTACCAGTAACTTGGTTATTTTTAATACTTAACACCAGAGGCACATGTAAATAGATAGGGAGGTACAGTCGATAGAAAAGATTTGCACCTTTACATACAACTTTACCTATATGAAAAAGTGTACAACCGTATTTCCTTTGTCGACTGTACTTGCCTACTTACTAAATCCTGATAGACGTCAATAAGAAACAATTATATTGTTCAAGATTAAAAATAAATGACGAAAAAATAAAATAAAGCTAGCTTTACCTAACCTGCTCATCTGAACTATCAAACGAAACAATTACCTACCATCTCTGTAACGATATTCAATATAAATAATTGAATTGATTGAGGGGGTTATTCAATAAGATTAGCCCCCTCATCCTTTCCTATATAGGTAAAATATAGTTTTTTATACATGCATTAATAATTAGCGCGTGGTTTCCGGCAGAATAGAAGAGAATTCTGGAGATGGTTTACTCCATCTCTTCTCATGCGGTGTCGTACAAGGCGACTAAGGGATAGGGCTGTTAAACATCAGACAGATATATACAGCCCAGACTCAGCCTCAGATGCATGACTCGAGTCAACAATAGTGCTTGGAATACGGCAATAGGCGACAATGACTACTGAAAAGTGGGTGTTAATTCACCTCTGCCTAACCCTCTGGGGATAAAGGCGTGATTATATGAATGTATGTGTGAATAAAATATAATTTTATCCCTATTTTTGTAGTTTTCTTAAACCGTCCCGGAACTAAAATCTGGTAACGTCAGTAATTGAGATAACATATCTACTTAATTTTAATAAGATCATTGGTACAGATAAGATAATATAGTGCCTATTCGTTCATTAACCATGATTGTGTGAATAAATTATCAACGTTCAATGTCGCACCTGTCTGTGCCGTACCTACACCCTCCATGTATCAGAGTCGTGATAGTTTTTCGTTTAACTAATCATGGTGGATAAATCTCATATGCCACACTTTGGTTATCTTAGTTTAAATTTCAACGATAAAACAAGCTATTTTCTTCGTCAGGTTTAAACATAAACATAAAAATTCAACTAACTGTCCGTGTGAAATATGGATCTTCATTCATAGGAAACTATTCGATGAATAAAAAGTAACTTAAATGTTATTATTAGATACTTATTAGGCACAAAAAATAATCTATCTCTGTGTCAAATTATAATCCAAATCTGTTCATCCATTTTTGGGTATTAAGTGTAACAAACATGACGATCTTTATCTCCCTTACAAATTTGGAATATTGTCTAGTTGTATTTTCACCAGTGAAAATTATCATTTCGATTTGAAATGGTTTTATTTTTACTGGTGTATCCAGCTTTAGATATTCTAAAATATGATTTTATAAGATATCTAATCGAATGTGGTAGGTAGTTACTACAATTGATTGATAATTGATACAGCAATCGAGAAAGGCTCCAGGCGATTGAAATTGCAGTCAATTTAGTTCAATGTCTGCTACTACTGAAGTCGTTTACCCTCTTGATTACATAGATTTATTTCTTATTCTTATAAATCATTTTTATAGACAATTAACGTCAATCAATGTGCTTAATGCAAACAATAGTAAGATAACACCAAATATTATGTGAGACTTATAATGGAGGCGATACGATTAACCGACTTAGTTTAAAAAGAAGATACATTGTTCAGTAAAACGTTAGTTTCGGCACGAAGCCCTGTATGTCAGGGAAATAAGTTCAAAATATCTCACAAACTCTTTGTCGTTTAAAACTAAACTTTAACCACCCGAATTAAGGTTCATCCTATTCTATAAGTCTGAAGGCAAAAGGGGACCCTGGCTTATGAAAAATGTACTTTTAGCTGGAAGTAATAAAAATTAAATTTGTGTGTTTAGTGATTTTAGTATCGAAATAAAGGCCAGTGCAGTTATTTATACCGGGTATATGTTACCGTGCACTGTTTATGTGAAATTAAATATGGTTTAATAGTTTACTAAGAACGGGTTGGCGAGGCAAAAACTGAACGCTGCAATTTAATTTTATCGGACGCACCTAGCTTGTACCCACAAGTACTTTAGATTGGTATTGAAATTTATTTTTGATACCAATTTTCAACCTAGATTTCTGTTCTGTCCTGATTTTTTTTTAAATTCAGAAGCTGGGCCTTTTGCGAGAATCTTAAGAAATACACTCATTAGATTTTTCGTAAGGACGCCGTGGATACCAATGTTAAATGTTAGAAATGTAAGGTATTGATCATCACACCTCACGGAAATACAACAAACCCTAAATTTCTGTAGTCCTTAGTATTCAAATACCGCATGGTAGGGCACCTCCAGTGCTGTATATCGTGCAACGATTAATTGCCCGCCAGACATCAACTCCTTTAGCCCCGCGATACATTCGAAGCGAAGCGATAAATGCTATTCATGAATACAAAACCCGATCTGTAAACGTAGATAAGTTATGAAAAAATGTAATTGGTGCAGGCGGTTAATCTGGTTGTCATTGTTTTTGTTAGCGATAATAATAAATTAAATCATAATTATGGCTGGCAAAAAACTGATAAAGGTAATAGATAGAACTATAGAAGTGTTTCTTTCAATGTAGTCACGATTTAAGTTTTTCATCTCAAGTCGTTTGTATTGTAATTTGTAACATGATTTTATTTACTTCAACCATGATGTAAACAAACCTTGGAATGCAAATTTTATCAAGTTACAATTTGTCGTATCGATTTGTGACTTTGAAAGTAAGTTACTTCCCGAATAGGTAAGTTAATTTGATACCATTGAGAAGATTCAATGTCGTCTTTAGGATTTGGGTAGTGGAAATCTGCCATGGTTACTCGTACCTATTGTTAGGTTTATTTGATCTGTTTCAACGAATTCCTTACATTACAATTAGCAACGAGCGTGTTTTTTAGTTTTATTTAGGTTTATCGCATCTACTTTTTTTACCAATAGTACTCTTGCTTACTTAGTATGGTTATTACAAAATCAGATATAGTGTCGCTATTACCTTGCTTTTTTTTGGTTTTTCATCAAGCAATTTTTGGCTCAATAAGTGAAGTTCAGAAATTCTGAAAACATCAAATTTTCCCAATTTTGCAAGGGTATGTACCTAACAGTGTCTTTTACATAGGTACCATTTATATTATTTAATAATACAGGGGGTTTTATTATATTTATTTATTTTCCTTGCTTTCGATTAAACCCTGGACCTAGTTAGGCCTTAACCTAACGCGGAAATGATAATGATTCTCTTCATTCACAAATCTCAAAATGTTTCAAGGTGCCCTAAGTTGTAATGTTACTGTTTCTATCAATGTTATATTAAATTTATTTAGTTTTAGTGGCTTTATAAATGTTTCTTTATTTGCATATAATTGCACCTACCTACCTACGTATTCATTAATTTAATCATTATGCATTTTTATGTTCACAAGATGTTTTTAGTAAGTATGCCATAAAATAATGTGTTTGTTATATTCATATTATATACTTAATATGCACATGCAATATAATATGCCATGTAATTATGCTATGATTTTTTTTATTTAGGAATATTCAATGTTATTTTAATTATTACTTGAGTAATTTTACATTTGTTTACTGTTTTAAATTTTAATGAGGATTTTAATTAGTTGATGCAAGTATCTTACAGTAACGTAGTGCTTGAACTAGATTACATAGATGTATGGAAATTTAGAGCAGTTTGATTAATTTAACAATATTCTAACGTAAGTAGGTACCTATATTTAAGATGATTGAATAACTGATTATTTTTTTGGGGGAGAGAAAGGTATGAATAATATCTTAGGTCTCTTTACTCATTGTGCTCAATATTGAGAAATTAGAATATTATAATTTTGAATTTAAGGTTCACAAGATACGGAAATAATATGTTTAGCTGCGTAGCGCGTATGTCTCTCTGGTCCACCAGTATAAGGAAACGTTCCCAGCGAGCGATCGACCGCCCGATCAACATGTAATAATACATTTTTACATACTACGAGCAAAGAAAATAAATTATACACGTGCGTTCAAAACTCATGTTGGCATATATGACATATCGACTTAAAACAAAGATTTTTGATACAAGTGCCGGTTTCAATGCAACAAACGTATAACAAGCAATTAATTCTGTATTGCTCCTTTAAAAAAAAGTCTAATTATATATTTTAATAGAGATAATTATAAACGTATTATAAATTCGAAACATTGTTCTCATTATTTACTACCCACTGTAATAATTTACCGACGCTAGTCTAACGGCTAGACGAGTTAGGTAATAAAAGTGATTCATCAAATGTAAATATAGGTAGATCACAAAATACACAGAGATGTTTTGAATATATAGTTAGACTATCTAACTATCAGGTCAGTTGTGAAGATTGCGGTTCTGAAAAGCATCTATGGGTACAGGGTTAACCCGTGATTTTCGATGTAATGCATAATAAGTAATAACCTATGTCGAGTTCGGGTCATGAGCATAAGAAAACTGAGAATATCTTGTAACTGCGTCTAACCGCTCTTCAGCCGGCAATGGCATGAACGAGTTTGATCGCAGTAATCTCATACCACCTATTCGGCAATGGAAACATTCCATGATAGGTACTTATTTTGATTGCCGCCGCTTATAGGCTCGTGGTTTTTAACCACACCAATTACGGGAGCTACAGAAAGAATAATCATGATCAACATTCGGTAATATTTCCTGTAACTAAGGAATAGCTGGCAATCAAAATGGTTACCAAATATTAAATTTTCGGTAATTTTAAATCAGATATTTTCACTTCTTACAAGCTAAATATAAATAAAAAATATAATAGAGATTACGTACAAGTACACAGGTTTTACATAATTAAAAAATGCTTATACTGTCTTGTCTATATTTTCTAAGTAATACCTAATTACTAAACTTAATCTTGCAGATTGACTTCGAGGGCCACCGATGACGAAATTTTGATATTCCTGATGATAAGCACACTAAAGGAAAGTTCACATCACAAATATTCAGTTGGTAGATATTCATATTTATCACTTCACAGCTGCGCACCTATGATCGATCTTATTCAAGATGGCGGCGTGCGCGCGAACACGCGGGGAGCAAGCGCATGCACACACCTCCTCCGCCATAACGGACCCGTCAATCTTCCCGCACATTTGAAATTGGAACATTTGGTACACTCTATTCTTTTTTCGAATGTTATACAGACGCAAAATACGTGCTAACTCGCGGATGGTTTGCGTTGCACTAAATTAAAAAAAATAAACGTATTCAAAACTTGAAACCCATAAAACATATCTCCCCCATTATTAGTTTATGGTTTGCGACTGTTACTGGGCTATTATGCTGTTATTTTTCTGTGTATTGGTGTTTGTTTTGATTGTGTGCGGTGGACTGGCTCACCAATTTAGGGTACCATTACAAAACGGTCCTATTCACTTCAGCTCACTATCCATTTTTAAGTGACTCTATTATTACTTTTTTGTACAACTTTACGTTCGTTCTATTTGACTAACATTTTGAGAATTTTGAGATTGTACCTGTTCACGTTAGTTGTACAAAAATATAAAAATTATGAGTCACTGGGTCTGTGGTGTTTGTTTATATTTCTGGGTGATCGAGAGGTCCGGGAAATTATTATAACCATTTCTACTTTTTTTCAGTTAAAGCACGCAGTCCAAGAAAAAAGTGGCTAATTGAAGGCTATGTACCTACCTAAAACTGAAACGAATTTTCCTGTTAATAAGACCATCTCTGACT
Organism: Eilema griseolum; assembly: GCA_963662185.1. Taxonomy (NCBI): domain Eukaryota; kingdom Metazoa; phylum Arthropoda; class Insecta; order Lepidoptera; family Erebidae; genus Eilema; species Eilema griseolum. Next base: position 16,191,835 of record OY759242.1, on the reverse strand, counting down.
ACTCTTTCAGGTATTTACAATTGTCAATGTGTAAAAACAAAATGCAAAGAAACACTTTAATAAGCATGAGATAGAGGTGCTAACAAACTATGCTAAACGCATTTTATTCATCATAGAGTAGTAGTAGTAGGTATCTACTCTACATTTTAGAACTACAATGTGATAGCATTCACCTACATATTCTGCCTAATCCCGAGTGGAGTAGCTATAAAACACTTCTGTAGGTCGCAAATATTATCAGGGGAAAAGAAAATGTATTATTTTTTAACTAGGTAAGTAGGTATCTATGCCTAAACAATGTAAATATTATTTAAACTTATGTAAATATTTTTTTAAATAATATTATAATTAGAGAATCAAGTAAAACTAATAATAAATCACGAAAAATAAACTACGAATAAATAGAATAATACGAATTTGTTCAATATAGATAACACAACTGATGTTAAGTCGAGCGAACAAAGTAGAGCCACTTTCCGAGCGTACCACTGCAATTGGTTGAACGCGTATGAATTTCATCTCTACATCCACTCTAACTTTAGCAACCTGTACTTATATTATGTTCATTAAAATAACTTAACTATTTTTACGATCCAGAAATATTTTACTCCACCTAAGTAAAAAATAAGTAGGTATTGTGAATCTAGGTTCAAAGCCATCTAACGAAAACACCGCAATCAATCAAAATTATCGCGCATTATTCAATGAAATTTAATTGAGTTTAAAACCCCTAGATGAAATCAATGTATTTGCTTGCAGGCGAGATTTACTTGATGACCGTAGATTTTGTACCTCATACAAATAGCAATTATATTGTATTTTCACTAACCGAGAATCGAACCCACATGCTCTGACATAGCAGACGCTTTACCAAGCAGGTCTAATTTACTCACATACCTACCCATACGAAGTGAACATTTAACAGGATATTCAGTGAGTACTCCAAACTTATGATTACAATACCTCATTTCCCTTTAATAAAGGTGCATTTAAATACACTCGATGCCCTCGGCAATATTCAGTTGCCAATTTGGAAACTTGTTTAGAAATTATAGGTTCAGCTTGTATGAGGGTTAGGTTTGGGTTTACGTACTGAAGAATAACAAGGAATGCAAATCAACTAGCCGAGACGATTTGTACTTAAGGTTGTGTATTGCAATCTTGGTATTAAAATCATAATGATAAAAAAAGACAAATATACAAGGTGCAAAAATTCGCAGTTTCAAATATGAACACTAATATTGATGAAGTAGATTAGGGCCACTCCATCTCTTTCCGTGAGTGTCGTAGGAGGCGAATAAGGGATAGGGTAGTCTCCATTCAACAATAAACACACATTCCATGACAAAGTATCCGCTTGACGGCAAAAGGCTCGTCTCTTATTACATGGGATTGAAAAACATAGCTGGCAAAATGTGGGTGTTAATTCACCTCTGCCTACCCCTTCAGGGATTTATAGGCGTGAATATGTGTATGTAACTGGGAACAACCATGTAAGAAAATTTAATTTTCATTATAAATAGTGGTGATTGAAAAACAGAGGCAATGAGTTATTAGTGCTATAATCTTTTCTCACTGATTCTACCTATTGCCTTTTGAATCTGGCAATAAAAATAAAATGTAGAAGTAGATAAAAACAATAGGTACTTAGTGATATAAATAAATAAAAACAGATATTTGTATCTATGCTGTAAATATGCTGACGCTTGTATCTCCTTATCCCCTAAGGGGTAGACAGGGCTGTATTAGGCCTGCATTAGAAAGATAACTGGTTTTATTTTTTAATCTGAATTACTGGGCTGGCTGGGCATGTTTCCAAACTTGGTATTGCTAAGATGGAAATATTATCACTGTCTTCCCAAATGGGGTAGACAGAGGCGTAGATACCCTACATTATTTTAATACCCTACAAATAACGATCCTATTGTCCACAACCAGTTACTTTTCTCACACTCTGTGCTTCTATGAGTTGTCCAATCTGGGAATTGAACCCGGAACATAAATGGAAGCAGTTATTAAATTTCATCACCGAGCCGGATGGTGCATTAATTGACTATTTGTTGAAAATTGTGTCATTAATAGTTTTCCACGTATCTATGGTAATACATCTCTAAGTAGTCTTTTGGCTGATTGATATTGATAGCTGATAGTATATTTATCAACCTAAGTACCTACTATAAAAAATAATAAAGCACCTCTATCTATAGTCTTAACTTTTTCTCATTGAATAGATTTTTTCTGATTTCGTTCCAATTTAGAAATCGTAGAGGCACGTGCGGCATTTTTTCGTGAAAGTGAGCGCGGGTCAACAGATCGTGTTCACATCGCGGGACAGCGGACAGCGTGGACAAGTCCGAACTTTTCATACAGCCCACGTCCAACAAGCGTCCTTGTATTGTTTCGCGGGTCGTGTTGCGTGAACACCGAGTGAAATATGGCCGACAGTTCGACTACTTATTTTTCTTTTATTTTTTTAGGCCGTGTTACTTAATTTTATCAAGTCGCATGAGTTATGAGAGGCGGGACCACACGCGTTGCGTTAATTATGCGTTAGTAATGTGCAGGTGAGTCGCTTACACGGTGCCGCCATCATTGATTCCAATTGCTACGGTTCCAATTTCAAAAAATCCAACTAGAATTTGATTGTTTGATATATCCCATTTGATAATTTGTATTCTAATTAGAACGCAACGGTTCCATTTAAAATCAGTCAGTTTCCATGTTAGATAATAGATTCTAACAAGAGTTTAAAAAAATATATTTCTTAGGTATAGGTAGATATATATTTAAAGCGAGTGAAGAATTCCGAATCGCGGTATTATTTTTTTATTTAAGTACTAAAGTATGGCCAATTAGTCATTCCAAATTACCATTTCATTTCATCTTAAGAGTCGGATACATAATCGAGTGGTCATTTGTCGAATGGTCAGTGGCACTCCTCAAGTTAATAATAATGCGCCCAAACTAGATCGGGCCATTGACCCGGGCGGGCGGCGCGGGCGCGGCGAGCACTCCCGCCATAATTTGGAGCGCTAAAATGCTACTGAAGACGCTTAACTCATCGGACGGGTCGTACCATAATTTTACCGATATCGATAATATAATAATAACATTCAAACTTCATCGGCATAAACCAAAATATTGTGTAAAAAATAGACTCATTAGTAATTAAAGTATGATGGATTCAAAGCACTGGCGTCGATATCATAATAATCGTTTGAGTTAATTTATTACCCATATTAAAGTCAAGTTAAATTATTTTACTTTAAATAGATAAAGAATCATTAACAGGTAGGTATTATTTTAAATTTATTATTATTTCGAAGGAAATTTATATTCTCTTGTTACATTTTTAAGATTTGTTAGTGGTACCTACCTATGATTTTATTTCTGTACCAGAGTTAAGTACCCACCTAGGTATATACAATTTAATTTCATGATGGTAAAATTCAACGTGTTGTGGAAATAAAAGGTTCGGTTCTTGACATAATCAGACATTTTTCACAACGATTCATGATTTTATTTATGGACAATTTGACACGACTTGATAATATTAAATAAATTGATGGTAGCAAAAATATTTTGTTAAATGTTAAACATTTAATGAAATATTTTATAAAAAAGGAAGTATAAAAAAATTGGTTTTTTGTCCATTTTATATACCATAAATGACATATAAAAATACGTAATTAATCTAAAGCATAATTGAAACGTGAAACAGTAAATAATACAATATCACCCATAAAACTGAGCTCAGATGAATCTTACTTGACGTTTATTTATTTTTTATTATCACAAATTAGTAATTAAATGAAGATTCCAAGCGTTGATGGCAATAATAAAATTATGAATAACACTCAAATCTGTCTCGACTAATAAGGTGCTAACGAGGGTCGTTCGTTTTATGTGCGTTTTATTGACACTTGAGTCAAGTTGTCGGCGCGAGTCTACCTGCTACCGCTCGTCTTATTGGTTTCCTACGACTATTGAATGGGGATTTCCGATTTCGGATGGCACACACACTGCAATCGAATAGCGACATTTTAGAGCTTTACTAAAGTGTATCGATGAATGTAGAGATGTTTTGAATGTTTATTACATATTGTTGGGCAATTAAATTTATGTTACAGTGGTATCCAACTTCTTATAATTCTTGTAAAACAAATGAGTAGATAAAATCGATGAATTATTCAGTGTGCTTTAAAAGATATTCTTGTGCACTAACCTGCTATGGCCATCCAAGGGTAGAAGGTGTGATTGGTGGGCTGGTGTTGTACGGGCTGTGCTGCTGCTGCAGCGGCTCCTGGCAGGGCGCATTGGTTCCCCCACGGTAGGGCTCTTCCTGGACTTGAGGACTCGCTGTACCGTGCCTCAGGGGTGCATGCTGCCGGCCTCACAAGGGCTCCTAATCCGGCGCCCCAGCCCTCTTTGCCTCCATAGCCATTCTGTTGCTCTCCGCCTGGCTTGGAACAGTCTGCTTTACCATACTGTTGTTCTCCAGCGTACAGTTTGCATGCAGCCGCCACAGATGCATCGTATGGCGAGTCCTGCGGACGGGGCTGGTGTAGCGCATGGGGTTGTGCGTACGTCAGCCCCAGAGGGAACCCGCGGTACTGGTCGCCGCCGCCACCACCCTGGTGCACTCCATGCGCCCCGTAGAAACCACCCTGCTCGAAATAGGAGTTCATTCTGATCAGTCACCGACACTAACGTCACTCAGTTAGGGAACACTTATGTCATCGCGGCCCCACGCGCCGTGATAACGCGACCTCGGCCAATGTCACTCCAAATACGGACAATGTAATTTAATTTTATTAATTTTATTGCCTCTTAAACGTCACTCGAGCGTCATAATGGGCTTCGTTGGCGATAAAGGCCAGTTGACGTGTGTTTACTTTTTACGATTATTTTACGACTTGGGAGCGCGTGCCGCGGGTTTTACGACTTTTTAAGCGGTTCGATGTGCGGCGCCGGCTCGTCTCGCAGCTGTAGTGATTTTTTTCTTAAATTTTTCAGTTCGCGTGAGGAGGCAGTGTTTAGCCGGTGCGGCTGGATCGCGAGCGAAGTTTTGAGTCGCGTGTGGCGGGAGCGCGCGACTATGTGCCGTGTGCGACCGGCGCGGCTCAGCTCACGCAATCTACTGAGAGCGGGCCACGCGCGCCGCCCCGCGCGCTGCCTGCATCGCAACACAGCCGATTGTTCCGTCCCCTTTTCGCTAATGACTATAAATATTATCAGTTACGCTCTCTTTTCCCTTTCTTATCACTCCTCCTGAAACACGTGGGGCATACCTATTGCTATTAAACCATATAATATCTGTGCATTTTTATTGACCTCCCTTTAAGTATGATAGAACCTTCAGTAGTTACGTACCTATAACCAAAATCTACATCATCAATGATAAGGAGTTGAAAAATAAAATATAAAATGTCTTTCTTTTATAATGTACAACAACAAACACTTAAGTTGTCAGCCCCCGCAATACAATACATAAAAAAGGAGCATCGACAAAACCCCAATAATGACTATAACTGAAAAGTTAAGCCGCAAAAGTCGTAAACTCATAAACGTACAATTAGTGAAACGGGCGAGTAAAGAAAAGATTTTACAACCACTCCTCGGCCGTGCCACAATGAGCGCGCAGTATCGTAACAAGGTGCTGAATAGAGTGAGAAGTCGTAAAGATGATTATTATTTCTTCTACTACCTGTTTTTACGAGTGATGTTGCTGTTACGCTCACGCGTGCGTTATAGCGTTAAGTAAGAGCAAGATAGAGCTCGAGCAGCGAAACGCTTATCGCGCCGACGGAGTTGCACAACGCGTTTGTGTCTCTTTCTAGCAGTGTGTGGCGCGTGCAGTGGCACGACGCACTATCGAAGGGTAAACAATAGCGCATTATCGCAAGAGCACTCAGTTGGCGCGTCCAAATGAAGCCATCAAACGAATGAATGGCTCTGGTGGTGCGGCCTACTCGGAGACACGCTCACATTTTTATTGCATTCACCTCTTTAAACAAATATTTGTTAATAAAAGGGACGGGGAGCGACTAAGTAGCGATTTTTTGTACGAGAATTTAATTGTGCCATTTCGAATTTAAGATAGAGTCTCGTACTCGAGGACCAGACTACGTAGATATTTTTACAACTTTGTAAACTAGCCTAGAATTTTTTGTAGTTAATTGCAGTAGGTACCTAGGTAGTAACCTACCTAATTAAGATACTAACTTATAAATTTTATTTGTAAGTAGATACCATAATAACTGCAGATGTAGGGTAGGTAGGTACTTATTTTTAAAGAATTTACGGTAGGTACCTATTCTGTATTTAGGTATGGATCAATTTCACAAAATATAAAAAATAATGATTAAATAGAGCAATAACAATAAAATCTAATGCGGTACCTTATCTAGTGAAGCAGCGCTTAATAAAAAGTATTGAAACTCAATAATTTATGTAAACGATGGGTAGGTAGGTAACTATGATACCTACCTACCCACCAAAATATACATAGGTAGGTACTTATACTTCTTGACAAGATTGACTCTACATAATATACTTTTAACATTAGGTATCTCATTAAACACAAAATTAATTATCACATAAAAAACCTTTAAGATATAGGTACCACTAAGGTGGCTCACTTGATGCCGTCGACTATAGACATGTGCAACACCAAGGACGTCACACTGCCGACCCTGTCAGAACATTCTAAGACCCTCGCAGAACCCTAGGTAGCAAAACTATCACAGCCAGCTCGACCATGGAATGAAGCCTCTTTAATACATCACTGTACACACCGTTTCCGTTCTGTTACTTTGCAACATGTGAGAATGAATTCCGTGCCTGTGACGAACGGTGTTCCAGATTACATCAGACACTAAGAGTACAGGAGCCACTTATATACGCTTTCACCTCCTAGAGTTTTAGCTTGTCTTGACTTAGGTATAGGTTGCGTATCTACTACCTATGTCCAATCCTCATCCTCCTAGTAGGTGATGTGAGTAGGGTTGCCAGAGCTCACTAGAGAGTTTTTGTGCTATCAGTGGGAAGTGTATTCTACACTGATAGCACAGAATATCTCTGTTATTACGGGGTCGGCATAGGTGTGACTACTCTGGTGTTAGGTAGGTACATACGTTCATAGGTCATGGTAACTAGTTTCTATCAGGTGGGCCGTGTGCTTGTCTGCCACCAAAGTTGTATAAAAAAAAGGTATTCCACATTTTAGCCCCTCGGGGTAGCAAATGGAATAACAGTTTTACAGGTTGCAAATAGAAAGAAGGACTCGTCCTCGTGGTTCTGAGTGGTACCTATACACATTGCACAGGTGAGCATTAGTCCTACTTAGACCTACTAGCCAAGTCATTATTAAGATGGGTGAGCATTCTAAGCGCAAGGGACTCAATGCTAGGTCCCTTTGTACTTTAAGCTGAAAGAGCATAGAATCTTTCCTGCTATTAATGTTCTAAAAAGATTTCAATAGGACATTATACCTACCTACAGTCAGCATAAGATTTATCTTTACTACAAAATCTCAAATTGATTTTAATACCAAGAGATTAAAAGTAAATCTAACAGTTTTATTAATTTAAATTCTATTTAGTATCCTCCGAACGTAAGATGTATCCCGAATATCTGAACTGAACAATCAGTCAACAGAAATGAGGGAATACCAAGTTATTAGGTAGGTACCTATGACCATTTTCAGTAGGTACTTTGTGGCAAGATCGATTTGATGCAGACTGTACACCGGAGACTGGTCAATGATCTGCGGTTTGGCAACTATTTCAATGATTAGTAGGTAGGCCAGTTCGCTACTGGCAAAAAAGTTTTTGAAGTTTGATCGCTTCTGGTTGATTTGGCGGGCAATCTTTACCAATTATTCTGCAATTGAAGACTCCGAAGATGTGATACGTGTGAAAGACATAGGGTAAACCACAGGCCGACATGAGTATTAGGTGCCTACGTATCTAACAAAATGAAACATAACGGTATGGCATGGTATGTTATTACTAGGTAGGTACGTGTACCTACCTGCCTACCTATAAAAACACTAGAAGTCCAGAAGTGTAGTAGGTTCTATTCGAACAAGTCTTGAAAGCTGTGTAAGCAGGTTCATATGGGGCTGGGCAGGGAGATAAATACGAGTAGTGAATGCGAGTGTTGATGAATGTACGTCGGATAGGGGGTTCTTAAACCTGGGTCATAGGTATCGGTATCTGCTGAGGTTTCTTTCTCTGCCACACGATGGACCCAGCACCAGCACGCCAGGTAAATCCATAGAAAGCTAAGAATTTCTACTCGGCTCCAACTGAGCGCCACTGAGTTGGAAAAGAGTATTTTTCAATACACAGTTAAGCCACTGCATTAATGGAAATGTACGACTGCCATCACTAGGACTCTGCCAAAGCGTCCATAGTTCACGGTAATCGCAACATTAAGTTACTCGTGTGCTTGTTTACCACCTCAACCAAGCTATTCTACTTATTCAAGTAAGAAAAAATAGATACTATTCGGTAGTGTGTGATTAAAATACTTCAAATAGGTATACAAACAAACTTCTATTCAAGTTCTCTCTTATAAATAATTCCCCACACAAATGAAATTGGGTTCTTATCGTACCTAAGTAGGTTTAATACCTAGGTACCTACATCTTAAGTTTTATCTGCAACTTATTATATGTTTACATATAATGACTATCAGGTATATACTTATGTTGGAACATGTAGGATTAAAAATATACTTATTTAGATACCTATGTATGATTATTAAGCTGAACGATTCGTTTTGCGACATCGTTGTGTAGAGTCGTAGACCCTGTGCAGATATCTATAAAGACACCGAAACAGAATTGTATGCTGAATACATGGTCACAAGTGTCGAGGCACCGTAATATATTATAATAACTTCGTGTTGTGTTCCCAGCGGTGAGTAGGGTAGCCAGAGCTCACTGGAGAATTTGTGCTGTCAGTGGGATGACTAAAGGCTTGTCCTGCTTTGTGTTCTACACTGACGGCACAGAACCTCTGTGTGGGTCGGCAACGCGAGTGTGGCTTCTCTGGTGTTACACGTCCATAGGCCACGGTAACCACTTTCCATCAGGTGGGCCGAGCGCTTGTCTGCCACCTAAGTGGTATAAAAAAATATAATTAGTGACCCAGCTTTTAAAATCACTAATACCTAGTAAAACATATGAGAAATATTTACTTGAAATTATTTTGTGCTCTACCTTCGGATATCCTAGCTACTAACCCCTGTTTGTGTGTTTATTTTTCATTTTATTCATCAGAGTTAATCCACAAATAGGTACATAGCTGAACTTAATCCCGCAGGTATTCTCTACCAGTCTACCAAAGCAAAGGCGGTGCAGAGAAAGGCTAGTACCTAAGTGCACTATTGAGAGGAACATGCTGCCTATTCGTCTTTGTTGTGAATCTATTGGAGTATAATAAAGAATTTTCTATCTATCTAACTTTCATAGTAAGAATGAACAGAACAATAATACGACAGCATATAAGTAATAAATCTAAATTAAGGTAGGCCGCTTTTATCCAGGATCCTTTCCTTAGACCTGAATAACTTCTAGTTTTTTCTTATATTTCCTCATCATCGTCATTCTTCTTCAGCTTAGCATCTCAGTCACATTCAAAGCTTTCACCTCAAAGACTGGTGTCCGCTCTACTAATCTAACTACGGAATCGTCTCAACTTCGATATTTTCCGCGAAGTACTGCCATCTGATCTCCACAACCCAAAGGCGATATCGATACATTGCAGACCATGTGGTTGGATATTTAGGGCAATTTAATTTTAAGTATGTCTAACAATAAGATTATACAATCACATACTATTAGACGTGCAACAGCGATACCTACTCAACCTATGTAAATAACAACATCTACTAATAACTGTGACAAGCAATAAATACGCATTTTTACTCTTCTGTTAGGTATATGTGAAAGATGTTCACACCAAGAGTGTACCTACCATTGTTGTAACAAACCGAATAGTATCTTAAGATATTAATCCAAGGTGCTATAATCTATCAAAGTTCGATAGTTAGGTAGGTACACGATCAAAAATACGTAGGTAGGTATATCAAAGACTATTGTAGGTATAAGTTACAATTTTATTACATAAAACAGATTTCCTGATTAGTTATTAAGAGTCATCAATTTAGAATAGGTTAGCTACAATCGACATCAGAACTTGCTGAAACAACAAGTTTATAAAGAATTGTCACATTGATATAGGACTGTGTTATTTCAGTTATTTTAGATGACAAATTTAACATTTTTATGTAAAGTTTTATAGTCATGGTGGTCAGTAATTTGGAACGTGTTGAGTGAATGTGAATGAGCCGATGGTGACTGTATCTGTACACAGAAAAATAGCTAGATATAAGATGGCTATAAACATAACAACGACTTGCTTCATGGTGTGTTTCTAGTGGTATGTATGGTTGCCAAACCTCCTTGGGAACGTGGTTTAGGTTGCTAACAACTAGTCACCACAAGTGTTATGAACATTTATTGGCACTGTAAACCGCTTTCAGATTGCCCACGGTTAGTTTACAAATATTATTGGAATTAAGGCTCTTATTGATTTGAAAAAAGAAAGGAAAATGTGATACAGTTTAGTAGGAGGCGTAAGGAAGAAAATTGGGGAAACAGGTTTATGAGTCAAGGGTTAATAAACAATCAAGTAGGTACCTTAGAGTTAGTAACTCAGAAGTTATAGAACACAACTAATTTACAAAAGATAGGTAATCAATTACCTACATTGAAATACATAAAAAAATATGATGACCGAACGGAAACCAGCGAGCATGTACGAGTATGAATTCAATTATGAAAGTAAATAGAAGAAGCGAAAGAGGTATGCCTGGATCGTAGTACCTATGTGGAAACATGTGATCTCTGCCTACCCCCACTGGGAAAGAAGCGTGACTGTATGTATGTATGAAGGTAGGTATATAGATTCACTAACTTTCTTAATCACCTTACTGCATAAATATCTAGCCAGACACATAAACTTACCACAAGGCCAACATATTTAGGTAGGTACAATGTTTAATTTTACTTACACCTGATTATAATGTGTATTTTTAATATTACATATTTCATTTTATATGCATAACCTAATTTTAAGTATTAATTAAGTTATATTATTTTAAAATTTTATGTACAATGTAACTTAATTTTAACTTTAGATATTATTATTAAATTATTTAATTACCATTTTTTATTTTCTTCAAAAGTAGGTGCAGACAACACTACAATGTTTTAATTGTGCCATTGAATATATTTTACAACTAATTATAATCTAAATTATGTATGAAAAATAACTAAATTAAGTAACATAGCCGCTATAAAATTCATAAATTAAGTATTAAAATTGTAATTTAGTTCTGGTAAAGCAGTAGTGCACAGATAAGAGCTGGTCTAGGTGCATGATTAACGCCTCTGTTGCCTGGCGGACAGTCTCTGTGGCGTAGCTGTAGTGAATGCGACTGCTACCCACGTGTTCGATTCCCGCTCAGTCAAATATGTATTTGTATGCTCGAAATGGTTATTTACATTGGTCTGATCGTACCTCGGAGAGCACACTAAGCTGTCAGTTCCAGATGCCATACGAACATCTAAGGCAGTCATTACGGGTAGTTGAAACCATAAAAAGTTCAGCAATTGGTCTAACTCATAACTTATTTTTTCAGAAGAATATTACCTACACCTCACATAAATACATAGGGGAGATGAGCCTAAAGCGTGCACTGGGCCCAAAGCAGGCACTCTCTTTAAATATAATCATATTAAAAAAGCGCGCGCTTTCAACACGTCACAGGGATCCCTGCGGCCCCGCACACCTCGCATCATTCGTTCAGTTCACCTGCGAGCACGTTATTACGAGTTGCGATAAAAAAATGTTTTAAGTGGGTTTTTGAAAAATATTGCAAGGTATGTATCATATGTTTTCACATTTTTGGTGTTTACAATGCTATAATCAATCCGTTTTAGTTATTAAATGGTTGTCTGGCTGTAAAGTAGTAGATCTGAATACCGCGTATTTGAACATTTTGAGGTTGAATTTTGTTTGGATATTTGAGGTTTCGAAAAAGGCAAAGCGGGCATGGTAAAGCGGACACGTGCCCGCTTTACCCACCCGTTACATAAAGTATTTTATCTACTTCGGTTTCGTTATATTGGGATTTTCAACTTGACAGCAGCGGTTTGAATATACTTAGTATGCATATTGCTATCTTGTTTCAATAGAAATCCTTACTGCAATACTGTATCAATATGAATCCATATTGAAACAGGGTTGCAATATACGAAACGTCAAAAATTCGAAAATAATATGAGCAAAGACACTTTCACTTCGAAATCAGGTCAAATTCAATAAACTTTTTAATAATAGAACTTTTTAAACATTTATCCTATTTAAAAATTTCTGCTCGAATACCATTGCGATATAAAGACAATGTAAAGATTTTGTCAGTGCTTGGCAGTGTGTGGCTTCGCTCATACCGAAAAATGGCACTCGGATCAAAAGACCCTCCATAACGTGAAGTTGCATAAATAGCTACTTATTATTCTTTTTAGATGGTAAATAATTACAAACGAAGAACTTCGCAAGCCTCATGGACACCCTTATCTATGCGACAAGCACTCCTAGAAGTGCAGGAATTAGGAAGATCTATCAAAAGCGTAGCAGCAAAATTTGGGAAACCTAGAACGATGCTGCAAAGGCATCTTAAATCTGGGTCGTATGAAGTGAAACCAGGAAGATTTACAACTGTATTTACTGCAAATCAAGAAATTGAGCTTCTGGAATATGGGTTTCATATGGATAGTTTGTTCTATGGGTTATCAAAACAAGAGTTCTTGGAACTTGTTTATAATTATGGCAAAACAATAAAATACCACACCCTTTTAAAAATGGTGTTGCTGGGACAGATTGGTAGAGAGGTTTTGTCAAACGTTATCCAGACCTATCTTTAAGAAAACCAGAGCCGGCATCTATTGCCCTTGCAAGCGGCAAGTTGGTTTGATAGCTAGCACTGAAAGGTGTAAAACAACTACGGTCGTATATATTGCTGTAATGCCGCAGGAGCATTTATTCCCCCTTTTATGGTATTCGCCAGAAAAAGAATGGTGTCCCGTCTTCTTGATGGGGCACCACCCAACACTCAAGGCACCTGTTCTGATAATGGATGGATTATTACTTAAAGTGAATAAATGAATATAATATTGTTGTTAGAAACAGCAGTTTATTCTGTGCTCAATTTATTAGACGATATAAAGATTTTATTGAAGTGGTAAATCTCAGTTCAATTCAAAAAATTGGTACCGTAGTGGCGGCGTTTAGTTTCATAATTAAAGTTGTGATATTATTGTTGCTGATTTTGTTGAAATATAAAACTTTATCAAGATTATCATATTATATATCATTATATTGCACCTAAACCTGATACAGTGTCTTTTTTCAATGATTTTGTGCCATGCCCTCTTTACCTCAACCTATGCCCGTTTTGCCCTGAACGAGTGCCCCCTTTAGGCCCCCCTATTGGGCAAAGCGGACATAAGTAGAGGTTTCGTAATTTGCTTATAAGTCATCCAAATTTCTATTTCCGATAAATCAAACCATACTGCATTCGAAAGCGATTAGTAATGCATCTTTGGGAAAAACAAAAAATAATGTGGCTATGTTATAAACCATATTTTTTTCAACTTTCCGTTAAGGTGCCCGCTTTGAGCGCATCTCCCCTAGATATCAACACTTTTATCATTATTCAATTACTTATTTATCAATTTTAGATAACCACGATTTAACGTAACGAGTAGAAAGTTTACAATGTCATCATATTATAATAATATGAATTAATTAACACCGATACTCTATGTCACAATTTAAACATGTCAAGTTTCGTGTCAAAAAATTACATTTCCAACAAATTATCGTAATTAGGTAATGTACTAAACGTGTCATTCAGATTTATAAGGTCAGGTTTTGAGTCAAAATAATAAAATAAAAAATAAAACGTTACAATATCATCAAATTATTATCTCTAGGTATTTACTAACATTGATTTCATTGACTCAAAATTGCGGCAAATGAGTAGAATGATTGCTCAATAAGCCGTCGCTTTAATTAACCGTAGCGTAGCTTGAAGGACCCCATCCCCGGAGCGAAAGTCACGATAGGCGGTAACTTGTTGTAGGTACACCAACAGCCCCAGGACACGAGTCGTCTTGTTGGATTTCGCTAGTGATCTAGACATTGTTCTCCAGCTTTTCATGTCTCCGTGTGCAATACGCGTGCGCATCACCTATATCCTTCGATATCGCTAATTTATTGTGGAGGTCAGTTGACAGTCGTTTCACGGAAAATTTCGAAGATTAACGCTAGGATGACGAAGAGATTTTCAAAATCATCATTGTTAGCGTAGTACCTACCTACCAACTTCATCCGAAAATTTGATACCGAATCAAGGCTTTTCCGACTTCTTTTTGTATGGTAAGGTCTATACGGCGTAAATAGGGGTCACTGTCATCTGATTGCCCTATCAACAAGACAACCTTCGTCAGAAACTCATTCATCAATCAGCAGGTGCACCGTCTGCTGCTACCAAAACAATAACTTACATATAAAAACTAAGACCAATAAGTCTTAAGAAGTCTAATTAAACTTCTCCAATAAGAAATTCGCCATTTATATTCTCAGCGTATTCAAGTTGGGCACCTATCATTCAACTATAAAAAAGTTTCATGCTTGCCTTTAGTTCTACATGCAAGAAAAAAAAAGTGTAGCAACAATGTATCCTTAACAGCAGACTTGCTACGAGGAGGGGTTACTATGTTAGCAAAAAGGTGATAATGTAAGTACTGTTGACTTATAGACCATTATATAAACCTTTAAATCAATTATGTGGTTGCTGTAGGCTATTTCACTGAGAGCGTATTTTGCGTTTAGTTGAGTGTTGGATCGTTTTTTTGAAAATGTGCCTAGCGAACATTGAAATAAGAATGGTTTTTATTGAGGAACTTTTAACCAGGCTGTTTTATGATGTGTAGTTGTCAACTAGATATATCTGTTAATACAATTCTTATCTAAATATAGATAAGACAATAATAATAATAATTAACATTCCGGTTACAACCAAAGCTTGTACATACTTTGGAGCCTGAGGTTCGTCATTCTACCTACTCCATCTTACCATAATTTGATTGCCTAACACGTTTGACTTCTAGAGAAGCACCTATCGTCGACCACCTAAGCCAGAGAGAAAGGTCCAGAGTCTCGTCAGCCAATCAACAGGTTTACCGATTTGTAGGTGAGGTTCAATTCTGCCCTGATGATCTAGGTGGGATTGGGTCCCCATATCTACTTACCTTTTTAGACCCCCAGGTAAGTAGATATCTAGGTATTTTATTAAAACTACTAAGCACTTATTTAAAATGTTCACTAACAATTATAATTTGCGAAATATACACTTTTTTTTTTTTTTTAACTTTTTATAACTGTATCTTTATTGTGTATATCGTGACAACCTACCATTGAAGGAACACTTTCTCTTTATACATTTGTTATTTCAGAATATTTTTGAAATACAATTTTGGTCTCTGTAGGCTGAACACAGATGTGCTTTTAAATATGCACTGGATAAACTAAGTTGTAAGTAGAACTATAGAAATGAACCAAGACGAAATTATTCTTAGGTTTTTGTTCTTCGAAACCAATGCTAATTTCTAAAAAAAAATACAACATCTATTTTATCTCATAAGATATTATAAAACGTGTAGGGTACCTTAAAGCACCCAGATATCTACTTCATCATAATTCCATAAAGATAATATTTTCACCTAAATTTGTGTGAAAACGCCGTCTAAAATCAACAAACAACCATTCGGGGAAGCCGCTTCAGTAGTTGGCGTTATCACAACAAACAAAAAACATAAGCGGGTATCTCATTCACATTCAACGACAGATGTGATGATATTCGCATCGCGGGCGGCGCCGGCGCAGGGCACGCGCGGCCTGCGCGCATCGTAAACACGATTTTTACTACCACTCGAACGCTCGTAAACGTCACGTGAATTGCGCCGTTTGTAGAACTCCCAGTAAACACCGTTGAGATTATTTCGTATACGCCTCTGGGGCTAAACCTCGATATAAATTCGAAACTTTATTGAAACAACCCACCGAACGCACGTGGAGTGTTATTATGCCGTTCTTTAGACGTTTATTGAACCATTATTGACTTGTTTAAAGTATCACCCGTTTAATAGAGATAAAGGAGTCGTTGATAGTTTATGTCTTCATCGTATGAGGATGCTCACAGCGTCTCCATGTCTGGTTTGGCTCGATTGCGGACGTTTTATGACTGTAATTTTCCTTTTATTGACTCTTAGTTATTGATGGTCATAGTACTGATAACAATCGATGCTGCATAATGGACTTATAATTTATGTACTTGGCCTTTGATTGTTTTTATATTGGTAGGTATTAATAGGTATACCCATACCTACCTACTATTAATTAGATATAATAGATATATAAATTCCAGTAGCGATGTTTAAATGGTTTTAATGGTTGTTTTGAATAGCTTACTATTAGTTTGATGCGCATATTATGCTCATAACAATACGGCAATTTAAATAAAAAAGATATTAAAATAAATACTGACCTTCAAATCCTAATTAAATGAGCACTTAATATTGAAGTAAGGAATCATAGTAGAGTTCATTTGCTTATACCGCCATCTATCTTAAATGGTAGGAAACTCATAAAAAAGATAAATTCTAGGTGTACTTTAACTGCAACATTAAGAGGTGTAAGTAAAATACTGAACAATAGCTATATAATTTAATATATTATGCAGCTAATTTGTAGTTTACTAAAACAATGTAAAAAAGTCAAACTATGAAAATGACACCGCCATCTATTGTCAATTGCTTATCAACTTATTGCAGGATGTTTGTTCAAAATGTGAATTAATCAGACTCGAAAGGTCAGTGAACAGCATTAAAATAATTAATTATCAAAACAGACAATAAAAATGAAATTAAACTTACGCGATAACAACAATGTAACACTAGATAGGTACAAAATGCAAAACACACTATAAATAGCACCTAAGGTAAACCTCTCATTAAAATCTTATCAAACTAAACGAGACAAGTAAAACAAACACTCGTTCAAGTGGTGCTATTTATAGTCTAATGATTTAGTTTTATGGTCTGCTATAATGTTACGTAATGTCTCATCTATATATGAAAAAGCGACATAACTGCCAATAGAAAACCGATAACATGGACATAAAAGTGAATTTTATTGCTTTATTCATCATTCAGCTATATAAATTCATCAAGACACTTGTTAATCATAAAATAAATCTTATTACACAGTAAAATGATGTTTAAATTGACGACAAGCGTTTTATTTTCGTCATAACAATAAAATTTATTTTTACGAGCGCGCGGTAGTGCTGTCTGTGTTTAGCGCCATCTAGTAGTTAATACCGGAACTACGTAGTCAGGAAAGTTGACGTCACTCTCTTGACAAGGATTTTACGATGTGTCACATCACATTCATAGCGCTACATGAATGAAAATGTTAAGTGGATAGCTGGTTCTAGATAAACTATGTTATTCTTACTATTGAATGCGTAGGTATCTTAGATGAATATAGTTCTAGTTAATTTATTTATTTTAGTTACCTAAGTAATAACAGTAACTAAAGTAATAAACTAAAGACAAATGACTCTACTTAGTCACCACCCTATCAGATTCCTACTTATTCGTCTAATTAATACTAACCGGATAGATAAGTAGTAACGTCATATCTCTCTGCATAAGTAGGTACAAATATAGTATTTTGATTCTGATAGAGTTGAGTTTTAGATTTTATCTTTGAAATTTTGCATATTTTAAAATGATAAATTGGCACTTAGAACATCGTTAACACATATTAATAAAATTAATTAACGCTGACTTAACTAAGGTTTCAAAATAAAATGATAAAATAAATCCTGATTAGGTACCTACCCACTTAGATTTAGTTTTAATATTTGATTACTAAATAAAAATTTACTAGGTAACTACTGTTGCGTATTTTTGCCATTTCAAATACCTAATTAGGAATATGGTAACTAAAGTAGCAAATAAGGCCAAGGCCACCAATTACATTGGGACCTAAACATAAACTGGCGAAATGTGGGTGCTAGCAACTCTACCTACCCCGTCGGGGATATAGGCGTGAGTTTATGTTATGTTATATTTATGTTGTCCAGAATACCTGCCCCAACTGTAGGTAGGTCTACCAGGGAATCAAATTCAAGTTACCTAGAGTCCGAATTAGGTAGAGCTAGAATCTATAACCTACCTTAATTTTGCATTTCATTACTGTCTAAAGAAACTGAACTGTAGAATGTGGAAATACATAGATACTTGCATATATTTAATAATAATGTAGGTGGAATTGTACTTACATAGATAGGTAATCTTTCCATTGTTTAAATTTAAATAAGTTACTAAAAAATGTAATGTTTGCATAAATTTTGAATAAGTTAATAGTGGCCCTAATGCTTGTTAAAAAATAACAAATGTACAATGTTTGAAAAATGTACAAACAATGAAAAACATAAGTAAAATAACTATTATGTATGTAAATTATTTTTTATATTACTTACAATATAAATTATAATAATCATTCTTCATCCGGTCGCATCCTCCACCGAGCAGGGTCTGCTTAAATAGGTATACCTACTGTGGCTTTGTTTTCTCGGCTAAGTTGAAGACAAAAATCATTTATTTTGCAAACGGCACTTACAAAACGGCAAAATGAGTTATTTAGCCTTTTAGCCTTCTAGCCAACGCTATAAAGCGACGAGTCTTAAAAAAGGGCTAAAAGGCTCAAGCTTTTTCGTGCACTATTTTTAACGTTAGAAACACAAAGTAAGAAACATTACTACCTAGCTAATTAAATATTTTTATCTTCTATCTTTAGATGATCAATTTGGTAACAAGTAAGTAGGTAACTACATCGTTACCTAAGATGACTGTTGCCTTGGAATATGCATACTTAATATGTGTAATAAAAACTAAAATAGATAGATAGATAGATACCCTTATGTTGTACTCGTAAAATTATAATAGGACACGTAGGTAGCATATCTATATAAATAAATAAAATAAAAATAAAATAAAAAGCCTTTTATTTCTTACTGGTTTCATAATTAGGTTTACAAAAATATTGTAAATTGTAAATTAAATGTGTCGTTGTAAATTATTTCGTGTATTTATTTCTGCTGTAAGTACCCCTCTCTAGTAGAAGGTAAAGGCCTCCTCCAGAGATAGCCAATTTGTTCTATCTTCTGCTACTCGTATCCAGTGGTCGCCGGCTATTTTTATAATGTCGTCTGTCCATCGTCCTTTTGCCTGATGGTCCTCGCCATGATGTGGTTTCTTTGGTCCAGCGATTGTCTCTAAGTCTGGCCACATGTCCTGCCCACCGCCATTTTAATTTTTGTGAATAGCTGAAAGCGTCAATGTCTTTAGTTTTTTGTCTTATGTCGGTATGGCGGACTATTTCGATTTTTCTAATCTTCAAAATGCTTCTTTCCATGCTCCTTTGACATGTTATAATCTTGTTTTTCACTTTCCTATTAAATTTCCAGGTTTGGCAGGCATATGTTAGTGAGGGGAGTAGACAAGTATTCATGACTTTGCTTTTCAACTTGATGGTCATGTCGCTTTTTAGATTTTATTTTAGATTCCAAATTTTTTTCCAGGTGATGTTGACTCTTCTCTCTACTTCCTGTAGGTTGTTGTCTTGGTTGAAAGAAATTTGTTTTTCTAGGTAAATGTAGGGATCAACATAGGTTAAAGGTAGATTATCAAGGTATATAGGTATTCTAGTATAGTTTGTCATGACATTTCTTTTATTTAGGTTGATTTCTAGTCCTACTTTACGGTTTTCTTCGTGTAGAAAGTTTATCATCATCTGTAGTTGGTTTGTGTTTTCTGATAACAAAAATATATCATCAGCGAAACGGAGATGGCTCAGGTAACTACCATTTATGTTTATGCCAACTTTTTCCCAGCTGAGGTTGCGGAAGACGGACTCCAGTACTCCAGTACTCCAGTAGGTAGCATATATAGGTACAGTATAATGTACAATGGACGGCCTTATTGCTGGAAGCGATTTCTTCCAGGCAATCTTGAGATGCATAGTAATTCCTGCGAAGCCGAATTGGGAGCCACTTGAGTTGTTTAGAGAAATCTGACGCGTCGATACTTTTAAGGGCGACTCTACATTTTTTACACTATCAAGTTGAAAGAGGCAGGACACGGCAGCATTTCCGCCCAATTGAGCAGTCCGACTGGGGAAGTACCTCCGCCCTACAGGATACCGTGACCATAATAACTTCGTATTGTGTTCCCAGCGGTGAGTAGGGTAGCCAGAGCTCACTGGAGAATTTGTGCTGTCAGTGGAAAGACTAAAGGCTAGTCCTGCGTTATCTTCTACACTGACGGCACAAAAACTCTGTGATTACAAGGTCGGGAGCGCGAGTGTGGCTCCTCTGGTGTTACACATGTCCATAGGCCACGGTAACCTACTACTGTACTTTCCATCAGGTGGGCCGTGTGCTTGTCTGCCATCTAAGTGGTATAAAAAAAATCTACCTACCCAATCAAATGATCTGGTTTTGAAGTTCACTACATCAATATAAAACAACTCTAACAAAGATAGGTACAATGTGGTAGGATACATACAGACCCCCGATTCTGTAATGTTATGTCATAGCAAAACCACTTAAACCACTGATACTAAATAAGTAACATGAAATTTTAGACTTGTTATTTGTATTATTATTTTTATTTATTATTTATTACTAGCTGACCCACCCCAGCTTCGCCCGGGGTATATTTTGAAGCTTCATATCCCTTTGAGCCCGTATGTTTTAGTCTTCAAAATATGTATGAAAAATTGCCGGATTTGTTAACATTTATTTATTTATTTTATATATTATTATATTTTATATATTTTATATTTATTTATTTAGTAGCGTGATGATATATAGCCTAAAACCTTCCTAGATAAATGGACTATCCAACACTGAAGGAATTATTCAAATCGGACCAGTAGTTCCAGAGATTAGCGCGTTCAAACAAACAAACTCTGTAGCTTTATAATATTAGTATAGATGAAATTAAATGAAAAGGAGTCTATTACAACTCATCAATCATTCTACAAGGTGCCATTTAATTTTAGACACTAATAGTATACAGGTAAATTCTAAAATGTAATGGCATTTTTTGCAATGTTGTCATATCACATGACAATGGTTTTATTATGACATATAATTTGTAGAATCGAGGCACGGATAGCGGCCTTGTCGCTCTGCGGCAATCTCTTACAGGCAACTATAAGTTTACCTAATAGACAACCCACCCACAACACCAAGATCCTACTAAGTACCTACCTATTATTATTATTACCTATTTTATCTAGGACACGCCAACTTGACTTCACCTCGTCTGATGCTGCTAAAGGCAAAGTTTCAGGAAAGAGGGTCACCATTACAGACACTAGGTACCTAAGTAATGTTACAATGGTGGCACTCAGCTTGGCGGCCTCATCAGAAGCTTTTTCACGCCCCGCTTAAAGGACCCGGGACTGTAGGAAGAAGGAAACACGTTTGCTGGTAATGAATTCCAGGTCTTAGTGGAGCGGCAAAGAAAAGAGTCTCCGAACCGCTTGGTTCTTGCTCGTAGGTATATTCTGCACAGTGTGAGGGTGCTATCTAAGCCCTACACGTGTTGTCCTATGTAGGAAAAGTGAGGGTGGGATTAGTTAAAAGAGCACATCAGAACACTCACCATGGTAGAGACGGTAAAATACAGCCAAGGAAGCAATATCTCTACCTATACATCTGCAAAGGCTCGCTATTATAATGTGAAAACCTATTTATAATATTAAAATCCTACTCCTATTTAATATATAGGTACCTATACCTAATATTAAATAAATATCTAAATCCTACTACAAGTAAAATTATAAATGTGAATGCTTGTGAAGATGATTGGACGTTTGGATGTTTGTTATTCAATCACGCTCTAACAGCTGAACGCATATGGCTGAAGTTTGATACATGGATAGATCATAGTTGCCGAGATGCGAGGGATAGCTAGGGAGCAAGTTATATGTCTCAGATAATCTCACCTGCGGCCCAAACAGTCGGCGTGCGTTTTAGTCGGTTCAAGCCCGACATACCCTTCCCCACCGGTTCCATTGGTGGGGGTATCCGTGGGGATCTTGCGCACATAAAAAATAGGGATAGGCTAGTATAATTATAAGTAGATCATAGTCTGAAATAACAGTCTTATTTTAATAAGGTTTCAGGAAAGAGATTCGCCATTACAGATACTAACATTAATAACAATGTCATAATAGGGGCCATCAGTAAGTAGGTAGGTGCATCACAGTTTTATTTATGTACCTACTTACTTAGGTATACCTACATAGCCAAAATAAATAAAACTGTGATGCGTTCACATCACTGTCAAAGAAAGTTCTCGGTTGTATCCATGGCGTTCAACTTGGAGCCCTGGATCTGCTTACCTGATCCTTTTGGTTTGGCTTACACCTAGGTATCTATGGTTTTTATGAGAGCGACTTTCTTCCGACTCTGCCTGTGCCAGCAGAGCCTAGTTCATCAATTAGTATCTTCTGTACCTTGTAGATGGAAAGGTTGGCTTGGACCTTGAAGTGCTTAGTTGGGCCCCAAAATAATATAATAGACTACCTAGAAAATTACCTACCTATTTTAATCTATGACCAACTTATCTGTTAGGTACCTAGCAAACTACAGCAAAAACAACGATCCAATGCTTGACAATAATATTATAACAAAATCGGCCTACATCCCTAATACACTAGTCAGGACACCCGACACTACCCGTCGCGAGAGATACTGATATCCGATGCACACATACAGATGTCCCCACGCACTTTCCCGGTCACATTAAAACTACACTAACTTTGCATAATTGTCTCATTCGCGCACGTAGTACTGTTACTGCGAGTTCGACATTCTCTCTCACTCACTCACGGTCGTCAAAATGGCCTCCAAACGAGATATTTTGAAGGAACGCCGCTAACTTTTGTAGCTCTAATGGGCGGAGCGTGCACGCACAGGGACGCATTCAGATAATATTAATTTGCCTGGTGAGATATTCAAATAACGATAACATATGGAACGCAACATGTACCTATTTGGTTGCAGTTACTCTTTATGTAAAATTTATTTTACACAAAGAGTGCCATTAAAAGCATAATTTTGTTCATATATTGTATCGTATACACGTGTTGCACTACATCCACAAATTATGTATAAAAAATGCATTGAGGCCTCGTTGAGTCCAGTTGAAGTTGAAACGAAATGGAAAAAAATACATTTTTTTAATTCATTTTGATACTCTTTGCGTAAACAATGTCATTAAAGCTGTTTTTAATTATAAATGTTTTACATTTAAATATGTGATAAATGATAAAATGATTGTTTATTATTATTATCTTCGCAAGTGTGTTGAAAAACGTCGTATGATACACGTGTTTATTGATGGTTACCGTCCTTGACTCTCTTAAGACAAAGGCTAATTTAGCTAAAAGTTGTAGGTATATCTAATTAAGAGTATTATACCCAATATTCGTTTATTTTCATCACATTTCAGACATGTAGCAGTTTAGAGATTATAAAGCTTACATTAAAGAAACCAGAAGTCTTGAACAGTTTATGTGATGATCTGGTGTGTGTTAAGAAACATTTTCATAAACTTTCACTTTTAGAATATTTGGTAGGATTTAAAATTTAATATTAAAACTACTCTTTTAGGTATGTCTCTTACCAATAACAGCTGCAAGCAGAAAAATATACCTTACAACCGCATTACCGAGTCAACGCATTATTAGGTTGTATGATAATACTCGACTAGTCATAAAGACGAAGATAATGTTATAATTTTTTTATTTATTTATTAAATTGGCACTCAATATGTTGTAATTTTGCGTAGATCATTTATAACAGCACATATAAAACGTTAAAGAATAAAAAAGAATAACCAACAAACCGAAATGGTTTATTAAAATAAAATGTTATATTTTCGTTCATTTGTTTGGTTGTTATAACTTATTCATAGTACAATAATGGTGCTATTTTGATATTTTTATTTACAATCGTTGTGCGAATTGCTTGCTACGTCACTAGGTACTGTATTTCCGGAAACATTTTTGAGTAAAAAGGTAACCTGACAAGCTTCAATTCCATTAGGGTTTAAAATGGATAGATTTTTTTTTCTTATTTTGTTGGATATGAATAATTTACGAAAAAATTTTTTTATTGTAAGTAGGTATTACAGGTTTTCTATACTTTAGAAAAAATAAAGCAGGTACTTAACTATTATAACATCATACAGGTAGAATAGACTAAAATAATAATGAATAAAAAATACCCTACACATGACCACTAGAGTCCGCCTCTGGATATAGGAATTTGGATATGGCGACGGATGCGCTGTGCGACGAACAACCAATGTGATTTTATTATATAAAAATGTGCTACATCGTGGTT
The DNA here is from genome assembly GCA_963662185.1 of Eilema griseolum. Taxonomy (NCBI): domain Eukaryota; kingdom Metazoa; phylum Arthropoda; class Insecta; order Lepidoptera; family Erebidae; genus Eilema; species Eilema griseolum. The sequence goes on along the minus strand of OY759242.1, from coordinate 16,167,202 downwards.
TAATCAATAAGTTTGTTGTGCCTAGTGAATAAGTTTAGTGTTCTAAGTACTGTGTATATTAATTAAGTGGGTTATTGTAAGGTAAACCAATTAAATAGTTCAAATATCGAACTGTGTTTGTATCGTCCGCCATTACAATCGTTGGTGACGCGTCGCCGTTTGTAGAGATCGATAGCTATATATCTGTCTCTTTCACTCTTACGTTAATAAAATGTAAGTGTGAACGGTTTAAATTTTGTGAGAGCTGTAAAATAATTTAAAATTAATATTTAATTGGTTGTGTAGACTAATTGGATGTAATGTTGAAATTCAGTAATTCACTTTTAATTATATTTATGGTTTTTATTAAATTTATACATCTTATTATAAATATATGTAATTTATTTATTACCTCTTACTGGATAGTGTTGGTAGGTTAGTATACTTTTAACCATTTATTCCCTAATTTATCAATGCCTAAATAGGAAGGCATATTTATTAATAGGAACGCAAGTAATTATAGGGTATTAGAGAAGTGAAAGTGGGTACATTTTTTTGGCGAGATTCTTTTTCTGCATTCACCTATACCTACCAAGGTACCTACCTACTTACTTACTTACCTAGCTGATGTTATAAGGAGTAAGTAACTTACGTTATTTTTATTTTACCTTTTAAGAATCTACGTTAGTTCACGGCTACAATTAGTTTTAAATAGATATACCTCGACTAAAACATGTAGCAAAAACTACCTCTACCTCTACCAAAATATATCTACCTATCGTGATAATATAAAACAAATAAAAATACCTTTTAGTACCCACCTCTAGGTGCGTACAAACACAATTATTCTTCCCGAATACAAACACTTTCATGCAACCAAATTAAAAATTGATAGGGCAATTTAAATTCGTAATCACGTAGGCCATTTTCCACCGGCGAGCTAATTTTACCGACCAATATAAATAGATCTTTGACCCTCAACAAATTTGTAGTAATTTGTTAGACTCGAATGTGTCTACAACGTTCTTAAAACAGCTTAAACGTTAGATCTAGTTGATATATTTGTCCGTTGCTATTTCAGCGGGACACGTGTCAGATAAATAGGTTGGAATTAAAAAACTGGCTGCTGGCAGGATCGTGGTGTTTGTAACTATTTTGTACTAGCTATTGCCCGTGACTCCACGTGAGGTACTCATTCCTTTTGCATAACCTAGGTAGGTACAACAATATATTCCTGGAATAAGAAGTACCTAGCTTTGCTATTCCAGGTTAAGTATAGGAACTTAGATAATATGTCTTAGTGTCTGTCAAATTTTATCCAGATCTGTAGCCAATTATTTATTTTTATATTAGGCAACTTATTTTATTTTTGATTAGGTTATACAAATAAGTTAGCACCTACCAACGTGTTTTCTAACACTTTGTAATCGCTAATAAAATGAAACATAAGTAATTTTAATGCTAATAAAATATTTAAATTTAAGTAGAAGTAATTTAAAAAAAAACAATTAGTTGCCTACTCTTCGAAACAAGTTTCAAACTCTTATAAGAAACTAGCGACTATGAAAACGACCGCGCGCTTGCGCACGTTTGTGTCATACTTTTTGTTCCTGTGAGTTACTAGGTAGACACGTTTGATTTATTTTTCTTATATCTTGGAACTCATTTATGACCTCAGTGGCATAGCTATGCTTCGATTACCTAGTCAACATAAAATATTACTGGTTTATTGTCTTAGTAGCAACCCTAGAAGAATGTCCTGATTATGGCAATAGTCCCTCCATGATTATTTACCTAAGTATTTTTTTTTATACCACTTAGTTGGCAGACAAGCACACGGCCCACCTGATGGAAAGTGGTTACCGTGACCTATGGACGTCTGTAACACCAGAGGAGTCACAATCGCGCTGCCAACCCTGTAAGTACAGAGTTTCTGTGCCGTCAGTAGAAGGCAAAGCAGGACAAGCCTTTAGTCTTCCCACTGGCAGCACAAATTCTCCAGTGAGCTCTGGCTACCCTACTCACCGCTGGGAACACAACACGAAGTTATTATAGCCGCGGTATTCTGTAGGGCGGAGGTACTACCCCAGTCGGACTGCTCAATCGGGCGGAAATACCGCCGTGTAATACCTCTAGATAATAAGATAAGAGAGTTGGCGAATTATAGTTGTCAAATTTACCTCTAACTTCCCTTTCAGGGATATATAAACGTGTGTGAATGACACTTATCCACATTCATCGATTTATTCATCCAGATTAGCATACGCACGAAAATAGCCGTCACTTGGGTATAAGGTAGGTACACTTACTGAAGAGAATCCCATAACCCGAAATCAATCATCATCCTATCTAATGCTCAAAAATGCTCATCTTTGGATGTCGTCACCACCATTCGTCTGTCCGTAACTGAACACCCCGGACATGGAACGTAAATAAAAATATAAATGTTTCGACGGATATTGGGTTGAGCACGTGCGCTGGCGCCGCTGCGTTTTAACATTCAACTCCCGCGCAACACTGTTTGTTTTCACGTTGAATCGTTTACCAGTTATTGCGTGATCGTTTTATTGACTTCCACTAGGTATGATGTATCGTTTTTCCGATAGATTTTTACGCTAAAGTTGACTTCAAATTTTCTTTAATCACACATTTATTTGTGTTCGAAGTCACGAAGTTGCCGAATATTTTCTAGTGCTTTTTTAACCCTTATCACCTAAGTGTAGGTAGATTGTAAAAAAATTAAAGTTGGTTTGTACCTATATGCTTCAAAAACTCAAAACATTCTGCTTAGGTAGGTAGATAAAATTCTTTAACATAATATTGTAAGATCCATGTTACCATGTTTAAAGGCAAATAAATTATTCTTATTCTTATTTGGTTAACCCACTTCAGAGATGGTTTTTCACTTTGGTTCTTTTTTACTGTCGGTAGATGACGCTGCCATGGATAACAGGATTTATAACGAATGTATTCGCAAGCAAAGCTAGAAACCAGACTGCTCGTTGAAAAGTGTGAACACCATCCAGAAATGGCTTCCAATAAAGTGCTCTACATATTTTTAATGCTTTTTTGTTGTTTTTCGTTTTCCAGTTGCTTGGGATCTAGGTATATAATAGGTAACTCAAGACTATTCCAGACGTCACGAAAGGAAACCCAATGAACCTTGAATGCAAAATGCAATTCAATTAATCAATTGTTTCAATTGTTCAAGTAAATAATAGTTAGTCATGTCTGAACTCTGTTGAGTCGAGGTAAGCCAGTAAAATGTTGATAGCTGAATGTAGAACGTAGATCACGATATTACTGACAGCCTGTCTCTCCTTGAATCGCAATTGTGGTGAAATTTGTTCGGCTAAGGGGTGGGCAGAGGTGTATGAGCACCCTTTGCATACATCCCCTAAGGAGGTAGTAGAACAATAAGTGGTTATGAATTGTTTTTTTAAGTTGGACTGGACTTCATTATCACCCCTCCTAAGAAATGCCTTATGATCACATATGTATTCGTACATTAAGTATACCTATCATTCTAAACTCTTAATTTTCTGTAAATTACAACTTAACGCTGGTGTAGGTACAGATATACCTTCTTACTTTACAATAAATCGTAGGTAGGCTCTTCTCTGTTGCAAGGAATTCATAAATATACTTACACCTAGGCTTATAAATAGCTTGTGAATGAAATAAGAAGTGTGAGTCTATGGAGATTGAACCTAAAACATTCAAAACTGAGATAACTGTTGAAGTTTCTAAACCTTCACTCTCAACTTTAGGTTTCACCAACCTAAAGTTGATGCGCTTCAAAAGTGTAGACAAGATTATGTTGAAATTAAAACAAGCACTCTTTTCTTAAGTGGCTAAGTACTTATGGTTTAGTAAGATTGTAAGGACCTATACCAGTATGTTTCAGGGTCAAAAAATGTTTTAAAATTTTTCTGTAAAGAAATTCTAAGTAGCAGCAAAGAGTCTAAAAATCTCTTTTCTATAACCTAAATGTTTTGTTAAGTTAGTTTGTGAAGGTACCTAAATGATATCTAAAATAATAGGTGTGAGTATCTATATAAAAACTTCAAGTTAAGAACACAAAACGTGTAAAGAAAAAAGAAAACACCTCGAATAAACCGCAGACTCTTTCACACGAACATTATTTGTTGAGCGAGAAACTTGTACATCCCACTTCTATTTGAATATGTTCTACATACACCGGGTACCTACTATCAGTGAACACCAATTGACTGAAAATAAAATAGGTGTCTACCCAGTCGCGCGCCGGTACAATGGGCCGTGGTTCACAGATAATTCTGTATGGAGCTAAGCTACGACAACCTTTTGTTTACAATTTTAGTATGCCATATGTATATTGTACCTACACAATCAAAATTATTAATATTGTCTTGCTTATTCTAATTGCCGTGACTTATTCCTATCGTGGCTATTTATGTGGAATGAATAAAGTGTTTGTTAGAAATGATTCTATCGGACTATTGTTTATGGGGACTTGCTTCCGCAGCATTCAATTGTTTGTGTTAGGTTGCTTTTGTTTTCGAATAAACTCCTTTTATTTTATGGATGGACTGGAGATTATATCTAGACACTCCTGTATTCTTTAACTATGTGTAATAAAAGAAAATTTGGTAATATATAAAGGTTCCCCTACCAAGCAATGTAATTAATGACTTAGCTTTAGCAGTTATTCAAAAGTTTTTGAAATATATTCAGCCCGTACGGGGAAAGTTATCAATTTATTTCTTATCTGTGTAGTTTATCTTACTTCCAAAACTATATTGAAAACAAGTAGATAAATTCAGTATAGGATTTAGATTATAACAAGACGAATCAGCGAATCGATTGGACTTAGTAAGTACATGATTATTAAGAGTAGGTACATAATTTATTAGGCGTTTGGGAGAGGCCTTTGTCCAGCAGTGGACTGTGATATGCTAATTGATTGATTGACATAATTTATTTAAGAAGATACCTGCAGAGTAAATTGCTCAAGGAGTATTTAATTACCTATTTTATACCTATAGGTACCATATAGTTCTTTAAACTATCATAATTGTTGTTTGTTGTATTTGAATTTTGAATTTGAAACCTAAGTATGTATATGGTAAATATTCCCATAACTCATATAGTAAATTTATCTATTTTTGTTTCTTTTAAACAAATATCTAGTTCTCCTAATCATCATCACCATCACAGCATTTGACGTTTAGGCCTGCTCTTCTAATTCTTCTTTTGATTTGGCTTCAGTCTTACTGATTAAACAACTAGCGAATCCCCGTTATTTCTTTGTTCAGGCCTACCATTGAGAGAGGTGCTCACTAGCTTTCTGCAGCAAATCTTGTCCATGTAGCATTCTGAACAATGCCTTTTCTTTTATTTAGAGTAGACGTTTTAGGATTACTGTATTCTCCTGCCTCTCTGAATTGTAGAGAGTGCAGTGAACAACAGAGTGCACCGTACCAATATGATTTCTAGTAGGGTGGTAAACAAAAATAACAATACTAACACAAACCTTCACACAGTCAAGTCACAACTCTGACCAGCAATAAATAGGAGCAGTGGCTCTTATTGGGTTTAACGAAAATCTCCATAAAAATACATTACCTAGTCAAAAATTTTAGACCACCGACTGAGGCACATTTAATTTTTCGTTTTTTAACGGTTCCCCATGCAATCGATGATTAGGGTATTTCATTCTATTTTTAAACTACAGGTAGGTAGTAATGATTAAAGCCGAGAACAGTCTGATAAATAGTTATGTGACCTACCTACTAGTTCAATATAAAAAAATATTATGTCGGTACATTACCTAGACGTAACAATATAGAATTGAGAGTGAATATCAGAATGCTTAGAGAATGTAAAGACACATCGAGAACAAAAAAGACGCCGGCAGCTGGCGCCGGTCGGTGCGTCGGCTGAAAATACCCGCACACACCCCGTCTTAGAAAAGGCTTACATGATGCGAAATACAGATTTTTTATATTTAAATACCTAATTAATGGATTGATCATTGAAATCACTATTAATCTTGGGGAGGGGTTAAAATATTTGTGGTAATCTATAGATGAATGTGTACATAACTCTGTCTTCATTCTTTTGAAATAACATCACCACAAACATCTTGGAAGATGATTGTTGTTATTTGGAAAATAGAAACTTGGTTATTGGGCAATTACCAAGTCTCTTCTTCTTTATACGTTTTACAAATAATTCATTTATTCATATTAATATGCTTAACAAATAAGTAGCTACTAAACATAATGAAACTTTTGCCACATTTTTCTGGTAGGTACCCCTTATTAGGTAAATCTTTAAAAATAAGAAAAAGAACTATATATATCGTCTTATTTTAAATAGCCTTGGTTTCATTAAAACATCAGGGCTGTAAGTACCTAATCATGTCCTTGATGTTTCAGCCAAAAACATCAAGATCCGTTCATAAATAATGCGAAATTGTCCTCCTATCAAAAAATGCTCTTGACAGAAGTTAGGTTTTAAAGTTAAAAAACATTGTGCCAAGTTTGGTGCATTTTGGTTATGAAATGCGCCCTCTAGGCCGGAACTGGCATAGATACGGATAAAAGCAAGATTGACCACCTTGTCGAAACGGAGACTCACGCTCGGTCAAAACCCACATGAGGAGCCATGGGCTCATGTGGGTTTTGACCGAGCGAGCGAAGAGGTTTACGGTTAGTATGTTACTCATTATTTTTTCTAAAATGTAGGTAAGTAGTTAAGTTTCTCATCGATTAAGAAAATCGGTTCAAGCGAGTGTCAATTTTCTGTTTTGGTAGGTTTCGTTTGCTTAATCCCAGGATTACTTAGTAGATAGGTTAGGTATTGGTACCTACTAGTTATTTTCTACTTATGAGCTATGAACCCCTGTTTAGACAAATATATCTTCCATGCATTTGCCTTTCTTTTAGTTAATCCTTTTCTACTATTTGCCAGTTAGCATCATTCCCACTTACTTCATGATTTGTCGTCCTGCCTCTTGCTATGGTATGACTCCTTTCAGGGCGTGGTTTCCATTTTTGCTTATCATTGTACGGTGAGCTATGAACCGGCCCATCGCCTCTTAATACTTAATGCCTGTGTGCATTGATTTTAGTTCTACCTACTTAGGTAGGCATTTATTTGAAGTATTTATATTGTAGGTAAGTATTCAACTTTTTGCTAAACATCCAGATTTTATACTTATAATACAAGCAGCCGTACCTAGTATTAGATAACTAGTAGGTAGCTAACTTAATTATCCACTCTAGTCTTATCTACAGTAGCACCTAGATAGGTAGGTATATCTTAATGGTACCTAATTACAAAATAACTTTGTAGATAAGTAAGAAGAATAAACTGTAGGTATCTAATGGTTCATTTTTAAATTGGTAGTAGGTACTTATCCTGCTGTGCATTTTGTCACATTTTTTTCTAAGTTATGCAAGTAGGTACCAACTACATATTATGTAGGTAGGTACCTATGTCTCGTCATAATCTTGGAGAAAACAATATTGAAGTGGCAACAAGGTAAAACACTTTGTAGATATATTCTTAGGTTCTATGTTCTTACTATACCTACCTACCTATCCACTAAAATTTAATAACAGGCAAATGATTCAATAACATACAAAAAAAGATTTAGAAATAATTATAATAAGCACGAATCACCAACTCACATCTTTATAAATCTACACACGATGAAGTAAATTAAAAAAATATATTTTTAAATTCCATTCCGTTCAGCCTCGACGTAATACACAATACGCGCGATCCCAATCACTCGCGACAAAAAAGTCGGCCATTTTGACTACGTGTGAGCCGACCGCTTACGGCCCCTCCCGCTACCGTGGAGGGGGGCGCTACACAAAGACCTCGACCAACTAGATACACGCAGCAAGTGATTATAAACCTTACTCCATCACAATAAGAGTCATCTAAAGTGTCAAGTTACAGAGGTTGTGTAGTATACTGGCTGTTTATGTAGCCGAAACTGCCGCTTCATACACCGACGGCGTCACAGCCATCACTTTCATTATTATTGGGCGATTCACGACGTTTACTCGGCACTCGCCGAGAATCTCTGTTCCGTTGTTCAATTAAAATCTAGATGACTGTTATTTTGATTGTTTCCGTTTCTGATGTAGGTAGGTACTTACGCACATTTTTTAATTTAAGTAGGTACCTATTCATTTTTGTTCGGTACCTTGGTAGGTAAGAAAATTTACTTCGCTGCGCTTTTTTATGGCATTTGCCTACTGATTAAAATCACCGTGATAGGTAGGTATAATTACAATCTTTGTTAAGATTATAAATTTTTCTACAACACCAATGAAAATGTTCGTTCATTGAAGACAGAAATATCTATAAATGAATGTTCACAGTAGCTATCTAACTAAACTTGTATTTTATAGACTTCATTTACGTTTGTGAATATTTTACACATGTTGTCCTAGCGGTCGTATTATGAGCAAAACTTGCACAGTGTTCCGTTTCGCAAGCCCCATTTCGGTTTTTGGCGAAAGCCAAACATTTGGTCCATTTACATTCTTAATAGCCCATCCTTATTAAATTTATACTGGATACTGTTAAAATTTCAGTTGTTTAATTACACGGAATTTAGACCCAGGGAAACCGTAATGGGCGCACTGTGCGGACGCAGCGGAATTAGGTGGTTAGACAAAACAGGGTAGGTATATCATTCTGTGTTTAGGGAGAGTTATTTTGTCAATGGGATCTTTTCAGATACTTAATTATTAAATGTTTCGAAAATTTTTGCAGAAGGGTTAGGCCTACATTTCACCAATCTCTAGATATTTCTTAAGGTAACACGCGAATACCTTTTACCATTTATCTACCACTTTTAAGTTATAACAATCTTTCTTGACTAATGCCACTGAAGCAGAATCAAGTGATTAAGTTCAGAAGTATTTAAGTACATGGTGTAAAATTATCTTCTAACAAGCATTTTGGTAGTAGGTACCTACCTAAGTGCCCATGTCTGATGATAAAACAAATCATGATATCTCCAACCCTGTCTTCCAAATGGTTCATAACCCTTGTTGAGACATTCAACGTTTTATTTTACGAGTGCGTCGTAAAATAAAAGTGCATCAAACAGCCCTCCCGTTTGCATTGTCCGCGATTATAAACCGTCCAAGTTCAGAACTGTTTAGTTCCATTCACCTTAGTAGTCGTCCACGCCTCTCAGACGCGGCCGCTTTATCAGGGTTCCTTTACGATTATTTAGTCGTAAAAATCAAAGTTATAGGCTATTTACACCCGTAACTGTATGTTAATCTTTGTTTTACGAGTGTGCGGCGGCTTATTATTTAATCGTTAATCACTTAACACTCGTGGTTGTTGTACGGCCGGTTTTATACTCCTGTAATCTTCGTTCTTGACGAGATTACTCCACATTGTAGAGTATTTATTCGTTGTCAGCTATTTATAAACGGCTAGAGGAATATTTATCGTGAGCTCGGTGGCTAGAGCTGTGATTCACACATTTTATTTCGTGTTGTTAATAGCGTGTGGGTACCTTCCTGCGTGTGCTAACAGTTATTTAGGTTATAACAATAATTTGTTTAGCAATATGTTGTTTACTGACACTTTCTATATTACGTTATTGAAAGCTAAATTGTTACATAGGCTATTAAATCCACGTATATAGCTTTAGTTAATGTTTTTATGTTGTACAATTAATATCTATGTGAAAAGATTTAGGTAATGCGAAAGTCCTGAGAGAACAAAGTATGTATGTTTTCTTTTTTTTATAAAATGAGATTGATTTTAGAGTTCAATTTGACGTAAAATAGCAATAAGAGGAATAAAACAATTCAAATAGATGTCTCGTCACCTGGTATTTCATTTCCTATGGTTGTTCACTTTCTGTTAATAACGTCTATCTATGTAATAGCCATGATTGTGATAACCATTACCGTCTCATATCGATGTTTCAAGTTTGATTTCCGCCCATATGCCTCTGATTACTTTAATGGATTAAAAAAAATATTTAAAGTACCTATCAGACGGACATTCCTGGAAATTACTGAAAAAAATACTTCAGAGGTCTTCATGACTTGCTCAAATACCTTTTTGTGAAGTATATTACTGCGCTAGGCTGTTTAGATTATCAAATATTTATTTATACATTCTGTCCGAGTCTAATAACTTACAGACAGAGTTTTTATCCCTATAATTGGCTTGTTCTGAAAATTTAAAATATTTTTCAAAGTGACAAGACAAAGAAAGATGGTTGTTTCGATCTTATCTGTACCTCTTTTTAAAATAAAACAGCTCAGTGTTGTAAAGTGCGAAACAGATTTATGACTTATGGACTGAACGTAGGTAATTTCAAAGTGGCAAGGGCGGTGGAGTCATCTGATATTGTTCCCATAATTTGCACAGAGGAATCTCATTGGAACAGAGACATTAACCAGGCATGTCAAGACCTCAGACAATATTCTACACATCGTCCAAAGTCTTATAAATCTACCTATGTAGTTCTTTCCAGAAAGTCTTAACACATACCTACTGCGATACAGAGTAAAATCATCTCTGTTATTGAAGCACAGGAGTCAAATTTTCATTAATCATATTCGAAACATATTTGAATGTATCGAACGATTGTTTAAAATGTCACTGAATTAACAGCGCAGACGCATCTGATTGCATTGCAATTTGCGTTGTTGTTTCTGGAAGGGGCGACAGTGAGTTATTGATAGTACGTTTTAAAAGTTTTGATTAGGTACCTGTTTCGCATGTTTTGCCTTTTTAAATAAACATAAAAATATCTGTACGTGAGGTTCTTGTTGGGATTCGTTTTGTTGTATTTAGTTTATTTATTTTATCGGTAAATAAAAATAAAACAAAAACAAATATCATAATTAACAATGTATTTTGTATCTCCCTACCCATTATGATGCTATTCATAGTAGGTAGATACAAAATACATTGTTTCTGCAGATTATACTCACTTGGGTATACCTACTCATAAACGCTAGTAAAATCTGTGAAAAATCCTCATGCGTTAAGTAATCAGCAGGTATACCTACCTACAGATTTGAAGGTAAGGTTTACTTGGGTCCCTAAAATCATAGTTGAGCTTCATATACCTGCTCATGCTGATAAATATCTTCATCTAATCCATCTAAAGATTTCTAATTACCTTTACATCACTGGTGTATAATTAATCCACAAGTCTTGTAAGCTTGTGAATGAATTAACATGAAGTTAATAATATATTAACCGTGTAATTGACTTACGTGAACATTACCATGTTGATGTATTCATTTAATAATAACAGTTATATTGCTTTGCTATCTGAATTACAATGACATGATATATGAATCGTCTAAAAATATTATGCTAAAAGGTACAAACAGCAAGAATAAACAAATAGATTTTCACCTACATAATTACCAAAATGTATTTGAAAATATTTAGCAGCTATAAAGAATCATATCACTAGCTAGTTTTAGATCTAGATCTGTCTATATATGTGATAGGTCTACATCTGAAGTACAGCCTCAACAGATGCATTCAATTTGAGCATTAAAACAGAAAGCTCTAGTTTCCTTGTCGCTATCCTAGTGCCAGGTTTATCGCACCTCGTAGTCTGATACATCCTTTTACAACGCCCATAAGTTGCCAGCACAAGTATTTCTAACGATGTTACCAGGCTTACAACTATCGCTACCTATAGGTACGTAGGTAGTGCTAGAGTAGGACAAAGGCATGTTAGAACTTCTGATTTATGGCTCCTGATTGCACTGCGTTGTTTAGATTTGAAAAGAGAATTATTTCTTGATGTCCATTTGTTTATCTTTCATGTTTTTGTTCAATGTTTTTGTAAAGGAGTTGATTATAATATATTACATTGCTTACAGTCCCGTAGTACCTATACATATATTCTGAATTAAATTCTAAGATACACTGCTAGGTACTGGCTAAAAAATGTATCAATTCATTAAGAAAGACAATTCAATAATGTAGTGTTGATATTCTGCTAATATCTTCAATTTCAAAGTTTACGCACACATTCACTTATTTATTTATCATAATTTATTAAGTTTGCATCAAACGTCTAAACAGCGCTACCTTTTGAATAAAAGCAAAAATATAAATGTGTAGTTTCCAACAAACAAAGTCTATGGATCATAGAAATATAACGTTTTGTCTTCATTTCGTTTGACAAGTCACATATTTTATCTGTCATATCCATTCGTATAAGGATAATATAAAACCTCAGCATATTTACTGTATGTGCCACTTTCAAGGATGTTCATACAGCGCTTCCAGAATTTATTGTAAGGAAAAAATATTACCCAATTTCTTCATCGCACAAAAAGGAAAAAAGGACTCGCAAAAATTCGACACCAAACCATCTAAATTGCTATTTGGTAGCCCAAATAGCAATTTCTACTATCCAGAGATGTACTTAAATTGTATAGACTCACTTAAATGATATTCATCATTATTTCGATTGTATTTCAGAGCTTGGGACCCACTTTTCTTCTGAAACATAACATAAACTCACGCGTATATCCCCGAAGGGGTAGGCAGAGGTACTAGCACCCACATTTCGCCAGTTTATGTTTAGGTCTCAATGTAATAGGTGGCGAGCCTACTGCCATTAACCGGGTACTTATAAACCTGCGATAAATACACATATAACTTCGAAAAGCATCGAAAAGTCATTGGTGTGTGCCATGGTAAAACCTGGTATCGAACCCGAGACCTCGTCTCAGCAGTCTAATCGTCTTTTCTTCTGCTTTCTTTATTTGGCATATTTGGCAATATGAGAGAGCCGACCTACCGTCTAATGTGCCAACCGATAGAAACTAGAGCCTCATCTCTTGATCGTCAAGAGTATAAGCTAGCAGGTGAGGTTGAGATGGGCTACAAAAATGTTAGTAGGACCCTTAGATGAAGTAGGACCCCACACATTTGAAATACCACATACACCTAACTTAAATGACACAGTAGTAATGAAATAAAGATCAGAAAACTTTATTTATAAAAATATTCCGAATGACGAATCAAAACAGTGTTCCACGGTTATTTAAGTAACAAAATAAATCGCTTACATTTCGGTCACGTCCGAAGCGAGTCGTGACAGTGTGTACATCACGTTGAGATAAAAGCCCTTCGTATCGCTGCCCGTGCCCACTCACGATGAGTTTAAAAAATACTCTTTAGCACTTAGTGATGGGAGTACTGTGTCGTTTGAACTTACTTTCAATGTTTTTTTTTGTAAAATTTAAGCTTCGTCATTATTAATTGTCTACTGGGTAGTTTACTTTTATATACCTGTATCTGAGAAGATGAACAGCATAGAGCCATCTGATGCAAAGTTACCATCATAATCTTAGTACCTACGCTTGTAACAAGCTTTTTTTGTTGTACTAACTAGATTTCTATCAACCTATTCACATATATTGCATACAACTACATACATTCGACATTATAGATACAGCTAGATAACAGAGCTGTGCTTTATAAATCTTAATTTTGTATTAATAAATTGTAAAATTATTTACCTACTTTCATTTATCTACACATTGCACATACAAAAGTAACGTACGTTTTCGATATCTTCATTAATCAGGTACTTTGTTCACACACGCATGTTTACACAATTATAGTACGAACAACCGTACACAATAACTCAAGTCACGTCTTGCATCGATCATTATATCATAGTGTTGTACCTACCTTGTATGTAGAAGTGTGCAGTGCAAACAAGGGCTAGACGCAAAAAGGGGTCTTGCAAACAAGAATAACTCGGCAATAAGTTATTCAAGTGTGAGTTATGTAGTATTAAGTTTATGTGGGTGGGGTGCGGGGACTGCTATCTTACAGGCGAACACGAAGCTTGGAGTTATAGAGGCCCGAGTAAAGACCTCTACTAAGGGTAGCGAAATTTATCTGCGTTGTAATTCAACTGGGATGTATTAATGGAGTTTTTGAGATTAGGTAAGGAGAAAATATTCGAAAAGATATTCGGTTTGGTATTGAGGAAGGACTGTGAATTACCTATATATTTTTGTGATATTGGATTTCTAGGCTTTGTTGAAAAATGGTTTTCCTTCCTGACAATAAATTACGACTAGAAAAGTTGGTACCAATCACCTTCTTAATATAAACAAATACTTATATGGAAATATAGTTACCAGTAATAATAGTTCTGGCTATCGTGAGGTCGATGCTTAAAGTTTTAATTGTAATACTTCGAATATTTCTGACAATATTGAATTATTCAATACGTAAATACTTTTGCTGAAAACGTAAAGAAAACAAAATAACTTTGAGTTATTTTTCTATGATTTAATTATAATATGATTTAAATTATAAATAACATAATAAAATTGTTTAATCCGTTTATTGTAAAGGCTAAAACTAATTCAATAACTTATTAAACCCAGATTTAACACAAAATATGAAAGTATGCACAATTTCAGAATTATTTTCTAACTGAATTATGAAATAAACCATAAGGGCTGGTCAACTTCAGCTCAAAAAGTGCCGTTAAAGTAAAACAGAGAATCCAGCTCAATTGAATTCACTGAATATCTCAGTTATATCTATAATGTTAAGACTATGAACCTTACTGATGGTCTGACGTTCGAAAAATACACCTTGCTCCAAGAACGCAACTTCAGCAATTCATTTCAGTAATCCATGTTGTATTCTTATCATTCTACGTTACTGATATCCATTAAGGGACTTGAAACCAGAACAATATCTTTTGAAGGGAAATATTATTATTTATAGGTAAAGGTAGCATAGCATATTGCATTAAAGTTCAATTCAATGTAATATACATACCTACTTACTTATATTTAGCAAGAGGCAATAAGTGATCTCTATTTCTGTTCAAGAGGCCACAATTAAATTCTGTTGAGATGTACTAATTGAAAACACTTACGCCCCGGGCATGCTTCAATTACGTTATTTTGTTCTCTTTGTAGTGCTTCTTAAAAAATTATGCTAATTTAGGTATGGATACGGACATGCCTTTATTCAGAGCATTGTAATTATGCTAATTCATATTGGAGTACCTTTGAATGTGGTATGAGATTTTGAGTGGTTAGAGGCTATAGATACTTACCTGCTATAAGACATTCGAGGATCTCTGCTTTTTCGCCAAAAATCGTTTGCCCGATTATCACTTGCCAACTAACGTTTCCCAGAATTATATTTCGCAGAATAATCATTTGCCAACTTGTGATTTCATTTTGTTTTTATTACCCAGTTCTCAGTTGCCAATTTTACGTTTGGTCAACCTTTTAGAATGACACTTTTCAAAATGCCAACTTTCAAGTAGCGAATGTTTTAGTTGGCATAATATTCATTTAGTTGTTTATTGTTTGTTATGTAAATGTATGTAAAAATGTAATAAAAAATGGTTACGGCACTTCGCCGGCCGCTGCCGCGGCACGCTCGCTTCGCTCGCTCGGCTCGTGCATTGTTTATCATAATACTAACCTAACCTAACCTAACCGATTCTGTTATTCGTCTAAAAGTTGTCTGGCCTAATAAATAAATTGGCAAAAGATAAATGCCCCAAACGTATTTTGTCATTACAATAATCAGCTTAACAATAATTCTACCAAATGAAACGTTGTCATACAAACATTTGACAATCGTTAGTCGTCAAAGTGAAAAATTGGCGTAACGTTGGTTGGCAAGTGATAATCGGGTAAACGATTTTTGGCGAAAAGGCAGGACCCCGACATTCGAACATCGCTAACTACTCGTATAATATCGGTACAAAGGTAAAAAGTAAATTATCAATATAAAGTCACATTTAGGCGCTCAATTTGGTTAAATAAATGCCATGATTAATATCAATACCGGCACCGTTTTGGAAGATACATTTTAGATGTTGAGAAATAAACAAAAAATAATTTAACGATGGGATGTTGATTACGAATTTCAAACGAGAACTGTCTAAAGAGACCCACATCTCACAAGTTAGAAGGGGTTAAAGGATGACAAATTCAATACGAAATTCTGTTTTACTTCGGATATGATTAGGTTTAAATTAAGAAACACAACTTTTCATATAGGTAACTAACCAGTCTGGTCATAAATACTGTTAGGTAAGTACATTAAAGAAAATATTTTTTTAATTTTTTAATTTTTTTGAATTTGGAACACGTATAGTATTATTTTTTGCTAAGACTAATAACCTGTACATTTTAATAATATTACATTACTTCATTTAAAAAAATGTATTTTCATTTGTAACAAAACTTATGGCTGGACTAGGCAGTTAGAAATAAATGAACACGTATATTTAAGTATCGCTTGACTAAAAATATAAATTTATATTATTTCAACGTTTAATTTCGGAATATAAGCAACTGTAAATTAAATTAGGCCTACATTCAAACCACGCCCTACTTAATTCAATTAAAATTTAAACTTAAATTTGAATAACGGATACATCGAACTTGATAAGTAGCCAAGATTAGGTACATAGGTGGATAAATAAAAACAGGTCAAGTATGAGCATGACTCACACACCAAGGGTTCCGTACAAGATAAGTATAATAGTAGTTTTCATACAATATAAAAATATATATATAAGATGAACATATTAAAATTTATTAAAATACCTAGTATGGTAAAAACCTAAAAGTGTTTGCTAAAATTTCATTCCACTAATTATTACTGGTTATAAAAACAACTTGCTGAGAGAGATTGACAGCGGAGTTTTAGTAATAGGGTTCCATTGATTTCACTCGGGTACGGAACCCTTAAAAGATAAATTTGTACGCATAAATAAATCGTTGTACCTTACTTTTGATTCCGATAAATTCAATATACAGTTATTATTCAAAGTAAATGGTAACTTAATATCACTTAAATTGCCTTATTATGGTATAATTAATTCTATTCTCGACTGTCAATTGGTTGAAAGAAAACTCATATAGTCGGTTATACCTACCTAAATTGATACAGACATAAATATTGCAAGAGAATATTTGAATACAGTATACAGGTTTATAAATACCTATTTGTATAATAAATAACCAAATTCCACACAAAACGTAATGAATAAATCTCACTACGGCAGGTGTTTGAAGAAATACGGCTATTAAGTCATGATATATGAAATAAAATTTAAAATACTGTAGAAATGATAGTTGGTATGCAAAGTTAGGATATTTATTTAAGAAAAGATATACTTCAAATTCCTTCTATGTAAATACAACACACGTACGCTCACATACACACACACACGCACATGCGGGCACACATAAACACAGCGTACCATTAAATAAATTAAAGAAAATATTTCTCGTATTGCATTATACTTAGAAAACTGAAGTTGCATGCACAGTGTAGTCATCAAGTCTTTACTTTACAGTAAAGTAAAGGAACAATCTTGCAATTTTACATTTGGAGATGAGTTAACAGCTATGACAAAACAAACACGGCGGATTCCGATCACAAACAAAGTGAACATTATTTTAACTTTAATAGGAATGTTTGCCAAATTGTATAGTATTGAAAAATAATGAAGGCACAGATTTGTTAAGTATTCAAGTTAAAGAGTTTAGCAGGACTATAATCGGACGGATTCAAATTGGATAACATTCATCTACTTAACATGCACAGGTATTTAACTCAATAGACTTACCTCAAGTAATTAGGTACTATGTGCTTTTCTGAACACTGATGAACACAACATTATTTGAGACACTTAACCGTTTTGAGAACAATAAGTTTTAAATATTCTTGTTAAACGTAGATATTATATCAACGAATATATTTGTAGATACCTAAAGTCGAGCGTACATGAGAAGGATTTTTTCCAGACTAAAAACCCAACAACAAGTTCTCCCTAACACAATAGCCTCAAACGTATATTTAACTCCGATAAAACAAAACAAAAACTTCACTAACAAAACGGTTTAGTCTTTTGTGGTGATCGCATTCGAGGAACACCGTCGTTAGTAAAAAATAAAAATGCTTTTTTAAAAAAACATAACCCTTACAGCAACAAAGAACCATTTTTTGAACACGAAATGGGTTAACTGTGACGCAACTTTAGCAGATAGTGTAATAGAAATTTATATTTCGAAAAAAGTTTCAAAGCACCTTTCTAATATATTGCGAATGCTATCGTAGATTCCCGCAATGTTTGGCCTTGTCCGTACCGATTTTATTACACCGTAAACCACTAAAAAGTACCTTGTTAGGGTAACACTGACAATGTACAAAGATGTTCCGGGCCATTAGGCTTGTTACGAAACAAAGGCACCAGGATAATTACACCTTTGGAGATTTTTAGAAGAAAGTCTTTCCCATTTTGTTGTTTGCGCAAAAATTATTAATTGTTATGAATGTTTTGTCACAAACAATTTCGCAGGTGATAAACGAACAATGGAAGACATTATAGTTCCGGACAAAGAAAGTTTGATTTTAGTATTTCATATTTTAGTACGTTTCTTGCTCTGCTTGTAAAAGGTGAACCGTTCTGTTTTAAGTGATTTAAAGTAATTTAAAAGTGCAAAAATATTTTCGTTCGGTTTCTTGTAAAGTTGTTCCCGCTTGGTAAGTTTCAAAATGAATTCTGTGAGCATGTTAATAGGTATTCCAAAATCATACATGTTATCATTTAGGCAAATTTATTATGTCTAGTATAGCTGCTATCGAGCTGGCAATAAATAAATCAGTGCCAGTATATAGATAGTAGGTACATTTGCATATCTGGAAGCACGCACTAGTCGGAGCTACAAAGCTGCCTAATGGAGCGACAATCGGCGCCACATTTCATAATTATCGCCTATTTTGACTGGACAATATCGGAAGCTCACAGGCTTGCTTGGTTATAGACGGTGGATTAGATACTATTACTGTTGAAATGGCTCTTGTTGGGCAATTTATCTGGTGATAGGTACATGTTGCTAGAGTTAAATTTGAAATTCAATTGTTACAAAGACAGTTTGCCCTTGTAACGTGCATTGCGGATAGGATTTTCTTTCGAATAGATCAAATTGTGTTATAGTAGTTATAGTTATATATAGCATCAATGAGCTTAATATAAAAACAGTTTCTAGGGTTCCGTATTTCGAGAGGAAAAATCAGAACCTTTATAGGATCACTTCGTTATCCGTTAGTCTGTCTGTCTGACAAGAGCTTATTCTCAGGAATGTGTGAGGGGAATCGTTCAAAAACGTACCACATACTCGATGACTTGAAACTGTGTAAAAATCCAACTTCTAAGTCAACGCAATCAAAATATATTACGGTTTATGTGGCATAACTTCGTCTGAATACAATTTTGTACGGAATCCTCGGAGAGAGAGTCCGACTCGCACTCGACCAGCTTCATATCATTTACGTAGTGTTATTTTATTCCGCGTACGAAGGCAGCTGCCCGCGTACGAAGGCAACTCGGGCGTCGGAGGTCGATGAACGACCTCCGCCCCCCATGAGCGCCGGCCTGGGGGTGACAGGTGAAGCCGCCTGTCACCCTGGCAGAAGCAACCAACGAGTTGGGGACTCTGTAGTCCCCACACCCGAGAAGAGGGCCAGATCGTGAGAGATGGCCCTGGGTCGGCCGGGGTGCGACGGATATGCCTGTCAACTTCACCTTCGGCAAACAAAGCGACCCACAGGCGGCGTGCGTTTTAGTCGGTTCATGTCCGACATAACCTCCTCCACCGGCTCCGGTGGGGAGGTATCCGTGGGATTTGCGCACGTAAAAAAAAAAAAAGTGTTATTTTATTATCTTTGCCGGATGCAAAAGGAATAAGTACATAATTATTACATTTCTCTTAAATAGTAGTCAAATATAAGTACTTTGTTCTGTTCTGTATTTTTTATGCAACTTAGAACAGACACGCACTCGGCCCCACCTGATGGAAAGTGGTTACCGTGACCTATGAACGTGTGTAACACCAGAGGAGTGTAACACCCGTGTAACACCCGTGCTGGCCAGTAAGAACAGAGAGTTTTTGTGTTGTCTGTCACCTAAGTGGTATAAAAAAAGAAAAATAAAACTTTTAACCAAATCCTTAATCGGACTTAGGTACCGCTCTGTTGGTGGATTGAATCGTGATCCTATAATGAAAAATCATCTACGCTTAGCAATATTACTATCCTCCACTCCTTTCGACGAAATATAGGTAGGTGGTACCTACTAATGGTACTTATTATTAATATGCCCATTAGAGTGCAGTACCAAATACTGTGACATCTACGAGAAGCTCACAAACCATCATTACCGCGGGTTTGTTCAACGTATCAGGATGACAATGTAGCTGCCAAATGCGAGCTGGACTTACGATAGGACACTTTTAATGCACCATTTAGTGTCATTAATGGTGCCTAATAGTACCAGCTACTAAAATATGTAGCGAATCCTTTGGCTTCCGTGTTCTGATTTTCTTGTTAGTTGTAAGGTATTATGTTTTATGTGGCAGGCATTTAAGTTAAAAGGCGCTTGTATCGAAATAACTTGCATTGTGCTTCTTAGTACCTAATAAGGAAGTTATTGGTTGGGTAACACTTCTTTGACTTTTACAAACAGTTGTGTAACTTGTATACCGCCATTTATTGCAAAATATCAAAGTAATTTTAAAGCCAATAATGTTATGTAGGCAATATTTTAGTGTCATATTATAAAAGTATTTTTAAGTAAATGCCAGGTTATTTGCAAATTTTTGTTTATAAAAAATACAATTTATGTTCTCGCAGAACTCTACTCTCACTCACAAGCACTTGAATTTAGTCATATCGATTAATTAGGCAATCAAAAATAGGCATGAACCTAACGTAAGTAGGTATATAGATGGAATAACAATTCAAATATGTCGAAATGTGGGTGCTAACACATCTGCCTACCCCTTCGGGTAGGTATATAGGCGTGAGTTTATGTTATATTATGTTATGTTTAACAATTCAAATTTGTTTCACTAAAACATTGCACAGCTATCAGACACGTGTTTCATATATTCGTCACTTATTTGAATCTGTAATTATGACGCTCATTTCCGAGACCTTTAGCTTGCCATCAGGTAAGGCGAAGTTATACCGACTTGCCCAAATCTCAAACCACCTTTTCACGTTTTTGTGTCTTCCACCCATTCTTTAAGCCTAGGCATCTCACATCATATATTATGTATTTTGAATTGGCTCTCGAGTGTTTTTTAATGTTTTTAAAGAGACAATATTAACAAGTAACACCCAAATTAAAATCAAATTACCAGGGACTCAGCACGATAGTGGTACTACATGCATAATATAAGACGGGTATTCAAATATACGTAGGATCGGCGTTTCGGGTCGGCTCATTACACTTAATTGGAGGGTCATTCGCGGACGTCCATTAGACCCTGATGGGTGGTTTCAGGCCAAAATAGCTGCACTAATGTAAGGACAAAAAGTTAGACACCGGTCAGGAAGTACTTAGGGAATAAAAAATTAATACGCTCTAGCTTTTAAGGGCTAATAACAATTAGGTAAGTAGTGGCGGTTGTGTGAGTGCTAATTGATATTGTTTTTCGTCCAGTGGTACATATTAACCATTGATATAGAAAATAATAAATGTAGTATACTTTTTGGTCAAAATATAATGGTACCCTTACTGTTTAAGGTTAGGTGAGGTGAGGTAAGGATATAGAGATTTTATTTACTCACGGGGTGTAGGTAGAGATTTATTTCAGTGTCACGTACCTAATTAGGGATTAAATTTAATAATTACGAGTATCATGCTTTGAAATATGATGCTTACAAACAGTGACGGGACAGGACCGGGGCAGACATTAAGAAACACCGTGAGGTTTTGGTCACTTTGAGTTCAATTTAAAGGGGTCTGTAAAAGCTAGTTATCAATTAATCAATCAATCAATTAGCCCACCACTACTGGACATAGGCCTCTCCCAATGTGCGCCATGTTCTCCGATCCTTCGCCTTCCGCATCCAGTCTGTCCCAGCCACCTTTTTCAGGTCGTCCCTCCGTCATCTGGCTAGGGGGCGTCCTACCTTTCGTTTAGGACCTCCGCTTTAGGACTAGCTAGTAATCAACACCAGTTAAATGTAAGACTATCATTACATTATTAATTACATTAATTGACGGCCTCTGTGGCGTAGCGGTAGAACGTTCGACTGCTACGCAGGAGGCGCGGGTTCGATTCCTGCTCAGTGCAAATATTTGTATGCATGAATACGTATATTTGCATTGGTCTGGGTGTTTCTTTGTATAATATATATATATTTACAAAAGTAAAGTAAAAAGTATCTAAGTATGTTTATCCGTATTCTAGATTCCATAACACAAGCTAGTTAAGCTATGCTTACCATGGGTCTAGATAGCGTTGTGTAGAATGTTGTAGAATATTTATTTATTTAATATGACTGTGCAATAAAGTATCTTACCACATTTATCTCTTTTAGAACAAAATGAAATATTTATTTAAATACATCCCAAGCACTAACAATAGTTCATAAATATTTCAACTTATGCACCTATATTTAAAAGGAAAACAATTTCTCGCTTACTTTGCTTTCAAGCGACAAGGGAAATGTGCACAAGCATAATAGATAAGCCTTAACAGGAAGTCGCTTTAACCGCCTTTGTTTCCGAGAAAATATACATTTTTCATCAAAGCCTCACGGCGATGCGATGGAAAATTGCCTGTACTACACACAATACAGCGATCATAATTGCTTGAATTACAATATTAATGGTTGGACAACGCACGTGTAGCGAAAATTGATCCCTTTCAGAGCAATTCATAACAGTTTATAAAGTATATCTACTGGTTGAATAGGGTTTGTAGTCCTTTTAGTTGAAAGGAAGCTAATAACAAAATTGCCGAAGCGATTGTCTCAGCACCAAAGCGTAAGGCAGTGAAAATGTAGTTTTCTTTTCTTTTTTTGTTGAAATGACCTTATTCTAAAGCGTACCATAACAATTAAATCATTTAAATGGGTGTTTTGTATGCGAAATCGGATTATAGTAAAAACTACGATGTAAAATAGTGAGAATTGGTTTTCTATCTACTTAGCTGGTATCTATGACTAGAATAAGTAGTGATACCATTACAGCGGTGAACAGGATCTTGCTGCTGGTATAAAAAGTAGCTTAAATTCTATTCTCGATCATACTCTATCAATCCATCAATAAATTTGTTTTAACGCAGTCCAGTGCTGGACATCTCTACTTACCTAACTATGAATTTCAGTTTTAATGCCAGATGAATTTGAACTGCTTTTAAGTGAAAGAGTTCCAAGCAAACTCATTTTCTTTATTAAATCAAAACTGAATGAATCCCGCAAAATATGTAAATAAGGAAGAAATTACTGCACAAAAAATCCTTAGAAATTCCCAAATAACCAAAATCTGAATTTTTCAAAATAAAATTTTACTGATTAAATGCCTATAAAATTCATTAGCTTATTTAGCGTCAGGCTTTAGCTCAGAGGTAACAAGGTTTTCGTATTATGCAACTAGGGTAACAAACAAGCACACGTCTCATCATTCAGTATCAGTCTATGAACACTAACAATACCAGAGAGGAAGTAAAAAGAGAGAGGAGCAAACAAAAGTAGAAAGAGATACTTAGACACGGAATCAAGCAAGTTTTTAAAATTTCGAGTCTGTTCTTAAACACCATCAGATCAATGACTTTAATAAGTCATAGGCAGTCTGAACTCGATATTCTCCTAAGATACTGTCAACAAAACAGGTGGATAATAAGTACCCCAACCCTTTCTACCTTCGTATCTCACAGCACTCCTGAGAAGTTACGGTTATTCCCACCCGAGACCACACAATGAACAATTAAATTATGTCCTTTATATACTTGTTAAGGGCCTCTTGGGGCAGTTCCAGGGATGATAATTAAGGGCTACACGATACTAGGAGATAAGGTAAGGAGGTAAATTGTCTGTAATCTGACTTAGGCAGGTACAGGTGCAGCCACGCCGCACAAACTAATTGCGTGGCAGGATTAGGCTTTCATAAGGTGTAAAGCGCACGCGACGATAACCCGCAATAAATATGGTAGTTTGCGTGCGCACAGAGTACCTCTCAAACATTATGTTATTGTAACTAAAACCAATCGGGAGTTTATTTACAAACGGACCTGCCCAAGCGCGAAACGAAATTAAAACCTGTCACGGTATCACAATTGGCAATACCCAATCTCTTATCCGTACATATCTCTATAGAGCTTTTAACATAAACGAAGCGCGGCCGCGGGCGGCGAACTAATCTCCATAACTTTAATCCTTTAACCCTCGCAGTACCAGGAATCCAATCAAACAGTACAAGTACCCCCCGCGCAGCCTCCCCTCCAGCGCGCACACGCTCGATCCCTCCCCCGCCCCTGCGCCTCCCCGGTCGCGTCTCGCCTACGCAGCCTGTCCCGAGTAATTATCAAAGCTTTAATGACGTCATAAATCGAGTGTATAATCTAATCTGGAAAAGCCCCGGGCTCCAGCGCGCGGCTTAATGGTGTGAAAGCTACCTTATCTCCCGCCATGTGTGAATAGAGCTTTATACGCGGCCGCCTGAAAGCTCGCGCCGGGAAACTTTGGAAAAATATGTCGTAGAACATTCGAGATAAGAATGTGGGACGTGGAACGCTTTCAAGTTTAATAGAAAATCGAACATTATCGTAAAGGAGATGTCTTTGCTAACAAATTCTTTGAAAGTGTATCTTGTACAGTATATAGTAGTTAAGAACACCGGTAAAAGGATTATAATATGAAAAATAAACAACCTTTTTGCATCACAACACAATTAACTTTATAGCTTACACTGCGTGTTGAAAACGTGAGGTGATTATTTTTTTTGAACAATGTGAGGTTAGATGGAGAAATATTAGCATATTATGGTAGCTGCATGCATTATTATAACGGTGAGAGGGTTTATTCTACAACAATGAAATAAAATACACAATATTTAGAAAACTGATTACGAGCATGTCACGTTTTATGAATAATTTTAAATGAACTTTCTTTGCGGTGAAATTTTTACAACTTTTTCAGCCGTTCTTTCTTGTGAAATGTTTTGAAAGTCCCGCATAAAACGTTTAACGATTCACTTCAACACTTTTTAACGACATCATTGCTAGTTGCATCGCGATTTCGTAGCAAAAGGTCAATCTCTCTGTGTCTAATCGTTGATTACAGATAATAGTCGGGGCTAGACTGTGAGTGCCGCCGGTGTTCCGATGCTATTATTGAATTACACGCCGAATCCAATCTAACGCCTTTGTAAGGTTGAATTATTAAACTGCGTACACTTTTATAGCCTTCGATTTGATACAGAGCCACAGAATATCCACATGTGTTCATCTTAGTTTAACTCACTGGTGCATTCTCAATTCAAATAACCGCTTTTTTCTTCGATAGCTGCCTTGTACGTAATGGGAATCTCTCGAACGATTTGTTTAATATCGTTTACGCGACGATTCGATTTTAACCAGCCATCGATTTCGATCAATCGATTTGTTGTTTCTCACGTTTTTGTTTCGTTAACCTTTCGTGTAATTGATTTATTATCTGTAATAGTTTTTATGCATATCTGTTCTCTTTTTAAATCAATTTGTGTGGCAGATTATGTTGAATTTCTAGAATTAGATATGTTTATGAAAAAATCACACAGCACTTTTATCGGTTGTAGTAAATATGTTTTCCCAAGAATTAAGTACAAAAATTTATAAGCTGCGAAATAAAGATAAAAGTTAATGAGACCTGTTGAAATAATTTTATTTGTTTGTCAGCTTTTCTACTATCAACCGCATACGCCTTAATAATCTATGTTCATAAGCACACCATACAGCCATTATCCTAAAATTCGTCTCTCGCAGAGATCCCCCGCATCGCTGCTTAATGAACGAATAAATAAATTGAGCCCTTCTTGTAAACAGCTAACGTGATACTCTTAAGGGCCCCACTGTAAGGGGTAAGTGGATTTCTGTGTTGTACCGAATCTGTATATACTTTGGTGCTATATATGTAGATATAGAGGTCTACTACGAAAATGTGAGTGCAAAATCACTAGATACATACCAATACACTTCAGAGTCGTATTCGAGATATTTTCTCTAAGTAGCGATGCGAAAATGCAATGCATTTCGGAGCTCGCGATAATTAAATTGTAGTACGTGTATCAAGAATATGGCCTTTGTATTTCTGCTATTTAGAGTATAAACCGCTTCATGTTTGGACTTAGAGTGCGTGTTGTCTGAAGGGAAAGTCATTAATAAGTCACATAACGGAAATAACTACGGGGACAATAAAGAACGATCATGAATAAAAATGTTATCGGCAATATTTCAGATTGATTACACGAGATAAAATTTTATCAAGCATTTTTTTTACCACTTAGGTGGCAGACACACATACAGCACACGGCCCACCTGATGGAAAGTGGTCAACGTGGCCTATGGACGCGTGTAAAACCAAGAAAGTCACACTCGCGCTGCCAACCCTGCAAGCATTGAGAGTTTCTGTGCTGTCAGTGTAAAAGACGAAGCAGAACAAGCTTTTGGTCTTTCCACTGACAGCATAAAAACCCCTTCAGTGAGCTCTGACTACCCTACTCACCGCCGGGAACACAACACGAGGCCGCGGTATACGAGCCAGATTCTATGTGTACCTATTTACATAGGCTGGTTTCTGTAACTCATTATCAATAATTGGGTCTTTTTTTGCGGAAGAGGGTCTTGGTATGGCAAATAAATAATTATTATGCTACATATTATTATTATACGGTTTATTTTTTTCACTTACACACAGGTATTTGAATACATAATACACTCGAGAGCAATGAATCCGGGTCACTTAAAGAATGTTAAAAATCTCGGAAACTAAAAATGATAGGTTAATGCAATAAATTGTATTTAATAGACAATGTAATACTCCTTAAATGAAAGTAAAAAAAATATGAGTCACCATACATTTTATTAACACAAAATTACATAAAGAAAAAAACTGCTGATCTCTCCTTAAAACAAAAATAGGAAACATGAAATTTTTGAACTTTATTACGATTTTCTTGAATTTTAATACTTCGTATTGCCTCCTCGTGCTTCCATTACTGCGTTTACGCGGTTTGGCATGCTGTACACCAAGTTCCTTATACGATTTTGGGGAATATTCTCCCATTCCTCTGTGAGAGCAATTTTGAGCTCACGAAGCGTGATTGGGGGAGGGTTTCGTTGTTTTACGCATCTGCCTAGCTCGTCCCAAGCATGCTCGATCGGGTTGATATCCGGGCTGCGCGCTGGCCACTCCATACGAGTAATGTTCATCTCTTGAAGGTAGTCATTCACAATCCTACCTGTATGAGGTCTGGCATTGTCATGCATAAATATAGCATCCTCACCTAAATTGACCATAAATGGACCAACGTGATCATTGAGGATTTCTTCCACATATCTTACGCTAGTTAAAGAGCCGTTTTCTATGATCACCAGCTCTGTGCGACTTTCAGAAGAAATTCCGGCCCACACAAGTACAGACCCACCACCGTAGGCTACTTTTTCTTCGATGCATGCTTGCTTGAATCTTTCCCCTGGTCTTCGATACACTCTGTGTCTTCCATCGTGCTTGTAGAGCATAAATTTTGATTCGTCGGAGAACATAACTTTTGACCAATCTTCAATACTCCAATTTACGTGGCTCTGGGCATAACTTAGTCTCGAAATACGATGCCCACGCTCCAGTTTAGGGCCGTTTGCAGGTCTAAGGGGTTTTAAGTTAGATTCAGCAAGCCGACGTCTTACTGTCCATGCACTTGGGTTACTTCCTCCGAGGCGTCGAAACTGATTGGTGAGTTCAGTTCCTGTGAGAAAGCGATTTCGAAGCATGGTGTTCACCAAGTATCGGTCTTCTCGTGCTGTGGTACACCTGGTTCTGCCCGTTCCTGGTCTGCGTAGGTTAGAACCAGTTTCTTCGTAACGTCGGAGAACTCTTTGTACTGTTGACAGCGACACACCGACAGTCCTGGCTGTATCGCGCTGACTCCGGCCGGTTTCCAGCATTGTAAGTATTCTGGTGCATTCTTCAGGCGTAAGCGACATAATTTCAGCTTGATTAATGAATATAGAGCACTATCAACATGGTTTATGTACCCACATAAATGACAGATTACAAACAAAAGCAACACCAAATGCTGTAATTTCGTAGTTCCATCTTCGAAAGTGGCCCTTTTTCAAATTTGATTTTTTTATGATATAACTTTACAATAACTAAGAAGTTTTAATACCTTCATTTAAGGAGTATTACATTGTCTATTAAATACAATTTATTGCATTAACCTAGCATTTTTAGTTTCCGAGATTTTTAGGATTCTTTAAGTGACCCGGATTCATTGCTCTCGAGTGTATTTACGGGTATTTTTACAATGTGGCAAGGCGCAAAGTGACATAGTCCTTAAATAAAAAAAAATGCACTGAACGGCAATCGAACCTGCGACATCTACCGCTATGCAAAGAGTTCATTCCACCCCAGGTCACTTACGAATCCTGGCAGCCGATGGTAACGATGAATTCTAGGTACGACCTAAATGCACTAAGGTTAATAGTAATCTATTCTGGACGCCCCCGCCATTCCATAAGTCCCAATCATTCCATAGATATGTGGCTGACCGAAAGGGCGTGTGGTTTTAGTCTGTTCAAGTCTAACATAACTAGCCCCACTGTATCCGGGGATTTTCGCACTTAATAAAAGGGTTACAATAATTGGGTATGCAGCAATAAACTTTAAAAAAATAACGGGACAGCATGTGTTTTAGTCAGTTCGATTCCAATATCACCGCTGGTCCCAATTAGGGCATTTTTATTACCTTTTATTTCAATCTATCGATATTTTTATTTTATGTCTATTTAAAATATTACGATTGCATCTATATAGGCATAATATGATATCTGAAAGGTGTTTTTTGTGACAACGGTATATTTTCTTTAATTTTATTATAAAATAAATAATTCAAACATTATTTTAAGTACAATTTAAAAGCATTGACCCTTTTAATATGCTACTGTATATCGAAAACCCAAGTATATGTTTTAGTTTAATAAATTATAGCACCTAATATTCCAAATTATAAAACTAAATTTCTGACTTAGGTATATATATGTAATTATAATATTATATTGCCGGGACCATTGACCTATGAAATGTCGAATAGCACGAGTTTATACAAAAATGGAATTACATAAATCTTTGTAATACCTACAAACGAACTCCGAAGGCTACCTAAATCGTAAATAGAAAATAACAGACAAATAAGTAGGTATCTATTTTTAACAATAGGTACGTACATCTGTTATTGCTTATACAATAAAATACGTTAGATACGTTGTGCATTTGATGTTAATAATAATTGCCATTCTAACTATATACTTACAATGAACAGCTTGAAAGATATCACGATATCAAAAAATCCGTGAACGAAATAAATTCAAGCGTGCCTGATAGAAATACCAATCTAAATCAGATCTTTTTTTAAATTCTTATTCAAATAAATTATTTTTTCATTCAAGACTGTTTCAGTACCTACCTGCTGTGTACTTTTAAATTATAGATATCGGACATTTATTAAAAAGATATTACGAAATTAGAAATGTCAACATATCTGGTACATTCCCGTACATTATTATAAGCGATAAAATTACCGGCATGGGTGCAACGGCAGTTCGAAGGGGGGAGGGTCAGATGAATAGAAGGTGCGTTGTCCGTCTCTGGGCAACGGAGACGGTAGCACCTCTCTCCCAGGGGAGATGCTGCTGCCTACGGCAAATATCGGCTGCGACGGGAGCTGCCTTGTAGAGTGCTGCTCCATATATGTCGGTATCGGATTCATGCATGTCCCTCTGACTACCAGAGGGCATAGTCATCAGGCAAGGGGCGATCTGGTCACCGATCGCAGGCGTGGGGGCAGTCGGGTGGATTTCCCAGATTTGAGGGGGCCATCTTAAAACCAAAGATGGCCCAGGGTCAGCCTGGAGTGCGGGATAGGCTTCAAGCAATTTTATACCCCAGCATCTGAAGACCTGAGAGGGCGAATGGTTTTGGTGCATTCGAGTGCGACACATCTACCCTCGTGGGCCGTTGGGGTTGGTATTCGAGGGGATTTCCGTACGAAAAAATGTTTACACGATCAAAATTCCACATGGGCGGAGCCGCGGGTAACAGCTAGTTTTTAATACTTTTTGACATAATTGTAAAATTGTGACGTTCATATGTATAATCTATTCAGCATATTAACACTTGGGTTGTTAAAATACACTAAAGCTATAAAAAAATTGCATCTGTTTGCCCAGGTGATTAAAATGCAAGGTGTCGAAACGAATGGGTAATATCAAATCTAAACAATAAAGATAGATATTACACTATGTTCAACCAGGTGCGCAAGGTGGACAGATTCAGTGCCTAAATATTTTTATTTCAATAAAAATGTTTATTTGAATCAAATTCACCGGCTACGGTAGGTGTCCGTGGGGATTTAGCGCACGTAAAAAAAAAGCATAAGAATCGCAAAAAAGCATATCGAGGCTGCGTTTCATACTACACTAATACCTGTGTTATGGAATGCAGCAGTCAGCATAGAGATATGTACCTAAGTACAGTAAAAGCCGTCAAGCTGAGTGTCACCATTGTCACACGATGTGGGTAATGGTGACCCTCTTTTCTGAGACTTTGCCTTCAGCTTACCATCAGGCAAGGCGAAGTCTAATTGACGTGTTCAATATATAAAAAAAAAATTAACAAAATTACATTAAAATATTTCATTTACTAAATGTTTGTTGAGAAAATGATAACTTAGTACCTAGGTACCTACCTAATACAGATTCACACTATGGACGCACAAGTGATAACTTTTTTTACTGTGCAAATTATTCACACGGGGGTACCCGTATGTTTACCGGAGTCGGTGGGGGAGTTTATATTGGACTTGAACCGATTAAAACGCACGCCATCTGAGGGTCATAGGTTGCCGAAGGTGAAATTCCCGTGGCATAGCTCGCACCCCGGATGACCCAGGGCCATTTACTTCGAGCTGGCCCCCTTTGACGCATAAGTGACAGCTTTTTTTTTACGTGCGCAAAATCCCCACGGATATCTCCCCACCGGAGCCGGTGGAAGAGGTTATGTCGGACTCGAACCGACTAAAACGCACACCGCCTGTGGGTCGTTTTGGTTGCCGAACGTGAGGTTGACAGGCATATCCCTCGCACCCCGGCCGACCCAGAGACGCATAAGTGACAGCTGAGTCATGTGAGTCATGAATATCTAAATACACTAAATGGGTAGTTACAATGCTCATATGTTAGTATAGTATTAACTAGACTACAAAAATAATTATATATATAATATTATAATAAAAAGTTCTAGAACTCTTAACGTAGCGCTACTTAAATCTAACCTAAGTAAGTATGCATGAATATGGCGATTTGCATTGGGCTCTATGTTTTTACATATATGTCAGTCAGTATATAAGTATATTAATCTGAACCTATATAAGTAAATATCGTCGTGTACTATGTCGTACAACTTTTTTTTTATCGAGGGCAACGAAAAGCCTCTATACATATAGATATACTGGAACAATTTACAAAAATGTACAATATTAATTGAGTCCACTACACTATCCACAGATTGATATGCTTTCTCTAGAGGTTACAATTTGTAAATCAATATAATATTTTATATACCTAGTAAATACATTTCGGATTGACAATAAATGGCTGAAATTATTAAGGCAAGATCTATTACAATAAGTATAATAAACTCGATCATTTCAATAAACGCATCAAATGCAATAAATAAAATTCAAAACATTTTAAAATATTATATAAAATATCTGTTTTCACTGAGCGACAATCAATCACTACCATGCCACACAAGTCGTTACACGTATCTGTAAAACTTTATTAAAACATACATTTATCTCAGTATAATTTTATAAATGCTCAAAAATTATTCTCATACTACGGAATGGGGGATGTTCACATTACGATAAATTACACGAATCACTCAGTCGTATAGGTATTATTTAATGTACACCAACACCAATAACAAGAGATAACTGAATGTGAACACCTTAAAACTGAGTGCTACTCAAGGCTGTTTATATTCGGCTACCATTAATTGTCCAGTGAGTAGCTCACCACTGGTTCCGTACACAGTCTTGACATTGACTCTTGCGCCGAATAAAAAGTACATATTATTGTGCCCTCACTAATGTTTCATGGCCGTTTAGATTACATAATGTTGATAAGTAAGTACGTATGAGTAGAATGATATTGGATTCGAATTGGATGTCATTCTGACGTAGTTAAACTAATCTTTAACTATCCTCCTTTCGACGAAAAGTTCCATATGGTAATCTATATTAGACGTGGACCATAATATATGTTTATATTATTAAGACAGATTTTCAAATCTTACTATCTACTATTACGTGGGGCGCACTATAAGTTTCCGGAATGAATATGAAAAAATACTATTAAAGGTACAAAATTAATTTATTGTTTTTCAAAATAATCTCCCTTGGCGTCTATGCACTTTTTCATTCGATCAAACCAGTTTTGAAAACTTTTGTGCCACTCCTCTGTGGTGACCTCTGAAACGTGTTTTTCATACTCCTCGACAGCCTCTTCTGGTGATGAAAATCGTTGGCCGCGTAATTGGTTCTTAATTTTTGGGAACAGATAAAAGTCACAAGGTGCCAGGTCGGGACTGTATGCAGGATGACTCATGAGTTCTACATTTTTCGCCTTCAAAAAGTCGTTTGTCTGTCTGGCCGTGTGAGAACTAGCATTGTCGTGGTGCAGGATGATACGGCGTTTACGGTTATTTTTACGGAGTTCGTCAATAACTTCCGGCAAACAAATGGTCGTGTACCAGTCACTATTCACAGTACGACGATTTTCTAAAGCAACAGTAGCCACGTGTCCAGTTTTATTAAAAAAAAGAAGCAATCATCCGCTTAGATGCACTTTTCACGTGCGCCACTTAGGTTGGTTTCGGCTCATCTTGAAAGACCCATACGCTCGATTGCTGCTTTGTTTTGGGATCGTAGCAATAAATCCATGTTTCGTCACCTGTTACTATGTCCCACACCAAATTTGACGCGCCTTCGTTGAATCTGGTAAGCATGGCACTGCACCAAGTGACGCAGTCCGTTTTTTGATCCTCGGTCAAGTTATGTGGGATCCACCGCGAGCACAGCTTTCTCACACCCAAATGTTTGTGTAGGATTGATTGTATTTGACTCATGCCTATTTCTAAGGATGCGCGAATTTCATGGTAGGACACATGCCTGTCTGTTTCAATCATACGGCGCACAGCATCGATGTTTTTGTTGGTCACAGCGGTGGACGGCCGACCATCGCGAGATTCGTCACTGAGATTGATACGACCACGCTTGAATTCTGCAAACCAGCTATAAACAGTCGTCTTGCATGGAGCTTCATCGCCAAAAGCTGTTTCAAGCCGAGCGATGCTCTGTTGAGCCGTCAAATTACACTTAAAATCGTAGAAAATCATACTACGAAAATTTTCCCGAGTTAAATCCATGTTGATGCAGACACACAATTTTTTAAATGGCGCCACAAGGTAAAAACAAAAGACAGTCAGATGAAACAAACTGTATTCTACAGCCAAAGAGTTCTATTGTCAAATGTTGTAATAATTTTTTAAATATTGTTTATGTAAGTGGCCAGTTCCGGAAACTTTTAGTGTAACCTATGTATAAATATAACAGTAAAGACGAATGCATGAATATTTATATCTCAATAACTTCAGAACGGCTGAACGGATTTTGATGAAATTTGGAAAAGTAGTAGGCATGGTGTGGAATAGCAAATAAGTATGCAGGTAAAGTAAGAGATGGTTCATAGACGTAGTAGACTCTGGTATTTTCCTTTCGGTTTTGGGAGATGCTGTAAAAATCTAACTAAACTAAATTATGAGTAAAGTTTTGAATAAAACGAAGGTTTTGAGAGAGGTAGGTATATGAATTAAAATTAACTGAAAAAAAACGAAACATTTAGCCTGTTAATACCGTTAAGAACTACTTTAACCTTACAAGAACAAGTTATTTCATTACCAGTCAACATGATAATGAAGTAGTACGGCGCACTATTCAAATGGAAGAGGCTTAGATTACGTAAAGCAAGTAAAGCAACAGAACAAATATATAAACCAGGCTTAGTAACTGAGATAACGTGATCCACAGTATTTAGTCATCTATTTAAAGAACGAACGCCATTAATTTCGGTGGGACATTATTTACTGAGCTAAGTAGGCACGGAACGGGTTCCTTGTAACACGATAAATCCGGTCGAAAGCCCCGAATAAATCTCATTGGTAAGCGATAAGAATCAATGTCTCACGCGACGTAGGTATTTATTTATTTATTCGATAGGATATAATATGGAACCCGGAAGACCGGGTGTCGACGAACTCGATATTTCGATGCTTTCTCTTTTCAAAAATAAATTGACTCGCCTCAAGCTCTTTTCCGAAATGAGAAGAATATGCCGATTCGAGTTTCTCGAATTTCGAATGTTGAATCGATTTGGTACGTGGTTGTGAGTGTGAAAACGGAGGTACGCTCGCGTATTTATTGGACGTGGAAATTATTGCTTCAGTTTTACATACGCGTAAATTCTGATTTATCCGGAGTTATCTTAACGGCGTAAGAGAATTTATTGCAAGACCACATATTAAGGCCCAAAATGTCCCTCCTCAGATGGTTCGATTCATAATGTAGTAGCCATGCAATTATGTTCAAGTGCGGATTTAAATCACCATTTTAATAAGATTTTGTAAATAAATAAATAAAATTAATATTCTTGGATATCTATAGAATCATAGTGAGCATTGCTTAACTATCATGTGTTATTAGTTTTAGAATGCATATGTGAGATACATACTTACCTAAGACACATTTTCGTTTGTAAATACATACACACATATTAGATATGACATAGAAACACCCAAATCAATGCAAATAGACATATTCGTGTATATTAATTTCACACTGAGCTGGTATAGAAATCACGACCTCGGACGTTGCAGTCGAACGCGCTACCATTACACAGCATAGGTACCGCGTACCGCGTACGAGGATGACGATGGGGTAAAGAAAAAAGAGGAAAGGAGTCCTGATCGAGGTTTTACTTTCCTCCTCAGTCTATTTTCCTAGGTCGATGAACGACCTCCCCATGAGCGCAGGTCTGGGGGTGACAGGTGGCGCCTGTCACCCTGGTAGTAAGCAGGCCGCGGCGACGGCCCCTAGCCGTTTCCGAGGACAAGTTGGGGACTTTGTAGTCCCCACACCCGAGAAGAGGGCCAGATTGTAAGATATGGCCGGGGTGCGAGGGATATGCCCGTCAACCTCACCTTCGGCAACCAAAAACGACTCACAGACGGCGTGTGTTTTGGTCGGTTCGAGTCCGACATAACCTCTTCCACCGACTCCGGTGGGGGGGTAACCGTGGGAACTTTGAGCACGTAAAAAAAAAAGACGATTCTCCTGTCTCTATCTCTATCTTAAATAAGTAGCAGTGGGTATATTTGCCGCCTTAACCTTTCTTCTATTATTACGCAATTTATTTATGTTGTTTCTGTTTAAGCTTCAAGTTTTACGACCTCACACAACCATCTAAACATTCCTGTTTACCCATCCAAATATATTACTTAACTTATGTGCCTCCACCGGCACGTAAAAATGATTTACGCTTCAAATAATTGAGTAAATCAAAATATATTCGAGTGAGATCTCATAATCTAGACTAATATGAGCTATAAACCGTGTTTATGTGTTTGTGTCTTTGTTCCGGGATCTAATCTGAGGAAGCTGTTTCTTTAACTGACTTTTGTTTGTTGGTTTCATGCGAGAAGTTAGTTAAATGACGATGTTGTGATATAAATAAAAAATGGCGGAAATACTGCGGTAACCATTTCAGACAATATTTATTAAGACACTATCTAATAAAACCTGTAATTAATTGATTTAAACGTAGGTGGACCTTCTTATTTATTTCTAGAGCTACTAGGTAATTGTGGACATTATCAGTATTGACAGTGACCTGGGACTTTAATATACAATAGTATATTGATTTTATTGCTCAAGAAAATTAGGATTGTATTGAAAGTGGCACATGCTCTGGTAATGCTTGTGACTATATCAGTATTGAAATTACTATGATTGGGAACGTTATAGATACTGTATAGCAACTAGCAGTGCCTCACGATTTCACCTGCGTCAAATTTACATTTGGGCCGTAGTGTGAGAAGTGCTTATAAATATTTAAATAGGGTGTCTATAGTAGGTACATAATAGGTATAAGAGTGATCAGAATGTTCACACCTGTTTCTTATCTGAATTGTAGGTAGATTGTATAAGGTGTCAGAAAGAAAGAAAAAAAGACGGTTAAAGTGCTTAAATAATTAGACTAATAATGGTATGAAATGCTGAACCTTTCATTAATGTAAGACCAGTTGTACAGTTAATTAAATAGATATTATTACTAAAAGGCAGGAATTGCGTGTATGGCTCTTGTATTTTGTGTTAAACAATATAATAATATTGTTTTTAATATTGTTAATATGTTTGAACAAAATAATCACAAAGGAAAATGATTTCATAAGTTTTCTTTTTAACACATAGGTAAGTAATAAACTCCATTAGATCTATTAGCCATCGACGATTGAGGGTTAACACAATGAAAATATAGGCCAATCGTATCACCACAGTTACGTAAGCGTACACTGCTCGTGTTCTTAAATTTAAGAGCTTTATTTTCGCTCTAAATATTTGATTTATGGCCAACCTACACGAAACACGAAACAATTCCGTCATTTCTTAAAGTAAAAATGTATAAAATATTTATAATAAATTACCTGTGCTTTCAAAATGTTTTGTACCACTTATAAATGAATGAAATCGATTAATTTGAAACGTGCTTTGAGTAAATTTTGTTCAGCTAAAAGAGCTAAGGGCATATTTTTCATTTACTGACTAATTCTAATAAATTGCCATTGCAGTTTGCTATTTGCAACATGCAATAGAGAAAAGATGGGGTTTGTTTCATATTTACAAAATTTATAACCTTTGTAAATAATATTTATGAATTTTCATAGTCTTAGTAATTATTATCCTTATTATTAATGGGAAACTTTTGGTTAAATTATTTTTTATCGGTTTTATTGAGTTGAGGCTTGAGGCCGTCTAATTAAAGACAAGGAGGTTGTTAGCTTAATGGCCTGGACAGATATTTAGAATGGATATGATCTAAAATAGTGGCCTTTACTTTTTGAATTACGCCTTAGCTTCATCCAGCCCATCAGGTACCTTCAGTTAAAAAATGGTCCAACAGGATACGCGTTTACTTTGTTTAAAAAGGCGATTAACATAATTTACGCAGAGACTGAAGGTGATTTTTATCAAAAATAAATTTGTTATTACTAGGTTAATTCTAAGGTTTCCTACAAGTCAGTGCATTGTTCTAACGAATAACTTTAGTCGCCGGCTCTTATCTCCAGATGAGGATTTTTCGAGTTCTAATGGAAGCTCTGAGTTACGTAAACGTAGTTTGGAGTGTACACGATATGTTTCATAACCGAAATGCGGGGCAACGACCCCTGTCTGGGGAGTGTGTCGGTTGGTCGAGGCCACTGCGAACGTTAATCATAGCGATATACTACTTCATATTATAATCTGGTACACGCTGACATTAGAACATGATATATTGAAGATTTTTATCCAGTCAACTGGTAGATACTACTAGATTTTAACTACAGTAGCGTACACACACAGCGTACAGTGGCATATAACAATACAATTTGAAAATACCAAAAAATATGAAGACCGGTTGTTAGTTTCAGAGATGGGTTTATAAAATTAATTTATATGTAGGCAGGTATAAGGTAGTTTATTGTATCAGCCGAGCACAATGAACCAATTTTACATCAATTTCAATCAGTAAGTATGAA
This sequence comes from Eilema griseolum, assembly GCA_963662185.1. Taxonomy (NCBI): domain Eukaryota; kingdom Metazoa; phylum Arthropoda; class Insecta; order Lepidoptera; family Erebidae; genus Eilema; species Eilema griseolum. The sequence goes on along the minus strand of OY759242.1, from coordinate 16,129,234 downwards.
CATTTGCGTCAACAAACAGTTTTGAGTAACTAAAGCATCGGCAAGCACCTATAATATATATATATATATTATAGGTAGGTATTAGCCGTACTACCGTTGCATGCACGCTAGCCAGGAAAATACAAACATTTGCCAAGCAAAATCTAGTATTATTATAATGTGTCCTAGAGATTATAATCCTATAATTAATGAAATGTTGACGCAAGCCGCATACTCGGACACGCATACATCGTGCGTCACAATTTAAACGGAGACATTCTGCATCGAAATTTACACACCAATATATTTTTTTAATGTCACCGCCATCGGATACTTGGCCTTTTGCCATTGTTACGGTGCGTGAGGTGAGATGCACGCGGGGCGGGGGATGGGCGTTACGAATGGAAATCAATACTAACTGCACACTACTCTACTGCTGCATTGCTCCAGTATAAATCAACCCCTCTGCGGGCACCCCGTTGCTTGCCAAACATTGCGTTATTCAAGTTTCAGTTATACGACTCAAGCAAAAGAGTGTATTTTTGAATGAAAATAGAACAAGAACGGACGCGAAACTATTAGAAATAATATATCTATAAGTCTTTTCTTTGACATTCTATAAGGATATTTATTAGAGTTTTGGTTTACAATATTTAGATGCTTTTGATATAGAAGGAATTCTTTTGATGATAATTATGATTCACAAATGATTTTATAGCTTTATTTTGTTATTCAACAACGTTTTTATTAAATGTTATTAATTAGAAATAGTTAAAGTAGGTACCTATGTAAGTATAAAAAACGACTTCTTGTAGTAGGCCTACCTAGGTAGGTACTTATTTCTAGAGGTTACTTTTATCTGACATTTAATTCACGTAAATCTCGAATCTCCTTATCTGATTTCCTTGGTTTCAGTTTAAGCTAAGGGCAATGTAATCTAGTCACGTTTTAACTGCCTATGTTGCGCAAGCGCAGGCATAGTGAGGAAGATGTTCGTAGAACTCAGCATTTTATTTTAAAATGTCTGCAATTTATTTGATATTAATTAATAAACATCTGTTAATGCAAAGTTTTTCCGTCTGCACTTTATACTTATCACCCTATAAGCACTTATTTATCACACTTTCAGCTTGCTTTTCGTATATCGTAAATATCAATAATATGGTTTTAAAAATGCTGTGGTTAACCTGTAAGAGGTCACTGACATGCATTTTAAATCAGAAATGTATTCAAATTTGTCATTTATCTTGTTTGCGAAGAGACATTCCGAGAAATCAAAAGAGTTATTATCTTTTCATTTGACCTCTGCCATAACGCCAGTTCATATAACTGGATTTAATTTCGTGCGAAGATGCCAGTATTTTTTAGTGTACAAATACAATAATATATTTTCTGATGTACCTAAGCACCTAACCGGGTGTAGGATTACCCGGCCTAGTACACACAGGCAGACAGATAAGGAACAAGCTCCGCTCACGGCGTGCACTAACTCTCCTCTCCTTTATTTATTACGCGCTACGTGCCCGAAGCGAGCGATCCTTCGACCAACTCTTTGTCATAGCCAAGAAACTAATTGTTAAGCAATAATAATCTTTATGCTCCCGTAATTAAGAACAAGATAGGATACGAATTAGTATAAATAAAGTTGTTAAGTAGTTCTAATTGATAACGCGCACTGTATCTGGTATTGTCATGATTTAAAAGCGTCTTTGGAATCCGATTCGCGATTTATGTGCAGTCTGTGTAGTACGTTCTGTACTAAGCTTTATTTACTATATTGAATGTGACGAGGACGCTTATCGAAATGTATAGTCTTTTCAACTATATTTTATGTCAAATCAAGATTTCTTACTAGAGGAGTTGTAAGAAGTATCAAATTTATAGTGATACCTATCTCTGATAAAAAATTGCTTGCTACATAATCAGTTAGATTAGGCTAAAAGCATATTTATTCGCAACCTAGATAATTCATTATACCTACTTGAATTTCAAAACCCGTTTTTTTTTCATTTAGTTTATAATATGTCACTGTCAAAAATGTTCCAAAAAGTTTTAACCACGTTTAGCCACAAAATACACACCTACATAAAGAAATAATATACTTAGTTAGTAGGTATATAATGGTATTTATCAATATTTAATTACAGATAAGAATCACTATGAAGGTATTTATTCATTCAAGTTAAAATTCTATCCGTAAAAATTACAGACACCCTATCTTTCTCCTCTCTACTAAGGGTGTCCATGCTTGCACAGTAAATATAAAGACAGGCAGCAGCTGAGATATAATTTATTGCCGATCGCGAACAGCGGCCATATTTAAAATTCATACCATGCAAATTAGTCAACTGCGACGCTAAAGCAATTACCAAAGCTTTAGTCCGTAAATCGAAAAATGGTTTATGTGTTAGCAACAAGTTAAGAAATAAATAAAACTGGACTTGCCCGTTTTGGTGGTATTTGATCGCTTGTTCTCTTTCCTGCAATATAGTAATTTATATTGAGAGAAAGAGAAGGAATATAAGATGAATTACCCGTTCGAAAACCAGTTTATCATCGGTGCCTAAAGGTGTCCTTTTTTTGCGGACGTGGTAGGCGTCGATGGCTGCGCTTATTGTGTTCTTCGAAATTTGAGGACCCGGAATTTATGCAGTTTTGTTTTTATTCGCGAAAAAGAATCTGCTTGATGCTGATATGGTATTATTAATAGTTGTTTTTTGAACTAATTGTTTGGTTTTCAATCTACACTTGTAGTACCTATTATTGTTAAGTTAATTGGTTGTTGTTCCTGTTACATACATATTGAGATCTAAAAAAATATCGCCTAATTCTATTAAGTGACTTGTCGATACTGTACACAATTTGCTATAATTTATGCGTAGGTGATAAGAGCCTGTTTGATAATTTGTTACAACTTCTAATTATCACACTACGTTCCCCGCACACTTCTGAACATTTTTTATTCTGAATATTTTTTATTCTGAACATTTTTTATTCTGAACATTTTTTGTTCTTGGTATTTCATACCTACTACAGAAGTTTTAAAAGTATGGGTTATATCTAGTAAGCTTTCAAAATAGGGACAAGATTTTGACCTTTAACACCAAAGCGATAAGGGATACTGAACGAGTTATCAACTTTTTTAAAGTTATGTGTATCTGCATTGACCTCATCTCTATTAGATGACTCATAACTGGGTTCGAAAATAGACCAGCTATCAATCTTTGAACTATTGTGAACCTTTAACATTCATTGTGATTTATTTGCTACGTATTATATACATTTAGCACGACGTTTCGGTTGATTTTCAGTAGTCATGGTAAAGCTAAAGACGGTAGGTGTAGTGACACCTACCGTACCGTAGTGTTAAAATATTATAACTTAAAATTATGGAGGTAGGACACGGCGGTGTTTCCGCCTTATTGAGCAGTCCGACTGGGGAAAGTACCTCCGCCCTATAGAATACCGCGGCTATAATAACTTCGTATTGTGTTCCCAGCGGTGAGTAGCGTAGCCAGAGCTCACTGGAGAATTTGTGCTGTCAGTGGGAAGACTTAAAGCTTGTCCTGCTTTGTCTTCTTCACTAACGGCACAGAAACTCTGTACTTACAGGGTTGGCAGCGCGACAGTGACTCCTCTGGTGTAAAAAACGTCCATAGGCCACGGTAACCACTTTCCATCAGGTGGGTCTTGTGCTTATCTGCTACCTAAGTGGTATAAAAAAATCTGTGGTGTCACAGATGTTTCCGTTTTTGCCCAGTTAGTAAATTACCGTAAGAAGGGTATTAAATTATTACCTACAGCAACTAATTACTTAATTAAATAATTATATTATCGTGAACATTGTACCGTTTTTAGTGATAAAGTAACACCTTTACTTTAATGTTTTCCAAATGTTTCTTCATGATTTACGACGAAAACTTATCCATTTAAATTATTTGTTCTTTAACACGTACATTGACTTAGGTATAATATGTTTGTATGTAACGAGGTAGAGTAGATATAAGCACAGATAATATAATATAATTCTCAATATAAATAAGGGTTTCGATTGCGGTCCCAACTTCTTTACATTCTTTGATTATATTAGGTATGAAACAAATAAACTAATGATTTATTGCTTGTCATGTAGGTACCTACATATGCGTCTGAGCTGAAACATTTTAAATCAAATTGTCTTCTCGAACATTCTTCTTTTTTGATAAACTATCATCATCTTATCTTGATCTCTCGCGGCGTGGTTCCTGGCAGAGTAGAATTTGGGCCACCCCATCTCTTCTCATGCGGTGTCGTACAAGGCGACTAAGAGATAGGGCTCTTTAAGATCAGACATATATACAGCCTAGACTCAGCCTCAGATGCGGAGCTCGAGTCAACTATAGTATCCGACATACGGCTATAGGCTCAGCGTATACGTGGGACCAAATACAGGTATTGGTGAAATGTGGGTGTTAATTCACCTCTGCTTAACCCTCCGGGGATAAAGGCGTGATCTTGAATAAATTATATAGACCTACTTTAAAGGGAAGGTTTAAAGTTAAAAAGGAGACTTTAAACTAAACTAATTTAGAACCTTATCCTTATTTGCAGTTGTTTAAAAATATTGAGTTACTTTTGATCTGAATTTCGACAAGACGAATGTCTAGACTTCTTCTCTTATTTCTTTTATAATGTTTAGAAGTCATTGTACCAACTATCCTCAAAGCTACGAAGATTGAACAGCTGGTAGGTGAAGTTTTAAAATAATGGAGTTTGCGTGGCGTTGCACAGCGCGATGTCGGGCGACTGCTATAAAGTAGGCGCGCGTGCGATTTATACTCGTTCAAAAGTTGTCCTAACGCGCTTGGACAAATTAGAGCTTTTTAATAAACTCCTACGCTGAAGTGAAAATTTAAACTTTTCATTTCCTTTAGCAAGTTATATTTTCTCCATTGATGTATTATGCCTACTGCAGGAATTTTATTTTCATGTAATCAGTGTAAACACCCTTGCACTTATACCTAGTTAGTTACAGCCATAGGGATAAGCAGAAGTATGCAATTAAAATACATATATCTCAGTAACTATGTTCTTAGGTTATGTGTGATAAGCGGCAAGTTTATTGCTCTAAACCGGACGTATTTCCAGACCTAGTGTTGAGAATTATCTAACAGAAAATATGCAGTAACACGTTGCAAAACTGGCTTCGAAGGAGCTACCTACAGATATATTTACCATCTTCTACCTACTCCCAACTTCCACTATCATCTTTATCTTTATCTTTATCTACAAGGACGAAATAGGCAGATATTGGCATACTAGTAGGTAATGTGATGGACATGATACTAGTAATGTGAGTGATCATGACAGTATACCTACCTAAATACTGCGGTAGAAAAAGAGATAGGAATATTATATTTTAGTCCTGTGTAAAATGTAACCACGGTAGCCTAGTGGTAATGGACTGCTGAGACGAGGTCTCGGGTTCGATCCCAGGTTTTACCATGGCACACACTAATGACTTTTCGATGCTTTTCGAAGTTATGTGTGATTTATCGCAGGTTTATAAGTGCCCGGTTAATGGCAATAGGCTTGCCACCTATTACATTAGGACCTAAACATAAACTGGCGAAATGTGTGTGTTAGCACCTCTGCCTACCCCTTCGGGGATATAGGCGTGAGTTTATGTTATGTTAGGTAAAATGGTGTTGATAGAGACAAAGAGTTGTTTTAACAAAATTATCTTTTTTTTTTTTTTTTTTTTTTATATAGGACACGTCAATTGGACTTCGCCTTGCCTGATGGTAAGCTGAAGGCAAAATCCCAGAAAAGAGGGTCACCATTACTTACACATACCGTGTGACAATGGTGACACTCAGCTTGACGGCCTTATCATATGCTTTTTCACGCCCCGCTTAAAGGACCCGGGACTGTAGGAAGAAGGAAACACGTGAGCTGGTAATGAATTCCAGGCCTTAATGGTGCGACAGAGGAAAGAGTCTCCGAACCGCTTGGTTCTTGATCGGATGTTTTGCACCGTGTGCGGATGACATCTAAGACCTGCACGCGTTGTCCTGTGTAGGAAAGGGGAGGGTGGGACTAATTGGAAGAGCTCATCAGAACACTCCCCATGGTACAGACGGTAAAATACAGCCATGGACGCAACATCTCTACGCAGCTGTAAAGGTTCTAGGGTGTTCGTGATCTCGGGATTCCCAATGATGCGGATCGCACGTCGCTGCAACCTGTCGAGAGCATCTAGTAAGTACTTTGCTGAACCATCCCAGAGATGCGAGCAGTACTCCACACAGGAGCGAATTTGTGTCTTGTATAGAAGACACCGCTGCTCCGGCGTGAAAAATCGTCTCACTCTGTTCAGGACTCCGAGTTTTCGTGAGGCTGTTTTGATGATGCTTTCGATGTAGTTTTTGTTATTCAGGTTGCAGCGAACATCCATACCTAGGATATTGAGATTGTCCTGCAGCGGCAGTGGCGTGCTCTGAAGAGTGGGGAGGGGAAGGAAAGAAGATACTTTTGCTGTAAACGCACATGCCTGCGTCTTCTTGGCATTGAACTCAACCAGGTTCTCAGAGCCCCATTGAGAAATGTGATTCAGGACCCCGTCAAGCTCAGTGACAAGAAGCTGCCTTTTCTCTGCGATATCTGACTGCTTGGCCGCTGGATGTCCATGATAACTCCCAAGTAAAGTGCTATCGTCTGCATAACAATGAACATTGCCGGTAGACAGCATGTCGTTGATATGCAGAAGAAAGAGAGTGGGTGATAAGACGGACCCCTGGGGCACGCCAGCATTAACCTGCAGAAACTCCGAAGCTCGTCCGTCACAAAGGACGCGAATACGGCGCCCCTGCAGGAAGCTAGCAACCCAGTTGCACAGCCCAGAAGGCAGACCAAAGGCAGGTAGCTTAGAAAGAAGCGATTTGTGCCAGACTCTATCGAAAGCTTTGGCGATGTCAAGACTAATTGCCAGTGACTCGCCGTGCTTGTCCATAGCCTCACCCCAAAGATGGGTAACGTATGCTAGAAGATCACCCGTTGACCGTTTCGGTCTGAAGCCATATTGCCGGTCATTAATTAAGGAGTGATCCTCTAGGTGCCGCATGAGCTGTTTGTTAATTATGTGTTTATATTGTAAAACCAACTGAAATATGTTGAAACAATGGGAACAAGATAAGACATGTTAATTTACCGAGATACTTTCTCTTATTATACACCTACAGCCGAGAATCGATATTCATTGATCGTCTTGAAATTTACGAGCCACTTACTGCTAACAATTTTCAATCTGATATAGATGTAATTGACATCTATATCAGATTGAAAATTAAATAGAACATAGGTTTACTAAGATTGCATTGTGTTAAGACTTACTAGACATCGATGAAATAGAGCAATGTGTATCTTCCAGGGAACAGTTTAATGAGTACCAGGTTAAATAGAATTTCAACAGGTTTTAGTTTATCAATCATGTTTTTTTATTTGCAAGTACAAGACGATTAAGGGATTGGGCTATTTATCATCATACAGATATACACTCTGCTTCAGATGCATGACTTGAGTCAAAAATAGTACCCGGAAGGCGGCAATAGACTCACCTAAAGGGACCGAACTCAATGATTGCTGAAATGTGGGTGTTAATTCACCTCTGTCTAACCCTCCGGGTAAAGGTGTGATTATATGTATGTATGGTATATCTAGGCTGTCTACCTATATGTGTTCTAATGGATTATTCAAGGATCATTCGAGGAGGATATGTTTACTTACCGTGATAATAATTCATTAGAAGCAGGAGAACCATTATATATTTAAGTTTGGTATAAGTAATCAAAATCCAAACGTACCGTTTTGTCCAATGCTTGTTAAGTAGCGTGTATAGACTTTCTCACATACCTGAAAAGAAATTAAAAAGTGTTACGTGAAGATAAGTAAATTAGAATTAAATTGGAATATCGTTTGTAATGTACATCTGGTTTCGATCAATCAACACATTCAAGATGTACTACACTGTAACTTAATATACCTACAATAGATACAGAGTGTGACTTCAAACACTAGTTTGAGATAGATTTATGTTAACTAAGTTATAAAATAAATCAACAAACGTGCTTGCAAATCAATCTAGACCTAATGGATACAATAAAGCTAACAAGATTTACATAACAGACAATCGAAATAGTGATTGAAAATGTTAAATAAGACAATGTTAACAACAGGCTCCATAAAATGTAATAGACCATATAATATAGTAAATTAAATCTAAATTTATAGCGTATAGAGTAGCTTAGAGAACGCCTAGGGTCTGAAGGGGTCGCCCCGAAATCTCTCTCCTGCAAGACCTACTTACGAAGAGGTATATGTACAACGCGCTGGGCTTTTTTTTTACGTGCGCAATATCCCCACGGATACCTCCCCACCGAAGCCGGTGGAGGAGGTTATGTCGGACTCGAACCGACTAAAACGCACGCCGCCTGTGGGTCGCTTTGGTTGCCGAAGGTGAGGTTGACAGGCATATCCCTCGCACCCCGGCCGACCCAGGGCCATCTCTCACGATCTGGCCCTCTTCTCGGGTGTGGGGACTACAGAGTCCCCAACTCGTCCCCGGAAACGGGGAGGCGCGCCAGGCATGCTTCTGCCAGGGTGACAGCCTTAATGGTCACGTCTATCTTTATGGTGCAAATGAACCAAACGATTCTGTGCCTCCTGTCTTCACTACCTATATCATAAATACTTTTCACCACAAGTGTTTCTCGCCTCCTATTATCTCAAATTCTTCCAGCAGGCGTGAAAAAGGACCTGTCGAGGTCGTCAAACTGAAAACCACTATTTATAGCATCGTTAAATTCTAAATTGGTGACCTTTATTTAGAGATGTGTCTCGTAATTTTAATCACGTGAAGAGAAATTAACTGGAAGAAGTATGAATACTTAAATTCATTCTGTAATATTTTTCTTCAATAATGTTACATCATGAAACCACAATAAGTGTATGGAAATATTTGTTTTATCACGTAGATTTGTCAATGTCTCTATAGACAACATTTAAACTTTGGTGTGATTATTATGATTTACTGATTCTATAATTGATTGTAATTTGAAATTGTGTGTGTAATATGGACATTGTAATGCTGGTCTGAAATAAAAAAGCTGAATGCAAATAAACTAAAGAACTAAAAAAATAATCAAATAAGTGTACCGCAGAGCTCTGAATTTTGTATGAAAAAAATGTATACCTAACTTCAACTCACACAAAAAATAGCTAGGTAAAATATAATTCTAGGAATAGCTATACTATCTGCTTGTGGATCCCGCTTCCGTGTCCTACGGAAGCGGGATCCACGGGCAGATAGTACCAATAAATTCCATTTAGTAAACAAAGGCTTGGTCTCTTCGACTCCGTAGATAGATTGTCAACCGTAGTATTTTATAATAGTCAACAACAATGGACAATGAGTAATTATGGGTTTGGTAATAAAATATTGTGACAATATTCAATTTATGTGTAAATCAATGAGATGCCGAGCAAGACGACGAACCATGTATGGAGTCGCTTGAGTAATTATGAGCATTGGCCTTTTTGTGGAAGGTGACTAAATACCTATACGTTTATTGATGATTTTACATCTATACGCGCTGTGGACATAGGACGTAACTTTGCTGGGCTAGTAGGAAATCGAAACTCGAAAGATACCCGCGTATTGTCTAAGTAATAAATAAAAACCATTAGTTACTTACAAAACTTTAAATAACTAAACGTACAGTTTGTATCATGTCTCTCTTATCATGACCGCTCCGCGATTACTATTAAGTACCTACTTATCACTTAGGTACTAACCTTTTTTTTACGTGCAAAAAACTCCTACGAATAGCCTGTGGGAGAGGTTATGTCGGACTCGAAACGACTAAAATGCACGGCGCCTGAGGGTCGTTGTTGGTTGCCAAAGGTGAGGTTTACAGGCTTAACAGGCCCTCACACCCCGGCCGACCCAGGGCCATCTCTTTCGATCTGGCCCTCTTCCGAATATCTCTTACCGACCCTAATTATAATAAAAAAGAATTCAAGTCCCACCCAACGTAGACCAAACTGAACAACATGGGATAGACGTATGAGAAATGTTGTTTAGAAACTGCTGTTTGCTGTGGAATGTACGGAAGAATCGTTAATTTCAAGTGACTTTTCTAATCACTAAATTTAAAACGCACTTTAATATGAATCAATATATGAATACTAAAACTTTCCAAACATTAAGTGATGTGCTTACCTATCTATTTCCATTATGGTGTTCATAGTTCATGCATCTAACACTTCTATCGCAATTGACTCTATTTTGCAATCTATACCTAAGTAAGGCTAAATTGCAAATGCGGTAATTAAGAGATTTTATTTTTATTATATTGTACGTACCTAATCATATTTCTTATACAATTTTTTTCTGTTTTAATGATTAATTTAAAAGGCTATTTATTTCCACCACACGTACTATACACACCTAATTGGATGACTTCTTTAGCCTTTAAAAAATCATAATCAGTCATCTTTATGTAATTTAATTATGTATTAAATTGCACCTGCTTTGATGTAGATTATTATTAAAGCGTAATTACTATCTAATTATAGTACTATAAATAACGAAAATATATCTTTTTTTTTAATTATATGGGCAAGAAACAGATGCTATAAGTTTAAATGTTCGTATCAAGGCTTACTGAGGAGGCTTTTATGGGAACAACTCCATGTGAACTGAACCCCTAATATAGAGAGGACCTATACTAGGGCTTTCTAAGTCAATCAGCTGGTGTATCTACTGGATTGCAGGTAATATTGACTTGGTTCTGAAGATCTTGGTGAAAATATATATGTAAAATGATCAAAAGTGCAAGCTTTGTATGCAACCGGACAAACAGCTGTGAATATGGCAGTCGCCAGTGGTCAAGCTGAAAATTTGAGCGAAGGACTTGTTTGACTGCATAATATCCTGCCTATTTTCTTGCGATAGAACTTTGCTGAATTTACTATTACGTATTCTTTTTAGTTTATTTTTAAACCCCTTAGGTGGTAGACAAGCACACGGCCCACCTGATGGGAAGTAGTTACTGTGGTCCATAGACGTGTGCAACACCAGGGGAGTCACACTCGTGCTGCCGAACCTGTGAGCACAGAGAGTTTCAGTGCCGTCAGGGAAGAAGACAAAGCAGGACAAGCTTTTCGTCTTCCCACTGATAGCACAAAACTCTCCACTGAGCGTGTAAAGGTATGTAAGTATAAAAGTTGTACCCATCTGTGGTGTGACTCTCGTATTACTGACCACTACGCTGTGTAAAGACAATGGTTTATTTATCATCCAAAACAGAACTAATATTGAGAGTCAAGATTTTCCGTAAGGTCGAGTGATTGCTACAATCGCATGACTGACTCCAAATTGTAATGGGTCATCTCGTTTTACTGATTCTACCCTAGTTTTGTTAAACACGGTTTGATTAGAAATATCTGTGATGAACGGGACTTACAAAAGCTCGTTACTGCATTCATGGTCCCCATCACTAAATTCTGAGCAATCAAACACGTAGCAGACAGTTAACGAACACAGCAATCCCAACTGTACCGCAAGAAAATCAATAATTCATGCCAATTGTTATAATTTTCGTCAGATTTTTAATTTTCGCAATCGCGAGACGTTTACGTTTCAAGTCCATATGGTTTCGTTAACCAGTGAATCAATGGGCGCAGACACGCTATCGGCATTTCTCGAATGTTTCCACTTCTTTTGAAACGGCCGCTTCAAGTTTTAACTTTATCTGACTTAACGGGAAACTGGTCCCGCTTTTTACAAACTTTTTCAAGTGTGGGGCCACGAAGTTAGCAGCATTTTATGCTTTGTTCAGCAGTTGCTAATACTGCCCTACTAACACACAAAATAAGCGTGCAAGCATGACAAAGGCCATCAACATACTATCGTGTTAACGCCCTTGTAATTCATACTAATTTTCTTGATAATGAAACTAAAGTTTCCTAACCTTTCTTTCTAAATTGGGTTCATTTTGATAAAACATCAAGAATAAAGTTATTGTTGTTAAACTTACTTATTAATTGAAAAAAAGGTGTGAATTAGGTACTCCTATTTCAGATCGTTCTAATAACAATTACTATAAATAATATATAATTTATTACATACCTAGCTAGCTATGCGCATTGGTTCACTACACGCCAAAGTTCGAGAACAATAGCAATTCTAGAATTCAATCGCTTATTTTATAGCTCCGTCTAGAGATTTATTATTTCGAAAGTTCCAACGACAATTTTCGTGCCCGATAAGGTAGCAATTTAAATATGCCTTGGTTGGGTCACAGGGGATCCTTGTGGTACCTCATCGTCAATTAAAGCCTACAGCCTAACTATGTTTTGATTGAGCGTAGACGATTACAATTTTACGGGCAGTCTTTTTATCTGTAACTTGGATAGTTAGCCGTGTGATCGTCTACTTGTAATAGTTGTAATCATACTCTTGATTACAGGTTAAAAGCCATGAAACGATTACAGTTACGGTAGTGATGAGTTAAATTCGTTACGTAATCAGGTATTATGACCTGAGAATTATCTCGTTAGAAAATTATGCTTACGGGATTTACTATTTATTTCTTAATTTACTTACAGCTTTGGTTAATAGTAATAAAGTTGGTTATTGCTAATTACTTTTACTGACTGTTTAAATGAGTTTGACTTGATTGGCAAGCAACTTTTATTTCACAGTGGAATGGTTGCAAGATTGTGGACAGGGGACTTGGTCAGTGGCGGGTTATTAATAATATAATAATCAGGTCACAATAATGTATCAGAAGTATCACTTTTGTCTCCATAATGTATCTTTTGTTTCTTTGCCAGTAGGTATTGTTTTTTTTGTGAGGATAAATAAAAATAAATAAATAAGTAAAAAGAACTAACTTAAGTCCGAAATAAACATTTTATTAATTATTAGTTTATTTCTGACTTGAGTCCATAACGATAACGGAATTAGTAAACTATGATTTACCTAGTTACCGGCTTATATCTTGACTCTTAGTCGCAAGAGAAACGAGACCTTGGAGCGTGCTGATTGGTTTGATATAATTATATTATTTATAATTGATGGTTTTGAGCTCTTTTACCACCGCGCATAGTAGTATCTCGTGCAATCCTCAAACTAAACCCCAAAAAAAGGCTTAATACTCGTAAAGAGGTCATTTTGTGACGCCATTTGGGTAACCGGCCATATATGATGGTGTAACTATAAGTATAGACCATAGCACTACAATCGTCATCTCCTTAATCATTCTTTTCATATATGCAGTCAACCAAAACATTTTTTTTAAATATTTTTTATGTTAAGTAGTTATCAAGTGTTATATTACTGTATTATAACATACACTTGGTCACGAGTAATTACAGGTACATTTCTCATGCGTAACATTAAATATACGTTAACTCCAATAAAGCCCTGCACTCAATGGAACTCCATTGAGTGGAAGCAAAAATAATTGACTTAAATTATATATCACATTACATTGAACACTATACAGTTATAGACCTTATTGAAGTTGTATTCCTGGTAAGACCATGATAGGTAAACGTAATCAACGTAATTCAGCTTTATTGACAATTTTATTGAACTGGTTCTATTGTAATGATTCTACTGGCAATGCTGTCTTGTCGGTTTCATAGCTTGTGCATAATTTTATGTGTGATAGACAGTTCTTGAGTTCGATTAGCTAGTTTAATATCAATGGCAACACAGAAAGTGGAAACGTGCCCGGTAGATGACAGACATTGTTCCCTATTCTATGTCAGTATGTTTGTCAGTTTCGGCCTAGAGGGCACATATCTTAACCGAAAAGCCGCGTGATTCCCGGCAGAGTAGAGTTTGAACCACCCTACCTCTTCCCATGCGGTGTCGTACAAGACGACTAAGAGATAGGTCTGTTTAACATCAGACAGATATACAACAGCTCAGACTCAGCATCAGATGCATGGCTTGAGTCAACAATAGTGCCCGAATGATGGCAATAGGCTCACCCCCTATTACGTGGGACAGAATTTAATAATTGGTGTAATGTGGTTGTTGATTTACCTCTGCCTTAGAGGCTTGATTATATGTATGTATGTAAAGTATAAAAATATTTAAATGAATTGTTTCAATCTGGAGGAGGGTTTGGGTTGATGGCTTAGTTATATGTCTTATTTGACACCGACAGTATCATCAAATATATTGATTATGTCCACATGTAATAGGTATGCAATTAAACTGCATGCCTTCTTATCAACAAAATACGAGTAAGATATGCGTATTCTGTTGACAAATCCTAGCATATCCTAGCATTTAATCCTTACAGTAGTTAAAATGCAAATGTGTATATTATTTCACTGTAGCAATTACAAAAAATATTTTGAAACATGATCAGTCCGATTAGATATCTTACCAATATTATAAAAATGTGAAAAATTGCAAGTCATCCAATCACAATTTTTCACATTTTGGAATGGAATTGTAAAATTTAGCACAGAGATAAATTATTATTGTCTGGAATAATTCTTTTAATTTACTAAATACTTTTTATCCCAGAAATAGAAAGAACAGGTATTTTACGACAGCGGAGTTGAAGTCAATAACTCAAGCTAGAACTAACTGAATGATGTGATATACCAATAGTATCAATGGAAAGAAACCAATCAAATACATACATACATATAATCACGCCTTCATCCCCGGAGGGTTAGGAAGGCGAGAATTAACACCCACGTTTCACCAGTCATTAAATTCGGTCCCACTTTATAAGGGGTGAGGCTATTGCTGTCTTTCTGGCACTTTTGTTGACTCAAGCCATGCCTCTAAGGCTGAGTCTGGGCTGCAGATATCTGTCTGATGTTAATCAGTCCTAAGTAAACAGTTGAGTAGCAAAATGCCCATTAATATTCTACGACGACAATTAATCATTAAGGTAATTAATACAAAACAAGACGTCAGAGCGTACTAACTATTTTATTGTATAATAAATCTTCTATTATCAGTTCATGTCGAGAATAATAAATTATTCAGCTACCTAGAACCTGTACTTTGTTTGGTAAGCGCGAACTAAAGATAGCATCTTTTGTAAAGTAGACTTTGCTGAATAATTGCCAAATAAATAATAATTTGTATTTGTAATATTTTGTAGATTTTAAGTTTTTGTAGATGGTGAGTACATCCAGCTCTCAGATGGAGAGTTTCGACTAAGAAATGCAAGTAAAAAGCATAATATATATAATGTAATAACATAATGTATCTAGTTGTTTTTCACTTTTGACTCAAAAGCACCAACAGCCACACAGTTGCCAATAACAGAATGTTATTAGTATAGTGAATAATCAGGCCGCGGCAGTGGCGCGCGTCGTGCGCCTCCCCATTTCCGGGGACGAGTTGTGGACTCTGTAGTCCCCACACCCGAGGAGAGGGCCAGATCGAGAGAGATGGTCATGGGTCGGACGGGGCGCGAGGGATATGCCTGTTAACCTCACCTTCGGCAACCAAAAAACGACCCACAGACGTCGTGCGTTTTGGTCGGTTCGAGTCCGACATAACCTCTTCCATCGGCTCCGGTGGGGGGGTATCCGTGGGGATTTTGCGCACGTAAAAAAAAAACCTGCGATAAATACACACAAAACTTCGTAAAGCATCGATAAGTCATTGGTGTGTGCCATGGTAAAACCTGGGATCGAACCCGAGACCTCGTCTCAGCAGTCCATTACCCATACCACTAGGCTACCGCGGGTTTATTTATCGCTGGTTTATAAGTGCCCGGTTAATGGCAATAGGCTCGCCACCTATTACATTGGGACCTAAACATAAACTGGCGAAATGTGGGTGCTAGCACATCTGCCTACCCCTTCAGGGATATTGGCGTGAGTTTATGTTATGTTATGTAGATATCTCAGGGCGGCCAATTCACTTTGATTATTTCACCTTCAAATGTAATCTAAAAACATTATTTTATTTCGTCACTTTCAAGTTTTTTTAGTTATTAGGTTGTTTCAATATAAAGTTGATACCTGCTCCTTACACTGTTGATCTAAGTATAAATTATTCGTCTCGAATCTAATGTAAATATTGTTGCTCGATTGCATTTTGGTGCTGGCCATGCTGAATTAGAAATTCTAGACGTGGTAATTCCTAGGCAAGAAATGTTAGCGGCTATATCTTTGTTCTATTTTTTGCATGTCATCGCTCCTTCACACTAGTGGTCTTCCGAGATGAGCCTCGTTTTTTGGGTAAAATGATTACTCTCTCAGTAACTAATACAGAGCACAGTAGAGAAATGGCGAAGGTGGGATCACTGTTCGAAGTATCTAATTTAGCCGTTACTGTGACTATTCGTAGCAACAAGTAAGAGCATGTGAGACAATTTCACTTGTTAAAAGTTCCTAAGTAGCAGAAGTTTTATGGATAAAGAATAATCTCGAACGACGATCAACGCATAACTTTACAATTAGCAGCCAGGTTTACAACCACAAGGAACGATATTCTACTAATTTATTATAAGTATATTTTAATTGGGCCATTATAAACCTATAAAATTCAGTTACAAATCATTATACATCATAAAACTGACTTTTATACGTCAATCAACTAAATAAAGGAGTAATTGAATGATTTAATCTATGTATACGTCAGCTGACACTGATCACATCACTTCGCTCATAAATAATAAGTTTCACTTTTCCGTATCTCATACCAATTACGCTTCAATAAAAGTGAAATTAATTTCAAATGATACAGAAAATGAAATATCACTGTATTTTATACGTTATTTTGATTAATTTATATAGATTAACTGTAATCGAGTCTGGAGCATTTGTGATGAAAGTGTAACAGTTAATTGGATCGTTCGATATTGCAATCGAGTTAATCATCGTTTTATATGATTTTTATCGATACTTTGTGTCGGCATCATTAGTATTTCATGATTGCATTCTAAAATATTGGAGTATCTCAGCACAGTTTTATAAAAAAGAGTGCTTATTGGTACATGAGACACGCAGTGAGTTTTGTAAAACTAAAAGAAAGTTTATTGAAAAGGATTTCAACGAATGGGATATAATCGTGTGAAGTGATAGGAAGGAGATGTGAGTAGAAAAGCTTATGGTGTGGTATCTAAACGAAATTTCGAAACAGTTCTTCATTTTCCTCAGGTAGCCTCCCAGCACCTCTTCTGTGCTGTACTACTTAAATTATGCGTATCTTGCGGTGATTAACACTGCATGTTGAAGGACGCCAAGGAATAGTCTATCTAAATACAATAATCTATAGATGTCATTCTTACTGTTTTTGCTATGTGTTGTCCACTTTTCAGTGAGAGACGATACCTATTTCAATTTAGCCCGGACCTAATAAATCATAACTGCCTAATATGTTCCAAACATTTTTCCCAAAACTTACTGCGTGACCTGTTACACCTCTATCTATAATTATTTTGTATTGGATGGGAACATACGTTCATTTACCTACGAGGTATTACTGGCATTAAGTACTTACTTAACATTTAGGAGGTATACATACCTAAGTACCTAACTGTTTTGATAAAGCAGCGTTTCTCAAACTTTATTTGTACTCTCAAGTATCCAATTTGTGCTGTCAGTGGGCTAAAGGCTTGTCCTGCTTTGTCCTCTACACTGACGGCACAGAAACTCTGTGCTTATAGGGTCAGCAGCGCGAGTGTGGCTTCTCTGGTGTTACACACGTCCATAGGCCACGGTAACCACTTTCCATCAGGTGGGCCGTCTGCTTGTCTGCCACCTAAATGGTATAAAAAAGAATATCTTTGGTCTTTTAATGATATGGGTCAAAAATAGAAATACAAATTTCAATTAAAATTAATCACGTAATCAAAAAAATCTGATAATATTTGTATTAATTTAAAGTAACCGACGTATCCCATCGGATTAGCTCGTTGAAGTGGCAATGGGCGGGACACATAGCGCGCAGAACAGATGGCCGATGGAGCAATAAAGTTCTGGAATGGCAACCGCGTACGGGCAAACGTAGCGTAGGACGCCCAACGGCCAGGTGGAAGGACGACCTCATGAAGGTCGTCAGGCAGCGCTGGATGCGGGCTGCTTTAGATCGGTCATTCTAGAAGTCTGTTGGAGAGGCCTATGTTCAGCAGTGGACTTTGTGTGGCTGACATTATGATGATGATGATGATTTTATTTAGTACAACTAAATAAATCGGGATTCGTTAACTTTGCAATACCATTATGCAAATATTACCAGTAGGTGTATTATTTTCGTGGCCCGGTACCGGTGGCCCACCACTTGAGAAACGCTGTGTTAGAGCAAGTAATTTATTGCTTGAGCAACTTAGCGAAGATCTCTAACTATACACCTGCACCCAATAGGTAATCGAAATTTAATGATAGAGAATGTTTTCAATTCAATCAATTATTATATGCTACTGAGAATTTTGTAACGGAAAAATCGTATAACAATTTGCTTGATCGGAAATAGAATTGAAATTTTGACCACAAAAATAAATAGGAAGCTATATCTTGACTTAACATTATATACTTACAATAATCGTTTACGAGTATATCACGACTATCACAGGGGCTAGTTGTTATTTTGCTGTGGTTTTTTACATACTGTTACTGGTACCTATTCTAATCTACGTCTGTTTTGATCATCTATTTTAAACTTGTACCTATAGCTAACTACTAACTACTCCATTCCTAAGACATAGCATTACTTTACCTTCTTATAAATAGGTAACTTGCTTTATCAGACCAAATTACGGCATAAAGAAATAATTTTCTAATCTCAGTTTTGCTCAAGTACAACTGTTTACGAATTCTTACGAAAATAGAAAATATTTTGGATATTTTTAGTCCGTCATATCAACATAGGTAGGGATCCAACGACACGATGGAGGCTTATACGAAAATTATTCATGGGCGTCTCGGTGTAGCCACGCGAAAGGCTCTCAGTATGACGTCGGATAAACTCACGGATGAATACATTTAAATAGTAAACGCGACACTACATTGGATTTACAGCAGTATAATGCAGCGGGGTACGTAAGTCCCATTACTCATGGATATAACTCGTGGTGTTATAAATATGGCGATCTGACATGCTTTAGAACCTCGACGGCCGTTACTCTAAAACCACAAAAGGGTTTGTTAGTAGAACTTATGAAGAATGACTTTCGTGCTTGCCCACGCTTAAGAATAGAAGCACGCCATTGTGTATTATATACTATATATGTAGTTATTCTAGTTATATTGTTCGTATATAGGAATATAAGTAAGTCACTATCGTTTTAGATGTACCTACCTAAGTACATGTATGTAAGATCAAGTAAGCGTCTGGCATTTATTGGTCTTCATATCATTGATTGACGCCTATTAAAAGCTTATTGGTATAAAAGGCAACAAGTCCTTCTGTTCTTAAGTGCAATTACTATATCGTGTTTACACACCAGAGACGGCAGGCGACATTAATCACAATAAATTAGATTCAGTCAGTAAAAAAAACATAAATATTTAATTATGGCTATTTGGTCATGATATCGATTGAATTGATTGTTTGATTATGTTTGGTAACAGTAAAAATAATTTACGTATGAAAACCTATACATATTCTCAAACTAAGCCATAAAATTATATTTTGACAAACAGTGTTCTTAGAATTTGAGATTGTGACCCTGTTAAGGAAAATGAGTGAATGTCTTGTACCAAGTGATTAATGTGTATATAATATACCTATGTGTATATTTAGTACTTCTATGGTGTGTGTGTGTGTGTGTTACATACACCTATGCGTGTTTGTGTATGAGTATGTGCGTACGTAGTTTAGTTTAGAAGTTTCTGTAGAATCTGTGTTTGGTCTAAAAATTAAGGCTATATATTAAAAATTATGAATATTGAAACACATTTTATTTCTATGATCAATGTTAGCAGCAGTAATTTGATTTCTGAAATTGGAATTTCACTATATCCTGAACTAATTAAATATTATAATTGAAACTTTATCCTGCCAAACCTCATAGGGTACATATTTTATAACGAGTATGTTAAATCGGCCATTACTTGGCAGAGCAAGCCCATGATGCCATTATAAAATGTGAATCATTATTTTTGGCAACAGAACCTCATTACCAGACTCATAAATATTTCAGTAATGTAATGACAATTTTACGTTTTTTTACAATGTATCGGAGTGCATCGAAATTGAAAGTTGTGACATCGCGTCGTGTTGACCCCCTTAACTCCGCTCTGACGGCACCTTTTGAACGTTTCGATCAAACAGATAACCTCGATATAATAATATGTAGTACCTGATGACACAGATAAAGAAATACATGTACTGAGGACAGAAAAGGCCGCTACTTAAATTCTGAAATGCAAGAACACTTTAAGAATTTAGTTAACAGTTGGTAAGAATTTTCGGCAGTAGGTACGTTCAACAGTTCCCACTTACGCTTTTTTTGTTTTTACTGAATGCTACTTGGAGTATGTACGAGTATTTCAAAGAAGTAATAAAAACATTGGGTAAAACTACTGACCAGAAGCAAGAAAATAACAATAGGTGAGCTAAAAGTTTTTCTGTATGCTTGAGATACTTATTTTGACAGTCAGGCAACTAGACTCTTTAACTAGATTTTCATCAATGCATTCAGAATAATAGAAAGCTATACAAAATACCGACTTTAACATCAACACTATATGCTGATACAAAAATCATGGAACAATGATGAAAACAAATCATTGCAAACGATGCAATTATCGGTCTAATGGCAGAAGCTGCCTTTATATAGTAGTCCTTCGACATGAAATATGTATGGACACAAAACGAAGTGGAAATAATTTCCCTACTATATTTAAATGTCTATCAGCGGTTTGCATGCTAACGGAACAGAAGTGGTAACATTCTGTAATTAACGTCAGAGAATCCCTTTGATCCAAGCACCTTAAATGTTCGTGGATGTACGACGTTCATGCGTTCAACATGCCCCTCTTGAAGGAAATACAAGTCACAGATGGAAGCGTTTTACTTCATGAACAACAAAGGGACTGGTTGTTTTGTCTTTTTTCGGATAAGTTAAATATGGTAACACCTCCGCCAGACCATTAAAAGACATTGCTACATAAAAGTTTTTTCAAAAGCATGGATAGTACTTGGAAATGAACTGTTATCTTATTATATTACACTTCGATTTTATTTAGAGCAGGATTTGATTTACATAATGTTGATAAAATATAACATACACTTTTTATATAAGATTGTGTCGGACTGACCTACGTTCGATTAACATTAGAAATTATCGTGTTAGTACCAAGAGGAGACTGGCACAACGTACACACATTTGAATGACAAAGCCTGCACTCATATAATTCTTATCTTTTTTGTACGTTTACATAAACATAACATAGCATAAATTCACGCCTATATCCCCGAAGAGGTAGGACTCTGCCTACCCCTTCCCCAGTTTCGCCAGTTTATGTTTAGGTAACAAATGTAATAGGTGGCGAGCCTATTGCCATTAACCTGGCACTTATAAACCTGCGATAAATTCACACAACTTCGAAAAGCATCGAAAAGTCATTGGTGTGTGCCATGGCAAAACCTGGGATCAAACCCGAGACCTCGTCTCAGCAGTCCATTACCCATACCAATAGGCTAACGCGGTTTTTTTATTTCATCATGTTTATTTTACTTAAATTAATATTCAATCTTTTGGATTTCGTTCATTCTCTTGACTTGTACCACACAGATTCACACAAATGAAACTTGTGGAATTTATATGAGCTCAGTACTGGCACGTGTTTCGCGTACATTTTGACATTTCCTTCCAAACGCTGCGTTTCATTTTCGAGTAGAACTGGTGCATGTTCTTCAATGACTAACTATGACTGTACGCCTTCATTAACCTTTATTGGACTGAGATTTTAATAGACATCCTCTGATGACATGGTTCGTGCTATGAATTTATTATTAAGTGTAAGTTTAAATTTTGTATGTTGACTAAATGCCATTTCACTGTGAAGGAATAAAACGCTTATAGAACGCTTTCTTATTTTTAGTTTAGGTAAATTTATTTAGCAATTTACATACTTAGCTAGCTACTGCTGCCCTATTTGGGGTGGAGCTGCTCCAACTCATCTGCTTGAGCTGGAAAGAGCCCAACGCGCAGTCATCAAAGTCATGTTCCATAAGACCAGGAAATATCCCACTCAAAAACTTTATGAAGAATCGCGTTTGCTCACAGTTCGCCAATTATACATCTACTGTACAGTCCTACGTCACCATAAATCTATCGATCCATCTAAGATCTCACTGAGTAAAAGAAGAATTCGAACACCTGTTCCCTCCTTTAACATAATGTTCGCTCGACGTCAACTGTATTACATGGGTCCTTTCATTTATCGGTTCGTTAATGATTCGAACCAAATCTACAAAATGCCTAAGTTTAGGTTAAAATCTATACTTAAAAATATCTAATGGCCCATGATTACCTTAGCACAGAAAAAATTCTACGAGTATAAAGCAAAAACCACTAAGAACTTGAATCCTTACATATCCAGATGCACATTCGCATACTTACACATACGGTATACATGCAGCCGCAAACGCCTAACCCTCACTCAGACGCAACACACACTCACACATAGGTACTCAATGCACACCCAAAGACAAACAAGACATATACGTACACATTCACGAACATATGTATACATAACACACACACACACACACACACACACACACACACACACACACACACACACGCACACACACACACACACACACACACACGCACATACATACACATACACACACACTCACACCCACACCCACACGTATTTTCACACATCCTTATTTATAAATTATATTAGATTCTGGCCAGGGGTGGAGGGTTGGTAGCCTGAGACACAGGATTCTCCTAGTTCAGGTGCCAGCCCGCCATAATTCTGATTGATCCTTGTACTAATTTATTAATTACGTTCTACTGTATTTTATTTGAGATTTGTTATGTAAACGTTTTGGTGACAAATAAACATTATTATTACTTATTTAATGTAGGACTTTCATGGCTATATTTAGACATAGCTTATTTTTGGTCTAAGAATTCTTGAGGAAAGGATTCAGCTACAACGTCCTCAGCGCAAGACATTTTATTGTGATGTTCTTTTATACCATCATGCCTACCCCTTTACTCCCATGCAAATATGTGGGGTATATAGGGCCAGATATTATAATTCTACAACCTTACAAAGATTTTTTTTATCTCCCACAAATGATTAAACTATACTTAAAACACAGTCTTACAGGGCCGGCAGTCTGTACATTCGTCGTTAATACTTATCTTACGAAATCGTAAGCAAAGTTAACAACAAAATTCGGTTTCTTTGCGTCAAACCCAAGTCTGTACATTTTGAGGTAGCGACTAAGCGAGCAATAATGTATGGGGGATGCAAGTCTCTACATGTATCGGTGCGAGTTAACGACGGTATTTGGTACGGTGGCAATATTAGCAAGTCTCGACTTCCAAGTTAACAAAAATTGTCGGTTTCTTAACAAATTTCGTCGTAAAGAATGCGAGCATTCTTGAAGGCCCGCAAAGTAGTTAACGTCGTTAACTATTTGTTATTATTTGTCCACATTTTGTTGATATTTTTAATAGAATATTAAATATGAAATTGGGCAACATTGAGGAAATAAGTATTATATATTATAAATGGAGGCTAATTTGGTGAATTTAGTTGAGTTTCAAGTTATTATTTGGATGATAATGATGTTTTATTGTTCAATTTTACATTTTAATAATCTCTAAGGTTATGAAATGGATGATAAAATACAATTATAAGATGATGGATGTTTATTTAGTGAATTTGGTTGAGCTTTAAGTTATTATTTAGATGATAATGATGTTTTATTGTTCAATTTTACATTTTAATAATCTCTAAGGTTATGAAATGGATGATAAAATACAATTTCGTTTATTTGGTTGAGCTTCAAGTTATTATTTGTTAACTTTTGGTGATATGTTTATGTTATATTGTTAAATTTTATGTTTCATAATCTCTAAGGTTATGAAATGGATGACAAAATAGAATTATAAGATGATGGATGCTTATTTGGTTGAGGTTCAAATTATTATTTGTTGACTTTTGGTGATTTATGTATGCTATATTGCTCAATTTCATGATAAAATACAATTATAAGATGGTGGATGCTTATTTAGTGAACTTGGTTGAGCTTCTTATATTGCTCAATTTCATATTTAATAACTTCCCAAGGCTATGAAATAGATAATTATATACTGATGGATGTTTATTTGTAACTGTCATGTTCATGTAGGTATGTAGGACTAGTAACTAACACAATATAAGTTATTGCAGAGTTCATACAAAGACTATCGGTAGGTAGTAAGTAGATTTCTATACAGGTAAATTAAATAAAACAAATACATATAGGTTCATATCTTGCGCATTTATTACTTCAAAGTACTTAATACAAAGAGTTTCTATTAAGTCTTTACAGACAATAAAATTTTCTCAGTCTTCATTTTGTAACATTTTGTTATGACTTCGGCTATGGGTATCCTCTCCTCAGGCTTGAGTTGAGTGATAAACAACGGCTGGCATCTGCAATGAAAATAAATAGATAGCAATAGGATTACAATATTTTCATTTGATGTATTGGTTTAGCTGTACCCACATGGATTCAACCTTTGGTTCTATTAAAGACAATAAATCCATAAATAATATTACTTTTGGGAAAGCTATGTTCAGTTTATTGCAATGACAGCTTCGCTGGGGTGGAGATATTCAACTGGGTAACCAGTAGGAGGTTTTGAGGCAACAAATGCCTGTGGGTAATAAATGCTAGGCAATGGGGCTTCCGCCAGGTCCATGTAAAGAAAGTAGACTTGGCGTCGTGAAGGAGAAAGAGCCGAAGGCGGACCCTGAACTGCGAAGTAACAATGCAATCAGTATAGTATGTCTACACAAAGATGATGATGACAATGTTCAATTTCCGTTCAGTGAAAATATGTATATGCATCAAATATATCTATTTGCAATGGTTGTGTATCTGCCTATTGTCTGCCCCGGTTGCCATACTAACATCTATGGGAGTCGTTATATATGGCAAAAGCCCGTACAGAAGGGCTAACCCTCTGTCCGGTTAACAGCTTCTCTGCTGGAAGGATCCACCACTTGAGCTTGAGTGACAGCTGCTGGCATTTGTAATGAATAATAATAGATAGCAAAAGGATTATACAATTTTCCACTGATATAAACTGTAGCCTCATGGATACAACCTTTAGTTCCATGAAAAGCAGAAAATGCCTGCAAAATGTTGGTTTGGGATTGTTAGTTTATATTATAGTAGTTACTAATTTGCAAGTGCATAGCACACATCTAAGTATGAAAGAGAAGAAACCACTTCCTACTTCACGTAGAACATTACTGTAGTGTCTTGCATGTAAGTTACACTGGGTATAAGTATTTATATTATGTACTACTATGGTACTCGGAAGGTTACTTGTACAATAATTACCATTTTCAAGAAATGGGTCGGCACATTCTTGTAATATGGCACCTCTGAAGTGTTGCTGATGTATAATTTTGGCCACTTGGTTGACTTGCAGTTGACAAGGCGAAAACAATCGAAAATAATGTTTCTGAATGATTCTCTGGGGCAGTGGAATGCCACAGATGTCCACCATAGTGTCAGTTCAGTGTAATACACAGTCTTCAATGTATACTTGTCGTTAGGCCAAGGGGCTGGTTCATCATTGGGGTCATCGGCCATGGTTCTAGTGGATATCCATCATCACCTGTGGATTAAATCAAAATATAATATATGTTATAATTGTTATATTGACACATTGACAGCCTCTGTGGTGTAACGGTATTAAATGCAGCTGCTGCTTTGTGCAAATATTTGTATGAATAAGGGTATTAGCATTGGTTTGGTTGTGCGTCAGAAAAAATGTTAAGCCGTTGGTTGCAGTTAACATGTATGACAGTCATTATATAGGAGAAATAGTCCACACAGAAAGGGTGATCACTCGTCCTGTCAACAGCATCCCCACTGGCAGTAATAGTATATTGACACATGAGGTGTTCAGTTATTTGACTCAAAACTTACCAAGTAACCATGCATGGTGGTCTCCGTTATTAACAAACGTCTTCATGTGGCATGAACTGGGGAATTTTCATATGATATATGTGGCTATCATGCAGAGCTCCTGGCCATCGAGCATTTATATTGAAAATGAGCAGAATAGTGTCACACACCTAAAATGATAAAAAGCACATAAATTATACAATTACAATATATTAAATGAGATGAAGTACTTCTAGATAAATAATAATTTTGAATTAGATAAATGATAAACAATGTACAAGTTATACAATGAAACTTACATAGAACTCCACAGAAAGCCCGCAAGGGCGTTTTCTTTCAAGTGATAGCGCTATTTCATCACCAAGTTCTTTAAACATTGCCTTTGTAATGCGATACAATGATAGGAATTCACCATCAGCCAAATTCAAATAATTTTCACTAGCGCGCAGAATCAATGCACCTTGCCGTCGCATTACCATTTCCCGCTTCCCGCCTATATTCTAGAGTAAACTAATTACATGCTAAACACGCTTCAGCCATAATATTTCTCGTATTTCCCTACAACCTCCAAAAATATTCAATTCTTTTTCAAGGCTTCTTGGCTTCTTGCTTTTGTGTTATGTCACTTGTGTCAACTTGCCATGTCAGAGTCTATGTTTGGTCTATATATATGTACAATAATCTATGGTAAGGGTGTTGTGAAAAATCAATCAGCGGCGAGATTTTTCTGTTTGATGAAATTGTACAGTCAAAAAAAATACAATTACAAATTCATAAAGCATAATTGTACAAACATAATAAAAATGTCAACAAATTACACAGTTAACCAAAGAGAATCTAAGGGTAAGAGTGCCAAATTTTATGCTTGTCTATGCTATTAAGGTACTATCCGAGAATTTGTTAAGTTAACGACGAATTTCGGTACGGCAACCGACAAAAATCGTAACTTTAAGTACAGACTTGGGAATTTCGGTTAGTATGCGTCGCTACGTACTTAACATCCGAATTCGGTCGCTATCTCATGTACAGACTGCCGGCCCAGGGCTCTTAATACTGTGCCTAAATTATGCATCTTGATTAGACTGAATCTTTTTAGATCAGGTTGAACCTTTAGATAGGTATTAATGTGAAATATTCTGTTTGGCAAACGGACCAGGAAACTTCTACTAAAATATTTAGCGTTCTAAAATTTTGCACACTAATGCAAATAAGTCTGAGATTAGATAAGTACTCTAGATTTTGACAGATCTGAATTTTCGAGTGGTTCTCGGCGGAACAGAAGAGTTTTTATTTCTTTCCATCTATATAGCCTATTAATAGAAAGGACAGTGTTCCGCAGTGATATTAAGTAGGTACCTACAGTCCAAATAAAGGAGGATCAAAAATGGATAGAAGCAGCTCGACTAATCTCCTGAACTGCGAGGGATATGCCTGTTAACCTCACCAACAAAAAAACAGACCAAAAAACGACCCACAGGCGGCGTGCATTTTGATCGGTTCGAGTCCGACATAACCTCTTCCACCGGCTCCGGTAGGGGTGTATCCGCGGGGATTTTACGCAAGTAAAAAGAAAATCTCCTGGACTAGCCTTTTTTAAGAAAATTGACAATATAAATTTAAGAATCCGCTATGGCTACTTTATATAAGTAACACTTACGTTTGCATAGTCACATACTAGTTTAAATAAATGTCACGTACTGAAGCATGATCTAGCTGGTCAACTGATGTGGAAAATGACCACTTTAACTACCGCCGGCTTATGTGTACTGTGTCCTATCTAACGTATCTAACCTTGAAGTCGGTAGCATACTATGGGAACGTGAGAAAATGTCTAGTTTTTATTTTTTTTATTTTCCTGAGTATACTAATTTTCTAATCTGATAATTTATGTACCTAAATATAATATAGAATAGAGGTACTTAATACGGTAGTTATAGTTAAAATTGTTAGAGCAAAAGTGACACAAAATTTCTAATGACCACAGAAGTTTAGAAGATTTTGTGTTTGTGACTAAGAATGGGTTAGGTAAAAGAAATCGATAATACAAATTTGATAATTATACACAAAAGTCGAAATACAATAGGTATAGAATGATAGACTAAATACAGGAACTTGTCCACTTTGTACAGGTCAACATTAATCTAAACTGTGAATAACCAGTTAATTATAAAGAAATCTAGATACATTTTGAATTATTAGGATCACGTGTTTTCTGGTCTATTCTTATAATTCTGTGTGAAGACTACAACCTACGTCATCTTAAAGTGATTAGTGTATAATTCACATGTTTCGTTTCAATTCATCCGTATTATTTAAAGAAATCACAAAATAATATTTTTGTTCTGAAAACCAAGGCCTAGCTAAAGCTAGTGTTTTTAACATTATCACAATTTATTCACACATTATTATAGCCTATTATTATAATTAATGTAAAAGACTGTAACTATGTATGTTTTTTACTATTTGGAGTAAAGTGGATAGAAATAAATATAAAAACCACCTAAAAACTGATCACTTTAAAACAGAAGCTCATAAGGCTTAGAGATAGTTTGTTACCTGTAACGTACAATAAACTAATCACGTAGTCAACACACGAACCGGGTGAAATTTTAGGGTACATCTAGCCATGAATGTTGTCTTGTTCCCTTTTGACTGTTATGTTTGATATGCATTCCTCGAAATTCACAGCTGCTTTTATTTACATCTCTCGATATAAAAGGAAAAAAATCATAATCTTACACTAAACTTATTAATTATATTTTAATGGAATATTTATTTGATACAAGCTAATAGCTACTAAAATACATTACCATGTATTTCTTTAATTGAAATACGAACGCAATAAATAAGTCTGATTGCAATTTAAAAGCCACGTCACAAATTTTAAGCCTATCCAATTCAACGAACGTACATACAGTTGCTACGATATAATTTAACACACTCTTAACAGCGCGAACCGTCAACTCATAACTTTCAATTTGTGTCTGAGGCCCCCTTAAATATACACTGGTGTATAGAAATTGTTTATAACCCAGCTATGGGTTTCACTGAGTCTTGCGACATTTTGTGGCATGCATTTCTGTATGATCTTGGTATATGAGATTATCTTAGATGAGTTATTGTGGAATTCGATTAGGCTTTCAATCCACTAGAAATCTTTAGAGATTTAACTTTGATAAATATATATCTGAAATTCTTAATAAGATATACCTACCTACTTCAAATTGATACCAGCAACAGCTAGACAAAATTGATGAATTACTAGTTTTGGATCTAGGTCTGCAGGAGCCTGGTGGCT
The DNA here is from genome assembly GCA_963662185.1 of Eilema griseolum. Taxonomy (NCBI): domain Eukaryota; kingdom Metazoa; phylum Arthropoda; class Insecta; order Lepidoptera; family Erebidae; genus Eilema; species Eilema griseolum. The sequence continues at coordinate 16,099,820 of OY759242.1, read as the reverse complement.
CTTATCAATATAATATAGTTTCGGCCTGAATCAGAAGCTCGTTCGTCAATGATGCCGTATTGCCTTGCGGTGAAGGTTGACTTGACCTAGAAGGTTCTGATGGGAACATATCACCTATCCCAATTTTTAAATCATTGTGTTTATTTATATACCTACTAAAATTTGTTATTCATCTAGGAAATGCTATGTAAGAAATATCTAGGTAGGAAATCATCAACTGTATCGTGGGTCATACGAAGATACTATCAGTACCGTCTAAAGTGGTTAGATCAAAGTAAGATGCTTTCCAGGTCAGTTGGCTTGCTCTGCGCCGGCGGCACTCAAGCCAGTCACGTGTGCACGACCAAACAACCTAAGCTCAGAACTGCAGGCTGTGGCTATTAGGAACAGATTATTCTCATGGGGATGAATAATCGAGACAGGAATAGACATCCTACTGTGCATACTGAGCAGAAAATTCTTTTAGCCGTGTATTGCCACGCTAGTTTGCACCTAATTGCGTAATTATTGTAGTCTGTATTGCCTTTTCTTTCACGGTATAACATTATTTAGTTATTGTACACTACAAAAAATGCAAAAGCGTTTGGAAAATCTTTGCGGTTTGGAATGGATTTAAGGGATTCCTAATTCCTACTAAAGGAAGAATACAAGGTAACACATGCAAGGGGTTTTCCCAAATGTAGGTGTCCCTTTCACTAGGTGAGTAAAGAATAGATTATCATACCACTCATTCCTACAACTTTAATCACCATCCAAAGGTTGCCTGGCAGAAATCGCTTAAAGCGATAAGGCCGCCCATTGTACTGATCCCTTGTTATAATTTTATTTACTTACTGACTTTAATAATTTTCTTTTTAATACACCTTGTTTCTAGTTTATTTGCTAACTACACCAAATCTTTTGCTTTATTACATCACTGTCCATCCCAAGGATTGTACATTGAACTGTATGCATGCTACCTACAAGTTCTTCTGTAATCTATCAGTGTACATTAAATAATTCTCTATCTATCTATATTAATAGTATACAATAAAGTATATAATAAATAAATTATATTTTACATTCGATAGTAACAGACAGTTCATTGAAAAGCTTACTTATACCGAAAAACTGCATAATTATGGCGTATTAATCTCTGCGATATATTTCCATTGAATTAACAAAGGACCCTAAAGAAGACAGTAGCTAGAATAAAATAACTACATGGACTACATTGGAAGTGCGTCGTAGTACACAGTGAAGGTCAGTAGTTCCTTCATGATAGCTATAGAGCGGTCACCCTCTAAAATAACTACAGGAAGCATTGAGGACAAATGTAAATAAGAGAATCTATAGAGTATGATTCTTTTAATCAATAGCCTCATTAAAATATAATTACTTTGACGAATTGGCCTTGAGTGAACGAGTTGACTTTGACTTATATCATTATTGTGGCACTTCACATGGCTATATATTTGACAAACAATTACATGTATGGACAGTGTATTTGACAAAGAATTGGGCTTATATTATTTTATTGGTTATTGACCCTATTTGAAAAATATGATCAACACCAAATACGTACGATTGACAAGTTATTCCATTTTTTATTAAAAAAAATTTCAGCCTGCAGAGTACCTTTGAAAGTAGACAAAATGTGACAATTCACATGTGACACCTATTTGAAGTGAATCCTTTTTTGTTAAGTAAATTGTGTTTGTTTACATATCCATGTTTGCATATACGTCTAATATCTTGCCAACTCAACAAACGCCTAATAGCAAACACAAATAACTATGTGAAGTGCCACTATTACATGCATGACGTGACATGAGATATACTGGCGATAGTCTTATCTGTGTACGCAATGGATAAAAAATCGTCTGACGTTTACTGTTGGTAGGTAGGGACACTAAAAAATAAAATATATGCTTGTTGCTAAATAAGTCACAAATAAAGGAATTTGATTTATTCGCAAATATGTTCTATCTAAATGAATTTAAATGTATGGAACTTGTTAAACGAACACAATAAGTCTAAGCCGCGTGGTTACCGGCAGAGTAGAATTAGGGCCACCCCATCTCTTCCCATGCGGTGTCGTACAAGGCGACTAAAGGAAGGGCTGTTTAACATCAGACAGATATATATAGCCCAGACTCAGCCTCAGATGCATGGCTCGAGTCAACAATAGTGCCCGGAATACGGCAATAGATTCACCCCCTATATATCCCATGTAGGGATCGAATACAATTATTGGTGAAATGTGGGTGTTCCTTCACCTCTGCGTAACCCTCTAAGGATAAAGGCGTGATAATATGTATGTATGTATGTAATAAGTCTAACTCGACGAGATTACTAACCCCATAGTAGCTGTTGAAGAGTTTTATTGTTTACTTTCTAGTTCCAACATTGAATAAAGAATATTAGAACCGAAATTACTAATATTACCTCTAACCCCTCCTGCTAAGCTAGATTGCTTTTATTAGGAGTGGCTTCACGACAGTAGTGTAAGTAATAGCCAGGATTCGAACCCAAAATATCTCGATCGTAATGCCGACTCCTTAACTACTAAGCTATTGACGTTTCAAAATAAGCTCGATGATTTGAAATTAATGGATCAACAGGGATGGTGGCGCACTATGGATGCCATTATACCTTTAGGTAAAATGGCAATATTGGCCATATAAGGACTCACAAAACCTTAGGACAAATAAGTTACCTAGATGTCACATACTGATCCAAGTAGGGTAGAGCGGGGCTTGTTGAGCATAGGGGCAAGTTGGGCAATCGAAATATCTCGAAAACTATTCACCGTACGTATTGGCATCGTATGGCGGAAAGAAGGTGGCGCGGGAGGGGTAAACATCACGCGATCGCTAGTGGCCGCTGGGTAAGCGAGTGAGGCGCACGGACGTTTTGTTTGTTTTAAGACCAAAAAGTAAAAACGTCATTTATCGCAAGTTTTCGTCTGTATTAGTCAAATGTTATTTGTTTTTATTCAGGTAAGTGTTAATCTTCCATATAATTATCGTACTTTTGATATGCAGAGAGGTTCTGGGTATAATTCTCACGGTTTTTTTATAACATCACTTTTATTTTGAAATTCTGGGTTGGGGTTAGTTGAGCATAGTTGCTCAACTTACCCCATGATTCAAACAACTAAACTAATAAATGTTTTATTTTTTGTTAGAATGCGGACTTACAAGAGAAAAACTACTAGATGTTCTAACACTACTGAAAATTCAAAAATGCTGCAATAGGTTGTGAACGATGAAGGTAAAAGTGTTAATGCCACCGATGCAGAATTCGGTATCAAACGGATGACTTTGACAAGATATCTGAAAAAATTAAATGAAGGTGTCGATTCATCCATGGGCTATGCAACACCGAGACAAGTATTTTCTTCTACACAGGAAGATTCATTGAAAAAATACTTGCTACAAATGGCATCAATCTTCTACGGATATTCTCCAAAAGATGTCGGTCGCCTTGCCTACGAATGTGCTAATAAATTCCACTTCACTTCAGCGATGTTCGGATCCTTATTGGTAAGAGCCGAGGCCCAAGCCTTGTATGCAGATTGCTTGCGGTCTCTAGCTTCCCTGCAAGGCCTATTAAACCACGGGCGTTTGCTCGCTCCGTTACGTTACGTTATTGTTTTGTTGATTCTACTTTTGGTTAATTATTCAAAGAAAATTACTATAAGTTTTGTTGTCTCTGTCACTAAAAGACTATAAATAAAGAACTGATTGTTAAACACTTATTTTATTTCATCACTAGTCAACATTGAACCTATAGTTTCATTATACTTTCTTGGTGCACAACTTGCCCCATACCATTGCTCAACTTACCCCACCTATGGGGTACATTGAGCGTACTTGACTTTCTGCATTAAAACAGCTGTAGCTCTTAAATTTTACTTATTACAAAAAAATACTATTGACACTTTTGTTAAGCGATAAACAACAACTCCATCAAGCCGCAGAACAATTTATTGAGACGTATCATTAAGCAGCTACATCCGTTCAAGTAAAAATTTGCTCAACTAGCCCCGCCCTACCCTACTAAGTTTTGTTATTCAATACTGAGCTATTCGATTTCGTTCCATTAATTGCATTAGATTTCAGATATTTGTTTTACCTACATACATAGGTAAATACATTCATTTAAATAGTCAAATAAGTGAGAAAAAAGGCATTAGTTTGTGTGTTTTTTAACGATTAAATCATCATTTTGTACTAATTACTGTAAGGTACCGAAGCTGTCTACATAATTTGCCACTAAAAATTTACCGTTTTACTAGAATCTTCAAGAAAAAGACGTAAAATTAAAAAGGAGAAATTCCAGTGAGTTGAAAACTATTAATTTCATATCAAAAACATGTATTTTATGTATCGCCAGTAGTGGGTACCACATTATAGACAGCAGTAAAAATAAACGCTAGAGTTAGGTAATACCTAGTTCACACTAGCGAATGAGTTACGGTTACTGTTACTGTTATTTCCCACTGTATACAAATATTATAGTCACGAACACTATACTAAGATATTTGACTAGTTTTCTATTACTTTTTTAGAGATTTTTTTATTATATAATCGGATTGAAAACGATAAAGCATGTAATTTATTTTGGAATTTTTCACATTAATTTTGTTTGTAAGATTCGGTTTCTTATTTTAGAAAACGATATGTTCAATCTCTTGAAATATATAATGAACGCCTAAATTATATTGGGTATATACAAAGTAAACTAATTAGTGAAATTCACTTCATTGACTGAAAAACATTAAAACATGACTTAGTATTTAAAGTCTAGTCTAGTTTCTCATATATTACGGTTCTTTTGAATCTGTCTTCAATAATTATATAGCATAGAATACATAATATATTTATATAAAGATAAACTCAGATACTTTAAGTAAATACAATTAGTAGAATACATTTCGTACTTGCTTGAAAATTAAATATATTTTTAGTTTATGTTCCAGTTTCCAAACTTTCAACAGCTTAATATAATTTGCCTAATCCCGCAATCGAACCTAAGACGATTGCACAGTCTGAAATCCAAATGCATTTAGTAAACTTTGAAGCCTGTAAGCCCGTATAGGTCGTTGTGCCCACTGCCTTACAACACCAGTTGTTAATTACTTATAACTTCGTGTTGATACAATCAATTTGAATTTATGGCCAGTATAACTGAACTGTGTTTTATGAATCTAACCATCGCTAATCAATTGATTGATTTCACAGTTGATTTGAAAGCGTAGTTACATGATACTAACTATTTTATATGTATTTTAGATTTCTCCGTTATAAATGCTTTCAGTTTGTATCAATTTGGAAATAACGGTGTTAAGCTACAACTTTTTAATGAAGAATAATGCTTTTATCGAATGTTTGATAGAACATAATTAACGCTAAAACGCCATTAAATGCAGTTCTTTATAGATATCGTATGTAAATTAATATATTTGTAACGAAAAATCATATTTCTCATCTATATGAGAGTTTATTGCGCGTAATTTTATCAGGGTCATTTATTATCTAAATTATTGCCCCAATCCACCTCTGGAACCCTTTCGTCGATTACATTGTGACATATGGAAATAGGACCGGCAGCCCCGGAGATACGTATTTATGTAACAAGACAAATGACATCTTACTGTTCCAACAAAATACTTGGTATCTTCCCTACGTATACATAATTCCCTAATATATAGCAACCAATTTACTAATTCCACTTTTGGCAACATTCTCTGATATCAACATATGTAGGTAAGTAATCCTAGTATAAAACTAGGTAATTAACAAAACTTTTCTTATTACGTACTTAAGCTATATCTACTTAAGTTTAAGACTCTTAAGTTTAATTAAAGTTCTCCCTGAAGCGCAGCGCAATTACTCGGCCCGTGTAAATGCAAATAAGTTTAGAACACCCTGTTGTTTATACTGGCCACTGCGGCCAATAGACGTGTTTCAGCTATGGACACTGTGTCAATTTTGCTTTGACAAAGAATGGTGTGATAAAGTGAATGTCAGCACGGTGCGATACTGTGAGGTTTGGTGTTGAAAGGAACCGATTTTAGGTTTCCCGCAAACTTGTTGTAACTTATTGCGTATGTCCCGTAAGTTTCACCGCAACGCTGAAGCTGGGAAAGTTTGCCCGTCACTGGTTAGAATTTCGTTCGTGAACTTCTCAGACTTAACAATTGTTAAGGTTTCATATCTAAATCATATAGATTGTTATGACACGGAATTTTGTGTATAACACATTGTGTAAAGGAAAGAGCTTCTGAAAATTAGATTGAGTTTGAAGTTGTAAATTGTATAACTTTGATGTTTATAATAAAAAGTTATAGGGTGTTTCTGCTTAAACTGTTAGTGACAAAAGTAACTGAAAGTTTAATATTTAAGGCGAAGATTTTAATATGAAATATTGAAGTATATATTAGGTATATATTATTGTAAAATGAAGTAAATATTTAATATAAAGTATATATTATCTGTAGCATATTTGTGTAATTGAATTATATACAAATCAGTAGATATATATGTAATATGTCTGCTGTATGTATTGTATATGTATGATATTTTTATTATTAGTATTTCCATATTGTATGTATTTTTTTCTGCTGTTGTACACTTGTTTTTTTTAATCATTTTTTTTTGAACTTTAATTCCAAAAGGTTTGCTGGGAGAAAACTTAATATTGAGTTAAACTCGCCTTTGTACACCAAGATGAATTTGTGATTAGCTGTTGATCTTATTATTTTCTTGTGTACAATAAAGAATTAAGAAAGTAAATAGAAACCAACCAACAAGATTCATCCATACTAAAAATAATGCATGAAGTAGGTACCTATTTCTTCATACAAAAGTAAACTATAGTCGTTAAAGTTCTATATACGTGTAATTACGATTCAGAAATGCGACGTGACCAGTATTGTTAAAATTCATTAGCACTTTGCGAAATGTCATTGCAATTTTTATTAATTAATCACTCAAAGTAAAGTAGTCTTCACAGCCAATGCGAGGCAGCTGGGGCCACAATTGATAGCTTCAAACGTAAGGTAAGTAATACAGAGCTAATATTGGTAGATACTTATCTATTTTATCGAACTACTTATTTCGTAACGGAAAGAAAATGTCACACTATATAAAATGTAATATTTTGCACATGATGTGTGCGAGGTAACTTTTTTGGCATTTGTAAGGTACAAAAAATTGAACAGGTTTTTATACTTATCATCATCATCGTTTAAATAGAGTGTGAAACGGCTTCGAACGGCAAACCTTAAACTACTAGAACTGTGACTTTATTCCTTGAACTACACTTACAGTTTTCTATTATGGTTACGTAAATAAATGGGGTAGGAGTACCCATATAAAAAATATGTAGTACCTGCCTACCTTCCTACTACTCATAGGATAGGTAATCTTATGAGTAGTATGAAGGTAGACATGCACTCCTTAATTTGATTTGTTTTATATTATTTGGAATTATTTGTTCTAATACTTATTTTTTGTAGGAGATAGGACACGGCGGTATTTCCGCCCAATTGAGTAGACCGACGGGAAGTACCTCCGCCCTACAGAATACCGCAGTTATAATAACTTCGTGTTGTATTCCCAGCGGTGAGTACGGTAGCCAGAGCTCACCGGAGAATTTGTGCTGTCAGTGGGATGACTCAAGGCTTGTCCTGCTTTGTCCTCTACACTGACTTTGTTATACACGTCCACGGTAACCACTTTCCTTTAGGTGGGCCGTGCGCCTGTCTGCCACCTAAATGGTATAAAAAATACCTTAGTTTTAATTGTGAATGTTACCTGCCATAGTCGTATTGCTATAAATGTTATGTTGTTAATTTAAAAATGAAATTATTTTTATCGCTTTACTTTATATATAAAGCGCACCTAAAAATAGACAAGAAACAATATGCACATCAATATGCTGCACGTTTGGTGCAATTGTGTCAATAGTGCCTACTAGTTTTTGTGCCATTGTCATTATCATTTATATGAAATTCATCGATTGCCTTTTATTGGACTTGATATGTATATCGGCATTCTTTGCTTATAATTTTCCAATCAATGTATTAATTATTTTTTTAAATACAATACAAAAAGACATTGTTTTAAATTCATTTTTAATTCATAGGAAATTTATTGGGCAATATCATTTGTCAGAACCCTTTTTTAAATAACAAAAGTTTGTTTTTAGAATCATGCTTTATTTATATCTTACTTTGAAGACGAGACAAAGAGAGCAGAATGATTAATAAAGTAGGTTCAATGGCCCCAAGGCGAGACTGATCAAAAACTCGTACCTACTTGAGTTCAGTTGTGCGACTGAGCGATCCATTACATTGGAGATATCGCATTGATGCTCCGTTTGAGCTTGTTACACGCCACTAGGTTAGTTAACGATTTATTTACAATTGTAAACGTAGGCGAGCTGATTTATTCATTGGTCAGTAATTGCCTTACAATTTTGTTGAGGTTGATTAGAACTGCTTTGATGAAATTATAGTTGGTGCCTGGCACGTTTTTCTCGTCTCGTCAAGGAAGAGACTCAATCTTTTTGCTAGGGGTGTTAATACAAATCATTCAACTGTTATTAAGTTTGACTACTTAAATAGATAGTAGCTAATTTGGTAGAAATTTACAGCTTGATGGGTAACTTAATTAGCAAGTAAAATGAATTAGTAGCTCAATTGAAATAGGAGAGATAAATAGCGTAATCATAATTTTGAAAAGTAATAAATTATACTACCTTGAAATGTAAAAAAGCCACCAAAACTGTTAAGTTTTGGTGGCTTTTTTACATTTCAATGTTAGGGGTTACCCTTATTCAAGTGCAGAAATCCCCGCAAATTGGACGGTGATGGTTATGTCGAACTCAAACCAACCAAAACCGACCAAAACAAAATCTCTGAACTGGTATCGTTTCAAAGCCTAACTCATCAACTTAAGCTCATTCAATATATTGACGTTTCACTGGCAGATACTGTAGGTAGGTACTTACCTACTCAGAATACACAAAATATTCAAGCTAGTAGTATCAAACACAGCACAGACTGCAGCGTCCCGATTCCAGTCCCATATTTCAATTCGCGCATCACGCATTAATGCCTTCAGGAAAAATATATAGAATGCAACATTCATAAATACATTGAAACGCGTGGCGTGCAGAAACCATCAACATCATCTCTGTGACGTCAATTAGTAGCCAGGTCTTAAATAAATATTGCATGTTAGATGCATGCACGCAATTTATGTTAGCTTCTAGTAGGTAATGTACTAGTAGCATTTGCGTGCGGTTATATTGCTTCTTTTCGGTTATGTTTAACAGAAAGTGGATCGTGAATTTTAACATGTTAACTGACATGTGTAAGTAATGTAATCAAGAAATAGTTTGAGATATAATTTTAGTTTTGTTTCTCAGTTATCTGCTAGGATACTTTTTAGAACTTATACTTACTATAATTTTATATCATACGTGAATTATACACAGGTATAAAACACGTATGATATAAAAGTATAGTAGGTAAGTATAAATGATTTTATTGAAGTGATGTTGGTTCAATAACCGTATTGAACCATCCTGTTCAATAAAATCATTTATTTATATAAATACCCATCCTTATAGCGAGTACAAATCGTGACTTTCACCTAGATTAAATTTTAAATAACTCAATCAATCAATCAATAAAGCCTAAGGCCGTTTTCACATTATCCGATCCGATATCGGTGTCGTACCTACCATGATAGCCGATATCGTCAAGGATACGCCCATCTGTTTGATAGCACAGACTCAAAAAAATAACCTTAAGCTGTTGAGCTTAAGGTTATTTTTTTTGAGTCTGTGCTATCGACTCCTTAGAAATCTCTACTATTGAAGATGACATGACATGACATTATTTTTTATTATTATTTTGCTATTGTGGTGACTGATTGACATATAAATACGATATCGGGCGAACACAGTGGTGGTGGCATATCGTGCCGGATAATATGAAAGACAGATACATATTTCATACATTGTACTTCCTCAGTATCAGAATAAACGGGATATTTACCATGTTTCATTATTTTGAGTTTCCGATATTTCGGCGCTGTTGCAAGCACCGTAATGAAACATGGTAAATATTCCGTTTATTCTGATACTGATGTCAGTGACCATGATAGTTTAAATACCTACATTTTACTTCCTGTCGGATATCGGGGCAAACACCAATATCTAATGCAGTCCCCTACTGGACTTAGTCCTTTCCCAATATTGGCAGGCATTTGAATAAGTTGACAACACATAGTAAAGTTCATTCAACCAAAGGAAGTTAATGCCATTACCGATCGAGTCAACAATAGTGCCCGGAAGACGGCAATATGCTCACCCCCTATTACGTGTGACTTCAATGGTTGGTGAAATGTGGGTGTTAATTCACCTCTGCCTAACCCTCCGGGGATAAAGGCGTGATTATATGTATGCATGTATGTACGTATGTATATTTATATTTATTATGCTTATAAAAAACCATTGTTAGCAACCAACCTCTTTCATTTTGTCCTTTAAGACTCAAAACTTAGCGGTTATATTCTCTTTGACTTACTCCATCCCATGGTTGCCTGGAAGAGATTGCCTTGCGCGATAAGGCCGTCAATTGTATGTATAATGTGAAACTGCTCCATTTTATGTTATGTGTTCTTTCTTTGTGTACCTACCAAACAATTAAGAGATATTTGATTTGATGCCCTAATTACTAGTCCTGACTGACTGATCTTTTAACTCAGAGTATAAACCAGTTGCAGACAGACGTACTCTCACGTCCTAATGTGCAAATATTAAATCTGAGTCTGTAGGTTAGTATTTCTTATGTACCGGGCTATGTTGTATTTTATGTGACAATAAACTTTTTTTTGCACACTTTGTTTAAAACCCAGATGTTCATGTAATGTAATTTTTATAACATGCAAATGTGTCACATTCGCATTTTAACCCTAATGCAGCTCCTAAATAATATATGTCTTTTTTAATGATGGAACGAGTTTTATGAGTTTTGTGTAGGTACTATCTCTAGATATATAAAAAATAGCTATGTTCTATATAGTTGAATAGGTATGTACAAAATAGTATGCTATAGTTGTATGCTTCGATAGGTAGGAGGTCGGGTCTTAGCTATCCCAGATTGTGTCATATCTTTGTCCCAAATGTCATGTCAAATCCGTTAACACGTTCTAGCATTAGGTACTGAGTAAAAAACATGCGTCCATCCACTCCAAACTTTCAAATTTATAGTAATCGGTACCTAGTAAGATAATTTAATTATTCCAAGAGTCCAGACATCAGTAAATCGTCAATTCTCGTACACCAGTAACAAGACTGTTCATTCTGCAAATTGAAACCTGGAACATATTCAATTTACGATTGCATTGCCATCTACCGGCCCACATTTTTAATTATTTGATCAGGCAACACTGATATATCAAACGAATGTAAATGGCCGGCCAGTGTTGTACTTTAATTACTTTATATCATTTTGCGTACGCCTTGCAGTAATTAGTTCATGAATGTTAATTCGAAAACCAAGAAACTTTAATTGATTAAAGTGTAGTTGCACTTCAATAGTTGATATAGCGAGAACAATAATGTAGTTTACTGTATTAAAACGATGAGGTATCGGTGTTTACAGGGTTGAATTTATTGTGTTTATTCATACTTAAGTGATTTTGCACGCATAGGTCGATAGGGTTTTATACATTACCAATCGGTATATCGGATAATGTGCACTGTATATCTTCAAAATAATTCAAGTAGTACCTAGGTAGTACTTATATCATTTTTGAAAATAATATCGGTGTAAAGATAATATAACAGATCCAGCAACTTTTTTAGGAGCAGTCGCTCCCATAAACATCAAACGTAAGTTTCGGACGTAATCGAACAGATAAGTAAATTTAATAAATAATGATTACTTAATAACTTCCTTTTTTTAAGGCGGTTAAAAGGAACATAAAATAAACACCTCAACAAAGTCTAGGGAACAAGATGACCCCAATTATTTTTTTTCGTGTAAATTTTGTTTTGCAAATAACTGGCAGCAAATAAATAAAAATAGAATAAAGTAGATTACAGAGTTGTTCGAAATTTAAAAATAAATTTAAATAAGTAATGATTTTCGAATGTGGAGGGAAAACTTTTAAAAGTGTTTGATTGTGCAGTTTCTCTGAGGCAAAATAATTTTTTTTTTTTAATTGTAAATAACGTTTATTATCAATAATACGTCTTTTACGTATGGTTTGTGCATTTTTGTGACTGTAGTCATCATGTCACGTCGTCATTTAAGTCGCGAAGATATGTTAAGGGCTGTTGGTATGCTGCAAGCTGGACGAACTCAACGCGACGTAGCGGATGCTGTCAACACCCAACCAAGCGTCATTTGCAGATTATGGGCACGCTACAGGTCTACAGGGGATGTTGCCGAACGTCACAGGGGACGAAATAGGGTTACTACCCCGCGACAAGATCGTTTCTTGCAAAATTCCGCAAGGCGGCAACCCACGATTACTGCTCGTCAGTTGGTCGCAGGCCTCCAGTCTCAGCATCAAGTGGTTATTAGCGATCAAACTGTCAGAAGAAGACTACACGAAGCCAATCTTTATGCTCGCAGACCGCTTAGGGTTCCAGCTCTTCGACGTGGAAATCGAGGTCGTCGCTTATTGTGGGCTAACGCACATTTACAGTGGACCGACCATCAATGGGCACGGGTTCTGTTTTCCGACGAATCTTGCTTCGGTTTTCATCCTGATTCGAGAAGAGTGCGTATATGGCGAGTTCCTGGACGTCGGAGTCGTCTCCAGAATCCGCAAGAAGTTCATCCTTACCAAGGTGGAACAATCATGGCATGGGCTGGAATTCGCCTTGGTGGAAGGACCGACCTCGTTTGGATACGGGGCAATTTGAATGCAAACCAATACATTCAGGAGGTTATACACCCCATGGTAATCCCTCATCGACAGCAGTTCGTTCAAGATTTTATGTTCATGCAAGATAATGCACGGTCACACACCGCGAGGGTAGTGGTTAATGCGTTAAGCGAGCACAATATGACGACGTTGGAATGGCCTGCTCAGTCTGCCGACCTCAATCCCATAGAGCATGCCTGGGATTTGCTTGGGAGAAGAGCTTTCAGTGATTCTTTGGAAAATCTGAACACTGAAGAACAACTTTTTTTACACCTTCGCAGTGTATGGAACCATATTCCACAGACGATGATTGACAATCTCATACTAAGTATGCCACGCCGTTGTCGAGCTGTTGCTAATGCTTTAGGAGGTCCTACAGATTATTAAAAACGTTAAAAGTACGGTTAATTACTGTATTTCTTACTACCTCGTTATTTTTGTGCCTAATCATAGAAGGTTGTAATACTCAATATTGGCACTATTCAATTCTTTCTTAAAAAAAAAAAAATTTTGGTATGAAAATGTTTTTATTAAAATTAAAATTAAAAACGGTATAAAAATACCCTTCTATTGATATAAAACACTCACTATTACAAGAAAGGGTTTTTAAATAAAAACTAGAAATGTCCTTGTTCCCTAGACTTTGTTGATGTGTGTAGTTTACCGGTTAACGCTTATTTACTTTCTTAGTAGCATAACCAACCACATCTTGTTAACATACCATTGTTCATATACTTCTTAACAAGTGGAAGTTAATTCATTTTGTGTTTTCACAGATTCATCGACACTTTATCATGTCCAAATAATATGCCTTATTTTGAAAAGTTCTCAGGCATGTAAACTCAAGTATATACCAATTTATGTACCTAGCACGATCACCATTATTGCGTAACGTAAAGGTGAGTGCAGACACGACTGACCGGTGTTACGGAGCGTACCTAATATAGCAAACAAGCATCGCTTCCTATGAAAGTCCTAAGCACCTATACTTATCTATTACTAAAACTTAAACAATCAGTTTTATACTACAATCTGATCATTTTGTGTTTTTTACAGATTCATCGACACTTTATCATGTCCAAATAATATGCCTTATTTTGAAAAGTTCTCAGGCATGTAAACTCAAGTATATACCAATTTATGTACCTAGCACGATCACCATTATTGCGTAACGTAAAGGTGAGTGCAGACACGACTGACCGGTGTTACGGAGCGTACCTAATATAGCAAACAAGCATCGCTTCCTATGAAAGTCCTAAGCACCTATACTTATCTATTACTAAAACTTAAAAGCGAAACTTATCTTCTTCCTGCCCTTATTACTTGCAATTATCTCAATATTTACTCTCATAGTCACATAGTCTTTCTCGTCTTAGCTCCTCTGCTCTTGTAACTGACCATTTCCTTAGGTAATACCTTCCATGTGACATTACTATCACCCCTACGCTTTACAAGTCCAAATCAGGAGTAGTCATTTTCTCATTACCTTCTTTATGATTCGTGTGGCATTCAAATATCCAGACTTTATCTGTTCAAATTTTCACAAGATTCATTAGTGTGGTTTCCTAGAGAGTACCTACTTACCTACAAGTGTATAATATGGTATGTATACTTACACAAGAATTGCTCGTTTAACAGTAAGCCATAGTAGGTGGAAGATAGAATGTTACAAAACGAGGATTTGTGTATTGCATAAAAATGGGCTCAACCAAACGCTTGTCCTGCTTTTTCTTCTACACTGACGGCACAGAAACTCTCTGTGCTTACAGGGTCGGCGGCAACAATGTGGCTCCCCTAGTGTTGCACACGTCCATAGGCCACGGTAACGACTTTCCATTAGGTGGGCCGTGTGCTTGTCTGCCTAAGTGGTACATTTACATAATAAAATTCCAAAACATATTAGGACATGCTCAAATATTAGTGAATACAAGCGTAGCCTATTTAACTTTCTAGTTGACAAAACTTATTACTCAATTAATGAATTTTTAAATGATAACATTTGACACCGGTAGCCTAGTGGTTTGGGTAATGGACTGCTGAGACGAGGTCTCGGGTTCGATCCCAGGTTTCACCATGGCACACACCAATGACTTTTCGATGCTTTTCGAAGTTATGTGTGTATTTATCGCAGGTTTGTAAGTGCCCGGTTAATGGCAATAGGCTCGCCACCTATTACATTGGGACCTAAACATGAACTGGCGAAATGTGGGTGCTAGCACCTCTGCCTACCCCTTCGGGGATATAGGCGTGAGTTTATGAGTTTATGAGATGAGAACATTTGACATCTGCTATTTTGATTTGTATACCATATTTCCATAATATTATATTTTGACATTTGATTGGATTTGCACATTTTTGGCGACTATGGACTTAGCACATTGCATCTCAATTTTTACTGACATTGCTTATTTTAATTTCATTTTAATTATCTAACTTAATTAACTAATAATGTATTATTTCGTATGCCTTTAGGCGAAACATTGAAGAGCATTATATTTTTATTGTAACACCTTTTTTACCTATGTTTGACGAATTAAATTGATTATTGATTATTATTGTATAAAAAGAAGAAGAAAAAAATAGAGAAACAAACGATGAAATGACATAGGTACAGTTCACCATCAGATTGACCTTGACTACAAAGTCTCAAAATGATCCTAAGACTTTGAGACTGTTTTATTGATTTAAAAAGGTATTATTGTCCGAACTGATGGTCAATCAGTTAGCAGGAAAAGGGGACATCAAAGATCATTTTGAGTACTTTGTACGTCAAGATCACAGATATCCGAGTCAAGATCCATCCGATGCTGATTGTACATGGGTCAGTGCTTTATGCGCAAGAATATTTTTGACCTTCCTCACTTTTGAGAAATAATTTTAATTATAACGGCGGAATGTCGGTAGTTAAACTTGTATATACCTACGACTTTTATTTCTACTGTACGCCATACGGTCGAATGGATTTAGTCTACATTCTTAGTTGCGAAGGCCTCGGTCATAACTCATGTTAAAACAGAACCTATAAACCTAGTAGTTTGTGTTCAACTTAGTAGTTATAACTTAAAAATAAAGTAAGCAATTTATTTGCCCACTGATTGAAATATTAATAATTACAACTAAAAATGAAAATAAAAATTAAAAGACTAATGTTTTTTAAATATCTGTATTCACTAAAGTTTGAAAATAACTTCTAAACAATATGTAATGAAAGTAGATTGATGAACAAAATTGTAAGTAATAAACAGTCTTGTCTCCGCCGACCTACAAAGATTTGTGCACGCATTCTTCGTGGTGTCATTATTAAAGACGATGTTCAGTGTATTCACAAACACAAAAATATACTATTGTAGATCTAAACAAATTACGCACACGGAGTTTTCGTCTGTAATAGCATATCTGTGAAGTTTCCCACGGGGCAAGTTTAATTATTTTAAAAACTTGTCTAATACAAAATGTTTTGTTCATCGTTTGGTGACTTATCATAGGCATCTTTCAAAATGACATTATCGCTGATACCTACATCTTATTTAAAGTGAGCAGATTCCTTTCCTAGCAATTGAATTAACAGATGGTCAGAAGTATTATACCTATAGGTACTATAGGTGTTATGTAATCTGTTAATTCGCAGCTACTCTTTTTAGTTATACTATATAACAATATTAATTTTGATAGAAAAAGGTTCTATTAACACTAAGCCATTCTACTTTTTACACCAACCGTTTGGTACATATCTTGAACTACTTACCATTTATTAAATTATCGTGTCGAAGGTCTTGGGTAATTAGATACACACATATAATCACGCCTTTTCCCCCGTAGTCACACCCACATTTCAGCAATCATTGAATTCAGTCCCACGTAATAGCGGTGAGCCTATTGCCGTCTTCCGGACACTATTGTTGACTCAAGCAATGCATCTGAGGCTGAGTCTGGGCTGTATATATCCTGTCTGATGATGTCTGATGACGACATGGGATGACCGCATGTGAAGAGAAATTCTAAATTCTATTCTGCCGGGAACCACTCGGCTCTTGGGTTGTCTTTTGATTTGAAATTGTCTGTTTGATTTGAAAAAATAGTATCTATTTGATATAATATCAACATCTTGGCATAGTTCTCCTATCTCCATCTCCTTTTGATTTGACTTAAACGGCTTTTGTGGCAGCGACTACCGTCTGACTTGCTGAAGAGGAAAGCCTGCGTCAAGGCTTCGTCTGTCAATCAGGTCCTGAAGGTCTCGATAGGGTCATTTGCATTCAACGGCTGTTGTGGTTGGGTTCAAATGAACCACTATAAGACAGCAAATTCGCTAGATTTTATTTATTTCGACATTTGTTACATCATCAATAAACAAAACATAGTAGTGAACTTTGATTGGCGTAACGAAAAACATCCATTGCTACCTATTGCTACTATTTATAACTGGTTACGTTAACAACGTTAACTATAGTTGGAGCAGTTTGCTCCCTGATGGCTTGTGTGAAATCTTAACTTTAATTATGATTGACCAGAAATCGATTTTCGCCAAAGGAATCCGTTTTTACCGTATAATGTTGCACTGACTCTGGTTATCCGCTTCACCTCTTCTTCATCTGTAGATAGAGAAAAAGAAAGAAAGAGGATGGAAGAAATAGAGTAGTTTACTCTATTTCTTCCATCCTCTTTCTTTCTTTTTTTAATATAGAACACGTCAATTAGACTTCGTCTTGCTTGATGGTAAGCTGAAGGTAGTCTTAGAAAAGAATGTCACCATACTTACACATACCATGTGACAATGGTGACACTCAGCTTGACGGTCTCGTCATATGCTTTTTCACATCCCGTTTAAAGGACCCGGACTGTAGGAAGAAGGAAACACGTGAGCTGGTAATGAATTCCAGGCCTCAATGGTGCGACAGAGGAAAGAGTCACCGAACCGCTCGGTTCTGGATCGGATGTTTTGCACCGTGTGCCGGTGCGTTGTTTAACTTTTCCCGTCTGAGTTAAAAACCCCACAAGGAAAATCTGTGTCAGAGTCTCGGCTGTCAATCGTCAAGTGTACTAGTTTGCTGGTGAGGTTAGCTACGACCTCGAATGTGACCCTGGAATGGGGCCATACACCTTTACATAATGGCCCGCCTAAACATTGAAAAATACCAATTTCTGTACCTTTAACCGTACAGCGGGTTCATAAAACTTAACTATTGCGTACCTGCTATTTTTTCTTGAATACTTTTCCACAACTTTATAGTAATCAGAAGACCGGTTGCTAATCCTGCATACTTATCACAGTAGGCGTAATAATTCTAGTGTTTCTGAGCCGTAGATCAAAAGCGATTCGACGATAGAGAAGTGAAATGGGCAAGCAAGTTTACGTTGACATTTTTATAGCTTGAGCTCAGCAATAAACATTATAGTAGGCATTTTGTTCGGGTGTTTTACGTTTTAAAATCATCACAGTAACGTGCGTTTTCATGAATAGGTGTTGAACTGTTGTTTTAACGCTTTGTTTTATTAGCTCTACTTGTAAGTGATAATGTAAACAAATAAATCTTGGTGGAGGCGAGTTTAACGACACTTTTTCTAATGGTTGTATCAATTGAAACTTTGTTGGTAGATAGGTATCAAAAATACATGAATTTTAAGAATATTGCATTCAATATCAAAATAAACAGGATATTTACCATATTTCATTGTTTTGAGTTGCCGATATTTTAGCGCTGTTGCAAGCACAACTCAAAACAATGAAACATGTTAAATATTCCGTTTATTTTGATACTAATGTGAGTGACCATGATAGTTTAAATACCTATATATTGCATTCAACTTGTTTAGGCATATCTTTATCTTTCACATGGTTTCGATATTATTTTTTATTTCTTTATAGATCTAATGTATCTAATATAATTCTATTCATTACAGATGCTCCAGCGGTAGCACTGAGACAAAACACAAAACCTGGAAGAAAAAGGCCAGTTGACGATAAGTAATAACACTCACCTTTCTCAACACTACATACCAGCAAACATATTTTAATCACACATGGGTCTATTGTTTTGTGTAAAAAAAACACAGGAATAGAATCTTCAAAACACAAATAAGTTCACACCATCTCACTAGACAACGCTACCGACAACACTTTTCCGTACTAATTATATTCGAATAATTAGATAGGTACGTTGTGTTCACCGACTATGACGAGGGTGTGAATAAATAGCAATAAGTGTCGTACAACATCACACCTAAATCTTACACCTAATTACTGCATTGTCTCTCCCCGAAACTGACCCATAATAATTAAGCAATAAATTACAGACTCAACTATCTGTACGCTCTAGAATATTTGCTTTAGAATCAGATGAAGCTCATATAGAATCAAGATTGTTAGTTTTTAAACTGTATTCATCAACCGCACGATGAGTGGTCGTTAGATTTACGGTATTTTTTATATAGGACACGTCAATTAGACTTCACCTTATCTGATGTTAAGCTGAAGGCAAACTCTCAGAAAAGAGGGTCACACTTACATATACCTACCATGTTATAATGGCGACACTCAGCTTGACGGCCTCATCATATACTTTTTCACGCCCGCTCAAAGGACCGGGGCAAATTCAGTATTTTATACTAGGTAGGTACATGAAATTCATTGAGTACTCGTTAGACCAAACATAGTGCCTTATCCACATTTCAAACGAATGGGTTCTAGGTGTAGACCCTGAAGACCCAAACCGTCATAATTAAATTAATAAATACCCACATTTCTTTCATATAATAAAACGATTAGTTGATTAATCTTAACAGTCTACACATAACTATGTAGGGTACCTACATACATAAAAACAATTTTATTTCACCCATTCTTCTTCTGAGTCCCTCGCTGCGTGCCCATGACACTCTGTGTAGGGTATCAACAAAGTGTGAAATGGCGCGGAAATATCGCAACCTCTCCCGGCCAGACATTTCGTTCCTTCTCGGTAGCCACGCTCATTACCCGCCATTCCTAATGTTTCTTTGTTGGTTTAAGTTGCTTTATTTACTCCCGTAAGTGGACGATGTCTTTACACAACTACCCACTACTATTCTGTTGATTAGCCAATCAATTTGTTATCAACTTTATTAGAAAAATATCAAATTTAGAATTAATCAAGTCGATAATTTTTCGTTTATCTCCTCTAATAGACGACCGTTATTCTCAATAACTTAAGTAAAATATATCGCTTTACTTAGTGATAATAGTAAAAAGATTTGAGATACGAGTGTCTAATCTCGTTAGTAAAGTGTATAGTTTACACATATAATGTATAGTTCACGCATAGATATAAATTTGAATATAGACGTCCAAGTGCTTTGAATGTTCAATCGATGGTTCACGAAATTTCACAGGGGGAAAGTTTATGTTTACTTATTTATTTTTATGCTACCTATCTATTCATATTACTACTTACTTAAGACACTGTCAAGTAATGTTTTAAGATACTTTCCCTGTTGAGGTGGCCCATTTATCGTGTAGCTATGTATAGGCTACAATTAATCTGAAAACGTACAGGCTAATTAAATACTTTCAAGAGTAAACTTTAGAATATCTCATGAGTTAAATTTAGCGTGAAAAAATCCATTACTCAATATTACATAGTAAACATTATCACGTCATCAAAATTTGGGAATAAAATAAATAATAAATGACACGCTAATAAATAATTCCCTTCGTTTCCGACGGAACGCTGCGCATCCGGTAGGGAGGCACCCCACTCGACCCGGCGCCATTTTCTAACATTTGAATTCGGAATGTCATTATTGTTATAGGAATATGATAAACAATGATCTCTAATGTCTCTTTGGAGCATCGAAGTATTGATGTTTATCAACCATGAGTTAGTTTATTATTACTTTATAACTGGTTACTGTGTGAAGCATGCATTTGTTTATAAATATGTTAACATTTATAGGACTTTCAAATTAGTCATTAAATTCTGGGATTTAAACTGTAAAATATACAAGAGTAGGTTGAAAGAACAGCGTGAGATATTCACTCGCTAATTTTGTGTATGCTAAGTCGTTAATTAAGCACATCAGGTGATACCTGCTTAGGTACAGACAGACAGTGACAGAGCTTTTTAGGGAACAAGGTTGAGTCTCTTGCTCTGACTCTACCTTGCTCTCAAAAAGCTCTGTCAATTTCCATTTCAATTAAAAACACAACACTTAAACACAGATAATACAATTAATGGAAAGTGGTTTTCAGTAACTTTTGAAAAGTCCATATCATAAATAGCTTGATCTCTTATTGAAAAGATTTATGTGTTGATTATTTTCTGGGGCTGATCGTACTATCTGTGCTATAAATATTATCTAACGAAAAAGCTCTATTAGGTATATGAATCAATCAATCAATTAGCCTATTGCAGTTCACATATATATTACCAAAAAATGCAAAAAATCTTTTTATATCACCATTGCATTGTCATACTCGTTTAATTTTTTTTCGAGCCCTTATCCTGCTATAATGTATCTTTTGCTCTTCAACAACTCAAATAAACGAGTAAGTTCCCACATAATTGAAATGATGGATATCCTACTGACCAACATCACATGACCTACCTCATCTTTAACCGTGAAAGTAAAAGGGGTAGATTAGTTGCAGGCCCCTCTTCCCCACTGGGCACTATGGGCACGTGCCCAGGGCCCCGCGATCGAATGGGGCCCCCTAGTTCCTGCCAGATTACCAAATGATAACCGATATTTAGGTATTACCTAAAAACATTAATTTTGAAAAATCTGATGATAATGACTTACTACAATACCTACGCTTATTATATTAGCTTTAGTTTGCCGCATGCGGATAGCTATACCTTGTACAACATAGCTTGAACTTTTTGACAGATGGGTCAGTGATGGGAAACAGAAAATATCTATTGGTGTAAAAAATGTGTTGGCTAAATATGTGGCTGTATGTATGTTTTAAACTATTCAAAATAAATAAATTCATTCGTCAATCAATTTTATTGCACTAGACATAAAAACATTGGGTAGGTACCATTGTTTTCAGTTTTTCTATTTAAATTTTACTTCGAAGCAATAAAAACCACTTAAGACTTTCGGAAAATGCTTGAGTCCTTAACAGGTACTCTTATGTTGTGTGTCTATTCTTATGATTATTATCAATTTTTAATATTATTAAAATAAGAAAATATTGTTCGTCGTTGCAAAGTTATATCGATTTCAGATTTGACATCCGTCAAAAAGAAAGATCAAACTAATAAATAAACAGGGTATAAGTACTCCACTCTCTCTCAAAAATGAGTTTTTCCGATATTAGTATATTTAGGTTAATTTAAATACCTATATGTAAGTATAAGAATACAATTAAAAGAAAAATTATTAAATTAAAAAAAGAAGAATTATTTGATGCGGTGTGGTTTATGTCTTTAACCCTTTACCAGGCCTGGGACAAACCATGTAGTAATAGTGATTGTTTTATAGATTTGTATGAGTAATAACGTTTAGTTTAAGAATTTATGAATTATATTTGGAAAATAAGCTAAAAATCTAAAAAAAACATGTGGGAAAACATAATCCCATTGCCTGTCTAGACTGTGCCTGTAATTATCTACATATAAAAAAGACGTGATGACACGCGTCTTATTTTAGAAAGTATAAATGAAAAATGTAATGCAGTTATTTATTCTTTATTATTAATAAAAAAGTGTAAAACGAATAAAAAACCTTTTAGTCCATTCTCAATGGATAGAAAGGCTTCTTTATTCGTCTACTGGGTTTGGATTTTGGTGGTACAATTTCATGCAAGGGGTTATACACAATGATACCTTACAAATTTTGCATTGATATTTTGACCGCTTTTCCTGTTTTCTTGTACTGCAAAACCTGCATCGCTTATATGTAGACAATTCCAAAAAATGACTTCCTTTTTGCCCGAGTCTTATTTCATCCGGAACCCCGAAAACACCTCCTTTTTATTTTTGTATACCACCGGATTTTGTTTTTTGTTTGAGATATGGCTCGATTTCAAACTCCTGGCTAACCGTAATTTGAAATCGCGATGTATGTTTTTACGATTTTGATTTTGGTATTTATATAAAATGTATGCGTTTTTATCGGCACTCTCAAACAAGAACCAAAACATTCGGAACCAGGATTTTTTTGACCTGCGCCCATCTTTCGTTGAATGATTTTGGGACATAATCTAAAGTTAGATCATCATTTTCATCCTCTAATGAAAACATCTCATTAAGTATACTATCGATCTGATGATCTTGTAATACCTGTAGAACAAAAAAACACATTTATGTAGGTACGTACTGACTGACAAATCAATGACTACAAAGATTTACCACTTCCCACAATTTATACTTCGACAAAATAAAGCGTATGTATTTTTTTCTATAGTTGTAATATTAAATGCATACAACCCGCGGCAAGTAACTAGTATAAAATAAAGATTTCAATTTATCGGGCAATGGACATATAGCTCCCACAACAGGTTAAGTCCTCTCAGGCTAAGGTTATAAGGGTCCCCACATGTTTTATTTTGTTATATCATGGTATTTTTTAAGTATTTACATATAATTTATGCATATATTACTAGAAAAACTCAAAATCTACAACATATAAAAAAATTGCACGACTTACCTTCTTCCGACTAGCCATTACGAATAAAATACGCTGCACTTTACACAAAAAAAACCGTTACACGGACGACCATAGGAAATATGATTGTAAAAGTGACATTTTCGTTCAGTTGCAACTTTTTTTGTTGTGTGACCACAGATAATATTTCTATTTTGAAGCTTTTGACAGTTTGTGGGACATTCTTTACCAAAACCCGGTAATAACCTCCAAAAATCTATGTGGGAAGCGCTCAATCCATAGCCTGGTTAAGGGTTAAGAAACCTATTCGAACGTCATTCGTAATACCAAAGACAAAAAAGGGGAATTCCCGACTCCCGATCGTCGTTTGACTTGACGAACGGGAATTCCCTTCAAGTATTTGTCTGCGATGTTGTGGCGTTTGTTTTGTTTGTAGTTGTTAGTTTGTTACTGACTGTGCTTGAGCTCTGACAAAAAAATAGTATTGTTTGATTAAATCGTCGTTTGTCTGTTTTGTGTTAGCGAATATTTTCGTTATAAAATTAATTAAATACTGAATTATAATATAAAATGTCGAAACGGTCATATCCTAGTGGATCTGAAAAAAGGAAAAAAGCTCTACATCAGAAAGAAGTAATTGAAAAGTTACCAAAATTAACATCATATTTTACTACTACTACTGGAGAAACTTCTGTAAGTAGCAATCAACTCATAAATGTTCCACATGATGACTCAGCTCAATTACAAATTGCGGGAATTTCTAAACCTTCATGTTCCAATTTTGAAAAAGAGATTGAATCAGAAAGCGACTATTCCTACGACGAAAGTGCAACGACTTCAGTAACTTCACTAAAACCGACAACTCCAACTGTGTCAATTGAACAGCAGTTTTCCAACACAGAAGAATTAATATCGCACGATCCCGCCGATTATTTTCACGAAAAGTTTGTTGAAATAAATCGCGAAATTTTAATTCGTAAGGGACCAGTATATTTTCAAAATAAAGATTCTGACTTTTCCGAGGCATCCAGAACCTACAAAGATGGTAATAAATTAGTGACGAGATATTTCAACAAAGCATTATTTATTCGCAAATTAAAGAACAATGAAAGCGTCGAAAGAAAATGGTTGCTGTATTCGCCTTCCAAATGCTCTGTATTTTGTTTTTCATGCTGCTTATTTAACCCAACTGATGTTAATCTTTGCTCTCGGAATGGATGTAATGATTGGAAGCATATTAATCACATAATTTTAACACATGAAAATAGCCCAGCGCATAAGCAATCTATGATGACTTATCTGGCACGAAGTCTAGCGGTTGGTAGAGTAGATATAGAGTTATTATCTCAACATCAAAAGGAAGTGGATTACTGGAGAAACGTACTTAAACGGATTGTAGCTGTTGTAAAATTTTTGGCATCGAGAGGGCTTCCATTTCGCGGCGACAATGAAATCCTAGGATCTCCAAACAATGGAAATTATTTGGGTTGTGTGGAATTATTGAGTGAATTTGATCCATTTCTTGCAGATCACTTAAAAAAATTTGGGAATCCTGGAAAGGGTAACATTTCTTATTTATCAGCAAATATCTGTAATGAGTTTATTGAAGTAATGGGAAAACAGGTTCTAAAAAAAATTATAAATGAAGTTAAATCAGCAAAATATTTTTCCATAAGCGTTGACAGTACGCCCGATCTGTCTCATATTGACCAGCTAACTTTCATCATTCGATACGTAAAAGACTGTGTTCCTGTTGAAAGGTTTTTGAAATTTATACCTATTAAAGAGCATAAATCTAAGTATTTAGCGGAGACCATCTTAAATTTTTTAGAGATACATGATATTCCCATAAAAATTGCAGAGGACAAAGCTACGACAATGCTTCAAATATGTCGGGAAAGTATAGTGGTCTACAAACAAGAATCAAGGAAAAATGTGAATTTGCCACCTTTATACCATGTGCAGGACATTCACTAAACTTGGTAGGTGTCCATGCTGCTGGGTGTGTACCGGAGGCATCACAGTTTTTTGAAATAGTTCAGAAAGTGTACAACTTTTTTTCGGGCTCTACCCACAGATGGAATATATTAACAGAACATTTAGGTTCAAAAAAAGTTGTTAAGAGTCTTTCACAAACCAGATGGTCAGCCCGAGCTGATGCAGTAAGTGCTTTGCATGGGGGTTATAAAAGAATATTAGAAGCTTTAATCACCATCGCAAACGATACTGAAAAGGCACGAGAAACAAGAGACGAAGCCCTTAGTCTGTCTAGAAAAATGGGAAATCTAGAATTTATTATACTGACGGAAATCTGGAGCACCATATTGGAAAGAATAGACAAAACAAGTAATTATCTTCAGAAAGATACAATAACACTGGACGTTGCAACCAATTTGTTGACTTGATTCACTTTATGATTTTATTACTAACCTCAGGGATAAATTTGATAACTTCGAATCATCTGCCAAAGAAAATAACCCAGAATCTGACTACAAAGATCTATCTCAAAGAACAAGACGTAGAAGCTCACGGCTGATTTTTTTTGATGGCTCTGCGCCATCAGTCCAATTGAATGGAAAAGAGCGATTCAACGTAGAAACCTTTCTCCCAATAATCGATACCTTGAGTGTTCATCTAAAACAGCGACAAAGTTCATATGAGACCGTCAGTCAACGTTTTAGTTTAGTTAGGATGCAAAGAATTTTCTCAAATCTATCACGAAGATGTAAATGAAAAAGAGTTAGAAATAGAATGTCAACATTTAAAAGAATACTTAAAAAATGTTCAGAGTGAAAATGAAGCATCTAACAGTGTACAGGAAGTATATAATCTATTAAAGCAAAACAAAATTGAAGACACATTTCCTAACGTAGAAATTGCATTGAGAATATTTTTAAGTATGATGGTAACTAACTGCAGCGGAGAACGCTCCTTCTCCAAATTGAAACGAATAAAAAATGAATTAAGAAGTACAATGCTTCAAGAGAGATTAACTAGTTTGTCGCTGATGTCCATAGAATGTGATATTCTCAATACCATAGATTTTGAAGATGTGATTAACGATTTTGCTCATCTTAAATCTAGAAGGGTACCTTTGCAATCAACATAGAATTAATCTAAGGATTTTATGTTAAGCGAGTTACTTTTGTAGATTATTTTTTATATTTCCTATTTTTTTATAGTTAGTAACTAAATAAAAATAAATTTAGAACCTTGTTTGTCTTTCTTTATCTATTGTAACTAAATAGTGTTTTCTCAAGGTCCTAGGGGCCCCATGATCCTAATGTGCCCAGGGCCTCAAATAGTTTAAAGACGGCCCTGATTAGTTGCCATTTAAGGGTCAAACAAAACTGGTCATGTAATACATAAATGAGTAACAGTGTTGATTAAATTAAACAGTAGAATTTATGTGGACACCAATTTAGCAATCATTTGAAATGTGTATGGGGGCGCTGTGTGCGTGTTAAGTGGGAATATGAGACTGTAACTGTTAATGGCTTGTTTCTATGAGTTTTTAGTTTAATTATGTACTAGGGGTTGTTGTAATTAGATTTGTGATAGCCTTAAAATTGTATTGGATATGGCTTGATGTGAGAACTGATTAGAAATTATGATGTTACTCATCAAATTACGAGCCCGTTATTTTTTATTTAAAATTCGGATGTTTTTTAGAATATATGTGTATATATGTAGGTTTGCCTATATTTTACAATGTATTTTAGTTTGCCGCATGGTTTCCGGCAGAGTAGAATTATGGCCAGCTTATCTTTTCCCATGCGGTGTCGTACAAAGCGACTAAGGGATAGGGCTGTTTAACATCAGACAGATATATACAGCCCACACTCAGCCTCAGATGCATGGCTCGTGTCAACAATAGTGCCCAGAATACGGCAATAGGCTCACGCCTTATTACATGGGACCGAATACAATTATTGGTGAAATGTGGGTGTTAATTCACCTCTGCCTAATCCTCCAGGGATAAAAGCGTGATTATATGTATGTATGTTACAGTACTTACTTGCCAAGTTCATTGTGGAACTTTAGTGCGAAAGAAAGTTGCACATAAACAAAATAGTAATTATATACCTATATAAGTACCTACTATTTTGCTTATGTTGAACTTTTTTAGGTAGGTACCTACCTACGTACCTAGTTAAAATAATCTTGCGTCTATTACTTACCTATGCTATCCCAAGGACTTCTTGCTTATTTTTTACTTAGTTATAATACTTACAAAGCATTAAATGAGAGAGGGAATGATGTACATAATTAAGTAGGTATATCATTTCACTTGAGTTAAATTTAATCAAAAACCAAAGTAGGTAAATATGCTTTTTCTTTTTACGTGCGCAAAATCCCCACGGTTACCTCTCCACCGGAGCCGGTGAGAGAGGTTATGTCGGACTCGAACCGACTAAAACGCACGCCGCCTGTGGGTCGTTTTGGTTGCCGAAGGTGAGGTTGACAGGCATATCCCTCGCATCCCGGCCGACGCAGGGCCATCTCTCACAATCTGGCCCTCCAACTCGTCCACGGAAATGGGGAGGCGCGCCAGGCACGCCACCGCCGCGGCTTGCTTCTGCTAGGGTGACAGGCGGCTCCACCTGTCACCCCTAGGCCGGCGCTCATGGGGAGCGGAGGTCGTTCATCGACCTAGGTAAATATGCTAGGTACTGAAATTAAAAATTCATATTATTTAAGACGTTAGCATTAAATCACTAATATTATATTACTAAGTTAGGTATAAGTAGTTTTAGTACATACACAAGTTCAGTCCGTACGGAATAGATACCAAATTTATGACATAAAAATCCACAAGAATTGTAGGAACAATAAATAAAGAATATCGTTGAAAAGATGTCTAAGTTGGCACATTTTATATTAAACTTACCTACTTTCACGTAGTAAAATTAACTATAAAACGTTTAAAACCAACATAAACGTGATAACATATCATTAAAACTAAAATACTCAACGACTACGTATAGTCAGAACATTAAGCTAGTGGTGCCATCTATTAGCGTTCATACAAACTTCATCGAGGCGAAGGCTTCTACGCTTTCAAAGTGATTGGAAACAGAACCTTTGTATGAAATAGTGGCGCTGAAAGATATGAACCTTGTGATGTTAATAAAATTGCTATGAAATCGTAATAATATGCAAAGTATGATTTATTTATAGCTTATTTCGACATAGTTTTACTTTGAATACAGGTTTAGTGTTATTTTATTACCAACTTATAGAAAGATTATTAAATTTATTTGAGCTTTTAAAGTTTTGACCTGTTTATATTTGAATAAACCCTATATCATTTAAGATCTTTGTAGATATGACATACAAAAATCACAATTCTTAATCAGCTCGTGCTGTCTATCTATCAAGTAGATAAATTATTTGAATTTGAAAAACCAAAATCTGCTAGTTTTCTAAGACTACAAGATACGCGCGAAAAACATAACACTTGGCAGTTGGGTAAAAATAATTAAATACATGCTCTGCTTGTATGATTAGATATATTGAATTAAGGTACATACTTACACCTAATTTCCTACGGGATAGGTTGATGCAAGCAAAAAAATCTACTTTCTGATAACAGTGAGCTCAAAAGGATAACAGAAAGCCTGTTTTTTTACACCTGAACTTCAGTTATATGTTATGCTATGAGCAGAGCAGTATTTATTACATCATAATACCGTTACCGAAAAACCTCCTTGATGTAGGGTGCTTTATCTTTTTCACACATTTTCGTTCATAATTTTTAAAGTTCTCGTTCGTATCTTCTTGCGTAGATGTACAAATTAGAAAAGATCTCGTCATGGTCTGTTCCATTGACTACAATGCAGTGTCCTCAAGAAAGATATAAGAAGACTAGTAGAACCACCAGGAATTAGGACTTATAGACGACCTGCTGGTTGCCCTTTTCAGAGGAGAAGAGTGAGAGAAAGGAAAATAATTAGACATACACATTTCCACCGTATAGTAAATGCAGCACTGTTGCTCAACGTCAATTTTGAGCAAAAGGGGTACCTAAACATTGGCTGTGCTGACACATTCCTACTGGGCGAGGTATGTCTTACAATCTACTAAATAGCACTACGTAATAAAAAATGATTAAAATTTTATTCCATAAAAATCGACTACCAACTTATATCGTATCCTTTTCTACAAATAACCAACAGCTGCGTAAGTACTCGTCTTTGAATTGGATAGATTAGTAGGTACATTATTAGCCTAATTTAGGTAAGAGGTAGTCTCAAATATGATATAAATAATAAAGTAGGTACTGTGGCCACCAGCATCTCCTACAAGTCAATGTTTTATTAAAATCGTTTCTGAATCTAATACGTTTGCTTCTCGAAATACGGTCGGACGGTTCCCCATAACGAATGGGAATGACCCCATTAAGGGCACCTTTTAACGTATTAAATCGAAACTTATCGGGAGACCTGTCCACGGGCTAACCCAAGGGTGAGTCTTATCGAGAATACCACTCACTTAGGCTGGGATAGTGGATGCGCAATATACGATTCTCATTTGCGGTTTATTTTGGCGACATGTCTATATGTTAAACCCAGCTTAGGTCTATGTTTATGCATCCGTTGGTAAATGAATAGACTGATATGTGGAGGCGTCCCCTTTCTGATTATGGTTTTAATTTATTCAAGCTATGTGGGCTACAGAAGTTAGCAAGGTCGATTTGAATTTTACAATGGTATTATAAGCCCAATAGGAATCTTTAATGGGATTGTTGAGTAATCTTTTGAATAAAGTTGAAGATTTGTTGCCGAAATATGTAAAAAGTTCTGGTTTATGTAGGTGGTACAACATACTTTATAATAATATAATATATGTACGTTGAAAGACAGGTGGCCTGCCATTGTGAATATTTGAGCAATACATTACAAATTTACATAGTACCTACAACGTTAAAAATACCAATATAATTGTTGTACGTGTAATGGTGTACGGTATGTTTCATTTAATAGTTTTGTGAATATCTACAGAATGATAAAATACACAGAATCCTTTAAATGGATATACCTACTTGAAAAGATACTTATTTATTTAAAATCTCTTACGATGCACATACTTACTTCTAATTCGGGCGAGAGTCTTGAAGTCATAATGATTTTATAAGTAATTTTGCCATGTTGATTATAGTATAATTAACAAACCTGGAAGAATAAATTACTTACCCTATAAGGATAAGGATTGCGAAAATAGTGCTAAAATAAAATGACTAGGTAGGGAAGAACTCAATAGAATGAATTTAGCGGAAAGAACTCAGAATTCAGTAGAAAAAACTAAGAGAATTCTGAGAATAATGTAGCTTCATCTTCAAATTGAATATTTTTAGCACATCTTCAGTAATAGGTAGATAATATACTTTATTCTGATTAGTATCTAGGTAAACTTTGGTAAACAATAAAGGTATTAAAAGGCAGGTAAAACGATCTTTGATAGGTATTGCTTTTCGTGTCATGAAGCTGATATCCTTCGTTAAATTTATATGATGTTAAATGTCAACGGCTTACCTACTTAGAAACTTTATAACTATTAACAATGAGTTTAACAAGCCCGTTATTTCAAAAGCGTCTTGTGTGTACAATTATATTACAATTGTGATAATTTAGCACCACATTAATTAAGTACGTTATTTTAATTTAGCTTACCTATGCTCGCAGTTCTTGAATTCTTGTCCAAATTATACTATTTCACAGCAGATAATTATAATTGTTAGATCTAGACAAACAATTATAATTGTTAATTTTACGTATTATAGTCATGCATTTAAACAGTAGAAATAAAATAGCATAAGTATTGCTTGCTATTTTTGAACCCACATAACAGTCACCAACCTAAACAACCTAAGATATTTCCAGATATCACACTGCTTCAGAGTAAAATAATATGATATTGCCTGACCTGTGAATCAGATGATCACTCAGGAGATTAATGAGTACCTTACTCAGTAGATTAATAATGAATCATTTGATGGTAGGTATATCAAAAAAGACTAATTTCGGTAGATATGATGCAGTTTAAGTAGCCTTCATAGCAGTTATTGTTGCTAGCATTCATAAAATTCAATCTAAGTATTGATTTTTGACGTAAGACACACCATGCAAAGACATATATCATAGGCCTGGGGGTGACGGGTGGAGCCGCCTGTCACTCTGGCAGAAGAAGGCCACGGCGGTGGTGCGTCTTGCGTGCCTCCCCATATCCGGGGACGATTTGGGGACTCTGGTCCCCACACCCGAGGCGATGGGCCAGATCGAGAGAGATGGCACTGAGTCGGCCGGGGTGCGAAGAATATGCCTGTTAACATCACCTTCGGCAGCCAAAAACGACCCACAGGTGGCATGCGTATTGGTCGGTTCGAGTCCGACATAACCTCTTTCACTGGTTCCGGTGGGGTACCCGTGAGGAATTTGCACACGTAAAAAAAAATTACATATATCGTACGAAACCTCAATGTATATACTATTAACGTTATCAAAATCAACTATGTAGTATATAGTCATACATACACCCACACATAGTATCTAATAAATTCTAAAGGTCTATAAAGTTCATACCGACACACATTAGCGTCACATAATATGCGTTTTAAATTGTTCGTTTATTGCATTTGTTTTAATTTTATTATTGCTTTTATTACTTTTATTTGCACATAAATTAACTGCCAGAAGTATTACTTAGTTTGTATTTAAGACGTAATCAAGTTATTAGTGACGACTTTATTCTTTACTTTGTTTTGGCGTTTTACAACTTATCGTACGTAGTCGTTTAGATAGTTAGCAATAGTTTCTTATTTATTACCTACTTGAACTTCTGACATAAATAATTCATATTAGATATAGATGCATACATTGTAGAGACCATTAAACCTTTATTGCGGAAATTACTAGTAGAAAGAAATTATGTAGGTACATTACAAAAATTTTACTATATTCACCTAAAAATAAGCTCCTACAATTTCAAGAAAATCAGAACGATTGGGGTCAAAAATATTTTTATGGTAATATTAGAATTTAATGTTAGGCATTCTGTAACTGCTGTAACAGTCTATAAGCACTATGTATGTAATTTAACTCTGGCTGGGCACGAGTGTCAGTATGACAATGAAAAAAGTAGATGTATACGTACTTACCTTGAAGTATTACCTTTTTCTTACATTGGAGTAGGTAGGTATACCTAAAAATTTTAAAAGGAGTGATACAGGCTTTCATAATATGACATGGGTGAAACCGGGACGGCTCGGCTAGTATTTCATGTACCTATATCCTTTCCCTTTTCTTATTAGTACCTAGGTACTTACTATTGAGATATTTACCATGTTGTATTGTTTCGAGTTGCCGATATTTACGCGCTGTTGCAAGCACTATGATCACAGAGGATATCCTCAACTCCAATAGCGCTGAAATATCGGAAACTCGAATCAATATAACATGGTAAATATCTCGATAGTTCTAATAGTAATATGAGTGACCGTGATAGCTTAAAAATCCATATCCCTTTTTCTCCCAGTTTCTGCAACTAATCTCTACGAGAAGAGAATGTCTACTTGACAACTAAGCAGTTGTCTAATGGCGTATAAACCGACGGCCTTTCGACTGTCCTCTGCACCTCTTTACGTTTTTAAAATGGCTACTAAACAACTTGTGTACTTTGTTTCTGTGTTATTTTATTAAGCTCTCGTCGAAAATATATACCTACACATCCGTGTAGGTATATATTTTCGACGAGAGCTTAATATAAATATGTATAAAAGAATTTGGATGGTTTCAGGCGAAGGTTCGGTGGCTTAGTGGTTAGAGCGGTTCCCCTGTTAAGGAACGATTACTAGTTTGAATTCCGCCTGGACCGTTTAATTTTTTTGTATCTTAATCGATTTTGAATATATACCCTATTGTATTTGTATCATATTGCCGTGAGAGGTAGGTACAGAAAGTGTAAGTATGGCACGTTGTTTTAAACTCTACATTATTACACTACAAGTGTATACTTTCTGTCGACTATTGTAGGACTACTACGCGTTATGTACTGACGTGTTATGTTAGAAAAATTGATTAACTATTATTTCTCACAGTAATACACATATAATAATGTAGTGAATTTTACCTAAAACCTAAATTAAAATACATACCTACCTACTGCATACTCATTGCATGAAGTCTATAAAAATGTATAGAGTGGTTTTTACTCACATTTTTTTATACCACTTAGGTGGCAGACAAGCACACAGCCCACCTGATGGGAAGTGGTTAACGTGGCTTATGGACGTGTGGACCAGGGGCGTGACATTCGCGCTGCCGACCCTAACTAACCTCTACCTGTAACAAACTGCAAAATTCGTTTGATTTTGCGTAGAATTTCTTATAAAAAGTACTTTAAATTGGTATTTTTAATCTATAAGGATGCTTTAAAAGCGTACTAATGAATTACAAGGCGACACATTTTGACTCGAATGTGATGGCAGAGACTAAAACGCGTGGGTTGATATTATTTAGTGCACAAAACGCCAGTAAATAATTTTTATACTTATTAATTTTGGTGAACCAAAAGGCATTTAGAGAGTCATTATTTAAGTGTTATTTCACAACAAAGAAGTTATAAATAAATAGAGCCACTTTGATCTCACACTGTGTTGGCTGTCTGGAACCTGAAATCCTCAAAGACCTGTCGTTCATGTTGCTTCATTTTTGATATATTTTAATAATTAATATATGAAAAGAAAAATAAGGAAACCACTTCAAAATTTAAACGAAAATTTAACATTTTTTTATTTATTTGTGCTTTGTAGGTATATATATACCTACCTATTGTTGAATTGGAATTCTATTGATAGATCTCTATGGAAAACCGATTGCAATAAAATGTTGGAAAATTATTGAGCGTATTTATTTGTTACGGTTATTTTTTTATTTTAAAAATAAGGAGCTTACGTCGTTCGGCAGCGGAACATAGGAGCGGTATTTTTTGAATTTGTATTATCAATAATAATAATAAAGTTTTATAATAAATACTTACGCAAATTTGGAATGAAGTTCCTAATGACAAATTGTCACAATTGTTTGCAGTTTGTGTAATAGGTAATACTGTAATGTGTAGTCAAGCTATTAATAAACACACAATGCAAGTACATAAAAATTAATTGAAATAAAGCACAATATCATTAATTCTATTTACGCGTAAAACGGCCGCCCTCACGTTTACATTCGCGACAGCGTATTTTAATTAGCTATACATGAAAATGCTTTGAAACTGTGAAGACCCGTGTACGCGCACATTTACCAAAATTATAATCGCAATATCACACTCATGCATTCGCCATTTTAGTTTACACACAATGTTTGTTTTGATAATAATGGCCCGCTCTAATTAGAAATTAAAAGTTAAAAAGCTTGTTCGTGTATTGTCAGAAGTTTCTGCACGAAGTTGCCGTTTTCTGCTCTGTTTAAACTTGTTTGAAATCGTTAGCTACAGTTTCATGAGAGAGTACTTACCGAAGTGCAATTTCGTAGATTTAGGTTGATAAAGAAAAAATATTTGACGACGGCTCCGTTGTAATAAGTGGTCATTAAAGATTTCATTCCAGAACACTTGACAATCCTAATTAGGAAAACTGAAATCTAATAAAAGATAACTCGAAAGTCATAGCGAAAGCCGCATTCATAAGGAAAAGTTCTCCTATTAAAATTCCTCTAACGAGTGCGAACCATCCAGTTTAATAAATACACGGCCCTTCTAATTTTCCTCTGAGAGATTTAAGCGGCAT
Organism: Eilema griseolum; assembly: GCA_963662185.1. Taxonomy (NCBI): domain Eukaryota; kingdom Metazoa; phylum Arthropoda; class Insecta; order Lepidoptera; family Erebidae; genus Eilema; species Eilema griseolum. The sequence continues at coordinate 16,064,507 of OY759242.1, read as the reverse complement.
AAATTTTGCACACTGAAAAGAAACTCTGTAAAAGAAGAGCTTGTACATTTTTACGATGGCGAATCTCATTCGCCCCTCGAACGGCGAGTTGTCTCTCCTTTAAATTAAATTTTCACTCCTAATTTGAAAGTATAATGTCATTTCACTAGAATTCCGTTATTAAAACTTTTAAATCATTCGGAAGTTTCCTTTTGTGAGTGCCTGAGGGTAGGTACTCGTGATTTTTTAATCAAAATGGGATCATTTCTAGTGATTTTTTACGACTGCGCCATACCGTCGGCATCAAATTGTCATTAGCCACTTGCGTACCGATATTGCTTTTCTTTTAGAAGTGCTGAGATTTTATGGATTATTTAATGTTAAATCTTGAGTTTAGATGTAGTTCATATATTGATACATGGTTGACACTTGTTTTGTACATCCTTTATTAGGTACAACTTGGTTGGCTGATTGTACTATTAACCTGTTCTATGACATCAAAAATATATACTACCTAAGTGATAAAATGTACATGTTATGTATATGTGAAGATAGCCATTTAATGAATTTACCTAATCATTTCTAGTTTAGTTTACTACTACTTTTCAAAGTTCAGCGTGTAGAGATATATCATTTAGTTTTTGTAATAACTTCTGAAATAGATTCCTTCTTAACATACCTATTTAAAACTACTAAAAAGTTACAAGTGTGTTTGAAATAAATATTTATGACGATCACATATTCAAAAAATATTTCTGAAGTAGATATATATACATTTAATATCTATAGACTATTATTAGACAAACTTAAGTAGGTAAAGGCAGGAATAACAAATTTCACTCAGAGTATTAACTGGAAAAGTGGTGATGATTTTAATGATGATGACATGGTATTAGTAAAGGTAAAATTCATCATTTATACAGCCATATTTAGTTTGGGTCTGGTGCAAGTCTAAGTTGAAGTCCTTGAGCATTATTATTATTTGGAATAAACTCCCTATCATTAAAATACAGTAGATCTCTATTTAAAGTAGCGTCGGGCAATAGTCTGATCTTAAAAATAATAGCAATTCAGCATCTGCACTCTTAAAAAAATGGCTAGAAAAACTAAACAAATCTTCTATTGTTGTTCTTGTTGTTCATGACCCAATAGGCACTTCTCTAAGCTTGTGTCACGGAACATCTGTTTTAAAAAACAATAAAGGGTTGACATTTGACAGTAGGTTGTAAATTCTGTCTCGTCGAATCGTCAGAATGGTCAATAAAATTGTCTGGAGTCCTTGACACACAGACACAGTGTAGACGAGGTTTTATAGTCCATAAACATTTTACTAGCACGACCTTGGGTAGGGTCTGCAGTAAGGTCGTTGCACTCAGTTTTACTGCTATTTCGGTGTTCTCAGTTATGATTAGATGGGGCCGAAATGTTTGTATTTGTCGCTGCGTTCCACTATTATCTATGAGTGCTCGTTCGTGTATCAGAACATATGGTTGCTAACGCTTTTATAGGCTAAGTACTAAGTGTTAGTTATGTATGCACATTTATATAAGAATATGGCGGTGTTTCTATTATAGATAGGAAAAAAATGAACTGTAGACATAGTTAACAGTGGTTAAATGAAAAACGTTTGAGCTCATACCACAGTTAGAATCCCGTTATTTTAAACACTTATTTATCAACGTGAGAAAGTAAGTGTTTTTTCCATGTCCAAATACAATCCATTAACTTTTTTATGAAGCACAATACATTACCTGACCGATGTTTAAAAAAACAAAAATACTTTGTTTACGTTATTGAGCAAGTACATTCCAAGAAACTTTAATAGCGTTGCGTCAAAATAACGGGAGATCCGAAACAAAAGTCCTTTGTGACTTCAATGGAAGGGTTGTTTTTCTTTCGAACGCAATAAAAGGGTTTGAGGAGTGACTTTGTTACCCTTTCTTTGTTTATTGTTCTTTTTACGGCGATGTATTGCACAAAGTGTCGTTTTGTGCAATATTTTTTTTATTTCCTGGCTTACATTGTCCATTTTTGACCACTGGGGCGATGTTTAAAAAATGAAGTACACTTACACACTTTACAAAAATATACGAAGAGCACGCCTTTTAGGAGTACCTTGAGGTAGTTAATAGTGTAACATTGAATCCAATCTGTGCTTGACGTGATGTTTGTGTTTTAAATTCACCTCATTGCTGTAAAAGTATCTACATAAATTATTTTTAAATTTTCTAAGTGGAGTTATTCTTATGGTCGGTGTAAACCACCACCTCACGAAGACTAATAGCTAGTGTCAGTTGCGGCAAGTATCTGTTTATAATTGATTGTTTTCCATTCCTCTTAACGCATATTAATAAGCTCATGGACGTATGCAATACAGGCATACGTCTCGGCAACATTTTTCTCCTTAACATTTTCAAACAAGAATGTATATAAACATAAAGCAAACGGAACAATATCATCACATCTAAATTTAAAAATCCAATCTCAGCGTGGAATCAGAGCTGAGTCCCGACATTCCTTCTTTTTATCCTCCGAAGTTTCTTATCCTACACGACATAAATCGCATCGACCCGTATAACTCTCTGCGGCCATTAAAAAGATAAACAACTTAATATAGGTATAATAATAAACAAGATGGAGCCACGAAGCCGCTCAACCGACTTACTTAGATCCCTGTACACACCGTTCATAATTTTATTTATTCACGAAACCGTAAATATCTGTAGGAATAATTCCGAAGGCTCTTTGCGGGGATTAAGGGGGCGATGCGGCCCTGAGAAAATTATATTCGGCTATAACAGTTATCATGCATCACCTGGAGGAAGCTTAATGTGCCTTTTCGCAATCTCGAGGGCGGCGCGAGCGACGCCGCGCTCAAATTACTTTTTCAAAGTATTTACATGTAAATAGAGTTGGCGTGTTTCGAACTTTGCGGTGGTGTATGCTTTTGAATATCTGCGTGTTGTGTGTGCCTTAACTATTTAAAGTGGACTACAGATTAATTTGTTTTTAAACCTCAACGAAACTATTTTAGCGAAGTTACAGTTATAAATTTTTACAAGTACTTTAGGTCACAGGACCCCCTCAATTATTTGACAAGAGGTATTTGATTGTTTTAGAGCTTAATAATAATAATAATATTTTTTTTAATATATTAATAAATAATAATATAATATTAATATAATATAATAATAATATAATAATATATATAATATAATAAGTAATAATAATATTAGTTTTAGAGCTGGTCTATGTTTATTATGTAACGAATCTAATCCTTTTTAGTTTACTATTTGACTTGCACTACTCTTATAAAAGCGCTTTATACGCTTATTTTTCCAACTAGGTATCAGTAACTAAAACAATTGTCACAATGTTGAGCAAACTTAATATCCCGTCCTCCAACCTCTCTCGTTCCGGCGATCTCACAAATTTATTCATACATTCATAGGCGAATAAATCTGACGTTCTCTCTTCCACACAGAATTATCCCAATTTGCCATTCGCCGAAAACTCTTTGAGGTGATATCGCTTAAAAAGCACACCCTATACATAAAGCCTGTATAATTATCATCCATTCTACTTATAAACTTTCATAACGGCCTATACGTCGACTTAACCTCTACTTTCGGGGTTCGCCGGGTGCCGGGCCAACACCCCGGGGTAAACCCACCCTCTCCTTATAATGGGCGTCTAAGAAAAACGGGTGCACGGTTCAGAATAGAAAATGCTCGTTTGGAAATAGCTTCGGTGGAAAGCTAGCGATTTATTCGTGCTACGGGATACGCTCAGAAAATATCCAAGAGCGGATTTTTAATGGTGCCATTGTTTCTATTTTAAACGTGGCGTGCGAATGGAATACTTAAGTTTGAGGCGTTTTATTGCGTTATGTGTACCTAAACCTGCAGCTTTTTGAATTATTCAGAAAACATTGCGGCGTGGCTCGACTTAATTTGAATACTTTTGTCTTAGTGCCTCAATATAGGTTGTTTAATATAAATAAAAGTTACTGACGACATTTTTAATACGTAGAAACTAGTTTATTCATTCACTTCTTTATTTACACGACCAAGTCAATACTGAGTGACCCAGTTTTGGTTAGTTGAATAAGTACCTACCTACTGAAAAGTGTTAGTGAATAAATCGATTAAGATATAGGAAAAATTGAAACGGTTCAGGCGGGTTCGAACCCGCGATCTTTCCCTTACAGGGGGAATGTTCTGACCACTAAGCCACAGAACCCTGACACCATCCAAATTCTTTTATACTTACATCCGCCTCACGGCGACGTATGAATAAAATAGTTCGTAAAAAATGGTAAAACAATGTGATGCTGATAGTATTGCAAGTATGTTAGAAGGGCCATGATGGGAGGGGAGGCCGGGGTTAGGAGATCATCGGTTCTTTATCAGAAAGTTAATGCTCTTTTTTTATTGTAATAATGATCTATCTACTTCATGTTTCATACCTACTGACATGACATGTGTGTATTTGTAACATAACAATACTAGGTACAAATTTGAAAAAAAAAACAATATTTTTAGCCCTAGTTGTTGCCCACTAAACATGCCAAAAACTTAGAAAAACATTAAAAAAAGTTTTACATGTATAAAATGCATTTATTCTTATTAAATCTTATAGTAGGTATACTTAGACTCACCATTAGGTAGACCTTGCGCATCATTGCCACTGCTATGGTACCTATAAAGAACAAAAACAAACATTATTGACATTATACATTTAATTTAAAACCTACACACACGTGAAGTAATCATTGATATGAAAGCTAAGCTCAGTACTGAACGATTGCCTATCTCACGATTGAACGCGCGCTGCCTTTTTACACCACATTATAAGCGGCGATATTACGTCCGTATTTCACTTATAATTCGCTTTTTGACGGAGAGGGTGCGCGTGCATGGCGCAGGTGTGGTATAAATGTTATAGTGTGTACTAAGCTTAACATTAGCTGATTGATACAATTGGCGTGTACAAAGAAAATATTATCTAATTAAGGGAGTCAAAGTTTGTTCGTCCCAAGCAATTGTTGCCGACGGTATAACTTATTGTTATATCTGTATAAATTGAACCATTAATAACGTTTAATTACCAGCTTATAAGACGATGCCGACTCAATTTAAAGTTTTGAAAACAACATAACTAATCTATTTTGAATATATATATAATTAGTGAGACGTAATTTTTTATCTCCGGAAGATATAAAAATGTCTAAAAATAATGAACTAATAACATACCCGGAGCTTTCGAGCTAAAGCAAAATATATTAGTAGGCAAGTAACACATCGTTCCAGCGGTATAATGAACATGGCTCCCTCTAGCGAGACCATTAATCAACCCCCTTGCACCCGCACACCCCATGCTCCTCCGAACACAGATCCCCTCAAAAAAGCCCCCTCTCTCCCCTCACCCGCTTAGAATGTTTCCAATTCATCACGAGACCCCGCCCTTGACAACTCTATATGAGAATGCCGCGGTCCAAAAGTTCCGGATCGTTGCTCTATACAATAGAGTAAGACGGCTGCTTAGGAACTTTTGGACCGCACCGGTCTCAAAGTCCCCGACCGTATTTTGAGAGCGATGTTTCTGAAAGTGTTCACGGACTTTTGGACAGGCGAGTGTATTTTCTTGTGTTATCAACTCGGCTGTGTGGCGGCCATTACTAATAAATTTCACCTTACCTTTATTTTTTAACGCAGATCCGATGTTGTTTCGTCGCGTTTTCACTTCTTTTTATTGTTAGGAAAGGTACTCAACGAGAATTTTAATTAACGAAATGGGTTCTTAGGTAGTTACGTGCTACCTGTTATTTTTATATTTGTATTAAATTCCGATGTTTGTGTTTTTGCATCATTAAATACCTACCTAAGGCATAATAATATTGACAAATTATCGCTGTTTTAGTCCAATATCTTTTTTTTTTGCTAATGGCCCTATTGGACACCGTCCTATAAACTGCCACCATGGCCCACAGATATGAGTGTGAGATACGAGTATAGGAATAGAATTAACTAGGTAAGGTTTCTGACACCATTATAAATCATAACATAATGTAAATAGATAATTATGTGTTAAACACTTAAAAGGTTCAGTTCGTATAAGACGTACCTAATACGTTACTCTGAATGTACCTATTCTAGAATCTGCTGGCGTGTCATAGGTACTATACTTAGTTTGAGTCTAGAAAACGGTGCGTAATATGACCTAGAGGTGTAGGAGGTAGGACACCGCGGTATTTCCGCCCAATTGAGCAGTCCGACTGGGAAGTACCTCCGCCCTACAGAATACCGCGGCTATAATAACTTTGTGTTGTGTTCCCAGCGGTGAGTAGGGTAGCCAGAGCTCACTGGAGAATTTGTGCTGTTAGTGGGAAGATTAAAGGCTTGTCCTGCTTTGTCTCCTACACTGACGGCACAGAAACTCTATATTTACAGGGTTGGCAGCGCGACTGTGACTCCTCTGGTGTTACAAACGCCCATAGGCCACGGTAACCACTTTCCATCAGGTGGGCCGTGTGCTTGTCTGCCATCTCAGCGGTATAAAAAAAACCTAGATATATAGAAGATTATCAACCACTTGTGTGGCGTAGCGGGTACCGTAGAACGTTCAACTGCTAAATTACACGGCGCCTTTTTCTGCGGGCAAGTAATGCTCGTGAAGGAGGAGGCGCGGCGGGAGCTGCTGCGGGATTGAAGGAGGATCCCTAACCGCGCTCCCCACGTACTGAGGCAGCTTGAGTGTCGGAGGTAGCAAAATGACCTCCGCTACCCATGAGCGCAGGCCTGAGAGTAGCGGGCGGGGCCGAACGTCGCCCTAGCAGAAGCATGCCGCGGCATCGGTGCGCGGATGCGTGCCGTCACCTTTTCTAGGGACAAATTGTGAACTCCGTGGTCCCCAAACCCGAGGAGGGACAGATCGAGAGTGATGGCCTGGGTCGACCAGGATGCGAGGGATAGGTATGTTTGTCAACATCACTGACCAACAACGACCCACAGGCGCCGTGCTTTTTAGTCGATTCGAGTCCGACGAAACTCTGTAATAAAAAAAAAAGTGACGAGTTCTATCCCCACTCAGTGCAAATATTTATATAAAACTTAACGTACTTATAATTTGATTAATACGTTTATCTGCAATCTAGAAATAATATTTTAAGCTTATTTGGTCTGGAACAGCGCTACGTAAAATATCCCAAAAATATTTATTCATTTATTCATCGTAAGTCAGATATCTATGGGTACGGGCATTTTGATTTAAATTATAACATTAAATCATAATAAACCAACATTGAACTATCTAGTTAGAAACTATGTCAGGCTTGGGTCGACAATAGCCGTTTAATAGCTTGGCACATTAAACGGATAGTAATTGCCGTTCATTGTGCCCGTTGAGCACACACAGCCTGATAATATAGACACCCACGCATAACTATGTATTTAGATAAATACATACATAATTATCAGCTTATAACCTTTATTTAGGTATGCAGACGTAGCAAGTGTGAGTCTATAAAGGGTCGAATAAATAATGGTTACTTGACCAACGGTGAAAGATAAGAAAAGTTATTCCAGCAAAAAAATTGTGTATACCTACTTACAAAAAGTTATTACAAAAATTGCTTTTAATTTCTTTATTTTACATGGTATTAATTTTTATATTTAATGAGAAATATACTTTGATAATAGTTTTATTTTACAATGAATACATATACAAATCAATACAATTCAATTGAAAATTAAAGGTAAAACTATTATTAGGTAGCTACTAAAATACACTAAAATAAAATAAACATAAAAATTTACAATGATAATCTTATATTTACCTAGTCAATTTGAAATGGCTAAAAAATAATATGCCTGTATAGGACTGGTATTATTTAATTCATTAATTAATAGCAATAATACACAGCTTCTTAATGTAATTTAAATAGGGAATGGAATCTATAGTGGGAAACCAATACAAAATCAAGCTAAATAAGTGATTATTATCGGACACTTTTAGATTTTGAGTTTCAAATGCGGTTATTTAGATCAACATTTTCAATATATTTAATTCAAATTACTTATAAAAATTCGTGATCGATATCTGTAGTGCCTATTTTAATGTGATTAACATATTTGACAAAGATTATGAAATAGGAGGTATGTGGATATTAAATATTTATACATTTTTCTAATTCCTAACTAAACAAGTTAGTTTCCTTAATTATAAAAATTATTGTACATCAATTTATTAACAACATAACAGTACAAGACTTGTAAAACTTAGATCGGTTTATAATTACCAGTTCTTATTAATTTTATTCATCTATCCAACCATTAAATGAATTTATTTTTTGACAATAGCATGAATTTACGTCATACCCTGTTATTTCCAAAAAATCTAAATCCTTTTACATTTTTTGTTTTTCTAGCTAATAAATACCTACTAAATTGATTTAACTAGTTGGTAAACTACCTATGTCATTAATGTCTAGACATGTCTAAATAAGTAAACCATAGAGAGATTGAGGTCTCTCTATGTTGACTTTTACGGTATAAAACTGAGTAGGTATATTTTTTAGGTATTAAATACCATTGTTTTGTTTCATCCGTTCAGGAATATCCGACGGCACAAATTAATTCAAAAAGATAAAAGAAGTGCTAGATTATTCATTTACTTATTTATTTGGACTACTAGTAGTTGTCACTTGTTACATTAACACTTACATCAAAAGTTAAATTAAGTTTAATGCAAAACATTATGAACCAAAGGAACTTCGGTCAGCGAGTGCCGACGGCGGCGACTGGTGTGACATTTTATATATCTTCTAAAAGTTTGTCTTGTAAGGTAACATATAAAGAGTACAAATATTCATGTATTAGGACATTATATTTAACATCCTATAGTGATAGTGTTAATGTTAATCTAATTTAAATAAGTAAATAATAGAAAATTGATATTCCTTACCTACTCTTATTGTCTTTCTATTTTCTCTTGCATTTTATATATATATCTAACTATTTTATAGGTTTATTATTATTATTAAATCATTTATTTCCGAAAAGTATCCAGTGTTAGTCACAATGTTGCTTGTAAACTAGGGTTAGTATACATTTATTTAATAAAATTATGGTCAGCAGTGTTAGTTAAACTATTGATGATTAGGTAATTAAACATTAAGGTTTCCTTCCTAAGCTTCTTAAATTCTAGAATTTGTTGTTAGAAATTGACTGTAAATTCTAAATAATTAGGTACCTATACCTACCTTCTCTATAGTTATGGCATGGAAGGTTTTAAAGTTAGATAGAGGCTAACTTAACTTAATAAGCGTAATAATATAAATAGACCATCTTGTAAAATTGTTTTTATTGTCATTCATTAGTGTTGAAAGTTACTTTGTAATTATTGTGTGTCTGTAAGTATGATCATTACCCTTTGTAACGATTCAACACTGATTGCAATGAAATTAGAAATATACACATAATAATATAATATTTCGATCATGTGTACCTGATATTGAAATTATAATAAGCGTACAATAATGCTGGCTACACGAAGTTTCTGCTACCTAAGTATTTGAAACGATATACATATCAAAGTAAGTGTTTCTGAAAACTTCATTAAATAAATAATTTAAAAAAATAAATAAAAAGTTACACACATTTGCGTATTAACTATAGTTTATTATACACTTCAACAAAAAATATCAAATATTAAAATTAGCAAAACCGTCTTTCTATTACCTAAATCACGAATTCCATAATAAAGAGAATAATTTCACAAATGTCAAAGAAAGTAGCCATTTATATCTAAATACCACTTCACTGTTATAAAACACAATCTTTATCACGATTCTCAAATCAAGAGGCGATAAACAAGTCATCAAATCAAACATCAAATTCTATAAACGAATGAAACACACAATATTATTACTATATGTGTATATTTACATAATAAAAAACGTAAAGTGTAGGAGTAAGAGGCTTTTTATAATGCTACAAACGGGTTCGTGTACACTACGCCTACTAGTTCAGAAATAAAGCGGCCCATTACAAATCGTTTCCAAAACACTTTCAGTAATGAGTGCGATCGTAAGTTCAACCAGTAAATTACGGGAATGCCATCTCCGATTTCTTGGTACAAGATAGAGCAGGTAGCGGTGCATGAAGCGAAGCGGGTAGCGGATTGTGTCCTCCAAAAATGGTACTTAAATATTAACCTACTGTTGTCTTATCGTCGCTAAGTGTCATATAATTATCATGTAAGTACAACTGTTTTACATAAAGCAAGAGCATAAAAAAGGAATCGAAAATTTAATTTAGAGTGTTTTCCACAGCTGGTGTACTTATCGCACTTCTGATATGTAATGATAAAAAACACTCAGAGTTATAAATAGTGTTTTATTATGATATTAACATATTTTTAAATAAACGTCTAACGTCCATACGACACAAAGTAATCAAAAACATAACATAACATATCATAAACTCACGCCTCTATCCCCGAAGGGGAAGGCACAGGTGCTAGCCCACATTTTGTCAGTTTGTGTTTAGGTCCCAATGCCTATTGCCATTCACCGGGCATTTATAAACCTGCAGTAAGTTAATAGTTATTCAAAATATTGATGAATAAAGCCTTAGCCTGCTTTTATTGCCTCTGTGGCGTAGCGGTAACTGAGACAGCTGGCCGTGTGAGTTCTCTGTTACAAAATTTTCAGTACCATATACCTATATGAAGTCAATTCAAATTCCTGGTAGACCGTGGGACCGTGAACAATGTTTACGTGTGTGAATTTAGATGTGCCTCACTTCAGTCAGTTATTTCGACAATATAGGCAGATGATATAATACACCTCGTGCTGAAGGTACTCAAGAATCAGTTCCTTAGCTGACAGCACCTATAAGGAAAACCATAATTTAATAAATTTATTTTAACTCAGCCTCAGATGCATGGCTCGACTCCACAATAGTGCCCGGAATACGGCAATAGGCTCACCCACTACTACGTGGGAACGAATACGATGATTGGAGAAATGCGAGAGAATTCACCTCTACCTTACCCTCTGGGGATAAGGGCGTGATTATATGTAGGTATATATGTATGTATAATTTGTAATCAAAAAGTGAATTTACATTTTTTTTGTACGGTTATAGAGATTTCAAGTACAGGATTTAAGTAGGTACTTGTTTGCACGTTTTACATCCACCAAAAATTACCTTATACATATTTGTTACAACGTGTATTGAAACGCTTTCGTTCAATACTTGCACCGTATTGGAAGAACAGCACCAGTGCGGGACTAGTTTATTTGCAATAAAGAAAGTGGAATCCCGGGTTACTCTCCAATTACCGGGATATACGCGGCAATCCCGGTGACGTGTGGCCTAGTCCCGGGTACGGCCTAGCAATTATACATATTGCGAGAGAAGCCGTTCCTATATATTGCAAACGTGGTACGACTGGAAAAACTATGAATTTGTTTGGGTTCTTTTTAAGAATTTCTAAAACAATTACATATTTTATTACTACTAGGTATAAATTTAAATGCGATATTTTGTAATTTTCTTCAAGTTTCTTCTTAAGAATATCTTGTGGGTAAGTACTACATTTTAAACTGTCGTATTCCATGATATACAATATAGTTAACGGGAACTAACGCAACCATGGTATATATAGATTAGATACATCAATCAATTAGCTCACTGCAGTCCATTGCTGGACATAGGTCTCTCCCAATGAGTGCCATTTCATCCAATGTTCTGCCTATAATACACAATACACATATAAATACATAATACATTTGATTTGCTTGATAAATTAAAGCACCAAAGTGTGTAACTCGTGGGTACTTTAAAGATTGAGCCGTATTACGAACCGGTAATCAAAGTCGTTTTTTTAATATATATATAGAATAAAACGTGTTTTGAATTCGAAATGACCGGAAATAATGATGATAATTAATTGAAGTCACAAGATTTGCATTTCTTAGAGTTTGTGAGAGTTCTCATGATTCTACTTTTTGCTTTTTCCAGTTTGTTTTTTTCCCTTACCTTCAAATAGCAACATGTAACTTAAAAATCAAACAGTAAACGTTGTTCTTAATATTATGTAAAGCTTTTGAGCTAACGTTTTCGGTATTAACTTAGAATGTGTTAATTTCTTACCGATGACAACTGTACATAAACATGATAAAAGAATTTTACACTGACGGCACAGAAACTCCGTGTGCTTACAGGATTTGCAGCACGAGTGTGACTCCCTTGGTTTTCCACACATCCATAGGCCACAGTAACCAGCTTCCATCAGGTGGAGCGTGTGCCTGTCTGCCACGTAAGTGGTATAAAAAAAAGAATAAATGTATGTTGTCTTTTCAATATTTCTTACTCAGTTTATAGTCAAAATGTTGTAATTAAGTTAATAATTTCCAAAATTAAAAGCAATCTAATTTCATAGTAGATATACAAAAACCAAATGAAAATCAATCTTTTTTCACCCACAAATGTCGTCAGGGCAATACCGATAGTCGTTTATTTCCCCGATCGTCTTTCCGTACGCACATCGTCTTAACCCCCCGACGGCGATGTGGGACAGACAGGCCCGGGAGTACGCCCGTGGGACACATACACTAGTTTTTCCAAGCATATCTTATTGCTCTTTTGTTGATACCCGAGGCCGTTAGTTTCATCGCTCGGGGCACATGGGATAAGGCACTGCAAGGTTAGGTATACAGACATTTTATATAGAATTGTATAATTCACAAAGTTATAATACATTCTGTTAAAAACTTAGCAGTAATCTTTTTATACTACCTATATGATTTGATACAAAAGTACGGTTTTTAATTTTTACAACACTATGGCGCAATTTAAAGGTAGTGAAATCAGCTGCTGTGCTCATATTTTGATTTACGTTACATTCGTAATAACGAGATAATAGAAACGGGTGTGGCACAACTTGGATATTACTTTAAAAGACCTAATTCCCCGATTCGCCTATATTATTATAATAATATAGGCGAATTATTATTACTACATACCTACCTATCTTTTATAAGAGAAGGCATGAATACAATTTTCATAATTCAGCAATTATTGCAGTGTTATACCAAATTTACATTCAAACAGTACCAGAGTAAGATTTGGAAAGGATTAAAACATGCAAATCAAACAAGTACCTATACTAACATTGGGGATGGCCCCTACGAATTGCGACCCTTCTCGTCTTATTTATTCATCCAAGTTGGAAAAATGTTGTTTTGTTTACTCCCTGTACCGTCGCGGGGGAGGTCAAATTCGCTACAATAGCAACTTCACTGATTTATTATGTAAGAAGAGGATATTTGTGATTGTTTTGTTACTTTAAACCTTAACTATATTTATGTAACCAATAGTATGGATGGTAAAAGAAAATTTTACTACGTTGGTGTAATAGGTATGCAAAAAAAAAGTTTGTCTGCCACTGCAGACAAGCATAAGGCCCACCTGATGGAAAGTGGTCACCGTGTCCTCTGGACGCGTGCAATACCAAGAGAGTCACACTCGTGCTGCCAACCCTGCATGCATTGAGAGTTTCTGTTAAGATGTTAATATATGAAATATAACGTTGATGAGGTTTGTTGCGGGCATCGTGTAACACGCACTCTTAACAATTAACACAGAACAAAAATAAATACTATACTTGGGTAAGTTACTTAGACGTTTAATGGGTTAAGTCTTCGTGTGTAAACATGTATTTAAATCACAAGCTTATCTTCCACTGCTTTTGTACTAAAACGTGAAAAAAAGAAAGAAAATGTTCAAGAATAATATTTCATTTGTTGTAAATATATCGAGTTTTGGCGTAATTTTTTTTCACGACCTCATTAGATGCTTTTTCAAGCGCCACTCAAAGGTCTTTTGATTAATTTTGTATTAGTACAGTAACCGTCCTGTCATTGTTCAATACTGAGTGAGTTTCAATAGCAAACCGTCTGGACATCATAATCCTCTGGGAGCATTATTTTTGGCACATTCAACGCAATGTTATGCTAAATAGATTAAACGCGATGTCTGGAGTACTACTCACACTATACCTATATCTATGAATAAAGGTAATGTAACTTATAGCCAATTTCTTGTTTTCTTTAAGTTAAAATTTAACGATTCCATGGTGCCCATGACCTACTTATTAATGTTTGCCTGATCTGAAGGGAATTGAATTTCCTATATTTCGAACTCCTATAATATAATTTATTTTAAACTTTCAAGGCAGTATAACTTTCTCTGGGAGTTCCTAGGTGATTGTTATACTATATATAGGTATAATGTTTTCTAGCCTAGCCTAGAGTCAAAATAATCTCCTCATTTTAGTGTGGATGCAGTTAATCGCAAAAATGTTAATGTTCATTCTAACAATAGACGTTTTCAATGTGGAATTCTAAACTCCATTGTCACTATTCCAATATAAAATTAAACTCATTGCCATTTCCCTTCTCACAAACATTTTTGAATTAATTTTCTTTGAAAGAACATTTTTGAGCGTCGCTGACTTCTTTTATTCCACCCCAACGCTACCCTTTTTAAGGGGATTTCTTTATGTTGTGAGAGCTCATTCATAGCGTCCATCAAGACGATTCCAAGCATCGTTACGGTCTCGGCAAATGTACCGAAATCATCGCTTCACTGCGGAACGTCGGTCGGTGTGGCGTACGGACATATTGTACTTACCTAACCTAGTAGATATTGTAATAAGTAGGTAGTCGGGTATTTGATTCAATTTGGATTTTCGGTTCCGGAATTAAATTACTGAGTAACTTGTACGGGATGTTTGTGCGTTCGCAGTTCGTTTTGTGCGAGTTCTTTTAGTTAGTTCAAAGGAAATATGTTTGAAATTTTGTTATAACTAAAGAAGAACTGTTGGAAAACTTGGGCTGTTATTGTAGAACTGATTGTTTACTCTAGTTTCTTCTTTGGACCTTAAGATATGATGTTTATTTGTTTATGAACTTTTATTCGTATTATTTGAATTTTGATAAAATTTTTAGATTAGCCACAAATAGCAAATTGTCAAAAAAAATTGACAAATAAAAATGAAGATTCAGGTACAATGGAGTGGTCCTATCAATTTAAACAATTACCTATAGATATCACCAAATAATTAAGAATTAATAAGAAAGTTAAACAATATCCGAAATGAAATGAACGAATAAAAGTAGCTTTGATATCAATAATGATACGAAATTTTAGGTGCCTAAGTAGGTACTTTGGTTAAATCACAACAAAAAATCATAAAACAGTAAACAAATATATCAAGAAGCTTTTTAATAATTTAAATTCCGATTCAAGTCTTCGTAGAAATATACCGACAAAGCTTGTGGACATTTTGCGGCGAGAAATTTTGTTTTAATAAAGGCCCTATTGCGACCACCGCAGCCGTCGCTTCGCTGATATTACAAACGAACACCCACTAATGCCCTCTTTTCATATTACGCTGAAGCATTATTATGTGCTTAGGGTTGACAATCTCTGGCTTATGTCGTGTCTGAGATCAAAGTAAGGAATTATGACTGAATATTTTACTAGTATTATCTACATTTTAAATTTCTGTTATCGTTTTTTCTTGTTTAAATACGCGTTCTTTTGTTCAAATATTAGGAAGAAGAATTTGTCATTAAACATCTTATAATAAAGTAATTTAGAATATAGTCGCTTAAATAACAATTTTGCCGCCAATATAGCGTACAAAATCATTTAGTCAACCCTCGTAAATGAGGCTTACAAACAAAATAATATAGTGCTGGTTCGTAGGTTACAATGACCACCGCGTGTTGTGCCCGAGAATGTTGGCAATTAAGATTGGCGACTCCCCACGTAGTTAATCCAAAAATACGTGTGTTGGGTGTTTATTGACTACCGTTGGCATTTAAGGGTTGGCTTCCAGAAAAGCCATAGTTATTGGTATTTTGTTTATTCAATAAAAATTGCCTGGTAATAATATTTTTTCGTATAGGTACTTCATTGATTCTACAACAAATCATAAAAAAACAATGTTTTAGTGTTTACTACTACTTTAAGTTATCTCAAATATGTCTTTTATTACTTTCCAGAACAATGAATCCAATTTTAAAGCAAGTTTTTCTATGGACTTAAATCGGAAAAATTTATATTATAACGAAATACTTAGAATAAGTCTAGCATAAGCGATCTAAAAAAAAACAATTAATGTATACCTATATTATTACCTGATACATAAAAAGATCGAGTCAATGAATTCCTAAACAGAAAAAAAATAGAAGTCTCTAATGTTAAATATTACTTCTTTAAATACCTAAGTATTAAAGTAATACCAATTTAATTAACTGTTTCTAGACTTTTATAAAAACTACCTCACCTGAAGTTAGCATCTTAATCCGATGCGCTTTGTGCATACGAGTACTTTTAAATAAGTCATTTAAGTAATATTGTTAGAAATTTACGCGAATATCATTGCATGCATTAAAAAAAAATAACGTAGCCTATCACAATATACCTATGTATTATAATCTTAAAAGTTTTGCAAATTGTAATTATGTACTTATCTATTCTTGAAGAATCTAATCCTATACTTGTTTAATCAACTTCAAATTGCCAAAGATTCCAAGATAAAACTTTAAGAAGTAATTACCTATTTAAAAGTTAGCAAGTAAAACTCAGTGGAAATCGTGAGTACCTAATAAGGGGCATAGAGTGGATGGAGGCTCCAGTCCGGCACGTCGGCTTTATGGACCGTTAGTGCTACTGAAATCAATAAAAGTACCGGAATGTACCGCACATGCGCAATCGAGACACCCACTGCTACTGACTCAGCTACATTCATTTTATAGCCACTTGTATTTGTGTCTATGGCCATTTTGTACTCTTTACTGTTGACGAAGTAAAAAGAAGGGAGAAATTAATTGGCACGGTCGTAAATACCGGCAGTGGTATAACATAGGGTTGACTTTTTCTACCGGGATAATTGAATGTTTAATAACTTTTATTAGGCTCGCTGTTTTTCTTTTTGCTTTTTTGTGCTGATTGCTTTTTACTATATCGTGTTCATGCAATTTATTAATCAAGAGCATATTTATGATATAATTTATGACATAATAATGAAGTTACCGTTCAAGTTTAAACCGAACTTAGTTCTAGCGATTATGTCATAATGTTACCTATATATTTATTACAATTTTTATTTAAACAATTTGAACCTACTTATTTTCTATTACTTTATTGTAAAGATGTTTGAATAGGCAAGAGCTTTAAATGTAAAAAGAATAACTGAATGGAGAATAAATATAGTCTCTTGGAATTTATTTATTCCAAGCACGTGGTACTGGAATATATCGTATTTACTTACTTTGAATATTGCTTCGTTATTATTAATAATTCTCTATAACAATCTCTGTGTGTACCTATAATGTGTTCGTAATAAATTGTAAAAAACACAGGTTCAAGCAACTTTAATATCAATTTCGAAGATAATAAGGTTGATACGTTTCGGGGACAGTCAAATGTCGCGTCGTATTGAAACTTATTTGAAGAATCTTTTTATTTATTGCACAGATAGAACGACCGGTAAGCAAGAATAGATGGGGTTTCGTGCTGTGACTAATGGAGGCTGCTTTCATACAATCTTGTATAAGTTAACATTAGTTTGGATTTATCGCACAATGAAGATATCTCAGCTCCACCCACCGAAAACGATTAATTAGGTGTTTTATCTTAAAAAAAATCTGAATTCGAAACTTACTGATCAAGTAATTTATTATTATAGGCGCATTTAAGACATTTCGATTAACTTTACATGTTAATCAGTTGCCTTTTTTTGTAAATGATTGCTCTAATAATTTATAAATTATCAAACGCTTTTAAATGCAATTTGAACAACAATTTTGAGGATCGTCCTCATAAAATCCTTTCAAACATATCAGCTAACATAACGAGAACTATAAATCACAGTTGAGGGAAAATTTACGAACATAACAATTTACAGCGTATTTTACGAGACTTTTATGAACTGTCCGACCATCAAATACGTTTTATTATTAAATCACTATTCGTTTAACAATTTCCCGGCCATCAGCCATCAACGACAAAGCTGATATGGCTTTTAACGGCACGACAATTAATTAAAAAGGCATAAACGCCACTTTTATACACGGAGAGCCTATAAAGACTAACTTTTATGCGTCGTAAACGCGATTGTCTGTAGACCCTGACGACTTCGATACCGCAGCTTTGTGGGGTGATGCCGACTTACTGTTCCAAGCTCTTAAATGAGAACGACCGACAACATCTTGAAAATTTATATTTGTTTTTATTCCACTAATATTTGTTTACAATTAACGAGCCATAACCGAGTTGTTGGATGAAGAGGTGTACCTTGGGAGACACCTCCGTGATGACGAACAAGTGAAGAAACACATAACATAGGCATACCTATAAATTATATACTATACCTATCTATCTCTTTCATTATTTGACACGTTTGAAATCGAACACGTGTTTTCTTTTTCAAACGCGACCTCGTTTCATCCAGCGATTTCAGACTCTATTAATACGAAATATAAGTCGATAAAAAAGGATTCCTTACGTATTCAATAGCGTCATACAAGGCTTTCTAGTTTCTAAAGCGAGTCGTATCTATGAAAGAGGGACACGTCGACCAGACTATAACATTAAATCACGGAGATACTAAGAAAGAACACAAACATCACATAAAAGCTATTCCGATCAAAAGCTGAATGTCTCAGAAGGCGAATAAAAGAGATTTATGTTCCTCCCCCGAAAGGAAACTTGGAATGAAAATTGTGAGATTTTTTAAATAAACCATTAGAGAAAAAGTTCCGGGCCATTTGAGGCGGTTTATTGTGGCACTATCGGGCGCCATTGTTGACTGCAACGTAGCTATTAATACGAAGATGTAGATTACGTAGAAACGGCTTTAAAACGCGAAGTACCAACCTACAGTCATGTGTGGTACAGAGAATGTGCAGGTACCATCGGATATTGTCTAAAATATAATATTCGATAGTTATGCGTGTTTCTTCAATCATTTTGCCTTCAATAAAATCTGCCTTCTTGGTTCAAGTTTATCTGCAGAAACCTACCAAGTCCTAAAAGAAGTTTATCTTTTAAAAATCTAACACAACCAGTATTTTTAATATATTATTCATAATACTTGCGTTTTCACAAAAATTTTGCAGACTATAAATCATGCAAATTTTGCCGTTATTTATAAAGATTATTGAGCACGATTCTTGTAAGTCGAGTCTAAAATCCCTAATAAATTACAATATACACATAATTAAGCGATTATCACAACAGCTTTATTAAAAAATATGTCACGCGATTATGTGCTATATGTATAAAACCTACCTAAAGTACACAGATATATTTTTGCAGAAACATTTGAGCATCTTACAGGTTCTATTTGGTTAGGGCCTTATTTCTACAGTTCTAAACATTTAATTTTAAATTTATTAATTGGGTGTATGAGTGAGTGTAAAGTGTATCCGTGTACAATTGAAGTTTGTAGTAGGTACATCTAACACCTTCCAGTGTTCCTCAGACCTGTGTATTTAAACTGTAGTCGAGATTTGCCTCCGAATTATGGCTCTAAAATGGAGTGTTTGTTACCATTAGTTTTTATTGCCAACCGCATCTTTTGATTACGTTATGTTGTGATTAAATTACTCTTTAAAAATATTATAAAAAATATTATTATTATGAGTTATGTAAATGATTTATGTCTTCAGAGAGATCCAGCATGAACAGAAAGTAACTGAAATTTTCAATATTAGGTAGAATTAACGCCAGGTACATCGATAGGTTCTTATTTACCTCTATAGGTAGATAAGAAGTTTCGATAGGTATCGATCAGGCAATACCTTAGCTACTTATATAATATCTTCAACGTTCGATGACCATAGTCCCAATATATCACACGAGTACTATATATACCCTCTTTACTATACATACCCATACAGATAGTTTTATAGATTCCTAAGTTTCCTAGAAACTGTTGAGGATTCATGCATACTTTAAACATTTTATTACGCATCGCAATATTTAATTTACTAAATTTAGTTAAGATTTACTACATGGTAATATGGTTATATCATACCAAATGCACAAAAATATAATAGATAATAATATAAAACGAACAGGATATAATTCTGCTACAAAAATGGCCGAATATATATAAAAGTAATGTGCTTTATACACGAATCCAAATCCCAAAGAAACGTATAAATACTTATCAAAGGTTATTTTTCGTAGCAACAGATTTATTTTCTAAGGGTAGCCGTATTTATTTGTGGAAGCAGTCAGTCAGGGGTTGGGGGTGGGGATGGTAAACACAGGAAACGGATCTGGCAAACTTTCCCGCGAAACCGGCAACGGGGAGATCGGGTATCCTGTTTGAATGGGGTAACAGTAGGTTTTGGGGACTGGAGGATAATGTGTATTTTTCATAAAATTTATAATTTTTTGGAATGTTTACAGGTACCTACTTCACGGACTCAACGATGGGTAGACGGCGTAGGGGTACACCGAGTCAGGCTGTCTGCGGCCACGGCCAGTGTAACCTGGTCGAAACATCGGGCACTTCAAAAGTAGGTATGTACCCATATGCTTACTTATAACATACTATCATGTTTTATTACCACTAGGTAATTCCCGTGAACATTATTGTTATAAAAAATTGTTTCCAATGTGACTCTCTATTTAGCTATTCTTCTTTATTTTCATCTTAGAGTTAATCCCAGTCGCATCTGAAGCTTTTACCTCGGAGTCTGGGGTCTGCTTCACCGGTCTAACTATGGATTTGGCTGAACTATGTCTAGCTCTAATATCTACTTAATAGCAAAGGCAAGACGTTCAAAATAATGAAGATCTGACGCTACAATCTTCCAAAATTTCTTTCTTAACAAAACAAAAGTTCACCCTTTGACCTCTACTGAAACAGTGTCCACCCTATTCTCTTGATATATTTATATATATTAATACCGGTTTATGGTCGAGAGATAAGTAGGTAGGGATAAATCTGATGATAGGCGGACCGCAATGTATCTAGAGCCCACTTTATTGTTTTACCGTCGGATTTATTTATTAATGTTCAAATTGTCTGAAAACGTAAAAAATAAATGTTAACGAGCTAAATAATCTGTGCTGTGATAGTATTTTCATTTTATTTTTATTACTGGTTACATGTATTTTAGATATTGTTATTTTTTATTAGTGATTTTATGTGTGCTTGTGTACCTATAGGTATGTGAGAGATTGTGTAGATATGCGCATACTTTGTAATACATTAATATTTTATGTGTGATACACGTTTTTGAATGTGTAGATACTGTCATAAAATTCTTTTTTTTATTTTAAAATGAAAAAGTGCACTCTTACTGTGACACCCTATATTATTATATAATATATTAATGTAGATACTTAAATAGCAATATGCATATTACGTCACTTGAGTTATTAAGGGGTGGGTAGTACTGTAATTGAGAATTCATCATAAAACATTCCCAATTAACACAAAAATACATACATACATATGATCACGACTTTATTCCCGATAGGTTAGGCAGAGATGAATTAACACTAACTTTCGCCAATCATTGTATTCGGTCACATGTTATTAGGGGTTTAGCCTAATGCTGTCTTCCGGGCACTATTGATGACTCGAGTCATTAAAAACAAAAATAGGTATATATTACTCGTATATGTAAAATAGTACTTAGTTATTTGACATATTGGTACGGGTATAAAAGCTCTTCTAGAGTATAATGAAAATTGCTGTTAAGAACCGTTCTTATTGCGTCATATTTTAACTGTTACATTAAACATTGAATTTAGACTATGTTTAGTAACTATAATATAACATGACTACCTAATCCTTTAAAAAAGTTTTTTCAACTTAGAGAACTGCTCGAAATCTTTACATAAATGTTTCCACTGAAAAAAAAACACATAAAATTCCAAGCATAACATTTTTTAACCCTCCGACGTGAAATATAAGTACAGAAACCAGTGAAATTAATATAACAAGCCCTAAAACCTATAAAACACATGCTTGCCGGGATGTTTTAAACATTTATTGAAGATATAAGGAAAGCAATTTTGATGGTGAAATGGTACAACTGGAACGTTTTGGTACATTACTTTCGAGATGTGTACAAAATTATGCTCTACTTCAGTGACGATTTCTTATAGCGATGTTTTAGCATGGAAATCACAAAGAGCTTGAAACAGTAGCTCTGAGTTTTGTTTGAAAATTTATAGACTAGTTTGTGTTACCAGAAATTTGGCGGGTTAAGAGAAATGCCAAATCAAATAGCCAGGTCAAATAATAGGTATAGATTGGGATAATTCTCATACATTTGAATCAGATTCAGTAAGAGATTCCCACCTTCGACATGCCAAGAATTATCAAGGAGCAGAGAGAGAAAGAGAAAAAGAGTACTTAAATACTAACTTAAATAGCTATTGAAGAAAATAAATTAGAAGTCATTAATATGCCAAAATACGTTCCTTAGATTTGGCCAAATGCGGTTAACAATCAGTCAAGTTTCATTAAAATCCGTCCTATACTTTTATATTGATACTGGGTATAACATACAGATTGAATAAATAATAAATTGTTAATTTTATATATTTTTAATGGTCTATATCCGAAATATTTAGTATTACTATATAGGTACAGACGTAATATTCCTGCATATTTATTTTTCATGTAACAAATTTAAAAACTGAATTGCTGGAATACTTTGATGTAGAGCAACTGTCTCACCATATCGTCCTTTCTCTAAGCAACATGCTATACCTACTTACTAAAGGGAGATTGGAGTAAAATATGAATTCAGCGCGTCTCGGCTGTTTCGTGCACACGCCACTTGTTTATCCTTTTAAGGGAGACTTCTCATTTCACACAACTGCTATGATTGCTATATAATCGCCAGCATACTGCGACCCACCTCACCTCCTCCGTCGATAGATGTAGCAAAGAAAAGAAAATAATATGAAAGAATGTCGAAGCTCAACAAAGAATGGTTGCAACGTTAGGCGTTTTCGTAATGGCGTCTCACGAATAAAAACAGATTTTCGGCAACTGATTATGAGTCCTAATACGTTTCGTTATGTTAGTTTTGTTATGTTTACTAGTTTGTTTATAGCGTGGTTATGTTGTTCACTTGTTTGTGAACATTTCCCGATATGACCTTACGTGGACATATATTTTATGCAGTACAACAATTAAGTATCTCCCATTTCCTACACAGGACAACACGTGCAGGTCTTAGATGTCATCCGCACACGGTGCAAAACATCCGATCAAGAACCAAGCGGTTCGGAGACTCTTTCCTCTGTCGCACCATTAAGGCCTGGAATTCATTACCAGCTCACGTGTTTCCTTCTTCCTACAGTCCCGGGTCCTTTAAGCGGGGCGTGAAAAAGCATATGATGAGGCCGTCAAGCTGAGTGTCACCATTGTCACACGGTATGTGTAAGTAATGGTGACCCTCTTTTCTGGGACTTTGCCTTCAGCTTACCATTAGGCAAGGCGAAGTCCAATTGACGTGACCTATATAAAAAAAAAAAAAAAGTATATAGGTAATTTTACTTCCTTACTTCCATAGTGGCATAAGTTTGTGTACGATTACGAGATCGATTTGATTTTGAGTTTCGAACTGGCGAGGTGAGATTGGCATACGTCCCGCAGATAGGGCACTATACAATACTCCCATTGGCTACATTCCTACAATACTGTAATAAATACTAGTTTGATCATGGAATCATCAAAGTACATTAAAAATTCTAACGAAATAGTGCGGTTGCAATATTTTATGGGTGTAATTCGCATGTTTTGGCATGGCATCAAAGTATTTTTGGCCCGGAAAGCACTTCATGAGTGCAGTTAGTACTGCCATCTGAAATAAATAACGATTATTCAGAAAATATACACCCTCATTATACAATTTAACCTGATCCTGTTAACTCCTAAAATGAGACAAAATAACCTTGTTATGTAATTCGAGATTTCTTCGAACTTTAATTGGTATATTTTGACTTTTCCGAAAGTGACTACCATTTAATCTCCCAACGTTGAAAGATAGTCTGCATATACCTATTACTTATATTCCTATGTAAAATGTATAAAAGTTCCATAAAAATAAAGGTGCATTTGATATCTAAGAATATTCAGTTTTACCACAGGTACCTACTATAAACATGGCAATTATTTTGACATTTATGTTTTACAGGTAATGATCAAGACGTGATTAGCTGAAGCAAGATAGACCTCAAAAACACACGATAACAATGTTAAACAACGAAGAGAAGAAAGTGACACCGCTATTGCTACTCCATCTCCCCTGCAGTCAGTAACGCATTAGTTAAACTGCTGGTGGTGGAAAGTTCATAGACTACGGTAACCGCTTCCCATTATGGGCTTACTACGTTAGCGGTATAAAAGACCTACTAATTTATTTAGAACTCTAACTGTTTCAGACAGCAGTGATGATGGGGAAAACAAGTGTGCTACAATACTTTCAAAGACATTCAGTAAAATAAAATGATTTCGAATTTCAAACATGCTGCGTCTCCAATTCATGTATACAATAAACAAAGACAAAGAAATAACACCAACAAAATTGAAAACAAGCCATTGTTATGTTATACGAAGGTTCTACGAGAAAAAGGCAATCTACATGGAGGGTTCGCGCCGGACGCCTCGAGATGAGGAAATAAGAATTCATCCTTTCTCGCCCCGGGGAGATGGGGTGTGCGCGGGCACCGCGGGGTGGAGGAGGGCAAGACGGACGACGCCATTCCAAAAACCCATTATACGAGCTCTGGAGCTGTTTTCTATCTCAGAAAGGAACCCGCGCCAACCCGTCCCGCGCACCGCCCCGACCCCGTCTCGCCCCATCTTCGGGGATTCTCAACTTTGTTTATGAAAATTACCCATTAAAGTGGCTATGAAAGTAACGCTTTTGCCACTCCCGAAATTAATAAGGAAATTGATATAGATTATTTTTAGGTCGCATTTGGTGCTCGTATTCGAGGCGGTCGATACCGTTATTGTACTCCGCGTTAAAATATTTTACATTTAAATTGCCTGTTCTATAACTTTTTTAAGGCAAAATTATGAATATTAAAAAGGTACCGCTAATATCATACATTGAATTATTATTACTGCCTGCCTAGTACATTAAACGTCAATATATCACAGTGTTTTCATGAATAACTATCTAAATATTGTCAAGATTCTTGGATGTTTACTTATTATTTCTTTTTGCATTTTGTATTTTATGTTGCAATACGATAAGTATGATTGTCATGAGCGTCCTTTTAAAGTCAATCAACAAGTTGGGACCCCACTTAGTACATGCTTTTCACTTTATTTGAGCAAACACCTAGACCCGTAACAAAGTTTCATAGTGATCAGATGATTGACAAAGGAAAGCATTGAAGACAAATAAAAACATTATTAATTTACTGTAGGTTCTTAGAATATTTACTAGCGGAACATAATGGCTTCGCCCGAGAAAATTTTGTAAAATAAATTTTCAAAAATTCTTCCTTTTGGCAGTTGAAGTATTTTATGTTCGAAAGTTAAGTTTAGGTTTCGAAAGCTGGTTATATGTATTGCCATCAGGTAAGTAAGTACACATACCGATGGAAGGACGAAACTCTGGTGCAAGCTTTCCTCTCGGGGTTAGTATATCAGATGTTAGTTGTTCTCAGAGTAGGAGAGCGAAGCTTATATCTTCGAGCTTTAATATAAGAACTTTGGGTGCAACCAGGACCGGGAGTGCGAATAGAACCAGTGACTGCGACTAGAAAAAATCTCATACAGACTTTACATACATACATACATAAACTCACGCCTATATCCCCGAAGGGGTAGGCAGAGGTGCTAGCATCCATAAATACAATTTACTTAAACAAATTTTATAAAATAAATTTATTTTTATTTCAAAAAGGTGCAATAATATTTAAATTTGAAATTAAACCAACATAACGCTCCCTCTTCAAGAAATGAAAACGAGATCACCAAGAGATTTATTGCTCTCACTCTCACCCTAACCAGATTTATAACGACATTAGAAAATAAATTAAAAAAGAAAAACAAAATTATTACACTTCAACCAAAATTTAAATACACATTACCGTCCTCCCCTCTTTATTGCCAAGTCTACCGCTTTCTTCAGTCATCGTTGTACTCTTTCTTTATCTCCCATATACGAAAGTGGCACGTTAGAAAGCGATAGAAAATAAACCCGCTTACTACTCGTAGCTCGATATAAAGAAAGATTATCCGAAGCCCCTAAGGAAGTTTGAAATTGCTATTGTAGCGAAAAGGATTATATGTTCGTGCTACGCGCGCTGTAGCGGGTCTACGCGGAGGCCGGATTCAGGAGATTGTAGGCTGAAGTTTCATGTATATGTATTGGTTTCAATATATCACTGAAGGTAATGTTATCCTATAATAATATAAAAAAACATAATATAATATATCAGAATTTGGATGGTTTGGGGCGAAGGTTCGGTGGCTTAGTGGTCAGAGCGTTCCCCCTGCAAGGGTAAGATCGCGGGTTCGTATCCCACCTGAACCGTTTCGATTCGTTAACTGCATAGCATAACTCGAATATTTTATTACTATATCGTATTTATCAATCTCGAATATAATGTATAATATAATGTATACTGTATAATTGGTAACTCGAATATAATGTATAATTGGTAACATTATTGAACTGTGAATTATTAGGAAAGTTCCGGTCGCTTTCGTAAAAGTTAAAAACTAATCATAAGGGAAGACGGTTTTGCATGCAGTATTGGAGTTAAGACAATAAATAAAAACCAACAGGTAGTGTGTATAAATTTTACTGTCTTATGTCATGTCCAAATCAACATATGTCCCAAATACATTTAAACATATTATAACTATTTCCCTTTAAAAGAGCAATAAAATATTTCAACATACACAACAACATTGCACTCCAGTGTAATCAAATAATCCATTTGCAATTTTAATCGTGAAATAAACAATGTGATATCTGCACAAAGCACTGGCACAGCTTCAAACGGGATTAATCCGTTAAATCCGGTAAATACCGGATCCAGGCGGCTGCCGGCGTGGTGCGAGCGATACGGCCGGGCCTAGCCGTACGGTGTTAATCCCTCTTTTAAATTCTGATAAAAGCTTCACCTGTTATTTGAAGCTACCTTTAAAGTACTGAGGATTTGGAGCGATGAAATCATATATCTAATTAGGTATTATAACCTGTCCCGTAGGTATTATACTTTACTTATGGATATCAACATTTAATTAAATACCTATATACGATGCTTCTCGTAACAAGAAGGCAGATCAGATTTATTCTCTGACCTAAAAAAGAGGCCTGCATTGCCTTACAACGTGACAATGCTGCCAGTCTTCTGGGAACGCTACACAAGAGGCATGCGATGCGGAGGAATTCCACGATTAAAATGTAATTATTTTTAGCTATAATTTGTTTAACAGTTCTTTTGGTTTTATTTTATTGTACAGTACCTGTTATACAGTACAGTACAGTACAGTACCTGTATATTGTATTAATGAATGTCTTATGCCAATAAATGAATGTAACACTGAATTAAAAAAAAAAAGACATTTTCAAATATAATATTATTAGATATTTCACTTGCCTACATTTTATATATTTGGTTTATACCACAAAGTTGTGCGCCGTTGGTTCCCTTATGTAGCATTTTGTTGGGGTTATCTAGTACCAGTAAAGCGTCTGGAGACGTACCCTGTAGACTGAAATGAGTCTTGCCCCTATTACGTAGAGTCAAAACATATTTTTCAATTGATTTGCCAGCATACCGTGAAGTGCGGCGTTACTTTGATTTTTCGTTGTCTATTTTTAGAGTTACTTTGATATCTTGATTCCTGTAATTCTACTACACTAACTAATACCTATAAACTGTAAAGATAACTTAGATGATTGTCACTAAATCACGCGCAGACATACTTAGCTGAAATTTATTACAGGGTTAGATTGTACTCTGAACTAACACAAGTCTTTATTCCTAGAGTTGGTTTCTGTTGATTGTAGCAATTAGATCTGAATACACAGGGACGAAGTGATGCCCCACATTTCGTAATTACTATGGCAGAACGTTTGTTGGTTCAGTTAGTAAACTTAGATATCATTTTGTAGAATATAATGAATATTCTACATTTTCACTGGAGAATTTGTGTTGTCAGTGGGAAGACTAAAGGCTTGTCCTGCTTGGTCTTCTACACTTACTGCACAGAAACTCTGTAATTACAGGGTTGGCAGCGCGACTGTGATTCTTTGGTGTTACAAACGTCCATAGGTCACGGTAACCACTTTCCATCAGGTGGGCCGTGTGCTTGTCACCTAAGTGGTATAAAATAAAATAAAAATTAAATTTAAAAACCTTTCTATCGCCATCAAAAACGAATTTCACAACTCAATAAACGAACAAAACCCCATCAATATAAGTACACCTAATATTGTAAACTAACAAAACAATTCAAAACTGTTTTTACGACACAAATTTCAAAGCTCAACACTCAAATGATTCCCAACGGCCCGAAGTACTACCACTAACTTTTCAGTGGCACGGAAAAACAAACATAGCTTGTACCGAGCTACATTGGCGGTGGCGTAGAAGGGTTTGTTGATTGGACCGTCCTCCCGGGCCCCCGTGACCCGTGTACCATGTTAATGGGTTTAATCGTCCGTATAGTCCGTCTCACCAATTTATGTATCATTTTCGATCCCGTTATGCACGCCGGATTATGCGTACGTGCGACCCTCTCGTTTCAAATTCGTAATGGTGATGGTCCGAGATATCTGAATTTATAATGTCATATCAACATAGCTGATAATTTAGTTGGGTACAGGGTTGTTTAGTGAAACGCCTTAATATATTATATACTGGCCAGCTGAGTGAAACTATTTTAGGTTTGGCGAGCGGGTTACAGAGCAATCATTAGAATAATTCAGAGACAACGTTTCGTAATTTCTTTATTGCTATGTGGAAGAATTTCTTATCGTTGTTTTCGTTTTGTGGCCAGTCGAAAATTTACAATATTTTAAGAAGAAAAGATGGATGAAGAGTATTATTTTTACAAGCTTTTATTTAACTCACCAACATTTGGACGTTACTTTATGATGGTCAGATCTATTAAACTGATTTGAAATGATTTTGTCTTTTTATTTTGTTTTTGTTTATATACAGAGACAACATGCCGCGTAAACACGAGATTCAAAAGTATTTTTACAAAAATGTCTCAATTGATAAAACACTTGCGAAAATCTATTCTATTATGATTTATTTACATTGCCGAAGTAAGTAATGATTTTAAAAACCATTTAACATCTGCGTAGACTCATGAATGTTTTGTGTTTGAGGGTAGGTATAAATAGTTTGGATGAGCTTAGTTCTACATAGCATTGTGTTTGCTGAATTACTAAACCAGACCAATGCTAAAAGACATATTCAAACACACAAATATTCACCCTGATCATGAATTGAACCTGCGACTTCCGACGTAGCAGTAGAACACTATCGCCTCACCGCTCAAGAACCCCATTGTTATTGAAAATAATGGGGTTCTTATGTACACTGTAACCTAATAAACAGAATAGAAAGTCCATCCTCGTACTAGAGATCGTTAAAAAGCTCGCGGCTCCCAATAAAGCGGTCGTCGTGTATCAGGATTCATGATAGGGCGCTCCCATACGCCCCCACTCGCAGATATACGGTAACGATCGCACCACAATACCAACATACGCAATAAATACGACGCGTACGCTTACGTACCAGTTGGCCTACCATGATACGTATGCTCGAAATTGCCGACCGAACATTCGGGCATATGATTTTACGAAATGAATTTATCTGGGAATCGGTCTGAAGATGGCATGTGCCACTACGTTCGGTTTAAAGCCTACCGAAAATATTCAAAGGAACTGTGGAAACCAAATGTCATGTTTTTAGTTGAGTAGTAATTTTTGCATACGAAGTTTCGGATGTAAGTTGTATGGTAGCCTCTAGTACGCCGGCCGAGCGCGTACAAGCTCCGACATTTCTATTGTTTATTCCGTATTAAATTGTTTGAATGTTGCCCAGTTATTGCCGAAAACGTATTTCGGTACGAATCGTTGCAAGTTGTAGCGTTGTTATGACTTTGTGTGGCTGTTAGTTATTTGTAATAATTTGATGAAAATGTTCACGAATTGGTTATGGTGTTTTTTTTTTTGAGTTTGTGCAGTACTTATTTGAATGAATTTTATACTTTACATCTCAAACTGAACAGTATAATCAAATTTTAAGCTATCGTTATGTTATCACTGAAAGTGTTAGGCCTTCCACCCGACTGTCGCTGTTCAGTACTGGACCGCAATAGACGGTTGGAAGATTGTGATGGTATATCGTATGAGTAGGAGTGCGGACCTCGGGCTGAAAGGTAAGGGGTATTGTCTAACAGTAAGGTAATTATAAAAGAGATTGAAACGACTCCAAAAATTGCAGTATCAGCGCACACTACATTTATTTTAAATTTTAATACCTGGTTTAGTATAGGGGTTATTCAGGGATATTTTGGATGGATAGGTAATACCTATTCTTTACTGTAGGTATACCCAAAATGCCAAAAACTAAACAGAAATTATATACTCCTCAGGGAACCTTCGAATGGAAAAGCATAATTAGGTATACATAGGTTGGTATTTGATGCCTAAAACCAACACACTCATAGTATTTACATATTGCTGTATTTTGAAGTACCTACTTAGTTATGTAAGTACTTATGTCTAACATACCTAAGTATATCGTAATAAATGTTAAATATCACTAGACAGTTTTGAGGTGTGTATTATGTAGATTTATTACCAACAACAAGCCAATGTTCCTAAATTTCTACTCAAATTAAGATTATGAAAAGGGTAATAAAATATGGCTTATAGTTCATTAGCAGATTATTTCGCTTCGCGTGAGAAACGAGCGTAAATTATTCGACATGCGTGTTTCACTTTTCTAAATTACATTCATTAAAATACTTCAAAGATATAATGTACGGCTTTATTTAGGTTTTCGTACGGCAGGTTATATTTTATGTGTTTTATGGGTCATTAAGAAGTGTAAAGAACTCCTCGTACTCACCAACCAAAGAAGCCGGGAAGTAAACAATTAATTAACTCATTTCCTCATTTTAATTGAATTACTTAACTTAATACAACTTAGTCTGTATCTAAGTTTATCTTGAGATTGAGAGAGATCATTTTGAGTCTTGATTAATTGGAATATATTATTATCCTATTATAGTGTAAATCACACTGCCCTTCTGAAATTATTTGGGGTGTATTATTAAAAGTACTTGTATTTTTTTTCAAACAGTATTAATGAAAGGTAGTTAAGTATATTCATAGGAATAATGAAACAAATTAAGTATGGAGTCAGTATTATTTCAAGTTACGTAGTTAGTAGGTACAATAGTATTATAAGTACAAATAAAGGAAAATTAAACATGAAAATTAAGTAAAATGTACGGTTATGTTCTCACCCTCTTCAGTGTACAAGTACGTGTATTCTCTTTAGATAAGTACTTCATAGTGATAGAACAAGAAAATTTCCATGCACAGTTTTCACAAAATATGCCCTTAACCATCAAAACAAACAGCAAAGTTTTACAACGCGATATCTTAAAGGAAGTAAACAAGACGGGTAGGTTCGGGATTATGTATAAAGCTATATCGATAACCGCGATCGGATACCGCTCAGAGACACCTTATTTCAATAACAACGACGCCTCACAAAGGGACCTTATGCATATATTTATTTTAGCACACGCCTTCATATTGGATGCGAACTTAAAGGTAGGATGTTGACGGTTTAATAAAGTGTATATCGTACTCTATTATATCTTTACGTTTGGTTTATTTATTCAAAACATTTTTTTCTATACCTACTTCCTTACCTTGGGTAGATAAGTATAATATTTAGTATGTACCTACGCGTCTTTCCGGCAGAGTAGAACTTGGACCACCCCATCTCTTCCCATGCGGTGTCGTACAAGGCGACTAAGGGATAGTGCTCTTTAACATCAGATATATATAGCCTAGACTCAGCCTCTGATGCATGGCTCTAGTCAACAATATTACCCGGAATACGGCAATAGACTCATCCCCTATTACGTGGGAATACAATTATTGGTGAAATGTGAGTGTTAATGCACCTCTGCCTAACCCTCCAGGTATTATATGTACGCGTTTAAGTATATAAGTACCTTTCAGCATTGGTGACCGATGACTAAGTCACGTTTTGGAACAGTAACGTACCCAATCGTGGTCATAATATTACCTTCCTTGTCGCTAGATATACCTAGTGACTAAATGCTACAGTGGGTACACGTTGATTTGGAATAGTTACATACCCAATCGTGGCGATCAAATCGTATTTCTTATCACTTGATGTATCCCACGTCACATACCGATCCCGGAAGTAACGGTTGACCAGGACTGGTTTGAATATTCCCTATGTATGTAAACCAGACCTGGCCATTGATTCCAAGAAAAAGAAGATGGGACTCCATTTTTCAATTTCATTTTATTAATTCTCAATATTATGCAATACATAATTAGTTACATCGTGTTGACGTAAATTTTACTTAAACTAAGTTTACCTGGTCGCAGATCTAGCTTTGTCCTGGACGTTGATCAAATCTACTTGATTTTGTCAGCCTTACAGAAAAACATTAATACGGAACGAAGCATACCTTCGTGGTGTCTACAGGTACTTCTTAAAGAGGATGTTATATGACGTTTCATAGTTACAATTGTTTTCCAATGCAACTTTTTTCCCTTCAAATAGATACTTTCAATTGAATTAAATTCAATTCATTTTTCGAATATGGTTACATTATAGGTCTTAAAAGCTAGTGAATACAGCATATTCTGCCCCGTAGAGCGTGCAAATTTTAATGTCATTATCTTTACAAGCATAGTGTTTCAAAATTATATTATATTCAAAATTATTAATATACCTATTCGATTTTCTTATCATTTTATTTTCAATGTCAATATTACAGGCATAATGTTAAATTTGTTCTTCGAACCCAACCCACTCTATAGATTATTGCATAAATGTTTTATTTTATGGCCAACATCTTTAATTAGTATGTATGTGTTTAGTTGTCAGTTTTAATTCAATTTAAAAATTTAACATATAGTGCTTCGAACCGTGTCTCTAACAACTTATGTCATAAAACCCTTTAAAAACCGTTTACGACTCTATTCATTATCACCTAAGCTACACCCTGGGTTACACCGAATAAAACAAAACATTATTCAACATGCACATAAAAGTCATACGAACTACATACTACGAATAATTTCCAAACAAACATCTGAAGCATTTACATAATAGAATGTATGTCGAATTTATGGTAACAAGTTCATAGGTCATTGAGATCAGCTGTGTATAGGAAGATCTTACATCGGTATAACTTTACTATGAGGTAACGAGAGGAGAGAACACGAGTATCACTACTCAATCTCATCAGACGAATCTTGTAAGAGGCGACTATCGGAAAAATACGCTGACGATATCACTGCGAGAGAAGGAAAACTCAAAATGAAACCCTGTACCAACCCGTCTGGCCAGCGTGGAAACAGTAGGCCTCCTAACATCGAGAGAGGCATATGTCCTTCAGTGGACTTCGATAGGCTACTTGTTTGTTTGGTATAACTAGCTGTACCTGTGACTATGCCCATATTTCTCATATCTAAAAATCTAGTAGAAAATTTTGAAAAATAAAAGTTTCATCTAAATCGACCCAGCTACTTCGGCTCTTCATTTCTCTTATTTATTGGTTGTTTATTTTTTTTTTATTGGTTGAAGAGATACCTAATTATGTCTATGTCGCCATGTTGGGACTGCAGAGTAGTGAATTTCCATTTTGACAGCACTCTAGTTGAACATCATTGATTGGTTAATCTGTATATTACACTTTAAAAACAGTGTCAACAAAAATGTGAACTGAATGCAGACTGTAAAAACTTCCTCATGGTGACCTATACCTATGCTCATTGATATATTATTATTATTATTAAAGTAACTATACTTAAGAAATATTTTACATACACAATATTTTACTTGAAAACAAAACCATAAACTTCTACACGGAAATGCAATCTTAGGTAGCTTACACAACTCCCACGCTTGCCATGTAGGACTGACATAATTCTACCCTTTCACGCATCGCTAGAAACCTCGGTTCCAATTTATTAGTCAAGGAAAATATAAAGTCTATACTCAGCGTAAAGGGTGCCGTGGACCCATTGAATCGTTTTTAAAAAGAATATATTTATTTTCATGTATCGATCTAAGTTTGTGGCACGTAACGCCATCTATTTCGTGGTGACATAAACACGAGGAAGAGGTTTTAGGTTTTTATAGACTCTTTACACGCGATCTCTGTTGTTTGTAGAAGGTATAGTAGTAAAGTTAGCGTTAAAAGTATTTAACATGCATTATTTTGATTGCTCTATTGTTGACAAAAGCTAAATGAGTGTGCCGTTTTCTTAATAGAACTTTACGGTTAAGGCAATTTACACTACCTATAGGTATACATGTAAGTATGTATGACTGAAAAAGCTGAGCTACACTGGTTGCGGGGGCGACGAATGAGGTGTACTCTGTACCATGTATCACTAATTGTTATGAGTTGAAGATACTTATTGATGTGATAACATAGGCATGATATGGTACTATAAAATAAAAGGACATATCTATCTACCTTCAAATACGCAAAAGGACGAAGTATCCGTACCGTCTTCACAACAATCCTATACAAGATTAAAGGTAAAATATAACGCTGTACAGAATAAACAGCACAGCGGCAGTTGGCGGCCAAGCGTGAAACTACCCTCCGGCCCGTTGAACACGGACATCTCTATACACCGTACACACATATGTAGCTATAAGTACATATAAATGTACTACAGAACTATAAAACGGTGCAATCGATTCGTTTGTACTTCACGTTAATCTGGAAATTAAGAATGTAGGGGTCCATTTTTATACACGACGTATCCGATAATCCCCCACTGATGTTGTTACGATAACATTTATTTTTTGTGGATGGGGAACAATATACTCACGAATATTCTAAAACAGGTGAGGTCTAATAACGGACTACGAAAAAGGTTTCAGATATAGAATTAACACTGACATTAATAGATATTTTAAATATTTTTGTCTGTTCTGCATATGTACAAATCTATTCTTTTTGGCGTATTGGTGATAGCTGTCAGCCATCAGACGCATAACGGCCCAAAAAGGGAGGCTAAGTGCGGACAAAAGAGTCCTTTTTCATTCCAGCTGTCTGCTGACAGCTTGAGTTACACACAAAATTAGCAAATAATACCTGTTATAAACAAGAAGCAGCCAAGAACGAAAGGGTAAGTATTGCTATTTTCATGATAAGAAGGAAAAAATTAAGTGAAAATTACGATGAAGACTGAATTATACTTACATTAAAATCGACAAAATTAAATAGTTCTTATTTCAGAACTCTGCCAATACATTCTAGACTCATCAGGTAATCTATCCTGTGTATCACGTATACCCTTTCACATCTTTCATGTATAGAAGAGGCTAGGACCAACAACAGGATAACTTAAAAAATTAACAGATAAAATATAAAGATAAATACTTTTATTCTAATCATATTTTTATTCTGATTCAGATTTTTTTAATAAGTAAAACACGGAGAGACGCATAATATACCTATTTGTTTAATCCTTCCCCCCTTCAAACTACTGTCCGATCTGACTCCTAATCTACGTCGACATCCCCTTCACCGGACACAAATAAACAACACAGAGTACAGAAGTTATTGCTTCATAGCGAAGGGTTGGCCCTGGGGAAATCGACCAGCTTTGTACATTTGCATGAGTGCTGACCCTATCTGCTAATATCACACCATTCAAACGATATTTGCATCTAATTGTGAACCATTGTTGTATCATGGGAATGGACAGTCATGTTCTACTCCTATATACGTTACGTATGTGTATAATAAAATTGGGATATGGATGGATATTGCTGGAGTGTGCGATAATTGGTTTATGTAGGATTTGGCACAACCCTATATTGTGAACTGGAATATTCTGCGATAGGAATTATTTGTGGTCAATACAATATGTAGTGATTGCACGTGTTTTGATTAAAATGAAAGAAATTCAAAGCAATTTCATAAATAAAATGACACGTAAATCAACATGAACTAATGAACTTAGGGTAATCCCACATTTAGTGATGATCTGATCGTAGGATTCTTGAGAAAGTCAGATGAAACCTTGAAATTATCTGCTAAAAATAACACTTCATTTGGCAACTATCTTGTGTAGATTTAAGTTTACAGCGGCGAAGCTTTAACTTTTACGAAAGGGCTTAGGTGCAGCTTATATACAATGTTGACGTTCAAGAAGCATAGATATATTTTATGAAACATAGATTCGGTTGACCTTTAACCTTTTACCTTTTGAAATACGCTATGTTAATATATCTGAAAAGGGAAACCGAGAATAAACATGTTATATGAATCCATTACCAGTAAAGATGTGATGAAATCATTTTGTTTTATGCACCAAGTCTAAAATGTATTATATGAGATTACATTATTGAGAATTATTTTATTTGCCAGTATGTCGGACAACATTCAACCACAATTCTACAACCCTGAAAACAAATTCACAGTTTTTTGGAACGACCCTATATAATACTAAAATGGTTGTAATACTAATTACAATATCAACATTTAACTGATACTAAACGATCACTAACCATCACAACCGAATTCCTAACTGCAAATTAGAGACTCTGATTACCCAAAAAAAAAGCCATCACGGTCACATTTACCCAAAGCAAAATACATCAAAAACATCAACGACTAATTTCGATATTTCCAATAACATGACAAAATCGAGAACGAAATTAAAAACACATAGTGTTCGGGAGGGGGGCGTAGGAAGCCGATGGGGGGAAGAACGCGTAACTTCCGTTTTCCACGGCATTGGGCACAATTTGAAATATTTTACGGCTCTTGTAACGACTTGATGGTACTGCCGAGGGCCACTTATATATCTCTTTTATCTTTTGTTGGCTCGCCCCTCGCCCTCGATGGATAAGTTTTCCAAAAAGGGTGTTTTTTAAACGGACTCTAGTGTAGTGGACGATGTACTTGATTAGATTGTAGTTTTAAGATGATGTGAATTAGTTGAATGATGTTGCGGATTCTGGTTGACTCGTGTTGATTGTTTTTCCTTATTCTTGTTTTATTGTAGTAGAAATATGTTTTATAAGAGCACTTCTCTTCAGCTCCGTGCGCCTAGATTTTGTCCATTCATTCTTTTCAAAGTTATTTTTCTATTCTTTAAGTACTTTTTCGTTGCCATTTCTTTTACCTTATTGATATTTCTTTTATCAAAAAAAGTGTTTGATTTTGTGTTGTCCGACAATTAACATTAATTTTTCATATGAAGAGTTAAAATTGAAAACCCAGTATAAAACTAAAGGGGTGCCGGGAGTCGTGATAGCAGGACCATTTTTATTTTACTTAATACTTCGATATTAAACCAGTCTTACAAAGTTATGGTTACGGCTCTTATGTATCAGCTGCTGATTACGTGATTTCAAGTAGATGCAAGTAATGAACGAAATGCGAAGTCACTGACTGTACCTATGTCTAAAATGCTAAGAAAATAGTAGCAATTTATATTATTATCTTTTCAAATTTATAAATGTACCTACGATTAAAATACAATTGTATGCAGATCTTGAACAGTTTATAGCTTGCAGTTGAACAGCTTGAAAATATCCATTTATTCCTTCAAATTTATTTAAAATAAAAATGAATTTTGTTAGACCAGTTAGTTTGTTATAGCCTTCGTCCGAAAAAAAACTATTTAATTTTTAAAACAGTCATTTTATTTCATCCGGAAAATATTATCTTTGTTTCAATCCCTACCTCACATTTATTCATCTCTAACAAAATTCATAAATTAACCGTTCACATAGTAAAAAGCCTAACAACATTCTCTTACACACCGATACATTCTAACTATTTTAACATTCAAATAGACAGTCATACATAACACTGTCCACCGTATATAATGGCTTAATGCCTTCATAAAGCTAATACTACAGCTGTATAAATCTAAAGAGCAAGATGGCTAAATCAAGTGGATATCTCGAGTCGGATCTCCGTAGGACGTTGGTTTATTATACCGCCTTGGCGTACAACTGTTTTGATTCTTGCTATCTCCTTTTGTTTTTAGTCGTACTATTTTAAGGTGTAGAATTGTCTCAAGGAATGGTGATTGGAGACTGAAAATGTTTGTAGACTGACTGTTGTATTCGTACTGCAAAAATTGAATTTAGAACTCCGGGTGATCGAGCACTGCACATATTCTGACGATGAAATTACCTCAAAGATATTTACGAAAATATATTTGTAGTGTGATAATTATATTTATCTACTAAAATATTTTGAGTAGGTTTGCATTTTTTTATTTCAGGAAAGACAATGCAGATAAACTTAAAAATGCAAATGTTATCAGAATAAAATTATTCAAGTCGAGCGGTTTCCGAGATAGTAATAGGTAGGTAATGTATAAATAACTTATAGAATACAAGCTGTGCAAATTTAATAGAGTAAGATAAGATTAGGATATTCGTATATAATTATTTCAAGAGTGATTTCTTATATAAAAA
Source organism: Eilema griseolum (assembly GCA_963662185.1). Taxonomy (NCBI): domain Eukaryota; kingdom Metazoa; phylum Arthropoda; class Insecta; order Lepidoptera; family Erebidae; genus Eilema; species Eilema griseolum. The sequence continues at coordinate 16,025,727 of OY759242.1, read as the reverse complement.
CTCTAAGTATTTCCTTTTTATAAGTTTAGTTTTTCAAATTTAGAATTTTTGAAAAATTAATTACATTTTCAGTACCTAAATGACTACAAATGATAAATAATGTATTCTAGAAGTGCGCAACGGGTGTGCTGAAAGTAATAACATCATAAAGAAACATTTTGCCCGTAATATAATTATAATAAATCAAAAGTTCATAACCGGAGCTTTATAATAGACATTCATTTGTTCATGTTATTAACATATCGTTATATTATTTTATCAAATGTAACTGGTTTTATTCCCTATTTTATTCTTAATGTATTCATTACCACGTAGGTACCTACGTCTTTCCCATCGTATTAAAATGCATTATACGAAATAATATAATAACTAAATAAGACGGTGTCTAGTCCTCTATATAAATTACACTGCCCCGAACAATAATTCAAGCAAAAAGCAAAATATGACTATACCTATGTTTTTTTTTTTTCGGTAACATCTTGATTAAGTACGGACCACCTGCTCGGGCCTTCCTTTGGGACTCAATAAATAAGTCCAGGTATATATTAATGGGCGCATAAAGATTATGTTGAAATTCAAGTATGGCCTCTCCATGATCCTTTATTTGTAATAAATCGAGAGGATTCTTACGAAGTCTTTGTTTCTACCGAAATCTATGTTTAAGTGAGTTTTTGGACATGTTTCGAAACAATGAATTGCTTTTATAGTCGGCATTTTAAAAGAAACTGCCAATTGAGGCACACTTTAAAATAAGATGTCATTTATCGATTTCACGCATCGCGAATGATTCATTAATACGACATTTGCACGAAGTTCTAAAAAAAGATTGAAATTAAAATAAGATTATATTAACATTACGAAACTTTGACGCTTTAAATATATATGTTATTAATTACTAAATAAGTACGTACATCTCCCTCAGGGCACATACGAATTGCTTATACTATTAATTATACTTAAAAAACTTGGAAAATACTAAACGTTTATCATTTTTTGCGCAATGTTAACCACGAAGTATACCATTTCTCCCAAGCACAAAAAATATTACAATCTATTTCTGTCGGCTGACACAAAAGAGATGCACTTCCATAATGAACGTGCAAAATCGCATTTCACACACACAAAAACTATATTCGCTACATTGTGGTACACATTATATCACTTCCAAAACTCAATGCAGTCCAGGTAAATAGCGACGGGGTCTTTCCCTTTACATTTAAATCATTCTAGACACATTCCTTCTTTTATATCTAATCGCAAATTTATTGTTCTGGGGCTAGGAGTGGTACGAATTAACAATGAACAAAGTATTATTACATATTGAGATATATTCGCTTGGTAAATCATGGCGCGTATTGTGAACGGCGATATGAGCACTTTTATAGCTTCCATGAGTGGTAATGAAGCGGTTTTGACTACCACATAATAGTTTCGATGTAGTTGTAAATTGATTTTTATACTTTGTTTGACGTAAATGATTGACATGAGAGCGTGGCGCTCGCTTTGAATATTATTCAACGTGACGCTTTTACGAGCTGAATGACTTGGTTCGCCGATAAATTTATAGTGTTGTGGGATATTTGGGCAATTTTATGACTCATTTGGTGGTACTAAATGTCCATGTGTCGTACGGTTGTATCAAGTTCCAAGTTTTCAGTAAATCCTACTGGATTTTAACAGCTTAGGGGTTGAGTTTTTTTATGAGATAATTGGCGCTTAACGACTAGTAGGTAATAATTTTTATGACACTTAAAGATTGGTTATTTATTTTTTTACTCAGCCTATTTAGTCCCACTGCTAGCTTCCGTTACAATATTTTTATGATCAATGCGGAATAAAAATATTACAATCCGATACTAATTTCTATTTAAATCTACGATAATTTGGTTATGATCACGGGTCATTTATATAGACGAAAGAACTGAGTATTAAATTTCGTAACAAACCTTATCAGTTTCTAAGATATATTATCCACTAAATATTCTTATTCTCATAACTTTTCTGTATTTTGTTACATCTACATAAAGCTTTTAGCAAATGTTTGCTTGGTTAAGTGGTAATTTATTTTATGCTAATACGATATTATAAAAACATAACAAAAAATTACTCACTAAAAAGATAATCTTGATAATTATTATATCACTAATATATTAGAGCTCTAGAGATAATCTTACTACTATTATGAGTGCCAAAGTTTGCATGCATGGTTGAATGAACGGAGGTTTACGACACCAGAACGGCTGAACGAATCAAGTTGCAATTGACAGATTATAGCATTCCTGCGGGCTTCCTAATGAGCCGTATTGTGCACGACCAATAAGATCGAGATAAGTATTTTTCCACCGGCTTCTCATTGAAAAATTTCACCCTTTGCCACTAGATTATAATCTATAAGTAGCAGATACATAGACCTCTTTTTTCGTGAAAAAGCCTTCAGTGCTTCAGAACCCTAGTAACCACATGGACACAAAAGTAGTCTAATATATGTCCATATTTACGAGGCTACTATTTATTTTAGTTGTCAAAGAGTAGTCTTTACATATCGCCGTAATACTATTAGAATGTAATCAGTAGATACCTGCCCCGCGGATATCTGATGAGTACTATTTAAATCGTATGTTTTCCATACCCATATCATAAGAGTACCCATTACCTATCTAAATGGCATAGATATAACGTTTCAATCAGATATTGAATAATATTTTTCTCCAACCAATGTAAAGCTTATTCAAGTTTTTTTGTAACTTAATTTTTTTTTATATTGATAAGTATGTAAATTGTAGTAAGCAGTTTTATAAATGTTTATAGTTAATTTATCTATAACGTAGATAACTTAATAGGTTTAAAATTTTATACTTGAGAGTAAAAAAATGTAATTACCTACTTACATACCTACTCAGTTTTTACTTTTTAACACTTCGATCTTATCGTGTATATTATTTTAGTATCTTTACGTCAGTCTCAATTGCATCCGAGGCCTTCACCTCACAGTTGGGTATTATATTAGTAATTATAATTTTAAATACAGAATCATAATTACTGACATGTGGTGCCTAGTAGGTACAGCTATATACGTGGTGCCTTATAGTTCATAGATATTGTAAAAGTCGATTCTACCTATAGTAAATAAGTATACAGAAAAGTATCTGGTAGACGTCAATAGATTTTTGCGGTGCTCTAGCTCCTGAAAGCTATTGAAATCTAAAAATTACAGAAACAGTATAACGGGTAGCAGGATTGAGTGGTAGTTTTTTGGTGTAATTTGATAATCTAAATTTGATAAGATACATAATACGCAGACATATTTGTTGGGTATATCTGCCACTTGATGGAAGACTCGTCAGGGCTGATCGGCCGGAGCCGGTAAAAATACTTGGGTGTCAGTTTAAGATAATTTACTGATTCGAACTTACGACTCTAATGCACGTGTCCTACCTACTGCTCGTATATATTCATATAAATACAAATAATAATAATAAAAATATATTTACATGTAATACTTAGTAGTTTATCGACAAATCAAACAAAAACACATTAGATTTATTGTTTTCAAGATTGATAAAGACTCCTCACATAACAAGTGGTAGTGAAACTGGCCATCACTTGATTTTGGGCTTGCATGAAAGTATGTAGTACAAAGCGCTAGATGTGAGAAAGCACGTAAGGTGTGGATTGATAGAAGCAGATGGTGGATTTTGCCTGTAGAGTGTCTCTCCCTACCGAAGAGAAATCAATGCGTATGTATATATACATATGCAATATACTAATCGGCTATGACCAAAATGTAATAGAACTAATCAGCTGTAAACCTGATTAATTGCAGTGACTTAAGAAACTTTGAAATGGCTCATGCGTATTGCAATCTAATACTGGATTTTGGTCTCTAGTCCACCAATCCTTCGACATCCAGTCTATGCCTGCTACATTTTTAGGTCGTAGTCAATTAGAATGAAGACCAATAAATATATTTTGTGATAGTTTTGTGCTTATTTGAACAGTCTTCTATTAAAATATATTTTTTTTTTTTATACCACTTAGTTGGCAGACAAGCACACGGCCCACCTGATGGAAAGTGGTTACCGTGACCTATGGACGTCTGTAACACCAGAGGAGTCACAGTCGCGCTGCCAACCCTGTAAGTACAGAGTTTCTGTGCCGTCAGTAGAAGACAAAGCAGGACAAGCCTTTAGTCTTCCCACTGGCAGCACAAATTCTCCAGTGAGCTCTGGCTACCCTACTCACCGCTGGGAACACAACACTAAGTTATTATAGCCGCGGTATTCTGTAGGGCGGAGGTACTACCCCAGTCGGACTGCTCAATCGGGCGGAAATACCGCCGTGTCCTACCTCCTATCGAAATTTGCCGTCGCCGACGGATATTCTACCCGCCAACAGTATATTCCTTATTACTATTCTCTTGCAATAAACCAATAGATATCTAGAAAAATAATCAGTCATTTTTTAATAAGATTATTAAGCTTAAGAAGTTTACTTGGGTCACAAACTCTAGGGGCGTTAATCTGCTCGATTAGTTGGTTTGATTGATAATACCTGAGCTTAAAAAAAGTATTAAACAGTATAATATACTCAATGCAAGAAATATTTAATTACTTTTTATCGTACTGAGAAGAACTGATAAACAAGAAGCGACTTAAGAGCGGTACTCGTTATTAAGAGGTTGCGAGTTCGAATGTCACCTCACATGAACCGACTCCTAACAGAAGCAATTTAGCTTAATTAAAGAGATTATCTAATGAAAAAACTACTAGTAGGTCCTCATATTATCTTGTTGTAAAAATTGAAAATTATCTGACAGAAACTAAACCTAACAGAAACGCAAACACATTCCTATCTCTGCATTCTTACCCATGAATTGGTAAAATCATAATTATAAACAATTTGATATCATGGACTGAATTCAACTAAAATTTTCTTTTCTATACCTACATAAATCATTCTTTCATAACGATAAGAAGTATTTGTAATCTTATTACATGACAATCCATATTTTGAGTTCAACATCAAAACCGATACTTAAATTTCGAATTCAAAGCTCATAATATGAATTTCAAATATCGAACAAAGTATCATTCCGTGTAGCATAGAGCGTAGCGTCCTCCACGGAGGCTTCGACGCTACAACATCAGTCTTGCGGCGGGCGGCGCCCAGGCCTCGCGCTCACCCGCCATTGGACCGACAAACTCCGCCTACAAACACCTACAATTATATTTATAATGCACACGCTGAAATAATTTACATTTCAGCTGAATTTGCTACCATTGGGGGTAATTGAAAATTTGTTGTATTGAACCTTGATGGCCTATGGATGAGGATTGGAAACTTTAAGTGATTAGTTCCGAGCTCGGATCGAATTTTTGGCCTTTTCTGAGCTAATAGAAGGGCATTTTTGTTTTAATAGGCTCTTGTACGTAACGTTCCTTTTTTACGTCTTTCTAATAAGTCTACCATTCCAATAAGTACCTGCCTGAATGTAATTCTATTTCCTCTTACGCCATTTTCCTCTTGAGTTCATTATGGGTACTATAGGATATGCGTAGGGCTATAATGTTTTACCTGAGTCTGTGTTTGTTTCCGCAAGTACTTAGGTACGTTATGAGTAAGTATTTACCTTCGAGTTAAGGATGAACAGGTTTTTTTTCTTAAAAAAAAATTGAATATTAGAACCGAAATTACTAATATTCCCTCTAACCCCTCCAGCTAAGCTACATTGCTTGTGTTAGGAGTGGGTTCACATCGGTAGTGACCTCTCGATCGTAAGACCAACTCCTTAACCACTAACCTACTGATGCTTTTACCATATATAATATAGACAAATGGGAATTCATTTATTTTTAGCATAGATTTCAGAAACCTGTCTTCGAAAGTAACGACAAAAACTTTTTTGTTCTCATTGGTCTGTAAATTATGACTAGCTTTCTATAAAAAAGCTTCAGAATTACATACTTTCCTTAGACTGATATTTTTTCTTTAAATAGATGATAACTGCACAATAGAAAAGGAGATATCTGCACGCGAAAATAAAAATTAATGAATTAGTTTCAACATAACTAAGGTTGGATGAATATGGTGAACACTGATAACAAAGAGCTGGCACTTAAGATTTGATAAACAATAGAAAAGATCCTAATTTTCAACAGAAAAGAGAATTGACATTATTATCAGCCTGGAATCCCTTTCTTCTATTACACTCAAGAAAAAGCAGAAAACAACAAGATTTCAGAACACTTAGAGCTCATTCTGCAGAAACGTCTCCTCAAAATTACTATACCAACACTTCAAGACGAGAAATATCTTAATCTGGTCACGATCTGGACCATTTGGTCAAGAGCGACTTCTTTTAACTAGGCGACAAATAATAACATTATCATGTCCTATTATTATTCCTTGAATAAGTGACAAAAATCTTTCTTTGCATTGAATGGTTAGTTATTTAGTAGGTATAATGGCTTAAAATACCTAATAACTGGTGAAATGTTACTGTGAAACCTCTGTTTTTTATGGTGACGGAGATAAAGTACCTAAATAATTATCTATAGATAGCAAAACAAGAAATATTAAATATTTCTTGTTGCTATTGAAAGCGTAATTACAAGGCACTAATAACAGAATTAACATACGATAATAAATAAACGTCGGTACATAAATAAAGTGCCTCTTCGGCATTATACCTTTTAAATATTTACGCATTAATTTAAATAACTTTATACAAAATTTCAATATGTATATTATTTAAATTAATTCGTAAATTTTACCTATCTAAGGAAACATCGAAAAAAAATAAAGGTAGGTAACTTTTCTACTAGTCTTAATTAAGTCGAGATAATCCAATAAGTCTTGCCGACTGGCTTCGAGTGTGTGACCGGTTCGGCCGCCGATAAACACAGTATTCAATACCAATAAACCACTGGAAGGTTTAATTGGCTCCACGATATAGATTTTAATTGGCCGTAAATCGACGAACGCCCCTTAATAGCCGCTGTTTATACGTGCGCCGCACAAATCTTTGGTTTAAAGCTGGTTGTACACTTATATGGTTGACGACATATGGCTATGCTTATTAAGGTGTCTACTCATATTATGTTTAGTGTGTAGGGTGGTGAAGTATTCGATTGCTAAGCCAGAGGCCGTGGGTTTGATTTTTTGTTTTTACATAGATTTGTACGTGTGTTTACTTTGGCATATTTCCATTTAGGTAGGTATATAAGTAGATAAATATGTGTTGAGTACATAAAACCGTACTTATCTATTTTAGGTAAACCGCTATGATCATCCCAGCATTACTTGAAGTTGCAGCTAAATCTTGCATTTTCAAACCCTGGGTCAACTCTCCTACGCTTTCTGATCCTGAAGTGACTTACCTTAGCTTTTAAAGAAACGACTGCCATCTGACTACCCCTTCAAGAGGAAAGATTGCGCCAGATCCTTGTTAGTTAATCTGAAGATGAAGACACTTTTGGCCCAGTAGCTGTTTGTAGATAGGTTTGTTAGAACCTGTATCCAAGTATATCTCCTATTCATTCAAGTGTTTAGCAACTTATGGTGCTGACTGTACGCCATTGGAGAGATGTAATTGTATGCTTGAACAGTAATAAGTAATTCATTTGCAAGTGTTGCGACTATTGCATGCATAGTTTAGAAATGCCACTCATTTTCAATTAATTGTTATTACTTTGCAGTTTCAATTTAAGTACTCCAAATTACTTTTAACTACCAACTGTATCGAAATTGTGTTATTCAGTCAATTGATCGAGTGAAAGTTTCATACTAGTTAGTATGGCTATTATATATATTTCTACAACATTCTACACAATGACATCTAGACTCATATTAAGCATAGTTCAACCTACTTGTGTTATGGGATTTAGACTGCGAATAAATAAACATACTTAAACACTATTTTTGTTGTAAATACATGTTTTACATAGAAACACCTAGACAAATGCAAAAATTCATTTTATACATACAAATATACATTTTATATACACAAATATATATTTTATACGTAGGTACCTACAAATATTTGCACTTTGCACTTCTACTGTCATTACCTACTCCTTTCATGCAAGCCCGTTGTTATCCTAATTCGTTTAAAGACCGGGGTTCACAGATATACCATCCAATGTTTATAGTGAATGGGTGAAGGTACTACCCCTGTATCAATAGTTGTAAGGATCTAATACTCTTACAGAATTTTAATTGGGTTTCCAATTGGAATGAAAAATGTACACACTAGAAAGTATAGAAATCGTTACATGCATATATCTAAGTATCAAAGTTATAATCTCTTAATTTTTGGAGGTTATTCAAAAAAATTTCATGAGCTTATGGTTAGTAATTACTGTTCTAGTTTTACGAAATTTCGGAAAATTAGCAACGTTAAGAGCCATCTATCGCATGTTTTAGGAATTATGAAACAAAAAAAAGTAAAAATGTTTATTATAGTCTTTATGGTCGTAAAAAAGGAAAAGAGGAAGGCCGCTTTGTGTTAGAAAATTAAATTTCCCTGATAACTTGGTGGCAATAGTGATAGTATCTTTGATAGTAGTTACATACTGATTAAATGGCTAATTTGATTATTTAACGATGTCATAAAATATGCGTCCGATACTTTAAATTGGTGCTTTTTTCATACAACTTAAGTGGCAGACAAGCACATGGTCCACCTGATAGAAAGTGGTTACCGTGACCTATGAACGTGTGTAACACCAGTGGAGTCACATCCGTGCTGCCGACCCTGTAAGAACAGAGATTTTATGTGCCCTCAGTGCAGAACACAAAATCAGGACAAGCCTTTGATCTTCCCACTGACAGCACAAAAACTCTGCAGTGAGCTCAGGCTACCCTACTCACCACCGGGAACACAACACGAGGTTATTATAGCCATGGTATTCTATAGGCTTGAATACCAGTGTGAAATACCTCTTAATAACTAAAGAGTATTGAAAATCGATATCTCTCTGATATACAGCGGATGTCCGTCTTCTTATCTTCCGTTTATTTAATGGTATCACCGCGTAGATATCACCCTGGATCATGATGTTATATTTGTGAAGGTACACACTTTGTTTAGGTGGCAGCTTCAGTTATCTATGAAAGTTTCTACCTTTATCAACACATAAGAAGTGTCTTAAGATGCTGTTGAATTTATATTCAATCCCCCGCAGCTTCAGCTGTGAGGAATTCTGTTCCCGTTTTTACAACCCATAGGAACTTATATTAGGGAAGAAAAGACTACAGTCTATCACTGTACCAAATTTCAGCTAGACCTGTTCAGCTGTCTGAGCTCATTTAACAAACAAACATCTTCACAAACTTTCGTATCTGTAAAATGCTCTCTTACTTATTAAACTTAGCTTTTGTATCCACATCGCAGATAAATTGCAAGAGATAGATAGATAGATAGATTGCAATAACCCTCATTTGTGCAGCCATGTTCTGCAGCTTACGGCAGGCTATGTGGGTAACATTGGCCATGATACTTCCTTTCGTACCGAGGCCTGGCTCGATACCCAAGAAGTACCGGGGCGACATCGTAAGGGATGACACGCGTGCCAATAGTCTCACTGGCATGAATGTCTAAGATTGTGCGAAGTAGAGAAGAGAAAGTAAGAAAGCGGACTCCTGACTTGGAAGTGAAAGTCTCGGATGTAATCGGGACACGACGCTAAGATGTTCTTGGTCCCCCAAAACTAAAACTGTGATTAAAACTGAGATCTATAATTACGAAACCGTTATTATTTAGTTACCTATATAGGTACTATGACACTACATAGGTATTGGGTACACGCATAAGCAGGAACCCTGAAAAACGTACCTACATAACTCTTTTGGGCCGTTGTGTAAAAGACCGGCGCCGAAGTGAGTGGGATACTTAATCATGGTTTTTTTAAACTACTTATATTCCTTTTAAAGTATCCTAAATGAAGTAATTAAGATACTACGGAGAGTTATGTCCACACACCGTGTTGTTATCAAAATGAGCTCATTTCAATATTTTTGTAATAAGGACCATGTGAAATGTTATTTTTGTACCTATTAATTACCATACATATCTTATTTTTTTAAATAAATCTGTCTTGAGATAGGTGAGATCCTTAGGTCCTACTGGAAATAGTAGATAGGTATGCATAATTTAGATAGGTACGTACCTATATACCAACGTAGTAGATATAACCACCCACCTATAGATAAGCTTTATATAGAGCGGTAGCGGATTTGCGTATGGCCTTTAGATGTATAGGGCTATATATAGTACTGGTTGACGGACAAGAATCTGACGCAAGCTTTTTTCACGAGGGGTCAGACGGACAGTCACTCGAACAAAAACCAAACTAAAGCCTGGACACCTGTCACAAAAAGTAATTTAGTAGTAGTCTAGTAAGTAATTATTTTATTTTTATCTTCGTAGGTTTTCGTAATTTTACACATGGGCATAATTAACCTGTTAGCATGTATACCTACAACATTTCAGCCCAAATTTACATAAATATACCATACGATATTACATACACAAAGTTTGCAGTAAGTCAGCCTTTATCTACACACGCCATCCGCCTCCGTGGCGTAGCGGTAGAGCATTCGACTTCTTCGCAGGGGGCGCGGGTTCGATTCCCGCTCAGTGTAAATATTTGTATGCATGAATATGTATGTTTGCATTGGTCTGGGTGTTTCTATGGATAATATGTATGTATTTACAAAAAAAAGTATCTAAGTATGTTTATACGCATTCTAGATCCCATAACACAAGCTAGTTAAGCTGTGCTTACCATGGATCTAGATAGCCTTGTGTAGAATGTCGTGAAATATATTTATATTTCTTTATATATTTATACCTGCAAATATTGTTCGAAATAGCAATCATATACGACTGACATGAAATTTAAACGAATGTGTCCAATTTTCAGACAATAATACAATATTTTCTCTATCTAAATAGGTACACTGCTATGGCACAAACACCTATAGATATCATCTCCCTTTACTCTCAGAAACAAACAACTGGGTACGTGTCCCAGTCATAAAGGGGTAGCTAGCGACGATTTAATCAACCGATAAAAATTGTCGGGATGCGTCGCTAGATGGCGTGTGTTGATAAAGGCTGACTTACTGCAAACTTTGTGTATGTAATATCTTTATTTTTGAATAAAAACATTACTAGTAGGAGTAGGAGGTCAACAACACACGGGGCTGAAGAAATATTAATCTCAGAGAGAGAGTCAGGCAGAGATAAGACATCTACGCGACCGCTACACGACATGCAAAAAGAAAATAAATGAGAATTGAAATCCAGATATATTTTAAAGTGAGTCTTTGAGACTTCAAAAAATTTCAGTATTTCAATTCTCATTTATTTTCTTTATTAATAATTATTTATGAATAATCGAATTGAACTAAATACAACGCGCTTTACATTTTTATGAGTTTGACTCTACAAGACCGCTCAGTAAAATAGAGTAAGATATTTGGAATACATACTTACCCATATCTTTATTTGAAACAAATGTCGTCAAATTATACCTTAATAAATAGGAAAAAATTGCAATTAAAGTAATTAAGAAACCTGAAGGAGACTAAGAAGAAACCACGCGTAAACTTGAACGGTTTTAGGAACAAAATACATAAATGTAAACGGTGTTAAAAAAATGTTTAACTAGACATCATGCATAAATCTTTACATGGAGGCTCAGACTAAAAAAAAACCATTAGAATTAATATAGTTTCTATAGCCAAAAAACGCAACTACTCATATATAAGTGGAGAAACAAGGACCCTATTCTTTAATTATTTTAATAAATTTAATTTAAATACCAATTAATTTATGTACTCGACAGTTAATTAGCTATTAACACATTAAAGGTGATTCTAGCAAATACATAATGAATTAACATTAGTATTATAATTTTCGTTGAAATTGACTTTATGAGTGATATAAAAATAGCTATTCATTTATAACCGACATAATATGCAAAGATATATGTGATATAATATGGTAATTAAATGATATATATAAAGATTCGTATACGTGATATACTTATCCAAACAATAATGACTGGGCATTCCTTACGTATACTTAAATTATGTAAAAGTATGTTTGCACGTATGCACGTTTGGTATAAATGGTAGTCTATATCTGCCCGATTTCTAGGAGACTTCCTTCCTAGGAGACATCCGTGGATTTTCGTAGGTTTAATTCCAGTATAGTCACTTCGCCACTGATCCTGGTGAGGTAGAACTTGTTACTTATTGCACCGGCACCTGAAGCAGGATATTGGCTACCTCTAAATAACTGTACATGTTTACATGTTTATTTGTTAGAAGCTCTGGCCAGGTAACTCATTAGTTGTCTATAAATTAGGTAAGTAATGACGACTAAATACCGAATTTACGTGCAACAAACCATATCTACCTACATATATTCTATGAGATGAACTAATGTAATAAAATGGAAATAAAAACAAAATAAAAAAAATCGTAATGGCAAATATAGGTGCATGAGTCAACCTATGCACCGATAGTAATGAAACGTTAGAACAAGGCAACTGCTACCTATACCTACGGCCAGGGTGCGAAGGATATGTCTCAGATAATCTTACCTCCGGCAATCTGCAGCCTACACAGTCGGCGTGGGTTTTAGTCGGTTCAAGTCCGACATAACCTCCCCCACAGGCGTCGGTTATGGAGGATATGTCTATATGATTTTGTGCACATTAAGAAAAAGCTACCTAAACCTAGGCAGCCTTAGGACGAAATGTATACTTAATGCTACTTTTAATCTTAAAACCTCGTTTCCGTCTATGCAGACGAAGTCACAAGTAAAAACTCGCTTTGTAACATGTTACTTTACGCCTCGTAACATCGGTCAGTGCCATTTGAGATTATTTCTAATTAAAATCAAGTAAATTATTCTTTTATTTTAACATTAAACTGTTACAGAAATGTTAAAAATAATTGTAAAGAGCCATTACATTACGGTGATTATACCTACAGTTGGTTGAAGAGCCGTAGAGCCTGTTTGTAATCTTCTTAATGGCTTGGTACAATCTTATCTTATGTATATTTAGATAATTAGGTCTGGGTTTTTGAATATGGTAATTGTAACTACTCTAAAAAGATTCTAAATATTAGTTTATTGAATATTTATTCTGTCGTGTCGACGGCATAGGTATCATTTGTTATATTTTGTTTATCTAGTGTGCAGCCTCTCTGATAGCGTTCTCAGAGGCACTCAAGTGCTCCTCCGGTATACACGTGTGTGGGTAAGTAGCATAAGTTAGCAGGTGGGTCATGATTGGCATCGTAGCTCCGTAACCATTCATCCATCATCATATGAATTCATCTAATCCTAATCTGTGGAATCCCACCTAGCCCAGTTTTCATTACTTCGGCTGATCTAAGTCCGAACTCTACTTGTTATAACAAAGTCACGTGGTTCCCGGCAGAGTAGAATTAGGGCCACCCCATATGTCGTACAAGGCGATTAAGGAGTAGGGCTGTTAAACATCAGACATAGACCTATATATATCTCTATCACTCTAGACTCGTACCATGATCGCTTAAAACAGGCCACTAATTGAACTACTGTCAAACTACCAACTGCAAATGTAACTTTGTGATCCTATATATTTAGATAGGTTATTTATTTCTTAATATAATTTAATAACTAAAAATAAATTAAAATAAAACTCTTTCGTAGGAGAAAAGATTCGAAATTTCTGTGAAGTTTCGGACCGATTGCAACAAATTAACATTCATTCTGCTGTCACTATAATTCGGTATTGTCTTTTTGTTCCTAAATTTACACATGTTCTCCGCTCAACTCAACTGTTTAAGTATTCGGCTCTTTTAGGTAAAATGGATAGTGTGATTTAAAACACACTATGCAAAATTCTAAATGTGGATATGAACGACCGAGTCTGGCTTCAGGCATCCATGCCTGTGCGTTTAGGCGGTGTCGGCGTTCGCAAAATGACTGACGTAAGTCTGCCAGCACTTCTATCTTCGGTGCATGGCACGGATGAATTAGTTAGAAAAATCTTAATCCCTAGCCAAACTAATTCAGAAGTGCCAGGCAAGGCCAAAGCTTTAAATGCTTGGAAAATGTTTTGCCCAAACGCTGATTTGCCAACCCATCTTCCCAAAGACAATGGGACGTGCTGCTCTGCAACATGGTAAGAAAACATCTAATTACTACTTCTACCAATGTTGCGGAGCGTGCTCGCCTTTTGGTTGTGGGGGAATGGGAATCCGGTGTTTGGCTTCAGGCCCTACCGTCGCTTAGCATTGGTACCATGTTGGACGATAACACCTTCCGTATCGCTGCTTGCCTTCGTTTAGGTGTTCCTTGCGTTTCTCCACATCGATGTCGCTGTAGCGAAGAAGTTGGTAGCCTTGGACATCATGGTCTCTCTTGCAGCAGGAGTACAGGACGGCTGTCACGGCACGGGTATATCAATGACATAATCCGTCGGCGTCTCTTGTCACCGCTGGCGTTCCTGCCATATTAGAACCCACTGGCTTGGCGCGCGACGATGGCAAGAGGCCAGATGGAATGTCATTGGTGCCTTGGAAGATGGGTAGGCATTTGGTGTGGGATGCTACATGTGCTGACACCCTTGCGCATTCACAACTTCCAGGGACTGCAAACTGCGCCTGCGCTGCTGCTGCGTCAGAGAGACCCTCAAACGGTGCAAGTATAGTAATATAAGTGGTAATTACATATTTGAGCCGTTTCGGGTCGAGACGCTGGGATCATGGGGTCCAAGTGCCCGTCTTTTGTTTCGTGAAATTTCAAAACGTTTAATTGACGCTACCCGTGACCAGAGGGCTGGTTTATTTATATAGGTATACGTGGTAGGACACCCTCCCGGTTGACGTCGATGGTGAGGAATTCTTTGACGCCTGAACCTGCAGGGTTGTTTAGGTATATTCAGTTTTTTCTTTTTTAAATACTTTAAATTAGATAACTTTCGTGTAAATTATGTAAATATTAATATTGTTAAAACATGTATTACTTATTAAGTGTAGTGATAAACGTTGTGATAACCGAGACCACATACATATAATTGACAGTATGTATAATAGAATTGTTAATATATTATCTGAAGCCGCCTCTGAGAGTCATACCATTGTTAAACCGAGACGAAATCAGCCTGTGATCGGATGGAACAAGCATGTGCGCAGCGCTCATGGGGTAGCTCGGGATAAGTTTAAAGAATGGGTGCTGTTGGGTAAACCGAATGAAGGACGTATATGGGATGAGATGAGGGAGAGTCGTAAAATCTTTAAATCGCGTCTGAAGTGGTGCCAAGATAATAGAGAGCAAATAAAGATGGATATCCTCGCCTCTCACCATTCGAACCATGACTTTCGTAATTTTTGGAAAACGACTAGTAAGCTAAATAATAGACCGGGCTTACCCGTGAGCGTTGGGGGCATGAGTGAACCAAAATGTGTTGCTTGTTTAGAGATCACTTTAAGGTGAAATCGCCGTTGGAGCCGACATGTTCATTTAGTGTAGGTGGGTCACATGGACAGGAGCTAGAGACTAGATTCACAGCCAAGGATGTTCGAGTAGTTATAAAGTCAATGTCACGTGGTAGGTCTCCTGGTCATGATGGTCTGAGCATTGAGCATCTAAAACATGCTGGTGTCCATCTGCCCAGAATTCTGGCCATGTTATATACGTTTTGTATAGGACATGCGTACTTACCAGCCGAGATGATGAGGACCGTAGTAGTACCGATTGCGAAGAGTAAAACCGGTGACCTGAGCGATACGAGCAACTACAGGCCAATTTCACTAGCCACAGTGCTTGCTAAAGTTCTTGACGGTTTGCTTAATATACAGCTTAACCAGTATATAAAAACTCATGACAATCAATTTGGTTTTAAACCGGGACTGTCTACAGAGTCAGCTATCTTGTGTTTGAAGCAAACTGTCAAGTACTACTCCGAAAGGAGTACACCTATTTATGCCTGCTTTCTCGACCTCTCGAAGGCGTTTGACATGGTTAGCTATGACAAATTATGGCAAAAATTAAATAACGTTTCAATGCCTCTCGAACTGATAGAAATTTTCAAGTACTGGTATCTTAACCAGGTCAACGTCGTTCGATGGTCGGGTGCACTGTCAGAACCGTACGGGTTGGAGTGCGGGGTGAGGCAGGGAGGGCTGACCTCACCGACGCTCTTCAACTTGTACGTGAATGCGCTTATTGAGGAGCTCAGCAGCACTCGTGTCGGCTGCTATATTGACGGTGTTTGTGTCAACAATATTAGTTACGCGGATGACATGGTGCTGCTGAGTGCCTCGGTGTGTGGTCTGTCCAGATTGCTGCGCGTCTGCGAGCGTTATGCACTGGATCATGGGTTGCTCTATAATGCAAAAAAGAGTAAATATATGGTCTTTCGGACCGGAGGTAGTTGTTGCCCGGATTTTGTACCACCTATTAGATTAAACGGTGTTGAGTTAAAAATAGTTAAACAGTTTAAATATCTCGGGCACATTGTGACCTCTGACCTGGAGGATAATGCGGATATCGATAGCGAGCGGAGGGCGTTGTCTGTGAGGGCCAATATGATTGCCCGTAGATTTGCACGATGCTCGGGGTCAGTCAAAATAACTCTTTTTAGAGCATTTTGTACGTCCCTGTACGCGGCCAGCCTGTGGGTATCATATACCCTGAAGCAGTACAACGCTCTCCGTGTTCAGTACAACAATGCGTTCAGGGTGTTGTTGGGGCTGCCCCGGCACTGTAGCGCGTCGGGGATGTTCGCTGAAACCCGTGTCGACTGTTTCTACACGACGATGCGAAAACGGTGCACATCTCTGGGGCGCAGGCTCCGGATCACCTCCAACAGCGTTCTCAGCGTATTTGCAAATAGGTTTGATTGTCAGTACATTAACCACTGTTAGGTATATGATAAATGTTTTCGAATAACCGCGGTAGCCTAGTGGTATGGGTAATGGACTGCTGAGACGAGGTCTCGGGTTCGATCCCAGGTTTTACCATGGCGCACACCAATGACTTTTCGATGCTTTTCGAAGTTATGTGTGTATTTATCGCAGGTTTATAAGTGCCCGGTTAATGGCAATAGGCTCGCCACCTATTACATTGGGACCTATACATAAACTAGCGAAATGTGGGTGCTAGCACCTCTGCCTACCCCTTCGGGGATATAGGCGTGAGTTTATGTTATGTTATGTTATATGATAAATGTACTGACAAACAAACAAATGACTCAGAGGTGGGCATTTTATTAATAATAATTTAATTGAAGTTGTATTTATATTATTTTATTTTATTTGAATTATATTGTATTTAATTGTAATTTATATTATTTAAAATTCAATTTATAAGTATATATAAATCTCATTGGACATTCAATTTAATTTAATAATTTTATTTTTGTAATGCTTTATGACGAAAATTAATTTAAATTTGTTTTCATGACATTTGTGTACTTTATCTTATGTGTATTGTATTATAATAATGATAGTAGATCAATATGTAATGAGTCTCTGATACTTGAAATAAATGAACTTTGATTTGATAACTGTTTTGTGTCCCAATAAAAGAAAATAAAAAACTAAATTATGGGATTATATAGTTATGGATACATTTAGTAAATGACAGCCGTTGAATTCACTCACACAGGTCAATAATGGAACTGAAGTCATACTACTAACTGCAAATGTAACTTTGTATATCTACATATATAGTTATATGAGATTACAAAAAAAAAATTATGGAACTTAGGTGGCAGACAAGCACACGGCCCACCTGATGGAAAGTGGTTACCGTGATATATGAACGTGTGCAACACAAGGGGAGTCACTCCTGTAAGACCGACCGACCCTGTAAGAACAGCCGATAAATATTTATTCTTTCGTGCTTAGTAAATAACAGCCGTTATATGAACCTGTGTTTAGACTTCATGGTAAGCCCACTGATCAGTTTTCAGGACCCTTCAGTTGTGATGTTTATAGGACCTTTGCTCAGTATTGCCCTGTATTGCTATATTTCTACGGACACCCAGAACGGTTGTGCAACAAAATCTTTATAAGTACACAGCTACTGACTTTTTTCTTCGACAACCATAAATTCTTCCTCTCCATTTAAACTGTTATAATGAACCAATTGAAAAACTAGACATTCATTTCCAGGATGATGATGATCTAATGCAAAATATAGCATGATAATTAGCTACGATCTTCAAGATGATAAATGGACAACTAATCAAAATTTAAAGCAACATATTTTTATCGAATTCACTTGGAAAATTTATTTATTTATTAAGGTACATCAACAGTATACATATTATACATTTTCTATAATAGTTGCCATCCGTGTAATATTCCAATATGCATACCCATTAGAGACGTACACAACATTCGCATGCATTAAAATAATAATTGGATGAATTTATTTAGACAAAAGAGTGAAACTAGCATACATTAATTTCATAATACATCAATTTGATTCGATTTTAGTCTGATTATTAAAATTAAATAATGGAATGAATAACGTGTAAAATGAATAAAATTAAATAGATGTAACAGTAAAATATGAATTAGGTAATAGGTAGGTACCTATACCGTGTCTTGTTAAAAGGGCAATGGGGTAATTGCTTTTTATGATATCCAATAATTGCTTCATTAAAATACTATTGTATAGTTTTCTATCAGATATTTGAATATAAAGAACACGTGATAAGGTAAATTTAAATTCATATACTTACTACCTAATTAAGATTTTGATTATAGATAGTTTCATTTTTTAGTCAGCATAGTTGTATAAGTACGTGTAATTTTAGTTATTTGGCGCGAAACCCTAATACTTAAGAAAACATATATTATATAAGTACCTATATCTATACCTATATAAATATATGCCTACATTATAAACCCTAATTGTAATTAGGTAGATACCCAGAATAAATTAGGTACCTACTAAATACGTTAATATTACCTACCTTTTAGTTAAAAAGAGCTCCACGTAAATTATAGGTTTTGGAGAGTGAATCTGATTTATTTCATGTTGAGCTCCAAACAAATTTCAATAATTATGAGTTGAGCTAGATACTTATATAATATATATTCCAATGACCTCAAACCCATACTACGAGTAGATGCAAGTAGGTACTAAAGAAACAATTGGTCCTAACAATGAAATGCATTTTTTACCATTTTGTTTATATTTTTATAACCGCAATAAGTTTATCTTACTCTAGAGCAATTGTTTACCAAAACAAAAATTGTTAGCCATCACTTTTTATTAGTTGTCGGCGTCTTAAATTCTACTTTCAGGTAGGCAATAAATAATATTGCGTAATAAACCCTTCCTCTTACAACAAACAAATATATTATTTTTCGGTGTTTATTTATTTAGTTTGCTTTTAGCGTTGCTAGTGAGTGCTATTTTAAAGTGATGTCAGTTACTTACTTACCTACATAAATCTAGTCATATAAAAATACAGGAAAATGTATTGTATTCGTAATACCTACATACCTATTTAACACTCTATCTACTGTAATGGTATATGTGAATAAAAACAGACAGTGCTTAAAACTAAAACAAGTGTGAAAATTAGTGATTTTTAGTGAATTTCGTAAAGGTAAGAAGTCTTAAATTATCGAAATTAAATTATTTAGTAATTGTTTATTTTATTTTAGTGTATTTTAGTAGCTATCTAATAATAGTTTTAGTTTTGAATTTTCAATTGAATTGTATTGATTTGTATATGTATATATTAAATTATAAAGTATTTAGTAAATAAGAAATTGAAATCAGCTCCATCTTGTGATTAAAGTATTATTTACGTTGTCCATAAACTAACAACTTTTATGAAACTTAAGTTCAAGTCCCTGCCATCTATGGGCATGCGCGAACACTACTTACTCACATAGCAAGCTGAATGCACACGTTGCAACGTAGTTTATACAAAATGCGAAAGAGGCTGATAGTGTGCAAGTGAACAGTTGAGTTCGCAAGAATTATTTTTACATTTTTTTACGCTTGTTACTTTTATAACATGGCGGCTGATTTTACTGTCGCATTTATTTCTACTTAAAAATAATGTCCCGCATAATATTTAAACTGAATCTTCATTTCATGAAATCAGCTTTTTGGGTGATTACAATCATTATGTTAAAACATTTATTATGCATTTACTAAATGGATTTGTTTTTAATTAAGTATGGCAGGTTAATAAAGAAAAAAATAATTTAATAAGTAGGTACGTCCGTATCCGTTTCATTTAGAAGGTAGATACCTAACCTAATAATAGAAATAAAAAAGGTCTCAATAGATAACAAAATTGATGCTTTGTTTACATTGATGCAATAAAATAGTTACGACGTGTTGAATAATCGTTTCCAGTTTGAGTGACCATAAATTTGTGTATTTTTAAAGTCACGCAGTTTGGAGTCAATAAAAATTTAACGACTACGAGGGTGCAGCAATGAAATTGTTACGTATTGTATGGTAGTTTGTGGCGATTTTTTGTTCTTACTTTTGTCCTACTTAATTATCGGAACCAGGTGCGGTATGAAGGGGGATACAAGACGTCGTGCAAGTCAAATTGAAAAGTCTGCTGAAAACGGATTTTCTGAAAGAATTTTTGTTACTTAATAAGTGACACTCTTTAAAAGTTCTAGCTGCGATCGGGCCTGACCAGAACCAAAAGCCAATGAACAAAGTTGGCGTCGAGGAAAAACAGTTGTTCTTACCTACTACCTACCTAAGTGGCTACATTAGGTATTTACAAAATAGGGAGTAGGTACATTTATGGGATTTTCGGGATGTTGCTAATAACTTATTTTTTACATAGGTATTCTAATCCTGTGACCTCATTTGACTGGTTACATAAACAACCCATTACCGATTTTACTACCCTGGAGTGAGTTATGGTACTTACGCAATTCAGCACGCGCCCATAAATAGACAAACGCCAAGAAGTTATTCCTAACGTTCCTAAAAGTAATCTATCTCGAGGCCTCACCGCAATATCGGTTTCTGAACGATTAACAGAGGGCGTGCGTGCCCTTCGCTTTTACGACATACTTTTACGACGTCGTAAACTCGGCCGTATAATGCCTATAATCTTTTTCCGCATGGCTCCGCCTACCGCGGATAGATGGCGCTAAACACAAAAACTCCAAATCACTGTCACCGAACCAAATGTTAAAGTTTTATTGTGTGTTTCGCTAATGTGGTGTGAAATTAATAGGTAATAATGCTTTTATGGGTGCTTGTGAGCTTTATAGGGGCATAAAGTCCTGGCAGGTGAATGTGGTAGGTACCCGAAGTATTTGTTTTAAGTTGACCGCAGGTGTGTTGTGCTATCGTTTGATGGCATTTATAACTTTGTGGCATTATAAAAACGAACGAAACCTATGTTTAGATAATAGTACACTTTTATGACGTCTTAAACGCGTTTTTATGAGCACGTTTTGCACAAGAAGTGTCTTGTTGTTCGTGTCATATGGAAAAGAAATCGGTTGATGTGCGGTTTGGCTCTTATTTAAATACAGAAGTAGGTTAACATGAGAATATTGTTGTGTAAGTTGGTAAAACTTTTAATGTTCAGTTTATTTTGTTCTCTTATTCGGCGTCAAAAAGTTTTTTGCTGTAGAATATTAAGGAATAAAGTTTCCTAATAACCATTTTGGCGCAAATATGCGGAGAAGCTCCCTTGGCAAATGTTACTATTAGCAGTTTGAGCACTAGTAATTATAACAATTTCACAAATACTTGAAGAGGAAGATTCGGCGACTGTCGCCATTACACAGTGAACATGGAACTCTGAGGACAGTTTTGGTGAACAACTTAGGTAATATGTACCTCTCTACCTACATAAATTACATACAATTTGACATCTAACTACGTATGAGATACTTACTTATAGTTTGAATGTATTCTTTCAAAAAAAGTTAAAATTTCAATACATAGGTTTAGGTACTTAGGTACTTACTTATCTACCCTAGTAGATAAGATACCTATAGAAACTCTTCAAAATAACCAAAACATTCAATGTTTCATTTACTATCTAAAGACTTAGTAAAAACTATGCTAGTCTCTACCTCCGGCATCATGACTTCCTATCTAGAGTTTCATTAGTAAAACTGAGCCAGTCGTGATGGGAAAGGCACATCTCTACCTTCAATACCTTTCTAAGTTCAATACTATGATTTTATTTTGATAGTAAACTCATAATATTACTATAATACATTTCTTTAGTGAAATCTGAACCAGTTGTGATCGAAAATGCACGACTCTACCACCGCTACATGATTGTACCTACTATCTAAAGACTATAATACATTTTGTTAGTAAAGTTGAAAGAGTCCTGATCGAAAAAGCACGACTCTACCTTCGACATCATGACTTACTGATTAATGACTTATAGTTTACGAGTAAAAGCTGAACCATTCGTTATGGAAAAGGCTCAACTCTACCACTGATATCATGACTTTACTGACTAAACTCTAAAGACTATATTTTACTAGTAAAAATAAAGCTAGTCATGATGGAAAATGTACGACTCTATCTCTGACTGGGGGCAATGTTTTAAGAATGGTTACCCATCCTAAAACCAACCTGGCTAGTGGTGTGTGTAAACCAATGTGTAAACCTACCTACATTTACCATTTAGCCGCGAGCGCCTACTACCAACAGTTATGGCCTGCACAGGTGCTGTTTGTACAACCTGATAACCTGTCTAATTTAGTTAAGGTGAACCCAGTTACCTAATTCAAAAAACATTACACTCTTTTTTGTACCGCAGTTGGATAAAATGTAAAATCTCTAGATAATTCTTTTCTGTAAGTGTTATTACAGTACATTCTATCCAAAGTAACGCCTATAATTTTCAACTCACTACTTGCCGTCTAGACTAAAACTATTTCTCTATTACCCTCAATTACTTTTACACTCGGAACACTCTTTCTGTCATGTGTTAAGTGAGCAGGACAGCTAGTAATAGGGTGGCGCACTGGATTCTGCCGATTTTCCATGCAATTGAATAAGTTAAGTTACGTTGTGTTGATCTCACAGTAGGATTTTTATCGATAGGTAGATATATCGAATCGTATGCAATTTGAATTCGATGTTTGACTCGATTGAAGGAAATCTGGTTGTGGAAAATTTACTATTCATAGGTTATCTGGTTCGGTGTGAATATATTTTAAGATATTATACAGTTTCATGGAACAGTTTGTTATTTAGGATAATACCATAGAAAAAACTCTATACCTAGACACAGTAAATGACTATTTTAGTACTAGTTGACATCCCATAACATATTGACGATATAAAGAACAATATTGACTTTTTCCAGCTTGTTCAAGCGGGGTGTAAAAAAGCATCTATCAAAGCCGTCAAGGTAGGTACCGCCATTTTAAGTTCAATAGTGTCGGAAGTAGTGGTCTGTATCTTTTGGACTGCACTTCATCTTTATACCATCTAGCGGGGTGTAGTCAATGACGTACCAAATAAAAAAAAATAGCTTACACATGATAACACACATATTATGCTGTTGCAAGCTATGGATTTTGTTAGAAATACTGTGTCTACCTATACAATATATGGTCAAAGGTTATTATAAACTTAGATTTTCAGTAACTGTTGCCCGTAGCTTCGCTCGAGTGGAGTTCTCCTTTTCCTCTCACTAGTAGAGTCTCTACTAAGTGGTAACGAGTATACCGCTGGAATTGCAAACTTTCAAGGCAGAGGACTGTAGGTACTGAGGACTACTTAAATACAAAAGAAACATAAGCAAGAGAAAAGAAAAAACGAAAAGTGGTCTCATTAAATTCACATACTGGAATATTTGATTTGACATACTGGATATAAGGTGCATCGGGATCGAAATAGGCCTTTATGGCAGGAAAAAAACATGACTAACACAGAAATAACCGAGAAGAGTCCCATGCCAAGCATTTAGACCATTCCAACGCACACAGTTTGTAACTAATAATGTATAAACTTGTAAACAACTTCTGTTACAGCTAGTTTACTCTTCGTAGTTGTAAAACTTAAGTACCCTACAGGTTCATACTCTTGACATCTTCTCTTCAAGTGTCTGGAGCACGGGCTTTTGAAGAAACTAATAAATAAATGTTTATAGTGTAGTGTGGCGGCCCAGCGTTTGATTTCAGAGGTCACGAGTTCAAGTATTGCTGGTTATAATTTTTTTTTTTAATTATTTATTACACACAATCAGTACAGAGATAATACACAAAAAAAAGGAAGTTCTACAAAGGCGAGCTTAACTCAATACGAGTTCTCTCCCAGGAAACCTTTGAGTAGCAGAGAAGCAGTTACAGTAATAAGAGGATGTGAAGTGTGCATTAAATTTTCAGATGAAAGAAGGGTATTAAAGTACCTAATTTATGTTTGTGAATCTACTGTTCCTAATACTAAATATCTTAAATATGAAAGTTTGTGATATATAGAAAATAATAATACCTACCTAATAATAATAAATATTCCCCAACACTCCACACAACGCTATCGAGACCCATGGTAAGCAAGCTTAACTAGCCTGTGTTATGGAATCTAGAATGCGTATAAATACTTAGATACTTTTTTTGTATACATACATATCATGCATAGAAAAACCCAGACCAATGCAAATATACATATTCAGGCATACAAATATTTGCACTGAACGGGAAAAATGTTCTACCGTTACGCCATGTTACTCAATTACGGGATAGATTATAAGTCCAGGTATAGCGGAAACGGGATCAAAATTCCATGCGGGTGGAATCGTGGGCAACATGGGTTTCTATTTAAGTGTGCAGCCTGTTATCTGCTTCTGTCCTTCACCCTTCACCAGTTTCCTGCCAAATCTCCTTGCTTGGTTTCGAGTGTTTTTGACCTGCCATTTTCGTCTGTCGATACACTATCAGTGATTACTACAGGTTCTGTGAAGTCAATTCTCACTTGCTTTTACACATAGGCACTTGGTGTGTCTTACTCGACAGCTACAGCTAGCACTACAGATGAAAGTAATTAGAAAGTATAATTAGACGAAAGTACATTACGAAGTAAGTAAATATAAGTATTTACTTGTGTAAGCTAGGCACAGAAGACACCTTATTAACCAACACACTGAAGAACTTCATACACATTCAATTTTACGACATAGCCCTGTATAATTAACGCACACATACCTACAAGCGGTTAAATTTCAAACGTTGGATGTTTTCGCACAGACGTATCATAAAATTTTATTAAAATTAATACAAAAAGGAGTAGATACGGAGTATGTACTGTTGTGTACTAAAGCTCTCGGTGGGGAGAGACGGTACGTGGCTAAATTTTCAGTAATGGCCGACATTATGCGCCCCGACGCCCGTTCACCAGCGGTATTTGCATTATCGCAGTATTAATACGATGTTGTATTAAAAGCCATAGACTTTGTTGTGGTTATTGATATGGGATGAAGAAAATGAAGTATCGGAAGGCTTATGGCTATGAAAAAATACTTAAGTGTTAATAACGATTGCAAGTCACTTCATATTCCTTCTACCTATCTAGGGTAACTGCATAGATACTAGCTTAGTACGAATGGTATTCACAACAAACCAAGCCTGACATTTCCTTTTTTTAAGTAATATCACGTCTTCTCCTGAGCACTAATCGCGATTAACAAGGTAGTAGGTGAAAGTCTGCACTCCTTCTATTCTTCCTTTGAATGATTCGGTTATTGTAGAAGCGAAATGAATGCATTCTGACACATACCCCGAACGGAAATTGCACCAGAGCATCATCCATTAATCAACAAGTGTCAATACAATTTACATTGTCAGCACTGTCTACAATGACAATTCATTGTAGACAGTGCTGACAATGTAAATTGACATAGGTATAGGTACATGTTTGTACTGACCGGAAATCAAACCCTGACATTGCACTCGAACACTCTACTACTAAGCCACGTGCGACATAGGTTGCTAACATAAGTACCTAAAAATACTAAAAGATCATCACAAATTGTGTTATTTTTATTTTCTAACCACAACGACAGGTTTTTACCACACGAACGTAAAAGTCATTTAGCTACTTTAGCAAATATGTTTAGTAAAAGTGTAAGCTTAAGAATTCTGCCGAAGTTCTTAAAATATAGGACCATGTTCTAACTTACCGACTGTTCTAGCTGTAATAGGTTGTACACATGTAAATGGTCAAAACAAAATCCAAAACAAGCGTCACGGTTACAAGCTACATATATCGGTCTTTCTGGAAGTAACTTGTCAGATGACCTTCCAACCCCGAGAGCAAGCCTGTGT
Organism: Eilema griseolum; assembly: GCA_963662185.1. Lineage (NCBI taxonomy): Eukaryota > Metazoa > Arthropoda > Insecta > Lepidoptera > Erebidae > Eilema > Eilema griseolum. Next base: position 15,999,408 of record OY759242.1, on the reverse strand, counting down.
CATAAACTCCATCCGTTGTTTGAGTTGCAGATGAGGTTGGCTTATGTATCTAGTATGTTCGCGGATGACAGCCTCAGGGAATAGTTTAAAGGAGGCAGGGCAGCTGGCCACCGTAGGTCTCTCCCAGGTGGTCGCATTTATCGAGGTATTGGCCCTGTGGGTGACTGTAAAGATGGGGGCATTATATTTTCGTCACCGCCCGTCACTCACCCCTCGACCGAAATACGTTCGGTTTTTGTACCGGTAGGGACCCAGATCAAATATCTGGTAGGTACTCATAGTCGACTCAAGGTAGCACTTCGACGAGCACCTTTCTCTTAGCTCGTCGACCCTGCATTCATTCTGGAGAGGCTTTGTACACCGGTGACATCCGGACAATGGCGCTATACGATGCACCAGTGTAGGCAGATGCCCAAACCATCCGTAATATGCCTATAATATATGGAAGGTCTAGCACGGGACCAACGTATCGTGGCGGTCAGGGCTATATGAGAGTCCCGCTCCATCTCCGTGCGCATTGGCTGGAATTCCCCTTTGGGTTTTGAAGGTGGAGGTGCTTGATAAAGTATATTGGCAGACGACACAATACCGAGCGGGTAACAGCGGTCGGCTCTCGCCTAAAGATGTTCACAGGTGGCGAGATACCGCCCACGAATACATAATGACTGAATGGGTGTCCCAGCTGGAGTCCCCACATGCAGGTCATCGCACCGTGGCGGTGCCCCATCTGGTCATTGTCGAGGAGGTGGAGAGCCAGCACGGGACCCTTTACTTTCGACTGAATCAGATGCTGCCCGAGCACGGCTTCTTCGCAAAGTATCTGTTCTTGGTCGCCAGGAGGAAATCGAGTTCCACCTGCAATCATTGTCCCTGCGGCGAGGACTCGGCGCAGCACACGCTTGAGGTTTGTCTGGCCTGGTAGATGCAACGTCTATACCTTTTGGCTACAGTGAGAGTCGATCTCTCGCTTCCAGCCATCCTGCGTTCCATGACTTGCAGCGAGAGAAATTTTTCCGCGAGAAAATCATCTCGCGGAAGGAGGTAGCGGAGCGGGGCATAGAGGCAGACAGTTTCACAGTTTCGGTGAATGGGCCGGGGCTAGCCCTCCACCAGCAGTAGAACCTTCCGTGAAGGTATGATGTTCTAGTGTGCCAGCGGTTGGGTGACCCGTCGACGAAAGTGCAGTGTTTCCGAAGGTTCAATTATTAGGTTAGTCGCGGCCTATGTTACACGCCAGGTTGTTTTAGTGTGGTGAGAGCCCCACATACTCGCGCGGTTTCCCACCCAGCCACCAGCCCTTCCCACCAGCCCACGAATGCTTAAGGTACATTTTTCCTACCTATACCGAAATACCTAATGGCGGATACCAAGTTTAAAATTAGATAAAATTAGATAATTAGTAGAATTAGATAAAAGGTTTTAGACAAAAGTTTTAAAGTAAGTGGCATCATTACGGTTGCGTAGATACTTTAAAGCACACTGATAAATTTCTTATACCTACATCGCCTTCAAAATTATCGGTCGAGGATTTTCTTACGTCACACTGTATTCCGGCGTTTATCCATTCAAGCCATTTAAGGCGATCAGCCAACAATGAGCCTCGCCTTTTAGAATTTTCGAGCGATTTAATTCGACGAAAAAATCTTTACTGATATTATTTTTCAATTAGCGATATCCTAAAGGAAAACGAGTCAAATTAGATGTTATTAAACCTGTTTATGTCCGAGTTTTGTTCCTGTTCTATTTTCCACTACGAAATTATACCGATATTTTGGGAACCGCACAACTTTTGTATTTTGGGGCTTCACCAAGATCTTTGAGGCCAGAACAACCTCATCAGCAAGTCAATACAGATTCTCAGTCAGATTATAAGACGGCTGTCTCTCTCAGCTCCCGATCGTGCAATATAAACCAAACCAAAAGAGGTTGAGTGTGCCAATCCCAGTTCCCTAGGTGAAAGGTCTGGCATCTCGTTCTCATTCTACAAAAGTTAAGATAGGTTAAATAAAGAGGAAAAGTAGGAGAGAGAACACCTGTCCACATGCCACCAGGCATAACGATAAGATATTTAGGATAATTTTGGGAACCGCATATAGACTTCATTTTTTGGGATATAGCCTAGTCTCTCAATACAGTACATACTCGAATTAAAATTTGACTCATCGGGCAGAAGAGTGGTCTGCTTCTCGTTTCATCTATTGTACATCTGCCCTCCTAGACAAGTGGCAATTCGTCCCCTCATCCCTGATTTGGTAGACAAGTAGTAATTCATTGGCCGGCGTATTGTAGAATTCTTCAGACAAGTGCTAATTCGTTGGCAGTGCAGACTGCACTTTGTGACTTTTACCTATGGGATAGCTAAGTACCTAAAGCTGTCCATGTTGATGAAACTTTAAAACCATCGCTTTGATTTTCACAAAGTACTCTAAAAATATCGTGATTTAGACATTGCACTGGGCGACATGCCAAATCAAAAACTGGATACCGTACCTACCAGTAATTTTGGCTTATCTTGACTTTTACGAGAGCTCCGGATTCACCAATACCGAGAGGAAAACCTCCGCCAGAAAGTCATTCGTTAATTAGCAGGTGTACGTAAGTACTGTCTAGTACTTTTGACCACGTGCAATGACTACATTTAAAGTAAATAACGCGAAGTGAAAAATAACTTTACGCATAATTCACAAAATGTAGTAAAACCCTATCATTTCCATCTTAATATTAAATCATGTTTTTATATAAGCACGAAAATATTATATGATAAAAGTGGTACGGTACCTACGTTACGAATTTACGATTATCCGATTGATATAAAAGCTTTACTATCAGCAGCTAGCCACAATGTCCCAAATTTCATTACCTATAAAACAATGATGTACCCACGTAGACGGAATTGTAAAACGAACTAAAATACTCAATTCGAATTTTCTTCTTTATATAAAACTCGTTGAATTAAGTAAAAGTTTATCTGAAACCTTTTCACTATATATACTTATTATACTAAACAACACAAAGGAGGTATCTCGAACAATTAATTTTCTTAAATTTCATTAGCAACTCTTCCAATTTGCATTCAAAATGTGCGATCACGTACCTAGGCGCCTACACAAATACCTTCCATAGCAGACTAAAGAACCGTCCGAACGCGCCATTATTTTAATACCCTTATCAAAAAACAAGGCACATTACAAAATGGCCGCCATTTTCATGAGTTTGCGCGGGAAAACGTTCGTGAGCCAGCCTGGAAAATTATAACAAAAGGCATCTACCGCTATCTTTCTAATTATAGTAAATCACCTTGCTACGGGCGAGATAAGACTGTACACATTCTATTTTCAAATGTCGTATGAGTGCTTTGAGAGTCGTAACTTACCACCTTCCGCTTTTGAGTCAGAACATTTTCTGTGGTATTAGAACAAGAATGGTGTAAGTGACAGAGCACTAAAAGCGAGTTGAGACATTTGTGTGTGAAGAGGAATGGGGTATTTTAGGAGGGTGAAATCGCGCTTGTTGGCTGTATGTAGGATTGTTATACGACGTTTTGTTGTAGAGTGGTGAGCTCGTTCGATGAACGGACCCTCTCATCTAGTACAATCGTATCGAGAAGTATCACATATTGTATTCCGCAGCAATAACTTTCGAGTTGGAGAAATCGGGACACGAAACTGGGTTCACTGCAGGTGACTTAAATGTGAAGCACTTAGTTTCAAGATATTTCTTACACGCTTTTTAAAATAAGAATTTGAAGGTTTATCAATCACTGGAAATATTTGAATCTAGTAAGATTTGACCACTATTTGACATTCACCTACTAGATGGATATTTGTAGAATGTACTAATAAATAATTGGTAAAAACCCACTCATATTTCTGGACAACGCTCATTTCTAGCTTCACTTACAATAACATATCCTTCTATAAAAGCCTAGCTGGTCTACAGGAGATCTCCTATATTGATAGAAAAGTTGCCGCCTAATCAAATTGGAATGGAAGATCCCAAAATGTATTTTCTATTAAGGTAGCGGTACATTTCAAGTGGGTACGATTATTTCCTTCCAACTTTATTTTTTGACAATTGATTTGTTAAAAAAGGAATTATGTTTAAAAAATAAATGTATTCGGTACCTGAGTTTTTTTTATACAACTTAGGTGGCAGACAAGCACATGGCCCACCTGATGGAAAGTGGTTACCGTAGCCTATGGACGTGTGTAACACCAGAGGAGCCACACTCGCGCTGCCGACCCTGTAAGCACAGAGTTTCTGTGCCGTCAGTGTAGAGGACAATCAGGACAAGCCTTTAGTCATCCCACTGACAGCACAAATTCTCCAGTGAGCTCTGGCTACCCTACACACCGCTGGGAACACAACACGAAGTTATTACGGCCGCGGTATTCTGTAAGTCGGAGGTACTTCCCCAGTCGGACTGCTCAATTGGGCGGAAATACCGCCGTGTACTACCTCCTGAGCAGACAAAATAAAATTGTAAATCTTTTTATAAACCAAAAACGCATTAAATATAACAGTAAAGATCTTAAAAATGCTGAGCAGGAAAATCAGCGACTCGAATTTTAAACCGCCTAATATTTACTTCCCGAAAGTAAAAACTAACAGCAGTTCTCAAAACACAATATTATATAGAGCACATTCAAAATGGTTTTCCTATTAACTGCGCCATTGTTCTCTCACACAGACGCAGCAGCGGTGCACCACACCCCCACCAACACTGCCCCACCTGTTATACCACTGCACATCACGCACACAAATAAACCGCTCGTAACCAGCATAAAAAGACTCACCCCTCCTGCTTATCATGTAAAAAATAGACGAAATAGGGGAGTTGAGGTATTCCGTCGTAGTTCTATTAAGATTGGATAGTTGGATGGTGGTTGGTAGAGGTGCGTTTATTGATTCAAGCTACTTGATAGAGAGTGCATAATTTAAAAGCAACGCAGTTTTGTTGTATTTTTAAATGTTTTTTATAACTTGATAAAAATGAATAAACGATATGATATTTTTACAGTAGGTATACAAATAATGTCATATAGGTACTAAATTATTATTTACGATTTAAGTTCTATTGAGTATTATTATTTTTATTTATGATTTTTAATATTTTTGTCACCACATAGGTATAATCATGTACAACAAGAGGAACTACATGACCCATGAAATAAGTTTTTTTTTTTTTTTTTTTTTTTTATATAGGACACGCCAACTTGACCTCACCTCGCCTGATGGTAAGCTAAAGGCAAAGTCTCAGGAAAGAGGGTCACCATTACAGACACTAAGTGCTACAATGGTGGCACTCAGCTTGGCGGCCTCATCAGATGCTTTTTCACGCCCCGCTTAAAGGCCCCGGGACTGTAGGAAGAAGGAAACACGTGTGCTGGTAATGAATTCCAGGTCTTGGTGGTGCGGCAAAGAAAAGAGTCTCCGAACCGCTTGGTTCTTGCTCGTATATTCTGCACAGTGTGAGGGTGACATCTAAGGCCTGCACGTGTTGTCCTATGTAGGAAAGGAGATGGTGGGATTAGTTGGAAGAGCTCGTCAGAACACTCACCGTGGTAGAGACGGTAAAATACAGCCAAGGAAGCAATATCTCTACGCATCTGCAAAGGCTCGAGGGTGTTCGTGACCTCAGGGTTCCCAATAATTCGGACCGCGCGTCGCTGCAACCTGTCGAGAGCATCTAGTAGGTATTTCGCGGAGCCATCCCAGAGATGCGAGCAGTATTCCACGCAGGAGCGAATTTGTGTCTTATAGAGAAGACACCGCTGCTCCGGCGTGAAAAAACGTCTCACTTTGTTTAAGAGTCCGAGTTTCCGCGAGGCTGTTTTGATGATGCTCTCGATGTAATTTCTGTTATTCAGTTTGCAGCGAATATCCATGCCTAGGATATAGAGATTGTCCTGCAGTGGAAGTGGCGTGCTCTGAAGAGTGGGAAGGGGAAGGAAAGAAGATACCTTTGCTGTGAACGCACAAGCCTGCGTCTTCTTGGCATTGAACTCGACCATGTTCTCGGAGCCCCATTGAGAAATGTGATTCAAGATCTGGTCCAGTTCAGTGACAAGAAGCTGTCTTTTTTCCACGATATCAGACTGTTTGGCCGCAGGTTGTCCGTGATAACTCCCGTGTAAGGTGCTATCGTCTGCATAGCAATGTATGCTGCCGGTGGACAGCATGTCGTTGATATGCAGAAGAAAGAGAGTGGGAGATAATACAGACCCCTGCGGTACGCCAGCATTTATTTGCAAGAACTCCGAAGCCCGTCCATCACAGAGGACGCGGATACGGCGCTCCTGCAGGAAACTAGCAATCCAGTTGCACAGTCTAGGAGGCAGACCAAAGGCTGGTAGCTTGGAGAGAAGCGATTTGTGCCAGACTCTATCGAAAGCTTTGGCGATATCAAGACTAATTGCCAGTGACTCGCCGTGCTTGTCCATAGCCTCACCCCAAAGATGGGTAACGTATGCTAGAAGATCACCCGTTGACCGTTTCGGCCTGAAGCCATATTGCCGGTCATTAATTAAGGAGTGATCCTCTAGGTGACGCATGAGCTGTTTGTTAATGATGTGCTCGAAGACCTTGCACAGCACTGAGGTGATGGCTATGGGTCGATAGTTGGCTGGCTCTGAGCGATCCCCCTTCTTGGGGATCGGCTGTACATTCGCCTCTTTCCAAGCCGAAGGCACTGTACCCGAGCTGTAGGACAGTCGGTACAGCCGCGTAAGCATCGGAGACAACTCCGCTGCACATTTTTGTAAGACCACCGCTGGAATACCATCCGGGCCACTGGCTTTCCGGACATCGAGTGATTGAAGCACCGCACGAACATCGCATTGCCTGATACGTATTTCAGGCATTACGTGGTCACCATTGGGTAGTGTCGGCGGCTGTATACCGCAATCATCGACTCGGGAATTGGCCGCAAAGAGATTTACTAGCATATTGGCTTTCTCTTGCGGTCCATGGGCCAGGGATCCATCAGGGTAGCGCAGCGGTGGCAGCGAAGGCTGACAGAAGTTGGCCTGCACGGCTTTGGCCAGTCGCCAGTATCCACGGCTGCCCGTGGGATGTGCCACTAGCTCTTGACCAAGCCGCGCAATGCGCAGGGCATCCGCTTTGACGTAAGCCCTCTTGCAGACCTTTGTGGCTCTGTTGTACGCCGCCTTGAAGTGGCTCACATTGGGATCGTGCGTGGCACGCGCCCTTACCCAAGCGCGATACGCGGACTGCTTTTGATCAACAGCCCTCGCACACTCGCGCCCGAACCAAGGGCGCACTCCTCGGGCACCGGTGACATCAGTGTAAGGAATATAGTATTCCATACCCAGACCGATCTCACCGGCAACAGCAGTAGCACAATCCGAGGGTTTCTTACCTTCAAAGCAGCGTTCAACCCACGGGATGGACGCAAAATAGTTGCGCAGCCCATCCCAATCTGCTGACGAGTAGTGCCAGAGACGCCGCTTCCCCTGCACGGGTCTTGAAGGCGCTATAATTGGCACCTTGGAGCAGACCAGACAGTGGTCGGAATTGCCTAAAGCGGCTTGTACCGAAACACTGTACAGGTCTGGGTGACTCGTCAGCAGAAGGTCTAGCAGAGAGGGTGCTAGGCCCGACCTTCTTGGTATTCTAGTGACCTCGTGTACCAATTGGGTCAGGCCATGCGCCAGAGCAAATGCATGGGCGGCTCTTCCCGCATGGTCTGTTTTGGAGGAGCCCAACCAGGTTTCGTGGTGGGCGTTAAAGTCCCCCAAAAATACCACTTCGGCGTTCGGAAACCGTTCCTGCGCATCATCTGCCGCCTGACTCAGATATTCAAAGAGTCGAGTTGTCTCAGCATCTCCTGTATGGGAACGGTAGAGGCACACATAGATCTGACTCGTAGAGCCATGGTCTACGTGTACCCATAGGGTTGAAAAGGATGGGTCCTCAAGGCAGCGCAAACGGCGACAACAAACATCCGCCCTAACAAACACGCACACCCCGGCTTTTACACGGAAATTTTCCTCGATAACATAGCCGGGGTAAAGCAAGTAGGTCGTGTCATCAGGGCGGCCTATTTGTGTCTCCGTGAGAAAGAGCATATCTGGTTTCGCCGTCTCAAGGTGTTGGTGGACGGCGTTGAGGTTCGCATGGAGTCCACAGATGTTAGTGGACTCCACCTCAAATAGCGAGCTTGTGGGAGTCTGTAGAGCCGCTGTGTTGCCCAATACTCTTAAATGCGCTGCCATGATGAAAAGGAGAAAAGGGCGTGAAAAAAAGAGGTGATTGTCGTCGCAGCACCGCGTGACAAAGTGCGGGATATTGGTTTTGTCTATGATTATGAGGCATGGCGTGAGCCGACACGCCGTACGGAAGGGCCCCCGTACCCCCCCGAATATGGTCGCCTGGCCCCCACTTCCGGTCACCAACCGGCACGACGAGCCATACCGGGATTATGCGCGGTCTGGTGAGGCAGCCTTCCAGGGTGGTTAGTCCCAGTTGGGCCTCTGTACTATACCGCGGGCGGCCAGCGGCACCACCGTTTCTACGGGTCTCCCTGACCGGCGCGTCGCCCCGCACCATCCTCACTAGACTACGCCAAGACCCACTGGTCCCACTAGTGCTGCGACCACCATCACCCCTACCCGGCTATGCATTTGCTGATCCCTGAACGCAATCCAACCGAAATTGAATTACTATGAAGGGTTTTTCGCAATATTGCACGGTGGTACCAACCCGGTCGAAATTTGTGACAAATTTGTGCCGTCAAATCTCTACCACCAGTAAATCTCTACCAACTGTCATACAACCAAACTATAAGTAGGTATTCTTTATGTTGGTAAGTCTTTGCTAAGCATGTTGATTAATCGACCATTGTTCGTTTGTGTTCATTTGATTATTTTAAATGCGCACACTCACAACTACATAATAACACAACATTGCACAAAATATATATATACTTGGAGCACGCGAGTTGTAGAGTTAGGGCCAATAATCGACAAATGTAATGAAGGATACTACCAGCCTGATGTACTAACGTCCTGAATAAGAACTGGAAAGGCTGAATTCGGAAGCTTGAATATTAAATACTATCACATTAGATCGACATTAGAAGAGGCCTATGTCCAGCAAGGAACTGCAATTTACAAGCTAATTGATTAAATATGAAAATAAGGTAATCAGTAGGTACAAGCTATAACATCTTAATCAGCGTCAATCATCATCAAACAGGGAAAATTTTAAAAATTCAAAATAGCTGAATTGTGAAATTTCATTTTCCAATCCAACTATTTTTGATTTATAAATTCATTTGAACTCAAAATTTACAATTTATTCTATAAGAACTAGTATCGAACTTAGATTGTCTGTAAGTTAAATTCAAAAGATTTATGGCCCTGAGTCACAGCAAGCAGCTTAACATCAATAAAGTACGCGAATAACAACTGATTCAGTATCAAAGATGGAATAAATTATCTTGAATTGTATTATATCATTACTGATTCTGTAATTTGTCAGCTAGATATAGAATAAATCGGGACGGGACTTAAAGGCCAAATGACGACTATATACCTAATGTCGAATTTTATTCGATAAAGCTAATATCAAAGCTTAGTTTAATACCTAAGTACTAATATCAAAATCAGTAAATATTGTATTATAATAAAATGAAACATGTAAATAATAATAAATTAAAAAAATATTTCATTTTATTAAGCAATAGGAAGAAGATGCCGACAATAACAAGAACGAATAAACGTTCTTTACGTTAACTTTTGGCAAATGTGTAATAAATACTGTATACCGTTCAAGAATGAAAATTGGGGGAAGTATTTAATTCCAACTCGCTATAATTCTTTTGTTATACTAGTGTTTAGTAAGTCGCTAGTCAGCTAGAACGCGCCACATGATGTCGGTCGGACCCACACAAAGCGAGTGGCACAACAAAAACGGTCTGGCTGCTCGTAACTCTCGCCAGATACTTTAGTGTACGAATAACGTCCTATATTGCGCCCGCGGCTCCGAGCTACACCATCCACCACGTAATACGATCCAATTAAATAGCCACGAATTTATGTGTGTACACTGCGTGCCTTAGGTGTCCTTAATTCCGTTTGTTTTAATAAACGACCGTGTAATAGCTTTAACGTTTTGTATTCGATACATTGTTTTGATATCAATTGGGACTGGGGTGGAATTGTAGCACGAGTTATTATTTATATGAACAGCGAAATTAATATTTGTATTGGTGATTTAATCACTTAAAATAAATTAGATTCCCTTTCAATGTGAATCAAATAAAAGGCCCAAATATCTAAATGGATTTTATATCCATAACTTATTTCCTCAGCGTTCCTACGTTTATATTCTTTCATATCTTCTCTTTATATCAATGATCTGAACTCTAGCCGACAGTGCATAAAATTGCTAGGAGTCCTCAAATTATTACAACCATCTCAATAGGAAAAGGACAATTCGACCGTTTCTTTCAATATTCCTGTATTTTCCCTCGGAAAACGTAATCGACCGAGGACAGTAATATTACATTTTGTTATATAATAACGATTTTCCTTCCCAATGGCAATTCGTCGTTATTGGACGTAAAGTAAGAACGAACGGTGGTTTCAGTCGAAACGAACATAGGTAATAATAATATAGTTATTGTTATACCTTCCCTTAACCTAAGTCTCGTATCAGGAGCACCGATTCCCTGCAATCATACCAACTGTTTCGAATTTTACGACTTACATTGCGTGCGTATAAGGAGTCGCCGCGATTAAACTGCGTACTACGGGTTCGATAGATGACAATTGCAGCTATGCGGCGAATGGGCGCTCCATTTCTGGAACGAGAGGTAGGATTGTACGCTCCGACCTGGCTTCTATCTGCAAAATCAATGTGGCTATTAGCAAGTTTTCGCGCAGTCGCAAAACGTTCACGAAACGCTACCGGTCAGAAGTTACAACCGTTCAGACCGACTTTTCTATGCAGATGCCTTATATTCAGTGAATCGCTCTTTGATTTGAAATTTACTTTTTTGGTAGATTTCAATTGGTCGTAATGACATAATTTGACTAAAACGGATTGTTTCATTGATCAAACTGTGTCACATACTAAATTCAGCATAAGATGGTAATACCAATAATAATAACGTACCTGCTACGCACGATACGGCGTGTTCGCCGATAAAAATGCTAATACTTGTGTCTACGACATTGTACAGAATCTTCTCTTTTTTGTTTTCAAAAATATGTAGAAAGTTTTTCCCCTTTCTGTGTACTTGAGAACTGACGTTTTAATATTGTTTACATAACATTATCTCCTTACAGATTATTTGTAAAACAATACACCATTGTTCTTTTACTATTACAAATTATAATTTGTATAATTTACTCATTCAAATTTTATTCATTGGATTAAATTTACATAAATGAATCAAAGTATCGGCGGTGATTTATTTATCTTGTATCCTTTGTTGAAATTTTGAGCTTTTGTGACATGAAATATACCTATGGGAAATTGATTAACATAACCACCTCCTAAATTAAGTTCTAATTTAGCTTACGATCGTTTTTATGGTTTTTATTGAAAATCAAAGTTCCAAATCGATTTTTAAAGCTGCCAGATACTATTCATTGATTTATGCGATAGAATAAAATAACACTATTTAAAACTATCGCGCGAATAAAAACGTTAAGTCCTACGCATATTTGTATTTTGTCACGTGCTATGATGTGAACAAAAACTTTTAGTTGATAGTTTTATACATGTCAAAGGTATTTAGGATTGGTATTATGAAAATAGAGATTTTCATGGTTTGAGCTTGAAAAATAACTATATTTTAATTGCTATTCAAAGCAATGAAATTAAAATGCATAATTTTATTTTACAAGCAATGAAAACTGTAGGTACTTAGTACTTAAATTCTATTTGATGGTGATATGATATTACCTATCTCCAATAATACTCTTTGTCCTTAAAACAGTATAGTCAAAACCTACCTTTTAACAAATCAACTGATTATATCTCTACAAATGTGTGAACACGTATTTTCTTCTATTCATACGAACGTTCATTCGTTCTTTAAGTATTTTAGAAAAGTGTTGAGCGTACGTATACAGGGAGTATTCGAAGGTCTGTGTTGGCGCGGCCCGAGGAGGGATGTGAGCCGATAAACGACGTTTAAATCGATACTGCACGCCCGCTGTTTGGCGCTCAACTTGCTGGTTTAGTATGCTACCTTATTTTAACTCGGTTTTCAGAGTTTTTTTTATATTTTTGATGTGTTTAGTTACTGTGATAGTAAGATATGGGTCTAGTTTATTATATACGTAATGATACTACCAAATTAATTATTTAGTATAATATAACTATTTAAGAGAAAAAATATGTTTATCAGTAATGTTTTTTTAAACTGTCAATTCGAAGTTTGGCTATAAAAATTTGACTATCTAACTTTTAAATTTAATTACCTGTATTAGAACTATCAGGATATTTATCATATTGCATTGTTTTCATAGTTCTAATAGTAATTTTAGTGACCATGATAGTTTAAATACCTATATTAATTAATCTAGATTTAGTATTATGAACTAGTTGATAAATTGGCTAGCACCAAATGAAAAATATATCATTCTATAGGTACCTACTTACTCGTATTTTTCATTCGATTTAAAATTAAGTCGCGTAGTCCCCTCTAGAATGTAGTTTAATTAGTTTTATATGATTTAAATTTACCATTTAATTAGTCTGTTTGTTTCAATTTACTATTGGAAAAGACTAGCGGGCTTTAAATTTTAACTGTCTGATTATTTTCACACAGGCTCTATCGATTGCCTTGCGAATCTAGCTGTAAGTACAGTTGCTGTGGATATACCTAAATCTTGACGTTCATAAAAATTACTAAAGGGTAAAGGGTGTGGCTCTACAGTCTATGTTTTAAGGTAGGTAATTACTACCAGAAAATATTTTTAACAATTATTGTACTTACCAAGAAATGCGTATCTTATATGCCTAAACGTGTTTTCTGTTTAGTAATCGCGCTCACGCTCATAGCATGGAAAGACAACCAATACTCAACTCAAAGCACTTTCGTAACTTGTTAAACCGTTATATTATCATTTATACAATAAATATATATTTTTTGAAACGACTTTCCATGTGTTAATAATCATAATTGGGCAATATACCTACCATATAGTGCTGAACAAAGAAGAAGTACCTACCTAATTTAGTAACTTAAATAGCACTTAATCACTATTAAGTGCTATTAAGAAACAATTTTTTGATAATCTTTAGCAAAGTAAAGAAAAACGTCAAACCAAATATTTATTATCTACTCTAAATAATAATCCTCGTATCTTCGGATAATGTCTGCGTTAGTCAAGTGCCTAATATTTTACCTACTAAATGGTTTGGTAGCAAAAAAACTAACTAATGTACAAAATGAAGTGTTGAAAGTTGTATAGGGCTTGGCAATTCGACATTTCAGCGACAAAGAATGCACGCGACGGTTTTTTAGTGTAAGAATATATTTCAAGATGTGTACTTAAAAAGTGCTCTTTGAACTTAGAATGAGCAATTGAATAATAATACCTAACTGTACTATTAGGTATTATTTAAAAGACAAGATGTCCCTCAAAAGACTTCTTGCAAAAGATGTCCTATTTGTATTTGGTATTGTAGAGTTCAGGCAGAAGCTGCAATCTATCGACGACAAGACAGACATAAGTATGAAAATATTTGGTAGAATGAGGTTTAAAATAATCGTTTTAGATTTTTAAGTAAAAGACAAATTGTTGTTTTCAGACAATTTTATTGCCCATAAATACCTAAGATTTGGCTAATCAATTTACACCAAATTGAAATTTGATCAAATTACAAAACTTACTATAACTTGTTTCTTTCATTTAAACTGTTTAGACTATTGGTTTAAATGAAAGAAACATTTCTGCCCAAGATCACACCTTTTTTTTTTACGTGCGCAAAATCCCCACGGATACCTCCCCACCGGAGCCGGTGGAAGAGGTTATGTCGGACTCGAACCGACTAAAACGCACGCCGCCTGTGGATCGTTTTGGTTGCCGAAGGTGAGGTTGACCGGCATATCCCTCGCACCCCGGCCGACCCAGGGCCATCTCTCACGATCTGGCCCTCTCCTTGGGTGTGTAGGGACCATCTGTCAGGGTGTCAGGCGGCTCCACCAGTCACCCCCAGGCCTGCGCTCATGGACCTCCGACGCCCGAGTTGCCTTCGTACGCGGGCATCTTGGCTTGCGATCCTTCGCCGCTCTCACCGCCGCTCCCGCCCCGCCTCCTCCTTCACGAGCATTACTTGCTCGCAGAAGGAGGCGCCGGCCGTCCACGCATCCGCGCAGCGAACCATCGCCGCGAGCAAGGTGGAGAGCGTGAGAACTCACACTCCCAGGGCCGCGACAAGCTCCCGCCTCGGCGTCTCCCACGCCGGACTCTCGGTGAGCGTGTGCGGCCCCGAGTCCTCGCTCGCGTCGCAGTGATGGCACTCGGACGTTGGCTCTTTCTCCATCCGACGCAGATACTTTCCGAAGCACCCGTGCTCGGTGATCATCTGCGTCAGACGGTACGAGAGGCTGCCGTGTGGCCTCTCTAGCCACTCCCACATGATGGGTCTTACCGCTGCTACTACGGCGCGCCCTGCGCCTGGTCGCCCAAGTCGTAGTTCCCATTCCGGCACCATTTCCTTGTGGAGCCAGGATCTCACGGCCTGAATTTCTTCGGGCTCGGGATCGTGATCCCGCTCCCTCACCGCTTTTCGGAACCGGTATAGCGGCGAAAGGGATCTCGCTTCCAGGATCCACGGTGGCGATCCGGCTAGAAGACTCGCCGCGACCCAAGATCACACCTAGCGCTTTCCTTTCGTATTTGAAGTTTAGACGTTAGCTGCCTCCGTAAAAGAAAAACAATAGAAGAGTGGGTCCTGGACGCCAAGACTGGGTTTGGTTGCCACCATGATTGATATCTGAGAGAAAAAGAAGTCGGTTTATAAGTAAGGCCAAAGATCAATCGGGCCAAAGATCTAGTAACTGGTAAATCAGAATAATTATACCTACCATGTGTCGAAGATAAATAAAATCGATGTGACTGTGTCATATCGTGATAACCCATATAGGGATCTATTTCTCAGCAGACAGGTGTAGGACCCCACAGTACACGAGGCCCCCTAACATAATGTCACTGATCGTATCATTAGATCTCAGATAGTTCAACGTATCCCTGCTCTGTGCATTAACGTGTTTCATAAATAGTTTTCTAGTACCTATAGGTAACATAGTGTTAGGACTTCCGTTATTATAAAGGGTATTTTAAAAATAGCCTTATGAGTTACCAACAAGTGTAAAAATGTCTGCACAGATTTCATTAAAAGGCAAGGTAAGAAAGAGATTTCATTTTTACGAAAGACTTTGAGTGTGTTCAAGAGTCAAGAAAAGATCGCGTCCCTTTAACTGCAAAAAATTCGTCGAAGGAACAGTCGTTAATTATTTATATCTAATTAAAAAGTATTATGTTTCTTCGTATGTAGTCTATTAATAATGCAACGTATTTAATTAACCTCGTTGAAGGAGACGTGTCTATTAATGGGACTCGTGCGTCTGGTCAGAAGCCTCATTTTGCCTTGCAGATTTGTGCTTAATACGTTATTATGTAATCAATTAATTAATGAACTGTGTTTGCCTGTCAGGCTAGTTTATGTACTGTCCTTCTTTGTGATTGTTAATGGCTGTATTTAGTTAATAACACTATTTTGAATAGAAACTTAAGCACATTATAAAATGCATAGTATTTAATATTAAAGTTCTATCTTTAAGCATCAATTTCGGTTTTAGCCAAAACATGTAGGCACTATGGAACCCGAATTCCGTTCTTCCGTTTTTCAATAATTTAATTGGTTGTATAGGAACGACTGCTGTCTGGAATCACAACTAGAAGAGCAAGGGTTTAGGTAGTTAGGTTGGTTTGGACCCAGAGGATCTTGATGGGACTTCCATACCACAGAATGTAAGACTATTGCAAAATAATACCTTACACGATAGGTATGTAGGTATACCAACATCTATTCCTGAATGGAATTGAGAAAAAAGGTTTCCATTAAATAAATTACCCATCAAAAATAGGTAGCCATCAACCATTTCCCAAATCGACTTGAAAGATTATGAAAATCGATTGTAAAAAGCGCCCGACAGTTTCCGTAACTCCAAATTCCGAGTAGGTATTATAGATTAAGAAAATTTCACGCTAAAACATTCTCAACGGTTTACGTATAGAAGGATCTATTTCGTAAGTAGATGTTTAACTTGTGCAAGCTAAACTTGGCAAAATAAACCAGACTTAGTTTCGTATGAAGAGAACTTCGTCTGTAGGTAGTAACTAGATCGATGAAGTCTAAATCCCGCAAACGGAAAACATTTTGCCAGTCGTCCGTGAAATGGCTGTATCTCTTCTAATAATATTGACGCTGACCCTAACACTGAGCTACTATTAGAAAAGCTTTTTAATTTAATATTTTAATTTTTATGTGCGCAACATTCCCCCTGATACCCCATGTCTGACTATCCCTATGTCTGATCTGAGAGGCTATGTCGGACTTGAACCAACTAAATCGCACGCCGTCTGTGAGTAGTTGTTGGTTGCCGAAGGTGAGCTTGGCGGGCATATCCCCGGCCGACCCAGGACCATCTCTCTTGATCTGGCCCTCCTCAGGAGGATTAAATTGTATCATAGTGTCGTGTGTAGCATTGCTTGTTGTGTAGCAAATGACAGTAACAAATGTTTGTCTTTGTCATAGGTGCCTAATGGAAAGAGTAGACGGCAATTTATATTTATACAGGGTTTTGCTTCCTGTGTTAATTTGTACTGTTAAACTGAAAAAAAATATGATAAAGAATCTCATCATCATTATCATTTATTTGACTATTTGGCTGTGCAATTTCAGTATATAATATAAAACACTAGCTTCTGCCCGCGGTTCCGCCCGCGTGGATGTCGGTTCCCAGGGTGGACAACCCTTATCACTAAGGGGTATGAAAAATAGATGTTGTCCGATTCTCAGACCTACTCAATATGCTCATAAAATTTCATGATAATCGGTCAAGCCGTTTCGGAGGAGTACGGGAACCTCGGGAACGAACATTGTGACACGAGAATTATATTTATAAGATGAGGCTGATTTTATCTTTTTTTACGATTTGCAACATTGCAGTTAAGTAGGTAGTGTCTGGTTTTTTCAAATACAAAAGTCTTATTTTAAGGCCTTTTCAAATATTTTAACAATCAAATCTATGCTTTATTATCTAATAGATAGCCTTCAAAAGTGGAGACCTAGTTTTAGCAGATGTCCATTAGTAGATTTTGAAATTGCACAGCCGTATTTCTAACCATACATAACAAATTAATAAGTATAAAAGTACTTACTTAGATACAATTTTTTTTCTCTAAATGCCACAAACGGGAAACATTTCGATGACCGTTTGTAAAATGTCTGTGTTTCTTCCAATAATAAAGCTAAGTAGCAACAAAGAGATTAACAAAGGAAAGGAGAAAATTTTCTCATTAACCAAATTGCCGGGGTTAACGTTATTAACGGGAAATATAATAAAAATAATGGACAACGCTGCGGGCAGAATGTGTATTATCTAATAAGCAACGTTAAGATGCCGTAGGTTTTGTCCAAGTGAATATAAGAAAGGAAATACGTGTTTAATTATTACGGTTTGGAGTCTTTTTGAACCAATAAAGGAACTTCAATGGTGAGTTTATATAGGAATTATAGTTATAACTGTCTCAAGCAAATGTGAGTAGATTATTTATTTTCAGTTCAGGGGCTATATACTTTAAATAAGTACAAATAGTATTTTCAATCCATATATACATCTATTAAACATGAAATCATCTTTGTTGTGACCTTGGCGACTGATAAGCTACCGAACCCACCAAGTACAGTCTCTAACTTAACATATTCCAAGTAACCGACCATATTAGCTACAAAATTTTACCTACATACTTTTTTAATTCATCTAAGCCTACATACTATGATAAACTAAAATAGAGACCAGTGGTGAAGAGCAAAAAAATTCTCCAAGCTGCCATTTTCTCCAAGAAGCCAGTGGATATTTTTTAACTCGATTGAATCTGTACACCACGTGACACACTGTAGGTACTAAAGTTAGGTACAGAAGAAAAGCAAAGTTCAGATATGCCAGAAACGTAGCAAGTGGAATGATAGCAGTCTCTGCCTACCCGTTTGGGAAAGTGTATCTACGTATCGAATTTTAATACCTAGTCAGTTATTATGATATAAATCATCGAAGTTAAATTGTACTAAAGTGAAACGAAGGTATTTTAGCAATAGAATAAAACTGAAAAAGAGAATAAGATAAAAAGATAGAGTTTCTATTGTATTCGGAATAGTTTTGCACGTGAATAGCAGTCGCCATGTTCGATTCAAATAGGCATCCATTACGTATACAATACCTAAAACACCTACGTTAGATAATACTTCTGCTGTAAGTTACATTAGAAACATATAGGTTTCATCATCAATTCATCTAAAAGATTGTAAAATACGTAAGTTCACAATCGCTACCTCTTGTGAGGGAATAGGATTCATATTGTTCATACTGAGTACTGAGGATCAATCCTGGTTGCATCCAATTTTTGTACTTTGGAATTTGAGGGCCATAATTGGTCCATAATTTGGATTAAATTGGCGTCAACTGGAAAAACAGACGTCTAGCATGCTTTGACAGCTTCATAATCATCAAACTAAAGTTATCAATGGATCAATACGTTGCAATCCGATAAAAATGTATTCAATAATTCTGGTTTATTTTATTAATTCTTTGAGGAATTAATGGGGCTTATAAATTTATATTAGGGCTTATAAATTTAAATTTGGATAGTAAAAACTGAAATGTATGCACAGTAAAACGAGTAATTAGAGCACGACATGTTATTCCAGCAGCTGTAACGGAAGCTTTTTTCAATACATTCCTAACTGTTAACATTTATAAAAAATACATTAATTTTAATGTCTTTCTAATTAATATTCGAAACTTGGTTATTTATCTATCGCTTTCTCATAGCGATAGTAGTATAACATACACGTAGTGAGTGATTCTGATGCACGATGAAAGCGTTAGACCATGAAATTGGCCCAGTTTATGCCACCAGAGCAACGCACCACGGTTCGATATTCAACCAATATAACCTCAACGGTTTCTATTCAATTTCGTTTAATATTTATTGTGCCGGTCAATTAGGGTAACATTTTCATAGTCCCGGGCCACGAGACAGTCTACGATCAAAGTCCCGGAAAGTCCCGGAACTACGAGACAATATATTTTAACATATAAGTAATCCATCAATTAACGTAATCTTGCATATTCATTAAATATTGAAGTTATAGACTCTTCGTCTAGGGGCCCTATACCATTTTTACAAGAGATTTCCGATCAAGCTAATTTTCCTCAAGTAGTTTGATTTTGATGAGACTATCAACTTTTGTCTTCTAAAGACCAAAATACTTTATCCCTGCTGGATAACTGGGTTTTAGATTATAGTAGCTGACAGAAATCGGTCATAAACGTAAAGACCTAAATGCTTCAACATTTCATTAAATAGTATATGAAAATAACGTGAAATATACTGAATTTGAGCACTGCGGGGCATCCCCGCAGCTATTACTGTTATGCCAAAATGCCGTGAAGATATTTAATATAATACGAAACGCGATTGATTATCTACCTATTATTATACATTGATTATGTACCTAGATTTACATCTAGGTACATAATCAGTCAATCATAATCAATCTATGATTGTAACAATTACTTGTTACAATAAAAGAATAGAAAGAAAAGTAGAGATTGCAAGAAAGCGCGGCACATGTAGGTACCTCCAGCTTCATATATTATATTAAATCAAATAAAAAATAACTTTATTATTTACCAATTTGAATCTATTTTCTTCTAACACAAATATATTTCCTTCGACGAACACATTTTTTTATATTTGGTCCGTCAATTGACTACACCCTGCTAGATGGTAAAAAGCTGAGGTGCATTCCAAAAGATACGGACCACGACTTCCTACCTTGACGGAGTTGATAGATATTTTTTAACGCCCCGCTTGAAGGATCCGGGGCTATAAGAGGAGGGAAACACGTGCAAGAGCAGAGCATTCCAGCTCTTTATCGTGCGGCAGAGGAAGGAGGCCGTTTGGTGCGAGACGGTATTGATTCCACCATGTGTGGGTGGCACGAGTTCATCTGGACAGGAAGGGAGAGGGTGTGATTAGTTGTAATAGCTCCTGAGAACCCTTGCGGTGGTAGAGGCGATAGAATACAGCCAGAGCGACAACGTCTCTACGCAACTGCAACGGTTCCAAGGTGTTAGTAACCTCAGGATCGCCAATGATACGAATTGCACGCCGCCTCAATCTGTCGAGAGCGTCAACAGGTATTGTGCGGAGTCATACCAGAGATGAGAACAGTACCTATTTGACGCAGGAGCAGGACACAGCTGCTCCGGAGTGAAAAACCGCTTCACCTTGTTCAGGATTCAGAGTTCGCATGATGCAATTTTGATGACGCTCTCAATGTTTATGAATAAATACCTACTAACTACCTCGTAGCGCCAAAATAATTACCTAACTCAAAACCAATATGCATGTATCTAATTAGTTGCTTATGCTTAAACCGAAAAAGGTAATAAACACATACTAGCAGTCGTTAGTAATTAAATCTATCGTTAATCGTCTTGTTTTATGTTGTTTATGCAAATAGGTGACGACTAACACTTTACCTACTTTGATTCTACATTAAATTTATCAATCACGAAAAAACTAGCGTCTACTAAATGCAATTAAATATTATGAAGATGTGTGAATTGCGATACGTTGGGTCTATTTATCATTCTTGCATTATTCCCGATCGCATTCGAGGCCTACGGAGTTCAAGACTTTTTGACGTTGTTTGATATTTACACTGACCCATATCAAAGTTCTGTAGGTAGTAGAAGGAGGTGAGTATGGTAGCCAGAGTTCACTGGAGAGTTTTTATGCTGTCAGTGACCAAAGGACCTGCTTTGTCTTCTGCACTGACGGTACGGAAACTTCTTCCAGGATCGGAAGCACGAGTGTGACTGCCCTGATGTTGCACACATCCATAGACCACGGTAACCGCTTTCATCAGGCCGTGTGCTTGTCTGCCACCTAAGTTGTATAAAAAAAGTGTTAAACCAATTGTTGAACTTTTTAAAGTTCGGCTGCTTAGTTATTAGATTGAAAAGTCGACCGACCCCAAATGAATTAGAAAAAGACTTGAAATAATGTGTGGTTTTCATCACTAGTATTTAGTCTTTAGAAAAACCCCTTTAATACAATAAATTATTCATAACAGAGTGGGTAATAAAGACATCTAATTACATAAATACTTCAATGCCGTTTCTTGTTACCGGTTTCTCTTGTAATCCTTTAGCTTTGTACCTTGACCTAATCTATATCCAAACAATGTATAGGCACACAATATACATGAACTAATCATTATATTTAATATCTTAATAACTATTTATATCTACTACTTTAAGCGGATTCTCGAACCCCATTACAGTTCATCTAACACCAACTGAATTTGTTTTGGTAGTAACTTGGCATTTTAGCGAGTTTTAATAGCCATTAGAATTTGCTACGATCGCTCGATCTGATATTAGGCGCCATTAAACTAATGTCAAAGATAGCACTCAAAAAAAAACTATCAACAAAAACTATAAAGGCGAAGTATAAGATGGAAGGTGCAAAAAAGTGGTTAGTTTATTGAGCTGAAATTTGCTTGAACGTAAAATGATGTTATAGTAGACTGTTGTATCAAAGTGAGGGTGGTCTGCTGAGCGATTTTCGTTTTATCGCGGATCGCTCCCACCTATTGTGAATTCCGTAGGTCTGAAATTTATTTGACAGCCTCAGTGTCTGTGGAGAATGGGAAATGGCAGAATGGTAGAATACATTATGGACATAACTCATGGTTTGTTTTTGGCGGGGATCCGACAAACGTTATTGGTATTTAGGGACATTTGACTATTAGGGGTTATTTTTTTCGTACTTATTGATATATGAGACAGTGAATGTTGCACGGAGAGGCCGACACTGGTCTTGTTAGTTACGGTGGGAATTAATATTGTTTTAATATCACGATGACAAATATAAAAAGTTGTGGAACTACCACCTAGGCAGGCCGGTACTTGTACCTGTTTTCAAAACGTTATTTATTCATGTTTAAAAGTAAATACGTTTTGAAATGGATTTATTGTTATTTCAATAGCAGACAGCTCACGCAGGCATTATGAAATATTGAAAGTATGAAAATGTACCTACTAAATAGGTACGTAAAAAAGTGCCTACGCTGGTCTCTGGGACTCGTAGACTCTTTTTTACCTAAAATAATATCAGGTAGATACCTAACCAAAATTGAAATGAAACTATTTTTAAAGTAATTCATTTGTTTCCGGTATTGCATTGCTTTCAAATAGTTTTCATGATAGAAAAATATTTTATTAATGTGAGTGAGAAGGGAATTTGATAATAAGTGCTATAGGACTTGTACACTAAGTTAATGTCCAGTTTTTATCCGAATGTGATAGGTATTTGGTTACTGATCATCTATTATTTTTTCTTTTTTTATTTGGTTTGTCTTGTCTTTGCAGGAGCGAGTGCTTTCAGACACTCGTCGTCAAGAAAACCTCGTCCACCTAAAGAACAGTACATGTACGGACTTATAGATGATACCAACCGGGGCCTCATATACTCCTTCAAACACAAACTTCAGATTTATTATTACTAGGTAGGTCAAATACAAGATAAACTTAGCTACACTTAGGTTCATGACATCAGCATCATTTTAGATGTTTTCCATTATTGCGATTCTACCTACATTATTAACTACTTTGACAGTTTATTGATTTACAACTTATTCAAACATTATTCCGTCAATCTTCCATGAAATGAGTTTATGTATTCTTGAACAACAGTTATAGGAGGTTATAGGTATGAGCAGTATAAGATTCATTGTCAAAAATATATTCATATTGTTCTAGGATGTAAGCATAGCTTGTTAAAAGGTTCTTTTTTTTTAAATACGTGCATGTACGGTACGAGTATGTATATTATATTAAGAAATACCCACACTAATGCAGTGAAATGCTGTACAGATACGCCATACAGGTTTCAATATATTTTTTAATATGTAGAAATTAATTCTCAATACCACATTTTCATATGTTCCAAAAACAAAATATATTTTGGTTTACATAGAATATCCTCGATGGAGTCCTAAATTTTACCCTTTATTCTCAATAGTTCAGTGAAAGTAGATCGGGGTGCGGGTTGGGTTGGGGTGCGGGTTGGGTAACCTCCACGTTGGCTTACCTGTTTCTTTTCCCTCTGGACCGCGGTCCTGGGGAAAGGAAGCGGGGAGGCTGGTGCACCCTGGACGACGGTTAGTAGACTCTGACTCCAAGGAGAAGGAGCTCTGCTAGCCGTCGACAAATAACCCAACAAGCCCTTTTTAGGGCTAGCGAGCCCAGGCTTTTAAAGTCTGGGCCCTGTCGCTCCCAGTACCCCTCTGCTTTCAGAGGGGACATGGGGGCGACACAAGGATCCTCGGGATCCAGGGACGGGCCGGCCTTCTGCTCGCGCAGTGGCTGGCAGGCATTCGTGCCACCGTCGGTGTTGGGAGAGTTGGCTGATCTTCCGCGTCGCGTAACCTCCAGGATATCGACAACGACCTGAGTGCTAGCCACACTTGGGAAGCCGGTATCCTGAAGGCCGCGGGGCTTGCCTTAATTGGCCGGCCCGCGACAAGGAAAAGTCTTAAAAACCCGACAGCGAAGTCGCTTAAAACCTGTGGACACCTGGGGAAATCCACAGTATTTACCCCGCTTCCTGGAATGAGCGTCACCCAGGAAGTGTAGTTTAAATCGCGTCATACTCGTGGGAACTAAATGGAACCTTTTCACCAAAATCCCAAAAAACCAAGTGAAACAGTCTGCGCGGAGGTCGCGCAGCACCACGACGCGGAGGTCGCGTCCCAAGCAGGGACGGTGTCGGAGGATTTCGACACCGCCACTGAGCGAAGCAGGGCGAACAGCCCGGTGGGTCTGCAGACCCGAAAATCTGCACCACGGCGGAAGAGGAACCGCAAGAAGAAAGTTATCCCCGCACCGAAGAGCGACTCGGATCTGGATCTGACCCTGACCGACTCGTCGTCTTCTAGCAGCTCCGGTGGGGACGAGACGATGCACCCTCCTCCACCCAAGCAGCTGGCGGTTAGCCGCCGAAAGCTGCAGGACGGAAGCACCAAAGCCCCCTCCTCACGGGCTCCGGCCCCAGAGGATGTGAGGGCGCCGCCGAGTTTCTCCGCCTCGGCGGCGCCCTCGCCTCGTATCGAAGATACGACGCCGACGGACGATATAACGTCCAGGGAGGTGATAGAGGCTCTGGAAGGGTGGGCCGGAACCCGCACCGATTCTCCGACGCCGGAGGAGAATCGAGTAACGCAGGCGGCGTCGCGACTTGTCCAACTTTACGACCACCTCAGGGCGGAGCTGGCACAATTGCGGCTCGAGAGGGCTCATATGGGCAGGAGACATATTGAGCTCCTCGACAGCTATGAGCGGATGGCGGCCAATCACCGTAAGGAGATGAGCAAGATGGCGGCGGAGCTGGCCGAGCTCAAAAAGGTCGTCGCTGGACTGCCGAATGAGCGGGTGACGCGTTCGGCGCGGCGGAGGCTGGGGGTGCAGCCGGAACGGCCAATGCCGTCAACGCGGCAGCTGTCGCCGGTGCGGTCGAGGTCGCCGCTGCGGCCGGAACCGCTGGCGCAGCCTGAGTTGCCGCAACCGGAGCCGCCGAGGTCGCCGGCGCGACCGGATCGACCGGAGTCACCGGTGCTGCAGCCGGCTCGGTCTGCGGACCCGTTGGCGCTCTGCATGGCGGCGGTAGCCGCCATGGAGAAGCGTCAGGACGCGGCGCAGGCGGAGCAGCGGGCGTGGCGGGTGGCGCAGGAGGAGCGCACCCAGAGGTGGCTGGAGGCCATTATGGACTCCAGCCGCAGACCGCCCCTGGCGCCTTCGGCCGGGTATGCCGGAGCAGTAAAGAGGGGTCCCACCTGTCCGGCGGTGGCGAGGTCCCCGCAGGAGCCGGCCAGCGGCCCATCCGCTGCGTCTGCTGCTCCTGCCGCTCCGGCCGCTCGGGCTGCTCTCGCCGTGGGAGCCGGGAGTCCCCAGGGAGCACGGGGTGCCCGGGCCGGGGGCAGGGGAAAGGGCAAGGGTAAAGGGAAGACGTCCCCGGCCTTAGCCCAGACCCCAACCCCGGCCCCGGCTCAACGTCCGGGTCCGTCCTCGGCTCCGGCGCGGGCTGTCTCCACACCAGAGGGGGGCTGGGAAGTTGCCGGAGCCTCCAAAAAGCGGCGCAAGGCGCTCCGGAAGGCAGCCAAAAAGGCTAGGAAGGCCGAGGCTGCTGCGAGGGGAGTGCCGGGGAGGCTGCGCGTTCCCCGCTCAACCGCCGTCGTCCTAACGATGACGGCGGAGGCGGCGGAGAGGGGCGTGCAGTACGCCCAGATCGTCACGCAGGCCAGAGCCTGCGTCGACATGAGGGCCCTTGGGATGCCGGGCCCCATCCGGGTGAAACCCACTCGGACGGGTGCTCGGCTGCTCGAGATCCCCGGTGCTTCGAGCGGTCCCCAGGCTGATGCCCTAGCGGCTAAGCTTCGGGACACGTTAGACGCAGCCGACGTCCGGGTGTCCAGGCCCAACAAATGCGCAGAACTGCGCATTTCGGACCTGGACGACTCCATCACGGCGGAGCAAATCCGCCTCACCGTGGCGGAGGCCGGGGGCTGCCCCCTAGAGGCGGTGAAGGTCGGAGCAATCCGCTTCGGCCGCCGCGGACTGGGGGCGGCAGTTGTCGGCTGCCCCATCGCAGCAGCCAAAAAGGCTGCCGACCGAGGGTTCCTCGCCGTAGGAGGCGTGGTGCGGGTGCAGGTCCGGCTCCTGCAGGCTCGACCGACTAGGTGTTTTAGGTGCCTGTCGGTCGGCCACGTGGGGGTGCAGTGCACGGCGGCGGTGACGGTCGGCGACCGCTGCTTCCGCTGTGGCCAACCCGGTCATACGGCCGGTGGATGCGAAGCTCCGCTGCACTGCTTCAGGTGTGCAGCGGGTGGCAAACCGGCCGACCATAGGGTTGGTAGCAAGGCCTGCACCGGAGGGGAGCCGAAGCCGCAAGGCGGGAGCTCCACCCAAAGTTCGCGGCGGGATGCGGAGATGGTTCCATAATGGATCCCCAGCTCCGCATCCTGCAGGCGAACGTGGGCCACGGTGCCGATGCTCAGGGTCTTCTGCTCCAGAGCATGGCACAGTGGTCCATACACGTCGCCGCTGTCGCCGATCCGTACACCCACCGGCACCTGGGGCCTGCCTGGGTGGTCGACCTGGACGGGTCGGCGGCACTGGTGTACAACGCCGCTATGGGTGCCCCCCCCCCTGTTGTCGTGGCAAGGGAGCATGGCATCGTAGCGGCGCGTGTGGGGGAGATTGCGGTCGTGGCTGTCTACTTCACGCCGAGCCTACACCGACGCATAGGGGAGTACCGGCGGTCGCTGGAGCGACTGACCGACGTCGTCAACGCCTGCTACCCTCATCCGGTTCTTGTGCTCGGGGACTTCAACGCCTGGTCAGTGACCTGGGGGTCCCGGCACACGAACCCACGAGGTAGGGCTCTGGAGAGCTGGGCCGCTAATCACGGTCTAGTTCTCCAGAATCGCGGGGCCGAAGCCACGTTCGTGGCCGCGGAGCGCAGTTCGATTATCGACCTTTCGTTCGCAGGCGCTTCGCTGTCGCACCGTGTGCGGGACTGGCGTGTTGTTGTGGGGGTGGAGACACTAGCGGATCACCGATACGTTCGGTTTGATGTCTCCCCCCCCGCGGGTGATGCGCCGGTCATACCGGCCCCACGCGAGCCACGCTGGGTGCTTGGGAGACTGAATCGGGAGGTCCTCCTGGAGGCCGCCATCGTACAGGCCTGGGCCATTGCGCCGGACAGGCCTGTCGATATCGACGATGAGGCGGTGTGGTTCCGGGAGGCCATGACTCGTGTCTGCGATGCGGGTATGCCTAGGGCTCCATCCTATAGTCCGAGGCGTCGGGTCTACTGGTGGTCTGCGGAGATCGCGAGGCTACGGCAAGCCTGCGTGATCGCGCACCGCCAGTGGACCAGACTCCGTAGGAGGCGTAGCCGAACCGCAGATACGGAGCCCCGAGTGACGGAGCTTCATGTGGGATACAGGGAGGCCAGAGATGCCCTCCGAGCGGAGATTAAGCGGGCGAAAGCCGCGGCTTATAAGGAGCTCATAGAGACGCTGGAGCGGGACCCATGGGGGCGGCCTTACCTTATGGTAAGAGGAAAGCTGCTCCCCCGGGCCCCACCGTTGACCCAGGTTCTCCAGCCAGCTCTGCTCGGTGGAGTGGTCGAGTCCCTGTTCCCGATGCGAGCGGAACACGTTCCGCCGCAGATGACTCCGCCACCTCGGTCGCCTATGGCGCCCAGTGTGGTAGTTGACGACGATGTCCCCGAGGTCACTTGGGTGGAACTGGAGCTGGCGGTGCGAAGGCTTAGAGCCAAGAAGAGCACCGCCCCGGGACCCGACGGCATTCCAGGCCGCGCATGGGTCCTAGCTCTGGGAGAAGACGGTCTCGAACCCCGACTGAGAGGTTTCCTCAGCGCATGCTTGGAGCGGGGCCAGTTTCCGAAGATGTGGAAGACGGGGAAACTGGTCCTCATCCGAAAGGAGGGTCGCCCGGCGGACGAACCGTCCGGCTACCGGCCCATTGTGTTGCTCGACGAGGTGGGCAAGCTCTTTGAAAGAGTTATTGCGAAGCGCCTCGTCGAGCACCTCTCTGGTAGGGGGCCGGACCTGGCGGATGCCCAATATGGCTTCCGCCGGTGGCGGTCCACCGTGGATGCCATCATGCGCGTGAGGACTTTGGCGGAGGAGGCAGTCGCCCGGGGTGAGGTGACGTTGGCGGTGTCCTTGGACATCTCCAACGCGTTCAACACCTTGCCCTGGAGTTGCATCAGGGAGGCACTCGTGTACCACGGTGTGCCTCTCTACCTCCGCCGCATAGTCGGGGCGTACCTGACGGAGAGAGCCGTCATCTACCCAAGTGCGACCGGCGTCGGTCGGCGTGAGATGTCGTGCGGTGTTCCACAGGGATCGGTTCTTGGGCCGCTACGGTGGAACATTGGATACGACTGGGTGCTTCGCGGTGAGCTTGCGGATGGCGCCGCCGTCACGTGCTATGCGGACGACACACTAGTGACGGCGAGCGGGGCTACATACCGCGAAGCGATCCTGAGAGCCACGACCGCGGTTGCTCGAGTCGTGGAACGGATCCGGCGGCTGGGCCTTGAGGTGGCTTTGCATAAATCCGAGGCCATGTTCTTTCATGGACCTCGGCGCACGCCACCACCTGGTTCCAGTCTCACAGTGGGAGGCACTCTCATCGGCATCAAGCCCCAGATGAAATATCTGGGGCTCGTGCTCGACGGCCGGTGGGACTTCGGGAAGCACTTCCGAAGTCTAGGCCCCAAATTGGTGGGCACAGCCAACGCTCTGGCGCGGCTACTGCCTAACCTGAGGGGCCCGGAGGACTCCTGCAGGAGACTCTACGCGGGTGTCGTGCGGTCCATGGCCCTGTACGGGTGTCCCGTGTGGGCGGACACCCTGAATGATCGGCACATGCCCCTGCTGCAGCGTCCGCAGCAGAAGTTGGCGTGCCGCATCATAAGGGGGTACCGCACGATATCCTTCAACGCGGCGAGTCTCCTCGCCGGATCGCCACCATGGATCCTGGAAGCGAGATCCCTTTCGGCGCTATACCGGTTCCGAAAGGCGGCGCGGGAGCGGGGTCACGATCCCGAGCCCGAAGAAATTCGGGCCGTGAGATCCCGGCTCCACAGGGAAATGGTGGCGGAATGGGAGCTACGACTTGGGCGACCAGGCGCAGGGCGCGCCGTAGTAGCGGCGATAAGACCCATCATGGGGGAGTGGCTAGAGAGGCCACACGGCAGCCTCTCGTACCGTCTGACGCAGATGATCACCGAGCACGGGTGCTTCGGAAAGTATCTGCGTCGGATGGAGAAAGAGCCAACGTCCGAGTGCCATCACTGCGATGCGAGCGAGGACTCAGGTCCGCACACGCTCACCGAGTGTCCGGCGTGGGAGACGCCGAGGCGGGAGCTTGTGGCGGTCCTGGGAGTGAGAGTTCTCACGCTCTCCACCTTGCTCGCGGCGATGGTCCGCTGCGCGGATGCGTGGGCGGCCGGCGCCTCCTTTTGCGAGCAAGTAATGCTCGTGAAGGAGGAGGCGGGGCGGGAGCGGCAGCGGGAGCGACGAAGGATCGCAAGCCAAGCTGCCCGCGTACGAAGGCAACTCGGGCGTCGGAGGTCGATGAACGACCTTCGCCCCCCATGAGCGCCGGCCTGGGGGTGACAGGTGGAGCCGCCTGTCACCCTGGCAGAAGCAGGCCGCGGCGGTGGCGCGCGTGGCGCGCCTCCCCGTTTCCGGGGACGAGTTGGGGACTCTGTAGTCCCCACACCCGAGAAGAGGGCCAGATCGTGAGAGATGGCCCTGGGTCGGCCGGGGTGCGAGGGATATGCCTGTCAACCTCACCTTCGGCAACCAAAGCGACCCACAGGCGGCGTGCGTTTTAGTCGGTTCGAGTCCGACATAACCTCCTTCACCGGCTCCGGTGGGGAGGTATCCGTGGGGATTTTGCGCACGTAAAAAAAAAAAAAAAAAAAAAGTGAAAGTAGATCCATTATAGAACTAATGAGTTTTATTCCCAATAGTTCCGCGTAAGATTCTCTGTGTTGTGGGTTCTAGTGTCTTTTATTTCGCTGAGGGTATCATGATACTGTAATTCCCTACAATGTTTTAGGTGCTGTTAGCTTATCATCGATGTTGTAATCTAAAATGGCGATTTGCTAACAATGATTGGCTTTTTAGATGCATAGATACCTATAGCATATCATGTATATTTATTGCCACTTCTTTGTTGTTGTATGAGATCCTCCTCAAGTGGATAATACTGTGATATGAAAGTTTTTAAAATACTCGTATTAAGTGGTAGTAAGTTCCATAGCAACAGAAAAGTTCATAGAGTTTTCATCTTTTTGCAGAAAAATTACGATATTTGAAAATTTAAAAAATGTAACCAACGTGGTCAGTCTTGGCAATATGAAATATAGAAAAAATGAATTATTTATAATCACATCAGTTAATAACTATAGGCTATATGATAATGGTGATATATTAAAGGTCATATACCTATCGCTGTAATAGAGCCATAATAGTGATGAGGTAATCCGTCAACTATGCACTATTGTTGCAATCCACTTAGATTTTCGGAACAGATTAATTAATTCTCAGAATACTCAGGTATCGAAACTAAAACCTCTTCATACACAGAAAAAGTACTAGCTAGCAGCCTCTCCGAGATAATCAATGTAATATAATTACCCAATTAAAAACACTATACAATTAAAAGTTGCAGTCTCCCTCTTTTTCTCCATTTCATTTTTGTAAATATTGTTTAGTTAGCTTAGTTTTGTATAAATTTTATAAGTAAGTGCATTATCTATTTTTACAAATTGTATTAAATTATGTCATTTACTGAATAAAAAGTCTTCATTAAAACCTTAAATTTAACTGAATTTGAATTAAATTGCAATTAATTAATTAAAAAGAAACAATCAACGCATTCGTGCTTGTCCCGAAAAGATAGACGCGACCGTACCTGAACCCGGCGCAGAGATGCCCATCACGCTAGCTGCGTTACCCCTTTGAATGACGATGGACAGCCTCTAGACCAGGCACGGTCCAGTGCGGGAATCGCCTGCCTTCTCCCTGATCCTACGTCCGATATCTTTCGCGAATCCTTTTGCCTCCACACTCAAATAGCCCAAAGTCTCATTTAAAATTATCTAGAAATACCTACCTACCTATTGAGGATCCCGCCAGTATGGATATCATTGCAGTGTCAGTGAGGACAGTACAGCTTTCTAAATAAATATATGTAAGAAACGAGTTCTATAGATCGCAGTTAGTGATTGTAAATCCAGTTAAAATATTCTATCATAGCCATCTCCGAATCAAAGACTTGGATCATAAAGCAAGTATTTAAATACTTGCAAACTTTCCTCCTTCTAACGAGATTAAACCTCGCTATCTTACTAGAGATAACCGGGAGCAAAGGTAGCTAGTAAATGATGGATAAGCTATGCGGATACCAATATATCGAGCACTTGATTAAACATTAAGAGGGTTTGAGACGTAATACGAATGTATAGGTATGTGGGGAGAGCGTTGAAGAAACACCTGGGGTATTGATTAGATTGTGGGTAGGTACAACCTGATAGATTTCCAGGCATTTCTTTGAATATACAAATATGTGACTACACGTATCTATTGCCGTTACTCAGATTGTATTATTTCCCGTTATTTTTCAAAAATTACAGCGCAATTAACTAAATAGTATAAGAAAGTACAAAAGACAAACAAACGTTACTTTACTTTTAGATTTCATAAGTCATACTTGAAATCTCTAGACGATAAACATCTCTCATAGTTTTTTGTGTCAATATATTATTTAAAAAGGAGTTTTACGTTCTCGCAAAACTACTACATTTTAATGTTCTTATATTTATTGATTGGTGTAACTAATAAATTTACATCGAACTACGCATTTAATTAACCTTTAAAATTTGATTGATTATATTCTTAATTACATATCTACTGGTAACGTTCATTAGTATTTTTATTTATGTTCTGAATATTGATATTGAATACTGTTGAGAAATGGAAACATATTCTTTAAATATATTTACATAATGTACATGAGAATTATCTAAATTAAAGTATAAAAACAATACATTATATACCTGTAGAAAACTGCAGGTTCGGCATCAAAGAATTCCTCCCCATCGATGTCAACTAGGAGGGTGGCCAGAAGGCTAGCGGCATTGCCACGGTGAATGGCACTACCAATCCTTTGCGTTAGGAAAGCCGCGTGGTTCCCGGCAGAGTAGATAATTCACCTCTGCCTAACCCTCCGGGGATAAAGGCGTGAATATGCATTATAGGCATGCATAAACCAGTTCTCCGGTCACGGGTAGCATCTATTCAACGTTTAGAAATGTCTCTACACAAAATACGGGCACTTGGACCCCATGATCCTAGCGTTTAGACTCCAAACGGCTCACATTTGTACCTAATTATCACTTAAACTTATATTTGCGCCGTTTGATGACGCAACAGCAGCGCAGGTGCAGTCTGCAGTCCCTGGAAGATGTAAAGGCCCATGTTACATCTTACACCAAATGCCTTCCCATCATCCAAGTCACCAAGGACATCCCATTTGGTTTCTTGCCATCTCTTCGCGCGTCGATATTTAATTATATTTTTGATTTAAAAGAAACAATAGGTGCCAGGCTCCTCTACAAGTGGAAACATGTCTGCCTATGCCATTAAAAAGAGTCATTGGTGTGTGCCATGGTAAAACCTGGGATCGAACCCGAGACCTCGTTTCGATGCTTTTCGAAGTTATGTGTGTATTTATCGCAGTTTTATAAGTGCCCGGTTAATGGCAATAGGCTCGCCACCTATTACTTTGGGATCTACACATAAATCTGGCGAAATGTGGGTGCTAGCACCTCTGCCTACCCCTTCGGGGAATATAGGTGTGAGTTTATGTTATGTTATGTTATGTTAAAAAGAGGCGTCACTATTATGTACCAAAGTATATATCATTTAATGCATACTACATACATTTAATGGTACTTACGATTTGGTGATCAGAGATGACCAGTTCGATGCCCGCTTAGTCCAAATATTAGTATATTTATTTTACCCTCTTTATCCTCGACAAATGAAAACAAGGTTAGCATCAAACTAGACTAATGTTTAGTTAATGGACCTCCGGTTCGCAACGCGGTCCCGTCCTGAACAGACTGCAGCGAGAAACTCGCCGCCTATTTTTGGTCTACTTATGCACATGTTTAGGCACTTAATCTAAATACAATGCTTTGTTTTACTAGCTTTGTAGAGTTAATACTTAGTACATTACCAAGCTTGTTTGACACTTAAGTATTTCTGAATTTAAAAGTAGCTCTATAATTAAGTATCTAAGTTTTTTTTTATACCAGTTAGGTGGCAGACAAGCACACGGTCCACCTGATGGAAAGTAGTTACCGTGGCCTATGGACGTTTGTAACACCAGAGGAGTCACAGTCGCGCTGCCAACCCTGTAAGTACAGAGTTTCTGTGCCGTCAATGTAGAAAGAAGACAAAGCAGGACAAGCCTTTAGTCTTCCCACTGACAGCACAAATTATCCAGTGAGCTCTGGCTACCCTACCTCACTGGAATACAACATGAAGTTATTATAGTCGCTGTATTCTGTATGGCGGAGGTACTTCCCCAGTCGGACTGCTCAATTGGGCGGTAATACTGCCGTGTTCTACCTCCCAGTGCCTTTTTTGTTCAAAAGCTATCAGGTGGATCATGTATCCAGGTCCTTGATTATACCTATGCATTATTATTATTTTATTTTTACAAAACTCATAGTAAGTATTACAGTGCTTTTTTCCAAGATGAATGGCCACAACTGGGAAAGTTTTAACTGCTTCATTGATTAGAGTTTTTGCGGGTGTTTTGTCTCCCTTCTATCTATTTTTTCCCTTCATTTACGGTCTTTTCTCCCCTTCCCTCTGCTGATGGCAATGTTGAATATATTATAGGTAAATAAATAGCTGTAGAACTTGTTGTCAAGAGTGTGTGGTTCAAACTCCATCTATTATTAGAGTGTTTCATTAGACTGTTGTACCCAGTATGTACTCACTCTTTACATAAGCATTTATATGCAAAACATACTAAGGTTAATTATGATGTGGCAAAATTATTTCTGCAGGTATCCACCGCGGGTTTCTACTAAGTTCCTTCTTAACGCGTTTATAATTGGCTTCCGAGCGGTACAGATAATTATTATAATAACAATGTACCCAAGTAATTTATTGTGGTAGTATCTAATTGATGAACTTGAACCTAATTGTGCGTATTTTTTACTTAAGTTTTTGGCTATGCATTGTTTTATATTTTTATTTTACAATTGAAGTCTTTAGATAGCGCCCCTGTGCGGTTTTCAGAAGGTATCATTTTTAGTCTATGGTAGTTAAAAAAAGGCAACATTTGACAAGAGTTATACCTACAACTTCTGTCGGATTATCCAGGTCACACACCTGTAGTATGTGGATAACTACAGCCGTGAAAACATATAAGGAGGTATAGTAATACAGTTCTTAGTTCGTTTGAAGAGAATTAATAAAATTCAGAATAAAATAATTTACGGGCTTATATTAATTTTCGTCATTTTTCTCTGAATATCGTTATCAAACAAATATTTAGAATTGACATTTTCCCTGTGAATAAAAAGAAATAGTTAATTTTTTAACTAGAAACAATCTTAATTCATATACATTAAATACCTAAAATAAATACAGTTTAAATACCTATACATATATCTTGATGTTATTTAATAAAGGAATTAAGAACAAAAATCAAATAGCAATCATTTTATTAACTCTTTATTCTCTTGAATTTTTGAAATTAATGTTACAATATTGAATGCGGGCTTCATATACAATCACCCAACTATTTGCTTATATAACACGACACAGTCACGTTGAATCGTAGCTTCGGATTTCACTTGACCACGTTAAAAAGGTTCACCAGTGTACTCAAATACAGCACAAGTTACATAGAATAGTAAACGATTAAATACTACACTATCCATTTAGACCTGACCTTTCCATAGCAGCTGCGTACGACTCACAACCAATGTCGGAAAGACCACATAAACTTGAACCCAGCACGGCTACGTGCTTAATAAAAATCTGGGCTCCTATTAACGTGGTCAAATCGCACAGGCATACGAAACATCTCAATACATAAATACATAACATAAAACAAAAAAATATATAAACAAAAAATAATGCGCCACATAAAACTTTCACGACTATGTACAATTACTTAACTTTTAAGACGATTTAATTACTAAATTCAAAAATATAGATATAGGTACATAGATACATAACTACATTTATATTAAAGATAAAAATTGATCGTTTCTTTAGGACATAAAATTAATAGAACAGAAATCTCGTTATCAATAATAACGTCATGAACATTGAAAAGGAAATATATAAACTGGACAACTCAACAAAATATTAAACTTAATAAAACAGAATGTCCAAACAAATAAAAGGAGAATATTGGAATAACTAGGTAAGAATATGGTAAATTAACGTATGTATTACTTTAATTAATATTAATATTGATATACTTTATGCTCGGTTAGGTATATTAATACCTATATACAGTCTACAAAACACTAGCAATATGGCAAGACAGCATTACGAATGGAGGACATATATAATCTATTTAGCAAATTGCTCATTGTTTCACTGTGGATTACAGTTCTTTACGAGACAGAAACAATAAAGGTGTACCTGACATAAATCATCGGACGTACATACCTACATAAGTATCTTTACTATGTTACAAGATCTACCTATTGTTACACGCAAAACTTAATGGATAGTTAAGAGGAAGCTGCTCACACATCCAAATATTGAAAACTGTAGCCTATTTTGTAACTTTGCACAGTCCCAAACAATACTCATAAACCGATAAAACAATTATCTAAGTTTTCAAATGCAGAAATAACAATTTAAGTCGTATACACACAGTGTGTAACAATCAAATTTCAACAGCGTATTCGGGCCCTTATGTGCGATAGCAAAAATTACGCTCCAATAACGTGATATCATTACGCGATCTTAACGTATCCATATCATTTCACTCGCGTATCATGATATGAAATAGATATGAACTGCGCACGTCACTTGTCTTAAAGACAACTTTCAAATATAGCTTGCTTTATCGTGATATCGCCTCATGTATTTCATAAAACTAAACAAGAAATGGATATAAATTATTTGTCATTTTCTCTTGTTATCTTCTTTACTTTTTGTATAATCATGTAGTCATAACATTGGTAATGTTTCTATTCTCATCTATTGTAACTTTAAATTAGTCAAACTGTGTTACTGTCATTGAAAATAAGGGCCCAGTTAGAAGTGTGTACGTCCCAGGTTCAAAAAGCTTCTTCCATTCAGCTTTCAAAAGACAGTCTACGAACAATACTAAATAATGTATAAGCGTTTTTAGATTCAATTACTAACCATCGGATTTACGCTTAATTTTTAATTACAAGTGTCTACGATATTTTTAATTACTATGCGTTTTATAATTTATAAAGCCTACTTAACTCGAAGTTACTTAAGTACATTTTGTTCGATTTTCATTCTCGATTTAATATATATTTAAAAATAAGATGGGATAAAGTTACATTACTAACGACAACCTTATATATGTACGTAATCTTAAAGGGACTCGAGATTAATGAAATAATGTCGATTGAAGTTATTGCACATGTACTAGGGTATTAATTTTAATGGAAAACAATATAATGTGTCATAATCTACCTAACAATATTGCCTTGCTTTATGAGCGCGGTATTTAAATATATTGAGGAGTTGTGGAATCATTTAATACAAGTCGTCGAAGTTGAACAAATTATAGAAATATCTTTATTCATTCATCAGAACTTATGACGCTATATTAAGTATATTATTAGCATCAACATTGCGTTAATGCTAATAATATTTTCGGTTTTATGGCCTGTCATTTTATAATTTACATTTATTTTAATTAGAATTTAATGGCGTTATAAATAAGTAAAACACTAAATATCTATACTGAGTATGTATTTATTTTTCAACTTAAATAGTGAATCTACCTATCTATCAACCTTGACATAATATTGTAAAGTCATCATGAAAACTTATATTTTGTCAGATCTGGTTTCTGAAGTACCTATTTTTATATTTGTTTGTT
The DNA here is from genome assembly GCA_963662185.1 of Eilema griseolum. Lineage (NCBI taxonomy): Eukaryota > Metazoa > Arthropoda > Insecta > Lepidoptera > Erebidae > Eilema > Eilema griseolum. The sequence continues at coordinate 15,962,327 of OY759242.1, read as the reverse complement.
AAATAAGAAGGAATTTGTTTGTGATGTCTGACGTATTTAATCTACCGACGACTTAAAACTTTCCTAATGATATCACGACATAAAATTTTCATTTTATCTTTACACCGCTACAGATATACAAATCCAAACAACACAGTGGACAGATATTGAGATTGATTGACATTTATAAAAATTAAGCGAAGATTCCAATTTTAATACAGTTATCTATCATATCTCTTTAATTCTACCCTGACATTAATTTACGTATAATGGTGACTATCAATACTAAATTTTAAAATTCTAATTTTTGCTCAGTTATTACGTATAGAGTTGAAATAAAAAATTTAGAAACAGGTTTTCTATGCGGTACGGTTGCAATGTACGTGTAAATAAATTATTTTAATTATTTTGGCACAACGTGGAATTGAAAGCGAATATGGTATGTGGAATAATTTAAAACCAGCCAATGTTTAAGAAGCTCACGTTCACGCGAAAATAACGCGTTTATTTTTCCAGTTTCATCCAAGCTCCATTTTGTGAATTCGTTTGTAGGCATTTTATGTATGAAATTACTGACTTGGAAAATTCAAATGTGTATATGGCCACGTAAAATTGCAGAAAACATAATTTCGACGCCGTCTCGTACCCGCAATCGGCGTCTTAAAACTTTCGTTGGAAATAAGGAACTTAACTTGATCGACTTCCGGCCATGATAAAGAGAGACCGCTGTATATTATTCCGCCGTACATTGGTTTATGTTGTAGGTACCTAGTCTTAGCAATACTTCATACAAAGTCGAACCTATTTACCTATTTATAATACACTTAAACTACTCAACTTTTAATATTACGTGTAAAATTTATATTTAGTCACATTATTGTAATTTATTATATGTATCATCGTTACGTATATAATTTTGAACATCAGATGACTCGGAATTTATGGTCGGTACGCCGTTTGCAATACCGATCCATAATCATTGTTCGTTTGTTCATTTTGCTATTTTCATGGACATGGTATTTTAACTAGAGTTATCAAAAAATACCGTTTATATTTAAATATTCATTCTTACTGAAGACGAAAAGTATAAAACACAACGTTCGTCATGACGAAGACCTATTTGCAATTGTACTTCCATACGTATTTTGTTATAAATATACACACTTTAAGTTCTTATGGAATTAGCTACGCAGGTATTAAATTTAAATTTGTCGATAATATTGAAGTATAATATTTATCGAAATCAATGGGTCGAAATCAAAATAACAATTTATGAACTTAAGCTACTGAAGCGAATCACAATCTGGTCAATCAAAAAAATAAAATAAAGAAGTAAACTTCCTCCAAATCAACTGATAAAATACAACAAATTTTACAATCATAAAAAAATGTGACCATCAAAACATAACCAGTCCGCTAACAGCGGACAAATAATAAAATATACATCAAAATGTACATAATATAATATCTATTAATAAAAAATATAACATAATGGATTAAGAATAAGTGGTAGCAATAAATACTATGAGATTCACAGATTTAAAATCTTAACTAACAATACCGAAATTCACTCGGGCTCCTATGTAAACCTTAGAGCGATTCTAACGCATTTTTGTATATTTTAGTAAAATATTATTGCAATAAAAGGTGTGGTTATGGCAACAAAATAAATGCTTAAAGCACATCACCAGCCTGTCCACCCAGCGAACGACACCGAGGCAAGTCCTTCGCACTAAAGGAACATTATTACATAAACGAAATGAGTCGGGCGCCTCCACAACGAGGACCCGCACCCTGACGCGAAAACATAAAACTAGTGGATACGAATCGACTAACGCCCGCAGGTCCGTTTGGACGTAACACTTGCTCTCACACTATATGATACAGAATCAGTCAAGATTTCCTATACGGTGACACGGACACCTTACGTAGGGACCTTGTTCACTTTGAGTAGGTCGTTGGAGCCCTTATCAATGGGCATCTTCATTGGGTCGTGATGGTGGGTCACATGATGCCCATGGTGCTGGTTCTCCAGCTTGGCTTGCTTCTCTTGCTGTTGTTGTTTCATTCTCTCCTGTTCCTCTCTGTCTCTGCGAGCCTGCTCATTGATCTCTTTCACGGCTCGCAGTTCCTTCTTTAACTTCATGCGTCGATTCTGGAACCAGATTTTGATCTGTCTCTCTGTGAGGCACAAGGCATGTGCTATCTCTATCCTGCGCCGGCGGGTCAGGTAATGATTGAAGTGGAATTCCTTTTCTAGTTCTAAGGTCTGGAACCTTGTGTATGTCTGTCGACCACGCCTCCGTGGACATCCGTTTGGACCTGGAAACAAAGAGAACGAAATTATTAGTTATTCCGTTAATAAATCTTGCATACAATTATTTGCGCAGTAAAATAACTGTGATCTGAAATAAATTATATGTAACAGTTGAATAAAAGCTAAAAAATCAATTTATAGCATCATATATCACGTCACAAGTCCCAACAGCTACGATTCGCGAAGGCTTCGAAAAGAAACCATTAAATTTCACTTTTATACCATTTTAGATTTTAATGGCTCATTAATATTTTATAGCGCAGTAAAGTTAATTTTAGAGTTATCCGCTACTGAGACCGACATCGATGAGAATTAATCACCAGAGCCGGAGCGGGCGGCCCTTAGGGATGGTGCTTCAAACGATTTCTACTTTCGTCGCGTAAGATTGTGCTTACAATAAAAATAAGTAAAAACAATATCACCAAAGCAAAAAGTAACGGAAAGGGTTAGGAGCAAACGGTCCGCGAACAATAGTGTCCTCTCTTAAAAGAAATCCCTACAAAAAAGTCACGGATGCGTAAAGAAGGGTTGCGCAACTTTCTAATGCTTTGTAAGGTATCCCTTTATTTTCGTTCCTGTAGAAAACGTCTTCTCAGAATTTGTGAAAGTTTATTCTTTAGTGTCGTAAAAATTTAGTGCGTAACACTTTTTAGTATTAACGGTTCATTTAACTTTGATAATTATAGTACCTAAGAATTCAAGAGATAATTTGACGCATTCACTTTACTTGTATTGAAAAGGGTATGTATACCTACATACGTAGTCACATACTGAGTTCCACAAAGCGATCGGGTTTCGAAACAGGTTTTTGAGTCAGCCAATAAATAAGGTAAGATAAATAGCCTTCCCACCGTGTATAAAATTGATAGCGGACCAACTGAGTCTCGGAATGCCCGGTCGTGTAGGCTGGGCCTTACCTGGCCACGTTAAATAATACAGATACGATACCGCTAATGGCTTCTTTTAATTGGTGCGCACACACTTCAAATTGTATCTTGTTGTATAAAGAAGTATTTTCTTGAAATTGTTAATTAAGTAATCTCTAAAAACTCGTGGCACCAGTGTAAAAATATAAAAATAACAATTACTACACAAGTAATTAACTTTTAGTTACAAATGGTAACGGACCAAGACCTTTACGTATCTATAAGTATATTTCTTATTTCTTAATCAAACACAAACAAACTGTTTTAATAATATGATAATCATGAATTGATTCGTAGTGAACTTAAAAGGAGATAATCACTTTTTCTCATTTAAATTATATAAATGTGGAACAGCTGAATATTTTATACACGAATATAAAATTATATATGTGAATAAATATAAAATAAATATGCTTTTCTTCTTACAATGTAAAAATATGCAGCAACGATATAAATCACATGACTCGTTCGAAGCACTGATACCACATTTACATGAGCTATAAATTACCGAAACTGCAGTTTTACAGCCACAATAACATTTACGATTCGTTCTTATTTCAACAAAAACTTAAAAACTGTTTAAAATGTCATAAACAGACAATGGAATAATTACACAAGTGTGGTTAGACGAGACAGATTAGATAACTTTTATATGAGAGAGCGAGATGTCAATAGTGTTTCTAATTTTAAAAAGCAAAGATGGAACCCAAAACACAATACACGTATCCCAATAATGCTATAAAAGTGAAAAGTCGTAAGTGATGTCTGATCACGCATAAAAGCATCCTTCGGCTTTATGGAGTACAGTCCAAAATATAACATCACAAGGGTGAGTGGGGCTGTTTTTTGTTGAGGCCGGTGATATGTTAGGCAGGTTCACCCTTCGTACAGTCGCCATGACAACGGACGTTAAGGCACCTCCCGTCAGCTGGCTTCCATTATTCTCTAATAGTATTGTTGCGGGGAAGAGGTTTGACTCTTGTAGTATTGTACCTGTAAAAGTTCATCCTTTTTAATGGGAACCACCGCATGTTTCCCATAGATATGAGATAACAACCGCACGGACTTGTGCTCAGGATATTATACTCGTATGTTATACTCATTTGCATTGTTTTTAGTAATTGACGTCTGATCTCATGATAACATTATTTTGGGTAAAAGGATAAGTATTTTTAATTTTCTTTTCATGGATCGAGCTCATAAATTTGTTCGTACCTAATCTCAAGATTAGAAAAAAAATGTCACCAGTTTAAAAAGCACAGAACACGGTATATCTCAGGAAGAGATATAGCATTAATTAGAGGAGTACATTGTGGGCCGACACCGACGCGGACAATAAACATACTGCGACATGACCCGGCTCTTACCCTGCCTCGCTTTTTTCTTCGAAATAAATCTCACGGAATGCTGCTTATTTATTATTTTATTTAACTTGCCCGCCTTTATACAAACCCGTTCCATGTATTTGATTAATGCCCACCCGTCGGATCCAGATATTAAAGGTCTGATTGTGAATTATAACAGCATTTTTAACCAGTAAGAGGATTATTTATGGAGCTGGTAGGTAAACCCTGGACACTATCTCGAATTTATGGAAGACGGCCATTTAGCTAAAGCTGGGCACATTTTCATTGACAAAAATATTATTATGTGAAATAGTCGCAATGATTTTGAGAGTAGGTAGGTATGTACAATTTGATATTTATTGTAGTAGGTATTTTGAGTACTGAAAAGGTTTGAAAATAATTTTACCATAAAATGGATTCTAATAATTAACTGCTGACAATAAAGCCACCCGTAAAAGAAATCGATAGCATTATTAAGTATGGTTTATATCAATTATATAGACATTAAAAGCTTTAAGGGCTGTAGCGGCGTGTCGGCGACACCACACTTTATTGGCTCGTAATTCGCGAATCGTCGTAAACTCTCGTGCGAGTTCGGGACGCCATCTTAAAATAGTTCGTGTTCGAAATTCAAATGCAGACTCTCTCCTATTGTTACGGATCGATGTTTGACGTTCAGTGATGTGCTATTTCCTGCGCTTTTAAGTTCGCTGTGTAGCTATACCTAGCGTGTAAATGTTTTGAGTACAATTTAGATTGCAGAATCATCCAACAGTTTATTTTTGGCGAGGATTGAGTCATTGTGTTATATTTAAGTAAGCAAGCAATTGAGTGTTCAAAGCGATAATGGTTTTTAAAATGATTAATAACACTAAACAGATTTGTACAAATTATTAAACCAAAATGAATATCTATAAAAACGTGCTTTTTATTATAGCATACTGCTTCGACTTGCTCAATAAATTTACTGTACGACTATGTCATGGTAATCGATTTCCTTGGATCTTTAGTTACTATCAAACCATATCTGAGTAGCGATATTATGTAGGTACAGTCGTTTTCATACGTTTAGCGTAAAGCGAAGCACGCACAGTTACGGTAAAGACACAATTTCGATGACGCATATTAAAATTATTTTGCTTCGGTATAATTTATATGACGGTCCATTACGAAAGGTTACAGATACCAGTTGCTTTAGAGTCAGTTAATTTGCCACTTACTTGTTTGAATTTAGACGCCAAGTTAGTGATCGGCTAATAAATGACGTCTATTCTAACATCACTATCACTCTAAATAACAACGCTAGATCTGATTTAGTCACAATAAATATACTTGGTATAAACTTTCTTTAATGAAAGTCAATAGATACATAGGTAGTTGCTGGATGAAATAAAGCAAAATTGTAAGCAATTTACAGTCTGTAACATACGAATGTGTTAGTGCACCTACATATCATACGCGGTCGTGTCGGAAAGAACTATTTTCGCTCATTGAGAGCCTGTTAAATCATCACAATGTTGTTGAGTGTGCTCCGTAGGACGTTGCCTCGAGCGTAGGGCTGCCCAAACTCTCCCTTATAAGCCAATCAAAAAACGTCTGCGTAAATACGTGACAAGAATTTAAAGAGATGCTGTTTAAAATATTTTATAGGGATAGATAGGCTATTTGGCCTATCTATCCCTATAGGCTCAGACTTATTCTGATACTCGTTTGAGTTATAGGTTACCCTTCAGCTCTAAAGCAAAGCGGCATTCCAAAAACAAAATTCTACCAATGTGCGCCTATACCACCAGGGTCTCAGCTTTCCAGAATCAGTATTCAATCAATTCAGAATCTTAAACTATCAAAACATGAAGAGCTTCTGTTTGTTGTTTCTTGACCGGGTGTGTCCAAAGTTCAGATTTTGAAACTCACCCACTTTTTAATTTGATTGGTTTATTAACATTTAGGAAAGTGACCTAACCTCTCAGACAGGAGGACAGTCTGCGCCAGAGCTTCATCTGTGGTTTAGTAACTGACTAGCAAGCAAGGTTGAATGAGATCCGAAGGCGCTGATGGGGTTCTGTTTCCAAACTTTCAACACCCACATATATATTCTAGTAACATAGAGATAAATAATGTCAAACGAACATAAATAAATAGTTGTATAGGTGAAATCTTGCGCTATAACTTATTGATAAGTTAGTAAGAGAGAGAGACAAAACATGAAGGGCAAACGAACATATTCTCTCAGCTTCTAACCTTATTCGCAAGAAGTTTGTTCTTGTTTACGACATCCACGCTTATTTTGATAGAGCCGTTGAATCCACAACTCTGAATATTAACCTTAATACCGGATAACGTTGAACTATCAGCGTTGAGGTAAAGAAAAATCTCGTAGTTACGCATCGACGTAGTTAATTCTTGGGACGGTTCCAAGTATGATAATTAGTAGCCATTATATAAAGAATAATAGAGGATAATACATGGATAGAATATTATATTGATATTGAAGTAGGTATTTTTAAAGGAAGTGATTTTAAGAGAACCTGAAAGACAAGTGATATCCCGTAGGTATGTCATGCAGGCATAGCTACTTATCGAATTTTTCAATGAATTGAAATGTAATCATGTAAAAAATCTTTGAGAGGAAATCGTTTATAAAACCACTCCCTGTTTATTTTTCAATTTCCTTTCAACATATTCTCTTTTAAGGTTTAGTGACATCCCTACAACAGTAGCGCATACGCACTGTGATGTGTTGAAGCGAAACGATCTTTGATCCAGGGACGGCGCGCCTTGCTGACGTCACGATTTATTCATCCCGAGTAACTGGCTGTTAACTAAGTACTAAAAACGTACATAATGTAGGTCCGAGTGCATATAGGAGAGATCATTTGATAAAACGAGCAGAGAATAGGTATAAAGTGGTCATTGTGGGTTTATCCAAATCCGTTGAAAGTTTTCTGATAATCTTATGGCAATTAGGTATTAATGTTGAGCAGAGTATTGTTGTAAGGTTTCTTAGTTTTACACAGACAGGCTCATGTTTTAGGCAAGTCGGTAGATGGGTACTCATATACAACATTCTACGTGTAGCCTTATCCCAATCGTGATTCGTGGCCTATTTCGACTAGGACTATGCGAAAAATATGACACCTACTGTACAGTTTCATTTGAGTATCTTGCATGTTTATCCGGAGAATTATAAACAAGGCGTCGTCTTTTAGATACGATACAGCAATACAAGATGTTAACCATATGTATTTACTGAAAAGCGTACGATAAAATAACAATATCAGCTTGTTTTTGCTTTCATCATGCCCTACCCCTTATATTATTTCTGTCTAATTCACGACTATTATAGCAGTATAAATGTTTAGAGATTAAAACTAATACCTACCTACATCCGATTATAATCCATTGAAAATGACAACACTTCACCATCAGCTACCTTTTACCTACTTCTAGTAAATGTTAATGTTTTCTAATCACATGGGTGAATTTAATGCCTAATATATATCACTGATCCTATCACTTACACCCGCATATGCCAAAGACATAGACAGAGATGTATTAACACCAGCATATATTGCCAAATGTTTCGATCAATAAATCTTTGAATCCATAAAAAACTAGCTACTTGAAATTTCGAAAGATTCACAGACCACGTGTAACCATAGTCGTTATTATGACAAATAATAATAACAATAAAAATTCCTACCCGTAGGGGGGTCTCCATTCAAGTCCCCATTACCTCGAAATCAAAATACATATTTTAATTTACTTTGTTCCTGTTTCTATTAAATAACGATAATTTCTATGGAAATAACCTTGGACGGTAGTGGTGAAAAACCTCTAACTGTAGAAGTAATTTGTAATATTTCTTAGTTTGTAAACGAATCATCTGCTAGTCTGTTGTTACTTACCTAACCTATAGGCTGTTTGTAAAATCAGGGTCAATCTTGTAGATCTAGGAAAAACGAGAGTTATAGAGTAGGAAGAGAAGGCTGAGAGTTTGCTCTCTTATTCTCTGTCTGATTTAGCTCAACTTGGCTTTTATAATCTCGTCCGTTTATCAGCAGGTGTACCGACTAGAAAGTGGAGTTGGCTGAGACCAAAGATCGATACCTATTGGACTAAGTCTGAAGAAAACACATTCAGAAACAACGCACATCACCACAAGTCATCGTGTCTATACTTAAACCACAACTGTAATAACTATTGTAACTAGTAACCGCAGTCATGTGGGGTCCAAACGATCAATTCCAATGTTTTTTTTCTTCTTATGTAGGTTTATTTCATTCTATTCTTACAACATTTGACTTTAGATCCATTTATGTGAATAGTGAGATAATATTTATCTACGGTTGCTTTGTAGATGCGATTAAGTTTCTTAAGAAACTTACTGCTATGATTTGTTTACTTATTACGAACTTACTTTGGAGCGACTTCGGTGGGCAGTCAAAGTCGACCAACGACCCACTGTGAGTGACTAATCTTAGGCCGTGGAATTACTTCGAAGTCAGCAAACGATCCATTTTAAATGAATCATTCCTCAAAGGTAGCTAATGTATTGATTCGAAGGTATTTGACTCTACAAATAGATGAAAGAGAGTAGGATTGGATCGATAAAGAACTTTAACCAGTCAATTACTAAGTACATAGTATGAAGTCAGAACTGAAATTAGCTGTAAGGGATAAAATAAAATAAACCGTAATATATTGTTATTTTCCAACCGATCAGGTAGTCGTCAGACTGGTAGGCACGTATTTGTATGATTATAAAGCATAAAATAACATAGATAATGTATTCATTTGCAACAATGTTCAAATGTTCGGTTCACACTCGGCTACTTAAGTAGGACGTAGTATTTCGGTTTTCCTTCCGTTTGTTTTAACGTCTTTGATCTTGTGAAATATGGATACTCTAAACAAATATTTTGAGAGCTTATATTATAGGAATAACATGTTTTTAGTGCTGATGAAAAGCTTCACGAAAATCCATTGTTTTCTCGTCAATGATTGAGTTGCTCAAGTTCGGCGTTACTCATGATTCGCATAAATTTTATAGTGAGCGCGCAAATTAGTAAAATTATGACCGTTGTGTTTTCAAAGGTTATAAAGGGAGAATTGACATGGACAGTAATATGTTCAAATGAAAAATAAGTAGGTACCTTTTAAAATAATATAGTTTGATTGTCATATTATTTACGTAATGGGTAAAGTACCTAAGGGTGGCCTATGGTTGTTGGAAATATAATTTATTACACATTAAATCTCACAGAATCTTAGATAATAACTTCCTGAACTATTGTTTTCGTACAATGTTGTATAACTCGGCCCTTCATCTACGTAACTTGCCGATTTGCTTGTTTGTGAATAAATACCGGGTTGCTAGTAAGTAACTGTAGTTACTATATTAACCTAAATTTCACTTCGCGAGACTATCTTAGCGTTGCCTGCGAGTTTTTCATCTTGAAACTAAGTTTAAATTCTCCACAGATTATGTCATCTTACGTGGTCTTTGTCAGTTCTGACAATTGAGCTATCACTAATCAACCCTAACATGAGAAATAAACTAGGTTGACCGAACACCGTTCATAGCTCCTTTCACTCGATACTAAACGATTGTATCAAAAATATTTACAACATATGGGACTTTTCGTAATCCCGATTTACACATGACCGGTTTCTTATGTATTGACTCGTCCCTTGTGAGACATCACGAAATATAAGCAAGGGCTCGGAACTGCTGAGTGTAATTTTATACATAGGTTAGTATAGAAACATTTTTTGGCACAAGTGTACACCGTTGTAGTCTTTACTACGTTCGAATACAGCTCATACTTGTGTGTATGTATTTGACGGTATTGTTTTGTATCACCTCGTAGATAACGGTTTATGACTAAAGCAATTTTTTTTATAACAATAATTAGAATTTGAAAATGGAAGTGTAGGTTAGTTCTATTTTTAAAGATGAAAGTAAGTAGGTATCTTTTTTAACGAAATAGTTTTTAGCAAACAATTTATTAAGTAAACAATAAAAAAATTATAAGAAATTATTAAAAAAAATTTAGTAAGGTAGTGGCTATGTTTAAAAGGAAAATGTCGTAAAAAAGTTAAATTATTTACACTTCTCGACGCTACCTTTTCCACTTAAATTCACTAACGAACGCGCTATATTCCTTTTCACATGTTTGTAAGAAATTTGTAACGATGTTTCGTCCAACAACGGGCCAAGATGACCAGAGCAGGCATTACAGGCAAACTTACGAGAGCGAAGTGCAGCTGCGTCTTAAAAACGCACGCATAAACGAACTAACAACCACAGACAACCTGATTTAAGGCAGACGGGTCGATGCCCCTGCACTCTCTACTTAAGACCTCTGTGCGATCAGCCATATTTGTCAAACGTTTAAAAAAACACGAGCGTCTTGTCAAACTGTTGAAAGAAATTATGGGAGTCAATTTATTTTTGGATAACTATGTAAGTACGGTACATTAAACTTATCTTATGAGGGTACGAAACATCGTGTCTTGTCTTATTATGGAAATAGATGGCAATGGTTGACTTAATAATTGTAGGTAGGTGTTATGAAAATAATAATAAAAAAATTGTTAATTATAATATCATTTTTTTATATATCAGTTATAAACCATTTTAGTAAGTTACACTGCTAAATAGGTATCCTATATTTGGTGTACAATTAAGAGTATTTGTGTTATCTTATCTTATTTGAAAAAATATCATCAGCGACAATCCGTTCAAGGTAGCTTAGGTATAAACTTGATGTTTAAAAGGTTTTCAAAAGGTTGGTTTGAGAAGTACCTTTACCGAAGTAACGTTTAGAATTGTTAGTGCATAATTTCTAGTATTTTATAAATCATCTTTTGACTATAATACCTACTGCTACACAGACCACAGACAAAGTCTCGAATACAAACTAGCGAGTAGGCTACCCAAGTTTCTATTTCAAAATACTTAATTTTACGAAACTAAAGGTACAATAGGCACATGTACTAAATAAAATATAAGATTAATTATTTGCTAGGCCCGAGCTTACGTAAATATTAAAATTAATTAGGGTGGTACTGGAGAATCATAGTAAACAATGTTTCAGCAGTAATTAGGTATTTTGCATTCTTTTCATTTTTGAATAATTAGAGCCCAAACCAACTGCAAACCTGGGCCCCCATTCTGCTAAGTTTATGTCGGAACAAATCCACTGTCATACCACTGGCACTGCAAAAAGCCATTAAATTTTAGACCCTATGCTTATACGCTTAAAGTACAAAATTTAATCACAAAAGGTTTCTTTCGATTAAATTTTGTAAAAAAAAGTTTTATTTGCCCTACGAGAAGCCAGTTTAAGACTTTATCAACATGAGCGTAAAGTCTAAAATTAAGTCATTTTTGGCATGACAGTGGTTTTGCCATGACATAAAATCTGTAGATTTGGGGTCCCGGGTGATTTACCAGCGGGCCCTAGCAAAGCCTATAGGTTTCCTGTTAGATTGGGAAGTTAGACTGCAGTTGCTCCACAATAAATAGCATATTTAAGCTGTATTGACTGTGCTAACTACAGATCATACCTAATATTACCCGAAGATAAGGAACTGGGGAAGACGTAGACAGAATACTACAGATTTAATTCATTTGCATTTTAAATATTTGAATAGAGTAGTCTGCAGAAGCTCCTATGGCTGAGGGATAGGCCAGAACACATGAGTGACAACTATCTGGAGTGGTACGTGTCCATGAGCACCCGTAACCGGTTACCATATAATGGGGCCATGTGCATTTTTAGCACCATAGCAGCGTAAAAAAAGATGCAGGTGTTATTTAAGGCTCCAGCAATATATTTCAAATACAGTTTATTTATGTTTGCATCTAAAGTTTTCCTAACTGACATGTACAAATCTTTGAAGTAAGCGTACTTTGTTATTTTTAGTGCAAATTGCTTTAAACATTGCGTTAGGGAGTAATTTAAGCGATTAACTGTTTACCAAATACTAAATGTCGGTAATATTAGCGTTATTTATTTTATAAATAGTTACGTTAAAATTGGGCAATGTGTTACAGGGAACAGTTTTATAAGCAAACATCGCACGAGATTGACAAGCTAGACTAATAGTTTTGTTTTTTAATATAACTAATTATTATTTTATTATTAAATCTAATTTATACTAGAGTTGCATGCCGCACACCACGAATGAAAGGAGATCTAAAATGTACTGTATATTTACATAATATAGAGCACATTTTAGGTTACCGTATTTACTTTATAGTTTATATAAAAGTATATAGATAGTATTGTTGCCTTGGAAACACATTACTTACAGCTGCTCTCTTGTTATGTATACGCTTTGATGAGCATACTTCCAAACTTGTTTAGGTCCGTAAAGAATTGAAATGAAGTTTATGTGTACGAAACTTCAGGTTAAGTTTTCCTTAAACAAGGTCAATATTCATAATTTCATTAAAAAATCTAAGAAGTAACTTTAACCATTGTGTTTACTCAGGTAAAAATAATTTAAAAAAAAACATTTAACGCAGAAGTGAAAATGGCTGAACCACACATCTTTACGTTAATTTCCACTCTATTAACGTGATTGCAAGTCACTTCGTCGCACAGTTTTTACATATGCACACAAGGCATTGTGTTTCAATGTTCAAACATCATAACAGTATTACTTTGTAATTAAATACCAATAAAACAACAAAGTAAATAAACAATAAAAACTTCACATCAGAGCCCTCAATGACTCAATTATCGGTATATAAACGAACGCACAGTTCTGCAGATTGCAAATATATGAAACGTGTACTAACATACAAACGGCCATACATTGTGAATATTATGACGGGTATTATTGAAATGGATGACTTTATACGAGATAAATAGGTCAGGTGGTATCGCGAATGACATTTATAATGTTCGATTTAATTAGTCTGAATGTTTCCATTATAGTTACCTATTGATATCAAACCTATTGCTTTTTAAATATAGATATTGGCGCCTTGGCGACCGGTATGAGAAATCGTGGGGCTATATTTGTACTTATTTAGGGGTACATTTAGCTTGCAAACGTTGCAGTAAACCTCTATCATTGGTATATTTTAAATTAGGTAATCGTTATCACTGCCTTACCTGCATCTGAGTGCATTTTATAAAAAAATATAGGTACTTTATATATGGCGTTAATTCTGTGATTATATTGAGATGGTAGCTCTAGATTGTAGCTTGACATTATAACGTGCAATATTGCGCTGTTATATCAAAATACAGTATTGGTATTTATTAAATCAAGATGTGGTAATTAAAACAAGAATAAATCAGTATATATTAAGTTGTTAAGTAGGATGCTTCGACGGTGCAAGGGCAGCGATTGCGAATTGTGACCTGATCATGAAGATTCAGGTTTAATGCGCAGATAATACAACTTATTATTGAATTTTCTATTGAGGTATGGCAAAAGAATCCAGCAATAATATAGGTTATACATTGTGTTAGTACATCTCTAACTCATCGGGGTTAGGTATACAGTTAACTAGGCTCATTTTCATAAGTCATTAGCCAAACTTCTCGAGATTCACTGGACAAAAATGTGAAAACCAAAGAAAAATAAAGTAAGATTTATAATCTTTTAAAATATTAAAGTAACCAAGCTATTCTGCATTCGGTAGCAGTGACATACTTTTTATTTTTTGTGATAAATTAAAACCAGTTGGCAATTGCCAGCGGTGCCGTTTTATAGGGAAGAGGACTGTTATCATTGGAAGTGATAAATGATCATAGGAAAACTAATAAAACCTATTAATTATGTCTTGGGCAGCTGTTTGGCTGGAAAACGAAAATACAAAATGCAAAAATTTTGTTCATTTTTCTATGTAGATAAATTATATGGCAGTTTTGAAGTGATTTAGGTTTGATTTTAATATTTAGTGAAAATAATAAAGTCGAATTAAACTTAGTTATCACCTTTAGGTACGCAGCACAATGTTTGCTGAACGCTTACTAAAAAAAATACATTGTCGATAGATAAGACGTGTAAAGTAGTTCTGCTTCAGTGAGCAAGAATTTTGTTCACGTGAAGAATACTCCTCAGAATTCCCATGACTGTGAATTCCGAGGAGTACTGCGAGTAGTGTTCTGCCATATCTACCCTTTCGAAGTTCAATATTGAAAGTTAAATATAAACTTGCAAAAAGGCTCTACTTCGTGGAGGGTGCTAATTGTAAACAGAAAAGGAGAGATAGGAGGATATCCCTAATTAATTTTTCTATCATTAAAAACGCTCTTCAAAGTAGGTACTATAAAAGTTTTAAAAAAGATGAATGAAATAGATAAAGTAGATCTCAAGTTAGATATACATATAATGGTAAACGAGGATTAATTAATTACAAGTAAGTAGACTGATTGCAAGCGTAATGTGCTTAAATAAGAATAAACAGACATCTTCATAAATTATCATATTTAATTTTTGGAGGTCGTATGTCATTCATTAGTAATAAACTAAGTAATAATATAAATTATTTTCTTAGTTTTACAATTATTTTCATTTGAGACAGCCACTTAACTAGAGATAGCATTGACTTGGTTAACATGTCGGGACGGAGTTGTGACTAAACCATTGAATATTGAGTTAGACATGTGTCCAACTCACGTCAAGGAGAATCGACATACAGAAGTCTATAGTGCCTTGCTGCGATAGTAGGTAGTTCGTAACGCTTTATAGGTTTAATAATCTAAAATTCCTTCAATTTGTGCTTATTATTATTTTATTAGAACTGAAATATTTTACATGAGATAGATGAATCGAAACTGAAAAAACTTTTGCATGACATATAGAAGATATGCGGATATAACGCATGTCCTCTATACCTAAGTATTGATAATGATGTTAAACTACTTCTGTACTTACTCCTCTATCTATATTCGCAAGTAAACTAGGTTTAAATAAAGATTTATGTTCTTAATGCATTAGAAAAATGCAATAGTCAATACACTGACCCCAGAACAGCTGTTTACGATTCGTTTTATAGTTAAATAATGTCAGGAAAATAGCAAATATATACGACAGTTTAACACTTTATTTTATATGCGTATACATCTTTGGGATTAAAAATGATTAATGGAAGTTCATAGAAATATATAGGTAATCCCTTATATCTCATCGGACTTAGTTTAATAATCGTCGCAACACATACCTAACAATTAAATGTGGCTACGTGTTATAGAAGTTATTGTTATCACAGAATAGGTAGAGTACTAATTATGTATTCTTGTGTTGTTACCGTGTAGCTGTTTGTCAAACACAAAGGTAAGAGAGTGATCTTTTTTATTGAAGTACCTATAAAAGGTCTTGAGAATGTTTTTTTAAAATCTTAATTCGTTATTTAATTTTTTTGGTAATCAGTACCTAGGTATGTTCTACATTTCTTTAATGCGTAACGCTAATAGTACTTTTATACATTAGTTGCACTCAATTCAAAGATAGACACATAAATAGTCTAAACAGATTACCTAAGTAGTTTCATGTTTAAGTAATAATCAAATAATAATAGCTTTTAATATTACAACCTAGGTACCTGTTATAAGGGCCATCTCAATTTATTAGTTAGATAATAAATTAATTGAAAAAATTAAAATGATTTAATTAAAAGATACATAAAGATACATTTTCATATTTAAATAAAAATACTATGGGCGTTCCTACAACCTGCGTCCCAGTTATAAAATTCATAGAACTACAGTTTACTATAATGATGGAAATAAATCAACTTAGTAGATAAGCATCAGCCATTAGAAATTAGTTATTTTTGTGATACGAAAGTATAGAAAACATGTTATATTTTAATCTTTAAACATATACCTACACCTACACACCTTTTGCCTTGATGCTTATACGAGTATATAGGAGGTAAGTAGATATATGCTAACAGAGGGAGCTGTACCTATACCTACAGTTCTTTTCATTTAAGTTATTTCTGAAGACAACCCTGTCTTGACGGCAATAAGCTCGTTTCCTATTACATGTAGTAAAAAAATTAGCTTTGAAAATGTCAATGTCAAATATGTCTACAGCGTGTGCGAGGTCAATGGCCCTGGAAGTCGCTCCGATAAACGTAAGACGAGTGTGGCAATTTTGAAAGTACAAGTATGGAGTTTATAAGTAATTCTAACCGCAAGTACACATCATGCACCTTTTTTAGAAAAAAGAAAATTGAAATATTTTTGAAATCTTCAACTGGCAATTTGGAAAGTTCGGGAATAAACCATTGTATTCGATTTAGGCGGGAACGTAAGTTCAATTAATTATTTTACTTTTTAATAAATATTTAATTTTTATTTTTTTGCAGTTAGCTAACATAAAATGATTTTTAGCTTAAAATTTCAAAGCTTCCTTGAACTGGCTAAAATTCTGTTCTAAGGAAGACAGTCTTTGCACAGATATATTTTTTGCCAAAAGGCATTAGGCATAGGATATAGGTTTACCTATCTTGTTTATGTTTTCTAAAAGTCTCCATACTCGACACGACAGTGATCTAATGAAGTAAATATCTAAAGACCTAATACTTTTATTTTCTTTCAAAACAGATGCGAGACATCCTTCGAACAAATGTTGCAACGGAAGACCACACTTTACGAGTTAGGAGGGATCAGGCTGGTGAGTAAACTCTTTATTAAATGAAGTACTTGACTGCTGTCCCTTTGTATCGCAATTCTTTGAAGGAAATCTTCGAACGTCACTATCTTTATTTATATTAGGTGCATGACTGTCCAAAAACTGGGTCTAATTTTTATATTACCTACATTATTTTTTCATTGTAACATACCTAACCTTCAAATACCTTAACAGATTTGACGTTAATTGGATATATAGAGTGTCATTATTAGAATTTTTATATCAACCCCAGTGTCATTTTCTAAAGCAAAAATGATATTTGGCAGCCATTCGTAATTATTTTTCTTAAATTATTAACTTGTTTAGCTGTGTTTAGCGTAATAATTAATTGTTACGATGCACTAGAATTCTCAGTGACTTTTTGCGCTCACGAAACGTAATGGAACTAAAGACATACCAACCACTTTTAACCGAAAGTTATCTCACGAGACATAGATCATCATTCTGGTCGAGGTCACAAAGAGTTCTCAGTAGCGGCCAAACGAGTTTGTATGTATGGAGTTGGTCTCGTAACGTGCACAGAATGACCAATGAATAATACTTCTGAGGAATACAACAATAATTATGCGTATATAATGTTAAGTTTGCCCTTTTCAAACAAGTATTTAAAAATAATGCGTAGGTACTTATTTTCAAAAAATTACACAAAAATTGCAAATAAAATCATATTTTAAAGGATTTTATTCGTTAAACGAGAAGTGCAATAGCTACTGTGCATCTACTTAGAAGATATTAGACGACTTTAGTCTTAGTTATATTAGGACCATGGCTGCTGAAAAGCAACTGAACATAAACATAAAGAAATAACACAAAAAAAATTTCAGAGAAATAATTCACTTCGTAAAAATCCGCGTAAACTTTCATCAATTCCAGTTTGGTACTCGTATGTATGATTATATACCTACTTGCTATCTAAAGTTAAGTTAGCAAGTATATCGTCAAACATACCCAACTTGTAATTTTTTTTAAATTTTGAAACAAAAATATAAATTTCATTGAATACAAATAAATGTAGCCTTTTATTTTTTCCTTCCGGCGTCTGTTGATGTAAATAAAAAGAGACGTGAGTATCGGTCGGGTTAAAACCAAACAGTTCGTCGTACTATTTATTGTAGAGCTAATTAATTGCGTCTAGGTGGAACAGTTCGGAACTGGTAGTGTGATTGAAATTTGAAACTGCCCAAATCTTAATTACCATTCTGATTGATGTCTTAACTTATTTTATTTATTTTATTTCCACATACAACTATAATTCAGGTAATAAACTTAATGTTTCATTAATGAAAATAAGTGATACTTTACATTTTCTATGTGTTTATGGCTTGTAGTTAAGATAAAAATGGCATAAATTATTCTAAGAAACTGGTTGCTACTATCTTTATCTAAGGGAATTAACCCATCCTTCATGTTTGACATCATCTTCTATACCTATACGAGTTCAAAAACCTAAAAGTTCCTGCGTTTCATATTTTTTTATATTTTACGAGCTTTTTGCTATTACCGAAAATCAAGCATTAATTACGACAAGCATCCCTTTAATTGAACTAACCTAATTGTCATAAAAAATCCTAATGCACTAATGACGGGTCATGTCGTCTTAGATAAAACAACAGAGTCAAAATTGTTGTTGCATGTGTATTTAAGTTATAATTACATTGCTTTCATACGCCAAATCCCACGGAAAGTAATTATATAGTCTGAACAGTACACGGGATTTCAAAAAGCGCAACATCCACCTGTATATATTCTATTTTAAACTTTATGTTGTGATTCATAAGGTTTAATTTAGTTTAACGAATAACAATGGTAAATTTTCAGTAAGGATTTCCCCCTTTAAGCTACGTCTGAAATATACGTTAGCGACACAAATAAAATAGGTGCAGTCGGCGCCCACCGCAGTGCAGGGATTATTTCGTTTTGCTGAGTCGTTTTAATTAAGTTTTTTTTTGCAATACAACTGACTCACTCAGACGAATCTGTAGTTTTACCTACCTTCAAGTAATTAATGTGTTCAGAGAATTGTTTAATCTGAACTTAACCTTCGACTTTTTGAAATATGATCCCCAGAAATAATTGGCTGAGACAGCTTTAATTTTTCGTCGTCATTATTTATGCTAGAAACCCACGTGTTAACACTATAACAGGATGTTTGAAACATCAAATTACTCCGCTAAGTACATACTTCATTTCCTATTAGATATTATTTGTGAGTATTCGTGTTTGTAGATAAGCCGCCTGTTCGTGAACACTCGTAGCTCAGAAAGCGTTATTTTGATAATATATTAATGTGAAGTGCTCATATATTCTCATCGCTAGAGGAGAGGGCCGTTTTATTTTTGAAAATGACTCCATCAGTCACAGATAACGTTTCTGGGCGTCACACAAAAACTCTAATGCTTCGTATTATATGTCACGTACAATTTTGTAGTAACTAAATATTGTTCCAACGAGTTCGTTGGTATTTTTTGTGTGATTATAGATAGTTATGCATGTGAGGCAGTTATGGAATTCATCTTAGAAAAAGATACTTCAACTTTTTCAGGAATACGTTGCAAAACGATGAGTTGGGTTAGCATTTAAAACATACTTAGTAGGTATTTTTTGTTTTCTTTTTATGTCAATGGCTATGAGAGCCTTTACGATATCTATCTATTAAGTATCTGTTTTAGTCGTAAAACATCTACTTACTTAATCATTAATAGGTACCTATGACTTTAAGGCTTGAATTTAGATTCATATTAATTAACCCAAATTCAAGACTTCGACTTAGGCCATAGCATTTATAAGTAGCCTTAAAGTTTTAATATCTTTTAAAGAATCGGGAGGTGTACATACAAGTTTGCAAGTGAAGTTAGCTGGGTTCTGAAATCTTAATGAAGTCACATAGGTACACTCAATCAGGTCTATACTGTACTTAGTAGGTATAACACGAGAGCATTTGAGAGTAAGAACGCGCGTTATTGTATTAGCAGGTTGGTATATCGGTCACACAATAAAAGAGCTTTTAAAACATCGTGTGGTATCTCAGCCGCTATTCAGACGGTCGTGTTACGCGTTGTTTTGAAAGCGCATAGACCG
This sequence comes from Eilema griseolum, assembly GCA_963662185.1. Lineage (NCBI taxonomy): Eukaryota > Metazoa > Arthropoda > Insecta > Lepidoptera > Erebidae > Eilema > Eilema griseolum. The sequence continues at coordinate 15,942,009 of OY759242.1, read as the reverse complement.
ATTACGATTACGTTTCCAGCGAAGTGTCGACTTCGGGTTACGTTTTATACCGTCATTTGAATCTCTCGCTCGGATGTTTGGTCCGAAACGCTCGTTCATTAGCATTTTATGAGTGATACGACCGATAAAAGTGTAATAAGACGCAATTCAGCGGGTCATATGATGTGATAGACGTCCCGGCCCGCTGGCACACTAGAGGAAGTTACCACTCAGTTATTGGTTCATCGGCATTCTGATTCACTCAATGGCTGCTATTGTATTTTTCAAATGCTCTGGTAATGTTTGTTTGGTACGTTTGGGAACTAGTATCGGAAGATAATATTAGTAGATTTTAAACGATATGTCTCACCTGAGAGTAAGCGGTCATCTGTGCATTTACTACCTGTGAATACTCGCATCTGATATCTAAATGAGTAATTAGTGCTATTTGACTAAGTAAGTACACTGTACACTTTACAGTTGGGCAAATAACTATTTAGTTCAAATTGTCAACAAACAATGTAACTTAGGGATTCAAACAAACACTAAGTTTAAATTGTAATAAAATCATTCACCACTTCATAAGGGCACATGTTGCATCGGAATTGTTTCATCGTGGCACTTCAGAAGTATACGTAAATGTACCATACATATGCTCTGGACATAATCTGATATCCGTTTAGTTATTCGTTAGGTGCTTAGAAATAAAAGGCTATCTCTTTGAAGTATTTTCACTTTTAGTATCAATGTAAGTGACAAATTTTCAAGAGATACAAAAGTAAATCGTGTAATTGACAACACTCGGAACCGATTTACAGATACGACTATAGATTTGATTCTCAAAATTCAAGGCTCGCGACGAGACAGGTGAGATATTCGTGCGCCATCTGCCGACGAGATCAATTGTCCACGCTTCGATCAATTCTGAATGGCCTCACACCCTCAGCTAGATATAAAGTCAAACAGACCAGGGGCGCGGATGATCGTAAACTTTTTTAGAACATCTCTCGACAAAACGCGAATCGTAAAAGTAATTGGTACCCATTCATATTAATAGACGTTTACGAGGCTTAGACCATAAAACAGAGATTGTCATCGCTACTTGTGCAATATCAATGAGAATAGACGATCATCTAGTAGATATTAATTCGTTTTTGTTTGTCGAATAGTTTTATTGACTGTAAATCATGTACACCGGATACGTTTCTATGAATATTTAATAGTCTGTTCGTATGGAATTGGCACGATTTCTAAAAGACAAATCTTAAATGTCTTTGAGAAGGGAGCCGATTAGGTTATTAATCACTTCTATTCCGTGTCGCCACATCTGCCGTATCTGAAACACGCGCGGACCCCGTTACATCCAATTGGTAATATCATATATTTTACTGTTATGATTATAGTATATATCTATACAGTGTTTCCCCGATCACAGATAAATAGAAAGGACATTAGGCTCGCAGCTGTCGCTCCGTCTCCTTGGGGACTCTGGCAATTTTCCTACCCTTAGTTTAATTCGAATCCCGAAAGGCTTTCCTTCGAATATTTATTATTATATCTTTATTAACGCCCGCGTTTCGTTTCGTTTCATCTCGTTTATAGGGAATAAGATTTGTGTTCTGGACTCCTTTGGTTGGCGTCAGACTGATAGTTTTTATGTGTTGTTTTATGTTCAAAAACTAATAAAATATGCACCTGTCTAATAAATATCTGTGCGAACGTGTTGTGATAACAGGGCTCCGCTCTCTCAATTGTAAATTTACTCGGTGGGTGTGTCGGTGTTCAAAGTATTTCATGTGATATATAACCACATAATATTGGAGGTATTGAATCAGACGCTTTATTCATAAAATCTGGAACAAATGACTGTGAAATGCGGTATTTTAACAAAATATACCTACCTAAATATAATTATTCAGTTCATAAAACTTTGTTATCTAACGGCATCTGTATCGTTTTCATTGCGTAAGTCGGTTGTTCGGTGCGTAATCAACCAACAATAACAATTATTTTATAGGTATGAACAAGTATAACACAATATAAAAATGTTAATTGACTATTTATTGCTACTAAGTGCTGTTATGAGTACGCTTATAATGTTTACGTATATAAAAAATCATTATTCGTATGGCCAAAAAAGAAAAATAAGAATTTATTGTACCTATTTGTTGCTGTGATATTTTGAAGTCAGAATTGGTCATTACGCATTCTGACATCAATTGCGATCCGCGAGTGCGTATCAAATAGCTAATCTAATTACGCGAACCTGAGTGCCACCATATATTTTATTCGAACCCTCTCCTTGTTGTGTATATTGGCTATATTTTGACTCGCAACGCAATATCGTAACGTAATTTAAAACGAATTAGTTTACCCCTGCCGAGCTCCCGAATTTGAATACCGCATGGATGCTCGCGCCCCATCAGATAGGTACGATACCTTTAAAAAACAAAGGGAGAAATGTTGTTATATTTTATAATTTGAGTCCACCCCACCCGCGGCGAGTAACGTAAATGTTTTTTAGAATAGACCCTCTAATGTACTAAATGTCTAGGCAGAGAGCTTTTGCACAAAACAACGGCGTTTATGTCTGGAAAATTGTTGTTTCGTCTGATAGTGTAGCGGAGTACGGCTATTTAATAGCCGCTCTCTTTGAGCGAAGACATTGTTATTTGATCTGCTTAGGTATATCTCGGGTTTCTTAAGGATTGAGCACACGGGTCTACATCAATCATTCTGGCCAAAATCATACCAGATAGAAATTTTAGAATTGTTACTAAATTTAATCTGTCTACTGTAGTTACTATCGATATTACCTAATAACTGAAATGAAAATGCTAAGTATTTGTCAGTTATATAAGGCCAAAGACGTCTATGTTTCAGTTCATTATCATGCCTTTTCACTTGAATTTCATCAAAAGGTTTAAAATAACTGTTGAGATTACGTGTTAAATATAAATTTATATTCTTAAAAAAATCGTTGGGAAATATCGAAGTTTAGGCAAATCCGCAGTTACACTGGTGAAGCGGACCCCAGACTCTGAAGTGAAGGCTTCCGCATGCAACCGCCTCGCCACACAGATCGCCTCGTTTCAAATACGAAACGTTTGTGTAATTTCGAAACTAAATCCAAAAACAAATTGCTCTCAAACCGCATTATCCCCTAGTGATTCGCCCCACGGTCAGTCTGACCAAAAATGGCGGCTGTAGCTAATAACTCCCTCACTGATAGGGCGGGGCAAAGGGGTGTTATGGGGTTGCAAACATGCAAATTTAATTTGCTCGTATGCAACGCAGGCGGTCCACACCGACGGTGCTCGTTAGTCTCTCTATTGTACACTTATTAATTCCACAGTTAATTTATGACGATACAATTTTCTATATCTGCTCAGTGTGCACGCTGGGCGCATAAATTGTTTTAATTGAAACTTAATGCGGGTAAGTTATGTGGACATGGAATTGTATATACGCGCTATTTGTAAATGAACTTGCATATCTTTAATGGTGAGCTTGCTAGTCTCTAATAGGATTATCTATGTTAACTCGTACTGTGAATGTAGTCATGTATATGTATGGAGAGGAGGATTTAATTGATTTTGATTTATAATCCACTGGTCATCTTGTTCAGTTTATAGTCATTATGTGTACATAGGTTTGCAGTCTAACAAGGACAAGAATGTACATCTGCTATCTAATCTCATATCTTGCTACCTAGATAGAAATCTTTCATGTATCTACGTAGATTGCCTACAATCAAGTTCTTGAGTTCGTCCTTTATCCTGTTCCAGAATACCGTTTTAAAGTGAAAAAAAAACATCACATTTTTTTAAGTAACTTTATGGTCATAAAATAAATACCTATGTAGGTACCTATTGTAGGTAAGCCTACTAATAGGCATGATTGAAAAATAAGGTTTTAACGGTTGGTTAGCTTTTAACGCTTTAATTTTCAAGTCTTCTCTTTTTGTTTATTTACACTATTAACAGACTTTGATTTTATAAAATCTACTTAACAAAAATGATCATATTTAAGAACACTAAAAAATTAATAAAATTTTCACTCGACATCTTGTTTCATTTCTAATCTTTAAATCTACACAAATAAATAAGAACTATTATTTAAACAACGAATCCAGCGAAGTAATTGTTACTTTTCTACATTGTAATAAAGCCCAAAACTAGTTCCATAACGTCGCACCGACCAGTGAAACAAACCATCTTTATCCTCACATAAGTCACTATTGTTATCGCAATACGAATAACAAAATCCTTCAAAGCTTATTGAGTATTATAGCAATGGCAGATATGAACCAATAACAGGGAACTCTATAACCTTTAGCCTTCATTGCTTCAATTTAAAGGTTTCCTTGCTTCGCATTTTCACAGCCATGAAATTTCATTGCAATTATTTCAGCTTCTCCAAGTCATTTCAAAGCTCATGAAGGCTACCGTGTTATTTTCATAGGTACTTCGTAATTGTCAGTTTAAAGCGTTTTAATTACGGAGCCGCTATTCCAAGGGTGTAATGCGCCCTTAAGCGCCCAACGACAGAGGCCCCGCTTATGTGCTTGTAAACTATGATAGGGCAACGTTCCACGCATGTTGGTGCTTAAAAGGGCCAGTTTCGTGTTTGTATTACTGTGTTAAATAGTCACTGCGTTTACACAGTTAATTATAATAGGTAATAATTTAAGTCTTTATAGGTACTTAGTTCATCATGTAAAATAATTCACAGTGACATAGTGTTTGTTAAAGTAGAAATGACGGTGTGACGTAATAAAATGATCAGGATTATGCGTAGATGAGGAGTACCTCAACGATCATTGAATGGCATACTTTAGTTTGACTATCAATATTGTTAGGTATAGATGATTATCGGTAATTATGCTGTAAGATTTTTTTTATACTTTGTCATAAGCTAGTAATATGGGCTTGCAATGGATAGGTACTAATTAAACTTAGTATTAAGCAAACATATAAACCCATAAACTCACGCCTATATCCCCGAAGGGGCAGACAGCAGTGCTAGCACCCACATTTCGCCAGTTTATGTTTAGGTCCCAATGTAATAGGTGACGAGCCTATTGCCATTAACCGGGCACTTGTAAACCTGTGATAAATACACGTAAAGTCATTGGGGTGTGCCATGGTAAAACCTGGGATCGAACCCGAGACCTCGCCTCAGCAGTCCATTACCCATACCACTAGGCTACCGTGGTTTAAGCAAACGTAAGTGGCAAATAACCTTTCACCTTTTTGGTTACCTATTGGATAGTAAACAAAACTGGTAAATTTTTTCGATATATCTCTTTGTAGACGATAACGTAAAAGATAAGTGGAGGACTATTTTCATAAAAACTATTTCTTATCAAACAAGCTACAGAAAAGTAAGGTTATAAAAGACTTTTCGAGTTCGATAGTAATCACCCCATAAGTTACCCATCCTCGTCACGCTACTTATCTCGTTCATTCAAGTATCTATGTATAAATCTTAAGTATTTAATGAACCAGAAAATATCTGAGCGCAATTAAGGGGCTTTAATAACTCAAGAACGCGCTTTATATTTCCTCCTTGTGCCCCACCCCTCGTTATAAGACGAGTGATTAAATCGAGCCTCTCACGCATTCTAGCGATCCCGCCCGCCATTTGCAATCCCGCAATTATAATTAAAAATTAATCCAGATTCATGAAGTTTCATTAAAATTCTTCTTCGAAAATATTTTTGGTTTCTAAATTAAGGCATTAATATGAATAGAAATGCGTTTTGGCACACTTCGTCATGTTAATCTACTTGTCTATGTTTTGTGAAGGGACAAAATAATATGCTATCCAAAAACCACTTAAGAATTCATGCAGTTTATCTACTTTTATATACTACCCGAAATATGCAAAAAAGATTGAGAAATTCAAATTTCTCGAGTTATTTAAGGCGCACCTTCACTTACATTACGCCGTTGTGATATAAGGCCCTTAGAGGAGAGTTTCGAGTATACATACGCGCCGGGGTAAGCTGTTACGTTCATAAAGCTACACGTGGAATTACCCAACATACAGTTATGTTAATGTTGGACCTCCCTTACCGGGCTAAAAAGATAGGATTGCAAATTTGCGGCGGACAATTTATGATAGCTGTACAGCTCCCCTTAGGCATGGGGGTAAAATAGACCTATTGGCATTTGGGAGAGCAAGCCGCGCTCGTTGTCGGTCAAAATGACCCTAAACATTTTATTTGGTAGCATCGCTATTCACGTAACGTGTTGGAATGGCACCGACTAATCTTGAGCTACCATTTAAGGGGTGTTTCGCGCGTTTTTCGTATAAATATGGTTGCAGATTACACGCAGTTGTATGGGGTTTTAACAAGATATAGGTGTGTTATAGCCTTAATGTGTTTTATTTTAGAGGAATACTTACTTGGCTACTGCTTTATGCAGGGGTTTGTGAAATATGAGAGCAAATAAACGAGTGCTGGAATGAAAAAGCACAGTATAATTTTTTTTCCCATTATATTATAGGTAAATGTAGGCAGTATTTTAAGAATTTGATAAATTACCTACCTGTCAACTATTTAGGAAAAAATAGCTGAACAGATAGTTTAAAAAGTATACAGATTATGTTAAGCGAGTATGTCATGATCGATTAACTCTACAGCTGTCTCTCTACCATTACCATGTGTAATGACTCTTCCGAAGAATTTCAGAAATAGTATGTCATAAGTACTTGAACACACTAAACTTAAATAAATAGTGTTCTTTTACAAAATCTATGATAAAAAATGTAGGTACGCCCTAAAAGTAATTTGTAATATTTATTTAGATTATCGAAGTGTCGAAGAAAGCGACATCGACTTTTGTGTCAGCAAGAAATTATCTAGAATATAGGCTATAGAAGATAATGTACTATTCAAATGTCGGTATAAAATAAGTAGGTAGGTACTAAATAAAGTAAACGGTACGGAATTTTCCAATTATACAAAGAAGCACTCAAGAAGGCATTACAGAAATTCTTCGTATGATTTAACTAAGCTTGGAAGGGTGAAACACCCGCATTGAATGTTATACCTAATTCTTAGTAAGGTTTCACGTTATCTATTTCTTCACAGCTAGGGGACATAATCTGCACATTTCCGTACATTTGCACCCCTAAGGCTTACATCACATTACGCAGCCGCAGGGTGCCAGAAATTATGCGTTCGGAGGTCGTATCCCAATTTATTGGCAATCGATTAGCACCAGCGAGAGGGCTTTGTTTAATTGGAGTGCTACCGTGATTGGATTAACAGGCTCAATGTAACCAAGCCCCTATTACTTCCGTAAGTAATGAATGAAAAAGGTAAAGTACAATTTCGCTTGGAAATATTTTAACCGGTGAATACCTAATGTAGTCTTTTCATCTCTGAATTGTACGCTACCCTGTTTGTATTCGTAGATTTATATTACTCAAACAAGCCTTTATATAGGGAAGAATAGCAGAACGGGAACATATTGGGACGAGTACGTACAGTACAAATAAGTACTTATCTGTATTCCCACGTCGATATCTTCCCGAATGTAAATATGACACCCCATAAACTGAATGTTTTATTGGCTGCCACTACCATTCCAATTTATTCTGGTCATTTTTGTCTACTTCGAGGGTGACCAATTTTTAGGGGAGAATTTATGAGTTTTATTATGATTTTTTTGGGGGCTAATATCACCTTGGAACTAGATTTGTGTAACTAGCCTCACGGATGAATAAAATAATATGCTCTCCTGAACCTGCTCTCCATACAGTGTAGGTACAGTAGGACAAGTTATTGAAATGACCAAATATTTCAGCTCTGTCGGCTACTCATTTCTCGAATTTAAATACTCAACTTTATGTTGTGACGAAGTCATTCGAAAACCTGAACACAAACTTTTAATGTATGTATGTAGATGTAAAACAAAATTAAGCAGGTAATATGTACAGGTTTGAACAAGTGCCTTCGTGTGAAACAAAAACAATTATTATGCTTACAGCTCGTTTAAACGGTAAGTACTTATACGTAAATGTTTCACACCAAGTGTCAAGTAACACGTAAAAGCTATAAATTTGTATTAACTTTACAATATATCAAATAGATAGAGATCACTATCGTTCAGATAGACGCCTTCCCGCATTGTAATCTGTTGTTTAGGACACTACACGGAGCGTCCTAACAAAATATTCCGATCCCGTAGTGTAGTAACGCCCTCCGCTGCCGGCCCCTGCTATTTATACCTCTCTTATTGGCACTTCTTCAATGTCAGACGCACCCTGCGCTGTCCCCTGATCCTCTAAACCCTACAGATGCCCCTTCGCATCCCTCCGACATACATTACACTACACCATTCGCATGTTAACGGCTGTATAAAATTATATCAATAGCGTAGATTTTATTGTCAAATTACAATTTCAAATTCGACACCTCGTTCGTCACCGGCTGTAGAAGGGTTATACTATCTTCCACTTGTGCAGCTAGCAGCTCACCCCATGTACTACAAAGTAGTGTTTATCTAACAAGTCATTGAAATCTTGTCCTCCATTGCGGAGATGCATATCGTAATGTAAACATGGAATTTATCGCATCTCAGTATCCGGTCGGTGAATACTAAGAAACATGCTAAACAACCGGTACGATTAAAAGAAAAAATATATCTTATTCTTAATTACGACAAAGGGCTGGCAACTCGTACGATAGTATACCCCATTGATTTATAAAACCGTTTACATTATCGATTATCAAACAGAACGTATTTTAAGATTACAGATGTAAGCGTTAGGTACCTACTATTTATATCGAGTGATTGAGCTGCAACACGCGTATCATGTTTGACTGCTCTTGATTAAAATACGTAGTATGTTTGTGTAATCATGACCATCTTCTGCCTACACACACAAACACATCTCATACATTTTTCTACATTACTGTATACACATTGATGTAAATTGATAGAGCATACAAAGAGATCTAAAATATTTTTTACAATGACGTAGCCTCATTTAAAACGTTTAACTTTTCTTATATATCACGAAAGAGCTCTTTCTCTTTAGGTACGAGGAAAACAAAATTCTTTGTGAAGAAAAATACAACATAAACTTATGTCTTAAAGTATCCAAGTTAAGTCTTCCGGAATCTTATGTTGACTATAAACATAACTTACATTATGCGGAGGACTATCATTATGATTATGACCATACGTAGGTAAACAAAAATTTTATATACCCAATGGTACCTAGGTACCTATAGGTATAGTGAGGATAATATCCTGTGTCTTTCCCATGAAAATGTTTTTTTACACAAGGTACCCATACATTGTGTAAAAAAAACACCTATTGTAACTTTTTTTATCGTCAATAGTGTTACCTAATCACCGCACTACTAGTGAATATTTTGAAGAGACCCAAGATATGCTGGTTTTACGTCTCAATAATATAGCTAATTTCTAGGACTATCGAAGATCGTGCGAAGTACAAAAGAAAGAATAGGAGAGGACCATTTCAGTAGAGTGCGAGACTGAAAAGTGATCTTTAACAAAATATTTGTTTAAATGCTGTTGTAGACTAAATCAGATTTCGTATATTGGCAGTCGTAGCGTCCTAAAAAATATCGTAGACCTAAGTGACCTGACTGACTACAAAGGTTTTCTGAGGTGAATGCTTAGTCGCCGAATTCATTTAGGTATGTCTCATTTCAGTGAGCGTTCTGAATCCAAGTTAATTAAAAAGGTAGAGCAATCACTAGAGTAGCCTTAAACTGTTAAATATTGCGCATTGTGCTCGTCAATGGTCCTGTGACAACTGAGTAGTCAGTCTATATATTAAGATGGTATATAGTTACAAAACATATTGAATAATGTATTAGCAGTTGACTGCGGTGCCACTCATGTTGAAACTGCTGTCACGAAATATTACTATTTTCAAAAATACTTGAGCTTATTGTTTTTTTTTCAAGTTATTGAGCTCTAGGTGTACCAAATTTATACAAAACCGGTTGAACGTTCTAGCATTGAAAAAGTAACAGACAGACAGGCGGACAGGGCTACTTTTGCATTTATTAGTATGTATGTATTAATGATACTGGGTACATTAAAGCACAACAAACCGTGGGTGGCACGCCAACCGTTCGAAATTAACAATTCTTGATTACTTATAGTTTTCCGAAGCTCATTTCCATAAACCGTAAGCTATACGAGCAAGTCCTGGATTAAATCAATAATTCATGTTCGCTATTCGAAAATGACAGCGCAGCTGCCATATACCTAGATAAAGTCATTAAATTGTTTTAATTATTAATACGAAAGACTTCAAAGGACATATAGCAGTCGGCTGACCTCAAAAGGCGAGCGCGTCAAAAATTCCCGCTCCATACAATTAAGCTTCTCTATAATAAAATTACATTTTAATTTCTTATTAGTAGTGATTAAATTACTTTAAATGTTGCCGTAATTGGTTGGAGCGAAGCAAAGTCACCTTTTCTTCGACTGGCCGGACGTGTAGTGATTTTTCTTAACAAAATTGTTTCATTCCTTTTATAGTTTGAGTGGGAATGTACATTTAGGAGCACATGATTCTTTATTAATTATGACGTCATATTTTATTCGTAAAAAACAAATGAAAGAATAGTTGATGGTGTTAATCGTCATAAAAGTTGTTGTATACAGTTTCATAATACTTGAACGTATAATCAAAGCATCTGTTCGAGTTCACAAAACTTTTCACATAACTCTTGACAAAATGTTCGCATTAATTTTTATTGGACTTTCTAGGAGGACGTAACATGAAACAAAAAGAAAAAAGCGTAGTTTATTTATAGTCTAAGAGTGGAGTAAAATAGTGTGTGAGACTGCCATATTGTGCTTCAAACGTGAATGAATCAAACGGTATAATACGCTATTGACTACCGAGCTTCAAGAGATTTATTGCTTTCTTATTGTGTAATAATAAGATAGTGTGTTTTTAGATTCCAAATTCTTATTACTCGTAATATATCGTAGCTCTGATAACGCCTCTACTTTCCGAAAGGGAACTCCCGATGAAAGACGATAATCGAACATTTCCTTTACGATATAAAACTAAATGTTTTTACAGATTTATTTTACTTAATGGATATTTAAAACGCAAGATAAGCATTGCCTAATGCGTTTCACATTAGTTCAGATATATTTCTTTGTTTATCTAAAGCAGTACTTTTACCCAATTTTTAAATTAAAAATCCATTCGACTCCATCGTTTTGTTCATTTAGGCCGTAAAGAAGTAGGTACAACGAGGTACCTAATACGATACGAGCCAAACAATGCCGAGCCCGTATCGAGGTGTCGCCCCATTCCGCAAAAGGCCTTACAAAGGTGAACCGTACCCCACTCTCCCCCACTATATATCAAGATCCCTATCTGAGATTTACGGAGCGCGTTGTGACCGCGATTGTATCTCCCAGATTAATGCGCAAGAGTGTCGCACTGCCCTAACAGCTTGTAGGTAACATTACCTCTCGTTTCTTTCTACAATTTATTTACTGTTCTGTTGATATAGAATTTCGATTTTTCGAGATAACGTGGTGTTTAATGATCCATTACAGTTGTTAACTACCTAGGTATCTAGACTTATTTACTTGGTTACGAGTAGATTGGTATATGTACCTACTTACATGTAGGTATAGTATGAAGGTCAAAAATAATTAACCAGATAGTAGTTAAGTAAGTGTAACTTGACGTGATCCTCCGGATCCATATTGTTTTTTTGTTTTACATGTACTATTCTTGATTTACTATTGTTTAATAAAAAACGTATGACAAAACATCATTTTACAAACAACGTTTGAAAAATAAATCATTTGACAAACGTTCATTTCGCAAACATATTACTTTAAAAAGAATCATTTTACATAAATACAGGTTTCGCAAATGTATTACTTAGGAAATATTACAATTGTCAAAATTGTATTTCAAAAATATTCGTTTGACTAAATCAAGCCCGTAGATAAATTTACTAGTAAGTAATAATTTTGCATCTACCAATGCTAATTCCATAAATACTTCGTCATTTAAAAATTCACACTGCGTTAACTAAGCGAAATAAGTAGAATTCGGTTTTGGCATTTCTAACCTAACCTAACCTAGTTATTTCGTTTATAACCTTATATATATATTACATGATTTCGTGCTGAAAAAAAAAAATTCTATATGTGTAGGTACATATTAATTAAAGTAAAATTGTTTTCCAAACTAACATGTTTAAAAATAATAAATTTTTAAAATGATGTTATGGCTGACTTTATGAAATTTTTTCAAGTGAATATTTTGTCTAACGAGTAGTTTAATAAGGAATAGCAAACTATTGCTTAAATGATATATTTATCAAGTATAAATTTATTCAAATGTTGTTTGTCAGATTAAAATTTGTTATTTGTATATTGTCATTATGATTGGATACCATTATTCTTGCTTAATTTGTATAAATATTGCTGAAGGAACTCGACAGCTGTTAAAAAAACTTAAAATTATTTTTATAATAATGCATTTTATTCATGGATTAAAATACGTCTGTACTTAATGATCTTTTATATTTGAAAGCGTTAAATATTGTCAAAGACCTGTTATGAAGTAAGAATGTCTTTAAATCACATCAGGTTCTTGGATCGTTTATAAAGGAATGTTTGGAGGCATAATCGTAGTTTACATCTGTTTTCCATAACCGTACATGCTTAGTGGCATGAAATGTCAGTAAATCACCTCCGGGCATGTCGCCCGGCTTCCTCGTACGTGTGTAATGCGCTACTCTGGTCAGCGAGCCAATTTGTTTTTATTGAGACTACCCCCGAGTTATGCAAACTGGTCGGAAACGCTGAGCCCGCTGTAAACAAACTTAAACGCGACCATTATAGTCTGAACTCTTCGCAAGTTAAACATATCACAAATTTTGGGTCCCGAGCCGGTTCTATATTAGTTGGTACTGGTGGCCAGGTCTACCTTTAATCTCGAAGCAAATGTTTTCACAAGCGTCTGCGTTTGGCCTCCGAGGCCGCGGTCAGACGTGTGTAAACAATACTCAAAGTTAATAGAGATATAAATTGTACGCATTCCATTTAATCCCTTTGAGAGCAATCGACGCCTATAGCGTTGCGAAACGTCGTGTTATCGGTCGGACCAGGCGCGTTACGTTCACACTTCACCGCTCCTTGTGGACTTTTGACGTTGTCCCTTTAGGTAGGTGTACGAAATATCCAATCGAATTCTCCGGGCATACCCAAACAGATCCTAAATCAACGTCTTTAGCTACACAAATCCATCGAGACATTTATTCTATACGTTATAATGATAATTTCAATTCTAAAGTTTGTAATAAATTGTCTAGATCGTAACATTAGCTTTAGTTGGTACCTAAATGTTTAATATCGACTCATGGCAGACGAATAAAATATATAGTAGTAGCGAACTGGCAGACGACATCGTATCAATATTAGCATAACGTAGACGGCGTAAATGGAGCCAAGTAGAGCTTTCAGAAAGTTCGACGGACTGTTGAACAATGCCTCCGCTCACATTCTTGTAGCTATTGAGTCACGCTTTCGAACAGTATGTACTAATAACATGCTGTATATAATACCACGTCTAACTGTGACTAACATTGTAAGCCCTGTAAATGATTACCCTTCATAATTATTATAAACAAAATCCTGAGTCAATCAGTAATCAGTACGTAGCCGGTTTTAAATCTCATGTCATGTATTTCCCAGGAAACCTTACCTCTTGAATATTTAAACGTAGGTATATATATCTACCTAATTACCTGTAAATTTTAATTCTGTCAGTATATAAGGACTTGCAAAACTGAATTTAACATTCAACTAACTTATCAGTGGACTTCATAGAATTGAAATATGCCAATTAAAAATGACTACTTAAGAATTCCACCGAAATGATTCATTCACGTCAAATAAATAATTTCTTTTCCTTAATTTTGACGCTACTGATTTCTAACGTCGGGTACACATCAACAAAACAAGAGGCAAACGAACGAATTCAAGTGACGTCCTGGCGGTAGAGCGTTAGACAGCTACGCCAAATATCGCGGGATTGGCCTCCGCCTATTGCGAATATTTGCTTAGTTAGATGAATAAGTTTATTAACATTGATCTGAGTTTTTCTACTTAAGTAAGTATCTATAATAATATACACCATTGTACTTATTTAAAAAAATATACCTACCTTGTTTATTTGCATTCTATACCTAGGTAATTCATATTTTGGGTTCGGCTGAATTATACTGCATTTTGTCCTAGAATATTAATTTATTTAAAAGAAATTTGCTAATCATTACCATTGATGAGCTTGACCGTATTGATAAAATACTATTTGACTGTAACGTGTACAGAGTTACACACCGAGCTATTACTGTTCGTCTACATTCAATTGGTATGTACCTTTCATAACAACACCGTAATCAGTATAACATACGAGGAATATTGATCATTGGTATTCACTATTCATTGCGTACAATCAATGCATGTTAATTGAATAAAGCTTCCAATTGTTCTATGGTAAGGAAATATGAGTGAACAAACGAGTACATTTACATGACAATTAAATATGTGTACGTATTCTCAGTGTAACGGATACCTATGGATGAATCATTTTTGTTTGTTCCACATTAGCTCTACCAAGCTTTACATCGCATAACAGGTTCCAAATTCGCTTCACTTTTCGTTTTCCTTGAAAATTCCTGATGATAGAATGATAGATTAAGATGAACAAATAAGTAGGTACATAAATGATTTATGTACTTATTTATTATTTTATTCCTGTTTTCTCTATTAACAATCAAATAAGTGATTTTAATTACCGATAAGTATCAAATCGGGTAACCCAATTCGTTTAGTCAATATACGAAATAGTCGCGACAATACTGAACTGTATCTTCATACAGTCAAAACATACTCTTGCTCAAAATTGTTTTCTACATGATTCCAATAATACCTACCCAAGAATTATATTTTTTTAATCATTTTAGGTGCATATTTTCTAAGCTTTTAATTGAAAATAAATATTTATCAGGTCTCTATTTTTTTTTTCATTTAGATGTAGCACATAATGGTGTGTTTTCATTACATTAGGTATTCAAGAATTGTGATGTTCATAATGAAATTAGGTATGACCGCTTCAAACTGAAATCGTACGTACTCTAAACTACACTCGTCAAACTTTATTTGATCCATTTGATCAAATATTTGACGTGTTCCGTCCAACCTTATTCGATTACTATCCACGGTATACGATCTCATAGTTGGCACACGTGACTGTTGAACATATTAACAAACACAATGCAATTATACAATCTCGCGGTTCAGTCGTGGGGGGCCAACAGATAAACTGCGTCGTGGTTTATGCCTCACGATCGGAATACATCACAACCAACCTAAGTGTTTACTTGTAAATGGCTCTTAGAGATTGAACTAAAGTAATCAATTTTACTGCCGAGCTTAGAATACTGCAAGTCCCTTACGGAATCGATTGCATTTCAAAATGTATGTTTAGCGATTTATGACTATCTTGTACCTAATAACTATAGAGTTGAATATACATCGCAATGCAAAAATAGTTAAACATTTATGTCAAAAAAACATAATTATATAAAATAAAAAAAAACCCGACTCATGCTGAAAAGATAGGTAGGTACCTATTGTGGTAGGTACCTATTAATTTTCATCCGTTTATGATTAATAAGTAAACGGATGAAAATTAATAGATACCTACCACCAGCTCTCAAATCTTTTTCGATCTTTTCAGCATAGGTCGGGTGTTTGTTATTTATAATAATTATTTTTTTAAATTAAAATGGGGTTATGATATACCATTTTGAAATTTTCGTGATAATACCTTTAATTTGCAACCCATCATTCTTCTTCTTGGCAGTCGGATAATAAAGTACCTAATACCTAAGAAAATCATTATCAATGATTCTACTTTAACATTTATAATCAGATCCGCTAGAGAATATCTACCTAGGTAAAAAAGTATCTGACAATAGAAACTCATGGCCATTCTTCTTAATCACCATACAATGATTCTAAATAAGCGTATGGCATAAATTACGTAGGTAGTTAATTAATTATTTTTTCCTTTTATCCATAACTTTTATTTATAGTAGGTAGGTACCAACCTAAGTAGGTATATATACTGCAAAGAAAATGGTGTAAACTTTGTAATTACTACAAAATTTAGACCATTTTCTTTCTAGGAACAACTAAGGCTCAAACGCCGTCAAATATATCGGACGTAAAATTCAGACAAGTCGTGGATATGGCTCCATTAATATCTTTCATAGAAAACGCACAAGTCCGGCCTCACATGGAGTACTGCTGTCACCTTTTTGCTGGAGCACCTGCATACCAGCTTGACCCCTTCGACTCAGTGCAAAGACGGACATTGAGGCTGGTTGACAATCCCATACTCACAGGTAGTGTGGAACCTCTTAGCCTTAGGAGGGATTTTGCCTACTGTGTGTGTTCTACCGCCTATACAATGGTTTGTGCTCAGATGAATTGTTTGACATGATGCCCGTAGCTACATTCTATTATCGCACCTCTCGCCATAGGCAGGGAATTCATCCTCACACATTGCGACCTGAGACGGTGCGCACTGTGCGGTATGAAAGTCACTTCATCCCACGCACACTCAAGCTGTGGAATGACCTCCCTGCTGCGGTTTTCCCAAGCGCCTTAAATATGGGGTCAGCAGCACGAATGTAGACTATGGGTAGAATATGGGGTTCTTCAAGAGGCGCATCAGAAGGTTTCTTCATGGTCGGCAGCGCGAATGTGACACCCCTGGTGTTGCATACGTCCATAGGCCACGGTAACCGCTTCCATTCAGGTGGGTCGTGTGCTTGTCTGCCAATTAAGTGGTATAAAAAAAAACAAAAAAACCTATGGCAAACACGACGTGAAACGTACAGAAACGACATACAAACAGATGGAAAGATGAGCTCTATCCCAGCACGTCAGAGACGTTTGATTCCTGTTAGTAGGTAGCTTTGTCCGTTGTCTGCTTAATACCGCATTAGTATAGAAGACTTGAATAAAAGTTCTTTGTTTGTAAGAGATTCCCAGAATAATAAATTGCATTTACAAAACATACGTAAGATCGATAGGTGGCAATAAAATGTCAATTTAATGACAACAGGATACAGATTAAAATTGCAAAACAACCACGTTTTACTTCGTTGAACATTCACTTCATCGAAATATATCTACGGTTGAATACTTTTTTGTAAATTCTATTCATCAGGATAGAATTACAAAATACCTAGTGTGTGAAATATAGCCTTAAAGGCAGACAATGAAATATAATCTAATATAACCACAAAGAAACTAAACCATCCAAGATAAATTGGGCGGCCTTATGGCTGTGTTTTCTGCCAGGAAAGTGGACAGGAAAGTATACTTTGTTCAGACAATATCCTAGAAGGGATCTCAGGAACACTGGCAGGTAACAAGTATATACTGGTGAATAAACTTATAAAACGAAAATCGAATCTAAGTATTACTTCTACGATTTTGCTTGAGAGACCATCTCTCACTAGAAATAGATCAGCTTTATAGAGGTTTCCGGCTGTAATATTTCACTAAAACTGTGTATGACCTATTTCGTATTTTTATAACATGTTTTCTGAAAGCCAAAATAAATAAATAATTAAAAACCATTTCCACATTTTAAATAAATAATATGCATAAAATTACCAAGAAAATGGTGACATCACTAAACTTGTGACTGCGTTGGTACGTGAGCTTGCAGTGTTAATAAAACCATTACTTTTGTTTCTAAGAAGCCGTTGGAAAATGATGACCAACACAAAAGTACATTCGGTAGGGCATTGTTTATATAATTTAGTAAAACGAGTTTCATTCATAAAGAGTAATAAAAAACTACGCTATGTTTGTTTTCAAAGCCAGAAAAAAGAAACACTAAGTGGTCTAAGACATTAAGATTTCAACAATAATGTTTTTAATTATATTATGCGAAAGGGTCGAAAGAATCGTAAGTGTATGTTTCTAATTAAAGAATGTATATGGACGGACGGAGTGGTTTATGAAGTTAACAATAATTACCTTGCTAAGTATTGTAGTATGGTATCAACATAGAAGCATCTACAAGAAGCATACAAGCGTAAATATTATATTTAGTAGGTACTTTTAAGGGGTAGATTAGCTTTTTGCCATGAACTGAGTATTCTTTCAAGACTAGCTATCATTGGGCTTACCTAGACAGAAAACCCCAATAACTCAATTAGTAGGTACCATAAAAATTAAAACTATAACTAGCTCCGCCAGTTAACTACCTACTTAGCTTAAGAATTCCAAGTATGATAAATTTTCAAAGTCTTCTCTCACTGGCTATTGATATTTATCACATTGCAAATCTGGATAAACTAACCCATTTTGTGACCTACCTAAATAAATAAATAAATAATTTTTAACTATGATTTTGAAAACTATTATCAATGTTTTTTTCAGCTCCTAAAGCAACCACGATCTTTATTAAATACTCACACGTAAAATCGGTTCTGTCGTTAAATGGTGTAAAGCGACGTACTATAAAAAGCTAAAGAAAGCTTTTTATACATACACATATACGTAGTTAAACCAGACCAGACAGACACTTTGTTTTTAACTTTCTTCTCACGTCCTAAAGCAGGAGAGAGTCACATTTCTAACATACGTATCATCTAATCA
The DNA here is from genome assembly GCA_963662185.1 of Eilema griseolum. Lineage (NCBI taxonomy): Eukaryota > Metazoa > Arthropoda > Insecta > Lepidoptera > Erebidae > Eilema > Eilema griseolum. The sequence continues at coordinate 15,923,296 of OY759242.1, read as the reverse complement.
TGTTCTTAGTAACATGTGTATCATAGAAATATTACTAATAGAGGATTAATATTCGTCATGACGTTATACTAAGTATTCGTACGATTTATATATTCATCAATGGAATTGTCCATGGCGCCTATGGATTAGGACTTGTGCACATGGAAGGCATAAATTAATTTAATTTAATACTTTGTGTACTTTATTCAGGTTCAGTCCTTGATTCGTATTATGAATTCTACTTCCGAAATGAATTCACCTGTGGGATTACCTCCAAGTATTTGAACATAAATATAAATCGGTATTTACATTTCATTTCAGTTCACTATTTAATTTTTATTCGAAATTCGAATAAATATTAGATAATCATTATTTAATAGGTATCTAATATTTATTTGATTTCAATTTCGAATGTCCGTTAGATTTTCGGTGAAACAATTTTTTTCATATTAGTGTTGGTGGCAGGTGGTAGCAACAGTTATTGGGAATATTATGCACGCATATGTGTATACATGTTTATATTAGGCATCTAAATTACTAGACATTAATATGTATCAAACTACAAGTTAGAGGTGTGTGTGGATTAATTTGAATTTATTAAAACAACCCAATCAAGACCTACTTGCTTAATCATTTTAAGATAAATAAGTAACTTATCAGGTGTTAAATATCATGTATACAGTTCTACATTTATATATTTTGGTATTGTATCTACCTACTTCATCTTCTTCATCTACCACACCTCTGCCTACACTATTTGGTAATATCGCTATTAGTGGAGTGTCTGGAGTATTCAAACAATTTTGCCATATGTAGTGGTAGGCACTTTTTTAAATTATTTTTTAGTCGGAGCAACAACTTGATATTGAACTTGTTAGGAGCCTACCTCCTACACGGCGGTATATCCGCCCGATTGAGCAGTCCGACTGGGGAAGTACCTCCGCCCTACAGAATACCGCGGTTATAATAACTTCGTGTTGTGTTCCCAGCGGTGAGTAGGGTAGCCAGAGCTCACTGGAGAATTTGTGCCGTCAGTGGGAAGACTAAAGGCTTGTCCTGATTTGTCTTCTACTGACGGCACAGAAACTCTGTACTTACAGGGTTGGCAGCGCGACTGTGACTCCTCTGGTGTTACAGACGTTCATAGGCCACGGTAACTACTTTCCATCAGGTGGGCCGTGTGCTTGTCTGCCAACTAAGTGGTATAAAAAAAAAAAAAAAAAGCTTGAGCGACCAAGTGCAGGGCACGCCGTAGTCGCAGCGGTATGACCTATCATGGGGGAGAGGCCACATGGCAGCCTCTCGTGCCGCATGACGCAGATGATCACGGAGCACGGATGCTTCGGACAGTATATACGTCGGATGGGGAAAGAGCCAACGTCCGAGTGCCATCAAAGCGACGCAAGCGAGGATTCGAGGCTGAATCGCTTCCAACGTGGGAGAAGCCGGGACGGGAGCTGGTAACGGCCCTGGGAGTGAGAGTTCTCCGTTAGTCGGTTCGAGTTCGACGTAACCTCTCTCACCGGCGAAAAATCCCAATCATCGAAAATTTTTCGCACATAAAAAAGAGTAATTTTTCAATCTGTAACCTAGGCTAGCTGGATTAATGCATCTCTCAAATAGAAGCTCATTTGATTTAATACCCTATTAGGTGCATTTAAGTAGTACAAATCTTGTTTATTAATTTTTCAAATAACAATTTATATACATTGCGTACCTAAGTATGATGATGCAAGTGGCGCTATACTCGTGGCACTAAATGCTGCATCTTAATTGCAGTCAAGATGTGTTTAACTAATTAAATGTCTACATACTAAGAGTTGATTAAGAAACAAACATTAAAATGTTTGAATAAACAACATCACGCTAATAAAGGGCCAAATAGAGTTTGCATACTTTGAGAAGTATTTTCGGATTCTGGCCGAACTAGTCTCGACTGTAAAAAAACTTGTAAAAACGCCTGTTATTTTGACTGGCAGATAGGTCTGCTTGGATTGTCAGAAATGACATTCTTCATACATACATACATTCAGGTATACTGAACTTCCTGGCTTGTATGTAGAGACATTTATACATACGTAATTTGCCTACAAATTTGATGAGATATTCTTTCAAAAGCGACCTATTTATAGGTAGAGGCTGAGGAGATGAGTATCCACTAACCTATCTAGGTCCTGACCACCACTTCTGGCACGACGAAGTAAAGCAAACTTTACTCCCCTTTGCACGTAAGACACAAACACCGTCTACTTTAATTCAATAAAATAATGTCAGATACTACCTATGGGGATATTTAGGGATATACTTCCTTACAACTCTGTAAAGCTCTGCAATTATCAGTTATCAATCGATTCAATAGAACAGTATTAGACTTAATCCGCCGTTTTCCAACGATTCAAATTGGCAGAGACACCGTCCTCCTCATGAGGTGTATTTTCCCTGTGACAAAAAGGCATTGTAGGGTATATTAGAAACCTGTCCGCAACCCTACACTGATTGTTTCAAAAATCAACTATATATCTTTATTAACCTTGGTTATAAATTAACACCAAGACTACATCATTTTTTACATTGGTAGCCAGATAGATCAATAAGTAAAGCCTGTAGAAAAATAATCTTACAAAAAAAAACTCATAGTCCGTTGTCTATGTACAGATGAATGAAATTCTACAACTAAAAGGTCAATAAACTCTAGTTTTCATTACCAAAAATAATCGGTTACGCAATGTAGAATATCAACAATACAGCCTTGGAGACATAATGCAGGCACGCGCATGTACACACTCAATTGTCTCGTGCGTTTAATGAATAGGCATGTGATCGCGTGATTATTCGTCGACACACTGTACACGACTGGCTGGGATGTGATGTAAGTAAAAGTGTGAACTTGAAATCCTAGTAATATTTTAAATTAATATGAATGTTTGCGAAGATGTTTAGATGTTTATAACTCAAATACGCTCAAAATTTTATATCTAATGTTTATTCATAATGTTTATTTTATAATGTTTATTCCAGACTATAGTCTATCACTGTACCAGTGATAGACTATAGTCTGCAATAAACATGGGCTCTAAGCCCTAGGCAAATCCCTGTAAGGTTCTCATGCGTCAAGGGATCTGAATTTCTCGTGGATTTAGCCACTGTCAATATCTAGTTTCGTAAAAGACGAAAGTTTATATCTAGTGATACATAGGTAAATATTAAATTTATTCATTTATTTCAGTGTAGAGTAATTTGTAATTGTGTTACTGTTCAGCAGTGACTGTGTACCTAGTGTAATACAAGAGCATTAACTGTCTTTATTACATCATGCGGACGTATTATGGTCAAAAACAGTTTTTATTAACTTAATTGATTAATAAACCAATTACCCCTATATTATAATAAATGAAAAGAAATATCTTGCATAAAGTAAACAAGAACAACAACTTAATATCTCGACGCTCTGTAGGTTTTAAAGGCCATTAAGTACAAAACAAGATACCTTAACATTAAAAAGCATACCTTAAAATATCAACACAGTAGAGTAAATCCAGAGATAAGCAATATAAGGCTGGAATATCTGCAATCCGCATGTACAGGGTTAACTTATTTGGCGGCGCGCGCCAGGGACGTGCGTCTACGCATTCGCAATTCTCAACACGACAACGCAACTCGGTGGTCAACTAGACCATTATGGAAATTAATTTCCGTCTCATATGTACCGGCGCCTCGCCTGCAGTCCGTAAACGTTGTATGTATAATATGTCTATAAAAATCACATTGAACTCAACAAATGAAATTAAATCACAGTAAAGATGTTTCAAAAAAATATCGATTACTTGAATAATATCATCTTCTAACTCTAATATTACAATAATAATAAATCTCATATAAGTTTTAACAAACAGGTTCGCGTGAACAAGATATTAAAACTGCTTGCATGAATCAATCGTGTTTCCTTAACTCTTTTAGTTTTTTAATGAGTTATAAATGCTGCGGTCGTGTTGGCTGAGGCGGCACACAGATGTCGGACCAGCTGTTTCTATGACAGTCACGTTCCGAATCTGACAATGTGTTTGTACTACACTACGCCACGGGCTTGGCTCGTTAAATTTTTATTGCCACAAGGTCGCCACTTTATGGTCAATTCTCAACAGTTATTGTTCGCGGACAAACTTTTTTTACATCACTAGCGTCAATCAGTTTATAACGGTAAAGTTACGATTGACAGTGATTAAGCCTTAATTGTTATGACGCTATAAAATTCTTTTATATACCCGAAAGTGTTATGATTATCCATTTTTTAACGCTGATATACTGTTTGTATACCTACCGATGATAAAAATGTTGAAGACGCAATTTCTGACTCGAATAAATGTAGGTATTATGTGAATTTCTCAAATGATAGATTTATATATGCAACTGAATATTATGCTCGCAACTCTTTCATGCACGCGAGCGAGATAAACGCGCGCAAACGTCATACGAATTTGTTTATTGTGTTAAGTACAAAGTCGGCCCTTTCAGTTCGGCTTTGAGCACCGTATGATAACAAGCGATGTTTTGACTACGATTTTGGCGATATCGAGTTTTGCACAACAGCCGCAAGACGTCCGTAATAAAGCAATTTGCGGGCGTGCCAACAAAACAATGGACCCCTTTCTAAGCATGTTTTAAAAGCTTTCGACGCCGTGATTTAAAACCCTTTGACTTATACCTTATTTGTAAACATCTTGTAAGCACAAAGGATCTCTGTTTACAACAAAAACGAGAACTTGCACAACCCTATTGCCGTGAACCTTTTGTTTAGGTTTTTCTGATAAATTCGCACAAATTGATGAAAGTTGCCCGTTTGTCGGTATTAGTTTTATGGTTCAGTAAGTCATCACTGTAAGTCTTGCAACATCTTTCATAAAATAAGAGATATATTGAGATACATAAACTATTGCAGTTTTGTTATTTCGTAAGCAAAAATGCAATTCATTGGCAAACACGCTTTGTAAGACGAGCGCGTTTGAAGGAGCAGCATTCCATGAACTATAAATTTATTAACATTGTAGGTACTTAAAGACCGATTTTATGTTCTACTGTACTGTGCATAGTTTGTTGATTCGCAGCTCTTTAGACGAATAACAGGAGAGAGACGGATTCTATAGGTACGTAGTTAGTACCAAGAAAATAATAATACTTACTACAAAAACAATGAAAGAATATGAAAATATCAGATAGCTCACGCGCATATGCGGAACCCTTATCGTTTTAGACAGATCTTCTTGACGTTTCGTGTACCTTAATGGTCAGTTCATAATATTGACCCACTATTAAGTTCTTTGTCGTTTTGAGAAAGTTTGTTTATTGCCAATCCTTTGAAACCCTTTTCGTCACTTTTTGTAGAAAAAATAACAATAGATTTGCAATTGTTAAAATGCACAATTGTAAAAAATCAACAATGTTTGCGAGAAATTTTAAGCAAAACAGTTGGAATAAAAACGTGATACATGATACTAAAGACAGGTAGCAGTTTACCTTTTGACAATAGCCTGATAGCTATTTATATGTAGGTAGGTACATTCTTTAAAAAACAAAACAACTTAAGATTGAAACAGTCAGTCAACTTTAGAGCGGAGCAAAAAAAAAGGTAGGTACAAAAACCTTGTTTTTAACCGAAAAGGTTGGTTGATTGCAATAATTCCACAAAGCGATTTTAAATGAATAATTGCAAAATAAGTTAACGATAGCCTTTTTCAATCTAAAGCTTCACACACATGCGACTGCAACGCTGCCAGACATATATTCATCTTTGATTCTTTTTTTAAAAATTTCTGACTTTATAATTCTAATTTAATATTTATTTAATGTACCTAGTTATTTTTTATAAATTATGTCTCTTTCAATAGTGAATAATTGCACCTTTTTCTAGGTTAACTATAGCGCAAATTTTTAGTGATATGCCTCTTTAAATGTGTCCTGTTGTAAACAGCAATATGTTGAACCTAGCCATTTGACTATGCACTTGATGAAATAGTAAATTTATTCAGGTATAAGCTTTAGAAACGTTAAATGAAAAGAAGTTACTGTAAAAATAATCTTACTAAGTTAGAATTAACCTACGAAAAGTTAGCATTGCATTATTCTAAAATAACTACTTATTTATTTCCATTGCCGTTTCCGGGGACGAGTTTGGGACTCTGTGGTCCCCACACCCCAGGAGAGCCAGATCGAGAGAGATGGCCCTGAATCGGCCGGGTTTCGAGGGAAATGCCTGTTAACATTCGGCAACCAAAAACGACACACAGGCGGTGTGCGTTTTAGTCGATTCAAGCCCAACATAACCTCTCCCACCGGCACCGGTGGTCGAGGTATCCGTGGGGATCGTTTCCGCACGTATATAAAAGTATATTTTAGTGTAATTATACCAAATAAACAATGGTAGCGATACGCGATAGACATCAAACGTGTAAAAAATAAATCGTGTAAAAAATCTACATTATTTACAGGAAACTTTCTAGTAACCAAATTTCAAAACAATAAATTTCTAACATATTGCAGCACTAGTTTGTTATTCACATGATGTTTCGAAAAAGTTCCGCCATTTAGGTCCATAAATTCTAAAATTAAGGATTCCCCGACATGAAGTGCAATGCGTTGTTCAGTCGCGTGTGTGTTTAGATACTTAAACTTAATATACTTAAAACTAAAAGAAAATAAATTTGAAACGATAAATACCATTGAACTCACCGCAGACCACTCGATCGAAGGGGCTCATCCAATCTGGAAATGGAAAATCTATTATCAATCGTATTGAAAGTTCTTTGTTTCGGCCAAGTACCATGCATAACATTTAAAGCCTACAAAAAACATAAAATATACTGAGAAAAATTAATACATGGTGTTTCATATCTACTTAATTGTTTCTGAAATAGGTACCCGTTATATTAAGATGTTTTCTTTGCTTAATTTTGTAGACCTGAATTTTACTTCTTTTCAAAAAATAAGGACAACAAAATATTTGTAAATATGAATAAATCGGAAGTATACCTACTTAATTATTTATGGTTCACTTCATTATTTTTTATAGCTGTTTTTTCATAATATTTGAATAATAGTGATTTATTTTGAATATATATTTTTGCCATTATTATTATTTTTTTTTTTTTTTTTTTTTTTTTTTTTTTTTTTTTTTTTTTTATATAGGACACGTCAATTGGACCTCGCCTTGCCTGATGGTAAGCTGAAGGCAAAATCCCAGAAAAGAGGGTCACCATTACTTACACATACCGTGTGACAATGGTGACACTCAGCTTGACGGCCTTATCATATGCTTTTTCACGCCCCGCTTAAAGGACCCGGGACTGTAGGAAGAAGGAAACACGTGAGCTGGTAATGAATTCCAGGCCTTAATGGTGCGACAGAGGAAAGAGTCTCCGAACCGCTTGGTTCTTGATCGGATGTTTTGCACCGTGTGCGGATGACATCTAAGACCTGCACGCGTTGTCCTGTGTAGGAAAGGGGAGGGTGGGACTAATTGGAAGAGCTCATCAGAACACTCCCCATGGTACAGACGGTAAAATACAGCCATGGACGCAACATCTCTACGCAGCTGTAAAGGTTCTAGGGTGTTCGTGATCTCGGGATTCCCAATGATGCGGATCGCACGTCGCTGCAACCTGTCGAGAGCATCTAGTAAGTACTTTGCTGAACCGTCCCAGAGATGCGAGCAGTACTCCACACAGGAGCGAATTTGTGTCTTGTATAGAAGACACCGCTGCTCCGGCGTGAAAAATCGTCTCACTCTGTTCAGGACTCCGAGTTTTCGTGAGGCTCTTTTGATGATGCTTTCGATGTAGTTTTTGTTATTCAGGTTGCAGCGAACATCCATACCTAGGATATTGAGATTGTCCTGCAGCGGCAGTGGCGTGCTCTGAAGAGTGGGGAGGGGAAGGAAAGAAGATACTTTTGCTGTAAACGCACATGCCTGCGTCTTCTTGGCATTGAACTCAACCAGGTTCTCAGAGCCCCATTGAGAAATGTGATTCAGGACCCCGTCAAGCTCAGTGACAAGAATCTGCCTTTTCTCCGCGATATCTGACTGCTTGGCCGCTGGATGTCCATGATAACTCCCATGTAAAGTGCTATCGTCTGCATAACAATGAACATTGCCGGTAGACAGCATGTCGTTGATATGCAGAAGAAAGAGAGTGGGTGATAAGACGGACCCCTGGGGCACGCCAGCATTAACCTGCAGAAACTCCGAAGCTCGTCCGTCACAAAGGACGCGAATACGGCGCCCCTGCAGGAAGCTAGCAACCCAGTTGCACAGCCTAGAAGGCAGACCAAAGGCAGGTAGCTTAGAAAGAAGCGATTAGTTAGTTAGGTATGAAAATCCAGTATTTAATTTTCATAATGTCTTTCATATTTCAGTAGTAAGAAGTAAATACCTAGGTACCTACACAAATTACAATAGCTAAAAGTGTCTACATAAGTTAAAGGGGGCTACCTCCATTCTACCTATACCTACTTATATTGTACTCGTACGAAGATTATTTACTTTAATTAAAAGCATTAACAGAATGTTCAAAAAGATTTTAGTCACCAAAAATTCCTGTCTGTATTTTTTATTGCTTCAAGCTGATACAAACTAGTAGGTACCTACTACAGAAACCAGAAAGGTAGCTAATTTATATTTGGTAGGGAAGTTTTTTGGGTTATTACTCCTTACTATATTCTCTTAATAACTACCTACTGAACGATCAAATTAATAGTAGGTAATATCGGATTCTTTTATAATCAAAAAGAACATAAAATCCGTTAAAATAGTTCACTTTACAGAAATTAACGGATCATTTATTAAGAAGTGTCTTTCCACGTCCACAATTATTTACAATTAGTGTAAATAATACAATTACATAGATCGACTAGAGTCGTAAAATGTTTCGACTTGATAAATAGATTCACAGGCCCAGCATGTGAATCTAACAACCGCAGGAAAACAATCAAACAATTAGACTCTATCTTGAATCTAAATTACTAGTAAAACATTTTAATTGCATTTTATCAATTGAAGCTTTACATTACAATGAGAATGCTTTTAGGGACACATATGCAATTACATTAATAATAAAAACAGAAATTGCCAATAATTTTCTGTTCAGTAAGTATGCAGTTCGTAATATTGAGTGTTATACACTCAATATTTTTAACAGCGGTTAGCCTTACGTACATTGGTACATTTATGTAATAAGTAGTGGGACAAGCAGAACATAAGAGTATATTGTGATAAGTACCTACCTACGATAACACAGAAATTGTGTTGTAATTTGTGCTACGATAAATTAAAGTAGGTACGTTAAATAGGAATACCTACGAGTTGATATTATATTAAGTAAGACCTCTTAAAATATTTAAGTGGTCTTACTGAATAAATATTAAATACAACAGCTGATTGTTCTAGAAAATAAATCCAGGTAGGATTATCGTGTATCAATTATAAATAATAATCTTTTCCAAGTTGTATTATTTTGAACAAAAGGGAGACGGAAAGGAATTGTTTTACTTATATGAACAGGCTAGCGTTATAATATATAAAAATAACATTTCAAAAGACAGTGTTTCGAGAGCAAATGATTCTCATGTTGTAAAAAAAAAAAAGAAATATTATACTTTAATAAAGTTAATTGAAAGGATTAGGTAGATGCGGTACACTACACCTTGAATATTTATTAAAATGATTCAATTACCTATGGTCATCCCCTTTCTTTTGGGTTACAGTAGGTAGGTATCTACCAAATTATTTCTACAAAAATGCGTCTCAACTACAGATGGCGGAATTTTTGTGTAGGTACTCAATAATCAAAATAAAAAATACTATTTAACTATCTATATGATCAAACGATAAGAAAATGTTCGGACGTACCTACGTTTCATTAAAAAAAGTTATTTACAATTTCAAACGTCAATTATATCTGAATGACTCACAGAAAATTTACTTTATTATTAGATAAAAATGTGTTAACGAAGAAAAAAGATTTAAAGTATGAAAACGGAAGCACTGCGAGAATTTAATATAATCTGTGACATTTATTCGTCAAAGATAATAATGTTAATGATTTTAACTTTTCTTAAAATACATTATTCAGTTTTTATTATTTTATTCGTGAAACAAAATAGTAACTCGTTTATTGCACAACGTTTAAAATCAGGAGCAGGTTTTATATAAGTATCTACATATTTATCCAATTTTTTTTACAATTACTGAGGTTTTTGACTTAAACAAGTAAAATGCTTACTGCATTTTACAATTTTCACTTGATTGTAAAATGTGAAATAATACTATTTTAGTTCATTACTTTTAAATTTATTGACAGTTTAACATGTTAATACTTAGGAATGTATTTAGAGCATTTTTGTAAAATGACATTACAAAAAAAAATATTTTTCCTCATGGTTTTTTTCATTTGTGTAATTTATTTTTGGTGAATGTGATGTTTAACCTATACCTACATACCTACCTACATCATCTACGGTTATTTATCATGAATAGTGAGGCACCTAAATAAATATGATAATATCTTTGAAAAAAGGTACCTAACGGCATTCGTAATAGGATGACTATGCTATTAACATTTTCTGGCATTCAATCAAGATAAAAATGGTTCATAAACAACGAAACTCGACAAAAAATGCTTTTGTGATTTTTTCTCTAGGTAGGTATAGTAGGTCTATTAGGTACTAGAGAAAAATCACAAAAGCATTTTTAACATTCTGGATAACTAATATTTTCGGTGAATAAACTTAATTCCAATTAAGAATACCTACCTACATTTCAGCTACTCTGTTTCTTCAGCAAAGTTTTTATACCGATCGGAAACATTTTATGTTGGAATCGTTAATTAACCGCCAAATGCACACAAAAATATATTGATCCTCGAAAATTCACAACTCGTTCGGATCGATAACAACAAAATTACGGTTGGGAATTAAAAAATCGGCTGAGAAACTTTCGCAAGACAACGTAGGTAACCCTAAAATGGAAAAAGGTTACGAGTTCCGTATCAGTTCCATATTTCATTTAGGTAAGATAATGCTGTTATGTTCAACATGCCTATGGGTCTTTTTTAATTTTTTTAATTCTGCAACAATGTAAGTAGATGTCGTAAATATGCAAAACTGAAACAGCATAGGTACCTACTTATTTTTTTTAAATTGAATACCTACACATCATAATTACCTATCACTTCTTTAAAAATCTAACAATGCAGTTTTCATAATTTAATTAATATCATGTTGCAAATAGCAATCAATAGTCTAAAGGGCTTTTGATGGCATGTGGGTCCCGATTGCACACGCTGCGTTACGATTGGTTGCGGTGGCCGGCCATATTTGTTCGGCGCATGCGCTGTGAGCGCTGCACACATGTGACTGGCGCTCTTCGTTTCCGCGGTAGATACACAATGTTTACCGTCTATTTTGAGTTTTACTCAACATTTTAAATAGCTTGCACTATGAAAATTAATTATTTTTTTTAGGTTTTAACATATTTTTATAATCATTTAGATTGATATTTTTTCAAGTGCCTGGCTTTTTTGAAGTAGGTAGAGATAAAAATACAATATTTTTTTTTATTCTAAAATCTGACTTGTTAAACTAAACTCTTTTTCAATGGCTACAGGAAGTGATATATTTTTAACCATTTCTTATGCCACATCACCCGCAATTAAATAATTTGGAAAGTGATAGTGATGCTTTGTAGGGAGGATAGACTTGCAGCTCTTTTAGATTTCTATTTCTTAACACCCTATTTGAAGCTCTAAATATTTATATTAGGTACTAATATTCGTTGTCATCTTCCTATACCTAACTACATTAATATCAATTAGGTGCATAGATATACTTGCTTATATCTGATATAATACTAGATAGATAAACCCAACTTCGTAAGCTTTTAGTGGTTATTTTTATCAGTACCTAACTATAATACTCGTATAGTAGATACTAGGTAGGTACTTACTAATATAATAGGTATTTGCAACACTGTAGTAGATAAAAAAAACGTTCAATAGTATTAAAGTTCATTCAAACTGAGATTAGAGTAGTGTGGTGCATGAATATACAATGTTGTTACACTGTCAAATTGTTGTAGAATATAAGCATGTTACGACGAATAACTGTCGGCTATCGACCAATCCGCTATTTTAATATTGTGCGCGCGCGTCCAAGCACCTGCCACGTTATTTTTATCATCCCGAGACGAATTTTCACCTACATCAGCTCAGACATTTATATACGCCAACATTACCGACAAATCACGAAAATAGTCCATTCCTAAACAAAAACAAGATGATTATAGACCATTTTACATAATTTTTGGTGATATATGGCACTGTTATGACTGTACATTGACTTTGATAAGTAATTTTTAGCATGACAACCGTAGTTTTGCGTTAGTGAAATATGTCTAAGCGTCAATTGTGCTCTAAATACGTAATCACGTTCTTGTTATCTTCGTTGCGGTTTTGAAAATTATTGTTATGTTTAAGCTGTTTGATATATTCTTTGAATACAATATTAAAACATTTGAGTATGTATTTTGTATTGTATTTATTGTTCGTATCTTCATAGCTCAACATATTTCAGCCAATTTACACAAAACTTTTATTAGGTATATTTACAAAATTGTGTAGATATGTAATTGTGTTGTGTGTAGGGTATTTTTTTTTACTGACAACATAGGTATAAGCGCTTAGAGGTGCAAACTGTAAGCTTATATTATAAATAAAAACTAAAAAAAATAATGAATTATAGGTACCTACCTACATATAGGTAGGTATACCTACACTTAAATTTTTCTTATGAATCATCTGTGCATTTGTGTAAACTGCATGAAAATCGTTTCGGGTATTTTTGTGTTTACCGCGATCAGACCAACAGACGCTGTGGGGGACTTAATTTTATATTAAGTATAGTAGGTACATCGGTATATTTATGTATAAAAATAACCATACCCACATACTTTAACTTGGGAAAGTGTTATAACAACTATTGTTATTTGAATTAATTTATTTTATTCATAATATTTTCTACAAACAGCCTCTGTAGAACGTTCGACTGCTACGCAGGAGGCGCGTATTCGATTCCCACTCAGTGTAAATATTTGTATGCATGAATATACCTATATATTTGCATTGGTCTGGGTGTTTCTATGTATGATGTCTATATATTTACATAAAACATAGTATCTAAGTATGTTTATCCGCATTCTAGATCCCATAACACAAGCTAGTTGAGCTATGCTTACCATGGGTCTAGATTCGTTGTGTGGAATGTTGTGGCATATTTATATTTTACAATTAAATAAATATTCTAACGTCCAGCCTATGTAGGTATACCTACCGTAACTGGTTAATCATATGCTGTTTTATAATTAAACTGGGATTCTTATTAATTTTTAAATCAATTAATCAAATATATATAGGTAGATACTTACTTATGTATTAAAAATGAAAATAACATTATGTTAATCTATAATAAATGTATCACCCACGTGCTCCCAAATCATGTAGGGTAAATAGGTAGTAGGTACCTAACTATTGTAACAAAATGATAAAACTGTGATTTAAACAATTAATAAGCAAGGATTTGATTATATTTTTCTTGTGTAAACTTGACAATAAATAAATATTAATTGCTTCATTAATATTTCTAGGAAAGACATTGTATTGACCTCTAGCTAGATAGTATGTATTTTCTAACCTAACAAAACGTATGTTGTTATAGCTCCTATCTGAATGTGACATTCGTTATAGAACATAATTAGTATTTAAATTAACAGGTATTATAACGAGTATATTATAAGTAGGTATCTCATTAATATAAATCTATCACTTTCTATGCATTATATAGGTAAAATAGCATATTATATTAGTTATTGTTCACCTTGTAGGAAGGCAGGTACCTACCTACCTACCTACCTAGTTATGTCTATAAGGTAGGTACCTAATTAGCAGGCATAAATTAATTTTCTTTTAGATTATCTAGATGTACTTAGATATTAAATAAAGTATCTCTTTGTCTTTGAATCAAAACTTTTGGAGTTAATTTTACTATTTTTTTTCTTCTATTTACTTAGGTACATACGTACCGAATTATATTATTCTAATTATGGCCCGTTTACATTAAAAAAATGCAGGCAGGTATTTAATTAATAGTTCTAAGTAGGTATATAGGTAACCAACAATAAATGAATAAGTAGGTAGGTACTTTTTTAAAACCATTACTTACGTAATAGTTATGACTACTACTATTTATTATTATTATTTTTTTAGACTAAATTTAGAGCTGATCGCAAATTGAACTCTTCGCGAAAAAATATTTTCGCAGAGAACAACTTTCTGCGATAGAGTTTTTTGGCACTAGGTATATGGATTTAACTGTAATTAAGTGCTAATTAGGTGTTGAATAAGTACTTAGATATAGTGCTATGTACCTAATCGTCTACCGGCTCGTGGTAACAAAGTAACGTTTTAACCTGCTGAATACCTAATTAGGTACTAGACTTTTTAAGCGTGTTTAAATTATCAGCTGAATATATTTTGCATTAAAAACTACCTAATTCTTTTTAATTTGGAAGATAGCTAGCTAAAGCTTTTTTTTAATTTCACAAACACTCCCTATATTAGATATAATTAATTTTAGGTATATTAATTTTATGCCTACATAATTTAACGATGTTATAGATAGCTAGTAAAAATTTATATTCAATTTATTTAATGTATTGTGTATTAATAATGTTTGGCTCAATAAGATAAGTAAGTAGTTTTATTGTACGGAAGAATAATTGTTAGATAATAAAACGACGAATAAAAATAATCGTGCTATTGTATGCAAAACGTACAGGCACTTTAACTCTGTAATGGCTCGCCATTTTCGAGTACTAAGTGGACCTCACAGGCGTTACTACCTATGTTTTGCACTCAATTCGATTTGACCTAGATTTAAAGAACTCTGACTATTCTTTTTCGATCAACTCAGATTTAAAATTAAATTTATTTGACCCGTTCAATATTTTACCTTTACCTACATTTGTTTTTAAGGTAGGTACCTAGGTACTATAAATTTCTGTTCTTATCACCTAATTGGCGAAACCTAATCGAATAAGTTCCTAGGCATAAGGACCGGAACAAAATTAATTATTAAAATCAAGACTAAATTTACGTAAATATACCAATGGGTTAAATGTTAATAATTAAATTAGGTATATGCGTTTATTTGATTTTGAAATATGTAGCTATTCAATCAATTTTATGCTAAAATTTAATTATCAATATCAATTTTTAAACGGTTTATCAATTTATATAGGTACCTGCCTAATAAAATAATTCTAATAAAGTATTAGCTGTTATATATGTTTATAAATACCTACCTAATAATGCAATAATTGATTGTATTACTTCGAGAATAATTGTATTAGGGAAATAATTAATTAATCAAATATTTTTATAACTATTAAATTATGTATTTGATTTAAAGTTTATTTGGCATAATGTCGTCCCGCCCATGTGCCGTCGGCGGATGGGGCGGGCCGCGGGCCGAGCGACGGCGCGCGGCGGCCGATGGCGGGCCGAACTCGCCCGACGCTTCGCCTTAGGTACATTTACGACCTCTACTCTTTGTTTTATTACCTGTTTATACCAAAACACCCTTAAACTTTCTTTAATTACCTTATTTATATTCAATGTCCACGTAAAAATATTGTTCATTAAACGATTAAAAGTATTTGGCTAAAGTCTTACCGTCTTGCTATTATGTACAAGTAGGTACTCGTAGCGATTTATTACCAATAAAAATATTAATGGCTCATTTTATTGCATAAATATTGCAGTATTTGAAATATAATGTCCATTAAAATACTGATGAAATCATAATATAAGTAGGTATATTATAAATTTATTAGGCACCATATGTAGCTACCTACCTAGATAAGTTTTTCTAATTGGAATTTGTGTCTACCTGATGTTTGGTTTTGTTTGTACCTAATTTTGTTATGTATTACCCATCTACATAAGTATTTAACGCTGAAAATAGACGACAATCAGATTAGGCACACTAATAAGTATAATTTACTAGTAATAAAGCAATTCTAAAAACATCTCTATTAAGTATTAGGTATCTACCTATAATAATATTCATACACAAAACGAAAACAACAATGCAATAATAAAAACCTCTAATTATAAAGCATGTAGGTAATAATTAGACAACACTTATTTACAGTAGGTATCTAGTAGGAGAATATATTGAAATTGCTATTTAGGTACCTAGGTATACGGTATAAAAGCAAAACAAAAACTAATTCGACCAAATTTGTTTCAGGTAATGGTGACAATATCATAAACTCAAACCATGCAGTGTAGGAGTAAAACATTTACCAGTGATGGACATCCAGGGGTATCGCGGTATATCTGGCAGAGGCTGGGCTGATGGCTGCGAGCAAGCCGCTCCCATGGCGTCCACAGTGGCGGCGGAGGCAGCCGAAGCCGCAGAAGCTGCTGCCTGATGGTAAAACTGTGCTGCGGCTGCCATACTGGCCGAGGCAGCTGACACCGCTGCTCCTCCGTTGTGCTGTCCCAGCGCGTAATTCACCATTGGATCACCGCTCACGGCTGTTGGGTACCGGCAACTCTTGTCGTCTGCCGCCGAGAGTCCACCACCGGCAGAGAACGGCACGGAACCCGCAAACTGCTGGTGGTGCGACACGTAAGGATACATCCTCGCCGGCGCGCCCGGGGACGCCGAGGACGAGGACGAAGAACGCTGCGGGCTGCCAGCGCCCGGCGACCCTGCCCCCAGCGCTGCCGCTCCCAGCCCGCCTGACAGTGAACTTGACAGCGACGTCGACAGCGACGACGACAGAGAAGATGACAGCGACGCCTCTATAGGCGACGCCCCAGCACCCGCGAACAAATTCTGGTGATGGAACTGCTGGTGGTACTTCGGGAGCATGCTATCGATGATGAACTTGGAACTCATCGCTCGGCGGCGACGCGGCGCGCGACGATCGCCTCGCGGGAGATGCGTTTATCGCCGGCGATTCGGATCGATTCTCGCGCGTGCACCTCTACTATGGCCGCGGATCGTTTATGACCCGCGTATGAGGCTCTACGACTCCGAATTCCCCGTCGTGGCGAGCGTTACCGCTGCCGCGCGCCGCGCTCGAGACGGCGAAACGTACCACGTGCGTGAGAGCGAGAGGCAATGATAAACGGAGGCGACCTACCGGAACCCTCTCCGTCTCATTAATTCCTACCTGCGTGGCTTATATTAGAAAGAGATAAAAGCTATTCGCTAACGACCATTCTGACGGCCATTGTTCGTAATGGCGCCGGGCCCCGCGCTCCCCCGCACCGACCTCGTCTACACCAATAGTGATCCGGTGCAGAACATTCACCGCCAATCACAAACCATTCTGGCACTTCTAGCTGTCAAAATGAATGGCTTTAAGCAGAACTGCAACATTGCTTTTAGTGTTAAAACAATTTTTTATCATTATTTTGTAATTTATAAAATGTTATTGTTTATGTTGTAAGTTGTAACTAATAAAATTTAAATGATATTCACAACTATCCGTATTTTTTTTTACTTAAACGTATTGTTACACATAAAACAGTAAGTGCTGAAGTAAACAATTTCGCGTAGCAATAAATGAGAATGAGGTCAAACAGCATAAAGTTACTTTTAGTTTTTATAAAGAATCGTCATCTCTTTATCAAATGTTTTTGTAAATTAGATGTTCATTTTAAGAACGTAGGAAAGTCCCCATTTTAATTTTAACTTTTTAGTAACAGTGTTTTACACATTTTAATAGTAAGGATTAGGTAGTAGATAGTAGGTAATACTGGTAGGCTTTCTTTCTAAATCACCTTTGTATCTACATTTAGGCAGATATAAGTATTTAATTTGTAGATACATGATTTCTGTAAATTAAATTCATCGCCTTTTAATGTTATACATATATACTCGTAATCACGTAACATGGCAAACAAATCGAATCATACGGATTGTCAAAATTGAAAAAAATCCACACTAAAATTTTGTAATAATTTAAATTACACCTATTTATATAAATATTTGAAATAGTCTCAACAATAATTTAAATTTAAGACATAAAAAATGTAGTTAATCGTCCATAATAAGTTAAAAATATTATATTATATAAAGAATTGGTCTAAATTGTGTTACACCGACCACGTGGACGGACGGGTACTATCTGTCTCGTTTCTTTGAATGTGCCTTTCCTTGTCGTACGTTTCATTCATAAACTTCGGTCGTAACTACGCCGAGCACATGTGCAATAATAAACTTTACGAGTATTAAAATAAAATCGTTTATTGTTTAAGACATTTATTTATTTGTTACACTTTTGAGTGTTAAGCGTGTTTAGTGCATGGTTTTTATAGGCTTAAGTTGCCTTTTCAGCTTTATCAGGTCGGTGGTACGACTGTGAGGCAGTAGAACATTGCATAAGTATAGGTTTTATGTTGTTATTGTGATGTTTTCGCCGTAAACGTATGGAATGCATGATATGGCCAGTTAAATACGTTTATTCTGCGATACAGTAAATATTTTTATTAATTTTCAATAAGGTTAATGACACTTTAATGTACCGCTTTATTTCAAGAAATTCTACACACTATTGAATTTGCACTTTGCGTAATAATTCTATAGCAAGAAAATTTTGCTCGGAATGTGTCAGGTTTGGGATAAAAAACTATTTCAGCAGTTTTAGGTATAAAATATTATGACTAAAACCATATTTAATAGTTCAAGTATAATATCTCATATTAGCAATGTGCTTGGGATGTACAAAAAAAAAATCATAATGATTCATAATTTACCAACACGTGTTCATAAGCAAATTTACGCAATTCTTTTTATCAATGCTTTTTTAAATCTACCCATATATATACCTAGGTAACTCTTTATTCAAATATAGGTAGGCAGGTAGATACACAGGCTACATCATTTCTAATAGGTCCTATCTACCTACCTACCTCCTTCGCTGTTTCTCAATCAAACACTTAGCTACAGACATCCTACCCAGTTAAAATTTCATTTCAATTTAATTTAATTAGGTTACGCTAATCGGTATTTGACCCTGGAAATGGAACCCGTCTCAGATAGGTAAAGGTATCCAGAAAAAAAATCAGAGGTAATACCTAACGTAATTGAGCATCATCACAGCATTTAGTGTCGGTTGCATTCAAAGCATATCTATGATACGCAAACTTGGGGTCAGTTATCCTCTTTTTGTACAGAATTCAGGTGGCAGACAAGCACACGGCCCACCTGATGTAAAGTGGTTACCGTGACCTATAAACGTTTGGAACACCAGAGGAGTCACATCCGTGCTACCGACCCTGTAAGAACGGAGAGTTTTGATGCCGTTAGTGCAGAAGACATAATCAAGACATGCCTTTAGTCTTCCCACTGATAGAACAAAAACTCTCCAGTGAGCTCTGGCTACCTACCCTACTCACAGCCGGGAATATCTACAACACGAGGTAACCGTGATATACTGTAGGTAGGTACTTCCCCAGTCGGACTGCTCAATTGGGACGGGAATACCTCTTTCTCTTGACTAAACATATATCTTGACTTTTACGATAGTGACTGCCATCTATCTGACTTCCCAAACTCGAGAGAAAAGCTTCGCCAGAGCCTATTCCATTAATATATAGTGAGTGCCTGGGGTAACTTGGGTTCCGAAGATATTGGTGGAGCTTCTGAAAAGGTAATTTTTTTTTTTATACCATTTAGTAGGCAGACAAGCACACGGCCCACCTGATGGGAAGCGGTTACCGTGGCCTATGGACGTATGCAACACCAGGGGTGTCACACTCGCGCTGCCGACCATGAAGAAACCTTCTGATGGCCTTCTTGAAGAACCTCATATTGTAGGCGCTTGGGAAAACCGCAGCAGGGAGGTCATTCCACAGCTTGAGTGTGCGTGGGATGAAGTTTCTTTCATACCGCACAGTGCGTACCGTCTCAGGTCGCAATGTGTGGGGATGAATTCCCTGCCTATGGCGAGAGGTGCGATGATAGAATGTAGCTACGGGCATCATGTCAAACAATTCATCTGAGCACAAACCATTGTATAGGCGGTAGAACACACACAGTGAGGCAAAATCCCTCCTAAGGCTAAGAGGTTCCACTCTACCTGTGAGTATGGGATTGTCAACCAGCCTCAATGCCCTTCTTTGCAACGAGTTGAAGGGGTCAAGCTGGTATGCAGGTGCTCCAGCAAAAAGGTGACAGCAGTACTCCATGTGAGGCCGGACCTGTGCTTTATAAAGAAGGAGTTGCTGCCCCGCAGTGAAATACTGCTTCGCCCTGTTGAGCACTCCGAGCTTTCTTGATGCCAACTTAACCTTGTCCTGCAAATGACTTCGGTATTGGACGTCACTGGAGATATCGACACCAAGGATCCCGATACTCGGGGAGATGGTAAGCGGTGTGCCCAGGAATTGCGGCGCTACAATGAATGGGGTTTTCTTAGCGGTGAATACACGAATACAAGAATTTTGACAAAGAAGTTCAAAAGTACATACCTACATAGTTTCAAGCCTATAAATCCCCGAAGGAGTAGTCAGTAGGGGTATTACACACACACATTTCGCCAGCTATGATTTTCAGTACCACGTAGAGGATATTCGATTAAATCGTACCACCACTTTCCATCAGGTGGGCCGTGTGTGCTTGTCTGCTAAGTGGTATAAAAAAAAAACCTCTAAATTTCGGGTTAAATTCTTTTATGTACAATGGCAATACCAAATTATGTTCTAATATCGCCTCCGACTACCCGCTATGTTAAGTAGACATCTATCGAGAATTAGGTAGCTACCTATAGAAGGGAAAGAATGTTTCCGGTGTAATTTTATAGTAATTTTCATACCGATTTACATAACATAAACATAAACTCACGCCTATATCCCCGAAGGGGTAGGCAGAGGTGCTAGCACCCACATTTCGCCAGTTTATGTTTAGGTCCCAATGTAATAGGTGGCGAGCCTTATAAACCTGCGATAAATACACACATAACTTCGAAAAACATCGAAAAGTCATTGGTGTGTGCCATGGTGAAACCTGGAATCGAACCCGAGACCTCGTCTCAGCAGTCCATTACCCATACACTAGGCTACTGCGGTTTTCGGAGGGAGTTTTCACAACCAAAAAATAAATAAGGCTGCATACAGCCTTTATGCTTCACAGTATAAAACTGCTAAGTACCTACCTACCATGCATTAACAGGTACCCACTAACGCACTGGGTCAAGTGGAATATGTACTTGCTTCGACTACTCTACTTCTGAATTGCCGTTCTTGGTTGGTTTCTGGAGGAGTAGAATAGGACTCTATCTCTTCCTGTGTGTGCCGTATAAAGCACCTGAGGAATAAGGCATTCGATAATAATTATACAGCGCATGATAAAGTTTATAAGTGCCCGGTTAATGGCAATAGGCTCGCCACCTATTACATTGGGACCTAAACATAAACTGGCGAAATGTGGGTGCTAGCACCTCTGCCTATCCCTTCGGGGATATAGGTGCGAGTTTATAAAAAAAAAGAAAATAAAAAAGAACAAAAAAAAACTCCCTCGGGCGTCAGACGTTACCTCATAGGAGCGAACGATGTCTAAACCCCTACCGGCCTTGGCCGCTAACGTAGGTACTATTGGGGATCAAAACCTCCCTCCCTTATTGTTCCTTGTGGAAATCTCTTCGGATAGGTACCACCCCCGTCGGCCATCGAGGTGGTTATGTCGGACTCGGACCGACCAAACCGGCGTCGCTGTCTCAGGTCTGCACATGGCGTGTAAGTTTGCCTGGAGCATATCATTTGCATCCCGGTTGATCCCGGACTATCTGCAGTTTAAAGTTGATCCCCTCAGGTGTGGAAAGCACGGTGCCCCTATCAAACCCTGGCAAGGGAGAGAGAACGTCGCATAGAGGGATATGTAGAAAGCCTCTGAGGAGTCCTCTACAGGGCTACTCCCTTTGGGAGAGAGAGAAGCGCAGCCATCTCCGTTGCCCAGGATGCACCATGGGGTGGTTTGTATCCCGCACCCCATCCTCGCTCTCTTTTAGGGAGGCGCGAGCAGAAATAAGACACACTGCCTCCCTTTTTTCATGTGCGATTTGACATAAACACGCGGCGGAGGTGTTTATGCCGGAATAGAACCATCTAAAACCGCACGCCGTCGCCGGTCTCAACTGCTGAAGTGAAAACTGGACCGATGAGAACATTCCATCGCACCCTGAATTATCCAGATTATATGGCTTAACATGGCCCCTTCAAGTGTAGGAACCATGGTATCCCTATCTTGCCGAGAGCCTTACTTGCTTTCCACTCCGATACCTGTTAATTAAAGGGACACGTGGAAAGCTTCCATGTCACTCGCAAGAGGACTGCTGCTACTTAGGTCATGGTTGGTCATAGGCATCGTATCTATCCCGTCTTAGGAGAGAAGCACTGCTGTCTCCATTACCCAGAGTGCACCACGTTGAAATTCCCTTCTAAGCACCCCACGCACCACCTCTTTGGGTCTGCTTCTGTTCGAACGATGGTTAGTCTCAACTGTCATCTTGGCTCTAATGATGGAAGGAGATCGTTCCGTAATCTCCACCACTCGGTGCTCGTTCTATCATACGGGAGAGTTCAGCACTCTGGTACGGCAAGGCGGTGGCATACCGCACACTTTCACCGCAGACATAGCTAACACCCAAAATTTGCAGTGTGAGACAACTAACTCCGCTAGCTACTACCAGAACACGACACCTTTCTATCCACGCTAAGCACTGTGCCTGTGTGTGAATTGGCTTACCCATGGAATAGTCCTATCAGTGGTAGCAGTCGGATACCAGCGTTCTGGCAGTATGGTTGGGGAATACCCAGCTAACATTTTTACATCGACGAATTATTGTTCGACTCGCTAGGTAGCTGTAGCGAAACTATATTATAATGTAGTCAAGACCAGCGTTTCTCTGAAACTCGTATTAGGTAGGTAGGTACTATTATAATATTAGTACTATCAATAAACTATAAATATTATTATGACAGCTAGAATATGGCTGAAATAATATTACTATCTGACCACTAAGCTTGAGGGCTCAGAGGGCCCCTAAGCTTTTTCAGTCAGCTTGATGATGACGAATCTTTCAAGGTGACGATACTGCACAATATTCCCTACAAGTTCTTTCAAATGTAATGATATGATTAGAGTTTTCTACCGTTTTCCACCAACCCATTTTCGCATTCCGAAACTAAGATTTTTTCGCTAGTCAAATTTGAGATTTGCTAGCTTGAGTCCGGAGAGCCACTGAGCTTATGGGCTCCGGTGTACGGCACCGCCTTGTTCACCAATAGGTACACATGCCTGCTGATACTGAGATGTGTAATGATGAATATGCGATTCTCTTTGCTAATGTCCCTTACCAACTCTACTGGTAGGTACGTCTCTGTTTACTTTTCGTACGTGGCAAGTAGATAAAGAAAGAATATATTTTGGACAATAAGTGATATCGAATGATTGAACTAGCTAGTACAAGAGCAACGAAGATGAAATCAAACGACTTGATGGTAGAATTACTCTACTATACTAGAAAAATATGACGCTAGTAAATTTGTCTATTCTTGATGAAATTATTTGCACTAGGTATATGATGGTGACATCTAAGGATTACACGTGTATAGAAAAGGAGAAGGTACTTGAAAGAGTTTTTTTTTTTTTTTTTTTTTATTTATTTATTTATAAAATGTGTTACAAATTTGTTTTTCCACTGTTTTACTTAGGTATACGCACAATTTGTTACGAGATGTTATGCAGTGGAAAAGATCTCCTGCATCCTGTACTAGTTAAAGACTGTATCACAGGATGCAGGGAATTATTGAAACATTCACAATGGTAGAGACGGTAGAGACGATTTGTTTTATTTAAAAAATTTAATAGGTAGGTACCTACTCACTTGTTAGTTAAATAGAAACGTATCTGCCAATAGTTCAAAAATCGTATAAATTACATGTAGGAAATATAAGTAAGTAGGTACCTACCTACGTAAGACCAAATACTTTTGATATCTTATGCATATCTATCATATATCGCAGAGCTATAAAATGAGGTTTTTGAATCAAACTAGAAATTGACCTGAATATTTTTTTATTTTCTTATTGAACTATTCATAGATGAAGTTAGTTGAAAATAGTTGTTTTTTTATTGGAAGAGCTTGTACATATACATTTAGGTAGATATATGTACATTTTCGTTCTACACGAAAAATCTGACTAGCAGGGGGGATTATTTTTCAGATTAGAACTCAAGTATCATAATATCTAATAAGATTTTATGGCTAATCCTGTAAATAAGTTCATACAGACATTGTCTAATAAGAATTCAATTAGCTTTGAAAGGAAAGACAAGCAAGTAAACTCGCACAACTCAACGCAGCATAAGAAGTCTGGAAGGACAACATAGAGTCCAATGTTGGTAACTGCACTTATTAGTTCAGTTTGAATGACTCTCTAGTCACCTTTAAACAATTTTACTTGTATAAACGATCTCAAAGTCCTGAACTATTCCCATCTGAAAAATAAAGCCAGTACAAATTGTTTTCACCTATTTTCTTTGGATCTTTAGAACGCTTGTGAATAGGAATATCTTTGAGAGTTTCTTTATTATTACTTAATCAATGATGTTTAGATTTCGTAATCTCATCACAGTAATATTACTGATTTTTGTTGATTGTGTATCCAGTGTTTAACATCAGACAGACCCAAACTCAGCCTCAGATGCATGCCTCGAGTCAACAATAGTGCCCGGAATGCGGCAATGGGCTCACCCCCTATTACGTGGGAACTAATACAATTATTGGTGAAATGTGGGTGTTAATACCTCTGCCTAACCCTCCAAGGATAAAGGCGTGATTATATGTACGTATGTAGGTATGTATGTATCCAGTGGATAAGCAAACATGCACGTCATCAACTCAACGCAGCATAAGAAGTTGGTAGAAAATTCTGTCGTTTACTTTCAATATTAAAGTATTGGTCCCGGGTTAAGACGATGTAGTTTCGGGTGCAGTGAAAACCAAGGTTTATCCCATATCTTCCTGTATTTGAGTGTCGTACTTACAAAGTGATTATGAGATATAGTTATTTTCCATATTACAATAAATATTATTCACCCAATTAATAAGTGCACTCTATTAAATGGTATTGAAGAACATAATTAATTCCTGCGTGGAATACTGCTCGCATCTCTGGGATGACTCCGCGAAATACCTACTAGATGCTCTCGACAGGTTGCAGTGACGTGCGAACCCTGAGTTCACGAACACCCTCGAGCCTTTGCAGATGAGTAGAGATGTTGCTTCCTTGGCTGTTTTTTACCGTCTCCAACTAATCCCACCCTCTCCTTTCCTACACAAGACAACACGTGCAGGGCTTAGATGTCACCCTCACACTGTGCAGAATATACGAGCAAGAACCAAGCGGTTCAGAGACACTTTTCTTTGCCGCACTACCAAGACCTGCACACGTGTTTCCTTCTTCCTACAATCCCGGGTCCTTTAAGCGGTGCGTGAAAAAGCATCTAATGA
The DNA here is from genome assembly GCA_963662185.1 of Eilema griseolum. Classification (NCBI taxonomy): domain Eukaryota; kingdom Metazoa; phylum Arthropoda; class Insecta; order Lepidoptera; family Erebidae; genus Eilema; species Eilema griseolum. The sequence goes on along the minus strand of OY759242.1, from coordinate 15,897,684 downwards.
GGGCGCCAAACTGAGTGCAACCATTGTAACATTACTTAGTATATGTAATGGTGACCCTCTGTCCTGAGACTTTGTTTTTAGCTTACCATCAGGCGAGGTGAAGTCAAGTTGGCGAGTCCTAGATAAAAAAAAAATCTTTACCTTGACGGATTTATATACTAATACAATATTTAAGTATATATGTGAGTGTTGGCAGATTTATACAGCTAGCAACAAAAGTCCTTTGAAGATGATAAAAAAAATAATTTGAATATTATTGTTACCTCAGAACACCTACCTAAGTACCTACTTACCTTATGTGAAGTAGTATCCTGAAGTTTGAAGGATTCTGAAATATTCTGAAAAATCTCTCATAACCATTTTGACAATGATTAATTTCCGATGCCGACTCTACAAAACAGTAAGAATTCGCACTTACATGGAACATGTACGCGTACCAATAAGAGAAGTTCCCTAAAAGGAACGCACGACTGTGGAGCAATCACCCCTCATTTTATAGTGGTATCGATGTACGAAACCACTATCTTGCAAGCCGCAAAGTCGCCGGTGGGCGGATCAGCCGTCCATCGTAAAAGTGTTTCAAGTCTTTGGAAAATTTACAACTATCGCAGCGAGATTTAACGAGCAGTTTATAGATCCAACGCTTTTAAATTCGATATAAAGTTGCTTTGTCTCAATGAAATGGCCATCAATGTGACAAATGTACCACTTATGATGTTACATGTAATTGTTATTCATGTTTTATGTTAAACGGTCGTCTGTTTTTTTTACGTGCTCCAGTTCACGTTAAGTATATCATTTTGATCGCGATCCAATAGTTTCTTTCTGCGGATCGTTTGTGTAAGGGTTTATGAGCTACATACACGTTTCATTTGTTTAATGTTAGTTTTTACTATGCTGTATTTGAGTCGTAGTTTACCAGTGGTCAAACTTACGACTGCAAGATGTGTTTCGTCGATATTTTTAATTGTATTTTAAGTAAACGTTGAATTAATATTCCACTTGGTTCTACTAGGAACCAGGTATGTACGTATACCAGGTAACTCCTTCAGCTAAGCTTAATTGCTTATGTTAAAAGTGAGTTCACGTCAGAAGTAAAAATGGTCAGTCAAAAATTTTAAATCCTGGGACCTGTAGTCTGAGTTCTCAAGCACCAGTACGGACTTCGATGTTTTTAAATTAAAATTAAACTGTAATTGTCACATTTCTTTAAGTGTAGATGTCGAAGTCAATTAAGTATTTAATTAGGTATGTATGACGTTGGTAAATGTAAACTTTATTTACCCATTTATACGTAGGTATGTAAAGGTACTTACCCAAGAAGCAGTCATTGTCACCTGAAACAACAAACAATAGGTAAATTATTATTCAAACAAAACTAATCTATCAGATATTCAGTTTAGAATGGGTATAGTCAGCATCAGATCACGCTTCACGAACAAAGTACTGAAAATAATCTTAACGTCTTGGTTTCACCCCTTCCTGTTGACTAATTGTTCCGCTACCTGGTATACCCCTTTAGTTTGGACAATAATACAATCAAAATCAATTAAAAACTTTGATTTACTCTTAATACTTTATTGTTGTATAGCGATCATTTTGAGACTTTTGTCAATACCGTTTTGACGCTGACTGTACATTGGTGTAAGTATTAACTATAAGACTCATAAACAAATTTTGAATGCTTACGATATTGAATAGAGTTTGTCGATCAAGATTTATATTATATTTTAAAATGATTCTGCTCATATTGTTAATAAAAATCTTGATAACCACTTGTCAAAACCATTTATCATCAATAGAATATCTTTATAAAACCACTCTCCAATATGTAATACCGTGACGTATTTTAAAACGTATTGTATTATATACCACCTGTTGATTTTGAATAACGGACAGTATTTCAACATGATAAAGTTACATTTCTAATCACGTTTTTACAACAACGTCCCGGTTGTTCTGTACTTTTTCAAAAGTTGGGTTGAAAAAAGATTGTGGCGTTTAAAAAAGAACAGCCCTGAACTGCGTGAACTATAACTAATCTATTTATATGAGGTAACATGTGATAAGATAGTAGATAGACAAAGCATGAGACGATTATGATACATGATTAGATTAGGTACATTACGATTGGTGAATGTACTTTGTATGAGACCTCAGATTCTCTCTCATCCAGTGATCCTGTGACGTTTCATAGCAAACAGATCAACAGACACTACTGCCCGTACGAAGCCAAGGTTGATCACTAAATAATAACCTCGATAAATGGTTCGTTCAAATTTAGAGGTCGCCACGTAAATTGCTATAATTTATTTACCTTTTTCTGTCATGCGGATATTATACAGTAGATATTATCTTTGTGTATCGTGCCAGCTGTATTGCTATAACGTTATTATTTTATGGTCTATTAACACTTCATCATCATATATATAATCAAATAAAAGATACCATTACTTCATTCATCAAATTTCCCTAGTGGGAATGGTTATGGAGCTATTAACGCTAACAAGTGTTTTCAGTGGGCAGACCAAAGGCTTGTCCTGATTTGTGTTCTGCACTGACGGCATAGAAAGTTTGTTCTTGCAGGTTCAGCAGCACGTTTGTAACTCCTCTTTGTGTTGCGCAATTTTTTCTCATAGGCCACGGTAACACGTAAAAAAACCCTTAGGTAATATCAGTTTGACTTAGTTTGATGTGAATATAATGTATTCATTTCACTTTTTTTTTCAAAAAGAGACAGCATTTCAACGTTTCAAAGTTTGACAGTTTTTCTACCGACGAGAAGAGATTTTAGTCCTGTCAAACTTATTTGGTAAAAAATAAAGTAAAACTTTGAACTACTCTCGTTGGTCTCGAAATTTTTAAGGTAGTTCGAAGTTTTGCAAGTAGTAGGTAGGTATATATCGGACTCAAATCGACTAAGTCACACAGTGTTCCATCATGGTAATATATCACCTGCAGAAACCCAAGTGTATCCTATTCAGGATTCAGGTAAATATTCTAAGCATACAAGCATAAAAATGTATCACGGTTTACCCAATTTCAAAACACTTGCCCAACACTTTCTAAGGTGGTCGTTGACAAGTAAAACCTCTTAAGATCAAAAGAAAAATTGCAAATTCCTCTATATTGGTGGTGTTAATGTCTCCTTTCGGAATCCAGAAACTCGAATATTAAAAGACTTTATGATACATACTTTTGAAGTTATCAAAAGTAAGTATACCTATATTTATAACTGAGTAGATAACACAGCAATTAGAAGTTTTGGGAATCCGCATCAAACATGCTAAGTTAAGTTCCAGTATGTGAATCAACTTATCTATCTTAAATTAGTTCCGCGAGTCGTCGCTAGGGAACGTGTGTAAACTATGTACTTACCTACCGTAGGTATACAAGATATGCCTACTGGGCTCTACTAAGATCCTTGAGGCAACTGCAAGTCGGTGCACTTGCTAAACAATGGACGATGCTCTGCCACAGGCTTTCGTCTTAGGGTTGTGAAGTCAAACACTCCTTCACTCCCAGCAAACCCGACATACCAACCAGTCATAAATAAGCGGACCTCAGGTTCCGAAGTGCAATCTTCAGATGCCATTTGTATATCACTATGAGAATGGTGTTGATGAGTCATCGTATAGGGAATCTAAATAAATTGGTATTTATCAACAACAAAAATGACCACAAAGCTAATCGGGTTAATGAATATGTAAACATAACATAAACTCACGCCTATATCCCCGAAGGGGGGGAGATGCACCAACATTTCGCCAGTTTATGTTTAGGTCCCAATGTAATAGGTGGCGAGCCTATTACCATTAACCGGGCTTATAAACCTGCGATAAATACACATATAACTTCGAAAAGCATCGAAAAGTCATTGGTGTGTGCCATGGTGAAACCTGGGATCGAACCCGAGACCTCGTCTCAGCAGTCCATTACCCATACCACTAGGCTACCGCGGTTGCTTAATGAATATTTGTTTTATTATAATTGCTAAAATGCATTAGAAAGTTGTTGGAACTGTATCCAGTCATGTCTTTAAAATCAAGCTATTTCAAACTTTATAAGTTATATCAAAACTTTTAATTAGTTTGCAGAATAATTGAGATTTGGAATACGTAGATATATCTTACGTATCTTATCTTAACTTTAAACTAATAAGTAAAAAAATGTCCATAAAAAGATAACGCAGTCAGTGTACTAAAGGTCCTTAAGTAGCAATATTTATTTAGCTATTCGGCTCGTATCGTATACAAAAGGGGGGTAAGTAGGAAATTTTAATTTCACGTCTGGAGTTGGGCGGGGAGCGGAAATTTGTGTGGCATAATAAGTGAGATTGTTGCGAAATTTGCTACAAGAAAAAGAACGAGGGCTACCATCGCTGTTTCGTTGGATTTGTATAGATGTGGCGCGACTTTGAAACATGTCTCGTTTTGAAGAGTTGATACAAATGAAAAAAAGCTTCTTATTTGTATTTTATTTAATATAAAAATATTTAAAATTATTATGTTAGTATTTTGAATATTTGTAAAGTTTGACCTAAATTGTTGACACTTGTACTTGTACTTACCTATCTATCTATGCTATACTAATAGGTAGTATAAAACTGAATAGTTTGTTTGTTTGTCTGAACCTGCTAATCTAAAGAACTACTGGTTCAAATTGAAGTATTAATATTGAATAGCCCATTTATTGAGAAAGGTTATGGAAAGGTAATAAATCATTACTACTCAAGGGAGCGGAGCAGTAATCATAAATGTCATCAAATCAAATGTGATCTGAAATCAAAGGTCAACAAGTGAAACAAAAAATATTTAAAAATAATAAAAGGGGTGATATGGGGTTTCAAAGGGCGAAGCCGGAGCAAATTGGCTAGTCAGCTAAAACTTTAAAATGACCACCAGTTTATGGTATAAAAACTGCATAAAGTGCTCAAAAGCCCACCTACTTAGGTATCTACTTACAAAATACTTCTTTTGCATAATATTCTAATGTAATTTAATACCTAATAAATATTAGACTAGGTACCTACTAAAGGAAAATAACCTAAAAATAATCGGTCTAGTGTCAACATTATATGCGTAACATACTTATTATTAATGGTTTTTGCTTGCGATGATATACTCATTTCCTATATTACACAGGCTTCTATGGACTGGCAGGATATACTTATAATTTGGTGGAATTTAAGAATAAGAATAAGAACCTTTATTTCCTAGAATATGGTTGGTTACAGGTGTTGATGTGATTTAGGATATACATCATATTCTGCCATTTGTGGCGTTCAAATATTAAATTTCTATTTCCTACCAGATTTATTACATGCATATATGCATGATATGAGGCCGCAGAAAATATCCTAGTACACCTAGCCTAATCCTATGCTAAGCAAAACAAAATTATGACTACTGTTACGAATTATTATCTTTTATCTATCTTACTATATTAATAATATAATTTATTACTATATATCCGCGAACATTAAACTGAACACATGTAATGAACATGCAAGTTTTGTACAAGTTAGTAGGTATATATTATATATACACAATACTACTGTAATCTCAAAATACTAAATATTTACTATTGCTAAAATATATTGTTCTTCTAAAAATAAGTCACCTACAAATTCAAATATCTAATGTATGTCGACCGAGCAACATTGTAAACAAGCGTCAATGTAAACATGTTGGTATTGGTACCCACAGAACAGGCATGCCTACCTAGTGTGGGGCCAACGGATAACTTCAATTGTTTTGCTTTTGGTAATAAATGATTTTTATTATTTATTTATTTATAAACAGATATGCTACAACATTCTACACAACGCTATCTAGACCCATGGTAAGCATAGCTTAACTAGCTTGTGTTATGGAATCTAGAATACGGAGAAACAAACTTAAATACTTTTTTTTTTGTAAATACATACATATTATATATAGAAACACCCAGACCAATGCAAATACCCATATTCATGCATACAAATATTTGCACTGAGCGGGGATCGAACCCGCGCCTCCTGCGTAGCAGTCGCGTTCACTACCGCCACGCCACAGAGGCTGTCGATTTATTTATATATTACCTCCACACATTTGTAATTAGTAATTATATTCATAGGCTAATTTCTAACTCGTCTAAACTAAAATGCAATGTTTATTTAATGTCAGAATCTACTTAGATCTGTCAAAATATAATAATTGAGAAAATGGAATTTATACATTTAAAAATTTAACTAAACTGATGGCATAAAACTCTGATGATTTTAGGTTAAATCCTTACATAACGTAACTCGAAACTCATAAATTATATCTGTATCAAAATACTCGGGATATTTACCATGTTGCATTTAATTTACTTCATGATAAACAGTTTGGTTTCACTAAAGGTAGAAACACGACAGATGCAGGAGTTGCACTTGTCAAACATATATTTGATGCATGGGAGAAGAAGCAGGATGCCATTGGTATTTTTTGTGATCTATCAAAAGCTTTTGATTGTGTTGATCATGAGACGTTGTTACTAAAATTAGAATATTATGGTGTTTCAAGCGGCTCACTTAGATTACTTACGTCTTACCTTACGGACAGAATTCAAAAAGTTAATATTAATGGCACTGACTCTTCTGGTGCCCCATTAGTTATGGGAGTACCCCAGGGCTCGATATTAGGACCCCTTCTATTCTTGATATATGTTAATGATCTTCCTTACTTCGCGACAAATCTTTGTGAAATTGTATTATTTGCTGATGATACATCATTAATTTTTAAGACTGATAGACATAAAGTAGTACTTGAAGAAGTGAATAATACCCTTTCTGATATATTACATTGGTTCACAAGTAACAACTTGCTGCTCAATGCGAAGAAAACTAAATGTGTAAAGTTTGCTATGCCAAATGTAAGACAGGCAGATATTAATATTAAAATGAATAACGAATCTGTCCAAATAGTCAATACCACAGTTTTTCTTGGAATAACTCTAGATAGCAAACTGCAATGGGGTTCACATATCACAGCCTTGGCAGGAAGACTTAGCTCAGCTGCCTATGCGGTTAGAAAAATAAGGTCACTGACTGATGAGGAAACTGCACGACTAGTTTATTTTAGCTACTTTCATAGCGTTATGTCATACGGTCTGCTGCTGTGGGGCTCAGCTGCCGATATTGAAACTATATTTATACTACAGAAACGAGCGATACGAGCGATCTATAGCCTCAGACCCCGTGACTCGCTGAAAGAACTTTTCAAGGAAATTAATATTTTAACAGTTGCTTCTCAATACACCTATGAAAATATCTTATATGTACGAAAAAACCTTAATATTTTCAAAAAACTATCTGATGTACACATCTTTAATACGAGAAATAAAGATAAACTAGTTGTACCAAAACTTAGGCTTCACAAGGTTGGTGATTCATTTGTAGGCAGCTGCATAAAAATATTTAATAAAATTCCTCATGACTTGATTAATATGCCAATAAATAAATTTAAAATAGAAGTGAAAAAAACTTTAATGAGTAAAGGTTACTATAAAGTGGATGAGTACCTTAATGATGTTAATGCGTGGTCAACATAAGTCTCTTGCTTGCTCGCACAAAATAAATTGTAAACAAAACTAATTTATAAAAGAAAAATAAACTAGTTCTAATGTAGTTCGCTGAGTTTCTTGCTGGTATCTTCTCAGTAGAACTAATCTACCGAACCAGCGAAAGAATCATTTTCCAATGGTTTATTTTTAATTATTTAATATTTTTATATTATTTCTTGACATACATATTTGTAAAATTTTGACGTTCATATGTGCTCTTTATGTGCCTAAACTGAATATATGAAATTGATTCTTCTTTGATTCTTTGATTTGTATTGTAGTAAGTTATTCTTATAACTTCACACTGTTAATGCATTGAAGGAAGTTTCTGTAATACATAAATTACTGTTATTTTATTTTTACTGCGTATAGGTAAGTTATATACTTGCCAAAGACACACACATTAGTTACGGTTATAAATATGACTGACTAACCGTCTGTTTGTGTACATAATAACTTGCAGTTTTACTAACATAGGATATAAGCTTTATTGTTACTAACATTTTTATGGGCAATGCCTGAAATAAATGATTTTATTTTATTTATTTTATTATTTTATATATAGTTTTGAGGATTTAAGTAGGTATTAATAGAATTATTTTTAAATGGATTACCACTATGCTACAATATTTTATTCATTTAAGACACCCTAATTTGACTTCACATCACCTGATGGTAAGTTTAAGGTTTTAGGAAAGAAGTCACCATTACATACGTATACGTAGCATATTACAATGGTTGATATCAAGATAACAACTTTTGTCTTTTATGGAATTACAGTAGGTATCTAGAGCTCACTGGAGAATTCGTGCTGTCAGTGGGAAGACTGAAGGCTTGTCCTGCTTTGTCTTCTACACTGACGGCACATAAACTCTGTGCTTACAGAGTCGGCAGCGCGCGCGTTCATAGGCCACGGTAACCACTTACCATCAGGTGGGCCGTGTGCTAGTCTGCCACCTAAGTGGTAAATAAAAAAAAGGTATTTAAATTTAGTGTGAAAATTCTGAATAAGTAAGCATTAGTAACTGACTACTAACCCTGCTTTCTTAAAGCTAGCTTCAAATACTGACAATCTAATTTCTTTCGGAAATAACCAGTAAAAAGTAGGCATGTCCATATTAGTCTCGCGTCAGTCGGTGGGCGCACGTGTAAGTGGCAGCTTCAATATTTATGTGCAATTTTTCCAGCGGCTCTCCTGCCCCCGCGGCACCACTCGCCCCCGCGCCGTGATAAAGGATGCAACGCGCGCCCCGCATCCCCACTGAAACACGCTGAATTGCGTAACAATGAACACCGTTTATAATAATTTTATTAATAGGAATTATTTTCTACAAGAACAGAATACGAAACTGGAGATTTTCTACAAAGTAACAACTGAATTTTCGGAGGAGGTTTAGGGGTTAAAAGTGGATAAGTTATCGTAATACCTAAAGCTGGTGATGTTGAACAGATTTTTTGTCGAGATATTTTTTGAGTAAAAAACATGCTTGTTCACTAATTAAGTGGGCTTTGAACTCATTTCGTCAAGTAATAAAATAAGTGGTATTTCTTTTTTGTTTCGGTACCTACTAATCTGGAAGGGAAATGAGGGTTCCATCCACTTATCTTCCTGCCGAGTGTTGTATGAGACAATTTACAGAAATGAGTTACAATTTGTTCATTCCTTATTACTATAATTCTGTTTGTAATACATGGATTACGTAATTTTAAGGTATCTACAGGACTTTTTTGTTGATTTACATACTGAATTATCCATTCATTAAGTATCATCACACAAGTGACTTCACGAACTGCTAAATAAATAGGTAGGTATAGTATTGAGTAGTTTCTAAAAGTAACTAAGAAAGAACAAAATAAAAAAGACATAAGAACTGAAAATCTACGAACACTCGAAGTATCTAACCCACGGTTCAAAATTACGATCGGTAACGTTTTCAACGAAAACATAAAGTTGATATCATTATAAAATAACATAATATCATAACTGGCCATTTGTGGATACTACAGCGACTGCACAGTAATATTATTCAAATAAAAACAATTTCAATTTGTTCCCAAATTGAAACAGAGAGCTGGTGGCGTGTTATTACATTCGGGCGGAGGTTAGCTGCGGTAGAGCGTGTAAAGTGCCTATAGAGCCTCCCTCCCGGCCTCTCATAGCCTATAACACCAGCATCGGGGCTTTCCTCAAAAAGCCTCAGAGAACGCCTCAAATTTAGCGACTTTTCGCTCTCAATACTTTTACGGGACATTTAGAAGCTTACGTTGAGTATGTACGTCATATTTTCTTTTGTGTTTGAGAGGTGAAAAATACAGTTTTTGATAGACGCGCGTTCCGAACGTTCGCCACTGTCATTGAAGGGTGTAAAAGGGAACTCGATGATAGAGGTATTTCTTATTTAGCGAAATATGCCATAAGGTGTTCATGTTATATGCTCTTATAAAAGTCTGGTGGCGATCGAGCGATGCCGTGATGAAGCTTTTCATATCACTGAACAATTTGTTATGAGACATTCTTCTTGTAGATAATAATTTTCTCTGTCTTGCTGGTGCAATAACTTCAAGTCGCAATTTTAACATAGTATGTTTTTGATTTTTGAGATGTACATCTTGTTATTGTACTTGGAAGCAACCCATTGCTGATTTTTGACCAAGTATTTTATTATCTCTATCTGCTACTTGAAACTGGGTAAATCTATAGGTATTGAATAATATTTATAGTAGAACTTAGTCAGCAAAATAGTGTAATGGTAGGTATATAAAATGAAGCGTGTTATTGTTTGGGCGGATCACTTTCAACCTTTGCACGAAATATGAAATTTGTTTCGTGAAAACAATATAGCAAATTTTTGAACATTGTTTTTTGAATAAATATTATATTGGCTTCTGTTTAATCGTTATTGTGACCCAAAAATATCTTTGTAATCTGAATTAAAAAAATACTTTATTGTATCTTTGACATGAAATCTATTACCGATAGAGGCAGTTCACCCGAGGTGCATACTGCTGATCTATCAACTTTCAGTAATACCAACTCACTACGTAAATTTTTGGAATCATCTAAGTAGCTGTAAGATAAACGTATCTAAGCTTGAGAAGAGCGCAGTTTTCATCTATTACTTCGATGGGATGCAAGCCATCTGGGTTATTTCTTACAAAGATTTTCTCCCTTATTTTAACCAATTTCACTAAAGAATAATGTAAGTAGGTAATTATTTTTTTATAGCTACTACTGGCGTAGCATATAAGATCACAGCCTATTAAATGCTTGGGGGCTATCTAATTAATAAATATTTTTAGATCCATACCTAGATAGATTTTTTTAATATACAACTTAGGTGATAGACGGCCCACCTAATGGAAAGTGGTTACCCTAGCATATGGACGGGTACAATACCAGGAGAGTCACACTCGAGCTACCGACCCTGTAGGAATAGAGAGTATCTGTGCCGTTAGTGTAGAAGACAGCAGGACAAGCCTTTAATCTTCCCACTGACAGCACCAAAACTCTCCAGTATGCTTTGGCTTCTCTATTCACCGCCGGGAACACAACATCAGGTTATTACCGGTTAGGTCGCCGTATTCTTTACACTAAGCAGAGTATCTCATATAGAATCTAGAAAGCAGATAAATACAGAAACACCCAGACTAATGTAAATACATACCAATGAGTTTGCAACCTCTGACTCTTCTTTTATTGCTACGACACAGAGGTTGTCACACATTATGGTCTGAAATTGCACAGATGTAACTTTATATCTAAGATATACTTGGGTTCCTAGAGTCCTAAAATTTGTACTGAACACGAATAGAGCCACGTACAAAAGCTAGGATTATATAAAATACCTACCTACAATATACATACCCACTAAGAAGCTAATCTGTTTGAGAGGAACTCGACCCTAAATGTTTCAGTGTATACATAATTGAACCATGATCTTCAACCTCCCACTTAACTATTACAAGTGGCTTTGACCGATCCCGCTATCTTGAGGTTTTGATAATGGATAACACAGTAAAATGTACATTGTGCATGATCGACTGCTACGGCAAACGCACTGGATACAAATCTAGTAGGTAGGTATAGTGCATAGGTATATTGGTATCTCTTCCCATGAGGTGTCGTACAAGGCGACTAAGAGATAGAGCTCTTTAATATCGGACAGATATATATAGCCCAGACTCAGCCTCAGAAGCATAGCTTGAGTCCACAATAGTGCCCGGAATACGGTAATTAGCTCACCCGCTATTACGTGGGACCGAATACAATGAATGTTGAATTGTGGGTGTTAATTCACCTCTGCCTAAACCTCCGGGGATAAAGGCGTGATTATATGTATGTATGTATTATATAAATAAATTCCTGTATTAATACTGTTGTAGAGGTTTGTTATATGTAGGCACATATAAATATAAAATACAATAAATAATTCAAGTTGTTTGAAATTGATTGGCAATTGCCAGAGAACAAAATAAGACTAATGGAATGAAACTGATAAATGTATCAATTTAAAGTAGGTATAAAATATTGAATAAACCGCTACGAAAGTGATATTGTCTTCTTGATTCTGTAGACTCTGTAGCTCTAAGATACCTACCTACGTTTAGGTAGATATTTAATTTTTACCTTTAGAGGCCCTCGCCAACTTCACTTGTTAGCACCTACACCTGCTGTTTACGGTTTAATGCAGGCTTTCCTCTCGGGGTTCAGAGGTCAGACAGGTTCGATTCTTGTCTGGAAATATAGACCATCCTGTAATGCATATAAGTTACCTACATAAGTATGTAGGTAACTTAAATACATTACAGGTAACTTATATACTTTTACCTATACAACCGCAGTTTTAAAACTGCGGTTTTTATCCAGTTTTACCCACTCTGTTTTTCGGTACAGATACAGAACATGGTGGGTCGGCGCTCAAAAAATGTTCCCTGCATACATCTCGACGCTCGAAGACTAGTCAAGTCGTGACCACGGGTGCTGCAACGCATCCGAAACGTCGGCAGAAACAGTAAGTTCCAAGATATAATTCACGAGAAGTCCCGATACCTAGTATAATTAGACAATTTTATTTTTGAATTTATTATTATTCATCTCATAATAAGATAAGAAGATGAACAAACTAAATTAAGATTTAATCTGAAAATTAACTAGTTATAAATATACTTTAATATATAAGTAACTATGTGTATATTATTTTTATACTATAAAACGTCTTCATGTTAATTTTATTTTAATTACACTTACGTGAAACTTAACGGAGTAGGTATGTGTTACATACACCGTTAAGTTTAACACTTAAGTGCCATGTGCGGATTTGCATACAATAATTTGTAAATACTTCACCATTACGTCACTTGAAATTCTTCTACAAATTAGAATTAATATAAATTAATAATTTAAATACAATTTTGTTAACGTACTATTTTCCAAGTTAACTCAAACAACAATTTTGCAATTCAACGCCATCTCTGATATCACGTGCAAACTAGCTCACAAGGTCAACGGACAGCCACTGAAATCAGAAGCACGTAATGATTACTTATCTATTCTTTTTATTTTTAGATAATTATTATCATAAACATTGTAAACTATTTATGATAACAGTTCAAATTGTAATCATGTACGAATATAGTTTCAGTATATAGTTGAAATGTAGCGCCATCTCTTGAAGGGTGAAAGAACTATTTAGTAACGGTTGAGATTGCACTTAGAAAAGTGCATGTTGCGCCCTCATTGTAAAAGTATATGGTAAGTTGCAACTTTACGTATAATAAGGATAGGTGCACAAGTAAGACACAAGGCTGGTTTTCTAACAAGACCATTCGATTGTTCAATTTTCATAAAATAAAAAACATTACTAAATACACAACAGTTAAAATTCTATAAACATCGTTTTATTTAATCACTTAATCAGATTATAAGACGTATTTACCTTTATAACATGCGTATCTATCATGAATCGAAGAACCAACAGACCTTCGAAGCCATGTAGGTGCAGACAGGGTTGTCCTACCTTATCTATAGCGTGTTGACAACTTTAGAGTAACAGATAACTCAAAAATTATGTGAAAATGTAAATACAGACTCTTTTTCTAAGAGGCTGACCTTTAAAGTGTTATTTATCGTACAACGCTTACAGGAACTGTCAGAGACGTCTTTAGATTCCATTAAGTCGACATAAATATACTACAAAGACTGAAGGAGAATGCAGCTTGGGCATTAACAGCAAATGAGCTCCTTTATATTCCTGTTTGCTTCCGTCACAGTCAAAGTTCGCTGAAATCCGTTCGCAAATGCGGTCACGACAACCCTAAATACGGTATACGTAGCGCTCATCTACGTAAACGCCCAACCACGTATCGTATATTGTCTAAATAATGAATCCATTCTCACGTTCTCCACTGATTTACGGCCCCGCACAAAACCGCTATAAGACTACATAATGACACCTACCGCAGCCACTTTATTTTTGGACCTTATACAATTTTTTTCACACGCGACTATTTAGAATTTTTATCACGTAAATTTTCCGCTTGAAAGGGAAATCCCTATTGTCATTCTGTACGCAACGCCCGTTTCCTTACAAACACGTGTTTGGATACATTTATATAGCGTTTGTATATAGGGAAAGTATTTATTTCTGTCACGCAATATCTTGTTCGTTTGAGTTTTGAATTTTCATAGTTCGGTGCTCTTTGTTCTGTGGGAAGGATGGGAGTCGATGGTGAGTCGATTATTTGGAATTTATTATTCGATGGCACGTTAAAAGCAGCCGTTTGGGACATTGATTTATTTTTAAAACTGTTCAGCGAGTAGACAGGTACGGCACAGCGTGTATTCAGTGCCGTTACTATATTAATACTGTCAATGTTTTTTTAATATGGGAATAAGGTCGGCGTTTTTCTTGTACTTCATTGTTTTCATTATATTTTAACACGTCATTGTAAAAGAATTCAAAAGTACCTATGATAGGGAAGCATATCAATAGCAAACAGTATTAGTCCAGTCCCATATTAACTATATGACTGAATTCACATGTGTTAAGTTATTTTTGAGGGTAAGGTCTGTCACACCACCCACAGGTTTAAATTCTTTGCGTGTTAATTATTTCAAACCATACCTATTTAATTTTCACATTTCTCTAGCCTATATTATATATTAGGTGGCAAACATTGATAGAGCGGAATCGGTATTCCTCGTAGGCAAAACCACAGGCATAGATTAGTTTAATTCTTAGTCTAATCTCGCAAAATTCTAGTAATCTCCTTTTTAATCCATCAGACATCTTTATCATTTACTTTTATCGGAATAATTATTCTAAAACATTCTATCTTCACAGTTTTGAGGTTGTACCTAAATATTTAAGTGTTTTATCAGTGTTTTTATAATTGCTTTAATATCAGCAGAGTCATAGATATTTTGATATTTTCGTAATACGTGAAAACCGCACCTGACCGCAGAAAGATTATACACAGGCTTAGGTCTAAACGATTACGATTAGAAGCACACATGAACACACAGTTATGAGCTTATGATTACAACATTGAATTATTCAGGAGATGGCGGCACGATAAGATACCTACCTACTACGAAAGATGTTTATTGGTCGTGATCATGCATTTGTTGATCTAAGTGCTTAAGGATTTAATTAAGATCGTGTTTTTGTACGCGATTGATATGATATGTGATCGAGTTATATTGATTTAAGTTGGCATTGGGTAATGCTGCAGGCATCTAGCCTCCTGCAATAATAAATATAATCTTAGACACTATCCATTAAATTCTGGCTCACTGAATAATTTGTGCTGTCAGTGTGAAGACTGAAGGCTTGTCCTACTTTGTCTTCTACACTGACGGCACAGAAACTCTGTAATTACAGGGTTGGCAGCGCGAGTGTGACTTTTCTGGTGTTCCAAACGACCATACGCCATGGTAAACACTTTCCATCAGGTGGGCCGTGTGCTTGTCTGCCACCTAAGTAGTATAAAAAAAATTATAACGTGTAATACCTATGACTTTAGGTATAGAAAGGAATAAATATTAAAAGAACATTTTCGTGTAATCCAATCAAAATTTCACGTAGGCGAAACTGCAGGAAATAGCTAGCATAGACTAAAACACAACTAACCTGTTTCTGTAGCCCCATGTAAATAGGTAATATAGTACCTATTAGGTCGTAGGTTATAGCAATACAACGACAACAAAGTTGCAACCGCCTAAAAGCGCTCGTAAACGACATATTTTACAAGCAGCTTTAGGTATAAACATTTACATAATAATCGCATATGATTAGATGCTTTTATGCGCATATGTCACATAAACCGCTTGAAGACGTCTAGGTGTAGGTAAGTGACAAGTCTTAAAGTCGAAGTTAGGTCGTAAACATTTTGTGGGTGGAGGCATAGGTAATGAGATTAGACTTCTTGTTGCCTCCAAAGCTTGCATTTTGGAGAATGAGGTCCGGTTCCTCCTTAGAATCATAATTTAGTTTAGTATCATATTGTTGCTAGTTTTTCTTAGCAAGGATGTTTTTTTTCATTGAAATAAAAATATATTTTAATATAACTAAATCATAGTTACACAAACCCATAGGTACCTACTTAAATCCCTTAGGAATAGGTTTATCTTAGACGTTATTTATTTATGTTTATTTTTATTCTTAGTACCAAATAAACCTCATCAGCTAACATAGCTAACCATCAATCAATCAATTAGCCCACTGCAGTCCACTGCTGGACATAGGCTCTCCCAATGTGCGCCATGTCATCCGATCCTCTGCCTCTGCCTCTGCCTTCCGCATCCAGTCTGTCCAATACCACCACCTTTTTCAGTACAATATTTTTTATTTATCGAGACATAATTACTAAGCTCAGTCTGTATTCAGTGTTTATTTTTAACGGCTCAGAAAGACCAAAAGAGCAGAGCTTGATTCATCACTATCATACACTACTAAGACAAAGATTGTTCTTATAGGACTGGTTACCAAATAGAAAACCATGACTTTTGCGTCATTGTCATAAAAGCCCTACAGAATACCGCAGTTATAATAACTTTGTGTTGTGTTCCCGGCGGTGAGTAGGGTAGCCAGAGCTCACTGGAGAGTTTTTGAGCACAAAAACAGGACAAACATTTGGTCATCATGACCAAAGGTTTGTCCTGCTTTGTCCTCTACACTGACGGCACAAAATTCTTACAGGGTCGGCAGCACGGATGTGACTCCGCTGATGTTACACACGTTCATAGGTCATGGTAACAACTTTCCATCAGGTGGGCCGTGTGCTTGTCTGCCACCTAAGTTGTATAAAAAAAGGGTGTTCCCCGCAAAAATATCGCGTGAAAGTTATCCTTAAAATAGCTAAATGCTTACATATCCTCTATCCATATAGGTATAAAGACAATTTATTGACAATGACGAACATTCAACTATCTTCTAAGTTATCTGCATGTCATATACAACGCTCACTATGACCCAGATTTGAACATAATATGAAACCATTGGAGCGTAACATAGATGAAAATTGTTCCAGAAAATATGGTCACAATTCATTTCCGTATCATGAACGAACGATTTATTCGTTGGGATCAACTCAGTCATTATTGTTCTCGACGCTTTTATATGTGAAAAAATTAGAAAATTTATATGCAGCTCAGATAAACTATCAAGATAGTGATATTTAGATGTCATAAATAAAAAAAACGCTTCATTGGAGCAGTGGTGGTAATACAACCTACAAGTTCTAATATAGATTGAGCATAAAGTAATTGAAAATTTTCTGCTAGGAAATTGTCAATTACTAGGTACGGAGTCAGGAAATAAAGAGTATCTATGATATTAATTTAAAAAAAGATAATGATACAGGGTTATTCATTGTTCGGTGATAGCAACAGACATGTATAGCGATTGCGATCACGTCGCTTTACGTAATGCAGCCATTTGTTTGTCACCCCTAACTGCAGACGGGCTGCAGGGGGTGGCGCATTATTGCAAACACTGTCTATCCCCAAAGATGGTGCTACTGTATTTTGCACTATACAAGCTAGTTCGTCTTTTTAAACACAGATGGTGTTTTAAGCAATATTTTTCAAAAAACAATTAGCCTGCTAGGGTTGTCAGTAAAAAGACTTTTTTATCTAAGTTGTATCAGTTTAACAATTTTGTGGCAATCTAATCTAAATAAAATTAAAGAAGCTAATGTGTAATGTTTAAACTAGATACATCATCTATGTTAATTACTTATTTATGCTAATTGCCTATTAATTAATTTTTACTATCGAGTGAAAGATTCATTAATCTGATAAGTAAAAGTATAGGCAAAGAAGATTTTTCTCAAATGAATTAAATAAAACTTCATAAAGCCTTCATTATTATTACACATCATCTCGGAGTTGCGTCAAAGCGTTCGGTAAATAATAACTTATGTGGTTATTATTTACTGAAATCGCCCATCACAAAAGAAAAGTTCTGACTCATAAGATAGGTAGATAGGTAGATAAGGTACCGCAGAATCTCTATATAAAACTCGTTTCCGAATAATACCTCTAGTGAGTGCTACAAGTGCAATTTCAATTCAAATTCTTGTGTATGGGTTACTGGCATTAGAAGTAAGTCAGGTAGATACCTATATCATAATACGAATACTATTCCCGATCGCATCAAAAAGTTTGCATTGTGGAGCCCCGGGTCTCGTCTCTTACTTCTCCGTTCTTGGCATTTACATGGGTGATTGCCGTCGAACACCATGCAAAGAGAAAAAAGGTAGGTGATCCAGCATAACAGGTAAAATTGATTTAGCCTTCGAAGGTATTGGTTTGGGGAGGGGGGAGGGGAGGAAATATCTTCGAAATCCAAAAGACACTTTTATTGATGTATTTAATAATCGACTTATAACATCAAAATCGATCACGATATTCAACCAATCGAAATATCTAACCCAAAAAGAGAGAATCCAAAAAGATAACTGTACCAACCAACTACTAACCATGACACTCCACCAAAGAATAGAAAAGAGATTTTTGTTTTAGTTGCCTAAAATGGAGAAAGTAGTTATCCATGAACAAGTCTTCTATTTCTTAGATTTGAGCATGACCTCCTTTTAATTTGTGTTAACACTTATGAAAGCTTCCAATCCTGAAAAGAAAACCTGGGGTAGAACCTCGTTTATCGATTCACCTGTCCCCAAAGGTTTGCCAGCTTGCAGGAGGCAGGGGGCAGGGCAAGACGGTATTTCCATCCAAATTGAGCAGTCCGACTGGGGAAGTACCTTCGCCCTACAGAACACTGCAACCATGATAACCTCGTGTTGTGTTCCCGGCGTTCAGTAGGGTAACCAGAGCTCATTGGAGATTTTGTGTGCTATCAGTGGGAAGAATAAAGGCGTGTCTTGCTTTGTTTTCTACATTGACGGCACAGAAACAGGTTCTGTTCTTACGGATCGGCAGCACGAGTGTGACTTCCCTGGTGTTACACATGTTCATAGACCACGGTAACCACTTTTCACCAGGTAGGTCATGCGCTTGTCTGCCACCTAAGTTGTATAAAAAAAAGTTACAGGTCGGCTTGGCCACAAAGCTCTTGATGGGTTCAATACACTCAACAAGTACACTAATATATTATCATTAAAATAAATTTTTAGAGCTGAGACACTTGTATAGAAATATATATTAACAATTTCAACAGAAAACTGCACTCTCCCAACCTTGAGAATATACCGTTGGAATGCAACAGGTAAATACCGCAACGTCCAGACTTAAATCATGATTCGGCAAACAATAGCTCAAGGATTCCGTTTTGTTTGATATTTATTGGCTAGGTGCTATAACTGTGCCTCGCCGAAGAAAGGGTTGCGTTGCGTACAAAGAACATTGTCTGTCCGTCTTACTAACGTGCTTATTGATGGTCCAGTGGTTAATTGCTGGTTAAAACAAACATATACCGCCGCCGAATATACTTGATACTTGGAAAATTTGTGGGTAATCATTTTAAACGCGTTTTATATTAAAGAAAGTAATTGTTATCTTAGATAACAATCACTTATTATTCTTATTCTTTGCATAATTATACAAAATTATAATTACAATATAATTACATTACATTGTTAAAAATTTACACGAATGTGTGACATTAAAATAAATGTAAATACAAGAATCCCAATTAAATCGCTATAGTTTATCATAACTAAGAAAATCAACAATGGTAATTTTAAAGATGTTTTGTAATTAACATATTTTATCAGATACCTAATTAGAAATAAATTGGCTACCGCGTATTATTAATTTTCTCCGTGACCTAACCATGAATAAACATGATTATTTTATATGAAGTTAATAGGTACAAAACGTTTACAAATAATAGATGCTAATTCGTTATAAGATAATAAAAGAGAGCATCTAAAACCTTTATCAATTTTTGTTTTAGTACGTATATAAATGTCAGTACAATACAGCTGTGAAATGACATCATCATCACAGAGTAACATTGTAATTTGTGGATAATATTTATTGCTACTTGTTATTTTATGTCAGCTTTTATAGTACATAGTAATAATTGTCGGTACTATTAAAAGCAAATTATAGGATGTAGAAAGTAATTTGGATGTTGTATTATTTCTTTATAACTTTTATGTTGGCAATCAAATATCTATTGATTTTTAGGGTTCCGTACCTCAAAGGAACGAAACCCTTATAGAATCACTTAATTGTTCCGTCTATCCGTCTGTCTGTCTGTTAAGACCTTTTTCTCAAGAATGCAGGAGGCACGTCCTAAAACTGTGCTGAACTCAAACTTCTAAGTCAACGCATTCAAAATATTGACGGTTTATGTAGCTTAAGTGATGGAACCCTCGGAACGCGAGTCCGACTCGTACTTGACCGGCTTTTTATAAACTAGGCAAGGGCAGACCGAGACTAACTCAAATGTTTATATTAATAGTTACATACATTTATGGTATTAAATCATAGGCGTTAGAGTTATTACGTTTATAGTGTTAAATCTCATAACAACAAATATTATATGTATAGTAATGGTTGACATATGCATCTGAATACAGGAAAAGTAAAGATTGGTGACAGATAACTGGTTTCTCTATCATGCAATGTTAGTTATCAACACCGGTAAACACCTATACACTTATATACCTCGATCGAAATGTTGGAGTTTCGAAAACGTTGCAAGTATCAAACTGTTCCATCGCAGTACACCACAATACATTAGTCGATGCACAATGCGAGAAAATTGCACAAAAAGTTCAACGTAGGACCATAAAACCATCACACTATTACCCAACCCTTTGAGGTGTAATAAATTTTTCTATCAATGCCTTTCTCTGGTACACGCACGTAATTTTCAGCCCTGTTTATTCGAGACAAGGTCGATTTTATTATTGGTTTAAGTGATTCAGGCTTGATGATTGTAAAAAAGGTAACTGTGAAGGTAATTATCGAACAAAGGTAATAGTAAAAGTAATAATCACGGCATTAGAGGGTTAGAAAAGGTAATACGCGCAGTGTGAGTTTGATTTCAAACAGTTCAGTCATAGCAGTTGTGGTTAAAAATGTTCGCTTGTTTTTATTAAATATACGGCTTGGAAATGTGTAAACAGAGTGTAAATCGTTCTAAGAGTGTGATAGACGCGATTTGTGCTGCGTGAAGATACATAAGCACGTAATAAATTGAGCACATAACGGCTACAGGTAGGTTAAACATTAGTTTAACGGCTTATCATTGCCAAATAAAACGTTGAAATAGTCTGTAAAATACTTTTAACAATAATTTCCGTGTAATCTGAAAATATTTAACATAAGAATGCAGACAGGCAAGTTAACTCACGTCTTTTAAATACAAAACGTTTAATTATTTCTTTTTGTGAAGGACTACTCTATTCCGAATGTTTTCTAAATGACTCATTGCTATATAATATAATACGCTGGTTAAGAACTTATTTCAGGTATTTGTTATCTGTGCATTGATAATTCTGAGTCATAGTATGGAGTCTGCTTAAAGTACCCAGTTGACTGTAATGGAGTCGCAGACCTTATTGCACGATTACGGAAATAGTTTTCCAATGTTTCTTAGTAAAATCTCAGCCTACTCCTTTAGGGTTATGTGTAGAAACGTGAACACATAGTTCAGGTAACTATGTACTAATAAAACAGTAAAATAAATATTCATTTAATCGGTATTAAACATAATATAACTTTCATGTAACATAATGCACTTTTATGTAACATAATCATTTATGTAACATAAAAGTGCATAAAATTATACTTAATCTGCACGTTAAAACCCATATTTAATTATACTTATTTTTGATACCTATGTCTTACATAAAATAATATTTATTTACTTAAGTATTTATTAAAAAACAAATGATTAATATGGTTAATATACCCTACCCATTATAGGAAGATACATAAACTAGTAGTTCAACATCAGTCAGATATATACTGCTCAGATACAGGCTCAAATGTATAGCTCCAGTCAACAATAGTGCCCGAAAGACGGCAATAGGTTCATCTCCTATTACGTGGGACCGAATTCAATGATTTTTTTTTTGTTTTCTTTTTGGTATCTACAATATGGGTGTTAGTTCACCTTTGCCTAATCGTGATTATATGTATGTAGGTATGTATAAGCTAACCAGCGCATATCAGAGGACGCTTCACGAGCGATTCACGCCGTTCGTTCCAATGTTAGAAAGTAATAGTAATCTTGTTAATAGCTATCGCAAGAGCCACCTCCGCACCACTTCTCTCACCTCGGCCGATACCAATTTTATATTTTGTGTGGCGCTTAGATACCAATAAAAGCATTTTCTGAGGTTGCATCGCACTAAACTGTCCCATAAAACGTTTTATTACCCATACATACACACATTAAACTGATATGTATAACAATAAATCATCATTAATATACGTTATAAACAAACGCGGCAAGGGTTTGGTCGAGTAAATAATTTTATGACATTTTACGACCTTGAAATTGTCTCACGCGAATTTTATTGCTACGATGAATCAAAGTTACTTGGTAAGTGATTTAGGTTTCCTCTATTGTTTAAATCATCTTTGCATTGTTGCTTATCAATTGGGCAACAACATTGGGCTATAAATCGATCATCGGCGAACGAGTGATTTATGTTACTTACTCCGTTTAACCTGATAAATTAGACAACTCCAATCGCTCGAGATAACGGACATCCTAAAGTATCACTAGTAGTTCTGTTAACAGTACATTTTGCAAGCACCCTTTCAAATCTGGTATCCTTAAAAAAAAGATTCACATCTTCTCATTTTAAACATCCTCCAGGTTCACCAAAAAAAATATATACATTTTTTTGGTGAACATCCAGGGATGTTTAAAATGTTCTTAAAAAACGCTGTTGCAAACCTCCCTCTTTCTTTATCATCTGTTTTATTATAATAAAGTTCACCTTTCCGAAGCATTTTTTTTTTCACAACAACCTATGAGGAATTATGTCCTAGATGTTCCAGCCAAAAATCATCAAGATTCGATCATGAATAACACGGCAGCAAACATCCCTCCTTTTCTCCACCATTATTCCTCCTATCAAAAAAGCTCTAGACGAAAGTTGAGTTTTAAATTAAAGAATAGGATGTGTGTCAAGTTTGGTGAAAATCGGTTAAGAAATGCGCCTTCTAGACTAAAACTGGGAAACAAACAAACATACGAACGAAAGCAAAATCAGCCACCTTGTCGAAATGGAGAGCCTCTCTCGGTCAAAAATTTTAACAGTATACCATTACTGCATTGTATAGAAAAATTAGAAACTAATAATGACAAATCGATAGATAAAACATAAAGCTAAAATCGGATTTAATAGTCAACTTATTTGAATGTTGAATTTGTATACGCTAATCGAGCAGTGAAAACAGGACGCACCAAAATTATTGGCAACAACGCGCCATAGTGACGTAATCGCTGCGAGAAATAACTTAAAAGTGGCCTATTTTTAGATATCTGTGGATAAACCATACCACCCGAACGCAACATCTCATATAATGTTTTAAAAATTGCCACGATAAGTTTCAAATAATTTCTTAATTAATTATAATAATTAAAAGTGACGTTGTATAATATGATTGATCATATTCCGTTGGCATTCATTTTCGTATAATTGGCATGCAGAATACATAACTTAACGTTAGGAGCATGCAAATAATAATTAACCCGATAATGATGAGTCTGGGAAGCAACAAACCACGGAATTAGACGCAGGAAGATGTATATAATAATTTGATTGATTTGTGGTCATAATGAATGATACTTTAACGCAATTTCTCGGCTATCAACAAGTCAGAGGTCGGTGCCATTTCGTGCCCAACTTTAACTTAACAAATAGCTATAGGTACGCTAACAAAATTTTCTCGTTACTAGTTTTCCCATTCAGTGAGTGGAGGGGAGGTGATGGTGGAAACCAATTTAAACTTGGCGACCGACTGGTTAAAAAGCAAAAGTTCCTTTTGAACTTTGCCCGTAGTGCCGCCGGCGAGCTCTTTATTTTTACTTATTTTACAACTCGGGGCCCTTTACGAGCGTCCGCCATCATGCGAAACGTTCTGTACAGTTCGCAATCATATTTGCTTAGGTTAGACGTTTTTTGTAGCGTTCGCCATTACGCGAAATGGGGTTTAAACGTAAAAATTGCTGAGTTAGAAACCTTTTTTTTGTGCTTTCATAGATTTTAATTAGACTTAATTTGATATAATGACTTGTTTAACATCTAAAACTGTTTTAACTGTAACTGTTATATTAAATAGCGTTCGTAAAAGGTTCGGTAAACGTTTCAAAGCATTATTTTCATGAATAAAACGGCAATGAGAACTATTATTGCTCTATAATTACATTAAATTGCGTGTACCTACGCTAATATGAATTAACGATGTATGTTATTAATTACTTAAACTGGGAGGCAGCGACCTCATTAACGAAATTTTATTAATAATGGACACCGTGTTCGACGACTGACTATTCTTTAAATAAACCATATTTATATCTATAGACAGTTTGTTAATGGTTGATTACAGAAATTGGCTACTTGATTTTTTTTAATAGTGCGCGTCAGTTAGACTTCACCTCGCCTGATAGTACCTTTACTTTATTCTACTGCCAGCAGGGGACGCCGCGGCAGGACGGGTGGTCCACCCCTCCGGTATGGACCATTTCACCCATTTCCCCTATTTAACGCCTGATGGTAAGCTGAAGGTTAAGTCTCAGGTAAGTGGGTCACCTATACATACATATACCATGTTACAATGGTGACACTCAGCTTGACTCATATGGGGACTTTAAGGATCTGAGGCTCTAGAAAGAAGGGAAGGAGATTGTGTATAAACAGCGCTTCAGATACAACCAGGACTTGTACTTCAGTATAGTTCATACACTGGTTGTCTGGAAGAGATCGCAGACCGCGATAAGACCGCCCATTGTACAACTATCCAACATATCGTATCGTATATGTTTCCATGTTTGTTGGTGTTTGTGTGTGTTTGTTTGGTGTGCAATAAAGAGTATTTATTATTATTATTAGGTATATTCAGCCCGGGATGCACTTACCTACTCTTTATCTTGGTTTGGTTTATCTTAATTTTTGCGGTAGCTATTGCCTCAGCCTTGATCTGTCCTATCAATTCCTAGAGGAAAGTGCGACAGACCACCGTCCATAAATCAGCAAATGTACCGCATAGCAGATATGGTTAGCTTGGGCCCTAAAGATCTAAGTGAGTCCCGCATATTATCTACAGAAAAATATCCATGTTAACAGATTTTTTATAGCTCATGAATTCTCACCCTATTCCTAACTTAAATATAAAAATGCTTATGGATATAGAAAAAAAAAACAACCCAAAACATAGTTTATTTTCAAAAAACTATCAGCGAATAATAGAAAAACATTGTTTGAAAGCAGGTAGAGCCATGCTTTGCTCAGCGGAAAAAGGCTGACTCGATCAGTTTGACGCATAATTTTGCACTTATATTATGTGCATGTGATCGTGGGTCCCATATTTGATTTCTAAATCGGGCACAGTGTAATTGGATTTCTTTCCACTTGCTATGGTCCTGGTAACCGACTTTTGCTACTTCTGCTTTCATAATTGTTTTCTCACACCGGTTACGTAAATATTATAAATGTTAAACAAATCTACTGATCCTGTACACCCCTTGTAGTATCTAAATGAAAAACAACAAAGCAAGAGCAAACTGAAAAAATAACATAATATTCTAAAACTAGATTTTTTATCTTTATAACAGAATTTATACCAAAAAAGACAATATAATCTAAGTTTAACAATTCGGTTTAGAAATTCTCTTAATATTCCGTCAAAGTATTTTACCAATGCATATAAAACACAACAAATATATAGAATAACGGCGTGATTAAAGAAAATTAGGAAAGTTTATAATTAGGATACACCATGGAACTCCATGGCCGGCATGTCCTCCATAACCTTAATTAGCAACTTTAGACGCTGGTCGCCTTCGCAAGAACAATTATGAATATACCGACCCCAAATTAACAAAACCTTTAACGCATTTTGCTAGAATTAAAACGAGTTCCGTACAGTTAAGGTATTTAGAATAGAATAGTGCTGTGAGAGACAAGTTTGGGACCCCATATTGGTAGTAGGAACACGTGCGGACAACTTTTCCTGCTCCTTATTAGATAAACTTATAAGGTTTTTGTTTCAATTTCATGTAAATGTATCAGGCTGGTGGAAATAGCGAAGTTTGGTATTGAAACTGCCGTTCTAAATCTATGTGAAGTGTTCTGTTTCGAATTTGTAAGTTCAGTGGTGGGAATGCGAACAGTTTTCTTCTGATAACATTTTTTAGAGGTATTTTGTCAGTATGAGTTAAACTTAGACAAACTTTTGAAAACCTGTGAGGTGTCGTGGTAGAGTGCAGAGCAATTATTATTCCCAGCAAAATCATTGTACCAATGGCTTTAAGTAGTAATACCTAGGTACCTACTAGCCACTGTGACAGTGCCGAAAGCTTTATGTCCCTTTCTTTCTATTTAGACTGTTCTTCAATTCTATACAACGCCTGATATCTACCTATTGTTAAATTTTGGTATAAATAAAAATACTTAAGCATAGTTAGACTATGCTTAAGGTATTTTTAACTAACTAACTAAGAATATTTTATACTTTTTGTTACAATTAGGTAGTACCTAACTAATAATACACAAACTAAAATAATGAACTTACTTATAAAAGGCTTGTAAACTCTATCACTGTTCAAATCTAATTTCTTGTAAATAGCATTTAAGGTAAACAGTCAAAATACATATTCAAATAAATGTCAAAATAAGCTCACTCTATACCTACAGTAAATATTAACCAGAATCTACAGCATTATGAAAATAATTTACGCCTTTGTTTTGTTCGAACGAAAAAGTTTGTAGTTAGGTACATACAAATCATCAAAACATGTCTAACGTCTAATATTCTGAGAACGAGACACCCTCCCCTCATCTATAGCCAACGATACAAGTTAGACACGATAAGCTCCCAACTTTCAATTACTGGATGTAATTAAGTGCTGGCGATAGACGCCGACAGAACCCTGTCGGTTCAAACACTATTAAATTGCCAAACTTTACCAGTTTACAGGATCGAAGGCATTTTTGTAAGGTCTTCGCACGAACGCGAACGTTCCAAGGATTCCGTGGAATCCCCGCTTTAGATTGGAATTTTAATTATGAATTTTGTAAAGTGAGACATTGTTTGGGTCTAAGTTTTTGTAGTAGACTATCGTCTATAATGGTTTTATTATAAATTCTTTTCAAAAAACTCATGTTAAGATTTCTTTATAGGGTAGGTGGTAGACATTTGAAATGTAAATTCTCAATTTAGATAAAATAAATGTGACTTTATCTCTTATAAAAGGATTAACGGACATTGTATTCAGTATTTAAATAAAGTCTGACATATTCACACCTGTCGGCGACAGCTTTGTACTAAAATGCGCAATTATGATTCATTATGTTGGTACTTATATTAAATATTTAATGAAGTAATTAAAAATTATATTACTTCCAGTATTCACCACCACAGATAATTTATATGTATAACGCATGTTTCATATTTTAATTCAGCATATAAATTAAAATTATCTGCATCAAATGACTTATGATACATTCGCCAATTAATTCTACACATCCGTTTCGTCAAGTTAGTAATTTATTTAAACATTAATACTCCTAACCTTATATTTGGCACATAAAGTTTTATGGGCGCAATATAAAGTGTATCAAAGTCAATAAACTCATCGATTACGAAAATTGAATAGAATTAATCGAACAGGTTTCTAGATGAAAAGTAATCAAATCAATTCGTTTGACGAAAGATACGAAAACCTTACGAGTATTGTTATAGACTATTGTCTAAACATAATCGATTATTATCGAAGTACATTCGTAACCCTTTGATAGTCGAAGATATTGTGTAGATTGAAATCGATTTTGAACACGTATTCGAATTGGAAATTTCTCAGAACTATTAACCATCAAGTACGTGAACAAACTGTCACTAAACTACTGAACAAGATGTCTTTCGAAATGTAGATAGTGTAACAAGGCATGCTTAAAATACCATAATTATATACTGGCTATATTTTTCCAATTTATTTTACTTAGTACAAGGATTAAATACACGTAAAGGGAACTAAGAACCTGTATAACGGGATATGTTACACCCATAGGTGAAGTGAAGGCACTAAATAACATGTAAGCAATTTTTTCTCACAATTTATTACTTAATTACGTGTGTAATCTACATCAAATGCGGCAACTACAGTCCAAAAACATGTATATAAGCCTGGGGGCTTAATTAAAAATGGCTATCAATAGTTATAGCCGTAGCTACATACGAGCTTTATTTGGGTGTTCAAGGCGAAACCGACTTATCAGATTCGGTATTAGGGTACGATGTAGACGTTTATAACAACTAATATAGGTAAATATGCCGAGTAAAATGAGTTCTAGATTGACAATTATTATTGTATGTAAAAGATTTATAGATACTTCGTTTGCTTTTTTAGTAGGAACTTAAAAGTTATTATTGATACCTAATTGGATTTCTACTACAGCCTACCCTATCCCAGTACCTAGTAATATCGTGGTAGGCAATAATGTAGATTTTACGTATTTTTCTGAGAGTTTGCTAACGAACGACAAATTACGATTCTCTCAATTTTATAACTCTAATACCTAAAAGAAAGCTGTGCCATAGATAGAGACAAAACAAGTACTTAAAATCTATTAAGTTTTAGATTTGCATCTGTAAACAAAGTGTCTGAATACATATAAAAAAATATAGGTACGTTAATCAATGCTAATAGGTAATAGAAACATTGTCTTCCTACCTAAGGGTAAAAAGAGGGAGAATCACGTTTTCTCTTTTACCCATCTCTATCTACCATCATCGTAATCACTCCCCTTTCCGCTTTGTCGCCCCCTCCTGTCTCTATCTCTTAATAACATCTCCATAATTCTTTTGGTGATATAATAGAACAAACCAATATAAAAAGCTGCTCAAATATTATATTTTACACGTACAAACACTCGACAATGTATGTCATTATTATCAATTGGTATCCATTACGGACCATTGTCCATTTGTTGAGCCTATTCTTGTATCAATAAAGACCTGCACTGACCTACACTACTAGTGTCATATATGTTTTATGTTTTGTGGTAGGTTTATTATAGAATGGGGTATACCACGATCTTTGGCCTAGGGTAAGCTGTTAAAACTAGCTGATTGACAGACGAGGATCTGACGCAGACTTTCCTCCTGGGGTTCGAGAGACAAAGAGCATCTGCTCTTTGTCTCTCGAAAGAGTATTATATTATTATCAAGAGTATAAAGTCGTAATATTTGAGGTTAATGATGAGTTGATGATCAAAATATTACCCATTCATATATTTATAAATTTATTTCGCATACAATTTATTTATTTACATAAATCAACAGTTAGTCATTTTTATTATTTACTTTCATTATTTTTTTAATTTATAACGGTTTATCGTTATTATTATTCACATTATTTAACTTATTTATGCATCACTGCAACATCTCTCATAACCCCAAAATTTACTCAAACAACATATAGAAAATATTCAACGATCATTTATTAAATACAAATGGCGTTCAGTTGACAACTAGTAACAGGTTTTACACCCATATGGCACCAAATAAAATGTTTACGAACATGCAAAAATTTGAATGAATGGAATGATTGCTACACAATCACTCACCAGAATCTAAACGGCTGAACACATCAGGATTGAATTGGCACAAAGCGAGATTATGGTTTGAAATGGCACATTACACTTTGTATCCCAGGGTTTGGTTTCTGCAGGGCGCAGAAACAGTGTCAAATTATAGAACTACGGGTATTAGATAACTAGTTCTGAACATATTGGTAAAGCAAATATTTAGATATAGATACTATACTTTACTACTTATACTCATCAAAATCTTTATACTTATACCTAAGCAGTATTATGACCTTACGTGAATAGTCAATAGGTAGTGTATATACGTATCACAAGTAACATCTATATAACAAAGTTACTAACAAGTACGGCGAACGCCTTTGTTATTATCAAAACAGTTTAATTATAGCCTCACAATAGTTTGTGAACAGCGAACACAAGGCGTCTCTCCCCTCATTTAAGTTCCACCAACTTTCGAATAGTACTGGGGCGTCATATTGGCCTGACAGGTTTTAAAATATGCTCACGACAACCAGTAGTGCTGGGAACTAGTAAAAATTATATCGAATTCGAATATACTATTCATTTTATTTATAAATAAAACAAATCGCCCATTTTGGTAATAAATAATAATTAAGTTGTACCTTCACAAATTATAATGAAAAGTTTGAATATCTTAAGCAGGTGTATATCGGCGACGTATAAATAAAATGGTAGATTTGCATTCGAATTCGTTATTTGAAACTTTAAAAGCCCATAGCCAATGGGTAATTCATAGTATTAGGGTATTTTTGATAATGTCCAATTTTGAATTTTACCTATAATATCTAAGGTAATATTAAACATTCTAACGTCATTTATGATTTCAAAGCTGAGGAAGCCTATTGTAAGCAACTAATAATTTACTAGATATTAATTATTGTCTATGTAGCAGCCAAATTTCAGGTGTACTTTAACCTACGATTGACCTTGATAACAAAATCTCAAAATGATATTGACCTGATCTTAAAACCAAGGTATTCCTATTTTATTTATTCAAATTGTAATTATTTATTATCCGAACAGGAGGCGGGAAAATCAAGACATTAAGATAATTTCGAGTACTTTGTTCATACTGTACCTCATATACCTACTTGTAGTGTATTGTTCTACTGTCCTCTTAATATTATAAAATGTGAAAGTTTGGGAAAATTTATGGATGCATAAAACGATCGATGAACACACACAGAGATAAAATTACTTTTAGGATAAAATAACATATACTCGTAGTTTCCTTTAATTCCGTATTTCAAAAGACTGGAGCCAAGAGCCAAAACAAGTGCATAATATAATCGAAACTGTTTAATCGGATTTTACCGCTATTTATTTGGTTTTATTTTAATACTACCAATATATCCAATCTTTCAGTTAATTTTATGTAGCCATGGGAATCACGGGAATATTAAGAGAGTACTTACCTATCTGATATTTCTTCAAGGTTTGACTGTTTATGTAAAAGTCAAGAAACTACAAGTTACAGTAGACACCTGTTTGAAATTTAAATAATCATTGAACCTACAAGAATGCGTTTGTCCATAAAATAGTTAATATTATTATGTATCGAGACAAATACGGTAGTAATAAAATACAGTGATTTGAATAGCGCATGTTTATTCAATTGCCCCTAACTGTACACCACTATCTTATGTTCAGTATTGTCAGGTAAAGCAATAAGCTTCTCTATATTACATACCAATAAGGTTAGTAAAGAAAAAGCAATAAATTTATTATAATATCATTTCAAATTATTCGTTAATTTCATAATTCAGAGAATATTTATAGTCGTTTTCAGAAGTAGCTACCTCAGTCTGAGGGTTCCCTACAAAAAACGGATTTAAGTACCTACGAACTTAGGTATCTTTTATTTTATTTTTTTATACCACTTAGTTGGCAGACAAGCACACGGCCCACCTGATGGGAAGCGGTTACCGTGGCCTATGGACGCATGCAACACCAGGGGTGTCACACTCGCGCTGCCAACCATGAAGAAACCTTCTGATACCTCATTGAAGTAGGTACCCCATATTGGTATATAAACGGCAATTTCTTGTTATTGTGTTGACCTAGAAGTTTTTTTAAGAGGTTGTAAGAGCTGTAAGGGGTTGCAGTTTTGGATATTTGGTAAAAATTTCAATTCAATCCGTTCACACATTCCCGAGATATATCTCTTGACAGACAGATAAAGTCTTTTTACAATTTGAGGTACGGAACCCTAAAAATAGTAATTACACTCTTATTATTTTTCATATTTGCTTTTACATGACGGGTCTCGTATCTAATAAATGTTTATAATTAATATTTATTTGGACATTAAAGTGTAGTTGTATGAAGATTTACCTATGGAAAATTTTCATGATTAATTTGTAATTTCACTTATGCATTCTCGCATACGCACATCCCACCATTTACCTATAATATTTCTCAATAGACAGTCATCAAGAAAAGTGATAAGTATTATTCTTATAAGGATAGAAGAATAAGTAGGTACTCTTCAATCTAGGAATCTCTAAATTTTAAAATCGTCATCCTCTTTGCTCTTTCCCAATAACAGTCAAATTTTGCACTTTGTTAGCACAAAGTGCAAAATTTGAAATTATCTTGATGACTGTTATTGTGAAATATGATAGGTAAATGGTGGGATGTGTGTATGCAGGAGTGCATAAGTCAAATTACAAATAAAACCTGAAAATTTTCCATAAATCTCCAGTATTACATTTTAATGTCCAAATAAATATTAATTATAAACATTTATTAGGTACAAGACCCGTCACGTACAAGCAAATATGAAAATTAATAACCGAGAGTAATTAAACAAGATGATTATATTTTACGATTGTAGAATACCTACTTGCGTAAATTTAATTAATTGAATATGGTACCTACCTGCTTGCAGTACCTACATGGTCTTTGATTTGGCATATTGTCGGGGAATACCGCCAGAATCGAAGTAAGATCGACATTAGAAGCATGTCGAAACATGTAGAAACATTTCATAGTGACATGAAGAAACTAATTAGTAAGTTACATGTGCGGTTTTAGTTTCGATTTATTCAATCTAGTACCAAAATGTTTCGAACCTAAAGCTATGTGTTAAATTTTATCGAAATCTGTCTATCAATCATTCTGGCATATTAGAAAATGCATAGTTTTGTATGAATAGATGTAGAGCATCTGAAGTAGGAATGGAATGAATGAATATTTAGCTAAAAAAGTGTTAATTCCTTTAAAAAAAATAGCCAAGCATCATAAAATCAAAATATATGGTTATGTTCATATAAACATTTATATATTGACACACTTTATAGCAGCTATGATAATTTAATAGAATATATAGGGTGACACTCGTAACTATGTGTTGATTTAGTTCTTAAGATTTTATCAGGAGAAATATTTCGTATAGGTATTTTGGTGATAAATAGCTAAAACATAACAATTTTAAATAGTTATGTAGTTCGATTTTATTTTATGATCGACATAGATATGTCTAAATCATCAATATAAACATTTCACACTAACAGAAAAAATTTAGGAGTATCTAATGTGTCATAGAGAAGTTATGTTGTAAGAAAGGTGTGAAGTATGGAACTGGACTATTACTACGAGAGAGGAAGACCTAAGAGAAGACGGATGAGCTGTGTGAAACACTTTGACATTATATAATCAAAGGTGAAACTATGGTCAGGAGGGGAATGAATGTTGAGAAGACTGCAAGTAGTAGATATGAACGGAAAAGCACACAAGCTACGCCCACCCCAAAAAGAATGAAGTAGGTAAGTAGCTATCTACTATATCCATACAAAAACGAATAGTTACAAGTAGGTATATTATATTATTATATATTCATTCACGAGAGAGTATCCACCCAAAAGTAAACAATATGGGAATAAAATCTTTAGAGAATTACTTTTTATTAGTACTTATCAACTATTATTTTAGCTTTATATTCTAGTTCCCGGTAGAGTAGAATTTGGGACACCCCATCTCTTCCCATGAGGTGTCGTACAAGGCGACTAAGGGATAGGGCTGTTTAATATTGGACAGATATATACAGCCCAGACTCAACCTCAGATGCATGGTCTGAGTCAACAATAGCGCCCGGAATACGGCAATAGGCTTGTGGCTTGTGGGTGTTGATTCGCCTCTGCCTAACCCTCCGGGTATAAAGGCGTGATTATATGTATGTATATTCTAAAAAAATACTGATAAAATGTCTTCGTTATTTTGTGACCATTGATGCTGAAAAGCAACTGAAACGTAGCGTTTGATATAGTTTTAAAAATAACATAATAAATTACGATATAATCATTTACAATTCGTGTCTTCTTTCGACAAACTAAATTTAGTTTCAACTTCATATTAAGTACAATATTCCTGTCTAGCATGTCGGCAAAAAAATCGTATGAAGGTAAAATAAATGGAACGTCCGCTTACTTGGTAATGGCACCTCCTTTAATCGCTTCCTTAAATGGAAAACCTGAACCTTTTCGTTGAAGCACTTTTCGCTGTGTTGCCAAAACATTTTCCAAAAATGAATATTTCTTATATTCTCGATGTGTGGTTCCGGGAATGTCTCCTGTCATGCCTGACATCCAGACGATTAATTTATAAACTGAAACGTTATCGCCAACACGTCCACAGAACGTTGCTTGTTTAAAGGCTGGTAACGAATATTTTTCAATAAAAATGTCGTTATTGTCTCAAAAGATTTGTATGACGCCTGTTAAATTTACGACGTAATAAGGAAGTGTCAATTCGACTCATATTTTGACGAAAGGGTTGAATAGCACATTGTGAGTTTTTGTTGCTTTTTTACTTTTGTCCTACTATTTTAACGTCCGTGTCTTATTGTCTTCTGTCTATTGTCTCTTTTAGAACTTTTATTGTTTGTTTTTAAACTTTTGAAGTACTTTTTGTGTCTGACAAAATGTGTTTTCGGATGGTTTTTATACGTATTTTGTTTTCAGTTCGACGTGTTTGTTTTAAATATGCATGAGATTTGATTAAAAAATGGAAAGATTTCGTTAGTGACGCAATTCCCGCACACGTAGTTTC
This sequence comes from Eilema griseolum, assembly GCA_963662185.1. Classification (NCBI taxonomy): domain Eukaryota; kingdom Metazoa; phylum Arthropoda; class Insecta; order Lepidoptera; family Erebidae; genus Eilema; species Eilema griseolum. The sequence goes on along the minus strand of OY759242.1, from coordinate 15,862,764 downwards.
AAATCAGGTAAATTGAATGTTTGATAATTTTTTTCGTAGACTTACTGCCTATTTGTTATATAGTTATGTAGTTACACTAATCTCTCTATCAGATTTTATAGATTGACCTACTATCGGAATTTTATTTTAGCTCTTGGCTAGCAAAATAGTAAAAAGATAGTTTTCGGATGGATAAAGAAAGTCTTTATAAACATTTCAACACCTGCATGATTATTTCGTTACAGTACCTAAACATCTGTCGCTTAGGTAGCTTAGTGGTTAAAGAGACGGTTTTACTATCAAGAGGCCTCAGGTTCAAATCCTGAATTACACTATCGACCTCCTTCCACTTCTTACACAAACAAATTAGTTTAGCTTTAGGGGCTAAGGCGAATACTTGTAATTTTGTTTACCAATATTCTTTAAAAAATATTTAACAGCGCGAAACTCATACATACCTAATATATGACGTGTGCCGATATGCCAATTTAAAATTAGCAAACTTAATCAATTTTGATATTTCAAATCTGTTAGATGACCCGTAACGGGTAGGTAGATTTTCTACTTCAACCGAGTAGACATTACCTATAGTACGTATATCGATATATTTGATTCGCAAATAGGTACTTATGCACTTCTTAGTAGCTGCATATCACGGCACCAGACGGGCCCACGTTCATTTGCAAGAGACATCAGTGCATCCGCATTGTGAGTTCAAGTCTGATCGCTATTATACCGCATTCATGCCATACATCAGTCCATTGCGACTGATTGAGCACGCTACTTGCATTGATTAAGGAAGGCCACTTTTACAATATTGCACTATACTGCGTTGAGATTGGTGTCTTGTCTGGAGATAATTTACATATTACATCATCTTCAGACCTAACTAGCAGGCCACCTAAGTTTTATCACAAGAGTGACGTATATGATGCTTTATGTTTACATTTGATGCCGATAAAGTCTGCAAGTAAAGAGTCAAATAACTCAAGGCCATTGGTTTTTGATAGCTATAATTTTCCAATAGTCATTTTTTCATAATAAAGAATACTAACAACCGAAATTACTAATATTCTCTCTAACCCCTGAAACTAACCCAAATTGCTTGTGCTAGGAGTGGGTTCACGTTGGTGTAGGGTAGCGAACCCGGGACCTCTCACTTGTAAGGTCGACTCCTAAACCACTAAGCTCCCGACGTCTAGATAACATGACTAAGATGTCACTCTAATACGGTATAAATAATTCAATCTAGTAACAAATAGTCCAGCAGGTCGTTTGTTTCGTGAGAGATGGCCCTGGGTCGGCAGGGGTGCGAGGGATATGCCTGTCAACCTCACCTTCGGCAACCAAAACGACCCACAGGCGGCGTGCGTTTTAGTCGGTTCGAGTCCGACATAACCTCTCCCACCGGCTCCGGTGGGGAGGTTTCCGTGGGGATTTTGCGCACGTAAAAAAAAAAGCACTCTGAAATATTGGTACCTACTTTTAAGCCAATATTTGTGAATATATTTTCTCAGAAATAATCACTACCACTCCTGAATCCTTCAAGCGTGACGTGAAGAAGCAAATACTGTGAGTTACATCGTAGTTATCAGTTGCGGTTGCGGCCTACAGAGAGAGGGGTTTTGCAATAAAGGATAATGGGGAAAATGAAAGGATGGAGGGGAGGGTTGAAGAACTCCGTACTGCCATATGCGGTGCATTAAGTATTTTCGTGGAAACCTGTATATATACATATAATGATTATTGGTATGCATGACATGAATCGACGTCTAGAATTAGCTTCAGATGAAGAAATTCTTTAATATCAATAGCACAGGCACGTATTTTGTGTAGGTATATACCAATATTAAAAGCTTGTTTATAAAATCATTTTCGTATTTTTTTTAAAACAGTTGTATACAGAGACCGGATAGCTAATCAAAAAAGACAGAAGCAATTTATTACAATAATTAAGTCGATATGTCTCTTTAAATCAGCCGTAGGTAATTATTCTATTCAAATAAGTCAATTAGTCGGTTCAACGTATACCTCAACACAGTAGTCAGACAGATTTACTTATAAAATATAGTTTAATTATTATTGCCAGGGTAAAATAACGTTTGGTAGGAATTGGTCCTACTGCGAGCGTAAGAGAAACTGTTATCAAGTTAGTATATTATTGGAAATAGTTACCGATTCAATAAAGACAAATAGGCTTTGTAGGGCTTCGAAAAGCTATGAACAAATGTAAGGCTATGTGGTACAAAATAAAAATACCACATTACAAAAATTAGTTTTAAATTAATTTCTTAATCCATCAGTATCAAAAAAATCTAGTTTTGTCTGTGTAAGTACTTTAGGCAGGTAGGCGTGGGTTAGTAGCGATGGGGTGGGGTGGAAGTGATGGCGAAACGGTTGTTCCACGCCATTGAATGCGTATTATATAACACCGCACTACCTACCACTCCCTCCTATTGTCATAGTCAGGCACGCGGATTTACGTTTACTCGGAATCACAGTTCGAACTTTTTAACCAAATCTACAGCAAGAACTGCTTACCGCTTGTCGCTCTCAGTGAGACAATAGTTACCATTCATAGCCGTGATGTTTAATTAAAATCAATAAATTTAGCACTCATAATCATCCTCAAAATATGTTTATGTAGCTACCTTATATTTTGTTTTTAATTTATATATCCTAAAACAACTTTTAATATGAAAACAAGTTCAGAATTAGACGAAATTAACTGAATGTTGGTATAATTTGTAAGGTGGGGTACCCGCCAAGATCTTAAGGGTATATAAGTCAACCTTATCTGTAAACCGGTGCACCAGCTGCTTGACAAATAAGGCTTTCTCCTAAGCGTTGGGGAGCTCCTGTAAAAGCCAACTAGTCAAATTATAAAAAGAGCGGATTTGTACTTTGACAGACTTTAGGTCCAACCGGGAATGGCGCTCGAATGAAGGCAAGAGATAGTTATAACTTACACTTACAGGTAGAGGATGACAATGACTCATTATAGCACTAGGACATTTAAATCCCAAGCCAGAGGCAGCGGATATGCGACTCGGACAAGGGCATAGTACGGTCTAGACGGTATAAACGTATCTACATCCCATTCTTTTTGGGTATAAATATGTTCTGCGTTGTAACTTTTAAATACACTCTTCGTGAAAGATCATTAAAATTCCCGTATGCTATGTCTGATACTGACTTAAACCTAATTGAAAAAAATCGCAAAGATACTCGTAAAATAAAAGAGAATGAATGTTTTAGAAATATGACGATACCCATGGATACTATCAACAAAACAAAACTATATTTACAATCAAATAAAATATTTCATTTATTTGCAAACGTACGAGTATACCTACTCGTAGTGGTATCTACATACAATGTGTGATGTAAATTTGTAGGTATAACAATTAAGGGAACTGGATAAAATAACTTGAATTACCTACTTCTTAGTTTGGTATTGCTTAGTAGGTACATTATGTACCTAATCTTATCAAAGGTATATCTACATTCCAAGATATTATCAATAGGTATAAATACCTACTTTGACACCTACTCTAGGTACCTACATAAAATCTCAGAAATATTATAATTCTGTACATTTACCTTTGCCACCAATAACAAACACATTTACGTAAGCAATAAACTCATGTACCTAACTAATATAAATTAAATGTAAATTGCATTAAGTATTTCTATCAACGCTTTTCAGTGATATATCAGCAGATATAGACGCCAAGACCATCTGGCCAATTGCGTATATACATGTAAAAGTAGATTCTGCTGTTCATGTCGATCACACGAAGTCAATAATTATTGTTCAGTCCATTGTTTGAAGGTAGGGGCCTCATGTAATTTGATTTTCTCGGACCGTTTGGTCGGGCACTCGGGATCATCGAAATTTTTTATCCTGAATTTTGCTTAGCAACTTTTTGTCGATCTGTTCTAGTGAGTATTACAAGCGTGCTCTTGTATAAATATAAAAGTGCTTAGCTATATAAATGGAAGTTTATTCTTGCGTCTACGTGATTCTATTAAAAACTGGATTTCTTAATTTTGTTGTAGTGAACTAAATTTCGAATTCTAATGATAGGAAATTTTAATGATTTTCACTTATTTAGTTCAAAAATAATATAATTCTGACAAAATAGATTTTTTAGAATGCAAAGGTTTTCTTATTCTTATTCTAAAAAGAATACACGCAAATATCTAAAATATAAAGTAGGTATATACCTATCTATTATAAATAAAACACCCAGTAGATAATGCATAGTAAATAACTTTCTACTATTTTTTCAGTACGATTCTAGGCCAACCGAACACAAAATACGAGTAGAATAACCAATCTTGAAGCTAAACTAGCCATAAAGTGCATGTTGGCCAATGCTGTAGCGCCACAGCAATAAACTGTTCGACTTTAAAGATCGTAATGGTGCATTAAAAATTAGTTACAGAGTATCTATCGCCCACGAACAGCACCGTAGCGATTCGCTTCCATCAATCGAGTTTTTCGACTTGTTTCAAATTAATCGGGCAGTTACGGTTGATTTCTTTATGTTTTTATTAATAAATAGGAACGTATTTTTTTGTAGATTATCCTCTTTAAAATTATTTCTTCTCAAAGCACTTAAGAACACTGATCTCACCGGTGTAAAAACGTAGGTATCTGTATATAAATGTTTGATTTTGGATCATAGATTTATGAGATCTGTAAAATTTTAGAACGTGTGAAGAAATTTGTGGTCATCCTACTCAATCTACACTGTGTAGTCGATTCGGAGCACGTTCATTGCACTTTACTGCAACATATTGGTATTTGTCTCGCATTCAATACGTTGGCGCCTTTGGGAAGCATCTAGTTTGATGTAATTGGATACGCGATATATTTTATTAATATGTTGGATCATGTTCTCACCAAATATTGGTGATCTGGAGCACGTAATACTACCGTCATTAATTATGATTGACGATAACTGTACGAGTGTTACCATTTCACTGTATAAAGTAGTTATTGAGCTTCCTTTCTAATAAGTTGAAAATAATATAATTCATGTTCTATATTTGATTTATGTTTATAGTCATGAAAATATCAGTTCCTAGTATGATCAAACTAAAGATTTGGGCTTAGCTGAAGTAGAACCAGAGAGACGGACCGGCCTGCCCCGGATATGTAAAACGAAGTGTAGAAACAAAATTAATATTAACCTTCACTTCTCTCGGGAGTTACTTACTCGTATCAAGTATCAATATATTTAGAATTAAATGACATATAAAACGTATAAAATTTAAATTTAATTTTCATTTAAATGATCATTCTATTTGAGATTATGGTAGTAATTGATCTATAGAGCGACTCACGGAAATTTAAAATGTCCTAAGACCTTAATCCAATAATCAGCAAATGCGTAAGATACGCATTTGCTGATGCCTTGCTTATGTTAAAAGTGAATAAAGTTACTGGACGCGTTATATCTAGTAAAACCTCAACGAAAACTTCTGGAATATGCTTCTGGTACGACCAGGAACTTCATTAATCTTCAAGATAATCATTTTTGTAAGCTAACTAGTGTTTCACTCCAACAATGCTGAGGGATTACATCCCTGCTGCGGTTTTCCCAAGCGCCTACAATATGGGGTTCTTCAAGAGGGGCATCAGAAGGTTTCTCCATGGTCGGCAGCGCGAGTGTGACACCCCTGGTGTTGCATAAGTCCATAGGTCACGGTAACCGCTTCCTATCAGGTGGGCCGTGCCGAGCAGTGGTATAAAAAAAAAACAATAAACTGACAAAATATTTTAAATGATAGATATTCTCACATTGTGTTTTAATTGTAGGTACTTTGTAAACAATTCATCTGAAAGAATATACATATACCTATAGCGGCTTAATTTTCTATCCTCTTGTGGAATTATAGTTTATTTCTGCTCTTAATCTGAGAATATTATGATTTCTTTTGCTATTGGCATTGTTCCAGCAAATTAAGGCGGTTTCCAAATTGGAACCGTCTTTGCCCTTTTTCTTTTTCCTTTGGACTTTTTCTTTGGACCTTTGTCTTCGGACATCTGCATTTCTTTATGGAGGGTTTGGACTTTTCGCCTCAAACCTGGATGTACCGCATGGGCTTAAACTGAAAACTTCGCCTGCTACGAGCTTTCTCGCTGCTGTGTTTACATATACTCGCCGAGGGATGCCGTGAGCTTACTTTAATTATATTTTAAATCTAAACTTCCAAATAACCTAAAAATGCATTGGTGACATAAGATCATATTGACCTAGCTTATAAAACTCTAATTTTAAATTTAAGGTTAGATATACATTAGGAATGTATCCTTGCAACTATTTCTAAATGCACACTGGAGTGGACAATAAAACCTTAAACCTCACCGTTTGGTTTCATTTAGCTCACCTCCGGCAGATTAAAAGTTTCCAATCTCCGCTGATTATCCTAGGCATGTGTATCTCCAAGGCGCCCGAACTTTTATGGTAATGTACTTACAAACCAATTTTATTTCTATTTCTTTTAAATAGGAGATACAGAGAAAAAAAAATCATTTTTTTTATTATTACATCTGGCTGTTACACATAGTTATAATAAACTATATAAGCTATGGACTACCGAATACATTGATTGGGAAGTTGTCTAGACAAGCAAAATGAAACAATTCACAAAGTGGGTTTGAAAATTATATTCTGACACTCAATGTTTTTTAATTAAACGAGTAGACTCTCGTGTTCAGTAGGATTTTTGTTTGAAATATTTGATTTCTCTGTGAAATTTATATTTGTGTAGACAATGTTAATATCTATGTGTATAGTAGTGTATAATAGTCGTGATAGATATCTTTTAGAGAAGTAGTTTCCATTTGTATATATATTTTTTAGAAAGGTAGTTGATAAGAACTTGTTGTAGGTAGGTAAGTACTTCGTTCTTGTTAGTGATTTCATCCAGGTTTTATTAAATTCCATAGTTCTACCTAGAAATTGTAGAAATAATGTTTTAACGCCTCTGTGGCGTAGCGGTAGAGCATTCGTCTGCTATGCAGGGGGCGCGGGTTCGATTTCCGCTCAATACAAATATTTGTATGCATGAATAGGTATGTATTTTGCATTGGTCTGGGTATTTCTATGTATAATTTGTATGTATTTACAAAAAAAAGTATCTAAGTATGTTTATCCGCATTCTAGATCCCATAACACAAGCTAGTTAAGCTATACTTACCATGGGTCAAGATAGGGTTACATAGAATGTCGTGGAATATTTTTGTTTTTTAATGTTATCATAAGAGACACAGTAATCCTTATAACTTGAAACTGACAATGTATTTGTTTATCAGTCTTAATTTTTCAAAATTAACGTGCACTTGACTCCAGCTATCTCTAGTTATAAGAGGGTTAGGCCACAGGCCACGTCGCTGACTTGGTGGGTACCGATTGATAGATCACACTAATGTACAAGTGCTAAGAAAAGTCGATAACATCGATAATATATGATTGGTGATAGGTGGTAGTAGACGGTCTTCTCATCTTGAAAGATGATTTAAACTTTACATTTATTCTAAATTCTGATAGGTGATAAGGCCATTTATTTACAGTAAAATTTATTAAAATTTAAATCAGTTCAGGTGGGATTCGAACCAGCGCTCTTTCACTTACAGGGGAAATGCTCTGACCACTGAGCCAAATTTTCGATCAATCCCTGTTGCATCTAAAACTAGTACTTTGGAGCCCGTAATCTTACACTTTTTCTATCTGATAATGCCTATCTTGGTTATTACGAAAGCGACTGTTGTCAGACTTCTCAAACAATAAGGTAAATACCTACTTATGGAAACATTAACAGTACAACTGACATTCCAAAATCAATATTCATGCTAGGCTTTATACAATTCTTTAAGGTACTACAGTAATTTACTAAGAACAATTAATATTCAAACATTCAGCGAGTCACCAGACGAACTTACACATATTATACATACAAAATGCGAGCTTATCCATCGGACGGAAACCCCCTCCCGCCAACACGAGATCCGACTCTCATTGTAATGCAAATGTGTCCGCTGTCTGCCTCCAAATTACCCCTACGGTCAAGCAAGAGTCGCCCGATGACCAGACATTAGAACCCTCCCTTTTAAAACAAAATCGTCCCCACATTCGTAGTTTTCCACCGCATATTACACAATATTCACCCTTAATTACGGAGAATAAGGAATAAAATTGCTTAAATAAGTAGTGTTGGACAGTCACAACCATATTTCATAGCAGATATAGTGTTATGAGAGTTGCTAATGTGATACTACGAGTCGTAGAAATGGCGTAGCAATTGTGTGGACGATAATTAAGGGCACTGCGTAGCGTTAAGTGTCGCAATGATATAGTGTAATGTCTTACGATTTTGTCGATGACTATACATTGCACATTATATTACGTGGATATTTTACTTCTATTTATAAATACGAAAGTTTGTATAAATCGATTACTGTTTGTTACTCAATCTGGCACGATTGAGTAATAAAAGGCTGATTGGATCTAGATGACAATTGTTACAGAGATAGAAAATCGAACATTGTAAAACTCATCGGGATATGTGTCATGTTTATTATTTTTGCTGAGTAACCGATATTTCGGCGCTGTCACAAACGCAATGATCACGGTATACACCGTGATCAATGGAACATTGGCTACTTTTTATCTCATTTTTTAAGTAGATGTAGCTGCAAGCAACATCACTTAATTTGCATAGAATATCAATATTATGAGAAAAACGAATTTCAATAAACAAGTTTAGCATGGACTGAATTAAATTGTAATAAAAATGCAATTATAAAGATTTAAGGTCAGTTTAGAATAATTTATTAAATATAAATGTACGTGTATTAAATTTATCTAGAATAGCTAAATTGTAGGTCGTATATAAATTTAAATACCTATACATATTAAAATACTACACTCGTAGGTATACATATTAGAATACAGCTTCACTCGTGTGAAATACCTGCAAAACCCATTCCCGCGTCCCTCACGAACCTATTTCCCGAATAAAAAGTAGCCTAGCTATTCTATACTATAGGTTATCTAATATTGTGTAAAATTTCATTCGGATTCATTCAGCTGTTCTGGCAGGTTTCAGTGACAGACCTCTACCTACGTGTTTACTGAAATATGTACCTACCTATCTTACTAAAAAATATATATTTCAACCCACTTTTAATCCTTTTAAATACTAAGGTAAGACAACCTTATGTGTTAAATGGAGAAAGTACATAAATAAGTAATACTTATTCCATATAATTGTGATCAAGCAGAGTGGCACCCCAATTTGTTCATTTAATGCGCTATTTCGGTCAGCATCCTTTTGACTAGCGGACACCTGAAAAAGTTCCTTTGTGCACAAACTGGTTGCTTCATCTCGTTTCTCAGGGAGAATTAGATGCGCCTGAACACTTAGGTAGGTACTTCATAGAATAAAATATATTAATATAAATGCAAGCATTAGTAGGCAGCTCGCAGCCAACGTTCCTTGTTTTCTATTGGAGGTACTGGTTCTTGGAAAGTTGAGGAATTTAATTATACTTTTGTACGTAAATTATTGTTGAAATATGGGTTGGTTGTGCTTTAGAATTAATATAAGATTCAAATGTGTTGGTACAGTTGTTTGACCACGACTACTTGAATATTTGTAGGTACAGTCAGCTGCAAAGAAAAGGATTAAATATTTTCATGTAAGTATTGCAGCTCAGCATTATTTGAATTAAACTTGGTATCATAACTTCTAATACCTATAAAAACTTAAAATAAATGTCTTGTACATGCATTGATGATGGTTTGAAAAAACTTAATCCTTATGTCGTTTTGGGGGTACTATTTTCAGTGCTTATCTACTTCTTTGTTCCTATACCTATCGTTTCGTCTACCCCTTTTTTGCAACCGTATATACAATAGGTAATCTGGCTACTTGCAAGGTTTGCAATTTTCTCTGGATAGTAGCTAACTATAGTAGAGTAAGAAATGGATATTTTCTTTTAAATAAACTTTCACAAAATAGCTGGCCAGTACAAAATCTAGGTACTAAACAAAGATAAAACAAAAACGAGGTGTTTAGTTCAGAGTCTCTCCCTTGAGCATACCGGGAACACTCCCAGCTTCTTCGCAATTTCACAAAATGCGATGTACACCTATATTCCATATACATTGTTATCTGTACTACACCGTCCAATTTAAAATGAAACCCCACCCTCGAATATAAATGTTGGGGATATAGAGGATTAAAGGAGAACCGAAAGTCCATATTTAAATGGTTAAGTTACAGTAGACGGAAATAACTAGACAGACAAAACTAAATTAGAATATTCTCTAGAGCTTTAAGCTTCCGCTAATGCATCTAGAAGTTACAACGGAGCTACGCTAAGTTTAATTATAATTCTTAGGTATATTCTTGTGTTGTTCATGTTCATAATGTGTGAAATTAACGATCGTTCTGCAAATAAGATTTCTAAAACGACTTTCTTCAAATTATGAAGACAATTTCGTTAACAGATAAATAAGCCGCTTAAACTTGTAATGACTTAATAAAGAAAGTTAACATTAAATTATGTTTGCGTAGGTACCTACTGCAACTTGCAATTTATTTTACTCAAACTTTGACTATTTCTCTTGATATTCGTTTCTAACAATCTAAATTAATTAAAATACTTGTAAAGTGAAATAATACTATCGATAAAACTAGTTGGATATTTCTATCAAATATGATTAATATGTACATAAATATAAACTTTAAAACATAAAAAACTAATTTAACTAATAATGTGATGAACACTTATTGAATGTACGTCGCACCTAGATAATAGATCGTTATAGGCATTCATATATCAACAGATTTGTAAGTAGAAGAATTTCTATTTAAAGTGACTCCCAAATCTCGTCTGTTCTGTCTACAGTGACCTCTGTCAGCCGCCATGCGCCAACATCAGACAATACCGAATGCATAAAATTCCATAAATTTATAGAGATCAACTTTAAATGGTTATTGGCATTCGTTCTACAGACAAACTGCGGGCGGTATTATGTAAGCAGACTATATCGATTTATTTTATCCGAAACTGCCGCAATTATGACATTAATTCAGTTCATAACAGCCATCAATGTTCATAGAAAACGTTTGAATCAAATAACTTTATCCGGAGAGCCGCGTGAACGAGAGCGTATTTGGTCGATACACATTTTTTTAGTCTTGTTGATATTGGAAACCGGTAAAGGTGTGGGAAGATCGCCGAATGAGGCGGCCGTGCACACTCGATCGAGCACAGAATGTAAAACGTATAGGTATATATGCGAACCCGTTGTATGTCTATATCTAGAGAACACATAGAGGTAACGTAAGCCTTGTAGAATGCAAGCTGAACCAGTTTTGTAGATGGTGCAAGTCTCCACATTCTGTATTGGAAGGGTAATTATTTTAGTGGTTTAACATTGCAGTCAGCTCAAAGATTATCATAGTCTTTATTAACATTTAATTTTAATATACTGTACGAAAATAAGTTATGTTGTTTATTTTTATTTCTCTTGTGCAAGGAATTGAATGTTTTTGTTGTACATTCTAAATATAAAATTCGATAACTTTTATACAATGTTGCATGTCAAAATGAACGAGTCAGGTGTTTAATGCTTTTAAAGGGGCATATTTTCATTCATCTTAAATAAAGTACAGTTATTCTGACATGTCAGAAGCTTAACATTCCTCTAAAAGTGCTTTTTTGTATGTTTTTCATACGAATATTTGGTTGACATGTGTTTACGTTGGTACTTACGTATCTATATTGGTGATAATAATTATTTACCCGCCTTAGATTTTTAATAACATTGAAAACGAATTTTCTTTTATCAAGTATATAATTAGTAGGTGTATGAACCTACGTATTTTAGTCGCATAAGCTGAAGGGGATTAATTCATAACTTCGTGTCTACCTTCAAAAATCGTATTATCCGCTGAGGTAAGACGGTTCGAGTTGAAAACGCCATTAGCTCGGTAGGTAACGGGAAAGGGCTGAATTTGTGGCGGACACGGGCTCATTAACTGACAATCTCTTTAAATCACTTGTAGATCCTCCCTGTGGACCTCCCTTGGGTTATTACCGAGGGTGGCTCCCAAACGGTTGGAGGTATTAAGAAATTTTAGCTTTTGGGATAGGTATACATAGATACTTTACATAATGGTCTGGAGGATAATTTTTTTCTTAATTACAAAGATAGACGGCGGGATTAAGTTAATATTTTATTGCAGCTTAGGTAAGTATCTGCTATAGATACGTATGAATTTCCTGACACTTTGCAGAATTCACCAAAACTAATAGCAACAGATAGTCAATACGTGGCCATGTAAGAATTGGAATAGGGATAGAGCCCGTAAGACGGCAATTGGCTCAAAAACTATTACGTGGCGCCGAAAACAATGATTGGGGATAAAGGCGTGATTATATGTATGTATGTAGGTATATAGGTACCTAGGTATGTATGTAAAGTGAATATTTAAAAATCTGTGACGTTTATCTACAGATTTTTAACTACTTAATTACTAAGAGTAATAAATAGTACCTACTTTATTTGTACAATAAGTTTATAATATATTTAGACCACCCCATCTCTTCCCACGCGGTGTCGTATAAGGCGACTAAGGGATATGGCTGCTCAACATCAGACAGATATATACAGCCCAGACACAGCCTCAGATGCATGTCTCGAGTCAACAATAGTGCCCGGAATAAGGAAATAGGTTCACCTCCTATTACGTGGGACCGAATATAATGATTGGTAAAATGTAGGTGTTAATTCACCTCTGCCTAACCCTCCGGGGATAAAGGCGTGATTATATGTATGTATTTAGACCAGTTATTAGCCCAGACACAGCCTCAGATGCATGGCTCGAGTCAACAATAGTGCCCGGAATAAGGAAATAGGTTCACCTCCGATTACGTGGGACCGAATATAATGATTGGTAAAATGTGGGTGTTAATTCACCTCTGCCTAACCCTCCGGAGATAAAGGCGTGATTATATGTATGCATGTATTTAGACCAGTTATTACAATAAGGTTATTAAAATGAACCTTCAAAGGGTAGCCATATCGCTTGACGTAATTTCTTCCTGGTTACCTTAGCATAGACTTGTGCAAACAATACCTAATACTTATGTCAATTACAAAAATATTAGATTATCTAATCCCAAGTATACCAACACACTTCACAGATATATGTTTCTTCATTTTAGAATGTTAAATATACTACAGCACTTCCAATAGATACCAACATAATTCTTGCCATTTTGTCAAACTAAAAGCATACCGTGACTATTCTCATTAAGTTCAAATATCGTATAACATAACAAGCTTCAGTGAAATCATTACACCACCCAGTTACTAAAATAAGCTATTTAATAATAAACCATCAAATAGCACACCAATATGAAATGGTCCATTACCTTGAGCCCTAACATATTTATTACGTTTTACCGCGCACCAAATAAACAAACTTCGACCCGTGTGTTTATATAAGCAGCATCAACCATGTTGCCTCTTACCCTCAACTTAAGTCAGTAAATATTACTAACATGCATGTCGACCATAAAAACTAATTTAAGAACATAAACTTTACATTGTCCAATAGATTTGCTTGCAAGTGTTCGCTTCTCATCAAATTTAATCACTCGTAACAGCTCAGACAAAGCGAGTCTAGAATCTCTACAACAGCTAACTACCGCACGAACGCACGTAATGTTACCACGAACAATATACTCTTTCTTGCCTTGCTATATTATTTAACGGCCGCGAATTTTATCTCGTTGCTTCAACGCTGAAAATAAACACGAAATATTTACATCCTATTTGCATTCGCTTAAACGTTTTCGTGTTGAATTTTCGACTTTATTATTTAGGACATAATGAATATGATATACCGGTTCATGTTTGCGTACATATGTTGAAAGTATTACTCGCAAACATAGGGTCTCGCTGTGTAATGTCGTGTGTGAGTCCACAGTTTTATGGGGAAACGCCGCGTCGCTGGTTTTGTTCGGTGATTTTAGGATTTTTTCAAACGCTTACTATTATCGATGTAATATTCTTTTCTGCAAGAACATTGAACCAGTTGTAAGAAGATAGAATACGCAGGTGTCTTGTATGATCTAAAAAGTCGAAAATTGTAATATATTCAACAGTAGGTAAAACTTTTTAATCAGGTCGATAAGTCACCCAATTTTGTAGCATCTTAACTCCGTAACGAAGATAATTAGTTAACCTCCCTCTCTCAGGAGAAGGAACTTTATTCACTACGCACATGAATACTAAGTATCTAATTTTGATTTTTTAACAAAAGGCAACGAGGATTCGAGTTCTTCTCATCGATTCCAACCCACACGGTTCCGGTCGCAGCTAAACTCGCCGAGCGTTTTTAAAATCCCCAACTGAAACCGACCAACATAACCAAAGACCCCTGTAGTAGGCGGCCAATATAAAAACAGTATCCAAAGCAATGGCGGGTAAGTGTCAAAGGGGATCATATTAAGTTGGATACGTTATCTGCAGCAGGTAGCAGAAAGCTAATTGTGTATTCTTTCCTCGCTTCCAGCGTCCTTAATCTGCTCTGTTTGCCCCCACCCTCAGCCAACCCCCGAATGCCGCGCCCCAACTAAGCGGAAAGTTTTAAAACACTGTATTTATGTAGATTTTAGGCACTTGTTTTTATTGCGCGAATTAGTTAAATTGCATGGTAACGATGCTGTTCAAGTTCTGCTCTCGAATGAAAGAAAACGAAACGTGTTACAGCATAGATATTACGAAAACTAGTAACTACGTAGGTAGGTACCTACTTACACTAGATAAACTAAACAATGTAGTCTCTTTAAAAATCGATTTGATCTTATATCAGCATTCAAGCCATTTGCGAAACTATGTTGTTAGGCTCGGATGGAGCAATTGAGAGCTTTATAATCAAAACTATAAAACATAAAATTTCCCACTTTGTTTTAACAAGGTGTAATCGACACAGAGTTTACCTTAACCATTTATTATACTACAAAGTTCTGCTATAAAAAACAAACAGGGCTAATAACATCAAATGGCGACTCGCTTCTGAGTAAATACTGCTTACAATTCCGTTTAACCTAACAAAATGTCAATTTAAGGGGGATTACACTCCATTCTTGCGCGCGTGCGATAACCATGACTTGATGGCGTACAACTTACAATATTAACAAGTAAATTTAAGTAGATGCCTTTTGTAGGTAACCGTACACAGATAATCAAAGTATGTTGGTATGGTACAGCGCAGCTTACCCAAACATAATGCGGTGGGACCCAATAACGGAGGCAGCGGTGGTGAGAAGAAAATTGCTTGGATAAATTTGCATTTTTATTGAAATTTCCACTCTTGGTCGCGGATGAAACTATGTCTCTAAATACGTACTCCTTAAGCTTTGTATAAGCGTGTTTGTAGCGGGGACGCTGCGAGCGTGTGTGGGAGAGCATTCAGGGGGGCATAGAGACGCTCCGCATACCTCTCTAGTCGCTACCAATCACTATCGATATTATTCTAAATTAATCCTCGTAATGACGGCTTTGACAATTACCAGGTAATTGGAAAGCAATAAATTTACACTTTATGATAGTTTTAATGAGACTACTGATATTATACTTCATTAATCAATGATTTTACATTGACAGACTATTTAAATTATTTACTAATCACGAATGTATCTCGTGCTTTAGTAAAAGAAGTTTGGTAAAGTATCATGTCGATGTTGGTTCAACCCTTGCGCGGCCGGCAGACAATTGCTATAGAAGTTTGTACCTATAGGTATGTAGTTGACTTTAGGGAAGGGATCATAATAGGAAATTTTCTCTGGCGAATATGCGCACAGTGTTCGATACCCTTTTCACTTGTATTGTTTTTATTTTCCAACCCTAATGAAAGAACTTGCCTCTTCTGTATTGCAATTTCAATATATTGGCTTAGCAACATTCTTTTTGCCACGTATTCTGTACTTTTTCGTTTCGGATATAGTTTAGATATAAAATCTTAGGATATTGAGCAATAGATATAGACGGCATTCAGTAACAAAAAATAAAGGATTTTTCTCTAAGAGGTTTGGTATTCCTGCTTTAGAGTGAAACTATTTATTACAATACAGCATGAGAATAGACCTGCAATTCACATAAAACTGCAGTATGTCCTTATTTAAAGTTGTACTTTAACTGGTTAATATCACAGTAACACAACTAAAAACTAAACTGATGGAAATAAAACTAAAACAAAACGAGAGTTTTATAACGGTGATCTTTCATAGCGTTTCAATGTATTTTTTTGTTAAAAAGAATATCAAACGCATTTTTACAACGGCAAATATATTCGAACTTAGTTATTACTGCTATATATAGAGTAAAACGCGTTAGTTCATGACACAAATAATATATATGACAACTGGAAGCAAATACCGATACAAGATTTATGCCCCGACAAACAAGGGCATGAAAAATAAACTTTTTGTTCATCAGCTGTAAATGTCTCCACAAATTGACCATAAATTTCTGCTCTATTAAAATTTATAACCCTCAAAACGTTTATTGTAACATTACGTAACTTGGTAACCCTTCCATGGTCATAAAACAATGCAGGCAACACGGGCCATGCGAAAAAAAAATTCAAAGTTACATAACACCTGATATTTAAGGCCATATTCGCATGACAAAGTGTATTCGATTTTATGACACAGGGGCAGTGTTTTACGATCTCTTATCGAATCAAAAATTTTCTCCAGAACAAACAAATGTGTAACTTCTATAAAGAGCTAATTTGAATTACAACCAACACGATAGGATTCCCTGGTTATACCTTTCTTTGTTTTTGTTAACTGAAGGCTCTTTTTGTTTTAATACTGTCATAAAAATATTAATTGTTATTAACTGTCAACTTTGTAAATCTTAACCCTTGTAATGTTAACTTATCATTCCTATCAATGGTTGTAAGAATTTCGTGTTGCATATAAACTTTATAGCTTAACACAATAATTAAATGTGTAATGGGTGATTAGCGTACTTTAGTACTTATAAAAGTAAAGATTTTTCGTAGATTCCACCTTGGTTGTTGAATACCACACCGAAATGTTATGGTCAACGCGATCACTTGATAGGAAATCCTTTGACAGCCCATACGTATTTTCTTTTTACTCAAGATAAAGCAAGCACCGCTCTGAGAAGATAAAGAGGAGAAATCGACCGCAACTATATAAAGGTTTGCGGCGATAAAAATACCGTGTTTATTTGCACGTCCTACATCAGTTCCCTTAACCTGGAAAACTGACTTAAACGCGTGTGGAGCGATAAACGAAAATAAATCTCATAATGAAAGATATACGACCGATTTTCCATCGTAACATTTCTTTCAATAATGATGTTTTTAAACTGTCTACAAGTTGAACTTACATTTCCCAGTATCAGTAAATTCGGATCCCAATCTTGAATATTTTTTTCCTAAATTGTGATTTAAAAACGCTGCCGATGTACATTTTTTTTAATCAAGTGTTAGGGTGAGTTATAATCCACTTTACTGTTGGGTTTCCAGGTGGTACATTACATCAATTATAAGTTAAAAGGATTAAGCTCTTAATACTCCTTCAATATAAATATTTTCCTTTGTTTACAGCCTAAGATAAGAATGTTTATTATTTGAATCTTTTCTCACCAACCAACTACAAAATCAGATTTATTTATGTAGTTTGCACGAGTTATAGTTATAGTAAACAGTATTCAATTTAACGTATTCAATGTTACTTTGCCGAAAGTTATATATTTATAAGAAGCTCGTATAACATTTGAATAGCTTCGATATTGATATTTGCCCTATTCGCCCTTCGTAAAAATGTGCAATGTGGCTATCGTAAACTGATCCACTTTACTATTACGAATGCGTTTTAAAAGCAACATGGAACTTCACATATTATGTTTCTTCAGTTTAAATGGCCCCCTTGCAAGTGCGACAGAGATGAACCTAAGTATTTTGTAAACCAAAGGTTTCTCCACTGTCACGTATTTTGAATGGACTACGACAACAGTCACGTTGGTTGAAATTTTCTATTAATTGTAATTTTTAGTGCTTTTTGACGATGTCATTCTGTAGTTAACGTGATTTCGTATACCTATCTTATTATCAAGTAAGCAGGTAAATACAATCAGTGTATTTGACAATGTTATGAGATATAATAATGTGAGGATCAAAATCTACTTTAAAATTAACGATTTGTTTGTATGTGACTAATCCTACACAGATGTTGCAAAGTGGCGGTGTTTGTCGGTTTGTTGCGTCTGCCACTGCCGTTTCATATCTAGCCAGAATATACACAAATTTATTCTTGTCCTGTGTTACTCCCGCCCTGGAGTCAATTATTCTCTGAATACAGACTCATTCATTTTTATTTGGGAAATAAAACCGATTCAAACGCTAATATAGAACCGTCGATTTGGGTGCGAAATGTATGCTAATACCACCAACGTACTGTATAATTAATAGGCATTTCTATTGCAGAATCCGTAAGTCATACATATACCACCCTAAGTTTATACGACAACAATAAGGGTTATCTTACAATCTAATTTGAAATTCTGATAGAGAATACGATGAAAAATTCAATAATTCGATGTCCAAAGAACGAAAGTGAATAAAAAAACGGAAACAAGAACGCACTGTGTTTAATCAGTATTCAGAACGCGCCGCTATGTCCACAGCTGGGATATTTGGCAAGGGGACAAATCCTGCGGTCGGTCACCAAAAATTTCGGGCGGTTCGGCACTGTATCGTCACGTCCCGATCCCTGCTGACGGCACGACGGCTTTACAGCGCGATTAACGACATACATTACGCAAGGAATGAACATCAGTGATCTCTCGACCAAAATAACTCGCAGAAGTATTCTGAGCACTGATTTATTGCGCTCTATGATGCTTCTGTGTATTACTACGATCGCTCACCCAGTTTTGAAACAATAAAAGCAATAAAATGGTCAAATTAATAAAAAGTATAGCACACATAACAGTAACGTCTATATAAATAACATTCTCGTTTGTTATACACTTAAAATTTGCTCGATCAATTGTAGGAGATCGCAACTAATCATGCCAATAAAGTGATGCCTCAGACGCTTCTATTGTCATAAATAAACTCATTATTTAGAATGGACGGCGACTCGGTCAAATACCTGTGTTTTAAATCAAATGCAATGTATTCGGGGGCGATTTGTTCGACCAAAATGGCTCCTTTGTTGAGTCTAATAAATAATTTAGTGGTTGGTCGTACGATCCAAGAATTCATACTCTGTTGAACTTCTGTAAATTTTCATTTGCAGTAGCTACATGAAGATGCACTGATATTATTCATGAAGTGATTTTTAAGTGGGTAGTGACATCAATATAACGATTAACGTTCCATATAAATGCATGACTATACTTGAAATGAAGATAAAGCATTATTTATTCAAAAGTTCATCAATATAGGTATCTGTACTCAACCTCACCTTGACGACAAAAGAGTACACCAGAAGTAAATGAAATAATATAGGTACCAAGATTATTATCCTTACGATAAGTATAATTTACTTACATTTATGTTGGCAGTTTCAGAAAACAAAGAGTGTAGTACATTTAAAATGTACATTCGATTGTGGACAAAGAGAGTAGGTATATTTAAAATTAAAAAATAGAGTTGATTTTTATCCCACCTCCCACGTTTTACGTTGACGTGAAGCTACATTTACGCATTGTCGTAAGAAATAGTGTTTGTTTTAGTCAAAACTAGTGTCTACTTATCGATAATTTAAAATTAAACATTAGGTATATTTGCTATAAAGTTGTTATAATTTCACAACTATCATAAAATCCAAGTATAAACAGCGGCGTGAGTATCATCATATTTATCATAAAGTATTAGAATGATATAATATATGATTACACAACATTCTTTACCACAGACTTATCTTTCCTATTCAGTTGGACGATAATATTGTGTTGTCTAATAACTTGTAGATAAGCACAAGTAACGCGCTGTCACTAGCCAGTTTAAATGTTCGTCTAATTCGAAACATAAATGGCTTATTCCATTTTCTTGAGAAACAGGAATCTAATCCCGGAATAAAAAGAAGTACCTAGGTCTATGTGCTATTCCAGACTATAATGTATTTCTGTACCAAAATTCATTTTCGTAGTTTATGCGTGAAAGAGTAACGAACATTCATCGACGACCTGTCTGTAGGTAATGGTGGCTGTTCAAATGGCTATTTCACAAACAATTGCCATGTGTAGACAGCGCAATTGACAAAAAATTGGCCTTATTGCTTATTTGACAAATATAGCCAAAACCAAATACGTACATTTGACAAATTATTAAGTTTTAACTGTAGACAAAATGTGACAATTCACATATGAGACCTCTTTGAAGGGGACACTTTTTTATGAAGTAAATTGTATTTGTTTGTATTTAGATATTTTTCTGCACGTCGAATATTTTGCCAAATACAACAAACGCCTAATAACAAACACAAACAGCCATGTGAAGTGCTACCATAAGGACTAGCGATGGAGCTTTCGACTGTCAAGTCAAAATTCACGGGTTCATTTCCTCTCAAATTATCTATGACTGGATATTTCTATCTATAAAATGTATAGGTGTTTATGTTAACTTCGGGGTCTAGATAGATTCATGTAAAGTCATAAAAATGTTTATTTATTTATTCATCCATCCTCACAAACAACAGTAGAATAAAAAACCGTATCTAAAACATCCTTACTCTTTGTCAGAATGCGTGTTACTAATAAAGTACGACAGCGGAGTGGCGGTTACGTTTTTTGTAAGCGAAATTCTAGGTTAAATGGTACGACGTGTAGATGTTGACTAGATAGTGTAGCAACCTACATGTTGAGTTCAGCGACCCCGCAAGGCCGGAATCCGTCATTCGTGGGTCAAGGTCACGTCGCCTCATGTCACACGTCACGAATATCTGCATCTGTGATCGTCTACATTGATACTCGTACTCTGTATGCATTCCTGTGCGAATGCCAACCTTATTCCATGGTGTTAAGATGTAAATATGAGGCTGGTGCATCGACCCCGCTCTATGGTTTCAAGATGTTACTTTCATTGGTATTTGAGATGTTGATATACTTAGGTGTGTGTTATGTAGGTAGTTGTTTGTTGGATTTCTTTTTAAAGTTAAGTAAGATATTTGTTTCTTTTTTCATTTTATCGTTAAGTAAGAAAACGTACATACAGACCAATATCTTATTAGATAGGTATCGAAGTAGAAATTCATATTAGTTAGATAATCAACGTCCTAGTTCTTATTTCGTATGATACAAATACACTTGAAATACATATCTACTAAACTTGCCTTATAATAAATAAATCTTCTATTTTACAACAGCGCCATCTAGACTCATACTAAGCACTCTACCTTGTAATAGGTATACCTATCTAGATGTTTAACCCTGCTTATCTTTTAACATTTTTACCTACATATGCATGCATGAAATATTTACACTGACTGAAAATCGATCCTGTGATCTTTAATGGACCTAAAAGTCGAGCGTTCTACCGTCGTACAACACAGGTCGTCAATAAATAAATTTTATACCTTACGGTTTATTTCAGACAGTAGACAGACCTAAATTAATTTACACATATTAACCTTTATTCATAGCAACGAGATCGCTTCTAGATATTCATAAATATCTGTTAAAAATAGGGAGATGCAATCAATATAGTACGTAGGTAGGTACATGAATATACCTAAAGACAGTAGGGTGTTGGTTCACCCACTTGACTCCCTACACCATATCCACACGAGTTGTTGCCGGCCTCGATCTTAATGGTGTGGAACCCCCTTAATGTGTTTTCACAGAAGCATCGCTTCATCAGTGTGTGCCGGCCTATATATATCTATGTATTGCTAAAAGCGTGAATAGACGCTCTTTCTCAATGAATTTAGTGATTGAATAGCAATTACGTTTGGTTTGAACATTACTTTGATTTATAAGCTACTAACCAATGGATGGTGTATTTTTTCTATACTACTCAGGTGGCAGACAAGAACACGACCCACCTGAGGGGAAGTGGTTAAGTAAGGTGTAAGTGGACGTATACAACACCAGAGGTCTACATTAGTGCTGCTGACCCCATTGTGTAGTCGTTTGGGAAAACCACAGCAGGGAGTTCATTCCACAGCTTGAGCGTGTGTGGGATGCAGTAGGTAACCTTTCATACCGCAGTGCGCACTCTGTATCGCACAATGTCTCTTTATTTAATTTTTATTTACACAAATAGTGCTACAAACTAGATAGAGTTTGAAATACTTATAGAGTTTGTTGGTACCATTTTTTTTTATTTAATTTTTTTGCACAAACAGATAAGGATTGTTACAAAGGCCGACTCAATGCCACAGGCATTTTCGACCAGTCAATCTCAGGATGATGCAGAGATATTTATATTAAAAGTAGGTGCACGAAGTGTTGTGGTGATAGTTCTCTCAGTTTGGTACACAAATAATAATTTTATATAATAAAAAATTAATAAAAAATAAATAAAAATATTAATTAATTAAAAATAAATAATTCAATATTAGCAAATAAGATCATACCTAATATAGACCTGAGTAGGAACTACACGTGTGACGTACCTAGTTTCACTTAATAGTGAATCAATTGAACGTCTAGTTCATAATCATAGAAAACCATCCCGCTGAAACATTTACATACATGTATAGTAACTGCAAAATGAATATATATTGCTTACACTGTAAAAAGTCATCACATACGCCATAAGGTAAGGGATGTCATTTAGTAGCTATTCTGCGTGAAGATTAGTTTGAAGTTCTCTAAATTCAACCTTAGACAAAATGTGGACTTGGCTTTTTCGTTAGGTACTCAAGACCTATTGGCACAAAATTAAAATACCTAGTAGCTAGTTCAATTCGGTAGATACTATCAACATTTTACGCATTTAAATGCTTCTGGAAATACTAAATACTTAAATAGGTCTATTAAGAACATAACCTACCTACCTCATTGCCAGTTATTCAAGTCCTTGGGTACTTACACGCAATTGATAAAACTAATTGCGATTAAAATCTTTAATTCATAAATCTTATAAATTATTTAGTAAGTGCCCAAAGGTATAAATGGTACCTAACTGTGAAAGAACTGAGTATATTTCGAATATTCCCACAGCATTTTACTTCAAGAACAGTATTTATAGAAACAAAAAAGGGAATATCTAGTGTATAAATTATATAGAAAAGAAAAAAACACAGGCAACACACCTATACTATAAATCGATTAAAACTTTTGACAGCCAGTGAGGCAGAACCTGATTATAATCATAAATTGGCGATTTTAAATAAAAATTATACGTACACCGGACCAATCCATGAACTAATCACATAAATAAGGGGAACAACAGATGGTGCGTACCCTACGACTCAGCTCCACCTACATTTATATTCGAAATTTCATATTTTACAACAATAAATTTTAGAAAAAAAAAGAACAAAAAATGAGGAACAGTTGTCGGCGTCACAAAGACGTGATATAGTTGTTAGGCGGAGTGGTCAGGTGGTCCTTAATTATTTAAGATAAAAATATGATAGTACTTCATTAAAGGAGTCTCTGGCATTTCTTTTTAATAAATAATATCCAGCGACGCTTCATAATGACTAAACAATGAGTTATGGTGACACTGCTTCGTATAGATTAAGCCCGAAAGAGTATTTAGTACATCGATTGGGATTAGTTATATTCTATAATTATACTAGCTACGCATTTTATGTAGATGGCTATCTTCGTATTTTATTAACAGCTGCTTGCGTACCTACCTAATTAAAAAAGTAGTTGTGTGGTGGTTTGTTCATCCTACTTTGAAATTAGAACCATATTTTAACATTTATAATAACTAACTGAAGATAAATTTTAGATGTTTTAAAAAATAATTAATTAATTACCCACCAGTGTCTATATAGACAAAGGAAAGTCTTAGTAATAATTATACTTACCTACCTAGTTATAAGTGCCTACCAACTTTCTAGGCGAAGGTAAAATCTTAACAAGTACTCGTATTTGCTTGTTTTACTTTTTTGTCTATTTATTTAATTAATTAGCTTTTCTCTATACTTGTTAACTTTCAAGTTATTCAGAGATAAATAAGTACCTAAACAAAATTGAAGTAGGTACGTGTCCAATACCTAAGCAATGTACAAAAATATCCTTTTATCATAGAAGTATATATTTAATGTCCTTACGCCTGATTCCCTTCGGGATAGGAAGAGACAACGGTTCGCAATCTGCTCCTATTTCTTACACACTTCTCTTGTCATTACACTTTCCATGCAAATTCCATGGGTTTCAACCTACC
Source organism: Eilema griseolum (assembly GCA_963662185.1). Classification (NCBI taxonomy): domain Eukaryota; kingdom Metazoa; phylum Arthropoda; class Insecta; order Lepidoptera; family Erebidae; genus Eilema; species Eilema griseolum. The sequence goes on along the minus strand of OY759242.1, from coordinate 15,838,356 downwards.
TACTTTACAAGCTTTATCATTATTGACCCATTCTACTAAAATAATTTATCGAAATATAGTACGTACTACTTTATAGGTCTTACGGTCTTCTACTTAGGTAGGTACCTAGTACGAGTATATAGGTAGGTAATTCACATTTTATATTGGGTAGATAACTACTGGTCCTCCTTCATTTGAGTTCCCCGGTTGCATAAACTTACACTTTGGAGCCCGAGGCCAACACTCCTACTCGTGCTCTTTCCAGAAATGCCTTGGTTGGTTTTTATGATAGGAACTGCCAAATGACAAAACAGTTTTTATTTTTATTCATTTATTACATGTATAGTCAGCGTTAGAACGATCGAGGTTTAAGAGCAAATCAAATTGTTTTATTGATTATTGTACTATTGTCAGAAGTAGGTAAAGGTTTGTACCAAAAATCAGAACAATCATTCAAACAGGAAGGGGGCAAACAAAGGTATTAAGATTATTTTGAGTACCTACTTTGTTCGTCAAGATTGACTTATGATGTTCATAAGATGTAGATACAGTCACCATCAGACACCAATGTACCTATTAACATAACCCCACAAAACCGTATAAACGGTTTGACAGTGGTTTCAGGAAAATTGATTAGTGAAGCTCCATATACCCAAAGATAAAAATTAAATTCCTTACTGTTTTACCAGTAAAACAGTCTGAAATCCTAGACGTAAAATAGACTGAAAAAACTAACAACATTTTAGATAATTTTAGAGATAGCTAGATACCTAATTACTGTACTTACCGACAAAAAAAGTGGCTTGCCTAGCGTGTTATAAGTATAATTTGCTATGTAATATAATATTAGATGTTGTTAAGATATGCAAATGCGAGATTATAGAATGCTAATAAATCTAGACTAGAACACCTCAACGTATAGGTACATGCTTAAATAGCATGTTAAACGCGTCTGCAGCAATTATTATATACACAGACATATCTAAATAACTGTACCTACCTAAATACATTGGTGCAAAATTTATATCTAGGTATTTATTAGGATCTATTTCGAAGCCTATAATCACGAACGGTTTAACAGGCATCTAAATTAGATACGATCTTAAATATTTATTACAGGACGTAAAACTGAATTGTTAGTTACACTTCACTTAAACTGTTGCCTACCTATCATTACATACTATATAATATTACTAATAATTTAGTTCAGTTGTCGTTGAGCCGGCCGTTTGTAGAAGTACGTACCTACATAAATTCCTTTAACTGGAAACCCTTTCTATGTCAGATGAAGTCAACCTACAATGTTGTTCACTCATTACCTAGGCTTAGGTATGTTGTTACATTTTAAGGCTTTTACACAACTACCTGAAATTACATGCATATTTGTTTACTGGATGTAAAATGGGAAGAGTTAGAGCACTAACACAAAGGTGGGCAATATTTTCAAATATGATGGAGCAAAATATGTAGGTATCTCAAGTAAAACCTGCATAGATATAATCACGCATTTATCTCCGGAGGGTTAAGCAGAGGTAAGGTTTTATATTTTAAGTAAAACCTAGCTTTCATAAATTCACAGAGCGAGTTGTGTAAATCTATCGCGTAAGGACAGCTAGAATATATTACAAATTCCTCTTAGACAATACATTTTACACTCACAAATAGATGTTTTGTAGTGAAATTTCTTGTTGAAAGCCTATTCACATACCTCGATGTGAACTCTACATTACCTCGGAACTTCTAATTTAACACGTCAGTCGAACGAAGACGACAAAAATCAGCAGCCAATTAAAATCTCTCTACCTATCAGTGACGACTGACGAGTCACTTGAATTTTAAATGTTCCCCCTTGTCCGATTAGGGTGCATCCTAAAAGCTTCTAAAGCGATAATTCACAACGCAAGAATGCGAGCCGGCAAGGATAGGCGCGTGTATCACGAGACAAACTTAATAGTGCTGCCGTCCAATCGTTTGTATCCATGGGTTAGTGTTTATTATTCAGTGTACGAATAGTCGAGTGACGTTTGTTAGTGGGTAGTAATGGTGGACTGTCATGGCGCGCTTGACGTCACTCAGCCAATGAGCGTGCGGTGCGACGCGATGGTAGCGCCACAAGATGGCCGCCGTCGGCCAGCCGCCGCCGCTTTTGTTGTGTTTAGGCCTAAACATGAGTAGAAAATTAAAAATAATAGCGTATTTGTAATAAAAACATATATTTTCTTTATAAAAAATATATTTAAATTATCTAGTATCTACCCATACGTCCAAGCTGTCATTTTTATGTCAAAAAGAGTGAAAATCGTGTGATGTTTTGTTCTTGGAAGGTGAGTTTTTATATTTTTTACTTAAACTTATGTTACTTTTTCTATGAATATTTTTTAAAAATAAAGGACAAATATTTTGATTAAAATTGGCACTTCTTATTTTGCTTGTGTGACTATAAATACTTGTTGTTTTACACTCTTATTGGAAATAAATATTTAATTACGTAGACATATACCTAATATACGTTCTTATATGTGAGTCATTTTCTATGTCAGTTAATTTTAAATTCTTTGATGGGAACTATAACAATTTAGAACATAATAATAACTAGGTATATGTTGAGATCAACAAATATTGTGTTTAACAATTTAGCCATTTTGTACTTAATTTTTTTTGCCAAAATGTATTTTCCGTTTAGTGCTTATCTATCTAACATTATCTACAAATAAAATTATTTTCATATTCATGTACCTACTTATGAACTTAAATTTTAAGTAGAGGTGATTATGATTGTAATTTTATTTTCATGTAATAAAAATGTAGAATTATTTAAGCTTAGAGTTACATATAGGTACCTACCAATCTACCTATACCAAGGTACTATAAGTACCTACCCACCTGCATCTAGATTATAGGCTCTACTTTGAAGATTTTAAACATTCTTTTGCGAATGAATAAAAATAATTGAATTAGAATTTTAAAAATTTTAATGTAGTAGGTAGATAGTACTAGATAAGGAATATCATGAATCACACATAGGTAGGTACTAGCCTTGTGGATAGTTTGTGTAGAACCTTACGCCTTACCTACGAACCTACATGGTAGGTTTTTCATACCTTTCAGATACCTACTAGATATTTTTGATCTCAGTTTAAGTAGGTATATCTTATACCTATCTACGTTACCTAAATAGGCATAGGGGGCCTATTTAGGTAACATAGACATAAGATATACCTACGTACCTAGCTGCCAAAAAATGCTACCTACAAATCTTATTGGAACTGCCTACACGACAAGTTATGCATAATTTCTTAGTATTTCTAACTTGAAATTTATGACTTTGCACGAATACTGAAATGACGATGAAAAAGGCTCTCCTTGTAGGTATAACAGTTTTTTATAGCATAGGTACATATTCTGCAAATTTAAAGCAGAAATTTTAGACAGTTACATTAATACTAAATGTATACCTACATGCCTATTTTATAACTATCTACATCTCTAACCTATATATCATATCGTCTTCCCTTCAGAGACTATGGGTGGACCCATGCTGATTTGATCAATATATTTTAAATTTACTATAATTTGCACCATATAGGAATAAGTTGATATTCTTCAATTCAGTCTTGGTATTCTGCTGCCACTAGCTAAATAATTTGCCTTGACAATAAAAAGTTAGTAGTCCCTAAAGAGATAGGTATAGCTAAGCGAAAGCTAACCGAATACCGCATTTTGACGATTTAAACGTGTATACCTACCACGAAAAAGGCAAGAGGCATAATCGAAGCAAAACCGTAGGTAGGTAGGGGAGATGAGCCTAAAGCGTGCACTGGGCCCAAAGCAGGCACTCTCTTTAAATATAATCATATTAAAAAAGCGCGCGCTTTCAACACGTCACATGGATCCCTGCGGCCCGCACACCTCGCATCATTCGTTCAGTTCACCTGCGAGCACGTTATTACGAGTTATGATAAAAAAATGTTTTAAGTGGGTTTTTGAAAAATATTGCAAGGTATGTATCATATGTTCTCACTTTTTTGGTGTTTACAATGCTATAATCAATGCGTTTTAGTTATTAAATGGTTGTCTGGCTGTAAAGTAGTAGATCTGAATACCGCGTATTTGAACACTTTGAGGTTAAATTTTGTTTGGATATTTGAAGTTTCGAAAAAGGCAAAGCGGGCATGGTAAAGCGGACACGTGCCCGCTTTACCCACCCACCACCTCTAAATAGTGCATCACAAAATCAAGTAATAGTGCTTGATACAACAACAGAGATTCAGAGTTCGAGAGAGAATAGTCTGGCATTATATCTACCAGAAGAAAGGGACCCTGATAAAACGCCATCACCGTGGGAACTTGAAAAAATTTGTCCGAGCATTTTCAATCAGGATAAAGTTGTGCCGGAATTTAACCTTTCTGATTTCAATAAAATGGTTACAGGTGAGCCAATAAACTCAGTTACTTCCTGCATGGAAAATATGATTCCTTCCACACCTAACCTTGCGATTCCTAGTTGTAGTACACACCTAAGTCCCATGGTAATAAGGCCAGTTCCCAAGGTTGCTCCTAATAAAACCACCCGGCGCAGAAGAGTGCAAAAAGCTGAGATATTAACCAGCACACCGATCAAATTATTGTTGCTGATTTTGTTGAAATATAAAACTTTATCAAGATTATTATATTATATATTATTATATTGCACCTAAACCTGATACAGTGTCTTTTTTCAATGATTTTGTGCCATGCCCTCTTTACCTCAACCTATGCCCGTTTTGCCCTGAACGAGTGCCCCCTTTAGGCCCCCCTATTGGGCAAAGCGGACATAAGTAGAGGTTTCGTAATTTGCTTATAAGTCATCCAAATTTCTATTTCCGATAAATCAAACCATACTGCATTCGAAAGCGTTTAGTAATGCATCTTTGGGAAAAACAAAAAATAATGTGGCTATGTTATAAACCATTTTTTTTTCAACTTTCCCTTAAGGTGCCCGCTTTGAGCGCATCTCCCCTACACATCGATGCGATTTTGTTTTGCAATTACAAGGTAATATTTTAGCCTTCTTTCAGCTTATAATCAACTTACGATATTGAATAGGTAGCATGCATTAACGAAGACTTTTCGCATATTCTTAGTACATCACTAGTGCTGTATTAAACTTCCTAATCTATATAGCATTAATATATTAAGTTTATAAATAGGTAGTTATTTAGATAGGTAACTGTTATCTGATAAAACAATTAGCGATAGAGCCTTTTTTGGGGCTCGGAATAGTAATCGCCTTTTGATTAAGTTATTTACCTACACAAATAGCTGACAGGTAATTTACTTAACAATACAGGTAGGTATATACCTATTTGTTTAATTATAGTTAATTGAATACGGATTTGTGTTACTTAGCATGCCTCTGTTTTACCATGGGAATAATAGGAAATGAAATTCCGTGGTAATTACAAACATTTTATTGGTACGTAGGTAGGTAGTAGGTATAGTAGGTAGTAATTTCAGATTGTTTTCAGAAAATTTGTTTGTGTTGGGTTTCAATTCAATGACTTCATATTAAACGACACCTCGAAATTTTTATGTAATTACTTAAGTATTATTTAATCGCTATTGACCAGTGTGCTTCCTTTTTTATAGGTATCGAAAGCGTTATATCCTTAGTTGCACGTGCACCCAAAGTGCTTACTTACCTATATAACAAAAATTAAAGTAATTTTACGTAGATATGGTCCTACTATACCACTTCAGTAAGAGTAGGTATACGTTGTGACGTGATGTGTGCACATACCTAGTATACTATGTCACGACGTACATACCGCCAAGGAAATAAATGTACAACTTCACGCTTGAAGATAATACATAAAGGTGTATACTTATCTTCTTGGCTGTGAGTACTTGATAGAGGGCCTATGTAGGATCTAACATTAGTTGCATATTCCTGTAGCACATGTTTGTACAATCTTATTTTTCACTCACCTAAGATATTCTTTAACAATAATAATGGTAATGTAATGGTAGGTATACTACCTTCGTATAGGTATCAAACAATGTGATAACACTGTATACCTACTTAAATTAGATTACGAACCGGTACATACAGCGGAAGGCTTCAACTGCTTATCACCCAGCGGAAGTCGTAAAAATCGAGTCAGGCAAAGGGTTGCTCTTGTAGGTACCTATAGCAGGTAGGTAACTACCTTAGGGCGATGGGGTGGCTATTCAACTCTGAATAATGTATGTTTATCAGTTTCTACCTCACGAATTTTTAACTTCAAGAAATTGAGGTTTGATTTCTAATTTATAACTGTGACAAGCTGTGACTTATCATTAGACTGACTTCTTTAAAGTTACTAACTACTAGCTAGTATAACCCTAAGAGCGGTTCCAGGTTTAGTTTACCGCTAAAATAAAAAATCAGGAATAGGTGTGTCACCATTAAGAGTTTAGGTAATAACTTTTTATCAAGTTCATCATCAATGCAGGTATAATTAACTAACCCTACCTAATTATATAGAAAAACCCTTGAGTTGAATAATAGTATTCTAAAACCGCTGTACAAATCACACTTAACATATTATAAACTAATATTATAAAATCGATCGAAATTACAACGAAAATATGAAAAATATTCAACACACAAAACTTGGCCCTCTCTACCGTGCACCGAACAGACACAATCATACACCCATTATTATTATTATACAATGTGGCATTCGCAAATAAATCTTCGTTTTTTGTTACAGGGGTCGTCGCTCGGTCCCACCCCATTTTTTCCTCGTCCCCACCCTTCGAAAGGCCGTTAGGGTCGAAACTGTTTATTCATTCATTTGACCATCGACCGAGAAAGAACACCGGGTTGAGAGAAACGGTAACCCATATTCTTAAATTTCATGATCTCTGGATGAACATTGATTGAGGTAAGTAGGCTTGAGATATTTTTTTTTTGCAGAAAATATTCATTTATTCTGAAGGTATGTATGTAGATTGCGCTTTATTAAAACAAAAGTGGTGTGTGCCTTTTGTGTTGAATTTTAAAAATGTTTGTAGATGACTTGGCTTGTAAATTTACTGAGCTATATATTGTGATTAAATACGACAGACGGTATAATAAATAAAAAAAGTAAACGATCAAGAGCATTTTAATGAGAAAATATAGTCCTGTACCTATTTATACCTGTTCGTGTCAATGTTCTATTTATAGTGGGTGTTTATAAATCTATGCCATCTTCGTTTGCCTTGTGCCGCCACATCAGTTTGACGTAGAATGTTCTTATTAATTTATGTTATAACAAGCTAGGTTTCATGTTGAACGACTGGTCTCGTGCTTGTATCTATAAAACAATAGCGGAAGCAGATATATTTGATATTTTATATATATATTAACAAGGGAGTTATAAGCTTTGTTCAAGCTCAGAAGTCTGCAGCTAAGCATCATGGACAAACACACATAGGTATAGCTTAAGTTAGGTAGGTGTGTATGTTGATTAATTGTGTTACATCAATGGACGTATTATCTACTTACTATTGGTATAAGTATAGTTCATTTTCTCCATTCGCATGGAAATTACATATTTTTTGCGTAAAGGTAGGCTTAATTTGCCACATAAATGTGTAAATGAATGAACTATATTGAGAAGGAATGAATAATTTCACAAACATATATACAAATTCATTCAACAGATCCTTTAAACAGTTATTGTATAAAAATAGATGAGATAAAAATATACAAACATACCTATTGTAGCAACGAACGCCATCTAGTAACTATAACTCGCACTTGTATCTTTGGCTTCAGTTTCAGTTGAACTAATAATATATCTAGGCAAATAACTTAATTTACAACATCATCCTATATAACACTTTGTATAGTAGGTGTTAGATCTTCATCATCATCTTACCGTTACATACCTAGGTACAAGGCTTGGGGTCCGCTCTTCTACGCTTTCATCTCTTTGTTCTTTTTCTGGTGTTTTACGAGAACGACTGACGTTGACCTCCTCGAGAGGGAAGCCTACATCAAAGTCTTGTGCATTTATCAGTATGTACATGCATTATAGCAGATACTATAGTGTTAGGTACAGTCAGCATCAAATCAGTCTTGACGCAAAAAATACTCAAAATGATCTTAATGCCTTGGTTTTCGCCCTTACTGTTGACCGACTGTTCTGACATTTGATACACTCCTTTAGTTCAGACGATAATACAATTTAAATCAATAAAACAGTTTAATTTGTTCTTAATACCTTGGTATTAAGAACATTTTCAGACTTTGTAGTCAGATCGTGACGTTGATTGTACATTATTCACTTGGGTCTTACAAATACCTATCGGTGTGCTTTAAGTAAAACTTACTAGCTTAGAATATACATAAATGTATACTCTAAGCTTACTAGCTTTCAAATGTTTTATGTATAGTTAAACCGAACTAATTAATTGCCTTAAAAAAAATAATGGTGTAAATTCTGTCAGTACAAAAACTAAACTAAACTAGTTTTAGAAAAACAAAATTAAAACTAAGTAATTATAACGGACTCATTCGCGATTTATTATGTGTTATTTTTTTATTTACACTGTATCCGATGATTCGATTGATTTAAATGGCTATAGAAAACATTAGTACCTTTTTTTTTTTTTTTTTTTTACGTGCGCAAAATCCCCACGGATACCTCCCCACCGGAGCCGGTGGAGGAGGTTATGTCGGACTCGAACCGACTAAAACGCACGCCGCCTGTGGGTCGTTTCGGTTGCCGAAGGTGAGGTTGACAGGCATATCCCTCGCACCCCGGCCGACCCAGGGCCATCTCTCACGATCTGGCCCTCTTCTCGGGTGTGGGGACCACAGAGTCCCCAACTCGTCCCCGGAAACGGGGAGGCGCGCCACGCGCGCCGCCGCCGCGGCCTGCTTCTGCAAGGGTGACAGGCGGCTTCACCTGTCACCCCCAGGCCGGCGCTCATGGGGGGCGGAGGTCGTTCATCGACCTCCGACGCCCGAGTTGCCTTCGTGCGCGGGCAGCTTGTCTAGCGATCCTTTGTCGCTCCCGCTGCCGCTCCCGCCCCGCCTCCTCCTTCACGAGCATTACTTGCTCGCAGAAGGAGGCGCCGGCCGCCCACGCATCCGCGCAGCGAACCATCGCCGCGAGCAAGGTGGAGAGCGTGAGAACCCTCACTCCCAGGGCCGCCACAAGCTCCCGCCTCGGCGTCTCCCACGCCGGACACTCGGTGAGCGTGTGCGGACCTGAGTCCTCGCTCGCGTCGCAGTGATGGCACTCGGACGTTGGCTCTTTCTGCATCCGACGCAGATACTTTCCGAAGCATCCGTGCTCGGTGATCATCTGCGTCAGACGGTACGAGAGGCTGCCGTGTGGCCTCTCTAGCCACTCCCCCATGATGGGTCTTACCGCCGTTACTACGGCGTGCCCTGCGCTTGGTTGCCCAAGTCGTCTCTCCCATTCTGCCACCATTTCCCTGTGGAGCCGGGATCTCATGGCCCGAATTTCTTCGGGCTCGGGATCGTGACCCCGCTCCCGCGCCGCCCTTCGGAACCTGTATAGCGCCGAAAGGCATCTCGCTTCCAGGATCCATGGTGGCGATCCGGCGAGGAGACTCGCCGCGTTGAATGATATCGTGCGGTACCCCCTTATGATGCGGCACGCCAACTTCCGCTGCGGACGCTGCAGCAGAAGCATGTGCCGATCACTCAGGGTGTCCGCCCACACGGGACACCCGTACAGGGCCATGGACCGCACGACACCCGCGTAGAGTCTCCTGCAGGAGTCATCCGGGCCCCTCAGGTTGGGCAGTAGCCGCGCCAGAGCGTTGGCTGTGCCCGCCAATTTGGGGCCCAGACTTCGGAAGTGCTTCCCGAAGTCCCACCGGCCGTCGAGCACGAGCCCCAGATATTTCATCTGGGGCTTGATGCCGATGAGAGTGCCTCCCACTGTGAGACTGGAACCAGGTGGTGGCGTGCGCCGAGGTCCATGAAAGAACATGGCCTCGGATTTATGCAAAGCCACCTCAAGGCCCAGCCGCCGGATCCGTTCCACGACTTGAGCAACCGCGGTCGTGGCCCTCAGGATCGCTTCGCGGTGTGTAGCTCCGCTCGCCGTCACTAGCGTGTCGTCCGCATAGCACGTGACGGCGGCGCCGTCCGCAAGCTCACCGCGAAGCACCCAGTCGTATCCAATGTTCCACAGTAGCGGCCCGAGAACCGATCCCTGTGGAACACCGCACGACATCTCACGCCGACCGACGCCGGTCGCACTTGGGTAGATGACGGCTCTCTCCGTCAGGTACGCCCCGACTATGCGGCGGAGGTAGAGAGGCACACCGTGGTACACGAGTGCCTCCCTGATGCAACTCCAGGGCAAGGTGTTGAACGCGTTGGAGATGTCCAAGGACACCGCCAACGTCACCTCACCCCGGGCAACTGCCTCCTCCGCCAAAGTCCTCACGCGCATGATGGCATCCACGGTGGACCGCCACCGGCGGAAGCCATATTGGGCATCCGCCAGGTCCGGCCCCCTACCAGAGAGGTGCCCGACGAGGCGCTTCGCAATAACTCTTTCAAAGAGCTTGCCCACCTCGTCGAGCAACACAATGGGCCGGTAGCCGGACGGTTCGTCCGCCGGGCGACCCTCCTTTCGGATGAGGACCAGCTTCCCCGTCTTCCACATCTTCGGAAACTGGCCCCGCTCCAAGCATGCGCTGAGGAACCCTCTCAGCCGGGGTTCGAGACCGTCTTCTCCCAGAGCTAGGACCCACGCGCGGCCTGGAATGCCGTCGGGTCCCGGGGCGGTGCTCTTCTTGGCTCTAAGCCTTCGCACCGCCAGCTCCAGTTCTACCCAAGTGACCTCGGGGACTTCGTCGTCAACTACCACACTGGGCGCCACAGGCGACCGAGGTGGCGGAGTCATCTGCGGCGGAACGTGTTCCGCTCGCGCCGGGAACAGGGACTCGACCACTCCACCGAGCAGAGCTGGCTGGAGAACCCGGGTCAACGGCGGGGCCCGGGGGCGCAGCTTTCCTCTTACCATAAGGTAAGGCCGCCCCCATGGGTCCCGCTCCAGCGTCTCCATGAGCTCCTTATAAGCCGCGGCTTTCGCCCGCTTAATCTCCGCTCGGAGGGCATCTCTGGCCTCCCTGTATCCCACATGAAGCTCCGCCACTCGGGGCTCCGTATCTGCGGTTCGGCTACGCCTCCTACGGAGTCTGGTCCACCGGCGGTGCGCGATCACGCAGGCTTGCCGTAGCCTCGCGATCTCCGCAGACCACCAGTAGACCCGACGCCTCGGACTGTAGGGTGGTGCCCTAGGCATACCCGCATCGCAGACACGAGTCATGGCCTCCCGGAACCACACCGCCTCATCGTCGATATCGACAGGCCTGTCCGGCGCAATGGCCCAGGCCTGTACGATGGCGGCCTCCAGGAGGACCTCCCGATTCAGTCTCCCAAGCACCCAGCGTGGCTCGCGTGGGGCCGGTATGACCGGCGCATCACCCGCGGGGGGGGAGACATCAAACCGAACGTATCGGTGATCCGCCAGTGTCTCCACCCCCACAACAACACGCCAGTCCCGCACACGGTGCGACAGCGAAGCGCCTGCGAACGATAGGTCGATAATCGAACTGCGCTCCGCGGTCACGAACGTGGCTTCGGCCCCGCGATTCTGGAGAACTAGACCGTGATTAGCGGCCCAGCTCTCCAGAGCCCTACCTCGTGGGTTCGTGTGCCGGGACCCCCAGGTCACTGACCAGGCGTTGAAGTCCCCGAGCACAAGAACCGGATGAGGATGACAGGCGTTGACGACGTCGGTCAGTCGCTCCAGCGACTGCCGGTACTCCCCTATGCGTCGGTGTAGGCTCGGCGTGAGATAGACGGCCACGACCGCAATCTCCCCCACACGCGCCGCTACGATGCCATGCTCCCTTGCCACGACAACAGGGGGGGGGGCACCCATAGCGGCGTTGTACACCAGTGCCGCCGACCCGTCCAGGTCGACCACCCAGGCAGGCCCAAGGGGCCGGTGAGTGTACGGATCGGCGACAGCGGCGACGTGTATGGACCACTGTGCCATGCTCTGGAGCAGAAGACCCTGAGCATCGGCACCGTGGCCCACGTTCGCCTGCAGGATGCGGAGCTGGGGATCCATTATGGAACCATCTCCGCATCCCGCCGCGAACTTTGGGTGGAGCCCCCGCCTTGCGGCTTCGGCTCCCCCCCGGTGCAGGCCTTGCTGCCAACCCTATGGTCGGCCGGTTTGCCCCCCGCTGCACACCTGAAACAGTGCAGCGGAGCTTCGCATCCACCGGCCGTATGGCCGGGTTGGCCACAGCGGAAGCAGCGGTCACCGACCGTCACCGCCGCCGTGCACTGCACCCCCACGTGGCCGACCGACAGGCACCTAAAGCACCTGGTCGGTCGAGCCTGCAGGAGCCGGACCTGCACCCGCACCACGCCTCCAACGGCGAGGAACCCCCGGTCGGCAGCCTTTTTGGCTGCTGCGATGGGGCAGCCGACAACTGCCGCCCCCAGTCCACGGCGGCCGAAGCGGATTGCTCCGACCTTCACCGCCTCTAGGGGACAGCCCCCGGCCTCCGCCACGGTGAGGCGGATTTGCTCCGCCGTGATGGAGTCGTCCAGGTCCGAAATGCGCATTTCTGCGCATTTGTTGGGCCTGGACACCCGGACGTCGGCTGCGTCTAGCGTGTCCCGAAGCCTAGCCGCTAGGGCATCGGCCTGGGGACCGCTTGATGCGCCAGGGATCTCGAGTAACCGAGCACCCGTCCGAGTGGGTTTCACCCGGATGGGGCCCGGCATGTCGAGAGCCCTCATGTCGACGCAGGCTCTCGCCTGCGTGACAATCTGGGCGTACTGCACGCCCCTCTCCGCCGCCTCCGCCGTCATCGTTAGGACGACGGCGGTTGAGCGGGGAACGCGCAGCCTCCCCGGCACTCCCCTCGCAGCAGCCTCGGCCTTCCTGGCCTTTTTGGCTGCCTTCCTCTTGGCCTTGCGCCGCTTCTTGGAGGCTCCGGCCATCTTGGAGGCTCCGGCCAAAACATTAGTACCTATTAGTTTTATTAGTTTTAGGTGTGCAGATATAATATTTGTGTAAATTTTTGACTATCAATCTTTATAATATTACCTATTATATTACTTATATTCAAACTCTTTTTAAGTTATTAAAGTGAATACCTTTTTATGCACGTTGGACATTTTTGCTAGAATTTTTTTGAGTTAGGAATTTTTTCAAGCTATTTTATTTGACTGGCGTTCAAAAGTATTTTTTTTTATTTATTTATTCACAATTTGCGAAATATGAGTATATAATACATTGATGTTCATAGTTGTGATAGTATTACCATATTCAACCAGACGGCATGCAAATGTCACATTCATTAGTAGGTCATAATAATAATTTCAGGCATTAAAATTTAACATTATACAGTATGTCATAATAATTATGTAAGTAATCGCATAATAATAACTTCAATAATAAAATAATATCCACAAATAAATAAAAGCATGTCAACAACGATTATTTGTCAAATTGGCGTTTAAATTACCTATACGTTAATAACAATTTTTAAAATTAATTTATAATATGATTATGATGATAATTATATCGTAATAATTTGTTTGCTACCTTAGTAGTATAAAATTAGTAGAGCAATTAATTAATAGAGCACAGTTAGCTAGCTACCTACTGCTGTCCTTTCGAAGTAATAATAATATATAAATATATCTACCTACCTATAAATTAAAAATAGGTAGGTACCTAGGACCGACGTTAGGTACCTAGGTACCTATCTGTGTCTAGATTTTAACTTAGCCTAAGCTAGAATAAGTACCTATGTATGTATCTATTCTAGTGCAAATTAGCACACAAACTATTCAGGTTTTCAATATAAATAGGTTCATTCAAAGCGGCTCAGTAGTTTTTATGTGATGCTTGAGTAAACACACAAAAAGCATGACAGCAAGTCCGATTTACAAGTCAGGCCAAGGTTTTATATCTATAGCTGTAATTACGTGTACAGTTTTACAATTAGATAATAGTATCATTCATTACTTGAGTACCACCCACTACACACAGTGCTGAAATATCGATCGGTTCGTTAGGGTTTTGTTTTAATAACCATACGGAAATGTTTGTTAATATAAACTGTACCTACATGTTAGGTATAGCAGTGTATTGTATACACACTGGTGGTTATTACAAGATTCTCCAAACTAAAATGAAAATAGCAAATTTTTTATAGTCTATTTAAAAGAATCTATAAGAATGTTACAAGTTAATATTGTTCAAATCTCTCTGTTTATGTAACACTACTTTGACGAAGCTCTCGATGTAGTTCTTATTATTGAGTTTGCAGCGTACATTCATTCGGAGCATGTTAATGAGGTCCTGAAGTGCCAGCGGTGTACTCTGAAGAGTTCAGAAAAGAAGGGAAGAAATGTCTGTAAACGTGCATGCTTGTGTTTTTTTGACATTGAACTCAACACAAGGACCAGGACCTGGTCGACTTTTGTGATAAATTATCATCATTTTTCGTAAATATCGGTTTGCTTGACCTGGTAGGTAGGTATATCACGGGGATGTAACAAAAGAAAAAGATATATCCAAAATCAGAAAAATTATAGATCCCATATTTATCATCGCTCAACTTTGTTTGTTTTGTTTGTTTGTTTGCACCAGTTTGCGTAATGAATGCCTACATATCTAGATTTTTTGTACTTAAATCACTGTCTATTTGCAACCAAAATACAATAGGTATTGCAAACTATAATCGAAAAGCCGCGAGTTGGACGATTCCGACACGGTAGCCAATGGCTGGGGGTGAGGTGTCCTTCGGAACAAACCTGCCGCCCCGGCTTGCCCAGGCCACCGATCAAAAAACAGGCGTCCTCATCTGTATCGTTATTGTCCCCTCCTCTTCCCTCCTTCCGGTGAAGCCTAAACCTCCCTCCCACGACAAAGCGTTCGATTGATTTTACAAAGTTATGTTTGTATTATGATTTGTTATTGGGCGATTATTTTGTTCACCGTTTTTGTGAAACGAAGCGATACCACAATACCTTAAAACTTCTGACTTCTTCTAAGATGGATCTCTATTTATTTAGCACTCGATTTCAAATAAACGAATGTAGGTATATTACTGTCTATGAAAATCATTTTGGTTAAGTTAAACGAAACTGGGCTTTCACGTTGAGAACTCAGAAGAGCGAATATCATCATCATCATCTTTGTGCTAGCCCTGATCGCATCCGAGGCTTTCACCTCGGAGTCTGGTTACAGTTTTTACTTCTCCACTTCTCACGGTCTTGGGCATCCACGGTAGTGCGACACCATTGGCACACATGTTATACTCTACGACGCCAGAAGAGCGAAAATAGATGAAGAAATTCATTGAGTAAAACTTGATAACGTAAGTAGGTAGTTTATTTCAAATTTACCCGATTTCATCCTTAGGTACTAGGTACAATAATCCAAGTATAAAGTTAACAGTAATTTCTACAGAAAATTACAATCTTTGCTGCTATATTTATAGTTTAGGTTGGTATTTACCTACCTGGATATATTTAGATAAAATAGCTGACGTGATATCTATTGCCATGTTTTTGAGATAAAACTAGTATGCAGATCAAAAGTGGTTTATTTACATAAGTCTTCCTTAATATTTCCCTCAATAAAATATTAATTAATACCAATTTTTAATGTCATAAATTTTGTTTTACGAAACGGTTAGTTCCGGAGTTTTTAAAGACAGCACGTCGTAAACTTGGATTTAGGTCACATCGAAATAATCTATCTTGTTAATTTTAGAGCCTTTTTATATTAATCTAGTTTAAAATTTAGGATATGACCAATTTTTCGAAGTATGCGATAGTTAAAACCATTATGTGCTTAATAATTGAACAGTTTCTATGAAATAAAGTTTTAATTTAATTATCTTTAATTTATCTAAATAAAAAAATCAGATTATCAAAATAAAATAATCTAAATTAAATTTATTCCCATAACTGCGCTTATAATAATAATAGTAAATACGATGTTTAAAATTACAACGAACATGTCTAAAATTGTATGTTTTTAGAAATACATAGGTTTATAACATAAATGATTGCAATCAAAACATGAATACTTATCAAGTACCTACCTAAGTTCATTTTTATTTACTCATTTAAGGACATGTATTTATACAAATCTCATAAAATAAAATATAAACAGTTTCATTCAGGTAATTAGGTAACTACTAATATTCTTAAAACTATGCTTAAAACATTGTCACAGTAGTTGTTAAAAAGGAGAAAATATTTATGGAAATCAATAGCATTTAAATATCCTAGGTACATAGGCATAAGCACACTAAACATTTTACACCACTTGTAAAAGTTACATTCGTGAAAGAATGAACATTATTATATATTCGATCATAAAATTTAAAACAATAGACTGTATCTGTCTACGTAAAAATCCACATGGATGATGAAAGATTTCAAACGCAACATCGCGAATGTTACCTACTGCCATAAAAAATTCCGTCATAAATATCAGCCAAACGATAACTGAAAAGCCTACAGACTAGTTTATTATTTTCTTTTTAATGTTAGCTGCTTAAGAGTGGCAGAAAATTTTGCTAGCAACAACAATATAGGTACGTATTCATTCTTATATTTTCTATTTATAAAATTGCCAAATTTACATAACCCACTTATTACGTTGCGACATAAAGCCAACCATGTTGGTATTAAAAATCCCAAGTCGTGCCGCAGGGCGGAACGGTAATCACCGAGAGAACAGGAACAGGTGGCGCAGCCCGTGTCTACTCTTTAATATCGACTTTTTTATCAGCACTCGTACGAACATAATATTATAATCAGACCTCCAGCGAGCTTCTATCTAAATAATATGAAAATGTAAATAGATATTCGTAATGTAAACGGTCGCGAAGCCTAAGCAAACTATCAAAAAACATTACGGGGTGCAAATAACAACGATCATGGCGTATGTAATGAAAATCTTGCATCGGCATTAGCCGTCCCGTGGTGCGGCGCGCGCCGAGCGGCGAGGGCGGCAATCGATGGCGGGCCGGGACGCGCGCCCCGACGCCCAGACCGGCAGACGCCCGGAGACGCCGTCCCTGAACACACGCTCCTTCGACACGCGCGCAACCCCATCCGTCATCCTTCAATGTTTACTTATCGGACGACGCGAACAGCTGACCGACCGGACCGGTAAGTCACGTGCTATATTCATTCTCTGCCGCGATCGGCACAACTCGCGTTTCGCGTTTGCCCCTGTCTCTCTTCTAGTGCTCGTTGTTGCATTTTTGTGAATATTTTATGAGTGCATAGAGATCCTTTCGTTTGTGCATTAGAATCAATAATGCAGGCCCGGTGCGATGTTGCGTCGCGTCATAAATTACGAATATAATACACCCTTACGCCCTTTCACGATTTTCTATTCAATTCCCAGCCGGCACACATACAGACAGGGAATTCTTTAGTTATCTTTACGAGTGGTGGTCGAAACTTGTCCTTTGTAATTTATCCTTTATGTGCAACAAAGGCCTGTGGACAAAAGGGCCTGCGGGAGACAGTCGTTGCTCACTCGATGGATAGGTTGTGTAAAACAAAGAGACGCTTTGCTACCGGTGGGAAGGCATGCGAAAATAATTTTTGCAAACCAATCCCGTGTTTTTGCAATTCCCTGTGCTCTCATTGGTCTGTGTGGACAATAGATTGTTTGAGTCTATAGCATTAAAGAATGCCTGTAAAACAAATTCACTTTGCATATTTACGATTGGCCATAATTTTTCACATTTTACTCCCGCGTAACGATAGCGGAACGTAGTGTTTCCCGGTGCTATCAGTGTTTCCCTTTTAGGTTTGAATAGGCAGGCGTGTTATAAATCGGTTGTTTTATTTTATAGATGGTGTTTCCAGCGGACAGGCGGGGACTCCGGTATGCAAGTTTAGTGACTTCGCTTGGTGAGCTTTTAAGATATTGCGAGGGTTAGATTAGAAGCAAGAACATTACGTTTAAATTGTAACTTAGTGATGTACACTTTCATTATGTTAGAGTTAAGTTAGAATAACATTTGTTACATGTATTCTCTTCTTTCTTAGCATATCTTGTAGGTCTTCTAGCAGCTGACGCGAAGAACAGAAGAGAAGAAAACGCGTCGCCTTCTGTACGTATACTGAATGTATCCTGAGTGCCTCATTCTTTCCGGTATACCTTCAGTATACGTAACAGAAGATGACACTATCCACCGATGCTGTCGTGCAGTCTTGAAGATGTCTTGAACTGGATTTTCCCTCACCTTCAACTTTCACTGTATCTATATACAATTTGTAATGATATTGTATGTGTATGTCTTTATTACAGGAAAAGAACTTCGGAAATTGATTGTATTATCTTTAGGTATATGTACCTATATAAATGTAATCATTGTAATTAAAGTAAATATTTAAATTACATTGCACTGCTACCACTGTTAAAATTTAAAATGTACTTTTTTTAGTAAGTAGTTATAATTTTGTTAATATTAAAATGTTTGTCAACTTAATTAAGTAGGTATATATATATAGCTTTATACAGGTAGATAATAAAAAATATTTGTAAAATGATAGGTAATTTTGATATTACACAATTATTATTGTATACATTTTAAATTGTCTTACATTAAAATAGGTTCATAAAAAAAGATAATTTCATATTTTTAGCTTTTCCATTCATATAAATCTATAAAATAAATGATATAAATTACTAACTGTCGTTTCAATTTTCTCACAAATTAATTATCAATGATTTTCCATTCAGAATACTTAGTTTACTAAAGACACTTGCACCTACTGTCAAAATTGTATGAACAAATCAAAATTTCATCTAATTCAATTCAATACAAACCCTACTTCAATACACCATAAAACAATATTGTTGTAGGTATTACATATTTACATAAAGTACCTGAAGTAAGTCAGGCTTTAAAACATAACGAGCTCTCAAAACTAAGCTTTATCATAGCTGAGCTCAGCGACGTCACGTCGTGAGCCTTTACAGAAGAGGCTCTACTGAACATTAACTATTGTTTCCTCTTCCGCATTCGAAGATTGCAAACAATAGACAGACGATTTGTATGTATACGACGTCTTAGTAGGTGGTCGTTAGGATACTATTATCATACTTGATATTGAAAGTATTTCTTACATTACTAAAAAGGTAGGCAGTGGTGTATTACACTTAATATATCCAGCGACAGTAGATACAGATTTCTAAATTTCTACTAGTAAAAATACAACAACGTGTACTTACAAAGAATATATCTTAATTTAACTTACCATAAAAATTTTGACTTTCTGGGTATTAAGAATTTCTTGATGTTGCACTATCGCAACCCACATTTATGCTACAAGACCCATGGCACTTATAACGATAGAGATTGTAGGTACCAACAAAATACTAAATACGAAATTTGAATAAAAGCCAGGGTTCGTTTTTCTAAACTATTATTTGGTCAAGTCAACTGACAGTTGACTGATTATGGTTTGACCCCCAATTTTTTCGAGGAATGAAGAATTTGAGAGGAAAGTCTGCGCCAAAATTTCGTCCGTCGTGGTGTACCAGCTTGTAGGTAAGGTCTCTGGCGATATTTATGGATCATGGAAACCCAAACGCACCCGAGAAGAGATAGAGTAGCTGGAATTCTACTGAAAGAACCAAATCATTAAAAAAGAGAATTAAAATAAAAAAATCTCACAACTTTACTTGTGAGAAAATATCCTTACACTTTGGGTTCCTATGATGCTCTAAATGTTCAGACAGACATGAGTAGTTAAATTGGTACTAAAGATCTTAAGTGACAGTAGTCATTCTAAGGAAAATCAATACGAGACTATGTCGTTTTGACGTTGTCTAAGATCTTTTTGGTTTAAAACCTAGCTGTCACTTATAATTTCAATCGTCGATGTTATTACTCAATAAAGTTTACTTTTATGATAATATGAGTACCTACTTCAGTGGCACAGAGGTGTAGCCAGTGTATATCGTATATAAAATTCACGGGTTTAATTCCTGAAATGGCTAGTGTTAGTAGGTAAGTATACTGATAGATACTGCTCGCAATATTTTTCTCAATGAATTTCATTCACTAATCTGTGAGAACCCAATTCAATTGAACGGATTTTCGTTAGTGAAAACCAGCCTTAAGCGTGATAACTTTAGTTCGTCTTGATCACAATTAGCTCCTTTCCATAGAGGAGTCCTCCCTAAGAGTTTGGCGTACCTAGTACGAAAAGAATATTCAGTCTTGGTACGTACTAAGGTAGGTACTTGGTAATAGTTCTTCGAAATTCGAATTTACTAAGAAAACGACAAACTAGCGGCAAATGAATAAGTAAGTATATTATGAATATAATTAAAGTAGGGAAGTACAACAGATATATTCTAATCACAAACATACGTAGTAGGTATATCTACATTTCTAAAGGTCTAGATATATAATATATATAATTTGAACCGCTATTCGCATTATTAGCAAGGAGGTATTGACAGTTTACTAGTGGGCAGTTTGAATTTTATTATGTATAATTTTAATGGTAATGATTCATTGCTAATGATTCATTAATGTAGGTATACCTAAATAGCTAGCTATATATCTAGCTTTTAGATGCCTGTTTGAATTATTAACTGTCATTAAAATGGCTGGTGAGTAAGTATTTATGAAGTGGTTTGTCACTTTTGTATGTCAGGTATAGCTGATCATTAAAGGGCCCTGTTAGACATGCATGAATGTCTAATATGACCATAAAGGGTAAACTGTGCTTGATATAAAAAATCTATTGATTCAATGATTACCTAGTAGACCCACCAGATTACCTAGATTTGAACACAAGTTTCATAGCTTTTCATTATAAATTCTAAATCTAGAGCATTAAGACAGGCTTTTCAAATTTTCCTAAGGATTTGAAGAGAAATTTATTAATATGGTTACGTTTAGGTGTCGACTAAAACCTATTTTTACGTCAAATATCTAACTAGACAATTCCAAAATAATCTACAATCAGATTAACCCGTCCTATTTCACTGGGTAAGTACATTTTTACGACTCCATCAAAAGCGCCATCTCTGTAATCATGGTCGAACTTTTTGGTAAATCTGTAGAACACATGCAATGTGCTTTGAGAAGAGACAATGTCACATTAGGAAGTGGAATGGGATTCTTGAAATAAATTGTGTTTGTACAGAATTGTTGTTTTAAAAAATTATAAATTGATTGGTATTCAAACATAACAAGTGGTAGTTGTTATTTGTACCTACTTGTTACCTTATTTTGAATAATTTAAGTTGTTATAAAGACATAGTAGGTACAACACGCAGTCAATGGCTCAATTATTTAGAGCCAATTATTGTTAGTTGTCATTTTTATAGAGAAAAATATTATGAAAAATATATAGGTATAAATATTTGGAACATTTTCAGACAATAATACTGCTATTTTAAATTAAGGTAGCTTATTAATATTATGAATTTAGAATTTAAATCTCTTTATGATAACTATTGAATGAATAAATATTCTAATAATAGGTAAATAATATTTAATCAAGTAGGTAGATAATTTCGATAAATATTTAGATAATTAGGTAGGTAGGTACCTACTTGTTTTGATTTGTAATACCCTCCTATCTAAGTAGATCAAATACCTAGCATCACATACAAAACCATACAATAATTGGTGTAGAGACCTGTTAAACCCTTCATAATGCATTGTGTTATTGCCCCATAAAAAGTAAAATATTTTTTGTTGTTACAAAAAACAGACAGTTGGCATTGTCTCACGGTACCCGCAGGGTTAAGGCAATAAAGTATTGTTTCAGGGGTGAAAGTTTTTAAAAATCCTTCCTTATTGAGGTGGCGAACCAGGAAGAAAAAGAATTGTAACAAAAAAGAGAAAGTTAGTCTAAAGGTAAGGAAAAAAATATAACATTTGTGCAATCGACCAATAGCGGGGCCGAAAATAGAACTTTCTAATTTGTTTTTGAAATTGCTTCAAGTTTGGAGTCATTTGCACGGTAGCTTCCCGAGATGAGTTTTGATAAAGTTGTGTAACAAAATTATATACCTATCAAAATTGTGCGGATCCAGTGCGTACCTACCTAAGTATACCTTGTACCCATAAGGTGCTTGCTATGTAATCAACTGATGATAAATAAAATGTGTTTAGAAATTAATAATTTGTGAAGTGTGAGTGCTATAAATACATCTGAAGAACGAAAACCAACAGAAACTTATTCTAGCATCAATTTAAGATATGTTCAGAAAATCTACACTAAGCGTACAAAAGGTTAATGCGGGTAACCAATAAACTATATATGATAATCAAGTGAGTATAATACAATCATAATAATATAGTCATTACGACGTATTGTGTTGTATATTAGGTACCTAAGTACGAAATATTTGCTCTAACATTCCATATTTGATACTACCATCTATTCGATGTAGGTCAGAACGGTTCGATATACTAATATAATTTACATTCTTGTTCGACCAAAAGCTTTCCAACAAGATCGCCGGCTCACTTATCCGACAGTGGATAACATTTATGCTAACCCTACCAACACTGGCAGTTAGCCATCGCGGTGCGAATACGACGATTCGTCCAAATCCGGCCCCAGCATCTGACTACTTAAAGAGTAAGCGAGATGACTGTAACTTTGATTGTGCGACTGCGAGTCCCTGGTATCGAGCGGTTCGTTGTCATGGCAACAGACAATGGTTTTTGGGTGCATAATATTTTAGGCTGCGTCAGGGTGCGGGATGCGGAGGGAGCGGGGCGGGGGTAGGTCGAGAGCGGCAGCCATCTTTAAAATTATATTTCCAGTTTGGACAAAGTTCTTCGATTCCAGCGTTACTTTTTCTCTCTATGTAGAACTGTGTAGGATATGCAGGATGGGGTTATACTGTAGTATTATATTTTTGATATTGTAGTTTTGTGTTAGTAATGTCGAATATTTGGTATAAATACCATTTTTTCATTAAATGTAATACCAATTAATGAAATATTAAATATGTATTTGGCACACGAATATAATGAATATGTAGTGTTCACGTTTGTTTTACGTATAAAAAAATATGCTTAACTTTGAAAAGACATGCAATGTTTTAAATTTTAAAATGAAGAGGTCTAATGTTTAGTACTAAATAAATATTAATCATACAAATTTATTCATATTATGAATCTATTAAAATATTATTGAAGCCGTATAAATAAGTAAATAATTCATTTCTATCCACCATAACCAAAATTTATCTGCGTTGTTCCGCTATACGCGCTCAACACACTAAGAGGCTGACGTTGTCTGTGGCTCAGATTTCCCTCGTAAAGCCTCCGATTAATGTCGCTCCTCCGACAAAGCCTCCCGCCTCGATTAAGCGATATTCTACTACCTGCCCTTCAGTATTTCAGACGAAAAATGTAACTTTACCTTATATTTTTGTTCGGAACTTTCTGTAATTGCGCGTTCACGTAGCTGTTTGTTATTGGATTAGTGAGTTAAAACTAGACCTATACCTACAAAATATTTGTATTGAGCGTTAAAGGCTTTCAAGCATAATTGTAGTACCTATAAGCAAAATCATGAATAAAAAGAAAACAAAATTAAATTATAATACACACCGTTACGATGAAAAAAGTAAGCTCAGAAACTTTAAAACTCACTTTATATCTGAAACAAAACAAAACAATAAAGTTATCTATACTATTTAAAAATACATTTGGGTTACCTATCTACGAGCTTTTAGTGTCCATTTAAAAATTCAAATCAGTTGATAACTAGCAACCCTTCAATAACGCCGTGTGAATGTACTTGTGAGTTTCGTCCAATTTAAACGTATTACATAGCACATTTGAGTGTATCTTACGAAGATAACATATCGTAAAATAAAATAACGAGTGTAAGGAAAAGCAGGGAGCAGGCTGCAGTCGGAGGGTTGAGTAAGGCCAGCGA
Source organism: Eilema griseolum (assembly GCA_963662185.1). Taxonomy (NCBI): domain Eukaryota; kingdom Metazoa; phylum Arthropoda; class Insecta; order Lepidoptera; family Erebidae; genus Eilema; species Eilema griseolum. Next base: position 15,814,373 of record OY759242.1, on the reverse strand, counting down.
CACACTGACGTCAATACCTGCACACGAGCTAAGTGTAAATCTCGCGAGATTTCATGCCAAATCTCTTTAGCGCGGTCTTGAGTTTCAAATGTATTTGGCAAGGCATCTCTTTGTTATTGCCTTGTTGGCTTCACTCGGCATTTTATCAGAAACCGCGGCGTAGCTCTAAAACGTCTAGACGAAGTTCTTGGTTCGATGTCCGGACGAAAGGTCACAGTCAATTTGAAAAGAAAATACCTTCTATAGACCCAATATTTTATTCTTCGTCTCAGGACTTAAGACCTCGATCGAAATAAGGGCTTAAATGTCATTCATCTGATAAATTAAATTATTTGAATTGTTTTATCGGTCCTTGCAGTCTGTTCGATATTTTAAAGAATAAATCAAGTTTGGCAATTCTTCCTTCGTTTTTCTACGATATTAGCGTTTTGTTGCAATACTTGTTTAAACGTTTGTAGAGATAACGCTGCGGTATAACCTGTTCTACAAGGGTACTTGAATGATAGGTGCAGGCATTCTTGTCGTGTGGTTGTTATACATACCTACCTCATGTTTATAACAAACGCGTGAATATGTCTTAATTTCGCGGCAATGAAAATTCCGTGGACATGTTAAAAATGTTTTACACTTGTATTTTTAACATGTCATCATGTATTTTATTTATTATGAATATGCAGTTTTATATTAAACACGAATAAAAGTTTTCACACCAAAACCACTAAACATATTTTGATAAAATTTGGTTCACAGGTATATGAAACTTTGAGAAACTCATTTATGTTCTATGGGGCAAAAGTTAGTACATATATAATTTTTCTGCTTTGTAATAGACATAATGAGAAATTTATACGTTAGTATTGATTCAATTCAAAGCGAGACAGAGTCGTAGTCAAAATGTTTTACTCATACCTAGATCACAAAGTTACGCCTTTGAATATCAGAAATAGATACCTACCTACTTGGTAAAAATTCCCGAACGTCCTATGTGACATTGGATTATCTGTCTGACATTGTGTTTGTCTTCAAAATAAATTAAGTGGAAATAAATTTGCACGAGTACACTTTCCAATTTCTATATTGAATGTTTCCATCTATCACACTAAGGATTATGTTAAAAATCAAACATCAGATCAAACAAATATCTTCACAAACTTCCATATTTATAATAGGTAGATATTAGTAGGTAATAAGAGTGATATGAATAGGCTAGAAGGATATAAATAATTCTCTATAAGTCATTCTCTGTTAAGGCTGTGCGCTTATGGAACGCATTGCCATTGAGTAGGTATCAGACGAGCAAAATCCCTAAACGTATAAATACCATTATTTCCTTAACCATTGTTTTAAAAAACAATGGTAAAGGACTACTACCTATCATTTTGAACACTGTGATAGCTCACAATTAATATGATTACTATTTTCTTATTATTTACTTCGAATATCTATTTATGTGCTAAAGTTGTATATTTATTTTACTTTATTTTAACTTCTCTCATATCTTTCTTTGTTTTTGTTTTTTTAATACATCTTGTTTCTAGTTAATTTGCTAACTACACCAAATCTTTTGCTTTATTACGCTACTGTCCATCCCAAGGTTGCCTGGAAGAAATCGCTTCCAGCGAAAAGGCCGCCCATTGTACATTAAACTGTATGCATGCTAACTACAAGTTTTACTGTAATCTATTGGAGTAGGTACAATAAATAATTATGTATCTATCTATCTATAAGTCGTTGATAGGATTCAAGCTAAGCGCAAGTTTTGTGTCTATACAACTGGTGCTCAGATCATCAGATAGAACTTTACGCCTTATATTTACCTATTTATTAGTTTTATCTAAACGGATAAATGTTTATATAAATTACTTTCTTGACTAGTATCAATACTAGTATAATAACTGTGATTTGATTACATTTTACGTAACATTTCCCGCGTAGAACACCGGTTACTTTTATAAGTATTTAACTTACAATTAATTCAGTAGGTAGGTACATTGTAATTAAATTTTATTGTAACGTATTAAAATGTAGATAGGTACCTACATAAGATGAAGAAATGAGATTTCTATCATCTTTACGAGGCCTACAATTTACTTATGAGAAAAAATATTTCTCTCAAGATGCCAAAGGTTTTAGTGCTTTGGCCTTTGACCTTCTGAAGGCCAAATTTCGTGAGTATCTAACCTTTACTTAGAACAAAACTGAAGTAACAAAGAGGGTTGAGTTTGGGTTATTTAGACAGATATATAAGTACAGAAAAAGAGCAATAGGTTTATACCAAGTACTAATGAGAAGGTGATCCGTTTTTGAATGAAGTTTTTAAAGAAGAATAACTGATCCCTCGATATCATCCGCCTGGATTTCTGTTTTGAGGGACCCTAAAACTTTTTCGAAAATAAACAGGCATAACTCTTTCTAAAATTCTTATCAAATTCGATCAAGACACTTCGGAGATTAACGATTATTACAAAAATTATTACAAAAAGACACAAAAAAGTCATACCTATATACATACTTAAGTATGCTTTCGTTGAAATCGATTAATATTGGAGAAATCAAAATATATTTGAATAGTTAACATACTAACTGCTTTAACATTTCATTAAACTATACCTATACATGCAAATGCATGTGTTAAAAAACTGTTATTCTACCGTTACTAAATTACTAAATAGACACTCCAATTTTATTTATTTGTATAGATAATATGTGCTGTCGAAAGTTTACAAAATATTACACGTTGAAATAAAGTTTTAATAGATTCTAATCGTTAGACACTGTAAATAATAGCATAACACATCATATAAACTCCATTATGCGCATGTATTAGTAACAAGTTTCAGCAGTTTATTTAATAAGTTTTGCCGCTCACTTTCTCTTACAACAAGTAGGTACCACCTGACCTCGGCAGCCGAGAGGGAAGTGCCCCTTTTGCAAAATATTTGGGAGTATTGACTTTCCATTGGTGTGGGAATTCATGACACCCGAGGCCGAAGGTTTTTGCACTCTCGAGGTAGGAATAGGTTGGGGTGTGTATAATTAGTATTTCATCGAATAATGAATTAATGTATTTTCTAAACCTGCTTAGGTAGTAGTACCTCGGTTGATAGTATTTTAGATTAATAATTCAAATTTGGAAGTTTGTTTATTTGTTTGCTACCCATGCACGTAAAAGTCGACGAATATGGTTAAAATTTTAGTTGATTTAGATAGTTAGCGCATAATCTGGGTAAGGACATGGAATATTATTTTTTATTAGATATTACAACACATAAACTGTAACAGATACCTACTCTTTGTATATCATGTGTGAATACTTACAACAATGTTAATCTTATAAATTATTTCATTATTCATAATATATACAAATGTTAAAAATAAATCTGTTAAATTGAATGCATCAAAAAAAAAAAAAAAACAAATAATGTTAAGTATTTCGTAATTTCTAGTACTATTTTTTAATATACCTAAATGTAGTTTTAAATCATGTTTGTATAATTAAAAATCCACAAATTAGGTATAATATGAACATAATATATCTGTGTCTAGGTAAACCTACCTTTTTTTTTTTTTTTACGTGCGCAAAATCCCCTCGGCTACCTCCCCACCGGAGCCGGTGGAGGAGGTTATGTCGGACTCGAACCGACTAAAACGCACGCCGCCTGTGGGTCGTTTTGGTTGCCGAAGGTGAGGTTGACAGGCATATCCCTCGCACCCCGGCCGACCCAGGGCCATCTCTCACGATCTGGCCCTCTTCTCGGGTGTGGAGACTACAGAGTCCCCAACTCGACCCCGGAAACGGGGAGGCGCGCCAGTCGCGCCACCGCCGCGGCCTGCTTCTGCCAGGGTGACAGGCGGCTCCACCTGTCACCCCCAGGCCGGCGCTCATGGGGGGCGGAGGTCGTTCATCGACCTCCGACGCCCGAGTTGCCTCCGTACGCGGGCAGCTTGGCTTGCGATCCTTCGTCGCTCCCGCTGCCGCTCCCGCCCCGCCTCCTTCTTCACGAGCATTACTTGCTCGCAGAAGGAGGCGCCGGCCGCAGGTAAACCTACCTTAGAATCTGTTATTTTGGATATTAGTAGACCAAGTATTACAAGTTATACCTACTTAGGTATATTATGTAGAAACCTTTGATAAAGTATTTTTGAATTCTCAACTCACAATCGAGGAAAATCCTCGCAAAGCGCCTCTACTCAAAGATACTTATCTCTATATATATACCTACCTAATCCAAAAGCTTGGATGATGCTCATCCTCGTTGAAATACGTAGGTACTTAGGACAAGACTTAAAGTACTTCTGTTAAAACCGAGTCTAAAATACTTAGATATTTTAATTCTGAATGTCGAGATGAGCCTCGAAGCCTGAAGATTATACGAGGATGATAACCACAATAGTCTTAGATAAGGTTCAGTATTCGGATTCTAAATCTTTCCTTATGTAAATACGATAAAAAAATCAATGCAGAGAAGTAATTTATTCAGAGTGGGGCGTACAAGTGGCCTCTACGACCCTAGCTTGGAAAATATGTTCGGGATAATTCTTACATCTTAGGGACCACTTTGGAACACCTGATACTCACGACTCCGCCTATTTTGAGGGATGTCAAAAGGATTTTCTTAAATTTATAACGTCTGAAAGAATATTATACGAAAATGTGAATCCCTTCTAAAATAAATTTCGTGTAGCTACATAAGTCGTTTTTAATTAAATTATTTTATTTTATTACTGTCGTCTATAATACTCAATGATTAAAAAAATATATTTGTAGGTACAAATATGCGTCTCATGGATAGTTATCTATGAGAAAAATTTGACGTCCTTCACATAAATTACGTACTTACTTTGATCTTCCTCAAGACCGGAAAACAAAAGTCGGGAGTAAGATATGACTGGAGTAGTTTATAAATATGCGACACTTAGACAAAATAAACTTTGTGCCAATGTTTAGGTGACAAACGAGTTTTTCGCAAGGAAACTCCATAATCGAACGAGGAAAAATACTTTTCCTTATGCGGCACACAAATAAAATTGACATTTTATTAGACCCGCTAGTTCTTACGTGATTTCTTTATACGCAATTTTATCAAATATCGACCAACTTTCTCTTCAGATAATAAGGAAACAAGGTCTTCTAACCCAACGTTTATCCTTTACATTTAACACCTGTTTTGAAGACAATTCCGCAATTACAATTAGAGTCAGCCTGGCCCGTTAACTTAATAAACGGCAGCCATGTTACCCAGCCCTGGCTCACATTTCTCTAATTATGTTAATTTCAAAATAAAGTTATGCCACCGCACTTGTAAGGGTCCCTGGGCCGTCCCATTTGGCCCACTCGCCCCCGTTTCGCAGTGTGTTGCTTACAGACAAATTATTTTTATAGGCACGGGTACATATTATGGTTGTTTTTGTTTATCATTATTGTAAATGGGTGGTTTTATTTGTATAACTTAAAATGTAATTATGTTAGCAGAAATATTTTGTATTCGAGGAAATTCAGCATACCTTTATAGGCAGGCACTATTTAGGTACATTTTCATTTTATAAATAGGTATATTAGGTACGCAAATCATTGAAAAAACGTACCTATCCAATTGAGAATTCCTAATTTTATTTTCTAGACAAAAAATAAATTATTTAGGTTTCAAATTTAAATATTTTTCACAGTGAGAATTTCAATGATATACCTTCAAGTGGAGTGAAGTGGAGCAACTAAACAATAAAGTTAGTTCCTAACGTGCTATTAAAAATACTAATTAATTTGTTATAGCAGCAACAAGTTGTCGGCTCCGCAGGTGCCTACTTCAATACATACTTAAAGCAATTATAAATAGTTACATTGTAAGTTGTAGGTATGTGTTGGTAGTCACATTAACTATTATTGAAATCGATCGTTTGATCGACTCGACGACGAATGCATGAGTTGGGTCTTTGGTATCGCCATAAGGACTATCAAGATAAATCTAGTCAAAAGACGACAAAGAATAATCAGGCCTATTATACAAAAGTATCTGCACAACATGAGTGACTAACTAGATAAATACCTACCTTTATTCTAGGACATTCCACACAGCGCTATTTAGATCCTTCGTGCCTATATCACATAATTACCTATATATCAAAATTATTATTTATATATGTTGAACTATGTACCAGGATTTCAACTTTAACTAACCAGGGGCCTCATTCGGCTTGACCAACTGAACAGTAACTACCCACGTTTGTATTATTTAATACTTTAAAAGGTTAATCAATTGATATCCGCTGTCTTCTTACGTAACGACTGTGTTTAAAACTTATTGTCAAGTAGAATAAAACTCCAGTAGGTACATTATTCTGGGTTATGTTGATTGTTATACAGACAACTATCAATTTCTTCATCAGAAGACCGATTATAGATATCTTGGTCATACTTAATCCCTATAATTTAGTTTCTTTGGTATTTAGGTAGGTACTTCCTAAATAAGATATGATTACTCAGTTATCTACATAAAACCTTGAAAAAGCACTTAGATGAGGCAACGTTCATGGCCCTGTCATTGTTAGATTTGATTTATCATGAATCTCATATAAATGTTTATATTTAAATATACAATAGTTATGTAGAATAATTTAGAATATTTGTGAATTTCTATGATACATAAGTTTGAATATCTTTATATCTATGTTTTTATCTGTCTATATCTGAAAGGACGTTATATCTAGGTATTATAAAAATTATTTAGGTATAGGTACATGAGCTATATATCTCATTATATCTGCGTACCCGCCAACACCCTCCATTTTATTTAGACACAGCCCAAAAGGCATTCAAATTTCCACCGAAAAAACAGGGCACTATTCAAAAACATTCATGAATTCTTCAAAGGCCGTTCCTAAATAAGCATGAAAAATAGGTAGAAATATTGTTAGGCCAGATTATATATTAACATGGGTATACATTGTGCAAAGGTTTTTCTTTTTACCCTTCGTTGACTTTTTGTCCATATATTGTCCTATTTTTATAGAAAAACACGACAAGAATAGCATTTGGAACATTTTTTCGGCATGTGAAGGATCTATCTACAAATGTTGGTACTATATATGCTGACTAAGGACAAAAGTACACAATACATACCCTATTTGTATAAAAATGTTGCATGTATCGGAATTTTTATCAACGTCTCGCAGATTCTGATAACGTATCTACGTAGGCAATTTGTAAAAGTTGATTTTTCTTATTTTCATCAGGTAACCAGGTGCCTATCTGAAAAAATATATAAGACGAATTCTTATGTTTCGTTGCGAAACCTCCCTTGGGAAGTAAGGGGTGATGTGCGTCTGTCAAATATGAATAATGAATATCATGTAGTTACCTCACCAATACACTTTGGCCTCTCGATATATTTTATAAATTTAACAGACAACATCGTATTTTATTTACGTAGGTACATTCTTAATGTGTTAACATCGATGTACCTACGTGAATTAAGTAACTTGTATAAGGCGTCTGTTATACGTAATACAATTGAGTCCAGAACTACATCTGACGAGCCACAAATATACCTAAATGGAATTTTTACCTAGGCTTTATTTATAACCAACTTATATAACTGTGAATTTTTAGACACTTACACCAACATATTCCTATAATTCTCATAAAGCTAATCTCTGTGTCTACTTGTACTTATTAGTGGCTAGGATTAAGTAAAAATATTCCCAAAATATATAAATGAGTACTAATCTTAGGAGTTCATTTGAATAGCAACTCAATAATTAGGTAATCAATATATCATTTGTATGTATAATGGAATGTATAAAAAAATCGTGAACGTATGAATTTAATAATTTGTCGGCAAAACGTATCATCTCCCTAAAATGATACAAAGACGGTAGGCGTGGGGAATAAATTAATCTAACCCACGTCGGTACTTTAATATCTGAGTGGCATACACGAATATCTTGTAATATATCCATTGCTAACACCAGTTATTTCTTTTAAAATTAGCCCAAGAATCGTACCTACTCTTCTTTAATAAATTGGTCGAGAACCTCAATTCCTGCCTTCAGCGATGAAAAATTTGTTAGCGTACCTTTGAAACATTGAGACAGATATTATTATGAATTAACATGAATATATTTGAAATACTTTTTTAAGAAAATTTGTCTCTTGAAATTGCAGTTTAAAAATGGAATCGTGTTGAAATGGAGTTGTAGAAAGTATTTTTGAGAATATTGTAATTGAAAAATTGTTGTTGGAACGAGTGCTTTCCACGTCTTTGTGGTGGGAATATTATCGAAAACATTAATTTTATATTCCACGTTAGGTTTCAAAAGTGAAAAAGTAAACAAACGGGTGGATTCCGCATACCATACATAATATGTGGCGTCAGTGTATGAGAGCTAGCGTTCGGTGTTATGAAACATGTGTGTGTAGAATAGACCGAGGTAGGTCTGGAGACTGTCTCATTCAAAATATAGCTGGGGAGCGCGCGCCGAATATGAAACATGGTAGCGTCAGAAAATAAACACCGCTGTACCTACTGCAAGATTTGTAAAGAAATAATTACAACGCTTTGGTGGTATTCTTGTATCGATAAATAAACGAGCTCGACAAGCAATCTAAAAAAACAAAAAGCCTATGTGCTTTTTGAGAACGTATATTTTGAGCATTAAAAAGTCACCATTTTCAGCCAAAAATAGTAGATTTTAGCTTTTTAATCATCTCAAACTACCTATTCAAATATACTTGCTCTATGAAAACCAACCTGACGACACGTTCATCAATACCTAATTAAAATCTTTTCACCCGTTTAGTAGTTCCTTCAATAGGTCAACCACACAACATTCCTTATTTGGCTGCGCCGCAATTGATTAAACAGAATTGTTTTACCGTCCGCGTCGCGTTCGTCGGAAAACGCGATTTTCTGGTATGCTGATGACGGTAAGCGAGTATCATTACTTGTGCCTTGCAACAGGAGAAACGTGCCTCGCACATTGCCGCATACCGACAGATATATAAAACAACCATTTATGAAAACAGTCATATCTGACATTTACAACAATCTATCAAAGGTTTGATTAGGAATATAAAATCTTACTTTGAATATTACAATGTATTATGCTTATTAATTACGCAACACTGAATTACATAAATAATCACGTAGGTACACTATTGAATATTTATATTGATATGTCTTTTAAAATTCGCATCAGGCAATAAAGCCTTTATTTCATAATAAGGCAATGAGTATAGGTAAAATTAAATGCCACACGTTTCAGTCGCTCTTTGTGAAAGGGCAGACCCGTTCGATATTAGCCGCCGCGCCGTAGAGACTATTTCACGAAGTTGCATACTTACCTAATAGCCCGGGTCTTTTAACATTTAACTTGAAATTGTTAAAGGTCCCTATATATTGGTACTAATTCAATAAATTTGCAGAGATTTGAGATTGTCATGGTCATTCACATGATCGCGGTGTACACCGTGATCTTGGCGCTTGTACACTATGATCATGGTGCTTGTACACTATGATCATGGTGCTTGTACGCTATGATCATGGTGCTTGTACACTATGATCATGGTGCTTGTACACTATGATCATGGCACTTGTACACCATCGTGCAAAAGCCGGGGTGTGCGTGTTTGTTAGGGCGGATGTTTGCTGTCGCCGTTTGCGCTGCCTAGAGGACCCATCCTTCTCCGTCCTTTGGGTACACGTAGACCATGGCCCTACGAGTCAGATCTATGTGTGCCTCTACCGTTCCCATACAGGAGATGCTGAGACAACTCGACTCTTTGAATATCTGAGTCAGGCGGCAGATGATGCGCAGGAGCGATTTCCGAATGCCGAAATGGTATTTTTGGGGGATTTTAACGCCCACCACGAGATCTGGTTGGGCTCCTCCAAAACAGACCATGCGGGAAGAGCCGCCCACGCATTTGCTCTGGCGCACGGCCTGACCCAATTGGTGCACGAGGTCACTAGGATACCAAGAAGGTCGGGCCTAGCACCTTCTCTGCTAGACCTTCTGCTGACGAGTGATCCGGACCAGTACAGTGTATCGGTGCGAGCCGCTTTAGGCAACTCCGACCACTGCCTGGTCTGTTCCACGGTGCCTATTATAGCGCCCCCACGACCCGTGCAGGGGAAGCGGCGTCTCTGGCACTACTCGTCAGCGGACTGGGATGGACTTCGTGACTATTTTGCGTCCATCCCGTGGGTTGAGCGCTGCTTTGAAGGTAAGAACCCATCGGATTGTGCTACTGCTGTCGCCGGTGAGATCGGTCTGGGTATGGAATACTATATCTCATACACCGATGTCACCGGTGACCGCGGGGTGCGCCCTTGGTTCGGGCGCGAGTGCGCGGAAGCTGTTGAACAAAAACAGTCTGCGTACCGCGCTTGGGTAAGGGCGCGCGCCACGCGCCATCCCAATCTGGGCCACTTCAAGGCGGCGTACAACAGAGCCACAAAGGTCTGTAGAAGGGCCTACGTCAGAGCGGATGCCCTGCGCATAACGCGGCTTGGTCAAGAGCTAGTGATGCATCCCACGGGAAGCCGTGGCTACTGGCGACTGGCTAAAGCCGTGCAAGCCAACTTCTGTCAGCCTTCGCTGCCCCCGCTGCGTAACCCTGATGGATCCCTGGCCCATGAGCCGCAAGAGAAGGCAAATCTGCTGGCTAATCTCTTTGCGGCCAACTCCCGAATCGATGATTGTGGTACGCAGCCACCCACACTACCCGACAGTGACCACGCGATGCCTGATATCCATATCAGGCAACGCGATGTCCGTGCAGTTCTGCAATCACTCGATGTCCGGAAAGCCAGTGGTCCGGATGGTATTCCAGCGGTAGTTTTGAAAAAATGTGCAGCGGAGTTGTCTCCAATGCTTACGCGCCTGTACCGGCTATCCTACAGTTCGGGTATAGTGCCTTTGCCTTGGAAAGAGGCGAATGTTCAGCTGATTCCCAAGAAGGGGGATCGCTCGGAGCCAGCCAACTATCGACCCATAGCCGTCACCTCAGTGCTGTGCAAAGTGTTCGAGCACATAATTAACAAACAGCTCATGCGGTACCTAGAGGATCACTACTTAATTAATGACCGGCAATATGGCTTCAGACCGAAACGGTCAACGGGTGATCTTCTAGCATACGTTACCCATCTTTGGGGTGAGGCTGTGGACAAGCACGGCGAGTCACTGGCAATTAGTCTTGACATCGCCAAAGCTTTCGATAGAGTCTGGCACAAATCGCTTCTTTCCAAGCTACCTGCCTTTGGTCTGCCTTCTAGGCTGTGCAACTGGGTTGCTAGCTTCCTGCAGGGGCGCCATATTCGCGTCCTTTGTGACGGACGAGCTTCGGAGTTTCTGCAGGTAAATGCTGGCGTGCCCCAGGGGTCCGTCTTATCACCCACTCTCTTTCTTCTGCATATCAACGACATGCTGTCTACCGGCAATGTTCGTTGTTATGCAGATGATAGTACTTTACATGGGAGTTATCATGGACATCCTACGGCCAAACAGTCAGATATCGCAGAGAAAAGGCAGCTTCTTGTCACTGAGCTTGACGGGATCCTGAATCACATTTCTCAATGGGGCTCTGAGAACCTGGTTGAGTTCAATGCCAAGAAGACGCAGGCATGTGCGTTTACAGCAAAAGTATCTTCTTTCCTTCCCCTCCCCACTCTTCAGAGCACGCCTCTGCCATTGCAGGACAATCTCAATATCCTAGGTATGGATGTTCGCTGCAACCTGAATAACAAAAACTACATCGAAAGCATCATCAAAACAGCCTCACAAAAACTCGGAGTCCTGAACAGAGTGAAACGATTTTTCACGCCGGAGCAGCGGTGTCTTCTATACAAGACACAAATTCGCTCCTGTGTGGAGTACTGCTCGCATCTCTGGGATGGTTCAGCAAAGTACTTACTAGATGCTCTCGACAGGTTGCAGCGACGTGCGGTCGGCATCATTGGGAATCCCGAGATCACGAACACCCTAGAACCTTTACAGCTGCGTAGAGATGTTGCGTCCATGGCTGTATTTTACCGTCTGTACCATGGGGAGTGTTCTGATGAGCTCTTCCAATTAGTCCCACCCTCTCCTTTCCTACACAGGACAACGCGTGCAGGTCTTAGATGTCATCCGCACACGGTGCAAAACATCCGATCAAGAACCAAGCGGTTCGGAGACTCTTTCCTCTGTCGCACCATTAAGGCCTGGAATTCATTACCAGCTCACGTGTTTCCTTCTTCCTACAGTCCCGGGTCCTTTAAGCGAGGCGTGAAAAAGCATATGATAAGGCCGTCAAGCTGAGTGTCACCATTGTCACACGGTAAGTGTAAGTAATGGTGACCCTCTTTTCTGGGACTTTGCCTTCAGCTTACCATCAGGCAAGGCGAAGTCCAATTGACGTGTCCTATAAAAAAAAAAAAAAAAAACCATGATCATGGTGCTTGCAACAGCGCTGAAATATCGGTTGCTCAGTAGAAATAATAAACATGGTAAATATCCCGGTGAGTTCTACACTAGTAATTTGCAGAGAGTTTTATTTTATTAGTTAGATATTTCACTAGTTTTATTTGAGTAACTATGTTTTTTTTTTGTTCTTACTAGGTAGTTTTCAGTTCATGACTTTCTTCTTATCGAATAAGTATAGTTAGGTACATTGATAATTTTATGAATAGTCAGGTATCGTTTTTACCATACCTATTCAATTTTAAGGTTAAAAGGCATAAATCATACAGAAAAGACGTGGTTAGATAAGGCGTTAATTAAGACAAAGAGACGGTTTATAGGTACGATGCACCAATACCTACCTAGGTATAGGTACGCTCACTTTGTTTCAGTAGCATGTTTTTGAATGCCTAAACACGCCTTTTTTGTATAATTGACGTATTATAAAGCGTATTTTTAATATGCGTAATATTGACGTCTAATAAAGCGTATTTTTAATATGCGTAATAATTCAACACCGAGGTACAGTATGAGATCGTTTGAAAAACTAAAAACGATTCAGGTACGTGATTGGTTGATACTTAAATGCATTAGTAGTCAATCGAAATCAACCTTCATTTTCACGGGCACTGGGGTCATTATAAGTACCTAATAAAATCAGTGGTTGATGTTGTACGCATCATTATAGTAGGGATTTATTAGTAAAATGTTACAATACCTACCTGATTAAAATATTTTGTCGAGTTCTAGCACGTAATACTTACGATTTCAAAGTTTACAATTCCCAACGAATATGTAAGTAAATACTATTATCTAGCTATATATTTGAATAGAAAAGTTTTTCTAAAAGAACTTACGACACTGCGCCTACGCAGTTGATAAGTGTATGAAAAATGTTTTGATCAAGTCATCCGATAGCGTTAAACAAAGTTTTATAAAACCAGTTATCTGTTTTACAGTAATAACTTACATCCTATTTCACAAATGTCTTATTCACACGTTATTTTAAGTTATTTTATGTTTATAACCTACTCTACTGATAATTTAAAGGAGCGTATAGATTCTATGGTATCATAGTTCTAATGGGTACCATAAACTCAAACGTTATCTTTCAAGTTTCCGAAAGATAATTTTCTTGATTTATCGACTCCAAAATGTAATAGGTAGAAAAAGAGGTATTCAAATTACTCACTGATTAAATCGTCTTCTATTGTTCTTTAATTTCTTAAACTGCCAATTAAATATAACAATTAAGCTATCAAATGCATATCACAAGTCCGCTTGACGAGGAAACTTGTATAAATTAAAATTATTACGACCAAAAATAGTCTTCATTAGTTAAGGAACATTGACTCGTCCTGGCATTGAAGGTACAGCATGAAACATGAAATTCTTCTTTTTATTAAGCTATTAATCGAAAGTTATGTGTTTTATAAAGTCTTTTTTGCTGTCACTACCTACTTCTCCAATGGGTGGTACAGATAACAACTATCAACACGAATTGTAACCCCTTGTTCCATTCGCCAAATTGGTTGCATTTCTACCCCAAAATTTTAACATTAGGTAGGTAAGTTTATCTCTAAATAATTTCGCATTGTTTCTTGTTCGTGAATAGATACTATCTAACAGCGATGTTTACAGTTAGATAAAATATATCAATAATCATAAAACACATAAAGCACCTAATATTTTTTCTATAATGTATAAAATTTTCAAATGATAGGTAATAAATATTTGCATAAGTTTATGGAACTAGATGTCTATTAAATGTCATCGGAATAACAGAAATTGTCTTTTATTAAATATAAATGTCCAAATACTCTGAAGATCTCGTAAAACGTACACATACAGATGTAAAACGAATGCTTTGACGAATTATAAATACACAGCTGACAAAGTCAAGGTTCGTAGGCTCCATACTATCTGTACCTCCTTTAGAGATGAATATATCACAGATCATAGCAATAAAATTTTAACTTTAAGAGCTATAAAATAAAGTTCAATTTATGATGGTTGATTGTGATAGTTAAGTTTTTTGTAAGATGCCGGTGTGGCAGTGAGTAGCCAGTCCGCAGCACGGGCTGATGACAGCGCGACCACAACAATCGGTACGAAGAATAATCGCTACACGTTTTATAGGTCGTAATTGTTGTCATAAAATGGTAACAAAAGTTGTTTTTACGTTCGGCACGAGAGGCGTGTTTATCATCCCGTAGTAACGATACAGAATTACTCAATGATTATGGTGGGAAACCACCGCATTTTATAGCATTTTAATTGTTTAGTCGATTTTTTAGTGTTTCACACATCACAATTTGAGGTAGATCAGTTGCGGAACTTTATAGATAAAAATTTTCATTGATAAGTGGCACTAAAAGAATACAAAGTTTTTTTGTGAATGAACCGATAACATTTGTCGAGGAATGGGGATACCTTACATGCAGACTAGCAAATGAAATGCAAATTTATTGATGTCTAATAAACTGTGTCATTTAAAGAAAATAAAGTATGTATGTTAATTTAAAATCTTATATCAATGTACACGATGTAAATATAAATACAAGATGTGATACGCAGGACGGATGCAGAGAATATATTAAAATACTTAATTAGGGTTCCAGCGAAACTGACTTCGCGGGACGCCCCATCTGTTCCGGATTTAACAATGCAACGTTTCTTTGAAGAATTCGCGGTTCGCATAAAATTCATTCTAATCAAAATTCTGATACTGTGTGTTCTTAGTACTACGCAACTACGATTACTATAAGTATATTCAAATTTAATAATGGATTCGATTTGAGCGTGACTTCAAAAGATAATGGACATCAGCGTGCACGGAACGACCGCGTCGGGCGATGCTTATGTAGGCAACGAGCTCTATGTTTATTTAGTAACACATGGTAAGGGATATTTTCCGATTTGTAGGCGTAGTTCGACGTCCGTCCTCGGGCGCCAACTGACTCACCCGCTCCGGCCGATTGTTCGACACTAAACGTCGATGGAATCGGTAACTCAGGCATTTTACTGCCGACTTTAATAATATATGGGGCGTTGCGTAATTTTCCTTTAGTTTCGCCTTATGCGAATGGTAGTGCAAATATTGGTTTTAGGAGTGGTTTCTGAGCGATATCCAATACATTCTAGTAGCCTACTTCTATAAATAATTATAGCTGGAATCGCCGGCGCCTCGTGCACCGTGAGTTTTATTCTCTCGTTAAACGAGTGTTGCACGACAATACACATAAATATTTTTGGTCATTAATTCAAAGATTGTTTGGACGTGATTTGGCATTTTTTTTAACACTATAAACAATTCTCAGTGGTCGTTAACAAGAAAGATGAGCTCTAACTGCTTCAGTTTATGGACAGTAAAATCGTCGGCACGCGTGTGTTTGCACGACATTTTGTGACTTTATAAATTTAGTTTAACCTGATTTTAGTCGGCGAATGGAAATGAAGATCGTGGTAGGGATTGTAGAATCCTATGAAATAAATTACTCTTTGAACAGGTGACGGTAGAAATTAGAAAGCTAGAGATGAACGAGGTTTTTTAGTCATATAGGTATTATTGGATTAATGACATGTAGATGTAGCGATACGTTCGCATGTCATCTTCTCACCTTAGAACATTAATTCCTTAGTTTATGGTATAGATTAATATTGAAGAATGTCATGAAAATTAGAATTTAGATTTATCGTAATAAAACACAGGGTTAACGACCACTATGTCTGTTGATTTGGCTCCGAGTGCAATAATAATTGTATCGACGCATCGTGTCAGTAACCCCAAGATTGTACGTAGGAATTTGACTGCCATAAATATATCTTATAACAAATCTCTGATCGAATATATACCTATCTATAAATAATATATTATAGAGAATATATAATTTTGACATTTAAGTAGATATTTTATTTCTAATCTTAGCAAGTTCGGAATCAAAGTCTTTGTAAATAAATTTTATTTATTCCATTACAATTAGTTTGACGTTAACTAGCAAAGGGCGCTTGAATTGCGTTGTTATCTTCCATCAACACCTATTTTAACACTGGTACAACACATTTTGAACCGAATACTTACATTAAAATTCTTGTTAACTAACAAACTAGTTAAATAACAAAACTCAACAAGTGGTGTTTCGTGTAGACACAGATTTTTTAACTAACCAAATTTAAAATGCATGAGATTTGCATCTTACAGTAACAAGACTCCCTATTTTCCAGAAACTTATTAAATTTTAAGGCAAATAAGTTTTTTGTATCGAATATCATATCCGTATCTATATACCTAGGTAGGTATGTCGACTGTATCGAGAAGTAAGATCGAACGGGCGAGCGCAGGTAGCGAGTCAGATAGCTGGGTTTATAAATAGGTAAAGAGCGTAAATAGAAGCGGTTGTATCGGCTTTGAGCCGCTACCAATCGATACGTGATATCGTTACTGTATTACGTCATAAATCCTTCTATACTCCAAGCAAATTTGAACCATATCGATAGAGGGATACAGTAGATATTTCATAGCAGTATTTTTTCATCTGTTTGCTTATACGTACACATGTAATAGACGGAAACGCATATGAGGTGGAGATGTGTGTGCTTGTATAGTTAAAAGTTAAATACCAACATGTTTTCACGTTGTTGAATCTTTTCTTAATCAAACTAATGGAAATTGCCAAGGTTTTAAGAGTCAGTAGGCAATCCATTTAGTTATGGAGCAATTGTTATTGAGTTTATTGGATAAATGCTGTTTCGATGGTCTTGATATATAGAAGCTTATACCTATAGAATTACTAGAAAATAGTTATAATTTTGATAACACGTCCCTACTAAAAACTTCAACGTAGTGATTTCATGTTCGAGTATTTAAGTATATTTACTCATACAAAACAGGAATCTAATAGTTAAGATCATTTATTGAACCATATAGGGCAGGTATACAGCGCTGATTATGCTCTTAAAAATAGTATTTTAGCTTAAAAGCTGATTTAACCATTAAAGTTAAGATATATTTGTAAGAATTTAATCCGACAACACTTTTTATACCGTTTCATTATCCATGTGTTTCCCGCTGAGGTACAAGACCTGCTCTATCTATTCCCGTGGGTGTGTACAAGGCGACTAAACATCAATTCAGTTCAGCCAGGAAAAAGCTCTAGCACTTTTTATGTGTGAATTGAAATGAACCATATTACATTTAGACAAAGCTGAAAATAGTATGCAATGTTAAAATGTTATCCGATAAGACAATAGCGCCATGGCGCCTTGTTGCATACTGTATTAAGCGTTGTTCAAATAGAATAAAGTTAATATTTAATTACCAATTGAAATGTGTTGCAATTTTCGTCTAATACAACTGACCTTTAGGGATGAGGTCAACCTAAACAGAAGATACATTAAATAACTAAAGAAAATAGGTTTTAACTACTCTATACCTAAATGTAGGTACTTAACTGTCACTCTGCTGTGCGACAGAGAGAATGCTCTACGAAATTGAAGCAACCCAATCTATGCTGGAATCTCACTCTATTCTTGAGTTACATAATCAAAAACTGGTTACATTAATTCAGACATATTCTACCGACCTACCCATAGAACAAAGATACTTTTGCAAAATTTCTCTCTTACAGGACAGCGGTTTCAAATTTATCTTAGGTAAAACTTTATCTTGTTGAAAAAATATTGTTTCATGAATTTCATAAGCGATAAAAATACTTACAAAATAGTGATTTCAGTAGATAATCATTATGTTATCTAACATTATTCTACGAAAAGGTCGGTACTTCTATAGTAATAGTTATAAAGGTCTCTGCAACACTTATCCCTAACTATTATCCACAGTCCAAGTTGCCAGTTGAAATGTACAGAATTTTCGGCGTTAGCCAGATGGCACGTAGCCCTTACGAACGATATCCTGGACGTGATCTAAATCTTGCCTTATCTAAGCGATATCTCTCTGAATATAGTTGCACTAGCTACTGTCTACGTATTCACTCGCTGTTTTCAATACTACTAATATAATTGAGGGGAAATTTTGTGTGCCGGAATGTTTGTTAGGTAAAAATAAAATAGATTGCAATGAAATTTTATAAATAGGTACATTATCTAACTGAGCTAACTATTATTAGGCAGGTACTTATGCTTTTTTTACCCGTTTCCAACTCATCTCTTATTTCTCACCATTTCGTAAGTTAGATTTCGGCATATCTACTAGACTTAGAAACTTAACTAAATCGTGAGAATGGTAAATTTCTTACCCAATTAATTTAATTCACAAATTTATTTACTCATTTATTGATGTATTATCTTATTAATAAATATAGATTTATTAAGACGTGTTTTACTTCAATATTCAATAAAACAACAGATGTTGGAAGAATTTTTTTTTCCCATCTTAACTGTTTTTAATAATGTTATTAATTAAAAATGACTACACTTGTTTAAACCGTAAACCAGTAGATTCCAGCGCGGATACTAGAGTAGTCTGGCAATTCGTACGAAACCTGGGAATCAAACCTGACTTTTAAGCGTGACGGGCTACATATTATGCTCTCATTTTTTTAGGTAGGTATTAGAGAATATTTTATCACACGAGGAGGTTAGGCATAAGTGAACACGTCATTTCTAAATATACTTAGGTAATATACCAAACATATTACGGATATTTACGCACATACGTACAAACCAAACCTGTATTATATATTTTGCCTCTCCTAATACGGAATATTTGCGTCCACCGAGGCGTGGGGTTGATATCCAAGTGACGCCGTTCACCAAAATATACGAACAAATTTACCTCATACAGGTAAAGTCGGAACTTATTTACCGTTGCCTACTGGTGTTCAGGAAATATACGTACTTTTATCTGAACATTTAGGTGATGTGAACGGAGATAAAAAGATCTTATTATTTCCTTGATAATATCTATTCATATTTTACTGAGTTCCTCGATAGAGTAGCAGGTGTTAATCGAACTGTTGTGTATGAGATCGAAGGTTTGTTTCCCAGATCTGGGAATGATATTGATTGTAAAGAAATTGATTGTAGATGCGTGGATACGCAGAAACAAAAACTGGGCAATCAAGAGCTTAAATCAAGTTGTAATTTTGTTTTTTAGCTGACGCGAAATTAAAAATAAATGTTTCTAGTATTTAGTAGGTTCCGTACTGTACTTATAATTACATATTTTACAGTGGCTCTAGACTGGCTGTGCCCTAAAAAATTCAATTTAGTCATATTTTAAAACCAAGAAGCTAAACAAAACAATCATCAATTTACCTATTTAATCATTAAATCAATCGCATTCTACTTTTTTAAACTAATTTATTAAAAAATGGACAACCTTTTACTGGTATTTTATTCTATATTATACGGTAATTGATTAATTAGTGCATGTGACGATCTATTTTATGTTAGATACATGTATGTTAATAGAAGTTTTACTATGGATTTTTCCTAATTATTCCTTATTTTTATTTATAACTGATTCGACAAAAAAATAAAGTTGATAGTTGTAGATTATAAACCGACGGCGCCGTACATTTTAGCTTTTTTATTAAGATGAAATACCACGGGCGTAGATCCGGCCTCGTTATGACCAAACTTTGTACGGAGGCGTACCATCACTTTAATAAAATCTTAAAACTTTTATCTTTTACTTTGATAACGCGCCTATTCCAAGGCGGAACTTATATTACATTCACCGTTCTACGACATTTTGTCAGAAAAGTATAAAAAGATTCAACAGGATCGGAAATAGAGTTGAACTTTCTGAATATAACGCATGAGTACCCTGAATTTTCTTCATACCTACAACATTTAAATGGACTGATATTTAAACAACTTCAAAAATTCGGAATTTTTAAAGTTTAAATATCAGTTTTTTTGGTTTATTCTGCATTCGCCTTAGAAAGTTCAACTAGTTTATAAAATTCGTTTTTGCCCCAAATTTTATTCCTCCTTGTCCCTGAGTACAAATTTAATATTCATAATGTTGTTTTGTCCCATATAATGTTTCTTTTTTTGGTCCATATAAATTTTCTCATATTTTTATCAATAGTAATAGTTAATGTAGAGTATAATTATATTACCTGCTCTGCATTAACTTTTCCTGTTTTATAAATATAGAGCACGTTAAATAATAATCTATATCAAAAAACACTATAAAATTGATATTGTTTATAGTGTCAATATTTAATATTATTCTGATCAAGATTCGTTTTTTTACTCGCCAGCTAAAAGTTTCCACTATAATAATAATTAACTAAACGACGATGGTTGGTACCAGAAGTACCTAGTGACCAATCAGATTCGATACACCGTGTTGAAAAAATGTGCACGAGCCTCACAATTATTTTACGATCAAAATATTATAGCATTTTTATGATTTTTCAATTGCCCTTGGTTGACAATCCGATTCGTGTAAATTCTAGCAAAATATGTGTGTGAAGAATCCAAAGCTATTAAAATGTAAATTGGAAGTTAAATTTACTGAATTAAACGTAATATAATGAAGTCTATAGGCTTTGACGGCATTAGGTAGGTAATTGATATAGCATGGATGTTCCTTAATCCCTATTAACGAGTAGACTGTTCAACATTGAAAGCGATACAAGCCATAATTTAGATTCGACGTTTATATACTTGCTACTACAATTTTCATTGTGTAATTACAACTCTTACTTGTAAGTACTTAGCTGATATTGTTGAAAGTTTGTGAATATTACATACCTACACATTAAAATACATCAATTTTTACAGATGTTATATAACGGACCTATATTATTTCAATAACATATAGGTATTACGAAAGAATCTGCGCTGAATCCCGATAAAATAGCACAATATAAATAGTTATTTAATTCGTGATTCGAAATAGTATATATCCTATCGAAATAGTTGTTTTCTGTATTACCGCCATAAAGAAAATGACATCCGCGATAATCACAAAGGAAATCAGTAACAGAGGATGAAGAAATAATAAGCACTTCCCCGTCGAAGATTACAGCGGCAAAAATGTAGATTAGGCTCACTGAATGTAGGTATTCAGGGAGAAATGTTCCAACAAGGGCCCGATTTAGGCGAAATTAAATCATTAGAAACATCTGTGTTCCTCCAGAGCTACGTACTAGGTACCTACCTACCTATCGAAGCAATGTCGATAGGGAGGCCCGGATTATACCTATTACACGCCCTCCCTTTTATCCCTACTTTTTAATTCAGTCTACTTATATGTAATAAATTTCAATATTTACCTGCCACAAAAGCCAATATTTCATGTAAATCCCTGCTTCCATACTGATTAAACTCTCGAGGGGGTTAATTCATTACGAACATGTATAATCGAAAAATTAGATACACGTGTCGACGTTGCTTTTGCTTAATATTTATTACACCCCACATTTTTCCCGACCCTGGAGATTTTTCATAAAAATATTTATCCAATATACACAATCAGTGCCGCCTCATCACTTATGAAAAATCGTTTCTGTTCACAAAGTCCTCTATAAAAAGCTCATTCCAAATTAAAATTAAGGTCTAGCATAACTGAAGAAAAGAATCATATATGTTATCTAAATGTCACAATAAGAAATGTGCTCTAGTCCGTTGCGTTTAAGTGAATATTCCTTCAAAGGTCGCAGCATTTACGATCTATTTTGAGGTAGCCGTTGTCAAAATAACTGGTTGTTTTTCAAGATCCATTTGTGCGGTGTGTGTTACACTAGCTCTGAATTATAGATGTTAATAAAACAACAAAACATGTCGATATTTTAGTCACGTAATTTAAAGAGTTAATAGCTATACAAAAGCTGCACTAAACTGGTTCTTTTCTACGAAATTTTACTTTTGAAGAATATCATAATATTACATCATTATAGTATCAAGTACCTAATTTAATATACATTTATGTAATGTTTGTGGAGATAATTACGCAGATAAAAGTTTTAATTTACGATCTTGTCGACAGTTCACGGCCATAGTATTGTAGGCAAATTTATTCATTTGAACAATACAATATGAACATAGAAACGTTATTGAAATGTACAGTTGTTTGGTACTAATTGTATAAATATTACATTTAATGTTCTTTAATGTCCAAATCATAAGATCAACAGAGCTCAAGTATCTTCTTTATGTATATAAGTATAGTGACGCGGCTCATTACGCTGTTAGTAAAGAAACACTGCTCAACATATATAACACGCCTCCATCAGGCGAGTCCATTAACATCAAGCGTTATTGGGGCCGTATCTCGAACCCCGAGCAACTCCGATGGCCCCACGTTCCATTAAAAGAAACCATAAAATTACATTATTATGTGTTAATAATTTCCAGCGAAAGAGCGCCTTTTCGAGTTTCCTCCGAGGCAAATTAAAAATTCGTATTAATTTATATTGTAAATCTTTCATATTTGACGTGAAATCAAAGATTTAGTACACGTGTATCGGAATGCAAAATTGAGTTTCGCCTTATTGAGTGTGAAAATGCTTCTCCACCAGTAGCTTAATCCAGTGTTTGCGTGTAACGTTTCGTCATACTACTACGCTTGGGAAATAAAATCTGTTACACCGCTTATTATTTTACGTTTACGAAACTGCTTTTTTAAAAATCTGATCGTATGTTAACATGAGAGTCTTCTTTGATTCCTTTAAGATTTTAATTTCGAATAAAATTTAACTGACTGCTTATTTTTCGTGAAAGCCTCGTCACGGAGGTCGTGTTTCGTCACATGGGTAGGTACCTTCACTGAGTAAACCTTTCGAATCGTGATTTAACTAGAAACATACGATGTATAATATATTTCCGATAGCTCCTCAACTATTCACATCGATTTCGATAAAAAAAATATGTTTTAAGGCGGAAGGCTGATGTAAATTTAGTCGGAGTATCTACCTGTGAAAGCCGAAAGGCGTTTGTTGTCTCATAAAATTAATATATAACTGCTGCGCGTATTATCAGGCGTATTTTGAACCGAACCGAATACCGAACTCACATGACGTGTATAGGTATTTCAACAGATTAAGATTACATTAGGCACATTATTATGTAGGTAAATATACTGTGAACATAAATATAAGTACCTACCTAATGCCTTTTTTGTTAAATGCGGTTCTGATCATTTTTGCTCGCCTCATTATCGATGTTTACCCTATCGGATTATGTTAATTTAAACATTTTTATGCATAAATACAATATTACTTGTTTTAAATAAGCTATCCTTACTGTGAAGGAAATCTTAATATCTCTCTTTTAATTTTGGCGGTGAAGCAAACGACCTTTCTTGAATATAAGCCCTTAAATGTAAGATTTTTTGACTCGGGTAGGGCAAAGATGTTTGAAGAAGTTTGACCTGTGATATTTTAGGAGCTAATAAATAAGAACAAAACATACAAGCTGTAAATTCACGATTGTTTTGACTATTCTTCAGAATATTATAACACTTGTCTATTTATTTTCGAAACAAAACAGAATTAGATGTATCTATAAAGTAGAATACTTATGGGAGTATAAATTACTAGATGTTGGATGGATAAAAGATTTTTAAACGCAATGTAAATGCTAAACAGATTCAGATCGAGTTTCACATAGCTATGCTTACATAGAGTTTAGAAGCTCGTGAGCGTACTTTTAAGCATTTCATTCACTGCATATCTGCTAAAATATTTGTCATTGAAATGAAACTTAGAAATATAAGAGTTTTAATTAGTTGAATATTTAAAAAATCAATTACAATGATCATTGATGTTCATGAGACATCTCATTCGAAAACTATATCGCTAATTCCAATTAAGTGATTCGGAGCTACCGGTGCAGGTATAACACTCTCATATTACTGCTAACAGTAAGTGTAGGTACATTAAAGATAATATCGCCTCTGCGAAATCGATACGAAATATTGTTCCCTAACCTACCCTCTGTCGCTGTGTAAGTTATGTGGCGAGGCCGGTGTTTGCCCGCCAATCAAGTCCCGTATTTTACTGCTACATGCCAACACTAACTTACCGCAACGAGCACTGGCTCTCGGTTAATGAGACAGCATCGTTTTAGTGTCAAATATGAAGCGGTACACGAATGAGGGAGCCGGGAAAATGGATATTATTGTCACAGTAAGATTTAAGGACAGGCTCATCCCGGTTCAGAAATGTCTAACAGCGGTAGCTTAAGTATATATACTTTGTACACATGCTTTGTATGTCTCCTTTACAAAAGAATAATTTCTTTGGAAGGAAGATGCGTTTTAAGAAGAATAAACCGAGAATAAAACCGCGTGGTTCTCGGCAGAGTAGAGCCATGCAATCATGCCATCTCTTCACATACCTACGGTGTCGTACAAGACGACTAAGATATAGGGCTGTTTAACATCAGACAGATATATACAGCCCAGAATCAGTCCCAGATGCATGGCTTGAGTTATGAATAGTGCCCAGAAGACCGCAATAGGCTCACCCCCACGTGGGATCGAAATCAAACATGATTGAATGTGGATGTTAATTCACCTCTGCCTAACCCTCCGGCTGCCTAAAGACGTGGTTATATATTATATATGTATGTATAAACTTGGAAGATAAAACACAGGTAGCACAAATCATAAATGAATTGTAACAGAAATAGTAATGTGCACGCAAACATTATTGAATAAGTGTAAACGTTATGGTGTGTTGTAATGGTTTTTTTAAATAATTTTATTGATATAGATACTGGCAATTACGAATTTAATTCTACTAAAGCAACATAGCGCAATACCCGGGGCACTTATTAGTACTTATAAGAGTATCTAACCAGGTTTATCCGCCTATATCGAATAACTGTTTTCTCGACAGTTAAGTTACTTTTTACTTCTAAATTAAGTCATAAAATTAATTCTACGAATTCTGTTTTAATATTGGTTAAAGTAAACGTCAAGAGGCATAATTAGTAATTAAAGCAAAATCGTATGAATCACTTTATGCCTCTTACCTTTTCTTTGATGGTTTCATTCAAAAATCGGATAAAGTAAAAAGCTGATACGTTCAATAGTAGTATTATTAAAATCCTTCCAGTAAACGATTCATCGTCTCCTACATTCGTGTACCACTTAATACTCGAGATGAATAGTTCCTACATCACATAACACACTGTAGGTAGGGTTATTGCTCTAAATCAATTGAAACATTTCAGCGTAACCTAACGACAAAATTAAATGGTGTCTCATAATAAGAAATTATATTGACGACGTCATAAACATATTGTGACTATGTCATAAACTCATAACATTTCTTAAATTAATAGCATTTTATTGTTTTATGTAAGGGTTTAAATGTTATGTGCTATTGTATATTTTCTGCAATGAATTATTAAGACTTGACATCACTCTGAACGGAAATATTGCCTTTTTTATGTTATACACTGACGGACTCATAAACTGCATCAAAGTAATAGACGACTTTGAAATAAATATTTTAACCAAGTATGCATACTTTCTATGCAGATTTAAATTGAAACCTCTAGATTGGTTCGTGAACTTTAAAACAGCGTAGGGTCATATCTTTAAGTTTAAGTTTATGTACTGGAAAGGACCTTAAGACTTTTATTGAAAAAAAAACAGAAATTTAAGAAAAATTGGTTTAATTAAAAAATTGGTTTTAACAATAGACACAAACTTTATGCAAGGGTTTATTTGTGTTTTAATAAGGTGTATTACCCCCACGTGCCCTTATTACGGATTCTAATCAGTTCCGCATAGATTTTATAAGGGTTTTTAAAAGATCTTGCGGAATATTGTCCCATTCTTCTGAAAGTGCTGTTCTTAGTGCTGCCACTGTCGTGGGCGAAGGGTTTCTCGCATATACAGCTCTTTTTAAATTGTCCCAAACATGCTCGATGGGATTAAGATCCGGGCTGCGTGCTGGCCAATTCATTGTACGTATCCCAACCTCTTCGCAATAATGTTGAACTTGTGCAGCTGCATGCGGCCGGGCATTATCCTGCATTAAAGTAAAATTTTCGCCTATGAATCCCATGTAAGGCACCACGTGATCTTCTAATATCTCTGTTATGTAGCGATGTGCTGTCAAACCCCCTCTATTACCGTTTTGACGGACCATGTCTATGAACACAAGTTCGGTTCGCCCGTTCATCGATATGCCACCCCAGACCATACATGAACCGCCTCCAAAAGGAACACGCTCCTCAATGCAACTTTGAGCATATCGCTCCCCACGTCGACGATAGACTCTTCTGCGACCATCTGCACCATATAAACATGTCCTACACTCGTCCGTGAACAATACAGAGGCCCACTGCTCTTCTGTCCAATTCAGGTGATGACGCGCAAATCTTAAGCGAGCTTGTCTGTGAGCTGTAGACAACTTTGGACCATTTGCTGGTCTAAAAGGGGTGATATCCGCTTCCTTTAACCTTCTTCTTATTGTTCGTGCACACACGTTTACTCCACGCACTTCATTAAGCTCGGTTTTGATGTTAACTGACGTGAGGAAACGATTTCGCAGGGAAGTTATAACAATAAATCGGTCATCACGACCTGTGGTTGCTCGAGTTCTGCCTGTACCACGTCTCCTCCTGTAAGAACCTGTCTCTACAAACCTTCTGTATATTCTAGAAACCGTAGACTGGTTTAAATTTAAATTTCTACCAATCGTTCGTTGATCCAAGCCCTCCCGCACCAATGCTACAATTTGTGCCGCTTGTTCGGACGAAGTATCCATATTATGGTTCAAAAACTCTCGATGTGTTAAAAAACTAACCCAACAATTATGCTGGTAACAATAATTCAATTGACAAAACAAAAAAAATCAATGAGAATCAATTTAAAACTTTGCTATAAATAACACGCAAATCTGATACTACAAGTAAATTTTCTTTCCCGGCTATATTCATTTGTTTTACTGCAGTTCTATTTTTAAATTTAATTTTTTTTTAAGATTAAGAGCCAGTCTTTCCATATTTATATAATTTAATCTAAAAAGTTTGCATACTTATTATAAAAAATCCTTTTAGAGTAAACCTGAACTTTGATGCAGTTTATGAGTCCGTCAGTGTAATACCTCTATTTATATACTTTATAATCGTTATAATTAACAAATTATTTCATATTCATTAATATAATTACTTAATGAACTTTTACTTAGGTATACACATACTATCTGGGATTGTATATTACAGCAAGTAATGACTTACCTACCTAATATTTTCCATGTTTGTTCTATGAATAGAGGTACAACTCAACAATTGAATACCTACTATTCATCTAAGGACAATGAAAATTAATTACGATGTAGTGCTCACATACATGAAGTTAACCATGAAACCTCCAAAAAAAGAAAAGAGAAGTTTTTATCTTTCATTCAATTTAATTTTCACATGCCTATGCCTGTAGCTACAAATGTTAATAGTTACTAGCTTAAAATCTTATATTATATTACAATGCTATGTTGCTATGTCAAATGTAAATAAGCGACGGAGTTTTTAAATATTTATTTACAATCTCCACAACTTGTAGCTTTATTACATGCTTAATATGCACCCAGAACTTCCAGTTTGTAGCCCTAAATCTAGCTCTCCTCTACGTCCACCTTTAATTTGCAAGATCTTAATAAGGATGTTGTTATCTGTGACTCTGTTCCGGATCATTTGGCAATAGCTTGCCTGCTAACTGATAAAATGATAATACTCAATATCATTATTCTACTAATACTAATAAGTGTGTGTGGATGAATGGACGCTTCTTACTCTTACAAACAGCTGAATGGATCAAAATGCAATGTACTACACAGAGATAGGCTAGAACACCATCACAATTTTACGTAGGTAGCATTGCGGGCAATAGTTAGTAGGTACCTTAATATCTTATTTACCGAAGTTGCTTTAAGCCTCTTTCTGATAAGGAAATGTAGGGAAGCACAAGATACAAGGACTATTAAGTAATCTGTGGTACAAGGCCCTAGGTAATTTATTACTATCAAATTACGTTTATACGATACAAATGTAAGTACAACAAACAATAAATTCCAAATAAGTATGTCACCAACTGAATAAAATACACCTACAGTATCTTGTTCCGTGACAGCATTGGAACAAAAATGGTAAAAAATATCTCATTATCAAAGAACAAAAAAATACACTTAAGAATTTTCAGTAAAGGAAATAAATGCATAGAAAAATTCTTTCTTGTTATAGGAAAGACGGGAGAGAGCCGGGACACACGTCGCCTCTGCCAACATATTTTATTGAACTGAGAGCAGCACACGATATGATGCTGTGAGACAGATCTCCCGATACCGATTATTAGGTAACATAAGTGTTTTATATATCTGTTAATGGGTTGACATATGTTTTTTCGTTTAGGAGTTTTAATCGGCGGAGGAATCAAACGAAGTGATTGTATATTAATTATTTTATGTTAGCTGTCTGACCACCCGGTATCGTTAGAATAATCGCGGCTTGTTATGTTTGTAGGTATTTGTTCATTTTTAAGGCTCAATTTTTTGTATTAAAACCTGATAAACCTTAGTCAGGTATTTACTTAAATAGGTTATCCTTAGGTTGATATTACATACCTATTACTATTAGAATTCATGAGCTTTATTTAAAGTGCAACTTATTTTTCCGTAGCTCCAATATCATTAGATTTTTCTCTACTTATCTGTTTCCTGTGATTTCTAAGCATACTCTTTTATTATGCTCTGAAATCTTGAGTATGTATCTGCTTATAATTTTCTTCCAGGTTAAACCAAATAATTACATGATAAATGTTATTTTGCATATGATTAACAAAACTTAACATTGCTTTGTTGGAATTCAACGAGTTTTATTTCCAAGTTTAATTTGTTTATTTATTATTAGAATTCGAATTAAAAGTAAAAACTCATACCTACTTGCTACTTCTGATTTTAAAATAAAAATTACTGACAAGCCGTTTGAATTATAAACGTCATTGATGGTTGTTGCATTATATTTCCGTTTCCTACTGAGTTATCACAAAAATGACGTATTTAACCACATATCAACCATAATATCATCTGAATTCAACTATTGTAAATAAAACAGTAGGTATTCACACAAACAAAACGACGTGTCTAACAACAATTCCAAGAACATTACAACCTCATCAATAATGTTTCTGTCGATCAATCGTGAAATAAAAGCACGGTATAAAGATCAATATCTGACGACACATCCTCGCGTCGTAGCCCTCGTGCACCACGCACGAACTTTATAGCATATCAGTCCGTGCGGTATTCCCTAACTGCACTTCAGAGCTCCCGAACCTACAACGTACCTACTATAAGTATATCTACCTACAACACGCACATACTCACATTCATAACACGTAACTTATGTTTTAGAAGAACTCTCTCGAATATTTTACCTTTGTACAGTTACGTTTGATTTTTAAACATGATCCTGTTACAATCTTCACGGAAGGAAGTTATATGGAGAAAGTTCGTTTGCGAATGGTATTGATTTATTTCTTCTTTGTGTATGCATCTTTTTTTCCACTTAGCCTGGGGCTTAAGATTCGAAATACGAGATAAAGTGACATGAAATCGTTGAATCTAGTGACATATTTTGCAAAGAATAATGTTTGGTTCTGATTCAAATCTATTATTCTTCTTCATTCTAGCGTTCAGACCAGTCGCATCCGAAGGTTCCCCTCGGAGTCTGGGATCCGCTAGATCAGTTGTTGGTCTATTTTAGAGCTCCAATTACCCGTAACGACTGCCATAGATATTTGAATGTAACCGGGACCGAAGACTTGACGTGCTTTCCGAGATACGAGTAGACCAATGCAAATACCCATATTCATACATACAAATATTTGCACTGACCGGGGATCGAACCCTGCCTTCTGGGTAGCGACACAGAGGCTGTCGTCAAGTCTTACAATATAAGAAAAAGAAATATATGTAGTGTAGATAATTATTTTCTTAACGAATTTGCATCCTAGAAAATTCGTTTTTTTTTTCAATAATGTTATTGTGCTCTTGAATCTGCACTCCATGATCTAATATTAGGTAAGTATGGCACTTTGTTACTATGTCCTTAGGTAAATATAGAAAGGAAGTCCCTAGAAAGACCGGCTTAAGTGAGTCTCATGTCCGCGGCACAGGGAAGTATTTAGAACTCTCTTGTGCCATTTCTACAGCTTCTAATGAACGTTACATACATACATATAATTACGAGTTTATCCCCAGAGGGTTAGAGGTGAATTAACACCCACATTTCAGCAATCATTAAATTTGGTCCCACGTTATAGGGGGTGAGCGTATTGCCGTCTTCCGGGCACTATTGTTGACTCAAGTCATGGATATGAGACTGAGTCTAGGCTGTATATATCTGTCTGATGTTAAACAGCCCTATCCCTTAGTCGCCTTGTACGACACCGCATGGGAGAGATGGGGTGGTCCAAGTTCTACTCTGCCGGGAACTACGCGGCATTTGAACGTTATCCATTCACAATACGAGGCCGCGGCACTTTTTACAAGCAACTTAGTTTTATTGTGTTATTCACAATTATGTAATTGTCTGAAAACAAAAAAAAATACGTAATTAAATTACCGGTGGTTGAACTTTTTATTAGCAATCTTTATGGTTCTCTAAATTAATTAGGCAGTTAAGTAAAATTAAAGTTCAAAATATTATGTTTTAATTACAAATTGCTTGTTGTGAACAAAAAATACAGGTAATTAAAAATATATAATCTACCTTATAAAAACACTGAATGAACTCGCGGTCAATTTTTTTTAATATGTTATCACACCTATCACTTTTCTATAACATAATTGTATCATTTAGAAGTGATAAATAGCAAATAAAAAATAAAATTATCTATAGAAAAGTAATTAACAAAACGTTGGTAGTAGATTCTTCTTAAATAGCTGGAGCGCTTTATCGTATTATTATTTTTGGTGTGAATTAAAACTTACATAACAACAACACATTAAGTAGGGTCAGCAAATTGTAATATTTTCATACATATTATATTGGATAAATTTTCTACTGGGCGTGGAGATTATGAAAGATAGCAAAAAATGCTCAATGAATTTTCGAATTCGGTTTTGATGAAAACTAAAATTGTATATCTTGTTAGGTACGATTACATAACTAACGACAAAGTTAAGTACCTTTAATGTGATTAATTACAATAGCTTCACATTTGTTAATAGCTTGTTTTATTTAAGTACATAGGTATCTACATGTTGACGGTTTTAATTAATTGAAGTTATGAACCTGTATAATAAAGTTTTATATTGCTTGATAAGTTTGCACGCCACGAAGTCGAATGTAGTGATACAATTGTTATGTACCTAAATTAAGACACCCACAGATAAACTTGATAGAACTAATCGTACAAGAATACGTCATGAATAAGGTGTTAAAATTATGCATATTTATTTTGTACTAGTAACGACATAAAAGATAATAACATAACATAAACTCACGCATATATCCCCGAAGGGGTAGGCAGAGGTGCTAGCACCCACATTTCGCCAGTTTATGTTTAAGTCCCAATGTAATAGGTGGCGAGCTTATTGACATTAACCGGGCACTTATAAACCTGCGATAAATACACACATAGCTTCGAAAAGTATCGAAAAGTCATTGGTGTGTGCCATGGTAAACCTGGGATCGAACCCGAGACCTCGTCTCGGCAGTCCATTACCCATACCACTAAGCTACCGCGGTCTTAAAATACTGCAGTTATATATCGATGAATTAATGTTTATGGGCCAAATTAACAATTCGTTCATTTTGATGTAGATGTAGATGCATTTTTTTTTTTTTTTTTCAATTTTTATTAAAGTCATTTATTTCTCATAAAAACATAAAGTTCACTTAAAATTAGATTTACAATAATTTAGAAATTAGAGTACGCCAATATATAAAAATTAATTATTACATTATACAATTAAAATATTGTCCACATTTTTGTACAGTCAGAGTGACAGTCTAATCTATTAACCCGCCCCTCATCGTACCTGGTGCAAAGGTACCCATGACACTGGCGGCATTGCCCCGTTGAACAGCTATGGCCAACCGTTGCCCCAGGTACGAGCCGGAGCGGGAGTCACCGGTTTTGTCCCTCAACCTGCGCCCTAATTCGCTCACCAGATTCTTGGCGTCTTAAAAGATAATATTCTAAGAGAAATTACATGAAGCCTTGTAGACCTCAACCCAGCAGGGTTTTTTTTTTTTTTACGTGCGCAAAATCCCCTCGGATACCTCCCCACCGGAGCCGGTGGAGGAGGTTATGTCGGACTCGAACCGACTAAAACGCACGCCGCCTGCGGGTCGCTTTGGTTGCCGAAGGTGAGGTTGACAGGCATATCCCTCGCCCCCAGCAGGATTTGTGACATGTAAAGTTTGAGATTGTACACTTAGGAATATACTTATTTGAAATACATAGGTACAAAGAAATAGATTTTCTTTGTGGGTTGTATTTCTTTGTAATTCTATAGATATTCAAGTAACCACATGTGTATTTTCCCTTGTTTGTAAACGCTATGGGGATTTCGTAGGTTAGCCGGTGTTTGGTGCGGTCAAGATCTGCGTTGATAAGACACTCATTTAAGTTGGGAAAATTGTTTGTATGTGTGAATGTGATACCTTGTTTGAACAGCCAGATGAATACCCACTATAGGGAAGACATTCTCATTTTGGTAGGTTAATAATTTCGAAATTGTTTATAATTACTGTTAGCCATGACAGCAGACACAAAAAGTAATATAACATTTATGGGTAGGTATATACATGAAGCAACGCCAGAAGATTATTTTTTATTTCGCCTATCGTTTTTTATAAGACTTACATACTTTACCTACTTTGAGCTACAAATTTAGATAAGTATCTACCGCTATTTTAATACTAACTTGAAAACCTACGAACAAATAATAATAATAAACACTAATAAACGTCAGATCAAATATCGTAGTGTGAAAGTTTAGAGATTGAGAATCGAATGTATAATTATTAAAATATGGATTAAATATTTACATGACAATTTGATATTACTTTACATATATTAAGATACTTAAATCTGTCTGAGCTGTGTATATTTTAGAAAATGTAATTTTTATTTAAATAAATCAGGGGAATATCACCAGCAGAAAAATAAATGCACGTTTTTTTATCAAAATAAATAGTACCTAGGTATTCTCGGGTCGTATAAATTTAAATAGGAATGATTGGAAAGAGGAGTTAGGTATATATTTTATTAAAAGAAAAATATCGAAATACGTTAAACTAATTTGTCTTTGTCACTAGGTATACATGCACATATGTACAAAGTTAACATTTTTTTCAACCCTGCGTGCTATCTAATAAGATAATTAAATAACAAAATAATAATATCCAGGCAGTATTAAACAGGCGAAATACATGGGAACTGCTTCCGAATTGACAGATTGTGAAACTTCTTGTTTCAAAGAGGCTTGGTTGAGATGTTTTGGTCTTGAAATTAAAAATTTAAATAAATAGAAAGGAGACAAAAATATTTACATTTTTACTCATTGTAATCGGTGAAAATATTACCTAGGACCTAACTTAGCACATCACCTTAGCTCTGAAAACATTATAAAATAATGAAAAAGATCATTATTATTTTTTTATCTATCCTTGCTACAAAACCACTTAGGTATTATTTATTGATAACGCGGTAAATAAGTAGTTGATTGCAAATATCATTTTTGTAGCTATTTTGTATATTTTGTTGCGGTCTGTACCTACTTAAGAGATTGTGATACCGCACCGAAACAAAAATGAAACAAATAGCTAATTCTGCAACATACCTATATTAGGTACTTTATTAATTTTATTTTTAAAATAATCTTTCTTCATCGATAAGTGATAAAAGCAATAAAAGTTTTGAAAATGTTTACATTCGTGATATTGAATGTCTAATGACGTCAGATAATTACTCCTTACTCTTACGTTGCTTCGGGTTTTTAAATAAAATAATGCATTTAATTAGTTTGGCGCCCATACCTACCGATGTCGTTATCTTTATTGCTCAATGCTGAATTATAAACGACGGTTTCAGGTGTAATTAAACCACTAAAACACTGACATTGCTGGATATCTAGGTACGTAATCGCAAAAAAATTAGAATTAATAACTCATATAAAAAATACTGTTCACTGACATTAATATTTTTTCACTTACCTACTGTTAACTGTCGTATTAATATCTAAGTCATATGTTTTTACATAATGTAGGTACAATGAAATTCATGGGAATGGGAATTTGAGTGTGACGCCCCTGGTGTTGCTCACGTCCATAGGCCACGGTAACCACTTCCCATCAGGTGGGCGTGTGCTTGTCTGTCACTTAGGTATTATAAAAAAGAATATAAAAACAATACAGAATATACCAATAATATAACAACAAAGTAACTATCTACATACATACATGCATACATATAATCACGCCTTTATCCCCGGCGTGCTAGGCAGAGGTGAATTAACACCCACATTTCACCATAATTGTATTCGGTCCCACGTAATACGGGGTGAGCCTATTGCCTTTTTCATGGCACTATTGTTGCCTCGAGCCATGAATCTGAGGCTGAGTCTGGGCTGCATATATCTGTCTAATGTTAAACAGACCTATCCCTTAGTCGCCTTGTACGACTATCTAGTTTTGAATAGTAGGGTCAGCAACGAATTTCAATGCCTAGATACTGACATGACTGATTGAAACCATGCTAGATAAAAAAAGGCATATTTTCTATATCGTTAGGTACCTATTTAATGATAAAACAACTCACAGCTTGTTTGGTGTTTGTTTTGAATAAAATATCTTATTTTATTCAATTTCATATATTTTTTAGTATTATTCATATAATTTGACATTTTTAATAAAGGTATTTTAATTTCTGTTAGTTGTAGGCACAGAAATGATCCATTATTAATGTTACGTGTTGTTTATATGATTAAATAATAGATATACCTAACTACTAATGTGACATTTACTTAATTGTTTGTATGTTAAATAGCTTTGTTTACAGTTAATATAGGTAATATAAAATACAAATCCTCCCCTATTTTTGTATCTTGTTTCCTATCAACTTTGTCCTAATTTACCCTTAAGTAATCTCTAAGGAAAATGTTTATATCACACAGATCCCCGTTTATTTGTATGTTACCCACAAGTAAAATGAGTTTTTCTTTTCTTCTAGGAACAATGGACATCGCATACAACCAACTAGAGCCTGCTTCACTCGTCGAGCAATATACCTACTACAATAAATTTCCTTTTACTTTCATTGCAAATGTAGCAATCCACAATATTTTCATAATTTTATAGCAGGCTTGATACTATGCCAACTCACGGTTATCTCGCTCCTAAAACACAGTCGCTATCGGGTCTCATAAAATTATGTAGAGTGGAAATAGAGCTACCATGCGACCGCTATTTTTTGAACGTAATTTCGTGACAGTGCCGAAGCGGGCCGTTAAGAATATTGGTTCCTCATTATAGCATATTTCTGTGGGTCCCGTTCATTATGACCAAATTTGACTTAGGTATATCAATAGGTATTAATATTTTGTAAGAGCTCTACATTTTGAAAATAATGGATATTTTTTATATTAAGGCACTTGGTCAAATTTATTGTTACACGTATTGAGAATTTTTTCCACAGTAGTATCGCCGTGTTTTATAAGAATATTTTTAACTGTCATTGTAAACCTTTGAGGATGCTGTGAGGCGAAACTAGTAAGGTTCAATAATAAATTCTGTGGAAAAGTACAAGCGTGTTGTCATTATGTATGAGATAAAACTGTACTTTTTGCACAGTATTTTTTACTAAATCTGAACGGTTTCATCATACGGCATCCTCTAAGGTTCACAATAACAGTTAAGAACATTCTTCTATAAACATTGCGACACTCTGTCATACTTATATCGTTTGTGTATAGTTCTTAAGTAAAAAAAGATGTAAGAAAATTTACTATACCTATGAAAATACGTTTAATCTAATTAGAATTAGTCACTCTCACATGTACATACAGGCTTTTCTTCATATTGTATCTAATAATAAACATGATTAAATTACATCGCTTATGCTGTAAATTTCAGAGGAAGAATAAAACTATAACACGGTAATGTTTCCTCATTTCTCTCATCAAAGCGTCCCACTTCATTAGTTGTTATAAATAATTTAATTAGTGTAATAAAACATAATATCTCGATGAATAACACTTCAATAGCAGATGTATAACACTTTCTTAATTAATGTTGTTTTTGCGTAATTTATATTTATTCGCGTAAAATGTGAGACTATCTCGATAAATCAACTGAGTTGGCAACAGTGCAAAATCGGCGAAAAAATTGTGAGTTCACACGGCGTAGTATCTGCTTATGATGTTACAGTTGCTAATTAAAAACCTTTATAAATACATACCTAGTTAACTTTGATGTAGGTACCTATATTTTTAACATTTTTATGAAATACACATCTGATGTGCCGCTTTTTGAAATTTTGTGAGATATTATGTTTCAAATTTGTATTTTGTAAGAAATTAAACGTGGTTAAGTTGGTTGTTTTATTGCCTATATTTATGCACACACTTTCTACAAAGTGTTTAAGTGCCTAGTTAATTAAAGCCATTGCTTAAGGTAGGTATAGACCAGATCTTATCATGAAACTTAATCTAAGTAGATAAGAGTTTATAGGTACCTATTATCTTTGCATTCAGATTGGTTTGGTTTTATTGGCGTACCTACTCAGTTTAATTTTTAAGCTACAGTAGTATAACGATTACGGTTCTACACTTGAGTGTGAGCAGTTGTGGGTTCAAACTATAGAAACCTACAAAATAGAATTGTGGGGCTTGTACCCGAAGCCTCAGGATCAACTCCTTACACTGCAGTCGTTTAATATATTGGTAAAAATCAATGCATGCCCAACCATCCTTTATGTAGATTCATTGGAAGGCCCTATGGTCGATGTTAAGCCTTAAATTGAAAAGTTAATACGAAAGGTATCAAGATAGTGTAATAAACTAAGTAAATTATAGTAGTACAAGTTCGTGTAGGTAGGTACAGTACATAGGAACTTATCATAGTAAAGCCTGCCTACCTATATACTAACGTATTTATTGTTTCAATTGTACAAGTAAAACTCGACAAAATCGAAGTTTAAATTGTTCGTTTCACGTTTATTGCCTACTTCGATGGTAGGTATCTTTTGAATACAAATTTGCGACTTGGAATATACACGCGAGCCTTGATATCACAAACGTTACATAGCAAAATCTACTTTAAACTTCTAGCAATAGAGATAGAAACAGCTTAACGATTTGAAAATTAAAACACACTTATTACATACATAGGGTCGAGCAAGTTTACACGATAGTAACAGTAATATTTTAAGAGCAATATTGACAATTTGTTGTTGATGTTGTGCATAGTGCTTACTTTGGGGGGTTTATGTCGATAGATACAAAACATCACGTGCATGTCCGTGATAAGGCCTGGCATTCTGTTATTGTTTATGTATACACGGCAAGCAGTGAAAAAATAAAGGCGTTTGGAACAAAACGTTATGAATGCACTTGAATTTAAATAGGACATTATACCTAATGTTGTAGTTCTGATTTTATATTTAACTGTATTTATTAACTAAGTAAGTATCTATAAGGTTTTCTTCCCAACGCATTGTACATACTTCGTTTTATTGAATACAATGTTTATTTCACTTGGTACAGTCGATACCTTTCAGAAATTGTTAAATGCTTTGACTGTACTTCTTTTTTTATTATGTTTAAAATAGAATAATAGTTAAAGATTTAATCACTTCTATGGTAGATTTGTGT
Organism: Eilema griseolum; assembly: GCA_963662185.1. Lineage (NCBI taxonomy): Eukaryota > Metazoa > Arthropoda > Insecta > Lepidoptera > Erebidae > Eilema > Eilema griseolum. The sequence goes on along the minus strand of OY759242.1, from coordinate 15,776,121 downwards.
AAGGTTAGGTGTTCAACAATTAATAGTGATAAAATGCAAATAGAGCTGTATTTATACTCGTTTTCAGTTTCATATACCATCCTCCCAAAAAATGTCAGTCCTATTTAACAAATACTGAGTCCATTGCCATCAATCAAGTGGTGTACATCATGTTCCATCTCTTTATGACCCCGAGAAGAGATGGGAGCTCCTTAAATTCTACTGCAGAAGGAACTTAAACCGCAATATTCTACTGTTTAACCACTTTTGAATTATGATAAAGAACATGATATATCCATGTGTCCTCTAATCTACTTGAGCAAACACGACAAAGGGAAAAGAAACAAAAGGAACAACCACTAACCCCATCTACTTAGAACATCTTACATTTACTACAGTAAAGTGACTGCAACGAAACTGCAAACGAAGATTTACCTTGAGAGATTTTTATTAAGTACAATGAGCAAGGAAAGAAGTTTAAGTTATTTTATATACTTAGGTATACTTATGTATTTGCCCGTACCCAAAAAAGGTAAGCAGGTAGGAGCAATGCCAGAAATCAAACCCCGTAAGATCTAAAATAATGGTGTCCAAGGCAACCATGGCTGGCTGGAGTGCGAGGGTAATGGCTCAGATAAGCTCACCCCCGGCAATCTGCGGCCCACGCAGTCGGCGTTTGTTTTAGTCGGTTCTAGTCCCACATAACCTCCGGTGGAGGAGTTATCCGTGGGGATTTTGTGCACATTAAAGAAAAAGTTGTCCAATGCAACCAGAACTTAAAGCTGAAATGATCAAAATTATGTTGGGTAATGAAGTGTCAAAACTATGTTTGGTGTTAAGTATGTTGATGTGGATTTACAATGGTATACCATATTCCATTCTATTTCTATTTAATTTATATCTCTTTCTAGTTTCTAGTCTAGGGATAACAGACGTCTGTTTGTAAGTTAAACTTCTCATTGAAAAACATGCCTGAATGCCTAAAACTTAAAGTTAGAAATGGCTTGATTTACAAATTACTTTAGATATTAAAATTACTATATTACAACTATACTATTACAACTAAGATTGCAAAAGGAAGATAAGTCCCAAGGCATAAATTTGCTCTTAAGTATATTTGCTTGCGATAGTTATGATTTAAGTTTGAATGCGTTAGTCCAGCGTTTTTATACTTATCTATTAGAAAATTCTAAATTCTAAATTTATATTATAGAAATATACCCTGTAAGTGATACCCTTACATGGTAATGGGTTTGCCGTTACCGTATATCTACTAGGTATAAACTTCACAGAGACTTCCCAGCTGTATCCAAGTATGGCCCTGGAGCCAAAGGTCCGCTTCTTGCTTTTGTTTGATTGGTAGCTATGTCAAACATTCAGTGAGGGACTGCCATCTGACCTGTCAACCCTGACAGAAAACCTCATCCGTTGTTTACCAGGTACACCCACCTACTGTACAGGGTAGATATTAATACTGGACCAAAAAATAGGTACAGTTACCTATTCAAAATGTTGGTATAACAAACACCTTTGCTTATCCTCTTGGGGATACACCAACAGGCGAGATAAAAAAGGGTACGCAACCCTTACGAATGCTATAGTGTGTCCGAATCGAACTCACTAAAACCAAATAAATGTCATGGGGTTCTGTTGTGGACATATACTACCCGACTGCATATTATGACCCCGAAAAAGTCTGCAGAAACTATAACAATGGAGAGCTGTTTAAGTTTAATGTGCGTGTAGAGACCACTTCCAACTACTCAGTTAGTCGCAAGTGATCTCTACATAGGTCAAGCGCAGTGGGGACATTCACTGTGTCCATATTTCAATTTAGTACTAGATAGTAACCTACCTGTACTAAATCCTACCCTACCTACCTACCCTACCATCTTTATTTTTATTAGGTAGTTAATTACTTTTATTAAAAGACTAGCACCGCGCCGCGGTTTCATCCGCGTAAATCCTGATCCCGTGGGAATATCGGGATAAAAAGTAGCCTATGTTACTCACGAAGAATGTAGCTTTCTATTGGTGAAAGAATTTTTTAAATCGGCCCAGTACTTTTTGAGCCTATTCATTACAAACATACAAACATACAAAAATAGGTACAAATCTTTCCTCTTTATAATATTAGTGTAGATAGGAAGTAGGTAAGTAGATATTTAGGTACATATTTAAATCTAACAAGACTATGTCTAAACTTGTGCCTAAATAAACTATTCCACGGACGAGGGAAGGAAAAAAAACGAACTTATATTTAGAAATAACACTTCACTTATTAATATAAGTATTTAAACTATCATAGTCACTCACATTATTATTAGGTATAGTAATAGGGATATTTACCATGTTATATTGTTCTGATATTCCGGCACTGTTGCTTGTTCACTACCACTCCGGTTCCTTCGTGATCATAGTGCTTGCAACAGCGCCAAAATATCGGATATTCAGAACAATAGAACATGGTAAATATCCCGATTACCTAGATACATTACTTTTTAATTTTTATTCTCATCTCTCATCTCATAAACTCACGCCTATATCCCCGAAGGGGTAGGCAGAAGTGCTAGCACCCACATTTCGCCAGTTTATGTTTAGGTCCCAATGTAATAGGTGGCGAGCCTATTGCCATTAACCGGGCACTTTTTTGTATTAAAAAATAAAATCTGGAAGACATTCAAATAGTTTAAAGGTAATATTGTAGGCATCGACTGAGAGTTTATTTACTTATTTTACCACAACAATAATAACAACATTATTTTGCGTGAAATAATGACATAATCAAAAACCACATTCCATAACGACTAAAATTAATAGTACCGAAGTATTACATAACTGAGTATCAACAAAGAATTTTCAAATATCTTAAATTTAAGTAACACATATCTTAATGTTCAAACTATAAAATAATACGACCATGAACTTGATTTTTTATACCTACAGTAATAGCTCCACTCAATGGTAGGTACTAGACCTATACAATGTTGCTATAAGCAATCGGTTTCGTCATTCGAGATGTAAAAAATCGATTTACCGGGCTAGAAGCGAGTATAATCGGATACAGAATCGTTTTTATCGGCGATTGACTACCATTTTGATGATTGTGTATTGATTTTTATTTTTTTGGATGCCATGCTGGTTGGTTAGCATCTAAAAATGGTTGGATAATGGCCCTTGAGAGACGCCAGTGCAGTTTTCGGAACATTAGACAATTGGATATGCACCTATGTAAGTATTTTAATTACGTGCAATAATAATACATGGTGGTCAGTATTGTATTGCAATGTAGGTACCTATTGCATAACGAGAATAGATAGAATACCTATGTACCTAGGTAGGTATTAGGTAGGCATAAGTATAATAATGAGTACCCATTTATTAATAATAGAGTAGGTACCTAAGTTTGAGCATTCCTTACCTACTTTAAGTAGAGAATGAAAAATTATAGGCTCCATCAAAATTCATAAAAGTATACGTTTCACCAGCTATGTACCTAAATTTAATGAATTTACCTGTGAGTATCTGTAAATTATTTGTAAATGAAAATAACTTATTATTAGAAAATGAAACTAGGAATTTTAGGGTCATAACATTGATTTACCTATACCTAAGTACTTACAACATATTTTTAATGAGAGGGAATATACAAACGCTCATGTAAGTATTTCAACTATCTAGAAATTGAAAATAAAACTAGAACTTTTTTTTATACCACTTAGGTAGCAGACAAGCGCACGGCCCACCTGATGGAAAGTGGTTACCGTGGCCTATGGACGTGTGTAACATCAGAGAAGCCACACTCGCGCTGCCGACCCGGTAAGCATAGAGTTTCTGTGCCGTCAGTGTAGAGGACAAAGCAGGATAAGCCTTTATTCATCCCACTGACAGCACAAATTCTCCAGTGAGCTCTGGCTACCCTACTCACCGCTGGGAACACAACAAGAAGTTATTATAACCGCGGTATTCTGTAGGGTGGAGGTACTTCCCCAGTCGGACTGCTCAATTGGGTGGAAATACCGCCGTGTCCAAACTCCTCAATCTTTTAATCATTATATACCTAAACGCAGCATTATTTATAAAAACTTAGTTCGAAGGGTGTTTTTGCAGAACAGGATTCATCGACAGACCAGTCAGTGGACTCTGAGACCCCCTTCTAAACCCAGGCCGACCTCACCTGCAAGTCAGTACATATACTTTTTGAAAGTTAGTAAATTGCTGTAAATGTAATTGTAACATATGGTAATTTTAAAAATATCCAATTTTAATATCTACTTTAATTTTTATAAATTGTCAGTAGTTACTTACTATAATATTTAAAATAGAGCAACTAAAAATGTTCTAATTAATTATTAAAATACATTGAATACCTTATAAAATATGTAAGTATTAACAATAACTAATATTCTTAGGCAGGTACGTTTAAATACTTAAGTAGAGTCATGTAGAGTTTGTAAAACTAACGGCCTGTCATAAATTTCAAGAGAATAATTCTTTATCTTATTAATTTTATCTGTCGTGTAATTTATGAGACTAGCAATCTAATAAATTAGATAACTAGACACATCATGATTCATTATCCTAGGTAGGTACCTACTGCCGACTACGCTGAAATTCAAATTCCTAACCTAATCAAATAGGAATAAAATATCTAAGCCTAGCCTAGTTAGGCTTACGAGTATTTGGTTTTCGTACAGCAAGTAATGTGGTTGGAATATAGGTAATACATAAAGATATATATGTAATGTAAACGAAAAACAGTATAAGTAGGTAGGTAATGAATTTTATATTTTATTTCCAAACAACTTTCACAAATAAAACTTCTTTAAACCACGTAAGTACAAATCAAGAGCATAGATATGTTATTTTAAATTCTAAAACAAACAAAAATTCAAATCTATTTGTAGAAAGCTTACCGGCCCCAAATTCCAATATAGCAAGAATACCAACAGCTGACTCTCATAAGATAACATCAGTATACACGCCATCTAGCGTGCAAGAGATGAACTACGTCACAAGTAACGCCATCTATGCGTCGAGTTGCACAACTCGCGTGCTCACAACTACATTGACGTGTTTCGCCGCATCGCTCACTCGCATCGTAATGACAGAGATGCGAATACCTCCCAAGATGTCTTCTAAATTGGCTTTTAAATATGCGAAGCGTTGATTGGTCCAGGCATGAGTGGGTAAGCTGGTTCTTTTGAGTTGCCGCCAATAGGGACGCAGCGGGTGTTCGCAGAACGAACGGCCATACTACTTTAGGTGGAGCTTGGATAAAGTTCCTCCTTTATATTCCTGACGTATGCAGTCATTTGAGTTATGACCGATGGCGTGGGACTACGTGTATTTATAAGAAATCTGCTGAATTCCTTTTTCTGTAATGCTTATTCAAGAAATGTATCTTCTAACGTCAATTTTGCTCCATCTACTGCAACTATGTATCGTTCCTATTTCAAAACAACTAGTAGGTACCTACTTAGATAGATCCTAGGCAATTGATATTTTCACCCAGTGAATACACACATTGCAACTTACATATTTCTAAATCCTTACAATATAATTAGCTAGGTACCTACCTAGATATAAGTTATACATAGATTGCCTAGGTACCTAATACCTACTTATAATTTACCTAGGGTGGTAGCAGATATGTTAGGTACGTTAAATAAACTATTGCATTATTCATAAACAGCAGTGTCAAATTCAACTAAAACTATCATTAGGTACCTAACTACAAAAGTAGCAAGGATTCGTGTTAATGCAAAACCTTAACCCTGAATGAGAATAATAGCATACCTAAATTAAACTTATTACAATTTAGTTTTAAACTGTCAAAATACACTTAGAAAACAAGTGGCAACAAGGCTAATAGCAATAAAGAGAAATATCTAACAAACGTAAATGTAAAAATAACTAAATACCTACCTACGTAACCCGCATTTGGTACACTCGCGTTCAGAAAAGATATGACACAGAGAAATACCTAGATACTAATGTGAACGAATGAACTCATAAAATTTCTCGTAGGAGGTACCTACAGTCGTGAACAACTGACAAAATAAATATAATTATGGTTACGTAGGATATGACAGGAAGTAGGTACCTATATGTGGATGAAAATTTTAGATTGTATGCGAGTATAAAATTGAATTTTTCTATCAATTTACGCTTGAATAAGTTTCAGTGAACTTTTCTACGTGAACGCATTGCCTCAGACCGGCATCGTTAAATTGAAACTTATGAATGAAACATCGTAACATAATTGGCGCATTAAAACGGCGTCATTGACAAAATTTTATTGACACAATGTAGAAAGGATAACACACAACAGGTGACCGTAGGTTTTTACGAGCAAAGTCAAGCGCGTGCGGTGCCATAAACCGTCGTCGAAATCGTAAAATTGTAAGGAGCTGTTTAAATTGCCCCTAATAGAACATTATAGTAGTCTGAATGACGTGTTTGTTTTTATGAGATTTCGTATAAGTAGGCGCCACTGTAAAATGAGATGACGTAGAGTTGAATCGCCAATAAAATAGTCATTCGGTACGTGCCTAGGCAGACAGATCCTAGACGGACGTGATTCAAAATAGTTTTACGATATCAACACGCGTTTAATGTCTTGTAATAATTGTCATTTTGTGTAGCTTTATTACTCATTAATGTTTTTATTACCATAATGTCACTGGGGTGTAGGTAGGTATAAATTTTATTTTGAAGTTTATTTCTAAACTGTTGACATACAGAAAGAAGATGAGCAGGTGATAATAAATTGCATAACACAGTATAAATTATCTATCTATTATTTGGAGTATACTTAGGAATTTTCTACTCTCTAGCCTAAAGAATATAGGTAACTTTATTATTTAGTCTTCATTTTCTTTGTTATCCACTTACCTACCTAGATTCTGTTTACTGAGCATAAGACTGCTTGCAAAAGTACCTAGATAGATACATAATCACTACATAAAGTAGGTGGACACAACATACCTAAGCAAAAAGACTAAATATCTACTTAGATATTTAAATTTTATTTTCTATTAAAATAACTATTTTAATAGAAAATTAAATTATAGTAATCTTCAGTGTATTATTATTATTTTTGGAATATGAATAATTAAAGTACCTAAGTATTAACATTATTCAACTCAGTAAAACCTTAGATTAAATTTAAATGTTCGACGACGATTTGTGTGCGCGAGCTTACCGCGCCTTTTCCTGTTCTGGGCCGTAACTACTAACTAAAGGGTAGATATTAACGTGTACGGTGTACATACATAATCTACCCAATTTAGGTGGGCCCGGAATATTTCTGTAACTAAGCACTTTCTCTTTACCAAGCCGGCTAAGTTTCTTCAACGACCTACCTCTTCAATTTAGGTAGGTAATGTTAGGATAAACCTCCATAATCCCTCGCAGATATGACTGCGCGTTCTTCTATTTATTTTTGTTCTGATGTTGTAGAAAACCTTTTTACACAAAGTTAATTTTAGTGGACGGTTCCTTTTGATAAAACTTATTACATGCCTGAATGTTACGCTCTCGAATAACTACATTTTACACGCCTACTTACCTACCTCTCTGTTTCAAGTAGCAGCTTAATTTTATGGACAAAAGGAGCTTCCTGTTTTTTCCTTCGTTTTAATAAATTCACAGGAAAATAGACCTATCTGCTTATCAGAGAAGATCGGTAGAAGTAGCAAAAAATGATCAAAAAGGGGATTATGAATTGTACGGTTACCTATTTATGTTTTAATGTGCTATGTTATTAATAAAATATGTCAAGCCCGCAAGCTACCCTTAAAGACCGTTTATTTTTTTATAATCTACCCAGGTACCTATTTTCTTTCAAAAGAACTTAACAGTATTTTTGCAATACCAAGAACTAATTACTTTTTCAGACAGTAGCTAGTTTAAAAATACGATATAGAAACAGATTAAAATGATTCTTTGTAATAGGTACCTACTTATATTAAAAATGTACCAACGCATATATTTAAATTAGTGTTATCTTCCTGCATCTAGGTATTATAAAAAAACTTATTACTTAGGTAAGTAGGTATGTTTAGTATACCTATTACCTACAGCGAGACAAATTTATTAATCTCTTAGTATGTCTGTACCTACTTAGATCTACAGTATTACAATTTTATATAACCTAAGAAGACACTACAGAATGATAAGCCTAAAATATTATCTAGATCTCTAGCCGCACATTTTCAAAGAACAATCTTAAGAGATAGACACGCGGCGTCCTCATTGTGATGTTCGTTCAATATCTATGACATATCAGACACGTCCAACCCTCTATCTTATTACGTTTTATGCTGACTGTGAATAGGTCTCAGTTTTTTCTTTGAATGGAAATATATAATAGCTTTAAGACGAACTTGATTTTATTTCTTGATTTCTCTGCTACTCAAAGGTTTGCAGGGAGAGAACTCATATTGAGTTAAGCTCGCTTTTGTATATACTTCTTATATTTTTTTGTGTATTATCTCTGTACTAATTGTGTGCAATTAAAAATTGAATTACAAAATTGCCGCTTATTAAAAATTTGTCACACGTTTTTGCTTTGTAGGTAAATTAGTTTGAAATCTTAGATAAGTTTATCAATTTGATATTTAGATCAATATAAGTACAACTAATAACATAATGAATAATTATTATTTTCACTTACCTCATATTGATTCACTAGACGCGACTTGCAGATTGTAAACCAGTTATCATCCAAATTCTTTGTTAATCTGAAGCAAAGAAAAGAAAAACATTAATAAAGATTTGAACTTATTATGAAACCTTATGTAACTTTCTTGGTTTAAGAGGAACCTGTAGGAACCTAGGTAACATATAGGTACATATCGGCTAGACAACCAGAAAACAACTCGTTAACTTGAACTTTGGACACCCGGTCCTAACTTAAAGTAAACGGATTGTACAATTTGATTATTTATATACTTAATAAAACATTGAAACTTAAAATAATATTTTCTTTTTATGTTAAATTTGCAACAGCAGTTACTACATGTTTGTTTGTTACGGTAGGTATGTGACATTATTGTACCTATTTATTCTCCCTCTGTGTAGAGATCTATGATATTTTTCTCAATTAGGTTTTAGTATTTCTTAAATACGGAGATATTGTATAGATAAGTAGATATTATTTAACCCTAATGTAAATAAATATTGATATGATCAGAAGAAATCCAATCACTAGGTACACCTACCTATACTTACAGGTACCTAAATACCTCGTCAAGTAGGAGACTAGTTTTCTCTATTAAGTATTTATTTAATATAGCAAACCTTTAAAAAATAAACGTGCATTTTAACTGGTATATAGTAGGTACATAAGAAGGTTAATTCTCTTCGGGCTAGATAGGTAGGTACTGAACTACCTTACTACGCTATTTTCCATTTTAAAATATTTTCGATCTCACAATATGCATATCTCGTTCTAGTTGAACGGCCATAATGCAATAGGTTGTGAAAGATGCAATGGTCTTAACCGTAAAACGGCACCTCATCACCTGCGCTTTTCGTCACCGAAGCGAGCCGTACGTAAAACCCGTCTGCTTCTAGTCTACACTATTTACGAGCCAACCGATACCCGGATAAAAATAACCATCTCGTGCAAACGCTATTATTGTAAATGATATACAGTTTACGACATGAATATTTATGTTTTTATACCAAACGTTTATTGCCTGTTGTGCAACTTAATAGCAGACTTGAACTTGGCACGCGGGCTAGTGACACCGTTTGATCCAAATCGCATTTTATTGTTTTGCTCAATGGACGGACGAATTTTACGAGCGTGTCGTAATCTGTGACGTGATGGTTATAACTCTGATGCGTACTACGAACGTCGTGACTCATATAAATGTGCTAACTTTCAATTTCAATTTTGTTCATTGCACGCGACTGCCGGCTTCAGTTTTTAATTGAGCTGCGGGTCTAATTGATCCAACGAGGTAACTGCATGGTTCAATTGGTATAGGAGATTATTTTGATATGCTGTTTCAACGTCAGCGGTGTCCGATTACTCGATGATCGTTTGAAAAATACAACGAGGTTTACCAAATTTTATTGCTTAATATCTAAATTTCAACTACAACGGCTGATCGAACGTATCGGGGATATAGATTTAAAAAAAAAACATTGACTTCATACTCCGTATCCTTATGCGAATACTCGAGATCACCCCTATTTACCTATTTTCACACAAATGCGTTTAGATCGAATACGAAAGGTCGATAAGATGGGATCCTTCTCGCCTCACTTATCTTTCTTTAATACCTAACATTGTTCCCTGAGGTACCTTAAAGAGAAGAAAGGGAAATAGTGTCAGAACCTGTCGTATTTGCATTATATTATCTTTATTCATATTTCGTTGGAAGTAACTTTTTCGGAGGAGGCAAATAATAGGTGGAGTGCATCTGGGGCCGCATTAAGGGACATCTTTTTATTCGGTTCGAGCTCCGGTAAATATTTTTGTTATTGCGTTATGTTTCCCTCGGAGCTGGGACTGGTGTTTTTCGATGTTCAACTGTGTTCCTGATAAAATATTGTGTAAGTGGTCCGTGCATTATTGATGGTAGAAGTTTACCTTCACTTGACATAGTGCTCTTTGTAGATGAAATCCAGTTTAGGTAGGTAGGTATACACACGTATAAAAAGAATACATTTACATATTCTGTTTATCTCAATATATGCTTAAGTATTTATATGTAGATAAGTATAGGTATTATGTTAAATTTTAAATATCGCAATACAAATAAAATAAGAAACGAATTATCTGAACTTAAGATGGGTTGGCCTCAGTTCTTTTACGTCCCGGCCCGCAGTGACTTCTCACGGATATCTTGAGCATAAAATAAAAAGAATATTCTCGACAAATTTTTAATCAACTGCACCCGACTCTCTAAAGGAATAAAATGTAATATTAACACCATTTGTGCATTACATGTAACGCCAAAAACTTGTAAATGTACCAATAAAATATCCAAAATTATGTGACGGCGTCGTGCCGTGATACTTTCGAGAATATTTGAATTTTCAAAATACGAATGATATATAAAATTGAAGGTTCATTAGGGGTTTTGAAGTTTGGTGTAACTTATATTAAGCTGAGTAGGTATAATACTGCTATCTCACGAGATAGCGTGCTGAGATTGTGCACGGAGAGGGTTTGATGTAGCGTTAGCAAAAACGAAATAGTCATACCTACTTATCTTGCATTATCGTTGATACATACTAATCTATTATATCTACCTAAATCAAGTTATAAATAAACTATGATATGTGTAAGTCTCGGTAGTAAATTATCACACACATTAAAATTTTAAATAAGTGACATATTAGCATGTAAAAAATATGTAGGTACCTATAGATATTATTCTAACAAAGGCCTAATTTTAAAACGAAGTTTATAATTAATATTAATCATAATCTAAAATATGACTGCGAACGAAACATTTTCTAATTATGTTATTGGTACACTGATTTTAAACTATGCTATAAAGTATAATTCAAAATAATAAATAGGTTTATCAAAACGTTACATAAGACAATCGTAACTATTCAACTGATCAAGTTAATTGGATATTAACTCCTGGGGATATTATAATTGAACAATTCTTAGACGTTTAGAAAGATCAATAAACCATCAATGTTTACACGAGGAGCTAGTAATACATTGTCATTACCAATCATCATATTGACATTATTGCATAACTATGACATTTTAATAATGTAGTTTATTCCAATATTAGATTCATTATAAGCGTCCGGTAAGTGTGCGTCTAAGTGGCGGCGACGACCTAAGTTTCAATATTTCAATTCATACAACTTACTTAATAGTTGAAGTTGAAGTCAGTTAAGATAAAACGATCAGTTCATTCGCCATCTACTCATTAAGAAAATGCCTCTATCCACTCGAATAATTGGAATAAAAGTACATTCTTACTTCGATCGACAACGTAGGTATATCTTGATAAAAACTCAATTTAAATATTTATAGTCGGCGCAGTAAGTTTGACATTTTGTTGGTTGGCTGCCATGAATTGACAGTTTTAGTAAACGTCAGATTTGGTAAATAAAACTAGTATCTAATGACTGAGGCCCACGCCCACTAGTCGTTCAGAGTTTAATCGATGGATTAGATTATCCACATGGAGTTACGTGTCGTGTAATTTTGTCGTTTCATTATTGGACACAGCGCGCGCCTACGCAATAAGTGCTCTCTCTTTGACAACTTACCTTCTATGTGCTCTTGACGAATTCTTTGGTAAGTGACGGACATTTTTATGTGTGTTTTTTTAACTCGATATAATATTATACCTGTTTATGTAAAGTTGAAACGAGAAAGAGTGAACTTGTTACTGTAGGTAGAAAAATAGTTATAATCTAAGTCATGTAGGTATTTTAACAATATAAGTTTCTCATTTTTAAGATTACTTGTATAATATTGATGTTTCAATTTTATTATGATTCGTAAATCTTTTTTTTCGTAATTCCTGCTGGAAATAGGTACAATGCTTGCTTGAAATAATACAAATGGCTAATATAATCTATCTATTGATATGCTCTAGAAATTTTATGATTTATTGATGAATATAAGACCTTTATTCAAATTCACGATCAATGCATTCATGGAATTATGCCAAGCAAAATTTCTAACAGTATTATATTTTCATTTTCAGATAGCTTTCTTTAAATAAGTCACTTGTTAGATATTTTCTTAAAAAGAAAAAAAATCTATAAACTACCAAATAATGAACTTTCAATCATAAATGTTTATCTTTATTATTCTTTATCCATCAAATAATATTAATGCTTTAAACCTGTCCTAATTGCTTTTTATAATTTTGGTGTTGTGTTTTTTGTTCACTGTACCTACTTTAAAATTTTGCAGGAAATGCAAGTGGTATCGTGATTGGAAGCTTACAGCATTCGCATTTATCCTGCATCCCCTTACCTATACCTAATGAGTGAAGAGGGATGGAAGCTTAAGCGAAACATTGTAACGACACATAAAATTTCCATGAATAAATTATTTTTAATGTTTAATTTAGACGGTATATATAGTTATCTACACTGTAGGTATATTCAATATTTTAAGAATTATCGCGATCATGTTTAGTAGGTATTCCTAGTTAGATAGGTATTTAGTTACTTGCCAGTGATGAGGAGTCCCTTCCTGATTACTACTTCCTTTCCAATGAGTGGTGCATGATAAACTAGATTGAGGAAAATATTACTTCCACCGGCTTCCTTTTTGAAAAATTTCACCCTCCGTCACTGTTACCTACAATGTGTATTGTAACTTCATATGCGGGAACCCGCCGTTTTGCCGAAAAGATTTTACCAACATTTTACTAGCTAAACCAATGCAGTGTTCGGTATAATATTGGTTTGTGTCACAATCATCTATAGGTCTCTTCATATACCTATGAAGAGATTTTTGCTAAGTAATAATTTGGCATATGAAATTATGCGGAACAATTTTTGGGAAGTGATAATTTGGCAATTTCATTTCGGTCAATCAGGGTTACCTAAACCCTTCATATACAACTCTGAACTGCCTTTATGTATATATACGGTATGTATACATTATTTAATTAAATATCAGCTGCTATTTGAGTACTAAGTAAGATATTAGCAGTAGTTACGGTACTTTATATAATTATCTATTGAAGCCTTTGTTACTAACAATATGGTTGCCCAAAATTACAGATATAAATCAAATCTAAATGATAATTAGGTACTTATATAAACACTGAGGCAATTAAACTACCCATTATGTTACAAAACACAACCTTCGTATGGAATATGATAGGAAGGTTGTCTGGGCGAAATCGTGAACTGTGATAAGACGGCCTTTGTAAGTATGACTAACTTTTATGTAGGTATTCATTTTAATCCTATGTTTGGTGTGCAATAAAGAGTATCTACCTAGGTATCTGATAAAAGTAGTTTTTGAAGTACAAGCTGCTACAATCTGATATATTCTTATCGCGGAAACATCAATGCTTTAACTATCTTCTGTCTATTTACTGTTAAATCTATATTTTGTTAGGTACTTATGCAGTTTTCTAGTTTCTAGTGCTTATGTAAGTATGCATATCTAGATTTAATGATGTAATGATTTAATGAATTTACCTACAGAAATTTGTACCTAAGTAAAATATTAGAAGGTAGGCATAATAGACAGCCTCAATGGCGTGGCGGTAGTGAACGAGGCCGGTAGCGGCGTGGCGGTAGTGTACAGGCACGGGCTCGATCCCCGCTAAGTGCAAATATTTGTATGCATGGTGCATATAGGTAGGTATTTGCATTGGTCTGGTTGTGCCTCGGAGAGCACGTGAAGCCGTCGATCCTGGTTGTCATACCAACATCTATGGCAGTCTTTACGGGTAAGCGGAGCCCTAACAAGTTCCACAACTGGTCAAGCTTCGATATCGCCTTTGGGCTGTGGAGGTCAGATTTCAGTCGTTAGTATATTAAATATTGAAATTTAGAGAAATCCGCAATTAGACTGGTAAAGAGGACCCCATACTCCGAGGTGGAAGCTTTGGATGTGACGCTAAGAGGAAGGGGAAGAATAGGAAAATTATAGGTAGTTCTGGGTAGAACGGGGTGAATTCTGTCGTTGTTTTCTTTCAAGTCAAACTATGGACTGAATGAACACAATTATCAAAAACCTGGGTAGATACCTACTTAAATTTTGTAAAAACAATTATTTAAAAAAATCTCACGACCATTTTATTTCTATTCTCATATTGATCTCTATTCACCCCGTTTCACGGTATTTAGGTATAGGTATGTTATGTCTACTTATACCTTCGAATATTTTACTTACCTACTATTTTTTTGTAGGTAGGTACTAAAGTAATTTATGTAACACAACTGATAAGAAGTAGGTATGTAATATTGTATTCTGTACCTGTATTTAGTATTCTCCCAATTTACACCAAATAAGTAGGTACTTAAGGTATCGACCTCGATAATTTTATCATTTCAAATAATATACCTACGTTCCGGTAAATACCCTGTATTCTCACTTAACCTCTGTAGGTAATAATATGTGCTAAATAATATTGTTGTCTTATAAACAATTTAATAAAGTAGCATTACCTACTTAAATGTCAATGACTGGTTTCATATCATACCTACCTACCTACCTTTTAATAATCAATAAGAACAAAAGTGAAAGCTATGGCAGATAATTTAATATATATATATATATTACCTATAGCTAAATATAGTTAGATACCTACACTGTGGAATGTGCCGATAGGTCACATATCGGTCTACCCATGTTTTTAGTCTGTATCTTATCTATATTATTTGGTTCAAATGCAGAAGTGTGAATGGCTTTTATTTCTTTATAGCCTTAACAATTAATAAATTTGAGATACACTCAATACGGAGATAGTTTAAATCCTGAATTAAAAATTTAAACATATTTTTGTTCCCGAGTGAACTAAGCCGTCGCGCCGAGTGCATTTAGTGGACTAAAAGCGGCTTCAAATATTTTAGTCTGACATTCTCACGGTCATATAACGACGTCATTTAGGACAATCTGAAGTCATACAAAGCAGTCACATTATCTTTAAAGGTCTACTTGAAAACATACTTGAACTCGAAATTACAACAAAAAAATACCAAGGTATTATAGGTACCTACATCACACACAAAACACATCAAAATACAATCACGTTGTTGAAACAGTAACACAATATCTATATAACTAAATTGATCTCTTGGTTAACAAGATACCCTACTGAAATCTCAAAGCGGGGCTTGTTAGTTGAAACTGAAAACAAAGGGGCTTTCAGCGAGAAAAAGGAGTAACAAGCCACCTTGTTAATACCAGTTGTTTCTATATTAAAACATAGAAGAACCGCTCTTCTTGGCTACGAGCCAATTAGCTATGGTTGCTATGGTAGGTACTACGATGACTACGGACTTGAGATTATTTAGGTACATTACTTTATATGGAGACTACCTAAATTATGTCTACTGATGAAAGTTTATACCTAAGAATATTACATATTCGAATAAACGATCGGCCTTTATTTTAAGGACGAGCACGGAAGCGTGTATTTAGATATTAGGTATTGTGATATTTGATTAAATTTATGATATTAAAAAAATGCTTTTATTTATTCTTTATTGTTTATTTTTATTTATTCTTTATAGTACATTTACAAGGCATATTATACAAAGAAGTGAAATATTATGTACGAAGGTACAAACCAATTTATTTAACATTTAACAAATTTAAACGGACTAAATATTATGTTGATATAACAAGTTAAAAATACTTAACTCATTTTAATGTGTATCTAGTTAAAATTAAAATTGGATGTTCATCCGTCATGGTCTGCATTTGAACACGAATTATTTCGGACAAATAGGGGTGAATAGGATCAAATTTTAATAGTAGGAATTAGTTCACTGGAATTTTAATTAAACACTGTTTTATTTTTTCAATAAATTAACCATTCTTGGACTGAATGTAAATGAGCATTTATTATTAATTTAACGTTTTAGGCAAGTCTAATGGTAGATAATATCGTGTTATAGCCTATTTTTATGGATTTATATGGCATTATACACCTGAATATATTATAGTATCATGTTTTTCCGGAAGTATCTTGTTTAGTAGCATTATTGTGATTTTAATTATCTAAATGAAATAATGATTTTAAATATTTCGAATATTCAAAATTTTGACTAGTAAGTATCGGATCCGGCCGCTAGAATCCCATTCCGGAATGCACCCGGGCGGGACGTACTCACAGTGAAATATTTTTTATTTCTCCACGCCCCAGTCGAGAATGGGACGCCAGAGGTTGGAACCTATGTATCTATTATAAAGTATAGAAGGCATGTTGTAAACTGTCTTACCTTCATAGTTTTAGTAATCTTATAGAACTCATGGGTTTGTACTTGTAGACAAAAAATTGAACATAACATATCTAATCGGTAGTCTTAGCCAATATTTTCATACTTCATACGCTTATAAACACGAGAACATGATTATATTTCTATGTCCGACAGACTGGCCGTTTCATAGCTCGATAACACTTTATAAACGAAGATGTTTTGATAAAATCTTGTAGGTACCTACATATGTTTTGAGTACGATTTAATGCATGATTGTAGATTTTTCTAAGTGTTACAGCTTTGTCTCTGTATGAAAAATCTATCTTAAGATGAACTAGATACTGTAGATGGTTTTCAAATTTAGTATTCTTTATTTATTTTTATTTTAAGTGTAAACCTTACCGACTCTTTATTCAAACCTTAGTAGACTTTAAGTAATAGGTGCAAAAAAAGAAATCATATTTATTTATTATTTTATGACAGGTTTAAAAGTTACGATCTGTGATGGTGATCAATAAATTAGAATTAGTTAAACATTTTTATCGTTAACTGTATTTCCTGGATTCATACAAATTTCTGAAATTATCAGAATCTGCTAATACCTGTGTCCCCGTTTATCAACTTCTGTCAGGAGTTTATATCTCCAGAACCATCACATCTCCGGCCTTCACGTAAATCGTTAGTGAGATCGCTTTGACCTGGTTTAAACATATTGAATCAGTTATAAATAGTGGTATGGATTAGGGTTTCACCATAAAAATAAAACCAAAGTCTTCACTTTGATACGGATCCGGCAAGCAGTATGATCGAGATGCCTACCATGTTCCTAGCAGTCTTAGTGGTTCGGGTGAAGAAAACTCTAATTATCTGGGACCTACAATAATTGTAGGTAGGTATACCATATAGATATTAGTGAAATATGAGTGTTTATTCAGCTCTGCTTAACCCTACTGGGATAACAGGCGTGGCTATGTGTATGTTTATTTAACAAACCATTATAACAAACCACAGTTTGTTTGACATCATTCTGCTCTTGTAAACAAATGCGTAGGCAGGGAGATTTCATGTTCATTAATCATTCAGCTGGCCTGACGCGCCGCAGATAACAATAGAATGACAGAGCGTTTTAATTATAATTTACAATAATTAATTAAGTATCGTCGTTTATTTTGCGATTACATATCATTAACTCAAACTTATCTAAGGGGTTATTTCCACGTCCTGTTGAATATACCACTTAGGAGTCGACAAGCACATTGCTCGCCTGATGCGAAGTATTTACCAGTGACGTCATATTGATACAGTCAAGCTAGCTCTATAGAAACTTTTAACACCTTTATTGAACTCGTTTAGAAAATGACAGTAGAATGATCATGTAACACGCTGATTCAATAGAGGAGAAAAGCCATAAAGGAATTCATTTCCTTTTAAACTAATAAATCTAAGGTAAAGAGTAAAACTGTGATATCTTTTATCTTCTTTCAGAAAACAAGGGTAAAGATTGATTTAATTTTACTAATTAAGTAGTTCGCAGGCCTGAGACCGGCTATAGCACGCACAAAATGAGCGGATCCACAAGGAATGTTGAGTTCAGTGGAAAGTAGGAGAATAATGCAATAAATAACGTAATTTATAACAGTACTACCAATAAACAAATGTAAGATTTACGTCAAAAGAAAATTTAAATATTTACAAAAATCTACTAGGCATCGTTGAACTCCACAGCTCTGATCCTACACATACAATGCTGGATTGACGTTATAAAAGATATGATGATGCATGCTAAAGGCAGGGATGCGATCGAGGGAAGTGGAGGAGAAAATATCGTGTTGAAAAGCAGAAGTCGGCGGGCATTCACAGCTTGGGATGTTTCAGGTTGCACCTAAACCTTCGTAGCCCAAGCTA
Source organism: Eilema griseolum (assembly GCA_963662185.1). Classification (NCBI taxonomy): domain Eukaryota; kingdom Metazoa; phylum Arthropoda; class Insecta; order Lepidoptera; family Erebidae; genus Eilema; species Eilema griseolum. The sequence continues at coordinate 15,757,341 of OY759242.1, read as the reverse complement.
ACTTCACCTGCTAGTCAGTAAGTATATCCGTTGAACAATGGACGAGGTATTACTCTCGAGTTTAGGGGGCCAAATGGCAATGCTACCGTTAAAGTCAAATCTAGAAAAAGAGTAGGAGTAGACCCTGTACTCTAAAGTTAGGTTTAGTTTGTATTCCTATATCGCATAGAACTGTTTACGTATTACCTGCTCAACCTATTTGTGAGGTATACAAACCAATACATGATTCCGAAAATACTATATTTTTATTAGGCGCGTAACAGCGTAGCGGAAGTGTACACGAATAGTAGACCTTCTTCCCTTCTCCCGTGATTCTGATATATACTTATTGGCAGTTATCCAATTTGGCACGGGCCTTCGAACGGAGTCGCTGGATTTGTATTCCGATGATCCATCGTTACCCATATACTTATATATCAGAGGGTTTTTCTGTAAAAATATTTGTCGTAGACTAGCGTTTATGTCTTATTTTGGTTCGCTTATTATTTGTATAACATATAGGTACCTAGGTACAATTGATATAAATAATATGTAAGTAAGTACCTACCTATACGTTTTTAAGGCCGTATTTTTTTTAAAGTTCATAAAATAGAATATGGATAAAATGCAAATTAATTATACTTGTGCTTAAAAGTTTTAAACTTCACGTTTAGTTTACATGACACAAACCGTGCGGACATGCGCATGTCATCTCTCTTATTTAAAAATCTGCCTACCCCGGAGGGCAATAGTACGAGCATATTTACATAAATATGCTCGTACTATTGCCGTAGGTATTGATTATACCTACATACCTACGTACATACGTATGTAGGTATAATCAATACCTACACCTGTCCAAAAAGAAATTATGGTTGCAAAAATCACCCTTCAACAAAAAGTTACCCTATTTTAGGGGCACAACCCCAATCATGGAAAATGACTGTGCAGTTCTAATCAAAATGATTTTACTCCCGAGTATTTTGAATAGGTAGTTGTCTGCTGAAAGGACAACAAGCGCGCCATATGACCTCTGTAGTATTTTACCTTTAATAATCGTAAGTTTGGAACGAGGTCTCTTCAATAAAACCAATGGAGTTTAATTTTCTATTGAACGAGACAGAGCTCCTGCCAGCTTGGCATCATTTAACATGAATTTAATTCGTCATTTAACTCGTAGTTTAAATAATGTTCTTAGGCTTGATAGAATAATTTGCATTAGAAAAATACAATGTATTTAGGTTAATTATAGCTAATAGTACGTACAAATACCTATAGTAGGTAGTAGGTGTTCAGTTATTTTGATCTCTGACTATTTCTTTTTAGGATTAGGTTCAATGATGTACAATATGTACATACCAAATCAGGTAACACATCATATTACAAGAAATCATATTACAGTCATAAACATCGGTAGCACAGTCGTTAAGAAGTTGGCCTTACAATCGAGAGGTCCCGGGACCATTACGCAACCGACGTGAACCCACTCCTAGCACAAGCAATTTAGCTTAGTTGGAAGAGTTAGGGAGAATATTAGAAATTTTAGTTGCTAATATGTATTATTTATTTAAGAAGAAAAAATCTGTAAAGGTACATATAGATAGTATACAAAAATAATATTTTTGTTTAGACATAACAGGAAGCTCAGTCAGTATTCATTAATGGGCAAAGGATCAAATATTTATTCACACAATTACAATTGAGCCTATCTTCTAAATAGAATTCTGCTTAAAAATTCCCATCTATATTATTTCCAAAACAATATTATTTCTTTAGAATAAATTAATATCGATGTATGTATCTATAATTTTATTTATTATAATAAAAATCAGTTTAAAAATAGAAATAGTATTATAAAAGTATTTGTATAAATTTGTTTACCTATATGTAAGGTTATTCGGGGTTAATTTTTCATAAGTTAGAAAAGATATTATCAGATTACCGAACCATATAACTTCATTAGGCAAATAGATTTAATGAACATAAGAGTATTGGAGAATCCATTAAACCTTCGAAAATTATGTTATCAATATAACATTTCGTATATTTTATCTACACAATTCAATTTGATAACTTAATCCGATTCTGGTCTCTCGAATAGCTAATCATTACAAATACTAAGAAACAATATTTGTAGGTTAGTTAATCAAAGCAGCCCGTCTTAATTAACTTGTAGATTACTGGTTAATTAACATTTTAATCAGGTATTTATATTTGCAGATAAGTAATACAGTTATCCTAACACTTATTAGTTGAGTCAGAAATCCCAGTCTTTCACGTTTCTGCCTAGAAAATTAACTAGATACGTCTGGATCGTTAAAACTAAAAGGTCCCTAGATATACGTAATTTGATTGGATTTCTTATGAAATGACTCTGAGTATAGATAAGCAATGTCAGTTTTTAAGCATTTAAGGCTATTTAATCTTTAACAAAGTTAACTCCTGCCTTGTGAATCAGGTTACCTACTGTAGAGACGATTATTTTAACGTCCGTAAGTGTTACTTTGCGACGTGACGATTTGATTTTTCAGGGGGTCTTTATAACGCAGAGTAAAATGTTTAAGTATAAATAGTAGGCATGAATTAAAACATTGAATCTAAAAATTATAATGTCATAAATATTTTTTTTGCTTATACTAAGGTACTTTTAAGGGCATATCCTCTAATTTTATATTCCATGTGTGACACAGACAAAAAATAAACAGATTTGTTGTATTCTGGGGAGTTTTCTAAGGAACATTCAACCATTTAGATACTGTTCTAGAATACATTAACAAATTTTCATTGAATATTCAGAATACAGAGCATCGAAATTTACATTCATTGTTATACATATTACCCTTTTAAACATGCAAATTACTACATAAATAACACATACAACAACACAATAAATAACTTACTATAAACTTAATAGGTAAGGCAATAACTTGACATTGAACTTAACCCATTCACCTTCGCGGCAGTTTTTGGTGAACGACAAATTAAATACGACCTGAACGCATTCAGAATTTGAATGTTTTTTTACGAATAAAAACACACACTTACATAAGAACTTATATGTTAACCGTGGGTAAAAAATCATGTTGAGTTAACATTCTTTAATCGTACCTACGTGGAATATAAATTCAGAGGAAGTACCCCGCAGCTACCGATTGGCGATACACTTGCAAGGCTATAAAATTTGAACATAATTTGCAACGCTAATGGCTACGAACTAAAACCGAGCTGTTTGACAGTCGGTACAGTCGCGCAAGCATTGGAGACAATTCCCCTGCTCGCTTTGCTGCACGCTGGAGTACCATCCGGACCACTGGCTTTCCGGACATCGAGTGACTGCAGTACCGCACGGCCATGCGCGTTATACATATACATTACGTGGTCACTGTTGGGCAGTGTCGGTGGCTGCATACTACAATCATCGAGTTGGTTGCATAGAGATTAACTAGCATATTTGCTTTCTCTTGCGGTCTATGGGCTAGGGATTCATTAGGGTAGCGAAGGCAGGGCACGCCGTAGTAACGGCGGTAAGACCCATCATGGGGGAGTGGCTAGAGAGGCCACACGGCAGCCTCTCGTACCGTCTGACGCAGATGATCACCGAGCACGGATGCTTCGGAAAGTATCTGCGTCGGATGCAGAAAGAGCCAACGTCCGAGTGCCATCACTGCGACGCGAGCGAGGACTCAGGTCCGCACACGCTCACCGAGTGTCCGGCGTGGGAGACGCCCAGGCGGGAGCTTGTGGCGGCCCTGGGAGTGAGGGTTCTCACGCTCTCCACCTTGCTCGCGGCGATGGTTCGCTGCGCGGATGCGTGGGCGGCCGGCGCCTCCTTCTGCGAGCAAGTAATGCTCGTGAAGGAGGAGGCGGGGCGGGAGCGGCAGCGGGAGCGACGAAGGATCGCTAGACAAGCTGCCCGCGCACGAAGGCAACTCGGGCGTCGGAGGTCGATGAACGACCTCCGCCCCCCATGAGCGCCGGCCTGGGGGTGACAGGTGAAGCCGCCTGTCACCCTTGCAGAAGCAGGCCGCGGCGGCGGCGCGCGTGGCGCGCCTCCCCGTTTCCGGGGACGAGTTGGGGACTCTGTGGTCCCCACACCCGAGAAGAGGGCCAGATCGTGAGAGATGGCCCTGGGTCGGCCGGGGTGCGAGGGATATGCCTGTCAACCTCACCTTCGGCAACCGAAACGACCCACAGGCGGCGTGCGTTTTAGTCGGTTCGAGTCCGACATAACCTCCTCCACCGGCTTCGGTGGGGAGGTATCCGTGGGGATTTTGCGCACGTAAAAAAAAAAAAAAAAAAAAAAAGGGTAGCGAAGGCTGGCAGAAGTTAACTTGCACGACTTTGGCCAGTCGCCAGTATCCACGGCTACCCATTGGATGTACCACTAGCTCTTGACCAAGCCTTGCATTGCGCTAGGCAACTGCGCTAGACTCTGAAGTAAGCCGTCTTGGAAACCTTTATGGCCCTATTATACATCGCCTTAAAGTAGCCCACATTGGAGGTCTAGTACAGAGGGTGCTTGGCCCGACCTTCTTGATATCCTAGTGACCTCGTGTACCAATTGGGTCAGGTTATGCGCCAGAGCAAATGCTTGAACGGCTCTTCCGTAGATATGGTCTGTTTTGGCGGAACCCAACCAGATTTCGTGGTGGGCGTTAAACTCCGCACAAAAATACCACTTCGGGGTTTGGAAATCGCTCCTGCGCATCTGCCGCCTGACTTAGATATTCTAAGAATCGAGTAGCATCGGCATCTCCTGTATGGGAACGGTAGAGGCATACATAGATCTCACTCGTAGAGCCATGGTCTACATGTCCCATAGGATGAAGAAGGATGGGTCCTATAATTTAGCGACACTAGTTACCATACTCATCACTAACACGGCATATGTACTTCCTCTGGACTTTATATATGTACGCCCTACATCTAATTAAACCAGTTCAGCCATATGATTTAATAAAATTACGCGATAATTCACTAATTTGTTAGTTCAAAAGTGAACCCAACTAATTGACATCTGTTAATTAAAGCTCAGCACAGATCATAAACACGAATTCATATTTCCTTTTAACCTAAATAAAATGTTCATTTATACAACAAGCTTATACCTACAGCGGATTTCACCAGCGGACGTTTATTTCACTAGAAACAAAGTAAAAAAAATACTTTTTAAAATTCATTAGGTAAAATGTGAGGACCCTGTTTAGTTGAACGAACTTTCACTGCTCAAATCCAGTCTAGGTATGTCTGCGGATTTAAAATTCCTTTTTTATCTATTCGTGCGTAGGCTATTAGGTACGATCATTTAGGGCCATTTTTATTATTATATCTAATACGACAGTCTTATAAAACTAGGTTTTAGTCTGTAAAAGCAACCCCAGATAGGGTTAGGTAATACCAAGATAATTTTACTAGAAGTCATTTCCATAATAATGTAATTCTCCAACGAACAATGTTTCTTATGGATTAACAGTTGAGTTTATAATTATATTTTAATTTCTAACTAAAATAAAAATATAAACTCGATTGGCTCGAAATGGTTCTATTAAATAAATAATTAATTAATTTAACATATAAAATCTTGAAAATAACCTTAGTCAATATGTTGACCAGGTCTTTATTTGAAGAAATAAATGAAGCGGGCATATCATTTTCTTTTTTACTAAACTACTTTACTTTAACTAGTTTGGTTATACCTACTTAGACGTTAGAGGATTCAGATAAGAGCTAAGACTATAAACTAACTGAAATAAACTAAACTAAAAACAAACTTTATAAAAACAATCATAAACATTTATTTGTATTCTCAAAAAATATCAAGAGATCTAAGTGGTTAGATGAATTTCATAATTGAAAAACCTAGTAACGAATAAGTATAAAAGGTAAAATCTATAAAATTAATAAATGACATTAAAATGTAACTGAATGACATTAAAATGTGAATCACGACTAGGTTTTGACATAGCACACCCTATATAAACTAGTATTTGCATGCAGATATCTCAAAACTAATATAAATTGCATTTTTTTATCAATAGGTATCTATCTACTTAAAAAGTAAAACTTCCCTTTGAAAACGCAATTAAGTGGATTTAAGATTAAGACTGCATCACTAAAAAATATATTTTATGTCTTCGATGCATTATTTATTTTGGATTCGAAATTCTAAATTAAGACAATATTATTATTCTTTTTTACCTACTTATTCTTGATCCGATGCATCGAATCACGAAGTCTATAAACGACAAAATTAAACCCCACACGGTTCTCACCGAAATAAGGAAAATGAGGCGTTCTCATGGACATGAGGGCAATCTTAATTTGTTCGGGGGCGATCGATACAAATTAGGGTTTGAACACATTGGTCGGCAGGTTTAGGTGTTATGTGTTACATAGTTGCTTTTACGGATTGAAAGACTGTGTATTGACTTTAATTATTGAACTAAAAGTACCTATGAAATAAATCGCCAACGCTATCCGTATCTGTTTAGATATGGATAGCGTTTGCGATTATTTGATATTGCTGATTAGGAATGCTACAATAAAGGCGTGCTAAGCCCATTACTGATAAAGTTATAATACTATGTAGGTTCTATTTATTTTTGCAGTTGCAGCTGCAACCGTTAAGTACATAGTAAATTTCAAATAAATTGACTTGTTAAAATAGCTTTGCAAATAAAAGATAAGGTTATTGATTAGATTAGATTAAAATATTTATACCTATTAAGTGAATAGTACCTATACACATACATAAATAGTACTTAGTTTCATTTTTTTTCCATTAAATGAAAGTCCACGCCAGAAACGAAGCCTTACGGGACTCCTCGTTTTGACTTGCGAGCCCCTCAACTTGAAATCGTTCCTACACGTACGAGTAGACCTAGAGATATTTCTTGGATGCTCTGGTATTGCTAGTTTTTTTATATTATCTCATCAACAAGTAAACTAAAAAAAGTGTAACTACACTTTTTTTAGTTTATTTGTTTACTGTGTCTACTACTACTTAAGAATCACGAACTACATAGTTTTATCAAACGAATAATAGGTATATGGGGTTCTTTAAGTTTTTTATCGAGACAGTAAGTGAGTATTCTTATCAATATATTCATATAAACAATATTACATAGTATCAGTATTACATAAGTAGCAGTATTGCATAGTTATTACAAATTTAGCAACGCGAGTAGGATGCCCCTGATGTTGAATACGTCCGTAAGTTGCGGTTATACACTTCCCATTGGCTGGGAAGTGTGCTAGTCTGCAACCTAAGAGGTATAAAAAACTTGCAAAATGGAGTAATCGTGTTATTACTCTGTTTACATCTCTTCAGTAGATATAACATAACGTAACATAAACTCACGCCTATATCCCCGAAAGGGTAGGCAGAGGTACCTACTAGCACTCACATTTCGCCAGTTTATGTTTAGGTCCCAATGTAATAGGTGGCGAGTCTATTGCCATTAACCGGGCACTTATAATCCTGCGATAAATACACACTTATCTTCGAAAAACATCGAAAAGTCATTGGTGCGTGCCATGGTAAAACCTGGGATAGAACCTGAGACCTCGTCTCAGCAGTCCATTACCCATACCACTAGGCTATTGCGGCTAATCAGTAGATATATACTCCCTAATACAAAAACTTCTAATATAACTAAACGATATAGATATAACACTAAATAACCTCGTCCACAAACCCACCAGCTATATTCATAAATATGAGTGGCAAGTCTCGCAACTAAGCAATGGACTTGGAACGCGTGTGTCATAGAACGTGTAATTTATACGTCAGCCAATTGTTAGCCAGTTTCTCTACACAGAAACCTTGAAAGTCCTCCAGTCACGAATATAAGATACGATAAATCGAACAAATCAGTATTACAGCTCTAACTTTGTACTGTCAGCAACAAAAATCACTTGACAAATTTAAAATTGTAAGTTTGAGTTTAAGTCAATTAGAACCATTTAAATCTACCTACCTACCTACGTGAGTAATTTAAATAGAACCATTTAAATCTACCTACCTACGTGAGTAATTTAAATGGTTACATCATTATCTTGACGGTATCCCGGATCCCAGAGCCCGGCGCTATCCTCTTTTATTCCTTCTTTATTTCGCTTATTTTGGTTATTATTGAATAGGCTGTCATCTGTAACCGTATAGTAGATAGCTATATTATATAAACAAAAAATACAACACATTTATTTATATTAGTTCACTATGCAGCTTAACAGAGCAATCCTCCATCAGATCAGACCTCCATCAGTAAAATATTTAAATTTTCATCGCCTATAAGTTACTATTTTTTTAATTCCTTTGAGCTCATGGAAAAATTTTGCAGACTTAGATATGTTAGGATCCTTTCGTTGCAGACTGTATCTCTACGATGCCTTCCTCAACATAATTTTCGTGTTAACATTCCGCAAATCCTTGTATATTTGACTTATTCGCTTGTAGCAAAAGATATCGGAATATTGTTTAATAAATTATCGGATATTTGTATACTATGTATTTGTTCCTTTCTTTATCAGCAACTTTTGTTTTCGGATATGTAAATAGGTATTGCTGTATTTACGTCAAATCGGATGATTTGTCACGTTTGTGTATCAGAAGTTTGTCTTTATTTATTTACAGAAGGAGGATTTAATTGAGGAATTATCTAATTCATTATTTGTCTGTGATAGTGTAAGTAGGATATTAAAATAATTTAGATATAAAGTAACTGATACACTTAATTCAAGTTAGTGGAAAATAGATAAAACTACCTAGATGTATCTTACCGCTAGTGAGGTAATATTATGGTACCAAGTACAAAGAGGGAATATACCTAGGTTTTGACAAGAAACTCGTGAATATGTATGGGATATTTCATAAAATTAGTGAGTACGTATCTACCTAAGTAAGTATATTTCGAAGGCAGTCCCTACCTACATGTATTTGACTGTAAAAAGAGATAGCATGTAAAATAGTGGCTAAACACACAAAAGTTTAAACTTATAAATATAAATAAAATTTACTTACTTAAAATACCGCTACAATATAATATATTGATATTCTGAGCCATTAGGTATCACAGCGCCATTTAGACTCATAAATAACTTATGGAATATGGATTTTAAAATGCCGATAAACGAGTTATTTTAGCGACACATTTACTTATGCTTACAACTTTTTTAGCTATCAATAAACGATACACTTTTTGCTATGCAATACTCCACTGACATTCTTAGAATGACTGACAAAATTCTATCACGTGCATCTCCGAAAAAATTCATAACAAAAGTTGCACAACAGTCCATTGTTTTTACAATCAAAAAACACCTTACCCTGTCTTTTGCTTCTCATTGTTACATTTTTATAAAGAAACTGAAAGTGTTATTGTCTAGTTTTTGTTGCTGTTTTAGTGCGTTCCATAAAAATTTAGAGCACAAACAAAAAATGCAAACCCTTCCGCGTTCCGACAATAGAGTACGCAAGGTAACGATCAGTTTGAAAATACAGGTGATATGGTGAAGGTGACCAGTCTTATTGTGATAATCTGTGTTCCTTGTCTCCAAAAGTTGTTTTAATTGTTTTCTTTTATACTATCATTGATTTATTGCTGCGGTCAGTGAGAGTGGTACAATATTAGGTAAGAGTTTCAACCATGACGTCTAATTTCTTTTTATTACCTTTCTTTTGTGAAATTTTAACGTTAGAATATTGTTTATAATGACAGACTTGTTATACTAAACACAATTACTCATAAATATGTATATAATGTACCGAAATATGTACATCTACTAGATTTACAGATGAACTTTAAAGAAACATTGACATATTTGTCACGACAACAGTAGCAATTGTTTAAATAGTAACAATTGGCATGCAGATGTGCTCCAGTTAACTCTGATTGTCTGCAGCAAACTCTGTTTATTGTCCTCAATGTTTTTTTAAATAGGTCACCCATTCAATAAACTACAAGTAAATCTTTGCATTATTTGCTACTAGAATTTCTTGAGCATAAAACGTCAGAGATCGATTTTCGTATTCGAATCGAGAATATGTGATTTTTCCGATGTTATATTGCTGCATAAAATTTGAAATAGGAGCTCAGCATCGCCCAAAATCCCGATAAAAATACATACCAATAACAGAAAATGGTTCGATTGTAGGAAAAACTGAACAAGCGATAACTCGCGTACGTGCCGCGCTCGCGTCGATGGAGACAATCGCCGTAACAACCCCTAATTTTATATTGACGTACACAATATACTGGCATTATGCCCCAATGTTTGCACTATACCATGGCATACACATTTGCCTCGTATTTGCCGTGTCTGTAGCTCAATATTTGTCGAACGTGCTAAACGTCGTGTCAACCATAACATAATATCTAGGCGTGACACGTAGCGACAAACATTTTCAGCTATTACACATGTTCTACTGTTATTATCTCGTTGGCTTTTTCTTTTTGGTGCAATAAAGCGTTGATTACTACAAGACAGTGGCAATTGGTCACTAAATAGGACCTGTGGGGGTGCCGATAAGACAATTGACGTAGCTTACTTACGGGTAAATACCTACTAGGTATGTCAAGGCGGTCGCAACTTGCAGCTATATTTTAATTATATCTATGTTTGTCTCGCAGCTATAAACACAAAATACTTATACTGTATTAGAAGTACCACTAAGTCGATCTAAGTTAATTTTATTTTATGATTAAATAATGAGAAGTCGTAAAGTGGAAATGGGAGGTAGGCACTGTTTACCTACATCAAACAGATACGCGTACGCTCAAGAGTTCCTGTATAAGGAAATAAGCATCTACCTAAAAATTTTATAGAAATTGTTTCTAAGAAATAAAAGGAGAGATAATTTTTAAATTTGGTCGGAAGTTCACAAAGTTATTTGGATTCAGGTTTGGTTGAAAGAGTTTTATCACTAGAGAACTTTGTATTATAAAATTTGTTAATTCCACGTTTTGTGAACGGCCCCATTACTGAAGCAGTTGAAGCGGAAAAGAAGTTTCTTGAATAAGGAACTTTCAACCCAGGTCCGTTAGTTAATGTAAAGAAAGATGTAAATGGACTCTCTCAAAATTGGACGGGGATCGAAAGTTTAACCTACCAAAACTCCGTGATAAGCGTGTTGAGATAAGGAACGTCATAACTTTGCTTAAGATGTAAGCGATTGTGACCCGTTTCACGACTAAATTCAGGCGAAAATACAAATTGGGTTATCTTAACCTAAAGTCATTTTCTTCTCACAATTTCTTGTAAAATATGACAGTATTGGCGGGTTTGACGTGAACGGCAGCGCTCGAGTATTCGCGATCCAAGCTCTGACATTAGGTAGGATTTGTGATAATATGCGAATTGGATATGAAGCCGAGATTACGCATTCCCGTTTTCCGGGAACCGATTCGATGTTAAGTATTGAAGTTTTGATAACGCACTTAAACCCCAGAACGTGACTAATCCAGATATGAGATGAACTGCATAAACAATCTCATTTCACAAAATTGGGAACAGGGCAGTTGGCTTGGAAATTAGAATATTATGAACAAAATTAGATCATTACGGTGTTGATATTTTTGACTTATTTAATGTTTTGATATCAGAAAACATTACATAGACATAATGTTTTACTTATTTACACTTTATTGTACACCAAGTAAGTAAAGAATACATGATACTTAAAAAATAATAATAAGGAAACAGTACAATGTTCTGCCTTATCGCTTTAAGCGATTTCTTCCAGGTTAAATTAGTTAGGATTTAATAAAATTACAGCTTAAAGGCACCAGCATAATTGTTTCCACTTAGATAACGTAGCTAAAGTTAACAGCATACATTAATTAGGTGTCTAGTTAGTTTACATAACAAGTTGTCATGTAATACACTGTGTATCTCTCAAATGTATTGAATTTGCATGGCAATAGCAACTTTCTAGCAATAAAATAATTAAACTTAATAGCGTCGGAGTTCAAGAATTATAATACTAAAACAAGACAACAGTGGAGAAGAGTCGCATGTAAGCGGTCCGCTTTTAAGCCTCTCGCCCATAAAACGTATGATAAATTTGACATCGACAAGCCCTCGCGTGTTGCCAGTACCGTACCGTCCCCACTCCCAAGGGCTAAGCAGCGCTACTCTATAACCAAATTAAAATGATCTTCCACGCCGCGCATCAACCTTTGAAATACAGATCACCAGAGGGTAAAAGGGGCTGTTTAGAAGTTCTTGCTAAATTGGAAGATTGTATCTTGGATCAGACTATCGTATTGGGGTTCGGTGCACTCGACACCATATTTAAAAATCGAATGCCGATAGAACATGATTTAAAAATGGCCGACCCTTTTTAATTCTTTTTAAATTTTGGATTAAAGACACGATTTCACGGCTTCGCATCATATCATGTTTCAATTTAGTTTTAATTTCTTTAAATAGAGGTTTGAAAATGAAATCTGAACTTTAAGACCCATTCCAAATCATACCTTTTAAACTCAGTTGTCGATATTCTAATAACTTTATATCTTTTGTAAATAAATTGAACATATTATGTAAGAAAACGAAACCCTTCAGATTATTTTGCATTTAAATGCATTGCAAAATCGAAATTCCGTAAAACCTCTCAGCGTGAAACGAAAATGATCTGATACGCATCTCACAAGCTTGTTTCAGGGCCACCTGTTTGACACATGGACATACAAACGCTTACTTTATGTAAGGATTAACCTCCACGTCGCAAATAAATTCACAGTTTTTATATTACGTATCGAATTAACGCATCGACAAAGTATCATAAACACACAAATGCAACGACATCGTATTATGTTCTTGGATAAATAAGGTATAGGTATATACTATAAGAGATTTTAATTAAAGTATATATGTTATGTTATGAACGTCTCTTATTATGGTAACTGAGATAAATTATATTTTTTTCGTATATATAAACAAATTGTTAAAACAGTTTAAGAAAATAATTATAAGGTGTTGAGCCTTACAATATTACACCAGTTGAGTAAAGTTTAAGTTTTAAATGTGACCAGTGGTATCTTACGTATTGAAAATCTCGTAAATAACAAAGCCAAGGTAAACATCTCAATACTCAGTAACATGAACCAAGTAAATATCTATAAGCCTATACGAAGGTTTCAAAAAGGATCGAGTGAATGATTCAGCTAAAATATGTAAGTGGGATGACGTCGTGTATTGTTCCCCTCGGGTCGGGTGAATGGGTCGCAGACCCGACTAATAATGAGAACTAGAGAGCGGGTAGCACGGAAAAATACACGAATCGATTTTCTTTGTGCACACATTTTGCAGAAGTCGACGCCATAACATGACATTGTAGTATTCATAATTACATACCTAGGAGTGTGGAAATTACCAAGCCATTTAATAGATATGCAGATTAGATAATCTACTTGCATTGGATTGAATTTAAATTAGAAATTTTAACTTGAATCCTCGGTATTCAGGCGCTAATTGCCAACTGGTCTCCTTGGACCCAATCCCGATTTGTTAAAATTTAAAAGTCGGAAGAAATATCCTCTTCTAATCACAAAAATATGATAAGTAGATAGCCATTCTAGGCATTAAATTTGTAGAAATCAATTGAAAATATAACATTTAGGTAGGTATCTAGTAGGCTTAGGTTTCAGAGTTAAATAAAATCTACTGCAATCATTTCGGACTAAATAAGTTCCATTCAGGTAAGTAGGTATACTTATTTATGTTTCTTCTTAAGATATGTATTCATTATTTTGGGTTAAAAGCTTTCTTAAGGAGGTAGGACACGGCGGTATTTCCGCCCGATTGAGCAGTCCGACTGGGGTAGTACCTCCGCCCTACAGAATACCGCGGCTATAATAACTTCGTGTTGTGTTACCAGCGGTGAGTAGGGTAGCCAGAGCTCACTGGAGAATTTGTGCTGTCAGTGGGAAGATTAAAGGCTTGTCCTGCTTTGTCTTCTACTGACGGCACAGAAACTCTGTTCTTACAGGGTTGGCAGCGCGACTGTGACTCCTCTGGTGTTACAGACGTCCATAGGTCACGGTAACCACTTTCCATCGGGTGGGCCGTGTGCTTGTCTGCCAACTAAGTGGTATAAAAAAATAAAAAAAATACTTTCAACAAATTTCATCAAAATTAACTGAATAGGTAAATAAAATGTTTTTAATACAGCTATTTTAGATTCATGCGGAATTCTGTAAACAACTTTAGATTGAACTAATTTTAACCGAATATAGTCTCAAGATGCCAAAATTAATTTTAAGAACAAAACAACATCCTAACATGTAAAATATCTACAAGGTACTCATTCCAAGTGAGAGATACAAGGGACGTTAACCTTTAAGATGCAGTGATAAGAGTTATAATGGTTCGAAGGGTTGTAAATGGTATATTTGTATAGGTGCCAAGACCGAGCATCCAACTGGGCAGGCAACAGATGCCAAGAACGGGTCTGTGCGCTTTATCAAAGCGACGAGGCTGAAAATAATTGTGAAGTAATTATTTTGTTAATTCACCCTGTAATTGCCGGGCGAATAAGTAAACAACATTGCGGGAGTCTAATTTAATTTCTTTGTTAGCTGTTTGTGATATTAACTCCTTTTGTCCATGGTGCAATTGAGTTTAATTGAATTTGTAGATAGACCTACAGCTGTACGTAAGATCGACTTAATTTAATGAAAGTAGGTATATTTTGTTGTATGGACCTACATAAAGAAAAGGTTACTTCTATACCTAGATATCTACTTGTTTAAGATATAATAATAATAATAATTTATTGTTCAATAAACCTGTTTACACAATTAGAATATTGATCGTGGTCACCTTTTAAGTAAAGAATGCCTGTGTCAGGTGACCACGCTCTTCCATAACTATACAGATTAAAACCATGGTTTAGCGCGCAATTAGTTTAAGAATGTCCCTAGGTAGGTATAGTAGATATATGCACGTTTGTGCGTGTGCGTGTGCGAGATATAATGCAATAGACCTTTGCTAATCCTTTTGAACATAAGCAGTAGTGTACCTACTACTTAGGGACATAAAAGAAAAAAATATCTTAATAACTTGAAGTATATAAGCTGCATAACTTAGGCTCAACTTACTTTTATCACAAATAAAACTTAAGTAAAAAAAATACTTCAGTAGTACTACAGTTATCAACCAACGAAACGAGTAACAGACATTCCTACAAAAGGTTATCTCTCTAAAGTGTTGGGCCCTCAAATGTTAAACGTGTAGTTTGGAGAACATTTCCTCTAAAGTTCAGCGTTTGACCGACGCTCCGTACCTACTTAGTTAGGTACGTAACAACGCTCTCCCTTCCTAGTAGCAGAATAAAGACTGTTGAAAATGTAGACGCTAGTTTCAAAGTCACAAGCTCGAGCTAGTTTACTTGTCTCTAGTTAGCTAAAAGTGAATTTAGTAATATGTATGTGCTTCTTTACTATCAATAAGGCAATTACTGATTATAATAGGTATAATGTAATTATAGATAGTAATATAGTTTTAAAACAACAGCTATATTTAGTCAACAAATATAATAATTTAGCAGGTATTAGGTAAGTAATCTAGGTGAAGAATATGATGAGATTAAAATTATTAGCGCATCTAGTTTTTAACTTATCTGATTGTAAGCTTGGCATTAACAAAGTGAAGTATATTGTTATATCAAGTTAGGTATATCAAATATTTATTACCTAAAGCAGTGTGTTGTTATGTACAAAAGTAAAAAAATGAGCTGCCGTGGGATGCCTGATAGATGTGAAATATTTAAATTATACCTATATTATGTTCTTATAGACAAAATATGGTTTAATAGGGAAAATAAGTCCTATGGCAGATGAGACTAATAGGTACCACGAATATTTGTACAACTTATACCTACAGATCAACGAGAGGTCCCTGGGCTAGAGCTGTCTCGGTATCCACAACGAAATTAATCAGAAATTATATTGAAGGAGTTAGAGAAATAAAAAATCTGGAAAGTGGACTAAGTAGGTAGGTATATAGCATATTTTTTATTTCTAATAATTCCTTTTTCGTCATCTAATTGTTCCTTTACCATCTATTTTGATCGCCTTTTTAGTACCTACAAATAAGTCATAGGTATATGAATATACTTACTTGTCATTTTCTATCACACAGAATTAATATCAATAGCCTGATATACAAACACGGCGAGCTTATTTATATATTGGCTACAAACCAACTTTGCAATTCTGTCATTGCACTAAAATATTACCCCAAAAAAAACAATATTACACATTTAAATATTACCTCCAAAATTTACTATTCAAATATTGGCGTAGTTAGGCACAATGAATGTTTGCTTAAATCCTCCTAAACGTGAACATTAATATTAATTAGGAGATTGTGTCTGCCATTAGCTTATCAGCACATGATCTCACATATAATATATATGAAACTGTATTAGATTCATACTTCTAATCGAAAAATAGATAGATTGAATAGAATAAATGCATATGTAAATAGTATCAATCATGTGTTTTATTATAGTAACTGTAGTTTAAGTAAGTAGGTAATATGGCTTATCAACTATTGACAGATAGCTGTTATAGAAGAATTTTCTAAACGAATATTTGAGCATAATCACTAAATTTGAGTTAGATTAGATATAAAACCAATAAAAATGTCTTAGGTAAAGATAAATTTTAATCTTATACCTAAATAAAAAAAGAATGGCGAGTTATTCTCGAGTATTGCACTAAGCGATATATTAATATAAATAATGTACTTAAAGACATCCGAATTGGTCGAGCTAAATTCGGTAATTTTTTTCTGTATGTTCCTTTCCCACAGAAGGTAAAAACGTTCCCATTGGTCTCGAGAAAGGGAAAAGAATTCCACGTAGGCGAATTCTCGGTCACTAGCAGGTATTAAATAGGAATCAATATAAGACCACATTCAGTTTCCTTTAGAAACAAAATTGTAACCCATTAAATGTTCAAAACTCTTATAGCTTGTCCCAAACAAAATAAGTCGAAAGCCACTCAGACTTGTTTAGCAGTTCCGACGTCTAAGGGTTGGTTGGCAAGGGGTCCTGATGCTGACGCAACGGACCGTGCCGTCTGGACGTACTTAATACCCTCTACATTCCGTGTCGACGGCACTTTACATTCATAGAAAATGGTGCACTTAAATATACTTACTTAATAAAAGTTGCTAAAATTTTTGAAATTTTTTTGAAATATTCCATCTATCGTAAAAATTATCTATTTGCAATGTAAAATGAACTTTAAAGTTTAAAAACTATTCCAGGAAATAAATTATTTAGATAATATCTTCTAGTATTAAACAGGAAATTGGGGTTTTCTATTTTATTTTATTTTATTTTATTCTTTCAGAAAAACTTACAGCTAAAATACAGAATAAAAACAATTGTAACATAAAATGGCCAATTACAAGTTTTTGCAATTAAAGCAGATATTATAAAATGTACAAGACGGTAGACGGTAGGTATCCTGTATTCGCCGGGATCTTTAGATTCCCATCAGCTTTTGTGAGTTAAATACCTAATCAGCCAATTAAAATTCTAATTTTGTGTTACTTAAATGATACTTCTTGTTGTTAACAAGTACCTATACATAAACTACTGTTTTTAACTTACTTAATAATTTATACTTATTCATAGGTAGATAATGTTTGTTAAGCGTGTAGGTGCCTACTTATCAATAAATCAACTCACCAGTAATTCTTATTAATAAAAAACACATTTAAATTCTCGTGTCCTTTGAAGCTTTTTTTAACCTTTTGTGCTTATAATATTATACGCAATTATCTTCACAATAACTTATGGATTACAGAGCAATACAGATACATCATAGAAAAATACTGCAGGTACCTTATTATAGAGTGGAGATTGGTAGTCTTTATCAATTAGTTTGATGATTTAATTTGTGATGTGGAAAATGTTGCATTCTGAATATCCATAAATAAAAACGCAATTATCATATTTATTTATTTTGTAGATGGCTTTATTAATGAGCTATTTAATAAAATAACATTATTTGTTACTAAGCTAAGTGTAACGAGTGATATGTTGTCAATGATAGGAAGATAGGTATAACCTACGAGATAGCGTTTTAGTCCACTCAACCATATCGTTATATTATCGACTTGTCCATGACATTGTACAATAAATACATCGATTACCTACCTATATTTGTTATTCCATATATAATTTTTAAGCACAAAAATGTCAGACAAGATTAAAAATATGACATTGCAATTTTAATTCGACTCTTATAAATTAAATATTTTTAATATTTATAAAAATATTAATATCGAATTCACATATAGCTGAAAATTTATGGTCAGTTACACACCCACACAGCGGGTATCAGATAGTCGGAATCCATGCAAAATTATAATAATACTTTGTACCTATATAGACACTTACATACATAAAGTAAAGAATTGATGGTTCAAGTAATTCACAACACAACCCGAGCAAAGAGGGTTTACGTTTATGCAAATTTGTATTAAATTAGGTACACGTACTTACATTCACAATGTTGTGTACCAAATGTAACTGAAGTAAATTATACATTTTGAAACTGTAACATAACAATAATTATTTTACAAGGGTATCTAATTTCGTGCTAATCTCTTTAGGTATAGGTAGGAACCTACCCATATAATTATTCAGTTACACTCGCATATTTTCGTTCGTAAATCCCAAGGGGAATGCTCGAGGGGCAAATAGGACTGCGGTTTCGCTCAGAGCGGCATTAGGGGACAGGCTTCCATCGCCATTTATCGGGCTTGGTTCCAATCCTAATATAGATACATTGTATACCTATAGATATTGTTTGCTTATAACAGATAGAGGAAAATCAATATATGTTCGAATTACATCAAGATTCTGTTCAGGAGTTACTTAGACCCTATTTCTTTTAATTAAAGCTAAGAATTACTACAGAAGATTGACTTGAGTTAGCTATCGAATTTCGATTACTTTGAACTCAAACCCTATACAAATAAATAGCCAGAAAGAACTAGATGGACAGTAAGAAGGAAAATAAGATAAAAAACTTCAATGTTTGCTGAGATAATATTCTATTAATAAGATAGTAGAATTCATATCATAATATTTTTTTATGTTATACAATATCATTATTGCCTACATGTGAAGGCGCCAAGAGTCTTATAGGTACCTATCTATTTCTTACAATTGATGTTTGTTTACATAAAGATATAAAGGTACAAAGGGCGGAGCAGTATTATTTATGTGAAATAAACATTGATCATTTTACAAATACTTATGCAAATTTGAATTAATACATTAACGTTTGAAATCTTGATTACATTATATCCCGCAGTGCTTTAAGATGGATTAAAAACCAACCGAGACAAACCTTATGATGAACTAATGGAATATTTGGGTACCCCAGTGTGATACTCGTTGAGCAGTTATTGGGTATGTGCACCCACCTATTTCTTAGAACATATCGCAAGTAATTAAACTCGCGTACCTACCTACAAACTGCAAGAGATTTTTGGAACGTGGAGTTGTAACTAAAAAAAATTTGTCAATTTTATACCTTCGGTAAAATTTCTTTCAGGTTTTACATTTTTTTGGAAAATATATATCTACACAGGGGTAATGGAATCTAGCGCTCATAGAGTCCAGTAATACCTTGTAGGAAGGAGATATCTAATCCCTTCTTAACCCGTTGGGTAGGTACACATCCTCATTCTCGAATTAAGGCTCCGGAATTCCGTTTATTTATTTATCATCCGGTACGGCCGCTTGTTTACCAATTTAGAAAGTTTTTGTCTATAAAGTGGATTAAGTAGAACAAAATATATAATCTTACTAGCTTTTGCCCGCGGCTCCGCCCGCGTAGATGTCGGTTATCGCGACAAAACATAGCCTATGTCCTTTCCCAAGATCTAGTCTACCCCTGTACCAAATTTCAGCAAAATCGGTTCAGTGGTTTAGGCGTGAAAGCGTAACAGACAGACAGACAGACAGACAGACAGAGTTACTTTCACATTTATAATATTAGTAAGGAGTAAGGATTGTTGTTTTTCTTTTCTAGCTCTGTTCTTGGATAGGAATATTTTTAAACAGGTTTGATTTATTTATTTCTTTATAGTAGGTATCCATAACCACCAAACACGTATGAAAACAATTATAGAATTAAAAGAAATGGGAGTCATCAGGATCGTACCAAGCATATCCGAGTGGTGACGGACAAATAATACAAGTATCACCACCTTATCTCATCTGAAAAGTGTCGTAAGAGGCGACTAACGGAAAAGTACGCAGACGATATCACTGTGAGAGAAGGAAACCTTGATGTGAAACCTTGTACCAACCCAGCATGGAAGTAATAGGCCAACGCCTCCCAATATTGGAAGAGGCCTAGTCCAGTAGGTAGTGGGCTGCGATGGGCTAGTTGATTGAAGATCGTATAAATTGAAACATGTGGTCTGGCCTACTCGAATGAGAAAGAGGCGTGACTTTATTACCTATATGTAGATATGTAAACTGTTTCTGGAATTGGCCTTATTATAAATTCAACTACTTTTTAACCACGTAAGTTAAAAGGACATTTTGTATTTAGTTGGCGGCACAGGCGCCTCAAATGATATGATTTGAATGGACGGCGCCGCGCCGCGTTCCCAGTTCATAAATTTGCATTTCATTTACTTCACCAATGAAGCATCGAAATAATTTAGGTAATTCCCTATAAAATGTAGACAAAACAAGAAAATAAATTAAACAAACTAAACGTAAACAGATCACGTCCCTTACTAAGTGCATTTAGAATTCGATAACGTCAAATCGAATGCCAAAACCCGTCGGAGCTATCAAAATGTCGTCTCGTTTGGATCCACTTGTCACTAGAATCGATATCATTTTCGAATATCGAATCGAGATTTAGTAAATTTGTGAATTCGTATGCAGATCTCTGGCTCAGTGCAGCAAAGGACCTCAGTAATCAAGATTCCCTGAGTAAGGGTGTTGTTGGGTGATCTAACCCCTCTATGCCCCTCGCAGGGGGTGGTAGGGGCCGACGGACGGCGCGATGTTTGTTTGTTTCAGAATGTCTTGGGAAGCGAAACTTGTGTGAGAAGGTTAATTTGGTGGGTAGATAAGTTGGTAGGTAGATATTGTTTTTATGTATCTTAGTTAAGGAAGTTTGTCCTTTCGTCGTTATATTTCCGTTCATTTTTTATCGCATCTTGCGTGAACTTGTACGTTTTGTACCTACGCGTTTGTTTTTTGGTTAAGAATTGTGATTCACAACTTTTTATAGAATATTTAATACTAATAAGGTAGCTAGAAATTATACAACTTACTAGATTAATAGAGGTTATAATGGTTATTGAATTCTTTTGGTAGGCTTTTGGACAAGAAGGCAAAGGAGGTTTTGGACACTGTACCTACAACATATAAATGTACAAATGTAGTACCTAACAGTAAAGCATTTGTAAAACGTAAAATGAGGACGCAGTTATCTCTTCCGTCGCTTTGTACATACATTCTACACACCTCATTAAATATTTTACATATCTAAGCATTCTAATATACCGGATATTATCTAGTGAATTAGTAAAGTTGTTCACAATTGGTGCTCTTACATACCTAGCGCATAAATTCCATAAAGTTATCTGTAGGTACTCAATCGTGTCTTTTGTAAGTTCAACAGGAGTGATTAGGTACAGATAAGTGTTTACTTGAACACGACAAAATTGCTTACAAACGAAAACTTCGAATTTTTTCCTTTTTTAGATAAAGCCTAAGTGCGTTTCTGTTATATAATCTAATCAGCTTTATATTTTGTTTGTAATTCAACATAATGTTGATGCTTTGAAGGCCCAGCCATCGGAAGTGTCCCGGTATTGTCTACTGAGTGGGACAGTGTTATAGGGGTTTTTTTTTTTTTTTTTTTTTTTTATATAGGACACGTCAATTGGACTTCGCCTTGCCTGATGGTAAGCTGAAGGCAAAGTCCCAGAAAAGAGGGTCACCATTACTTACACATACCGTGTGACAATGGTGACACTCAGCTTGACGGCCTCATCATATGCTTTTTCACGCCCCGCTTAAAGGACCCGGGACTGTAGGAAGAAGGAAACACGTGAGCTGGTAATGAATTCCAGGCCTTAATGGTGCGACAGAGGAAAGAGTCTCCGAACCGCTTGGTTCTTGATCGGATGTTTTGCACCGTGTGCGGATGACATCTAAGACCTGCACGCGTTGTCCTGTATAGGAAAGGGGAGGGTGGGACTAATTGGAAGAGCTCATCAGAACACTCCCCATGGTACAAACGGTAAAATACAGCCATGGACGCAACATCTCTACGCAGCTGCAAAGGTTCTAGGGTGTTCGTGATCTCGGGATTCCCAATGATGCGGACCGCACGTCGCTGCAACCTGTCGAGAGCATCTAGTAAGTACTTTGCTGAACCATCCCAGAGATGCGAGCAGTACTCCACACAGGAGCGAATTTGTGTCTTGTATAGAAGACACCGCTGCTCCGGCGTAAAAAACCGTCTCACTCTGTTCAGGACTCCGAGTTTTCTTGAGGCTGTTTTGATGATACTCTCGATGTAGTTTTTGTTATTCAGGTTGCAGCGAACATCCATACCTAGGATATTGAGATTGTCCTGCAGTGGCAGTGGCGTGCTCTGTAGAGTGGGGAGGGGAAGGAAAGAAGATACTTTTGCTGTAAACGCACATGCCTGCGTCTTCTTGGCATTGAACTCAACCAGGTTCTCAGAGCCCCATTGAGAAATGTGGTTCAGGATCCCGTCAAGCTCAGTGACAAGAAGCTGCCTTTTCTCCGCGATATCCGACTGCTTGGCCGCAGGATGTCCATGATAACTCCCATGCAAAGTGCTATCGTCTGCATAACAATGAACATTGCCGGTAGACAGCATGTCGTTGATATGCAGAAGAAAGAGAGTGGGTGATAAGACGGACCCCTGGGGCACGCCAGCATTAACCTGCAGAAACTCCGAAGCTCGTCCGTCACAAAGGACGCGAATACGGCGCCCCTGCAGGAAGCTAGCAACCCAGTTGCACAGCCTAGAAGGCAGACCAAAGGCAGGTAGCTTGGAAAGAAGCGATTTGTGCCAGACTCTATCGAAAGCTTTGGCGATGTCAAGACTAATTGCCAGTGACTCGCCGTGCTTGTCCATAGCCTCACCCCAAAGATGGGTAACGTATGCTAGAAGATCACCCGTTGACCGTTTCGGTCTGAAGCCATATTGCCGGTCATTAAGAAAAAGTATGGAAGCAGAAATAATAAATAGTTGCGTTTTCAAACCCTGTCTCTATTACGCAGGACTGATTGAAAAAACTGTACAGATTGGGTGCTAGTGTAGTACTGTTTAACCATTTTAGAGTTCATACATAAACATACATATAATCACGCCTTTATCCCCGGAGGGTTCGGAAAAGGTACGGCCGGTACGGCCTATTACCGTCTTCCGGGCACTATTGTTGACTCAAGTCATGCATCTGAAGTTGAGTCTAGGCTGTATATATATCGTACGAAGGCAACTCGGGCGTCGGAGGTCGATGAACGACCTCCGCCCCCCATGAGCGCCGGCCTGGGAGTGACAGGTGGAGCCGCCGGTTACCCTGGCAGAAGCAGGCCGCGGCGGTGGCGCGCCTAGCGCGCCTCCCCGTTTTCGGGGTCGAGTTGGGGACTCTGTAGTCCCCACACCCGAGACGAGGGCCAGATCGTGAGAGATGGCCCTGGGTCGGCCGGGGTGCGAGGGATATGCCTGTCAACCTCACCTTCGGCAACCAAAACGACCCACAGGCGGCGTGCGTTTTAGTCGGTTGGAGTCCGACATAACCTCCTCCACCGGCTCCAGTGGGGAGGTATCCGTGGGGATTTTGCGCACGTAAAAAAAAAAAAAAAAAAGGCTGTATATATCTGTCTGATGTTAAACAATGTTAATGTTAAACTATTTTAGGATTCGCCTAGGCCAAACAAAACTGGAAGTGACATACGTACACCTATCCAATCCTTTTATCTAATCCTCATAAACTTTTACATTTAGGTATATTATTAGTAGAGTAATTTTTTTTTTAAACTCTACCTCTGTACCTACTAGTACTTAATGTGTTGGATACGCGTACTAGAAGTCGCTATAAACGATAAACCTACGAGTATTATCGATATAAACTAATTTATTTATTGACTTTAATCAAGAAATTCAAATGCCAGTACTCCAATAGGTACACTTATTATTGTATCCATTACTGTAGAGCGGATGGTAAGCTGATAGGAGGGTGTCGAGCGCCGGCGCCGGCTGTTATCTCATTGAAATATGTATTCGAACTATTATCAAGTGTTTAACGGTACGCCCGTAATGAATAATGTACTGATAAATGTGTGCTTTCTCTTTCTATCTCTCTCTATAGAGATGCTAGCTGATGCCCGCGGCTTTGCCTGTGTGAATGTAGATTATCGCGACTTTGGGTCAAATCTTCGGTTCTTTTTAACAAATTGCGATAAAGTAAACGTAATATTTAAAGTCTTAGACTTTTTTATCGTGCGAATAATCCCCATGGATACCCCCCTCGCCTGAGTCAGTGAGTGAGGTTATGTCGGACTTTCAAACACATAGATTACATCAAAATCCGTACAGTAGATTTTGCGTGTGTCGCGGACAAACAGACATGAGTTGGTTTCAGTATCGTTAGTTAAAATACTTAGGTTCTGTTAAACCTAAGTATTTTTTTTAATATTTCCTATGTACTTACAGACACAGTTATTTTAAATTACAAAATAGTAATACATAGGTATGAAATACCGACTTTGTTCACCAAGGTGTGACAGTAAATGATTGGTGAAATACATGGTTTTAATATTACTGTAAACTGTAAAGTATAAGTGGGAAAAATATATGATACACCATTTTATAACTGAACGCTAAGTGTGATTTTACATTACAACTGTTCATTAAAACGTGCTTAACGAAGCTATTAGAATATATCGTACTTATGAAAGCATTATTTTATGTAAATAGGTTTTTAAAATATATGTAGGTACCTATAGTAAGAGGGTCCCAACAAGATCTTTGGCTTACTTGTACCTGCAGAGTAGAATTTGGGCCACTCCATCTCTTCCCATGCGGTGTCGTACAAGGCGACTAAGGGGTAGGGCTGTTTAACATCAGACAAATATATACAGCTCAGACTCAGGCACAGATACAAGGCTCAAGTCAGCAATAGTGCCCGGAAGGCTATAGGCTCACCCCCTATTACATAGGGCCGAAAACAATGATTGGTGAAATGTCGGTGTTAATTCACCTCTGCCAAACCCTTCGGGGATAAAGATGTGATTATATGTATGTATGTATGTAAGCCACTTGCTGATTAATGGTGAAGGTTTTTCTATTGAGCTGGGAGGGTCACACGGTTGTCACTCATGTAAAATTGAAGATAAATCAAAATCGGGCTCCAAAGTGCGAAAGGCGCTCGGATGTTCGTGAAATCTTATTACATATAGGTAATATATCCGCAGGTTTAGACTGATGAATGTACATATGTTCAGGATGTTTGTTACTCAATTACAGCAGGACATCAAAACTAACCTGAATGTATTTGACACATAGATGAAATAGCATATAAAATAGGTCTTTTTTTGTTGGAAATAAACTCGCATTGTGCGTGATCAATATTTTACAGAAGGAGAATCTGTATTATAAATAATGCTAGGATATAATTACATAGCGATACATAGACTCAAACTCAGCGTGCTTGTAATATCTACAATGCAAATTACCATCTATTAATTATTGTATTAACCAATCATACATCCACATATTCGTGTTTAATATAGAAGCAAGACATTTAGATCACGATTATATTCACTCCCGTTAACATTTCTACTATAAATTCTAGTTACAAAATGTTATTACGTTTGCTAACCCCACTACAACAATTGCCTCACTTAATGAATGAACAAGTAAATAAACTGTCTAGATTTTAACAAATACGTAATATAATCGTGTTATGAACACATTTACAGAATGAACACGAGCTCCAAATAGCCGTTAATTCACAAGAGATGGTAGATAACCTATATACTAACAATTTTACATTTGCTATTAAATTACACAATTCTCGACTAATCCTCCTTCAAGTTTCAACTAAGTGGTATTTTTAGTAACTGTATATATAAAGTTGTATTAACGTGTGGGGTATTGACAACTTCAATCAGCGCAACGTCGGGTGTAAGCGAAGTGGTTTTTTTCAGGAATGGTGGTTTATAGTATGTTTTTATTAATGGGCGATTTCATTGGTAGAATGGCAGATTGGTATGTTGGTGTGTTTATTATGAAGGATATTACGTCTATCTACCCGCATGAAGTACCTACAGACCTGTATTGGCCAGATGCTTTCGATAGACAGATAACAAATATTGCTGAAATAGTATTTTTCCGTAGATTTTCCGAAACTGTTTATTGTAAATATATCTATGTAGCTGTAGCTGGACTGGTGAAATCTGAGCCTTTAGTGGCTTAATTTTTGAGTCCCTTGTAAATAGCCTATTGCCATCAATTAAATAGTGTACCTAACTACACAAACTACTACAACACAACTAATTACAGCAAGAAAAATTAAGAATATATTTAGGTACATCGATTTTTTTGTAAATATAAGTTAGAGAAATCCTGCTCCTTCCTTCCAGGTAGGTACTGGTACTTCTTAATTTAACCAAAAATTTTAAATTCACTGCAAATTATAATTCACAAAACAAAAGGAATATACCATACCAATTCAAACTCAATAGCCTGGATTAATTTGGCACAAAGGGAAGAAACTGCTCCGTGAAGCAAAATTGAAATCAGCGCCCTCTGCGTTCCATTATCAAAATTTTTAAATTATTTTCCACGAGATGCACAAAATATTATCGACCACACAAGGGACCATGTTTACTAACAAATAGGGGGATTGGGAAGAACGCATGCGCGAGCCGTCGGCGGCAGTGTGCGTGGATATAAATATGGCGATGGTACGCCCAGCCGCCCTCCGTTATGCAACGCTTTTTTTTTTTTTTTTTTTTTACGTGCGCAAAATCCCCACGGATACCTCCCCACCGGAGCCGGTGGAGGAGGTTATGTCGGACTCGAACCGACTAAAACGCACGCCGCCTGTGGGTCGTTTCGGTTGCCGAAGGTGAGGTTGACAGGCATATCCCTCGCACCCCGGCCGACCCAGGGCCATCTCTCACGATCTGGCCCTCTTCTCGGGTGTGGGGACCACAGAGTCCCCAACTCGTCCCCGGAAACGGGGAGGCGCGCCACGCGCGCCGCCGCCGCGGCCTGCTTCTGCAAGGGTGACAGGCGGCTTCACCTGTCACCCCCAGGCCGGCGCTCATGGGGGGCGGAGGTCGTTCATCGACCTCCGACGCCCGAGTTGCCTTCGTGCGCGGGCAGCTTGTCTAGCGATCCTTCGTCGCTCCCGCTGCCGCTCCCGCCCCGCCTCCTCCTTCACGAGCATTACTTGCTCGCAGAAGGAGGCGCCGGCCGCCCACGCATCCGCGCAGCGAACCATCGCCGCGAGCAAGGTGGAGAGCGTGAGAACCCTCACTCCCAGGGCCGCCACAAGCTCCCGCCTCGGCGTCTCCCACGCCGGACACTCGGTGAGCGTGTGCGGACCTGAGTCCTCGCTCGCGTCGCAGTGATGGCACTCGGACGTTGGCTCTTTCTGCATCCGACGCAGATACTTTCCGAAGCATCCGTGCTCGGTGATCATCTGCGTCAGACGGTACGAGAGGCTGCCGTGTGGCCTCTCTAGCCACTCCCCCATGATGGGTCTTACCGCCGTTACTACGGCGTGCCCTGCGCTTGGTTGCCCAAGTCGTCTCTCCCATTCTGCCACCATTTCCCTGTGGAGCCGGGATCTCACGGCCCGAATTTCTTCGGGCTCGGGATCGTGACCCCGCTCCCGCGCCGCCCTTCGGAACCTGTATAGCGCCGAAAGGCATCTCGCTTCCAGGATCCATGGTGGCGATCCGGCGAGGAGACTCGCCGCGTTGAATGATATCGTGCGGTACCCCCTTATGATGCGGCACGCCAACTTCCGCTGCGGACGCTGCAGCAGAAGCATGTGCCGATCACTCAGGGTGTCCGCCCACACGGGACACCCGTACAGGGCCATGGACCGCACGACACCCGCGTAGAGTCTCCTGCAGGAGTCATCCGGGCCCCTCAGGTTGGGCAGTAGCCGCGCCAGAGCGTTGGCTGTGCCCGCCAATTTGGGGCCCAGACTTCGGAAGTGCTTCCCGAAGTCCCACCGGCCGTCGAGCACGAGCCCCAGATATTTCATCTGGGGCTTGATGCCGATGAGAGTGCCTCCCACTGTGAGACTGGAACCAGGTGGTGGCGTGCGCCGAGGTCCATGAAAGAACATGGCCTCGGATTTATGCAAAGCCACCTCAAGGCCCAGCCGCCGGATCCGTTCCACGACTTGAGCAACCGCGGTCGTGGCCCTCAGGATCGCTTCGCGGTGTGTAGCTCCGCTCGCCGTCACTAGCGTGTCGTCCGCATAGCACGTGACGGCGGCGCCGTCCGCAAGCTCACCGCGAAGCACCCAGTCGTATCCAATGTTCCACAGTAGCGGCCCGAGAACCGATCCCTGTGGAACACCGCACGACATCTCACGCCGACCGACGCCGGTCGCACTTGGGTAGATGACGGCTCTCTCCGTCAGGTACGCCCCGACTATGCGGCGGAGGTAGAGAGGCACACCGTGGTACACGAGTGCCTCCCTGATGCAACTCCAGGGCAAGGTGTTGAACGCGTTGGAGATGTCCAAGGACACCGCCAACGTCACCTCACCCCGGGCAACTGCCTCCTCCGCCAAAGTCCTCACGCGCATGATGGCATCCACGGTGGACCGCCACCGGCGGAAGCCATATTGGGCATCCGCCAGGTCCGGCCCCCTACCAGAGAGGTGCTCGACGAGGCGCTTCGCAATAACTCTTTCAAAGAGCTTGCCCACCTCGTCGAGCAACACAATGGGCCGGTAGCCGGACGGTTCGTCCGCCGGGCGACCCTCCTTTCGGATGAGGACCAGTCTCCCCGTCTTCCACATCTTCGGAAACTGGCCCCGCTCCAAGCATGCGCTGAGGAACCCTCTCAGCCGGGGTTCGAGACCGTCTTCTCCCAGAGCTAGGACCCACGCGCGGCCTGGAATGCCGTCGGGTCCCGGGGCGGTGCTCTTCTTGGCTCTAAGCCTTCGCACCGCCAGCTCCAGTTCTACCCAAGTGACCTCGGGGACTTCGTCGTCAACTACCACACTGGGCGCCACAGGCGACCGAGGTGGCGGAGTCATCTGCGGCGGAACGTGTTCCGCTCGCGCCGGGAACAGGGACTCGACCACTCCACCGAGCAGAGCTGGCTGGAGAACCCGGGTTAACGGCGGGGCCCGGGGGCGCAGCTTTCCTCTTACCATAAGGTAAGGCCGCCCCCATGGGTCCCGCTCCAGCGTCTCCATGAGCTCCTTATAAGCCGCGGCTTTCGCCCGCTTAATCTCCGCTCGGAGGGCATCTCTGGCCTCCCTGTATCCCACATGAAGCTCCGCCACTCGGGGCTCCGTATCTGCGGTTCGGCTACGCCTCCTACGGAGTCTGGTCCACCGGCGGTGCGCGATCACGCAGGCTTGCCGTAGCCTCGCGATCTCCGCAGACCACCAGTAGACCCGACGCCTCGGACTATAGGGTGGTGCCCTAGGCATACCCGCATCGCAGACACGAGTCATGGCCTCCCGGAACCACACCGCCTCATCGTCGATATCGACAGGCCTGTCCGGCGCAATGGCCCAGGCCTGTACGATGGCGGCCTCCAGGAGGACCTCCCGATTCAGTCTCCCAAGCACCCAGCGTGGCTCGCGTGGGGCCGGTATGACCGGCGCATCACCCGCGGGGGGGGAGACATCAAACCGAACGTATCGGTGATCCGCCAGTGTCTCCACCCCCACAACAACACGCCAGTCCCGCACACGGTGCGACAGCGAAGCGCCTGCGAACGATAGGTCGATAATCGAACTGCGCTCCGCGGTCACGAACGTGGCTTCGGCCCCGCGATTCTGGAGAACTAGACCGTGATTAGCGGCCCAGCTCTCCAGAGCCCTACCTCGTGGGTTCGTGTGCCGGGACCCCCAGGTCACTGACCAGGCGTTGAAGTCCCCGAGCACAAGAACCGGATGAGGATGACAGGCGTTGACGACGTCGGTCAGTCGCTCCAGCGACTGCCGGTACTCCCCTATGCGTCGGTGTAGGCTCGGCGTGAAATAGACGGCCACGACCGCAATCTCCCCCACACGCGCCGCTACGATGCCATGCTCCCTTGCCACGACAACAGGGGGGGGGGCACCCATAGCGGCGTTGTACACCAGTGCCGCCGACCCGTCCAGGTCGACCACCCAGGCAGGCCCAAGGGGCCGGTGAGTGTACGGATCGGCGACAGCGGCGACGTGTATGGACCACTGTGCCATGCTCTGGAGCAGAAGACCCTGAGCATCGGCACCGTGGCCCACGTTCGCCTGCAGGATGCGGAGCTGGGGATCCATTATGGAACCATCTCCGCATCCCGCCGCGAACTTTGGGTGGAGCCCCCGCCTTGCGGCTTCGGCTCCCCCCCGGTGCAGGCCTTGCTGCCAACCCTATGGTCGGCCGGTTTGCCCCCCGCTGCACACCTGAAACAGTGCAGCGGAGCTTCGCATCCACCGGCCGTATGGCCGGGTTGGCCACAGCGGAAGCAGCGGTCACCGATCGTCACCACCGCCGTGCACTGCACCCCCACGTGGCCGACCGACAGGCACCTAAAGCACCTGGTCGGTCGAGCCTGCAGGAGCCGGACCTGCACCCGCACCACGCCTCCAACGGCGAGGAACCCCCGGTCGGCAGCCTTTTTGGCTGCTGCGATGGGGCAGCCGACAACTGCCGCCCCCAGTCCACGGCGGCCGAAGCGGATCGCTCCGACCTTAACCGTATCTAGGGGGCAGCCCCCGGCCTCCGCCACGGTGAGGCGGATTTGCTCCGCCGTGATGGAGTCGTCCAGGTCCGAAATGCGCAGTTCTGCGCACTTGTTGGGCCTGGACACCCGGACGTCGGCTGCGTCAAGCGTCTCCCTAAGCTTAGCCGCTAGGGCATCAGCCTGGGGACCGCTCGAAGCGCCTGGGATCTCGAGAAGCCGAGCACCCGTCCGAGTGGGTTTCACCCGGATGGGGCCCGGCATGTCGAGAGCCTTCATGTCAACGCAGGCTCTCGCCTGCGTGACAATTTGGGCGTACTGCACGCCCCTATCCGCCGCCTCCGCCGTCATCGTAAGGACGACGGCGGTTGAGCGGGGGACGCGCAGCCTCCCCGGCACTCCCCTCGCAGCAGCCTCAGCCCTCCTGGCCTTTTTGGCTGCCTTTCGGTTCGCCTTGCGCCGCTTTTTGGAGGCGCCGGCAACCTCCCAGCCCCCCTCCGGCGAGGAGCTCGTGGCGGCTATACCCGCCGAAGTTCGGGCCAGAGCTGGGGCCGGGGCTAGGGCTGGGGACTTCTTCCCCTTGCCCTTCCCCTTCCCCCTTCCCCTGGGCCGGGCAACTTGCGCATCCTGGGGGGGGCTCCCAGCCCCCGCAGCGAGAGCAGCCCGAGCGGGCGGAGCGGCAGGGGCGGCAAACGCAGCGGACGGGCTGCTGGCCGACCCCTGCGGGGACCCCGCCACTACCGGACGGGTGGGGCCCCTCTTAACCGCCCCGGCATATCCGGCCGGAGCCGCCAATGGCGGTCGGCGGCTGGAGTCCATTATGGACTCCAGCCAGCTCCGGGTGCGCTCTTCCTGCGCCACCCGCCACGCCCGCTGCTCCGCCAGCGCCTCCTCCTGGCGCTTCTCCATGGCAGCTATTGCCGCCATGCAGAGCGCCAACGGGTCCGCAGGCCGAGCCGGCTGCAGCACCGGCGACTCCGGCTGAACTGGTCGGGCCGGCGACTTCGGCGGCCCCGGCTGCGGCGACTCCGACGGCGCCAGAGGCTCCGGCCGCAGCGGCGACCTCGACCGCACGGGCAATAGCGGCCGCGCAGGCCGCCCCGACGGCGTCGGCTGCGCCAGCGACTCCGGCCGCAGCGGCGACCTCGACCGCACGGGCAACAGCGGCCGCGTCGGCGGCGTTGGCTGCGCCACCAGTCGCCTCCGCGCCGACCGCGTCACACGCTCCGCCGGCAGCCCAGCGACGACCGCTTGGAGGCTCGCCAGTTCGGCCGCCATCCTCCCCATCTCCTTGCGGTATTCGGCCGCCATCCGCTCATTATTCTCGAGGAGCTCCACATGCCTCCTGCCTAAATGAGCCCTGTCGATCCGCAGCTCGGCTAGCTCCGCCCTCAGGAGGTCGAAGAGCTCGACAAGCCGCGTCGTCGCCTGCGTGACCCGGTGCTCCTCCGGCGTTGGGGAATCGGTGCGGGCCCCGGCCCAACCTTCTAGGGCTTCTATTACCTCCTTCGACATTACGTCGGCGCGAGGTAAGGGTAAGGACGCCGCCGAGGTGGAGGAACTCGGCGGCGCCTCCACATCCTCCGGGGCCCTGAGGCTATCACCACGCTGCAGCTGCGTGCGGCTGACCGCTAGCAGCTTCGGCGGTGGTGGATGCAGCGTCTCGTCACCGTCGTGACTGCTGCTGGTGGAAGAGGAGTCGGTCAAGGTGAGCTCCAAGTCCGACTCCGTCTTCTGTGGTGGAGGGGAAGGAGGAGGAAGAGACTTCTTCCTGAATCTCCTCTTCCGCCGTACAGATTTCCGGGTCTGTAGGCCCACCGGGCTGTTCGCCCTACTCTTCTCCGTGGCGGTGTCGAATTCCTCCGACACCGCGGTTTGGGACGCGACCTCCGCGTCGTGGTGCTGCGCGACCTCCGCGCAGACTGTTTCACTGGGTTTGGGTTTAGGTGTATGTTTGAGTTTTTCCATATCTTATCCCACGAGAAGAACCGATAAAATTACACTCCCCGGGTGACGGCCATTCCGGGAAGCGGGGTACATACTACGGAGGTCCCCTGGTATCCGTAGGTTTTAAGCGACTTCGCTGTCGGGTTTTTCAGACTTTTCCTTGTCGCGGGCCGGCCAATTAAGGCAAGCCCCGCGGCCTTCAGAATATCGGCTTCCCAAGTGTGGCTAGCACTCAGGTCGTTGTCGATATCCTGGAGGTTACGCGACGCGGGAGAGCAGCCAACTCTCCCAACACCGACGGTGGCACGAATGCCTGCCAGCCTCTGCGCGAGCAGTAGGCCGGCCCGTCTCTGGATCCCATGGATCCTTGTGTCGCCCCCATGTCCCCTCTGAAAGCAGAGGGATACCGGGAGCGACAGGCTAGCCCTAAAAAGGGCTGTTTGGGATGGAAGGGATTCTACGAATCCCTTCCCGCGGGCCTTGCAGGTCCGCCATACCACGACCCCCTCAGGGTCAGCTAGCCCTAAAAAAGGGCTTGTCGGGTTATTTGTCGACGGCTAACAGAGCTCCTTCCCCTTGGAGTCAGAGTCTACTAACCGTCGTCCAGGGTGCACCAGCCTCCCCGCTTCCGTTCCCCAGGACCGCGGTCCAGAGGGAAAAGAAACAGGTAAGCCAACGTGGAGGTTACCCAACCCGCACCCCCCGTTATGCAACGCTGTTTGATCTAGAAACATCCTAATAAATCTTGCTGATCATTAGAAAAACTCTTATTAAAAAATAACACCCATTAACCAAAGTTATAAAGGCAGAGGTTAGAGCAACGATTTTTAAAATAGACCCCCGCTTGTAAGCTATCTAATTGGAATGATTTATAACTGTCGGTGAATGAGTTTTGTGGGGAATATTGTAAGATTACACTAATATCTAATAAGTCTGGTGTAGAATTAGAATCTAGGCTATTCGGATAATAAGGAAACTTGGGTCATTAATTTGTAAGTAGTTAGGTTGTAAAATCAATCGCAATGCCTAGCCTTTAAGCAAAACAAACCTCAATACACTTTCAAATCTCACCGTCACATGAATTTGGTTTTAAATAATCCACGTTCTTTTATAAATTTGCCAATAAATTGTACCCAAATGTACCCACCTTCCACCTTCAGATAAGTTTGCTCCCAAAATGTACGAAAATAATATTCAAATATATTCAGAGAGCGTACCTTTAGAATGGGAAATCAATTTTCGTAATCTGTACCTTTTTGGCCCCAGGAGCTTAAATAACAATAGTTTTAGTTAGACACAATTAAAACCAACCAAAAATATAAGGGTGAGCATAGATGGCGGGCACGAAGGGAAGGAAACCATTACGCAGAGCCTAACGCCATCTATCCGAAATCCTCGGAGGCTTTTCCAAACTCTACCGAATGCTGCGGGACGTAGGATAATATTTTCGGAACGTTGTTTTTCTTTCGAATATTTTTATAAGATTTTCATAATATATCTAATTTATTATAGTTTTTGACACGTTTACGTTTATTTAAAATTATGTATATTCTCCATTTGCTGTCTTATCAAATTTGCAGTCATAGCTAAACAAATTGAGTATCTAGCCTACGCAATTTTTACGAAGAAAATAGCGACGACGAAAGAATTGGCATCATTATGATGAACAAAATGTATTACACTGTTAAGTAATATTGCCAAAACAAACAAATGTTTTCTTTTTACGTAATACAATTATTAGAGGAACGTTTTCAAAGCTTTACAAATTATAATATATGTTTCGTCAAATTGATTTGGTTTATTTTTATTAAAATGTTCTTTACTTTGAACGCCTTTATGTCAGGCGATGAAAGGTTTTATCTCTACATTGAAATGTTTATTTATTTAGTAGATTAATAGTTGTGAATATCAAACGTAAAGCAATTTTTACATGGTAAGTTGATATTTAGATATATCAGACAAATATTTTTTACGTGTTAAAAATATTTTTAGTAAATAACTGTCCAAAATTGTATAAAATTAATTGTATTTTCCAAATCGAAATCAGCGTCCCGCAGCATTTAATTGAAACCAGTTTCCCCGGCAAAGCCTTTCGAAGGACGCACCAGCCTACTTTCTATCTATCTCTTTTTCCAAATATCCGATCACATTGCGAAGGAACGAGATAGCGATCATTACATAAACTGCTTGTGTGGCCTATAACTTCTTACAAATTAATGGGTTTTTATATTATTATATAGGTAGCTACCTATTGAATATGTATAGACAAAGGCTCTTAATTAGGTAATTAACTCTTCCATAGCAGCATGGACTATCTGTCTCAAACATCGCGTATATTAGGTAGCGTGTTCACGAAATTACTTTTTTAAATTTATTGACTATTTTTTAACGCGACTTCTCTCAGAAAATAAATTGGTCTTTAGTACCGAAATATACACTTAATACTTAAGCTTGTGTTTTACTGATTATGACGACAGGCTTTGATGACAGATAATATTTATGCTTAAAAATAAAAGAATTATATGCTTTAATTGCTGTATATTTCATAAGATTTTACAGTGAAAGTTTGTTAATTAGTTCCGATGTTCATCTACGTCTTTTTGCTTCTTAGTACGACGTGTTATTAGATGTTATCAGCAGGAGTAGAACAGCAATCTAGTCCGAGGGTGGTATATTACAATAGTCACACCCCTTCATGTTTGAGACAGTGCGAATATCGGTCCGTCTGTAGTGGATACCTCTGGGCGGTTCCGGTTTGAGCGCGAATCTCGCAATGAACTACCTTCCTTTTATTCATAAATTCTATAGTTTAGGAAGAAGATTCAGTGTACAGATATTTAGGTATAGAAACACAAAACCAAAAACTAACAACAAACTTGCGAAAAACTACTATGACATCGCTTTTCGCAAGTTTTCGCAATTTAAATACAATATAGAAAGTATTCTCAACTTTGCCATTTTTAATTCCAAAGGAACTGAGTATCTCCGGATTTGTAAGTTAAATGGCAATCACACTCATAAATGCCATATAAGCTAACACAAAACTAGGGTGAGGAGTAAGCGTACCTACCCTGGGTACCGAAGTGAAAGTCTAGAATGAAACCAGTAACAACCCTCCGATAATAAGCAATTGATTGGGTAAAAAAGTAGCTTTAAATATTAATTCATAGAGGCAGTTCTTATTAGTATGTTAATGAAAAAAAAAATTTGACCAAAAGCCTCTTACTAAAATAGTAAGAGATTTAAAAAAGAAGCTATTGATTCTCACGGGGTATTGGAT
Organism: Eilema griseolum; assembly: GCA_963662185.1. Classification (NCBI taxonomy): domain Eukaryota; kingdom Metazoa; phylum Arthropoda; class Insecta; order Lepidoptera; family Erebidae; genus Eilema; species Eilema griseolum. Next base: position 15,721,158 of record OY759242.1, on the reverse strand, counting down.
CAGCCACAAACGGAGCCCGATCGATTCCTACAAATGACTACTATAATAGACACAATTTTGGATCCAGTGTCTCTTTCTGCCATTATAGTAAGTGATAGGGACGGATGTCGATTTGTAACGGTGCTTAATTTCCGCCTGCGGAGAGGTGTAATCTATGAAATTTATTACAAGGACTGCTTTGAGCAATGTGGGGGGTGAGGGCAGAATCCATATATCCCATTTAATCTCATTCTGCATTTAATTTTTTTCAATAGTCTTGAGTGCGTTGGTAGAATAGGTTAGAATAGTGGTCCAAGATTCTATTCCCGGGTTAGGTATCGTACACCTAACCGGGGATTCGAACCTACACTCGCTATCGTTACCGACTCTACCCTGGTATACAAGACTATACAGGAATTAAACAATTATCAATAGAAGTAGGTACTCGTAGGTAGGTAGGTACTTGATTGATGTCAAACTCACCAACGTGAGACAAATAACTGTTTGTTAAATGTGAGTTGCTGAAACACGTCTGCTTACCCCTTTAGTTATGAAAAATAAAGTGATATTACTGATTTTTCACGTCCCTGGTGTAGGTGTAAGAAGGAAAATTCGCCTTAGAGGTGTTATTTCCTACAGTTAAATTTGAATCTTATTCTCAAGGCATAAAGATTAAAATGCCATGACATTTTTGGTTAAAACCACGATGGTAGAGTCGCACGTTTCAAAATTATAATAACTAATTAATACTAAGCTTGTAGGCCGTTATTTAATAAGTATGCTAATAGGGTACCTACCAATTTATTCAATTGACTTGCGAATGGTATGAAAATATAATTGGTTCAATGACATTTTAGTCTTTACCTATAAGTACGTAGTACCAAATACCAGGGGCAAGGATTACCTCATAATCACGTTTTTTATATATTCATCTTATTTTTTTATCTTATACATTTATCTTTATCTTTCATATTTGTATACTATGTAACTATTCATGTAACACACTAAGTATGTTATATAAGTTAACAAATTACACCAACACTCACTTAGGTATATAGGTACTTTTCATTTCTGTTCATCCTAAGATTGCCTGGAAGAAATCACTTTTAGTTGTAAGGCCACCCATTGCGCATTTAACTGTAATTTTAATTATGTTTAATAATATTGGTGTGCAATAAAGTATTATCTATCTATCTATCTTACAAAGACAGGTAGGTATGCAAATCCATACTGAATGTTACCTACATGAGTTTTTATAATCACTAAAGCCTCAAAACAGCACATGTGACACACCTGACTGTAAGTGGTTATCGCGAACTAGGTAATAGGGACTTCTGATAAATAACCATATCGAATCATGGAATGAGTGCTTAGCTTCATTTCAGTTTAACACCTGCACCTAAAACGAGGACAGAAGACAGCCTACTTTCGTAGGTAACTAATTTTTTTCAACCTTCTTTATAGGTATTTATTTAGGTACAAAATGTTGTTAATATACAACTGTGTAGACTACGTGTTTATTTTATACAATATAAAATAACATCAGTCACGAACATCATATTCGCAAATACCATCAAAAATTCTCTCTTATCCAAAATTTATTTTGACAAGAATGACACTGGCGAGCCGCAGCGAAAAAAATATGTTTTCAGAGCGTCGGCATCGTTTATTTTTACCCACTAGAATACAAATTGGCATTGTTTTAATAAGATGAGGCCGAACTAAGCGTGTCGCGAACAACTCATTATCATTGAGAGACAAACTGACGAATCTGTTTTCGAAAATTTGTTCTGATTAAACTTCGTTCGTACGAAAATAGAACACCCATACACCTAGATATAATATATTGCTCTGGACGTTGCTACATAGACGCGATGCGTGTTCTAGTTTTGAAACTCGACAACAGAATCTCTTATTCTGCGAAGGTTAAATAACTCATATTTATCATAGAATATTAGATACTATTATTAAAAATACTACTGAATGTACTTGTTGGCTTATAGTGAAACAGACTCCTTAAATTCAACAAAGACAACTTATAAGAATATTAAGTATTTCAAAAATCTTCACGTAGAAACCTATTACTCCTGTCAGGTAATGGTACATTAATTTGTATTTTACTAATTTGAAATTTTGAAAGCAAATGTCTTAATCTAAGAAGATTGAACTACCTACGTTAAATTATTAGAAACATTTAGATTTTTTTTTCTAGGACCAATGCCCTAGTTTCATTTTCGAAACCAGTCTCTAGTTTTACAAGGACAGATTACGTAAGAGGTTTTTTCCCCAAGACTTTTAGTTAATTGGACAACTTTTTTTGCGTTTCGACTCGGTCGTTAGTCTCTTGAAGACTAACCAGTTATTTAACAGAAACGTTTGAAAGTTTTTTAGCCTGTGACTCGAGTGTTTAAAACCTACTTGCTTAACTAGACGGAACCTCAGCTCTATATGTAACAGACCTACCAAGTGTGAATGTTACGTTTGTCCATACCCTAGGTCACTCTCTGCCATCTCTTATACTTGCGACGCAAAAATGTTATTATTACGTTAAGGAATTTTGTTCATTCACCTTTTTATTAATTTTATCTGTGCCTAAAGTTTGTTTTTAGAAGTGCTGTTATGTTTCTTTTTGGACAAAAAAGGAATTATTTTAAAATTCCATTGAGCAACGGTCCATTTCAGTGAAAAAATACAGGAATACCAGTGTTGTTTATGAAACTTTAAATTCCTCTGAGAACTATTTTCACACCAGCGCTGCACAAGGGAGTGAGTGCTACGGATAAATGCGGGTATTAAAAATATTAGCTGCTTTGTCTGTAGTAGAATTTTAGAAGCAAACATTAATTTTCACATCTTAATAGAACCCACTCTACCAGATCTTAAATATTATTACTTGTTTTTTATTTAAATAATTACATTTGGCGATAAATCAAAAATATTTTGTACCTCGAATAAGTTAGGTATTGCCAATATTACCAATCGCTTAAAATAAAGACTGAAACTTTGATACCTCAGATCAATGAAACAAAAAAATCTGTCGCACCAAATGTTTATTTTTCGACCTTCAAAAGTTCAAACAGCCGGCCGACTAAATGCCAATTATGGCCACCTGCTACCACGAGACGTGTGCGACAATTTGCTAGGCACCGAGTCCCTCTCGCTCTAACGCGCCGGCATAACGAGACCCAAACACGCGGGCCCCTAATCCCCTCATATCGTCTACGCGAAACGTCAATGAACTTTACTAATTTCGGTGCGATTACAAATCGTAGGCGTCCGCCAACTTCTGCTATCCTTGCACAGCAAAAACGACAATTTTGGATTCATTTCACGCCGTACCCTTGGCACGCTACTAGAAATAACTAAGATTGAACTTAGTTAAACTTAATTAAGAATGGAACGTAATTCTTGAAATATTTTAGACGGAGTTTTGTTCCGAAAATTGCGCGGTGCAATCAAATGCCTCATAGGCCATTGACCGAGTTCGCCGCGACTCATAAAATGCAATGACATAATAGCCACGTGACGCGGCACCGCCAATGTGACGTTGTCAATGTTTATGTGATAACCATCGGAGACATAATCAGAACAGCATCGTTCGCGTTTGGATATTCAAATATTCGTAAACTGAACTTGTCTTGACTGGAACGTTATATTTAACATACAAAAATCCTAATTAGTTACGTAATTATAAAATATGAGAATAACTTATCTTTTGTTTTAATTAACACTGAGATTTGTCGGTTAACAGTTATTATGTTGGTACATTTTTTGTTATAATTGATTACGTATCTGCCGTCATCCTTGAATTATAAATTAGTACACGCCTTTATAATAATTATCCAAATCGAATTCAATCCGACCGTACGTGAAGGAAGTCTTTGATAAAGATATCTATTTTAAGATTAGCTGCGCCCTACGTGCATAAACGCGCTAGTGAAAATTCTGTACTAATCTACACAGATTTAAAAAGAAACCATGTCTCTATTTTAAGTTATACATCTACTTAATTTTAGTTTTTTTTTAATGTCTAAAGTGATTTATAACAATATCTCATTAATATATCACTGGTATTGTTTTAAATTGTAGGTACATTGCTGAAGTAATTACTAAATTGAAACCACTAAGTATCTGTGGTAAAGGACATAAGAGTTACTTAAAAACGAACTATTTTAAAGCGTTGTTATGATTTCTAATTAAAAAAAATATAGGTAGGTACCTATCTAATTAGACATCTATGATAATTGTAATTAAGTTATTTTTAAATTATAATAAGCATTCGTTTATAGTTCAACAATATAGAAGTTCAAATTAGAAACTTTATTCCATCAGTTAAGTAGCCTATGTCCTCAACTGACTTTAAAATCATTTTTCATCTTTTGGTTGTCTAAAATAAATTCCTTACCTCGTATTGTCTTACAGAACTCGTATACTAAGACCACAAATTCTGTAAGATAATATTAATATTAACCATTAATTAAACTTAACATTCGATGATGCAGTTACAATCCATTTTCACAAATAGGTACAATACGTACCTACAACGATGTGCCAAAATAATATTCGCTATTATCAATTTCATACCTAATTACAACGAAGAATACCCCAATTGGAAATCGAAAAATTAAATGTTTAGTATAGATTATAAAAATAAACTCTTATAAGAAAATTCCCTTGCGTCTTTTTGCAAAAGCTCTGTAACATATTCATTCTCTTATTTCAAACCAGATGTCGCTACGGGTAGCGTTGGGAAAAAGTTTTTGATGGTGTGTGCGATACTTCGTCGTCACGACAAGAACGCACACAAACGAAGCTACTGCTGTAAACTTTACGTACGAATACAGCACACATGCGCACCGGATACTTTGCTGACGCACACCACCAAAGTCATCACAAGTAAATACACAAGGTTTTCGCGCTAGTGTGCGTAAAAGTGTGTTTACGTAACAGAACACGAATACACACAGCTGCAAATTTTATATACAATATGCTTTGCAGAATTTTCCCCTGGCGAGATAGATGGCGTGAGTAGATTGTATTTTGGAACTTTTTAAGTAGAGTAAAATTGTAGAGACGATTTGGCTTAGGTTGTCAGAAGTTACTTGTTTTGGTATTGACAATGAAATGGGCATTTAGTAATAATGACTTCTTGAGTAAGTAGTTTATTGTTTTTTTATAGCTTTTAATAGATATGGGTTTAATATTACAGTTTGCTTGTGTTGCGAAGTCAGTTATTGATAGATGTGAACTATGTTGTGAAATCGATTGTTTTTGGATTGTGGTAGCTAGTTGTTACATAATTTGGTTGCTATGAGAGCGTTTACCTTCTGTTTAACGATTTACTTTCACTGTAAAAGAGTAAGTGTGTGTAACAGGTAGATAATATTACAAAACTTTTTACTTTAGGACAAAATACGTTGAGTTGTTTATTTGTAAAAAAATATTTTTTACAAATAATTAATTTTTATTATTTCAATTATTGGTAAACGATTTTCAGTAGGTACCAAATATATTTTTTCGTCTATAGCAATTTTATCTTCAGTAGGTACATAATAATCATCAGCACATTGCCAACGAAGTATTGAAAAAGTTGGAAGAGTTAAAAAAAAACTTTTATTTGTTTCGTAGAGCTCGCCGCCTATGATGATTTTCGGTCTCATGTTACCTATGGAACCCAAAAACATAGTAGGTGAAGTGTGGGTGCCAATACACCTCTGCCTACTCCTTCAGGGATTTGCAGACGTGATTATATAAATGAGTTTGTGAATTTATAATGTTCTGTTATAGCGTTATTTCGAACAGAGAATGAGAACTGACAGTTTTATACCTTTATGGAGTAGTTAAAACTGCTTTTTCATAAAATATTTAAAGTAAAGCTCTGAATATAACTACTCTAAATATATATACGTTCATTAGTCGTTCCCTGTGCGGTAGAGAGGACGCTCTACAAAAGTGAAGTAAGACAATCTTAGCCGAATTCTTACTATGCGATGGTCCGAATCAAAAGCCTATCATACCTACCTACTTAACGTTAAAAGTTGGTTTCTACTGTTTACATTTCATCTTCATAATTTATTATCTACTATAGTGAACATGTTCGCCTCATACCTATCTAATTTATATTACCTCACGCATAGCTAGTACTAAAAACAACTAAGTATTTATACATTACTCAAGTACCTATTACTAAAAACATCATAAAAAAATTGTTTGCGGAACCCAAAAATACAAGAAGAGTCGTGCACCATTGTTATTAATAGCCTGTGACGTCAAACCTCAGCTGTCGATTCAGACACAAAAAAATAAAACGGTCAAACGCGGCCATTTTGTGAAATCATATCGATTGGTAGGAAAAAATCCATTGTCGGGTCATAACCGTCCCCTATTGGCCCACTTTTTAGATAAGGGTGGCACAATAGGGTTAACTTTCCCCACTTTTTCGATCGGTTCCTTTTCAAATATGGATTCTTTTTGTTAACCGTTCAAACGCCGTGGCTATATCTTGTTTTGTAAGTCAAAGAAGATTCGTCATGCAATTAAATTGTGCGTGTAATGAATTCTCGATCTTGGCTTACACGCGATGAGGTAAGCAGCTTTGTATACATACCTTTAGCAATTGTTGTAAATCTTTGTGTGAATCTCTAGACTTGCTTTATGTTGTGTAGGTATTGTATTTCATCGTTTTAGATCAGAGATCTTGGGTCAGAGGTTATAATTATGGGAATCTACTTATGTTAAATACCTTTTTTTAATGTATAGAGATAAAAATTTAGTGTAATTAGATTATATTAATTAGAATAAATTATTTAAATCTAAAGAGCAACATCCCATAATCAACACTTTTGCGAGGTCTAAGTTCATCTCAATCACGATTTTTATCTTTGAAGTAATCCGCTCTTAGGTACCTATCATAATACTTGATCACTATCAAGACAAGACAGCAATAATTATCCGTAAATTAAATGGTTATGTACCTACCTAAGTGTTATTAAATAAAAATCTTGTATTATTACAGAAGTTCTATATTCAACGATTATGTTGTCGAAATTTATTGTGGTAGTGATAATATTAACTCTGATGTAATGTAGTTTTTATCTGTAGTTAGAAACAATAATATTATTGTAGATTGTATGTAATCATTATTATTGGGTTAACAATCTTGTAATTACTTGTCATTGATGATTATATTACGCAAATGTTTTTTTTGTCATATCGCAATTTATAAACAAGGAAATATATTTCTACATGTTTTTAGTCTTTTCAAGGCAAGTGATATGAGTTCTTTCATTTTGGGAACGTTTATAATTTATTTTGACATACCTATGTAAGTCAGAGAGGTTATGGGTAAGATTTAGTACGTAGACATATATACAAAAATGATTGTTATCAAAGGTTATTTACCCTACTAGCTACTTCTTTTGTTCAATTTTCACAAATAAATATTATTTTGTCGTTTTCTTGGTAAGTAGATGGGAAGATACTTTAACAAAGAAATATTACTATTACGTACTATTATTAATTGCTTTATTCATAACATATTTTAAGCATCATATTTGTTTATCACATACAAATAATAATTAGAACATAAATACACGAAACAAACTCGCGATCATGTCGCGTCAAACAACCCACTCCGCATCGTTCCCGGCGCAAAGGTCGGCGGTATTATTAATTATATATTATATTCTGTCAGCTAAAAAAGAAATAAAAGTTGAACTTTCTTTAATTATAAGTACCTACTTAGGTATAAATAATAATAGATTACGTACATGTTCAATACCTATTCTGTATCTCATAAACGTTCTGTCGTGTCTCAAATACAGCTATTATCCATACCGTCTGGTTGTTTGACCAGTAGCAATGGGTTAAGTACAGAGATGCACATCTGCTCAGCTCCTTGTAATTACATTCTTCCACACATGCCACGTGTCGCAGACAAGATGTAAAATCAGTTATTTTTCATTTATCCGGGTTACAACTTGACACATGACTGACGCATGACGGGGGCCGGTGAAGGTCGGTTCTCTTCAGTTTTGTAGCGCGATATCTCTATCACTCACAGCTTAATATCTTTTAAGAGTAGTTATTACCAGAACTCTAATGTAAAAAATTAAGTAGGAGCCCCGTATTGCGGGGCTCTATATTTTTTGCTCTCTTTTATCATAATTTTGTTATTCCTTTCTCTTAGCTTTGTTTTAATAGTTATCTACTAATAGTAAGTTGTGTTCCACAGCTACTAGTTACTCTATATTTAAAGTGATTTTTGGTGCAAAATATAAATTAAGTGTGATACTCAACTGCTAGGCAGGCGATGATATTGAAGACTCACTTTGACTGCAACATATAAATTAAGGAATGCAACACAATACATGCTAGTACTAAATACTCGCAAGCTACAAGCGACAGTTGAGGACCGTCTAACGTATTATGTCTCCCAACAAAACTGGACTCGGGGAGCTTTTCATCTAACATTATGAGACGCTGTCTAATAGATACAGTCTTTATGTACTCATCTAGTGCATGAGCGACCAGTAATTTCATAAACTATGTTAAATTTACGAGAAGTGTAACAGCTCTTAGAGACTTGCGGTGTATCTTATTCCTTTTTGAAGATAGTTAATGTAATTTTTTTTTTTAATTATTAGAACCGAAATTACTAATGTTCCCTGTAACCCCTCCAGCTTAGCTAAATGATTTGTGTTAGGAGTGGGTTCACGTAGGTAGTGTAATGGCCAAGATTCGAACCCGGGACCTCTCAATCGTAAGGCCGTCTTAACCTTGTTTATTAGGCATACTAAACAATTAAGTATACATACCTACACAAAAAATCATAATTGAACATTTATAGAAAATTTAATGCGTAACGTGCTAAATAGGTAGGTACTTAAGTGCTTTCAAAAATGTATTTTTTATGATTGATTTTGAGTTTGTATCTATTTAAAATGATTAGTACCTAAGTATATTAAATTTTCATTTCATATTAAATTTTGGCAGTGTGCTTGTATAAAAAAAATTGGGTAAAGCCTGTAATGATAGTTCTAATGAGAATAAATAAATAGATATAAATTATTGATGAGTTCTTTATGGTAGGTACCTACTTATATTTATTTAATTAGGTTTACTAACAATTATTTACATTTATACAATACACAATAAATATAAGTGCAATATTAGGTATCTAATACAAAGCAACGTAAAAATCTCTTAAAAGTAAACACCGCTTGTGTTTATAAAATCAACAACAGTTACCTAACGCTACAATATACTGGGTTTCAAAATAGCCCACCCCGTATAGAGAGTATACCTACATAATATAAGCCTTACGGCGGCGAATATGCTGTCTACTGAATTACTAACAATGGCATTAATAAATGGTGTTTGTCTGCTGTAAGTTTTCCATGTACCTACTAAATAAATAAATAAATAAATAAAGTCCATTTTTAAAGCTTGTTTTCAGGGTTCTTCACCTTTGATTGAAGCGTATAAGAAAAGTTAGCACACTGATTGCTTCAAAAATTCGAATAAATATCGAAACGTTATAGTAGGTACGTATAGGTAGATAATGACCTGCTACTGTTCTTATACATGAAGAGATAAATAGGTATATACGTACCCAAATGCAGTGTGTCCATACATCTTACATGTATTAAGCCATAACCATAGCCAGCTAAACCATATAATAATATGTTAAAAAGACTATCATTTATTATCAGTAAAATAAAGCTATGACCATAGTGTAAGTTTAAGCGAGGTAAACACTTAAATTTTCCTTGTCGCTACATGTGTAATTTTGAATGGAACAAAATACAACTCAAATAAAATTAAAACATGTAGGTACTAGTATACCCCGTAAATTTGAATTTACATATTATAATATTTAATTATACTTAATGAATTCTGTAATTAATCAAATATTTAAACAGTTGAATATTTTATACAAATATTTATTTACATACATAATTAGCATTCTTGCTAAATGCTTTAAGTATGTACTTACATTGAAGTCTCATTGTAATATAATATAAAAAAAAAAATCGAATAAAACATACCTACCTACCTACGAGTATATTTCTACATATTTGTCGTTAGCTTCTTTTTAAACTGTCTTTATCTAATCTTGATTAGCAGTCATAGGTCAAGTTTTTCGTATACGCATTAATGTCGTTAGCAAAAATGTTGAGAAAGAAGTTATCCAATGGCAAGAATAACAGGTACGCATTAAATTGAATGTCTTTCTTAAAAACGATTACTTGGTTGATGAAATGCCTATGCTCCGTTCTTCCACTTAATGTGATTTCAGCTTTATACTAAGCTCGCTACACACTCCACTACCCTTGTCGATATCTAATAACTGAATGAATTTACTGCGGGATGCATTACTGAGAGCGGTTATCTAGTCCGTAGACGGCCGAGTGCACTTAAGGCACAGTGTTGTTTGGCTATTATTTATTATGATGCATTGGAATTGAAAGTGATATGCTTTTAGTGTGACAGTGCGTTAAAAGACACCTATATTTTGGGTAACTGAGCTCCATTTGGGACACATATAAATCAAATTGAGCTGGTAGAATCTACTTTTTAGTCTCCTGTACATACTTACCTTTTACTGTCTATTTAAAACTAATTGTTAAATAATGCTTAGTCCGTAGCTTCACACATTAGATCCTAGTATATCCTATCGTATTGTGGTAAAGATTTATTTATTCAAAGCTCAACCAATAAACTACGCCATTGTACAGTCACAAAACCAATCAAAACGTGGGCGCGTAATCTATCAGACGTATCATAAATTATTCAATAAATGGGCTTTTAATCAATTTATATAGACAATAAAATATAGGTGACCAAGACATAAATTATATTAATAGGCTCTTTACCAAACTTGGGTAATCTAGGCATTTACTAACGTAGTGAGTGGGCCAGTGTCGACGACTTGCCTACTAATAAATCACAGACAAACTGAGTAGAATGATTTATAGTAATTTAAGTGAATAATATAGAACTAAAAGAATGAAAAACTCTACATATATTTGTAAGGATTTGGTACAAAATCATCAAATAGATATAATGTACATGCATACATACCTACATACAGTCACACCTATTTCCCAATAGGGTACGTATGTTAGGGTAAAAATGTAATAAATAAATATGTACCGCATTTTTTTAGGTAAGAGGTGCATTAACGTCCTCAATTTGGCAATTATTTTCGGACTCACTTAAAATTAAAAGGTCACTCTGTTTACCGTCAACTGTATTCTCTATCAAGACTCCACTGCAAAACTTCTTAAAATCCTTTAACTTTAAATACGAATAAAATAAGATTCTCTTGGTCGGTATGTTCCGTCTATAAAAACTTCACCAGGAACTGTCTACGAGAAGACATTAAGCAGTGTTCTTACATGCACTGATGTTGTTCAAGTTTATAAATGTGAACAAAGCAAGCATATCGTGTGTTATGGAGGCACAGAGTTGGGAGATATGTTTTAATCCTTCACGGTTAAGATAATACCTACTGTAGCTTTATGGATGTGCGAAGGGAGGGGCACGAAATTAAGTGTAGGCATCAAAACATGCTTGTTGAGTTACCTATTTGATATCTAAATTAAAAGAAGCGATATTTAAAGTAAAAAATAAAAATCTAGTAATATATAGGTTACCTACTGTTGATAATTTGGTAAAACAGTTTTTTTTTCTGTGTTGCCACCCACTTTAGGAAATTATTTCAAAAACAATTTGTATTAAAATATTTATAAAATTAAGCTAGTTTTAAACCCCCCCGTGTGAAATATTTCTACCAATTTTGGGTACTTGGCCTATGCGCAGAATTTCAATCAAAACTATCAACAATCAAAAATAAATAGTTTCATTTCAGGTTTAATTTCAACCCCTTACTATGTATATTGTCAATATTTTGTTTACTAAAGATATATGACGACTATGTTTGTCACCAGAGAATACGAAAAACGGAACGTAGCCGAATAAAACAAATGAGCAATTAAACCTTGGGTGCGGAACCCAAATTCAAAATTATTTTAGTCTCAAATCTCTTAAGATGAGTTAAGCTTCTTACATCTGTGGTTGTCAGCCAGGCATCTCGAGGGGCGAATGGTAATCAAACCGAGACGGAAGTCGGAGTTTACCGCAATCCCGTCCCGTCTTACCTAAAAACCCTTTAGGATCGCTCTACCTACCCTCTTATTGCGAAATACATTGGTACACTACGTACCTACGTAACGGTACAAAATGTTTCTCCTATTTTATTCCTATTGTAGATTTACAAAACTAGGTTTCGTAAAGACTGAATTACAAATTTAAAAATATATGTGCTAAAGCGAGATACCTGCAGATGTAGAGAGAGATGTATTACCAATAGCCTCACCAAGATCTTAACGAATGAGGTTCTGGCGCAGGTTTTCCGCTCGAAATTGGGGGATTAGACAGCAGTTGCTCCCGTAAAAGTCAAGGTAATTCAAACATAAAATGGGAAATGTACTCCGGGCTACCAGATAAAAGTTCGGATACAACTGGAATCATTGTAAGATGATTGTGATAACTTATGTCCTATAATATTTCTAAAACAATATTTCTATAATAACCTGTATAACGTGAGTTATTATACAGGATTAGGACCTATAGCTGAGCACAGTTTAGTTGTTCAACATACCTAAGTAGATAGATATGTAAACTCTAAACTTACGTTAGCTAAACGTGCACAACCATAACTACGCAAATGTCAGTCGTGAATGCGTTCGAGCACGCTAGCAATAACGCGCCCTAACTTCAGGGTCCCGTAGGTACTCCCGCTACAAATTGTGTGTAGGCAGGTGAGTTTAGCATATCTATACAACATCATTTTTTTGTAGGAAGTAATTTATTCAGAACTGGGAATACGTCGGCTGTTTGCGTATAATAACTGAGCGTGTTTTTGGGGACACACTAAGATTTTTGGGGCCTGTGTGAAGTAATATGGTAGAATTTCTTTTCAAGGTTTGGGGTCAGCGGCAGTTGCTTCTATAAATGTTGTATCAACCAAGCCAAAAGGAGTAGCTAGTCAAAAGGAATAAGTAAAAAAGAAAAAGAAATTGCCAAATAAGACTAAGGTATTTTAAGTACCTACTGAAATGTTTTCTGCATAACTTACCTAGTTAGCGTACCTTGACATGCTATTTACACGTATATCAGTTGTGCTGTAGGTATAACTTACTATATTTTTTTAAATATAGAAACTTAAAAATACATAATTTACCTAATTATTTTTTTTATACCACTTAGGTGGGCAGACAAGTTCGTTTGAAGTTATTTAGTACCTTGTTATTTTTTAAGCTCTTGTTAAACAGGTTACATTTTGTATGCAATTTAAAAACGAAAACAAAATAGGTACCTAAGTGCCCATTATTTAAATGGGTATGTTTTTCCGCATTGTACCTACCTATATTACACGCTTTCTTAGTTTGGGTCTAGTGCAGCAATCGGTAAATATACCTACATATACCTACTTATACATTATCGATGAATATGAATTCGATTTATAATATTAATTGATTCGCACTTGACATTAAAGAAGTAGGATCTAAATATTAAAAAAGCTTGGCCATTCCACTCAAAATTATGACACAAAAATGGTAAAATAAGTATAAATATCTATGTTTATTGATACCGGATCAATTTCTGTCAATTAGCTGTTGTAATTTACACATTAGGTACATAAATAATGGACGGCGTACAAATTAATCTATTTCGAGTTTGAAACAATAATAATGAAACACTAATGAAGTCCTTTCATTTTATAACAAGTAAATAAGAGCAGAGAACTCAGAGCTATAAAAACTATTTTGAAATAATAACAAACGTAATCTTTACGTCTGTAGGTGCCCGCAAACGCGTGCAGCTCATCAGTAAGAACGAATATCTATTTTGTTATTTACGCCACAGTCTAAAAAAACTCAGGCGAGTATCATCAACAATATACCAGTACACAAATCGTAGACAACCAGTGTAGATATACTGTGAATGGTATTCAGAAATCCATGTTCACTGAAATGTATGAGTGTGAGGCTCTATTGCTTTGGGCTTTAGCGGGATAATTTTCGTTCCCTATTGTTTTGCTGGATTTCCACCCGTTGGCTTCGAGAGAATAAGAGGCTTATCTTGTGTGAAAATATTTTGTTTTGTTGTATTCTCCTTCTAAGTATCTAATATTTTCTCTCTTAGGTTTATCTTTTCAAGAACATTACGATAGCTTTTGTATATACCTAGTAATATTTAGAGAAGTACATTAGTTTGTTTGTAAATATTTACTTGTTTTTTAAACCAAATAGGTAGGTAATTAGGTCTATCAAATTGGTTCGTGTGTGAACTTAGTTTCATTTGTAGATTCATTTACATGTTATGGATGTGTTATAGAATGGTGGATTCATTTAATCTAAATAATTAGTTAAGTAGGGTACCTACTGTGTGATGACGTGCTCTGCAAGTTGTTTCGTGTTAACTTAAGTTCTCTAGTGAAAATTCATTCGACCAAACTGAGTAATTAAGTAGATAGGAGTACAATATCATCAAGTAGATAGATACATATATCTATTATCATTAATATATATAGGTTATCCTGTCAAAACATAGCCGATGTCGTTTTTATAGTCTAATCAAAAATACCACAAATCACCCCAATACCAAACTTCTACAAAATCGATTCAGCGGTTTAGGCATAAAAGCGTAACATACAGACAGACAGGCAGACAGAGTTACTTTCGCATTTATAATATTAGTATAAATAAAATAAAAGCAAATTTACGCGTCTATCTGTTACTTAGTCCGTTTACTTCAAATACACAGAACACACTTTTCGCCTTCATTTAGATATTTTTCTTCAGAATGTTTATATGTAGGTTGGTATAGATACATAACCGAAAAATAACAACGGGAAATAAATTTGCAGAATTTAATTGAATGAAATTTTACAGCATTAAGTATGCTAACTATTCAAATCGACTAAGATAGAAAAAGTTGAACTGGTTCAGGCGGAATTCGAAACGGCGATCTTTCCTTTACAGGGGGAATGCTCTAACTACTAAGCCCCATTTTTTTCCCTATATATCCTATCTATCTGCTGATATATATCCTATATATCAGCTGAGTGTCACCATTGTCACACGGTACGTGTAAGTAATGGTGACCCTCTTTTTTGGGACTTTGCCTTCAGCTTACCATCAGGCAAGGCGAAGTCTAATTGACGTGTCCTATATAAAAATATATATATACCTATATATATCCGTCTCAGTTCTGTTCACTGGTTAGAGCATTCCCTCTGTAGGTAAAGGAAAGATCGCGGGTTCGAATCCCGCCTGAACCAGTTCAACTTTTTCTATCTTAATTGATTTGCAAAATTTAACTCGGGTACCTAAGTATAATTTGTACTTACCCGTTATTGTGTATAGGTTAGTTAAGTACCTACCTAATACGTAGGTACTTTATTAGTCATGCCTGCTCTTAATGGTAGGTATACATAATAAACAATTACCTAAGGAACTTTATTTTATGCATAATGTAACATGCCCTCAAATATCACATAGGTACATACAAAATTAATAATACATGTTATGTAGGTATTATTTAATTAGGTATATGCACAGAGGTATGCTGCCGTTCAATTTAACCAGATCGCTCCGTTCTAGAGGTGCGTGTTTTGCAAAAAAAAGGAACATTGTGCCTCAATGTGGCTGTATAGTTACGGCAAACTTCAAGTGGACATAAATAAGGGTCGCAATATTCGGCGGTCCCATCACGACGGGCGGCGTGCTACTCTCCATTTTGCAAAACAACTTCCACCAAACAAATATAGACTTTAACGCATACAGCATATAATAGAAAGTCTTGTCTTCTGTTCTTGAATACATCTTTAAATAACAATAAAAGATAATCAACTTTCGCTATTTGAAAACAGGGACCATTTTTGCTAAGCAGATGCTATCCATGGAGACTTTAAGCGGAATTTCTTCGCGGACTGTGTACTCACAGCATCAGTTTTTGGAACAACATGGATTAAATAAATTCCTTCCAGTGCCATTTGTTTCAAATTACGAGCCAAATATTCGTCCGTAATGATTGTGTTTCCCAATAAGTTAACATTAATTTTGTTTCGAACTGTACCACTTTGACAAGCGTAA
The DNA here is from genome assembly GCA_963662185.1 of Eilema griseolum. Lineage (NCBI taxonomy): Eukaryota > Metazoa > Arthropoda > Insecta > Lepidoptera > Erebidae > Eilema > Eilema griseolum. The sequence goes on along the minus strand of OY759242.1, from coordinate 15,705,013 downwards.
TTATAACGACACGATAATTCTGTCGAATCGATTTAATCACATTACCCGGAAAAATTTATATAGTTTTGTACAAACTAATCGCAACTTATAATAAATATTTTGATATGAGTACCTACCTATCATAAGCTCATGCATTTTACTGTCAGTTTTTTACATAAAAAAAATAAAATAACTACCTATTACCGATACTATGTGTACTATGTATACTATGTATATATGTCCGATACCTTAGACCTTGAGGCATACCGGTTTTAATTTGACATAAATACCAAATTAGACGTAGGTACAGGTTATCCAAAACTTGTGATAAGAGAATACCTGTTTCTAAGAATTTTACAACCATAAGATGACAAGATTTGTAATCGCAACTTCGCAAATAAAATATAATTTTAAAATTTGTTCACATAAAACATAACATAACATAAACTCTAGCCTATATCCCAACGTAATAGATGGCGAGCCTATTGCCATTAACCGGACACTTATAAACCTGCGATAAATATGCACATAACTTTGAAAAGCATCGAAAAGTCATTGGTGTGTGCCATGGTAAAACCTGGCATCAAACCCGAGACCTCGTCTCAGCAGTCCATTACCCATACTACTGGCTACCGTGGTTTTTTATTCACATGGAACACAATGAAAAGGCAAGATTAGTGTTAAAAGGTACATTGGGGACCTCCCCTCGCGTATGTTTCATTCTGTCGACATCCTCTTTTTATGTCGTCATCCACCTATCGCTATTCAATTTCTGCGTTGTGTGCAATGTTCAGTCCCTGTCGCGCAATACGAGAAAATAACTCCACCATTTGGGAATCGCTACCTTTACACCTTAATACAGCTCAAGAGATTTTCCCTTTGTCCATTCCATTTCAAACATATCTACTCGGATCACGTAAAGCGTAAGTATATTCTACGAGACACGATGGTTTTCCTTTCGGCTCCATTTGTCCGCCCAAGAGACTTATTACACTGTGTGTACTCGGTACACGAAGAATATTTTGTTCAAATATAATCAGGGGATGCCAGTTTCTGGCCAAACATTGTTTTTGTTTTTGTTCAATGTTATATGAAAAGATATTTGAGCTCGACGGACGTCGCTCTCGCAAATGCAAATGTTTAACTTGATATTGGATCGGGCGGGTTTGTCATTTGTTTAAGTAGATGTACAATGATATTGAGGGTTTTTGGTACACTTACATGAAATACATAGGCTTACTTTATTTTTGTGCGCATTTGCAATATGCGATCCCGTAGCAATTTGCTCGGATTTTATTTTTATTCATAGGAAACGATTGTTAATTCGATCTTTAGATATTATTCTAGACAGAGGTGCGAAAAACATGGCCCACATTGGGAGAGGCCCTATGTCCAGCAATGGACTGCGGTGGGCTAATTGATTGATTAAGATATTATTCTTACTAACCTAGTACAAAATAAAGGCACATTTGGCACGTCCGCTTTTGTAGTAATTTCTTTTAAACCACACAACATATTTTTATGCGGTTTTTATTGTCATTTCGATTAATTTTAAGGCAGTTTTTTAAACAATGGCTGAACGGGCTCGGAATCACACCTTTTAAAAGCTATATACTTACGAATACTGGTGTTTTCTATATAACAAACGTAACTCAAACACACTTCTCACACTATAAGTGGTTTTCTATTAGGTACACTAAGCGCTAAAGTATCGATAAATCTGCCGCAGTCACAATCTGCACAGCTATAAAAATAATAAAACTGTAATGTTATGATGAATTTAATCGTGTATATCTAAATTGATTTCACTCCCGAAGGCATTGAGAAGTATCAAGTCATTAACCAAGCGTAGCTATTAAAATATGTATGTGCGAAATAGCCACGCAATTGGGTACACAACACATACCTACTAGCAAACATATTTGACGTTTTGTGTGTGTAAACAAGGTAAACTTGCCTGTCGTCGGCCATTGGAACCTCAATAATATAAAACATACGCTCATACCCGTATCCCTCCTATATTTGTTGCTTTCTCCCTACCGCTACCGACGAACGTGTAGGTAACAAACTCAACCGTTGTGCAGGTAATATTTTTCCGAATGAAAATTTTGGATGAAAATTTTAATAAAATAGTAAAATGACGGCCAACGTTCGATTGCTATGCAGGTGGCGCGGGTTCGATTCCTCAGTGCAAATATTCGTATCCATGAATATGTATGTTATTTATAGGTATTACTTTTCCTTTCTAACTATTTATGAATGTATGTTTTACTTGCATATTTTTTTTAGCTAATAGTCTGTAGGTATAAATGCAAGAATTTTAATCAATATATATTGATCAATATAAAAGATATATTGATAGTGGTTTATTAGGTACTCAATCACGCTCAAAACATGGCTAAACGAAACTGAATGAAATTTAGCATGGGAAATTGACGATAGCACGGGAATTGATAGTAGTCCGGGATAGCTCATAATTCTACCTTTATCCTGGGAATCAGTTTCTGTTGGATGCGAAGATGGGATCAATATGTCTCGTGGAGCTGCGAACGATATCTACATAATTGTAAAAATAAAATGACCTTTGTTCCTCACCATTGTAATAAGATGTTCCTAACCAATATCTATTAGAACAAAGCGAGTAGGTAGGTACTATAGAGTTGATGATACAAAGTTATTTATCGTTGAATGTCACGTAGGTACCTACAGCACTACCGATTACAATTCTCGTCACATTACCTCCATTATACGGGTCCCCATATTACGTCATAATATAGACGTCATACGTATAGGTATGTGTGTGTAGGTGTGAATAATACAGAAAAGGCATAACACGTAAGGCATGATCAAAGCAAAATCGAAGATATGTATCAAATGATCTTGTACTGCAATCACGTCGATACGTATGATTTTCCTTTGATTATGCCTTATGCCTCTTCTATATTTTTCACGTCTAAGCTTGACTAGCTTCTATTATGTAGAACATTCTCTCTATCATAGAGCGCATAGAAAACTGGGGAATAACTTCTCTAAGAAAACTGCAGTAAAATAGCACTTGTGTCTTGTGATGTAGGTACTTTTGTTGGCAAGTCGGTAGGGTCGCCAGAATTCCTTAGGGAGGGGGATAGTTTGCCATTTTCACGGTACTACCTACCTACCTACTGCATTTGTGCTCAAATATTAGCACGTTTAACAATAAACTGCCTTCTAAAACTTTACTTAATTGAAGCTGTTGCAGAGTAGAAATATGTGAATTTTTTTCTAAGGTATAGTTACATTACAGTTATAATAATATCTAGTATATGGTTTATTTGACTTCATAATCATCATCTTAACGTTGTTCTTGACCTAAGTTTTTCTATTTAATTTATGATAAAACAGTGTGATAAATTTAATAATTAATGGCATAGCTCGTTCATTCACATTGTGAAGTGAATTAATTCAATTGTAGTAAGTAACACTGAGATACTCTGCGTGGGACAATATTAATTATCTTCGCTTTAAATAAAAATAGACATACTTTCCAAAGCTGATAAGTACCTAGTCAACATATTATGATTACATATTTTTATGTATAAAACTAAAAATTGTTGACAGCGGCTCCGCGTTGAGTAAGTACATTATATTACCATATTTTATATAAAACTACATTCTGCTGGTAAAGTGGTTCTGAATAAATTGACTGCAGCAGAATTTACTGGATCTTAGTTTATTTATTTTATCAAATTATTATCTATGGGCATTATGAACAGATGACACTAACAATTTATATATTGCATTGATCTTGATATTAACATGCAGAAATGAAATGTATTCATAACCTTTCTAACCTAAAACAAAATTTTAGGATAAATTAAAATCCCCTAGCAGAAGCAGGTTGTAGCAGTCTCCATACCCGGGGTAGATACTCCGTGGTCCCCACACCTGAAGAGAGCCGTCTCAAAAGAGACGATTCGGACCGGCTGGGGTACGAGGTACCTATATGTTTCAGATAATCTCACCTCTGGCAACCTGCGGCCCACACAGTCGGTGTGCATTGTAGTCGGTTTAAATACATAACAGGGAGGCACCGGCTCCGTGGGGATTGTGCGCACAAAAAAAGAATAAATTAAAATGCGCAAATTAAATATTATGATGTCAAGGGACCGGGTACACCCGGATCATAATATTATATGTACCTCTAGAATGTGTACCTACCTAAGTACAGTGTACCTACCTACTGTATTTAGGTAGGCACATATTCTAATGAAATAAGTTATATTGCATGATTATAACATTATACCTACTTAGGTACTTTCCTCTCCCTTCTAAACCATAGTATATAGGAAATCAATGAAAAAATCATAGAATACGGAGAAAAGGGGCTCTCTAGCAAGGTCACGTATTCGAACAATGGGCTCCATGGACGAAATGACGCTCCCGGTTAACTTGAATAACGGACCATGTCATAGATTAAAAAGGACGCAGAGCAATCTAAAAGTTAACCTATTTATGCCTACATTTCGAAATTACCTATTACCTCATTTGTAAGACTTGACAGCCAGTTATTGTGCTGTAAGTTAAAAGGAAAAAAAAAAGCACATTGACACAAGACCTGCAGAGTAATACGGAGAGAGAAATATGTTAAAAAACTTAATTTGATGCCCAAATGTTCCTTCAGTATCTGATTAATTATGTAATTTAATATGGACTTGCCAAACCACAGAGCAGTTTACTTAATTCTGATAATCCTATAAACCGATCGAAACCTATGAAATTAAGCCATCAGAGTTATAGATATTCCCGTGGTGAATCCATTTTATTCTTCTTAATATGTAGATATGGTACCTAATTGGTAATCCGTAATCTAATATGCTAATCCGTCTATCAAATGATTGTACTCCCGGCAGCCAAAAAATCTACACAACCTACGTTATAAAAGTTTCCTTATAAATCATATTGTATTTTTTATCATAAGAATCTAATCTGATGCGACATTTTGTACAATAGCCTTATTCCGATATAAACAACGGTTCTTATCATAAAACTAACAAGCTTTTCTACGTATAACAAAGGCAATATTCTTTGACGCGGATCCGACCACATTCGGCAACGGTCGTCAGCCGATCGGAATATTATACAAGGGATCGGATCACGTAGTCTACGGTGAGCTCAGCACTCAGATTATCTCGACATCACACTTATCATGCTTTTATTACCTTTGTATGTTAATACTGTTTAAATCTGATATTGATGTACTTACATTCACTCTTTAAACCTCCTTCGCATCTCGATTAGAATAGGGGAAATTGGGACAAAATGGTATACATAAGAAAAAAAGTGGTTTTTATCTATAAAATACATCATCTATCTAGCGTTTTTATAGTTTCCTTATTAAGGCTATTAATGGTGCTTTAAGTGGTGTGTGGATTTTACATTATTTGTCATGCACAGCAATCGACAACGGACTGGAATGCTACGCGAATCCATTTCCACGATGCCTGTCTGTCATTTACAATATTTTTTAACAGTGCCTTGGTGCTAGCACCGTGGAATTCCACCTTTAGTATACTAGTGATTCTCACAGAATTTAAAGAAATTTAATATTCAAAATCATATTCTCTGTTCATTTTGCCTGCACTGATTATAAGCAGGTTGGACTCGCAATGGGTTCAATGTAACCAAACCGTTCTGTTTCGCCTTAAATTCCCCTAATTCAGATTCTCATCTGGCATATCGATGACACGAGATCCACTGCGGGTGATGGCTTGTTGAACGGTAATATTAAGCAATGTTTATCATTATTCATCAAGTACATAGCAATGGTATTTAAGAATACTTTGTTTGAATTGTTTATTGAATGCAATTTGGTTTGGGCTGAACATGATTTTGTTAGCATACATAGAATAGGTACATATAAATTATTATGATAGGTTAAATACTAAACAGTATTATTATTTATATATCGAACTTATTTATATAAGAAAATTAAAGAGTAATGAAATTAATTAAAATCACGAAGGTACTTAATTAAAAAAATATACATGTCAGTTATTTGCCCCCAAGACTTTTTACTAAACCAATATATATACCTACCACTAGTAGCAAATATCTTGTACCTATTTAGATGAGTAAGTACCTAGTGTACCTGCCTCCTTAACTCTTTCTTTTTATTTTTGAGAATTTAAAGTAAATTCTCCGTTTCAGATAAAACGCTGGTTGGCCAGCAGTGGTGCAGAACAATTTGGCTCAGCTCAGTAATACAACAAATTGTACCTAAGCGGTCGTGAACCCGATCCCAGACCGGGTATTAGAACTAAACAGCATTATTTAACTTAAAAAATAAGGCTCAACGAACGCCGAAATTTAAACTTGAAAATCTCTTCAAACTGTATGTATCGTATTTTATACAATAGGTATGATTAAATAAGTTTTTGATTTGTTTATGTTTCGTCTTGATTTTCTGTCCATTATTTTAATATATTTCTTGTTGCATTAAGAATTATTAATTCCTGTAACGCGCCTTTTTTTCTTTAAAATGTAACTTCAGTAGAGTTGAAAAAAAAATGCGACATGAGAGAGGAAGAAGCACATATTCCTTATTGTACAAACTATTTATGTTTAACATACCGTGTATCGAGCAATAAATTATTATCATTATTATTATTTCTTGGTCTCAAATAATTAGAGGCGAGCCTATTGCGATTGTTAACCAGTCTCATTTTACAAACTTTGTGGTCTTACTAAAGTCTTTCTAATAGGAAAACTCTACACTATTCTTAACCCGAAAATTGAATTCATACTGCATAAATAGCAAAACCGTCTATGGTTGCGCCGATGGTAGAATTTGTATTTTTTTTGCTCAATAGTAGTAATTCAAATCATTGACACTGAAACACACGCTTCCTGTGCCCATCTCCCTCCCGCGCTACCTTTAAAGTGAGATAGCAATAGTTTTCGCCCCGCTCAATTGTCAAAATAGCCGCATCTTGCCTTCCGCTTTGAACTAGCAAGCAACAATGGCAGCGGCGCGCGCGACTCTCAGAAATTAATAATGTTTGTTGGATTTTAACCGCTTTCATAGACCTTTACCGATCGGATTGTGCCTCTCGTGTGTCCCTCAAGTGATTTAGTGATGTGGGCAGCAGCTCCTGAGCCAGGAAGAGAAGACCGGTGCACCGGCCCAGCCAGCACGTGGCGTAGTAAAGGTTAGTGCATCCTCTCCTAATTTCTCGGGTTGCATTCAATGCCTAAACCACCTCCGCGGCAACCCGATCACCTATCTTGTTTGTTGTGTAAAGTGTCATATGAAACATGTTAACTTCACCCCCCGCAAAATACAGTCCACTAGCTCACGTGGCGAGAATTGCGCCACCAGTCTACATCAACATTATACATTTTAGAAAAAGTCAGTATATTCTCATAGCACTGACTACAGTGCTATGAGACACGTACTAGTGTACCTTCATATCGACGTGTACCAGTATAGCCCCCCGGCCCACACTTCCTCCGCACCGCCCTGTGCATCATTGACATGCAAATGAAACGGGCCACGCTCGCGGACCGACGGTTATTTATCTCTGATTGGTTCCGTTCGTACCGCTTTGACAGACAGGTTCCAATTCCGGACGGAACCCAGCGCGGTGTTTACATAATTAGATATGTAAACGTATGCATGTTTTGTATCAAGTCGCGGAATTTCGTGTTCTTGTTTCATCGGGATTATCCGTTTGCGTTTGTGTTGTTAATAATGTATTAAAAGCATTAGGTGATAAGCTTTAGTGGCATCTAAATGTAGATTAGTCGTTTAACTGATATCGGTAGGTTAATGTAGTGCTAAAACTGTCATTATGACGCAGAATGACAACTTTTGTTGATGACTCGACTATGCCCACGGTTCAGTCCACGTGATTATGATAGGTAGATACCTACAATCAACATCAGATCGATCTCGACGAACTAAGTACTCAAAATGATCTTAAGGCCTTGTTTTTCTCACCTTCCTGTTGCCTGATTGTTCTGATTTTTGGTATACACCTTTAGTTCGGACAATAATACCATTTAAATCAATAAAACAGTTTGAATTGCTCTTAATACCATGGTATTAAGAGTCTTTTGAGACTTTGTAGTCAATTCTGACGCTAACTATCTGTAGATATCGATACTTCTGCTCTTAGTACCATTTCCCTGGGATGGCGTGATAGACGTAGCAAATAAATCTATTTCAGTATGTTAGTTAGCATAACGAAAGAATTTTTGAGAATCTAATCTAAAATCAAATAAAAAGTAGGTTATGTTAGATGTGCTTTTGCTTATCACATATTGTGACCAGAAAAATGGCAAATCTTTGATCGATTTAGAATAGAAAAATTGAATAATCAAGTTGGGACTTTAACCAGTGAACAGTCTCGCACATAATTATCAAATAAGCAATTTTTTTATTGCAAATATTGAATATTTTTTGGTACGGTATAAAAAGGTGATATTTTAAATTTCACTGACATGTACTCATTATAAACTGACTCTGATATTCATATTCATTTATTTATTCACAGAATGCAGGTACAACAAGTGTGGTGTTATGATTAAAATAATGTTTCCTTGTAGGTACATTCTGCCACTTTTGTGTGGTATGGAAATATTGAAACAGTCAATAATTATTTTGTGACACAATAGGTATAAATATAATAGTTAGAAGAATCAAGCATGCAATCATAAAAAACATCACTTATCAATGTGATTATAAATGTCAAATCTTAAAATTAACAATTTTCAAATTTAATTATTCTCAACATAACGAGGTCCTTATTATCATGTCAAATAGAGTTTAAATTATTTCAATGTCAAATTCCAGATAATATTATAATCAAAATGTCAATTGATTCAGAGTTGTATCCTCTAGAAATTCACTTAAATCATAGTAACATTTTCTGCTTAAAACTTTTTTATCTTTATTTTAAATATGTTAATATTGCATTCTTTTAATGCATCTGGTATTTTATTATAAACCTTTGGCGCAATACCTAACAAGCTGTCTGACATCATAGTAGTTCTTGAAGTATGTAAACACAACTTCTTATCATTATTATGAAACATACGCCTGTTGCGCTTTACAAATTCAGACTTAAGTGGGAACAAGTGAGGATTACCATGAACAAAAAAAGCCACTTCTAGTATGTAAAGCGACGGAAGTGTTAGGATGTTATACTTTAGGAAGTATGGTCTACAGCTGTCTGAAGGCTGCAAAGTGAACGTAGCCCGGATGCAGCGTTTTTGAACTTTAAAAACTAAGTACGTCATTGTTAGTCGAATTCCCCCAAAAAATAATACCACAACGAAGCAAGGACCCAGAAAGACCATGGTACGCAGTAAGTAGAGCATCAATATTAACAATAGATGCCAGCTTACATAGTGCGTATGCAGAACTGGTAACTCTTTTAACCGTTTCCTCAACATGTGCCTTCCAATTGAGTTGCTTGTCAATAGTAACACCCAAAAATTTAGCTGTGCTAACCTCGCGTACTGTTTGATTGTTATACGCCATAATTAGGTTATGTGGTTTTGGTCTTTGATTGAAATGCATAATTTGAGTTTTGTTTTTAGATTAAAGCTTTTTCTTATCGCTAGATATTTAAACGGTAAGATATGGAAATCTATTCTACTAGAAATATGACATTCGTTGTGTTTGTGATCCCAAAACTCACATGGGTAATGGGTACCTAGTCGTTGGATAGACTTAAAATTTTACCAGATCTTTTTACCCGAGAGTACCTCTATCTAACACAAATATGTATAACAAACATATTACAACCAAATATATCCGTAGATACCGTAGTACCTAACTGTTTATTCATCAGATGTTTAGTTGAAAATTTGTAAACAATCTCTTGACTTAAACCAAAGTACCTACCTACCTACACAATAAATACTTTAAACTAATCACATTTTATACACAATGATCACCATAATTACTGAACTATACCTATGCATTAGATTTTCTACATACCTATATTTACTTTTACAATACGATATCGCTTTAGATATCAAAATCGATCTAAACTGTATTATTATGTAAACAAACAGAGTTCGCCTTCTGTATCGAACACGGCAAGTGATTGGAGACTGCGATAAGGTCCTGCACAGAAATGCTATTCATGTCAATCAGCCGTATTAGCCCCGATCTTGATCGACAGTTCGATCAATTCGTGATCAACAATAAATTAACCCTTCGAATGCAGCGACATAATTTTGCCCTTTATTTTATTCTTATCAAATTATTTAGACACGCCCACACTTTCCCACGAATCTAAGGTATTTCCGTGCTTACTTGCTCCTTTTCGCGTTTATCTTTTCAATACTCGGAAGATAACGTAAAGGGTCGAAAGCTTCCGATAAACCGGCAGCATTTTTAGATTGAGTAATTTTTCTACTAAATCTTATAAAATGTTATTGAGAAATCAATACATTAGACAGCTAAAGTGGGGTATTTTTTGTCGGTAGGTGTCGTTTTTATCAGTCTATTTGAATGTGCCCTTCAAAATAATGTAGAGTTCTGATTACCAGTAATGTATGTCATAAACCTTTTCAATCACTCTATATTCATTACTTAGATACTTCACGCTATTTGATAAGTAGGTGCCTATTAAATTGTAAATGCAAGGAAATTCTTTGTTCTATATTTTCTGGCAGTTTCCTCAATTAGTCATTACAAAACGAGGAGCCTCAATAGAAAACTAAGTTGAAGCTATTTCAATACAATTGAAAGATATACTCAGTACTTTTATCTCCTAAAATTTTGTGTTCTTGGTGGTCTACGTGTAGTACCTAAGTAATAGGACACCTACACTGATAACTAGGAACCACAATCAAGTCAAAGTAAATGGGTCCTCACATTTTACGCGAGAACCCTGCGGGGTTTAACATGAATGCAATTTTATTATTCTCATTGATGAAGCCCGACCTTGATATTGTTAGGCACAAACAAAACACTAAGCCAACATTGTAACAAATGAACAGTGAATAAATGATTGATGCGTATAAGTACAGTCGGCCTCAGATTAGCTTAAGACTTTCTAAATTACCAATCGCCTTCCATATACCTACCCAAATAAAAAATTAAACAGGTATAATAAACTTGTCCTATGAAGATTACAAAAATAGTATATAATTGATTAATTCAACGTCAAGATAGATTGTAAATTTGTTACTACATACTACTTCCGAGGGCGACTGTATATTTATAACTTTTATATAGCTTCGTGGTAGGCCACCTTATCTCTAGTAACAGTCCACAACAACAACAACATACTTAGTATCACCTGAATAAGATTATGGTTGGTAGTTGTAACTACGGTACAGATTGTTACAACATCCTATATTGCCATTACAGTCAGTAACTTCTACTTTAAATGCAGTAAGAAAATATCAATTTGTTCGATGTTTGTCTCAACAACTGATCAGACGCGGCAATACTTTGTTGTTCATACACTCTGACGGTTAACAACTGTCCTACAGTTTATTACTTCCATTACTACTATGTTTAATCCGACATTATTTTCATCTGTCCATGTTTCTGAATGAAGCTAGATAATAAATTATCCAATTAATCGATGTTATTTACATCGTGGAAGAAGCTTTATCTATTTTTCATCAGGATTTCCTAACATCCGTTGAACAACGTTGTAATTGTAATTTTATGTTAGTTGAAACCAATACTGCTATAGATAAGTAACCCGTAATTGCCTATTAACAAGAAATTTTAAGCAAGAAGTATACTGACAGCATGTGGTATACACCCACCACAAATTTATTGGGTAGGCGGAGCAAACTTGTGCACACCAATTAAGTTCAATATTAGCTAATGACTGCAGCTTCGCTTGGATGATTGTTGGATATTGTTTTTGTTCATGTCTCCAGTTCTGCGCGACCAATTACAATATAGTAAGGTAGTTTTTAAGTCTGACCAAGACTTTTCTAATGGGTAATAAAAATCAATATAAGATTTTTTTTTTTAAATGAGTTCAGGATCGTTAATCATATTATAAGAGAGTAGGTGGTTTACAGGTACAATTGGTAAGGGATAGTAGACACTTTTTCATACAAAGTTGTATAAAAAGATGTATTGTGATTTTCTTTGCCGACTGTCCCAGTATAGACTTTTGTCTCCTCTGGTGTTACAGACGTCCATAGGTCACGGTAACCACTTTCCATCAGGTGGGCCGTGTGCTTGTCTGCTAACTATGTGGTATAAAAAAAATAGAAATATTTGCTATAATTTTCATTTAAACAATTTGTTCTAAAATAAAATAATTAACTACCAACTTATAACATAACCACCAACACAAAATATTTTGATAAAAAATCCGCTTTATATGCAAGAATACTGAGCGAAGTTTTAATAAGTATCTTGCATCTACAAAAGCACTTTGAGTATGAGATTAGTTCAATGAGCGTAGTTATGATATTAGTTGGGTACTTTTATCTCGCAAAGTTCCCGGCGACTGAAGTGTTAACCTGACTTGCCAAATGTTGACTAACTTTGGCACTTTCGAGACTTGTAGCGGATTAATGTTTGGAATCGATGACTGCGGGAGCCATCATTTGCCAACTAAAACCAAGTTTTATCGATGTTTAGATTCCAACTTGGTGTAGAATGTGTAGATTTATATATAGATTAACTTACCAAACGTTTCGATAGATAGATAGAGAGATAAATAAAGAGATAGATAGATAGCGGTTATGAAGTTCACAATTTTATTATTATTAGAATATGTCATGTGCCGGTCTAATGAAATGTAAGTAGTGAGAAAGGGTTAAAACCCCTTAAGTGAATAATTAAAAACCACAACAATACTAAGCTATTAACCAGATCTTTGTGTATATTGTAGGTGTGATTCTGTATAGTAATGTGATGCTGTTTTCCCAAGCTCCTACAATATGGGGTTCTTCAAGAGGGGCATTAGGTTTCTTCAAGGTCGGCAGCATATGCAACACCCTGGTGTTACATACGTCCATAGCCCACGGTAACCACTTCCCATCAGGTGGGTCATGTGCTTGTCTGCTATATAAAAAAAAATATTATGACACTTGTCTCGATCTAAGAATTGAACTCAAATACACATGAATTTGCAGTCATACTGATTACAGCTGCACATTTAGGTAGATACTAAGTACCTACCTACATTTACAACCATCGAACATACGAGAAAACAAAACTTATGAAACCGAACATAACTTTATGAAACTTGTCGATACGATCTTGTTATTATGTTACAAGTTTCATGTTCTGATATAAAATCAAAGTCTTTTAATCAAATTAGAGAACTGATTCCATCTTACTTAGATGGAATCAGTTGTATGAATGCATAATGGCCATATATCAATTCTAAGCGCGGGGTGAAAGAATACCAACTTTTTGGGGAGTATGAGGGAGTAAAAATGACTATTTTTCGCAAGTCACGTATCGGTTCAAGCTTATCCAGCGTTAGGTCGATGATAATAAGTGATACCGCCGAATATGGCCGACATGGATGTAGCTCCCTACTAGAATTGACTAAGGTTTTCTTCAAATATAACACAACAGAAAATTTAACTCACGATAAATTGATTAGAAAGGTTAAATACAACCAAATTATTTGGTTTCTTTTTTTAGTTTCAAATAAAAATGTGGAAACGCAGCAAGCGCGATGGGCACTTTTGCACCGGGAGCGATCAGGGGCAACTTGTTTGATTAGTACCTACAGGATAACTGTACCCTGCGTTATTTTGACTGGTACAATTTTGTCATTAAAAGATTATGTAAGATTATGTGTTATTCAAATAAGATAAATCTGACTGAATAGAAATACCAATGGATATTAATACCCTTACTACCCTTACCTACGGTAATTCATATTATTGTGAATTGCCATTGGTAGGTGATAAGGATTTAGATTAACGTGTTAATCTGTTTTTATACGAAGAAACATATTAATTAGCTTCAGATAACTGAAGTCCTACCAAATTAATTTGGTAGGTACCTACCTACAAAAGACTCATTCACACCTTTTAGATAGGTAGATAATAATGTAACAAAACAAGTAGGTGTTTAGTACGCGTGCACACTGAATACAAACCAGGTTGTCACAATGTTTTATGTCTTCTCTACATAGGTCAGGGTCGTCATTTATGAGTGTACACTCAACCTTAGACACTAATGCGTTGTACGGCAGTTAATCTACAACCTTGTGAGGTCTCTCTTTTCTTCTCACATCTAGTTAAAGAAAAAATGCATTATTTCGATACTCACAATGTGCTTATTACCTGCAGCATTGCCGAATACGAAATGGTTATATTCTGTGTTTTGATAATATTCCGAATTCTTATTTTATACGATTTGGTTCAGTAAATCACTATTTCTAATCACTAAGTAGGAGAAGTATAACAAAATTCATGTCAACTAGAACACTTCAATATCATGCCTGCGCGGACTAAAGTACCTACTAAATATTTTAGAGTTTATAGTCTGTCGGATTAGTTTTTACGAAGTTATCCACTTAGTAAGAACTAGAGGCAAACATTCCCCTTGATGGTAAACTGCTCATTTGATTATCTCCCGGTTCTTTGAATTTAATCTCGGATTAATTCAAAACTGTGGTGTTATTTAAATTTTACAGACTACGCAGTAAAGTTACTTATTCGAATGTTATGAAACATTTACTGCAAAAGCGTGCGAATAAAATTTACCAATATTTCTCGAAGGTTCTCTACTTTCTACTTAACATTAAAATTGACTCAAATAGGTAAATGAATCAGCAATAAATAAATCAGCAGAGGTGGTTACTTTACTCAATACACGAACTGATTTGTTTTTCTAGTAATCATTTATGAAAAGAATATCTACCTACTATCTATCCAATTATTCATTATAAAATCTATGCTTTGAGTTGCCAATAATTTTATCGTTCAAACTTCTTTGTTATTGTCTCTGGCTAATTTTTACTCAGGACTGTATCTTTAAAATTATTGTACAAAGAAGATGTTAAAATTGTCTAATAGTTATGAGAGGTATTTTAATTTTTCTAAAACTATTTAGTTTTTATTTCTACTATGGTAGAAATGTAGTTTATATACCTATTACGATTTGTACCACTTCTTAACAAAAAAAACCAAAAATTTGAATTAATAAAATATTGGAACGCAAAGAATTAGGACTCCACAAAATTTACAATTCATATAATTGTAAAAAGGTAGCGTGTATGGAAGGTACATCTATTCATAGTGATATCTCGATCTGAGGCATTCACGAGGCGTCCTCGTAGAGTCAATATCAATAAATGGGAAGCTGGGAAATTGGATGTGTTGCGGTTCGTGGCCGGGCCCGACACGCCATGTAATAAGATAGTAATGAGACGTTCTTGCCTCTCGTAAAAATATGGTCGTTGGCTCCCGGTCTATGACTAAATATTTAACTAACGTGTCTCCTGGTGCAAAGGTGGGATACCATGTCTGCTTTAGATGTGCAAATGATGTTTAGATCCTTGAATAAAACATGACCAAATATACATATTAGACTTTGCCCGTCGCTCTTTCAGCATTGCGTTTGGTTTTTGGATCCTATATAAATCACTTACCTATGCACTTTTTGACTTTTTTCTAGGTTTATTCCCAAAAAAATGCCCCTGAATGTCAAATTTTTCGAATTCGACATCATACTTAAAGAATCCAACAGCTAGATTAGGAACAATGAACTATCAGATTATGTATGTAAAATATTATCGTTAGGTATATAGTCACGTAGAATCCTTCATATATTTATAATTAAGTACAAGATTTATGTAGAGTCAAAGACTTAGAGTTCTACTTATGAATGGTAGAATTTGCTTGGGGTCTATATTCTCAATATCTACTCAACGACAAATTTAAAGTTCAACCAACCGTTAAAACAGTTCAATTTGTATCTATATTAAAGCATTTGGTATTTATAGTTACTTAAAACTAAGTTGATATTACTTCAAATATTAGCAAATTACCACGTCCTGATTTCTAAAACACCGACAAACTAGTGTTTTTAATTAGTGTATGGCCGTGAAACGCAAGTGATTCCTTTTGGATATCTACTGTGGAAATCACCTATTTCCCTTAAATCAAATGAATATACACTTACCTAATAGTCCAATGTTTATAAAATAGAAGAAACATAAAAGCTCAAGCACCTAACAAGTTTTCTACCTTCGTTTGCAAATAGGTTACGAGGGCGAGCCTGCTCGCTTACCGACATTAAGAGTAACGGCCTCTTTCCTAGTTTTATCCACCTACATTAGTAGTAATAAAAATGTTCACATACGTACCGTCCACACACCGAGTCCATCCATTTGACTGTGAATCCTAACCGGTTTATTCTGAAACAACAAAAAAAAAACAAATTATTCATTAATTACTTCGACTCGTTCGAAACTATTCTAGTAAATTGTGTGTAACCGATTGCATCAGCCTACGAGGATTGATTTGACATTGACACGCCGCGCATGCGTATTGCCCTAATTTCGTGTCGGAATCCTGTGAGTGCAAGACAACATAATATAATTTGTAACACGGAGAAAAGAGATAGATACACGGTACCCAAGGACGGCTATGAAAGACAGGTCGGTAACATGGCCGACTGCTATTGCATCTGCATGCATTTTAAAGAATGGTGTTTGATGCAAAAGGTTTTACTTTGGGAGCGCGTTTGCTTTTATTTTGTTATATTTGCGGAAATAATATTGAGTAATTCAATATTTTCTACATTAAACTCGATTTATGTGCTTTGATAGTCTTTCATTCTTTCGATAAGAAGACAATTAGGTAGATAGGTACCTAAATCCCTGCATACCTACTTGATACGTTTTGTATTAGAGCTAAAACACAATAATAAAGATAGGTATTTAGATATACAGATTTACAGAGAAGACTCAAAATATACAGAGCATTGACCCTAAAACGCGTGGAAGGTAGCACCGTTGTACCACAGAACATTAAAGTTGTGTCAGAAATCTTTAAAATACTTACACCCTCATATTGGTTGTCAGCACTCAGTACCAATAAAATAAAATTTAAAATACAGCATCCTCGTATTGGTGGATCTGTCAATATCATAACTTATAACTTTTTGAAATAATTATTACAAAACTTTAATCGAAACCTTAATTTTATTCGGATACTCGATATACCTAATATGTTACGCGGTGTTGATATAAATTTATGCTGATATTCAAACTCATGTGACGATGTAGCCAATTTACATACTTACATATTGATCAGTATCAAAATGATGCAATGTCGAATAAGATTTTAGACTTGTTTGAATTTTCGTATATTGCTAAGAGCTGGGCTGATTTTTTATGGAGCGAGTGCGGCTGCTATACATAAGGTTTAGAGTTTGATTTTTAATTAGTGCATATAATTTATGGTTTTCTATTTGAGTTACGCGAAGTTTCAAAAACCATGTTCAGTAATATTAGGCTCATATTAGGTAGGTAAGGTGGGCTGCGGGCATCAGTTTTTATAATTTTAATTTACGTTCATGGTGGTAAATAGATATATAAATACTCTTAAAATATTTCTAAGCGTCTATTTAAGTAAAACATGTCTATGTATAAAACCTATCTAGTTATAAGTTACTTCAAAAAACATTAGTTAGGTATGTATCTAAGTAGGTAAATACCTAATACTTTACAAGCTTATAAATTATAGATAATTGTTTAGAAACAAAACTTTTCTGTTTACTTGAGTTTCAGTATAATACCCAGCATATTCAGATAGGTAGATAGCAAATATTCAGCCGGTATCGTGACATTTGTGTCCGAGCTCCCTCTACCGATCCTTGCGACATCTACAATGTCATCGACCCACATATCCGACGGGTGACCTCTCAGAATTGATTAAACTCGCACAATTCTATAAAGGTGTTCAATTTCGAAAAACAAATTGAAACGACGGGCTGATCATGAAATTCCTTGAATATTTCATTCCTGTTCTAACAAGTTAAGAAACTTTAATTTGGGACAGCGCTAAAACAAAAGCATTTCCATGGAAAGACCCTGGCTGCTAATCGCTTCAATTTGGCGTAAGTAAATAAAAGTTTAAACAGATTAAACTCGGTAACGAGGGCCGTCGGGGGTGGGGCAAGAGTGGAGGCACAATTATCTCGTCCTATTTTCCCTTCTAATTTCACGTTAGGTCTACCCTTGAAAGTATATGCAGACCTGCGATTAAAAGTCGCATCGAACGATTTATGCATCTACAAAAACAATAGGCAACAAATCGTTTACTTGGATTGGAGCGGATTTTACTTTAATCCTCTAAAATTAAATCACTCCTATAATAACGGGGTGCTCCATGTTGTATTTTCGTTATTAAAACCATGTACCTACCCAGTACTTACTTATTTTAATATTAGGTACCTATATCAGTTAGCATTTTATCAAGATTATCAATTGATGCTCAAAAATTGGTGTCGGTTTTCATGTCATTAGAATAATTTTGTCGGTAGATAAGCACCATTACAAAAGAATTCAAATTTAAAATTAGATACTGATAAAACCTCATTTTCTAGTAAGGCAGGAATCTACACAACATGGTTTTAAAACTTGTTTCGTATTCTTATTTATTGGGATCGGTACTATGTATGTTAATTACAGTCGGTAGAGAATGATTGTGTAGAAAAGATAAATGCTACACCCAATGACTGCTCCAATTGGGTTAAATTATAGTGAGCTGTGTATGAAGTACCTACCTACGTTATAACGTAAAGAGTAGGTATAGTAGGTACCTTTGAAATTAGATCGAGGTATTTTGAGGGAGCGGTGAGAACTTAGCTTACCTACATAATAATTTATTTAAAAGTTGCGTCATCTTCGCTATGTTTTAGAAGTTCTACTAAAATAATAATAATGGGTTCGGGAATTTTCGCGATTAAATTTTGGAACTTACTATCCTCCGCAACGCAGCCGAAACGTCGGCAAAAATTAAGTTCCATCGCATAAAGTTTCGAACCGTTATATAATTATGAGTTCACACTACGATAGTTTAAAAATAAAATTTATTGAAATTAGTTCGAGAATAATTCAGACTTGACCATAATACACAGATGAGAACTTACTGTTGCCTAAGATACAGGCCCTGAGCCTAGTTTAGGTAACAGGGTTTATCGTTACTCGTTACATTTCGTTATTGTAATATTTTATCATTTATTCACTTGTGTCATACATAAACTATGTTTTTCTTGTTCTTGTACCTATACCAATTTGTATCTATCTACTGTCAAATAAAAAAAACTTATTATTATTATTATTATTACTTATCTTTACCATCTTTACCATATAAACGACCAAATATAAATTCAAATAAAAGGTTTGTCATATTATATTGATTACGATTTACTGAATTATAAACTATACGTTAGGCTGTAACCGAACACAAATATTGGAAAAGTGACAATTATTCAAAACAGTCACTTACCTAACACCTAGATACGTTTCGGTGTCGAGGTATGTACATAACGGAGCTCCTCCTGTTTCCCTAAGTAGGTACCTACCTACATGGTATTACCGTACCTACTTTATCTGTATGGGGCACGCAAATTAATCAGTTAATGCAAATTTTTCTCAAATGTAAATTAACGCCACATGGTTTAACGTTGGTTAACAGTTGACAATTATTTGTTTTGATTAAGCATTAAATTATTTATAAGTACCTTACCTATATTTAATCGCCTATCATTAATAACTAGGACCATTATTAATGAGTAGATTTAAACGTTGCTTAACAATAGGTTAAATATCTTTATCAGATATAATCTACTTTAGTATATCTATTCATTTTGAGTGTATAGTTTGCAAAGATTGAAGATATTTGAAACGTTTGCAAATATATAACAGCCAATCGGGATCTCCTTTCTGTTTCATTTTTTCTGCGACTAAAAGTCTTCCTGTTGTGTTCACTAATTCCGCTGCGCTGGTCTGTAGGAGCAAATGCTATCTTCTTACTAAAGCGTTTTCGCACAACCAGTTTTTCTCACCATTGAGTTTCACACTCGTGGCTTTTGGGTTATATGACAATTGCACTCATACCAGAATACGACATTGTTTGAGATATCTCAATAAAATTGTACAGAACTCGGTAAGTAAATGTTATCTCCAAATTTCAAAATGCTTTCTTCAAAATAGACATAACCAATCAATAACATTTGTCAACGGTCACTATCATTCGTAATTAATTAATTATCGTAAAGATTATATAACCGATATACTTAATTAAGAACAGCATGAAAGACATCAAAATAGGTAGGTATTTACAGATCAAATAAATTTCGAGAGGAATCGCGTCCTATTCGATTTTTATGAGAAAATTATATAACAGTAGTTTTTAGTTCTGATGGTTAGTGGATGGAATTTTACCAGAGTAGGTGTAAGTATAAACACCTACCTATTTTAAAAATGCAAATGAATCCCGAGCATTATTTGTAAAAGAAATGACAGTAAAATTAATGCAAATAGGGGTGAAAATACGCAAGATCATTCTCATTTCTTTTAGTCCGACGACGAAAATATCATAATATTTTACAAGAGTAAGAGTTGTTACATTAGCATACGAATCGGCGTAAGTTGATATCATTGAACTTTATTAAGGAAAGCCCGCGATAAACACTCCATGCTGCTATGAACCCATAATCTCATCCAATTATGCTTTGGTTTTATTCTGATAGTAGCACTTGAATATAATATAAACATTACCTTATGAAAGATATATTGGAATTCGTATACTCGTGCACTTATTTATGACGTTAATATCCGATATATAAGTACCTCTCTACTCATATTCGGTATCTAATAAGTACTAAGCATTTATACGGCTTTTTGTTAAATAAGTTCATTCACTCGGCCTGACAAAGATTTATTTAATGATGGGTACAAACCAACCGATCGATTAATATGTATCTATATTAGTATTCTTTTGTTAACTATCACTCGTGTTCATCTAACGTAGTATGTACTTACTTGGCAGTGAATATAATCATAACCCATTAAAAGACATAGATTCAAATAACTTAATAGGAATAAATACTTAGGACGTCGACTTGTACCTAATATATTCTTTTTGATAATAAATAAATATGTTGTATACCTACTATCCGTGAATTCCCATGACATTCATAGGTTTGCTCCTCGAAAAAAATTCCTAACTTCGATATCAGCTGATTTATTGTACGGAGCAAACTGAGGTTTGTGATTATAAAAAATAAATTTTAAAGCATGTAATACCCGATTATATGACAGCCATTGACTATAAGTCATCAGAACGTTTATAACCTATACATTGGTTTACCATATAAAGTTTACACTTTTTCCCATGAGCTTATCACGTTAAGCACTGACCATGGTTTGGTAGAAACGTCATGCTGTTCAAACGAGTTGTTTCATATTGTCCTAAACATAATTGTGTACAAGACAAAGTAGGTATCTAGGTACACTATACATAATATTGAAATGAATTTGTAGATCATCTAATTGTAATTCTATTAACTAGCTGATTAGGTACATAACAGTAATTCGGTTTTGTTTGCTATACATTCAAAGTACATTAAGACGTCGCCTTCTGAATAAATATAAGTGTATTTCCATAATAAGAAAATGAGGGAACTGGTATGTCGTTTATTCTTTCCCACGTTACGACATACCTAATGTTCGACTAGTTTCCGCCCTGGGAGCAAACATGCTAATAGAATCAATTTCTTTCAGAACGTTTCTGTCGATGTGACGTACATACGAAGGCTGCGCTGCGAAGTCACGCGTCAGCATCGCCCCCACATCGTGTCTCTATTTACATGTTTTTCTAATCTACATCCTGATATTGGGTTCAATCGTGACTTGCATTGAGCGGGCATTATTAGCTGACTTCAGGATTGTCTTCGAGAAGATTAAAACATGTATTTACATAATGTGTCAGACAATGCGACGCCGGAATGAGTTTGTCTTATGAGTAGGTATTCTGCGTGATCACGTATTGTTGAAGATTTAGTACCTTGTAGATAAAGATTTCCATCGGACAAGATCGTTGTCTGAATAAGATTATGAATATTATCATATGTCTTACCGTAAATTCTACTCTATTGATGTTTAGTAGTACAATCGTAGAGGTTCCTATATTGATGTAAATGTACCCACCTGTATACCTACCTATTATATAAATACAATACTTCTACTAGGAATTTAAATGTGTATGATAAAGTAAACCTTACGAAAAATCTCAGACACCAAATGAAAAGTCTATGCTATGATGACCACTTGTCATTACGCGGATTCTATGATTGTTTGTTATGCTAGTGCCATAAAAAAACAAATATTTGGCACTTAAAGTATTTTCTTGCATTTTACATATTGTTTAAGACGTTACCGTTAAAAATGTGTTGAAGTTTGAAATTGGGAGTTTCATGAATGTTTATTGAAAGTTTTGTCTATGTTATTTTAATTTTTATATTATAAAGAGGAAAGATTTGTATTTTTGTATGTATTGAATAAACTTAAAAGCAACTGAACCGATTTCAAAATTTCTTTTACTATTAAACAACTACATAGTCACTGAGGAACATAGGATATATTATATATTATTTAAAAAAAAATGACCTTAAAAGGGCATTATATCACATGCGCTGCGAAAACAATTAATGATAGAACAAAATAATGCATTACTAAAATCAATTTGTGGCTTAACAAGGTCTATGTCTATCTCTTAAGGATAACCCACTGTTGCCACTTTTATCTTAAAATTACAAAAAATAATATGTAATTTTTCAAAGGTTTTTTTATTTAGTTTTTTTTTTTGAACAATACGTACGTTAGATACGTTGTGCATTTAATGTAGTTCATAATTGTCGTATAAACTATACAAATACAATGAATAGTTTGAAAGATATCGCAATATTAAAAGTACGCGTGAACAAAAAAATATCAAGCGTGAAAAAAATTCTAAATCAGACCAAGTTATCTGTACCTTTTCATTAATTGTTTTTCATTTAAATTATTTTTTATTCGATACTGTTTCAGTACCTGTTGATTACTTTTTAAATTATAGTAATCGGACGTGACATTCAAAAAATATTATGAAATTATAAATGTCAATATATTCGGTAGATTCCCGTACATTATTTGAAGACTATTAAATTATTACTCAGGAGGGTCAGCTGAACAGAAGGTGCAGCAGTATCGGGGTGCGTGATCCGGCACCTCCATGCGGTTCACCCTGGGCAACGGAGACTGTAGCACCTCTCTCCCTTGGGAGACGCTGCCGTTTACGGCAAATATCGGCCGCGACCTCCTGTCGGCCACCTGTCACCACTTCACCGTCATCGGTGTAGTGACGCGACGTTCGCTTTTCCCCCTTTCCATGGATCAATGAGGACACCAGTTTCACACACCTGTCGGGGCCATCTCCAAGCCATAGATAGTCCAGGGCCAGCCGGGAAATTGCAGCGCAAATAGCAAGCTTTAGTCAATTTTATACCCCGGCATCTGACGACCTGAGACGTCGTGGGCCGTCAAGGCAGGAATACGAGGGGATTTCCGCACGAAAAAATTTTACTGGATCAAAATACCTACCACGCGGGCGGAGCAGCGGGCAACAGATAGTTTTAAATAAAAACAAAACATATCTTGTATGAAATACTTGTATGGACTTTTCCCTTATGAATACTAATAAATCTAAAAACTGTAATAATAGACGGGTTTCAACTGGCATTGTTTGAGCTAAACCACCATAAAATGAAATAAGAAAAAAAAAGAACTTGGAAAACATTCTGTATTCGAATGGTCGCAGACAAAACAATGGCCTTTGAGTAGCAAAACTTCAAAGTATTTGCATTCTGCAGATCCAGCGAAGGCTTTAGTATAAATAGTAGAACTGAGAGTAATTGTGGCGGAGTGTAGTGCCCCGATACTTGACTAGTAACACCTACCTCCGTTGTGCCAGTTCACTTGTGTGGTGCAACGATAAGCGACCGCGGGTGAACTAATTGCAATTTGTTTTTATTGATTTCAGATTGTGCATGCTCCTTGGTGTGGAAGCCGCCTCGAAGACCGTCTCACTAATATATTATAGTTTGTTTTTTTTTTATATATAGAACACGTCAATTAGACTTCGCCTTGCCTGATGGTAAGCTGAAGGCAAAGTCTCAGAAAAGAGGATCACCATTACTTAGATACACATACCGTGTGATAATGGTGACACTCAGCTTGACGGCCTCATCATATGCTTTTTCACGCCCCGCTTAAAGGACCCGGGACTGTAGGAAGACGGAAACACGTGAGCTGGTAATAAATTCCAGGCCTTAATGATGCGACAGAGGAAAGAGTCACCAAACCGCTTGGTTCTTGATCGGATGTTCTGCACCGTGTGTGAATGACATCTAAGACCTGCACGCGTTGTCCTGTGTAGGAAAGGGGAGGGTGGGACTAATTGGAAGATTGATTTGACTAAAAATTTCTTGCCATGCTGACTTTGCCTAAGTCTAAGAGCCAGTAAGCATTTTTGACAATATTTATCTTAACTTCATCTTCTTGATAAAACAAACTTTACTTAGATTATGTTCACACACAATGAAATCCACAGGTATCTATGTAAGTAGGTAGTAATGAGTGTGTGAACTAATTAGGAGTTTACTTTTGCATTTATTTATAGTGTGTCAACCCTCTGTCGAACATTATGTGAGAAAGTACCTATTAGCTTGCGCGGCCAAGTCAACCAATATATGTTGGGAGAAAAAAACTTACTGTATCAACGACAAAACACCGACAATAGTTAAGCCAATTAGACAGGTAAATATCGAAATAACAATGCTCTTAACCCATTATCAAATAAACAGTCTATAAAAAAGACACTTATTTTTTTACAAATGGTAATAAAAACTTTACAACTTTCACTTTCAACAAACTAGATTTCACTTTTCTTATAAAAAGACGCTCCCAATTCATAACAGGTAAACACAGCTATTGTAATTTTATTTTTTATTGTGCATTGCTACCGTTTTTATTCATTTGTTCTATTTAACTTTTGTTAAGGTGGTGCTACTTTTTAGCTTCCGACGTAAACAATTCACAATGATAATAAAATGCATGAGCGTGAGTGATTTATAAAAGGTTGATTTATCTCCTTAAGATGAAACATAGGTAGGAGGCAAAACAAAACTGATTCACAACATTTTTACTATACCTACAAATATTTAAGTAGTGGGTCGTTTAATGTATGAGAAATACCTTACGAGAAAATTTCAAAATGAACAAAGATATTACTGTGTTATATGTGTTTCATGTAAGTATACAAAAGACATCGCTGTTCTAGTGCGGAAAAGGGGGTATGCTGCGTAACTATATGTCCCTATTTCGGTACTTCTATCTTTTTATTTATTTTAGCATACACCTTCAAGCGTGACTAAAAAATAAGGCGATAAGTAATGTTAAGACCAGAATATTATATAAATTGGAATTGTATGAAACTTCACGATGTATGTCCTTTTTAAATTTTATAAGAATTCCATTCCATCATTTATTTTCCAATAAAATCTCACATAATTTCATGTCCGTGCTAGGAATTTCTTTTCCAACTACATATGTAATGTACCTACACATAAACATAAACTCACGCCTATATCCCCGAAGGGGTAGGCGGAGGTGCTAGCACCCACATTTCGCCAGTTTATGTTTAGGTCCCAATGTAATAAGTGGCGAGCCTATTGCCATTAACCGGGCACTTATAAACCTGCGATATAAATACACACATAACTTCGAAAAGCATCGAAAAGTCATTGGTGTGTGCCATGGTAAAACCTGGGATCGAACCCGAGACCTCGTCTCAGCAGTCCATTACCAATACACAATAACCAAATAATTGACAAATAGGTAACCCAGAGAAGCCGCAGTAAAGCAATACACTTGCATTGGTTGTATAAATTCTATTACGATGGGTAGCTGTGAGTTAAATACGTATTAGCCTTCAGTTTTAGCTGTAATGGAGAATAACGGTGCCACGCTATATGAGGTCAATACCCTTTTTCACCACGTGGAAGCCACCACAGACTAACGGTGAACTAGTTATTTCGGAACGGAACCGAGGGCAACCCGCGGTATTAAAATTATGTGGTAACTAGTACCTACCTATAAAAAAATGAGACATAATGTGATATTAAAATATTATTAAAATTTTAATATCACATTATGTGTAAATAGTGATATTAAAATGTCCTTAACTTTGGATGGTTTTTAACTGACATCGAATAAGTTACGCGTCTCAATTTGGCATAGCAATATTTTTATAGTTTGATTTCTTCTTAGATTGAATCCAATTTGAACTATTATTATTTATTTGAACTATTATTATTTATTTACTAAATAGGATCGATCGTTGAAAAACCACCTTCAAGTCTGGTTTGGTACCTGAGTATTAAATTTTTGATACCCCGTTGCCCATATCAAGCATATGATAATGCTCAGGTATGGGAGGTAGCTACCTATCTACCTTTGAGCTGAGCTTTGCTCAGGCTGACTGTCTGATGAGGACGTGAAACTGAGCGCCTCCATTGTAACATGTTACGTGTCTGTAATGGGGACCCACTTTCCGGAGACTTTGCATTTAACTTACCATCTGGCGAGGTGAAGTCAAATAGGAGTGTCCTATATAATAAAATATCGTATAAATTATGTTAACAGAACTAGGCCTTATTTTATTATTTACAGGTCCGCCAGCTCTCAACATTGCCCCACACCGGCGAGCAGCCGTTTGTACCGAGATGTGTGCCTATAAAGCAGGAGTTTTTAGTTACCGCTTATTCGTGCTTTGCTCGGGTCAAAACGGCCCGGGTTAGTCCTTGCTATCCAGACAGATAATAATAATACAGGTAGCAACAAATGACGTCATTATACGACCCTTGTTCCGCTTCACAACTGTTCGTTTGCAGTGGATAGAATTTTTAGAGTTCCGTACCTAAAAAAGAAATAAACGGAACCCTTGTAGGATCACTTCTTTATCCACCTGTCCGTCTGTCTGTCAAGATCTTTTACTCAGGAATGCATATGGAACTTTTAAATCAACAAATTCAAAATATCTTACGGTTTATACCTATAGCTTAAGTTACGAAACAATCAGTGCGCGAGTCCGACTCGCACTTAACCGGTTTTTTCTGTATATTTTGTTTTCTTTTAAGAGGAACAACATCATTGTTATATTGTGTAAGACCCCCTTAGATCTTTGAGGCTCAGGCCAACCGATACCTACACCTACTACTTGACTGAAGAAGAGGCTCTAGCCCCAGGAGCAACTGAATTTTTCTCGGAGAAATGCAGTTGCTCCTCTAAAAGTAAACTAATTATGGAGAAGTGTGCAGATGGATCTCGGGCTCCAAGATGCAAAGTTTGAATACCTACAACCAGGAACAAAGTTAATATGATCTCCATAATCAATAGGAGGATATACTTAGTACTTTAAATTCCCCTGTGACCACTGAAATCACTCGATACATAACAATATTACATTTCTTATTCATCTTTAAAAAAAGGGTTCACGATAGTTAACTAAACAGACATCTACCTATTCTATACATAGATAGATTCTATTTGTTCCGTAGTACAAACCCTCCACCCTTAGCGGGAAAAGGGCTATAGAGAGGTGCCCGATTTCCAGAACATTTCATTTTCCAAATGAGGTTTTTTATGCCTCTGATGTGTCCCACTGCTGGGAACGCTCTGTACCGTTTACTTCTCAAAGCAAATGAGTTGAAACAATTTAGTGTTACTTGTGAGACTGGTTCCTATGTCTGGAACGTGGGTTAACAATATTGTGCCTAACTCAGAGAGATGAATAGTCCTATTTGCCTACATAATAAACCTACCTATTTTATTCTTTTGTTAACTTAAATATTTACAGAATAAAATGCTCGTATTAATAGCAATTAATATTAATAATTAATTATAGAACGGTTGGGGACTTTTCGCGCTTAAATCATGAAACTGACTTTTGCAGACGTTTTGGATGCGTAGCAAGACCCGTGGTCACGACTTGACTGTCGGCAAAAATAGTTACATGATTTAACCGCGAATAGTTCTAAACCGTTATATAATTATGAATTCACACCGCGATAGTTTAAAAATAAAATTAGAATTAATATTTTATAGATTTCAGAACGCAGTGGAACTTAGTAGCCCCGCGCGTCTCCTGACCCCTTACCGTGGCTCAGCGCGGGTGTAGTCCACTTCGCAAACTTAATCATTTAGGTAAGTGGATCGAAACAACCCGGCCAGTTGTAGGAGTATGTTGAGCCAGATGAATTTTGCGCCTCTCAATTTACGTAATACTAAATAGATTACCCTAAGACGGGGTCCTATTAAGAACAGTACAAGTTAGTAGGTACCTTTGCTTTTTAGGTACGGGCTTTGCAATACCACTCATTACATTACCCTCATGGATAACCGAGAAATGTAAACATCTTTTTACATTTCTCGGTAAAATAAATTAATAATTATAGAGACAGCAAACAGAAATAAGTCTACTCAGTAAATTATGCAGGTAAGCGATTTGAAGGGTGAGTCAAAAATAACCCAGTCCAATGGCGTGTCCCGTACCCATGTACTCGAGATGAAATATTGTTTCAGCCAAAAAACACGACACACAATATTTTGCTGTGTCTCCTACTATGGTCGCAAGTGTCGCAACTCACGCGATTCTCACCTAAATGACAAAATATTCAGTGATTTTTTAATGTACAACTTCCTTATGAAGAAGGTAGCTCAAATAAATATAGGTTGTAAGAATGGTCGCATGTTTTATTATTAACTAGCTTTTGCCCGCGGCTCCGCCCGCGCAGATGTCGGTTATCGCGACAAAACATAGCCTATGTCCTTTCCCAAGATCTAATCTACCCCTGTACCAAATTTCAGCAAAATCGGTTCAGTGGTTTAGGCGTGAAAGCGTAACAGACAGACAGACAGACAGACAGAGTTACTTTCACATTTATAATATTAGTAAGGATTTACTAGTTGCACAGTTTTGGTTTAAGGATTTTAAGAAATGAATTTTTACAACATTTTACAACATTGTTAAAAATTACTTACGTACTGCGATAGTCTTTAATAATAAACCTACCTACTATTACAATCTAAAAAAGAGTGTTCAAGACTATGCCAATATTTTGACTTTGATTTAATTTTGTCTACTTAGCAAGTTGGTAGACATAAACCAATACTATAAATATAGTTGTATTTTCATAAAAGAAATAACAAATATAACAAAAATATGAAACTCCGACGAAAGAAGGCACTTGCAAGCAGAAACTATCCCCCTTCTTATAAAACTTTCACGAGCTCTGCTCCAATATATTTTGCATGAAATAGGTACACTCTGTGACGCCACACTGGAAACACGTTTCAGCAAAGTTTGTCTTATAACTATTTATGCACCACCGGAGGAGATGCGTTGCTTTTGAAAAATTCTACATCTTTTGTTTATAAAAGAATATTGGTTTATAAACGAAATTACTACTAGGCATTCCCACTGGGGTTAGCCAAATATTCCAGATAAGTCAAATTGCTTATTGGTTTACGTTGACAGTGTCGGTGTATGATCAAGTTTTGAGCCTGGAACCTCTTGATAATAAGGCTGACTCCTTAACCATTAGAATCCAGACACTAAGTAGGTATTAAAACGCAGGTGTATTGTCTGCCCTTTCAATGTCAATGTTGTTTATTTTCATTCCTAATGAGTTCATTACAAATAGGTAACGCAGTAAAGTTCATTCCAATTAAATAAACGTTGATGTTTTAAATTATAACATTTGATTAGAGATGAATTAATATACTATAAAATAACACTAAAAAATAGATAAAGATAGGTTTAAAAAAATAAAAAAGATAACTAACGGTGGTCAATTATTGAAACAATGATATTTATCTTACCGTCGATATTCTAAGTCAATAGATATTTCAGGTAAGTCTGTTATTATATAAAAAATGCATAGGTAATTAATCTTCTCATCAGCGGCCTACGGATAGGTATACCTACACAAAATTCAAGTACAAAAGCTGTGAATGGATAGGTACTTAAGCTAACTTGAATGACTAAACTTAGTGCTCTGGCGCCGCGCTGTTATACTTGCATTAGACTAGATAGGTTCGGAGTAATATAGAGTACTGTATTACGTAGAATAGTTTCCATTTATGGATATTGTATCGTATCATGTCTTATACTTACTTTCATTTTAGATAAACCTTTGCTTTCATAAATACTCATGTACCTAAGTATTGGAAAGTAGGTCCTATATATTTATTTATGAAAGCAAGATGTGATTTATTTATGGCTCTCTGATAAGTAGGTAGGTATATGAATAATTATGTGGGTGTATAGATAGGTAAACTTTAACTAAGTATATTCACTCTGGCGATTATTGCTTCCATTTAAAATATAAAGTTAAGATATTTACCCAAAATACAGGTGAGAACCTAGTTTAGGTGGCAGCAATTTCATTTGCAACACACATTGTCATTCTCATCACTACAATTCTATCCAATTTTATGTGTTCATTGCCATTCATTCATGTAACTATGTGTGTAATTATTGTTTGTGTCAATTATAAAACTATTAAATTATAAAACTATTAGATATTTATTGTTTGTCAAAATCCACTAGCATTTTTCCTGACAACAGAAAGAGCAATAAGGTAGACTGTTATAAATAAAGGTTACCTATTATCGAAAATGCCTTTACTGAGTATCGTATCGCAACCTTCCTATTACAGCAATTGAAAATGCTGCTGCCGTCAAGCATCTATCACAGAAATTAATATTATCAGGTATGCAAATAGTAAATTTCAGATCCATTTCTTTACTCAATATATCTGTAGCAACATGCCATGGTTACAAAAATATTTACTGCACGGAACCGTAGCTACTTTTGATTCCATGGAGGTCACGGAATAAGCTTTTCCCTCCTGTTTGTTTGCTATTTCATCACGCACAATGTATCCAATATGGGATTAGGTTGTGACAAACATCGCTGTTGTATTGTGTAACACGGGGGAACTATACCTACCATCATTATGTGTCCTTTTAGTTTCTCATCTTTTTTATAAAGTAAGCTATGAAGTACATAATAGACACCTGTCTATAGGTAGGAAAGTAGTTAGCATCTTTGAATATCACTAAAGACTTAGATTGACAGCACCTGCTGAATGATACCTACCTATTACCTATAAATTAATTATAGGTATGTCTAATGCAGAAGTATTTAAGTATTTAGATATTTTATCCACTTTATTGTTATTTATTTTGAAATTAACCTCAGATGCTTTCTTAAACGTAGAGTTCACGCCAATACCTACGGAGATTTTAAAAACTTATTTTCATTTTTGGCATTTATTAACATATACCTACGTAATTAATCACTATTATAAAGCACTGAATCGATCTTACTATCTTATTTGCAGCTAATATACCTACTTAATAAACTTCCAAATTGATGAATGAACATAAAATGATATAAAAAATCGTAAAAGAACATATATCTAAATAATATAATCTAAATCTATCTAAATATATTTATAACATTTTAATCAAGTATCTATCTACACAATCAAGTTGACCCTTCCATTGAGAATTTCTTGCTAACTCCCGCGGCCCTTCTTAGCATCTTTGAAAATTAACTTATCATAAGTATTCTCAACAAATATTGTATCAAAGAGAAAACCTTTCTTTTTTAGATATCAGACTTAGGTACAACAAATGTTCAGTCTGAAATATTAAACTATTCAATGTAATTTCGTGCTACTTACCTACCTACCTACTTACATTACTTTAAAAACTTACTATTTTAGTAGAAATATTAAATTGCTACAAACACGATCTAAGCATAAGTATTAGGTACGTTTAGATACACCTACCTATCTAGCACCTACTTCAATTAATTACTATACCTAATAAACAAAAAAAAACATTGTTTCAATTTTCAATTTCAATTCCATCAGGTGGGCCATGCGCTTGTCTGCCACCTAAGTGGTATAATAAAAAAACCAACCAACTCTCAGGCATATACAGTTTTAATTTTATTTTCGAAAGAAACCGTCGACTTGAAAGTCAAGTACCTACCCAATTATTAAATCAGTGAAATTAATTCCGTTGTAACAACATTTAAATACAATATAATAATATTCCAGCCAAATCCCCACTGTCTAGACATGGCATTATTAAAAAATACACTGTCTCCTTGCAACGGATACCTGGCCTATTAAAGGCATGAATGGACGTGTAAACTGACTTGAATACTAATAACTTTCACTATGGAGACCGTCTACTTGCATTACGCTATTTAGTATTATAGTATGTTATATCATAATACGAAATAGCTCTTTAAAATAATTGTAGAGACGACAAAGCTGGTAGTAAGAGAAATGGCAATTGAAACAAATTTCGAGACAGCATGATTACATTTTATGCGCACAGTACCAGCAAATTACGTGTACTACGTACGTTTGAAATACCGCTACTACTTCTGTCTAACTATGCTTCAAGTTTTCGTTTGCTTTTGTAATTTACAATTCAATTCAAATGTAGCCGAATTCCAGGGTGAGTAAACTTAGATAATTCAAATTCGAGAAAAAAAGCGATTATATTCCATATCCTATTCCTATTACCATATCATATTAAATTCATTCTTAAAATTATTATGTTTCCTGTGTTATGTTTAATTTATTAGATCTGCGGAGTAGCTCCCATCGCCAGAGATTAATAATACCTAATAGCGATACCCCTTATAGTTCTTACCACTAAATATATAGTAGCCATCTTTTCAAGGTTTATTAAGTTAATTAATTACACAGAACGTCCATGCTTATGTATGAATTTTAATGAATACAAGTTCAATTTAAGATAAAACGTTCAAAGTTTTTTCTATCTTCATAACTTATACTCTGTTAATGTAATTTATACAAATTTTACGTTTAAAACAATGTCACATACAATAGTTTAGAGTAACAAATTTTGTGATACAATCAACTGGAATGTACAAAACAAGACAGATATTTCTATATGAGTTGGAGACAAAGTTGTAATATTTTGGATCAAATCTTATTTATGTGAGTTTCAGACAAAGAGAAATGAATTTAATTAAATTAAGAAATTTATTGATACAGTTACTTAGTGATGCCAGTATTTGGGGACATTGGGGAGTTTTGGCAAATCGCCTTAGTTCGTAAGTTATCACAGGACCGTCGTGGGGCGTAGTGAATAGCTCGATATCTCGAATCTCGGGCTCACTGGGGACCACACACGATGATTTGTTTACGCCTGGTAAATTGATTTCGGGTTATTTTTCTTTTAAAATGCTCATTTTTCATATCGTTTATTATTCTGATATATTCCAATCTTTCTTGAGTTTTAGACATCCGGTTGTATTGAAGAGTTTTTTATATTTTATTTTCCACATAGGTAGGTACCTACATCTGATTATTGTATTACCTACTTTAAGAGAAAGAATATATTTATTTTACGTTCATTCTGAGATCAATTCCATATTCCCTTATTAAGTATATTGTGAGTATTATTACGTACTAGAAGGTCTTTCAACGAACGAATTTAGTAAAAAGAAAAAGCTTCAAGCAATCCAATTCCGCCCCCGCCGCGAATATTTGCACAATGTAAATATGTGACACAATACGTAATCAAAATTGTTCTCGAGCCGGATTACATATTTTTCATCCATGTTGACGCAAAAAGATGTAGGTACCTAAATAAATAATATAAGCGCAAAAACATGGTCGGGAATTGCTCGTCGTTGTTTCTGTACAAATTGGGCGCCTGTCGTCTACCATTCGCATATTGGCCAATATTACGCTCTCGATGCGTATACGTGTCTATACTTTTACAAATATTGGCATACCTACACACCATTCACAACATATGTGTATGTACAGCATGTTGTGTTTACAACTCGGTATCGATATTTGTCAGCACAAAGTTGATCTGCGACGTATTGCGACAAAACGTGCTTCACTTGATATAGGAAAGTTTGATCATGTTATCGAAAGGAAACTTCTGCCCTAGTTTCCCCTATTTTTATTAGGAATATATACAATGCCTACTTACAGTATCCGGAATATTTTTGGTAAGTTTTATTGAAAGCCTTGGTACGGAAATGCTTATTGGTACTTTGATATCTAATCTTGACTTGATGTACGCAGTGAGATTGTTAGTAAACTTATTGTAAAATTCAATTAGAATTCAAAGTTCGGTGTGCAGTTCAAAAACAAAGAAATAAAATTTATTCGTATTCATTTCCACAAACAAAGAGTTTTATTGTTCATTGCAAAACAATTTCTAGAAAATTGTTTAAACTTTACTAAATAAAAGTTTCTCCACCAATGTGGCGTTTTATTTTCCCCGTTGTACCTATGTGTGAGCTTGAACGATTTCAAATTCCAGTAGTCGTGTGGAGCACGGACCATGGAATTGGCCAGACTAAAATAACAGACGGACGTGCTCGGAAACTGAAAGGAATTATTTTTAAATTCGCTTCCTTGGTGAGTACATAAAAATGATGAAACTAATAGAAAATAATACATATACAGCTATAGATAAAGTCCTACCTACATATGCCTGTATCCAGGCTAAATAAAAGGCACCCTAATAATTATTACCATAAATACTAAATTCAGTTTGTTTACTTGTTATTTATAGGTAGGTACCTAGGTAATTAAATTTTAAAATAACATCCTGTATCTATCTGTGGGTAGATAATTATGTAGGTAGGTATGTCTAAAGGAGGCGCTTTCTTGTGATGAATGCACCCCGTGTTGATTAAAGCAATTAGGGGAGATAGATCCCGCTGTTTAAATGTACCTTTACTTAAATCAGTTTTAAATTAAATTTGAAACTTTTGGCGTAGGTTGTATATACGTAGGTACTTCTGTATACGACACGATCTATAGGCTTTTTGGCTTATTGGCGATTTTAGCTTAACTGGTACTTGAATATTATCAGGTACCTAAGAATTGAGTTAGGGACCAACATACTTTTATGCACATTCTTGCTAGTGAGGTTAAGGAAAAAAGGTGCAAGAAGGACCTAACTGATGTAAGCAAGTTTATCACTCAGGGGTGGAGGAGAGTAAAGGTATGATTCCAAAGGTCGACCGCAGACAGCAGTAGCAAACAAAGAGTGTACCATAAAATAGACTCGAATGTGATATTTTGTTTATTATTTTAATTCATTGCGGCTTATCAATGACGATAAATATATAGTTTTAGACAAATGAGCGGATTATGGGACTGATTTCCTTTTATTTCTATGTACCATTTATGTGCGTTCGGATGGCGTGCCGTTTCTTAGATTATACCTATTACTTCTTAAACTTCGATACGGATAAACGACACTATTGAGAAGCCACAATGAATGCACCTGCGCAACCAATTGAGTATAACCAGACCGGACTTGAACCGACTAAAAGCGCACGCCGTCTCGGGGTTCAAATGCCGGGTGAATTAATTCATTGTCGTAAGTTAAAAGTAGATAGGCGAATATGGAAGATTTCTACAAAAACTGTATTAATTATTGTTATAGATAGG
The DNA here is from genome assembly GCA_963662185.1 of Eilema griseolum. NCBI lineage: Eukaryota > Metazoa > Arthropoda > Insecta > Lepidoptera > Erebidae > Eilema > Eilema griseolum. The sequence continues at coordinate 15,669,444 of OY759242.1, read as the reverse complement.
TACCTATACTTCCTACACTATTAACATTTCGTTTGAATCGCCGCTTTTAACTCGCGAACGATTGGTCGTCGGTCATAAACTATCTGAGTAGCGATTAATTAACAATTCAACAGGTGATATAGTCGTTGATTCACAAATAAAGTTAAATGAAGACATATGAATTATAAATATCGTGATTATTATTAAAATTATTCATCACCTGTCTTGCCATAATTAGGTAGGTACCTCCTACATATACCTAGTAGAGGACAAACATGATAATATATAGGTATATTGTAGAGGACGAACATGATAATATCTAGGTTATATTTATATTTTTTTAAATAACAGACCATTAGATAATAATATCAAAAATCCTAAGAACTCTAAGTAGATACCTAGATACCCATCTAAGAAGCGATGCAAATACTTAGGCATTTGGAATTGAAATTTACTTTTTCTAATTAGTAATCTTATTAGCTAACACTTTAATAAGTATTACTAGTAATTGCACGACTACTAACTATAAAACAAGTAGAACAAAAAAGTGAAATGATACTAGATCTAGGATAACCTCTCACTTCTCTGAAACAACCTTACCCGAGGCGGCTGGTGCTCGTCCCAGCGGGTGTCGTGTGTGACAGTGTGAACAGTGTAGCATGCCCGAGGTATCTTATCTGACTATGACAAGTGTTCACTTTCTTATAAATTCATCTAGTGACAACCTTGCGTAGTACAGACCACTGCCAGAGCAAAATAAACTTTCTGGCAAAGATTTTATATATGTTTATTGACTGCGTTTGCTAATTATAGATAAATGTTTTATCAACAGAAGAACTATTTATACAGCTGTTTCTTTCTTTGAATATGTACACGCCTTTTAATTCACCAATAACTTGACAGAGTAGTTGTTAAATCCACGTAGATGTAGACATCTTTATGGTCCTACTTGCCTAATACCTAAACTAACTAAATCATATATCTATTAAAAAGGCTTAGTACCTACATAGATATTTGTAATCTATTAAAAAACTACCAATAAATTTTAAAACAAATAAGATAATTATAATTCTTATAACTACAAAATCTAAATAGATTAAATCTTCTTCCTACAAAAATCCTATATCTCTATATTATCTTATATAAATAGACATACCCGATTCATTTTATGTATTATCTGTGCCCAATTTCCTGCGAAGCCCTTCAAAGCTGCGGTACCATAGATGTGCCATCAGCTTCAAATTTGAAATTGGAACGAATGGAACAGCCCCGGTAATGGAACAAGTTAGATGAGAGGGGAGGGGGAGGTCGCTCACTCTATCGCTTTACTCCGGGCCAAGTTGGAGTCACGAAACTTTAACTCGGCTGAATTCCTCTGGATTTACTTTGGCAAGATGTAAAAAAATAGCTCTAAGTCAGAGTTAATATAAACTTGGACCGGGTTCTACGAAAATTGCAAAGGAACCAATCTAAAGATATGATCAACAAAAGATTGTCGGTGATATGAATGATATGATTGACCCATGAAACAGAAAAATAGGTGATTACTGAACTTATCTTTCTATATAGGTAGCAACTAAATTTCCAAGAAGTAGGTATTGTTGTAAGTAGTACGTAGGTAGAAAGGTAGGTATCTTAATAAATCTAGATAGACCAAAATAAATAGATGAAAACAAAACAGTTCAATCTATTTTACTTCTGTCTTTGAATCTATTTTCTGTTTTAGGTATATTATTTGCTGGTCACCTTTTTATCACTGATTGTTTTTTTTTGTTCACCATATAAAGTTTATTAGATAGTCTCTATTAGTTGTCTTTAAGACAATAGGCATTTTGTTTTTTTTATTTTAGGCAAATTGAGAACACACAAAAAAATTTTGACCACAATTGAATCACAAAAAAAAATTAAGCGTGTTTGCCTAGATGCAACCTATTCACCACTTATATGAAAACTAGATGTTGCCCGCGGCCTATCCCCCGTTTGGGTATCGGCTATCGCGGCCAAACATAGCGTATGTCCTTTATCAAGGTCTAATTTACTAAAATACCAAATTTCATCAAAATCGGTTCAGTGGTTTAGGCGTGAAAGCATAACAAACAGACAGACAGAGTTACTTTTGAATTTAGAATGACTGTATGAATGAAGTTTGTTGAGATAAATAAAGAATAAGTATTATGTACGACTGAATTTTCTCAATCTTGTGACCGCTAAATCAATAGAAAAAATATGTCAAAATATTGTAATTAATCATCAAAAATGCCCAAAGTTTTGGCTATCGATATATATCTATTGATGCATTAGTAGGTATACCTATTAACTAAACAGGTGACTACTTACCTACGTACCTATAGGTAGGTACCTACGTATTGCTCTACCATCTATTAGGCATTAGTTGCCTACATAGGTTTTAGTCCATCATATCTACGATATGCATAATAAGATTAGCCATGGCAATTATCTACCGCACGTTTTGCTGATAACCGAACAGTTCTATACGTTACACTAAAAATAAATATTCGATGTTACCTACCGACTAGAGTGATTTACGAAACCATTCGGTTCGAATTTTCGCCTAAAACTACCCATAGTTTGTTATAAATGTTTTTTAAAACTCAACCTGTTGAAATTTAGACAATAAAAACGATAAATTAACATTTATTTAGATTTATCAGTGCTTGTTCTGAGATAACTATCTGCAATATTCACTAAAAGTAAAAGCTAAATATCCAATCAATTGGTATTAATTGTGAAGATATTTATCTGCATGTTTAAATAGATAAACTGATAAATAAATTGGTCTTGTTATTTTTAAACTTTCGCGGTGTGAATTCATAATTATACCAAGTATCGGGACGTCTTATTCGTATCCAAGAATAAAATTCAACCTCTATTCTGTTAGTTACCTACTAATCTATCGGAAAAAAGTTTGTAACAATCTCAAAATAATTTTCTAATTATTAGATTCAATCAATAAAATAATCAACACTGTGCAAAAGATATCTGCCAACTTCCATAAATATCTACCTAACCCTGAATAGTTAAGTAGAGATGTAGAGAAAAGTAGAACAGATAGAGATATTGCTAGAGATAGCAACATTTTGTTAAAACACAAAGGAAGCTTTATCAATATTCGTCGACGTCTTCATTTATTTACTCCGTGTCTAAGTCTAATAAGTGCAAGCAAACAAAAGGAGCCCGTCCAATAAGAAAACTAATTTAAAACTTTGGTACGGCACAGCAGCGCCGAATGAGTAAAGTTGGCGCCAATCGGTCGAGATACGAACCATCGAGACAACGCCACCGTGCGGTGAACGGCTGAAGCTTTTCAATTGCTGTTTTTACGACTTAAAGGGCCGTCGGTGTGCGTGAAAGCTTCTACGCACACTTACGCACGGAACAAGTCTACTTTTGTGCGTGTGTTAAACTTTTTATGTGCTTGTGTTCCGTCCCATGTACAAAAAGGTTGTGCCATTGTCGGTTGTGTCCCATAGTTGTTATCTATTGGCTAGATAGATGGCATTGGGTGTAACGAAAGCACCCACTCGTGATATTATAAAACCTGGTATACATTTGAAGACTCACCGAAAATATTGCTGTCGGTCTTGGCGTGTTTTTCACACGTTTCAGTAAACACGTCTGGACAATATTGGGGCCGAGGCACGTGCATGCGAGTGGGTAGTGTGAACGAATTTAGGCACACAGGGGCACTGTAGGTGTTTAATTAAAACAGTAAAGACGTGCTGGCCAACGCGAGGTTTTCTCATAACTGTGATAAATTGCGTGTGTATTTTTTTTACACAAAGCAAAAAAACCATCCGCGTAGAAATGTGGAGCGAAACTGCATTGGCCATTGTTTAGTTTGCCAATTTATACGGGTCGGTTACACTTGCGACTTTTATTGAAGCATTACCGATAAAAGGAGTCATAATAGGTTTTATAGGCAGATTTTAATGGCGATATGTTGAACAGATTTGCACTTCGTTCAGTAGGTTACAAGAACGAGTTACTAAAAGACCTAATCTAAGTACCTACCTACCTACCTATAATTACTTTTTTCATAGGTGATACGAATTTTATATTTATAGCAATAGTATTGATATACTTTTACAAACCTAAAGTACCGAGTTATGATTTACATAAAACTGGTATTAAGTACTTACCCTTTTATTTCTAAATATAGATACCTAACGTTACACTTAGGTGTGTTCATTAAAATACTGACGTCATTCTCAATTCATTCCATTATGTTACCTATACTGATTTAAAAAAATCTCTATGAAAATTTACATAGGCACCAACAGATAAAACCTATCGTAAATGAATATTTACGATTGGTTTTTATCTCTATTAGTTGTAATCGATAGATTACAACAAATTTACTGTCGATTAACCTTGACCTCAAGTCAATTTTCAACTTTATTCTAAGTGAACCAGCACAACGGCAGTAAAAAACGACTCTACCTAAGTATATCCTAGATTGCAATATCTAAGATTATCTCAGAAAAGCCTTATATAACTTAAAAGACAATAACATTTTTCATTTAAGTTTAATCTCGACAGAAAGTTTCTTACAGTGTTACAGAATCCCATTACAACTGTCTAATTTCAATTTCAATCTAATCTTGATAGTGTTCTCGAATGATTTTTAAATCGAGATCTTTTGATTAGCTATTGTGGACAACAATAGGCAGGTTTATCGGTACTGTTTATCAAGTTTAATATGCGTAGAAAGTCGGCTCCGTTATCAACAACGGCGACAGGTTGCTCTACTTTGTTATCGCGGATTTGCACTCTGGAATTGTTATTGTGTTAGCTAGACGGCGTGCGGAGATTACAACGAGTGGTTCAAAACTTACAGTTTCATTACATGCCCTTTTCATTATTCATAGGGTCTATACTCCATATTAGATACAGTTAAATCTGTAGGTACTTATAGATAGATAAACATGGCACACATGGAACTTTTTTAACTTACATCATAACTTTGTTTTTCTTTGCCGCAACGTAAAGACTTAATATTCTTTACCATAACACGTGTTTAATTCTACCTACAATTCCGAGTCCTTTAAGCGGGAAGCGAAAAAGCATCTGACAAGACCCCAAAACTGAGGGCCACCATTATATCTGCAATGGTGGTCTAATTCCTATTACTTCTCTTTTTAATTAAAAGAGCTTATTATCAGGCTAGATAAAGTCACATTGACGAGTTACGTATGAAACCATAAAGAAGTTTATGAAATTTTCTTAAAAAAAAAAGCAGGTTTTGTTCATATATCCTGACCTTAGCTAAATGAAGATGTTTGGTAAAAATTTGCGTACAAAGTAACCCGTTTCCCAACATACTCGTGTAGGGTTGGTAACTGTCATGTTTCTACCCTTCGTTTTAACTTTTGATTTTAGTTTAATAAACTCTAGTAAGGTAATTGTTCTGGTTACAGTTCTGGCGATAATAGATAAATAGATAGATAGATAATTCTTTATTGTACACCATCAAACAAAATTAACAGCACCTATATAATTATATAGTGGGATGTACAATGGACTTTATCGCTAACGGCGATTTCTTCTAGGTAACCTATATATATAAATAAATAAATATATATGCAAATAGGTAGGTAAATAGATAGGAAGAAAAAGAAAAATACTTGTGTTGTATAACACCACACAATTATGACTCTATTTCATAAGATGAAAACTAATTCACGTAAGTAATTAAATAAAGTAATTACATTCACAACTTAAGAGTTCAGTTCCAATCTTAAAAAAATGTATTGAATTGAATGCAAATTGAAGTATTAACAAAGTAGATAACAACTTAGGTAATACCGATATTCCGGGATGATGCTTGGCAAAATAAAATAGATTTGCACTATCTGGTTAAGAGTGCTAATAAAATAGTTGGTTTATTTATGAATTTTATTTTCTTTCTCTTTTTTCCTACACAAAATGATAACATGTGCAGGGCTTAGATGTCACCCGCGTTCGTTTCAGGATATCGGATCAAGAACCTAGCGGTTCGGAGGCTCTTTCCTTTGTCACACCATAAGGCCTGGAGTTCATTACCAGCTCACGTGTTTCATTCTTCCTAGAGTCCCGTGTCCTTTAAGCGGAGCGTGAAAAAGCATATGATGAGGCCGTCAAGCCGAATGTCAACATGGTATTATTTTTTTTCTTACGGGAACCTCTTATCTGAGTCTCTTCAGCTTAACATCAGGCGAGGTGAACTCTAATTGACGTGTCCTGTATATGAAAAAAGGAAGGTAAGCGTTGACAACCCTAACTTCAAATATGAATGTCACTTTCATACAGCCCCTTTTACCATCGTAAGCTGAACGTAAGTATCTTCACAATTCAGATCCCTCGAGTTCAGTTTTCTTTACAAAATTCCTGAATAAAGAGGATGGGCAAAATAATTTTGAAAGTTGGTAGTATCAGTTTCATGCCTACACCTACGAACTTTTCCATCGGTGTTATTATATAGAAAAAGCAAATAGTATAAAATATAACCAAAGCAAAATTTTACTAGAATTTGGACCACCCTTGTGACCACTCCCATTCTTCCCATGTGGTGTCGTACAAGGCGACTAAGGGATAAGGCTGTTTAACATCGAACTGATACAGCCCAGACTCAGCCTCAGATGCATGACTCGACTCAACAATAGTGCCCGAAATACGGCAATAGGCTCACCCCCTATTACCTACGTGGGACCGAATAAAATTATTGGTGAAATATGGGTGATAATTCACCTCTGCCTAACCCTCCGGGGATAAAGTCGTGATTATATGTATGTATGTATGTAAAATTTAACTGATGCTATCACGATGCGAAAAAATTTCGCATCGATACTCACGATTTAGTTTTGTATACTATTTATTTAATGTATGGATTTACTTTCTTTATAAATAATTTGCTTGACATAGATGGATATAGAAGATACACACTTACATAAGCAATTAAGCCTTTCATCATTTCAGTTCGATGAAGACAAGCGCCCGTTTCTTTTTGCTCTTGCACACCTTATGAATTTCTTTGGCTATCGTGAAACCATCCGTTGATTTCAGGTGTTTTATACTTGCCTTTTATTCAGAACTTCATTGATCGCTACAAAAGATATGTTGTTATTACTGACTTTACTGAGCTGTCTTTCTAATCAAGGAACACCATTGTCGCTTACGTCATCATCATCCTTTTGAATATTCATAAAAGAAATCTGGAGGTGCAAGTAAAAAAAGTTTAAAAGAAAAGAAATTTAAAAAAAATACACAATTATTTATTACAACTATTGGTTTAAAACTAGTTATAAGTTCTGTAAATAGACCTAATTAAAGTAGCATGTGCTAATTCAAAAATATTTATGATGATAGTTATGATTGTGTCTATATTATGGAGTAATTACTTTTTAAGTACGAACCTATTGCAAAGCGAATTATCGCCGTTTCACGTGACTAAGCGACAAGTTTTCTAGGAATGTTTACACATTCATGAGGGGGTCCTGCGCGATGGAATTTCATGACTTAATAAAATGTAGGTATTTCTTCAGACTTACTTACGTAGAAACCCTTCTCGTAGTGCTTACGCCTTCGGTAACAGAAGTGCCGAAGTGCCGATGTTTATTTAGTTTTTAGTAGAAGTGTAAGGTGCAGTAATCCTAGCCGTAACAAATAGATTATAGACCTCTACATGGCTGGGAAGAAACATCCATAGTAAATATATTTGCCACGTCGTGGGCAAGTGATATCTGTAGCTGTAGAGAATGCGAACGTTTTAAAGTTAACTGTCTCTATTCCTGCAGATATCATTTTAAACCACTGGGTTTACCGATATGCCCTACGAATGTGTAGGAACCGCTTATAGGTACCTAGGAACTATGATAAAGAACAGATAATAATTACATTATTAGGCCAATAAATATATATTGGAAGGTGGTAGAGCTTGGATAGAGCCTTGCCATCTCTTTCTAGGTAAATTCATGACTTGAATTAGGACGTAGATGTAAAATCAGAATCAAAAATAATTCATTCTATGTTGATCAATAAAAGAGTACCTACTAATAATGCGTAAAAAGAACTAAACTAATATTTACCAAATGTTCAATGACGTAATTTCTATCCGTCTATAATCTAATTAATGCACTCAGGTAAATTATTTATTTTAACTTATTAACTCAAAAATTACCCTATTATTCTATAAGCAACGCTAAATGTAAACACTATTCGTTTCAACACAATATAATGAAATAAGTATTGCGTAGTGTAAATCGATAACTTTACTTATGGGATAACGTCGCTCAGCACATGCAGTCACAAAGACGCTGACCGAAGTCGACCTCACACCTCAGCTGATCGGCCAGGCCGTTAAATCTTTACAACCTGTGACGTCACTACAACTTTTTTCCCAAATGATTTACAACCCATAAAGGCATAAACCTTCCACAATAACTGTACATATTGTTTCACAGTTAACCGCAATATTTAAACCCTTTCTAGGTAGACCCGTTATTGAGAGCACTTTTTTTACAAAACTTTTTGCTCCAGTTTCGTATTGTTATTTAAAAACTTAACTCGAGGAAGTCGTTAATGTTATGCAATAATATGCAAAAAAGGGTTATTGATTTTGTTTAGGACAATATCCTTTTTGTTATAAGATGTTTTGTGAGCGATTTTCCTCGGAAACTATTGTTAGATAATGTTATGCGCAATGTGCGTTGGTTAAACTGAAAGACTCGCCTGCCCACGTTGGCACCGGTTTGGAGACACGTAGGTATACCAAAAGTGTCCTTCTTAAATAACAAGTCATAAAATAGCTATTTAAGGTCTGACTATCAGAATTTTGCAATTTGACCTTAACTTACATAAAGGAGACCGGAATTCTTGGACCCTACTTTTAATAATACAACTTACACTGAGTTTTGGGTCCGGTTAATGCAGCGTAATAAAGTACCTACACTTTATCCCATAATAATTATAATAATAACTAAAACAAATAATGATAGGTAGATATTTAGATCCAAAATGTAAATCTATCTGCTATTACTTTTAGTAGAAAAACAAAATCAATATAAATATTGGTTAATAAAAAATATTTTGCTAAAACATAATAAATACAGTCATTGAAGGTTCATATTTATTTATAGGGATGAGGACGAGGGGCTGTTTTGTAATAATTGGCTATAAAATTTTGTGACTGAATATCTCATTGCAGAGAGGAAACATTGAAAGTGAGTGCCTCATTATTTCTGCCTACCCACCTTAGATAGGTGGGTAGGTAATATTGAACTGGGGACTGCCTTCTTCTGTTACGCATAGGTATGTGCCTACCTACCTGGTTCAAACACATAGAGAGAAGATTCGTATTAGAAATTAGGTTCGTTGATATTTCGTCACAGGGTTGTTTTAATTTTCTCTGTAGGTAGGTACAGTCAGCGTCAGAACGATCTTGACTACAAAGTCTCAAAATAATCTTTAAATAATCCAAGGTGTTAAAAGCAAATCAAACTTGTTTTCTTGATTGAAATTGTATTATAATTTTATTTGTTTGCCAGTTGTTGTGCTTACATATTTATAATTTTTTTTAAATCTAGATAAAGATTTTCTGTTATAACAGTGTTACCTATCTATATTTTGTCCCAAAATTTACATTACAAATTTACATTAATTCCCAATAATTCTATCCCAATTACCTAATAATAGTAAATATGTAGGTATTTTACCTAAATAAGGAACACAAACGCGTGTGTCCTTTCCTTGGCCACCTAGCACCTGTATCATTATTTTCTTCTGCCAGTGTAAATCAAAATATAATTAGGGTGTTTCGGCTTTATGGCATACAATAATTAATTTTCAACATGAAAGAACACTGTATACTTAATTGGTGCAGTGTGGAGCTTGTGTGGCCGACAAATTATAATTAGTTCTAGTGATTTATTGATGTTAATTTTGTTTGTGGCTATTTTTATAGCAGGTATTTGTCCTCATTTCAAAATTAGTATAGTACCTACCTACATTATTTTGTTTATTCTTAAAGTATTATACGCTCTCATAAATGATTGCCTTATCACTCATATTATAATAAAAGTGGTTCCCGGCAGAGTAGAATTTGGACCACCCCATCTCTTCCCATGTGGTGTCGTACAAGGCGACTAAGGGATAGGACTGTTTAACATCGGACAGATATATACAGCCCAGACTCAGCCTCAGATGCATGGCTCGAGTCAACAATAGAGCCCGAAATACGGCAATAGGCTCACCCCCTATTACGTGGGACCGAATACAAATATTGGTGAAATGTGGGTGATAATTCACCTCTGTCTAACCCTCCTGGGATAAAGGCGTGATTATATGTATGTATGTATGTATGTATAATAAAAGTATCAAGATGAGCAGAAAATTGTGTCATTTAATAAATTTCAACAATTTCCTTCTGCAATGTGGTGTACTTACCGTTTATCGAATTACCGTTGGGTGATACAATTCTTTACAGAAAGTATCATCAATTGTACATTACTCTGTGCGTTATTAGATACCTTATTAATAACTGGCATTCAAATTTTAAATTTCAAATTCTTTATTTCGCAAAATAGTGCAACGTAATTATTTATTTTTGACGTCAAATTCTGCTTAAAACTTGGTAAGTTTACCACGGCGTCCTAGGCGCTAGTGGAGAAGAAACGGCGCAACAAATTCCTCTGTCATTTTCGAGATGTCAGCTTATAAATGAAGATACATAGGTAGTAATTTCTTAAGACTAAATATGGACCAATGTACCTTTTGTTTCGTGTCAAGATAATTAAAAGTATTTAAAAAAAACTTTATACTAAAATAATTAATCTAAGTTAAAAACTAAAATAATTGTAGAAAAAAAAAGTTTGCGTGCCTATACAATATTGTGCCATGGTTACAGCATTTTAGGAGGGGCCTGCGCCGTGCTCAAGCCAGAAATTTTTGTCTTTAAGGTAATCATCTGTTCTATGCATGTATAGTAGGTATACATAAGGTGATTTTCACAATATTTTAAATTTATTGTCAGGCATACTTACTAAGGACCGATTTAGGCAATTTACTATAAAAGCGTACCTATACCTTCTCCCCTAAAAGAATCACTAACTTGGCCAATCCGACACTTTTGTAAAATTGGATATATTTTTCTGACATAGGTACAATGTGTTCTCGAATATATATTGGCAAACTACAGTTAAAATATTCCCTAGGAGAATATCTCTTGCCTAAACATTAAATTTCCCACCTAATAACGTCTATGTCCCTTAATATTAGTAGGTATACCATAGGTACAACACTATAATCGCATACCAAACAAATTCCTGTGACGCTCCAATGCCTGCAATCTTCACTCATTCCCAATTTTGTTTGTAAAACACGAATGCGTCTTCCCCAAATGGTTGGTCGCGCCGCCCGTCGCCATGGTAGTTTTTGTAACATTCTAAATATAAATAGATATATGTCGGTACTTCTTATGCGTTGTTTTCTGAACATAAATCATGAACTCGTTACGATTTACGGCTTTGGTCGGATACCGATTGGAGATTTAATTTAAGGTTAGCCACACTGATAGGCTTTAGCGTGGATTTAGAGTGATATTGTATGTATGAGCAACGATAAATCTTAAGAAAACATTACAATCTTGAAAGGTTTAATTTAAAGTTTTAATTTTAGATATGAGATTTCATCAATATTGCGTAGACATGCATGTAGGTATGTTGATCTTCCCTACGCTATACCACAGAATAAATACCTAATGGTACTGGCGTAGCTATAGGTACCTAGTTAGTTATATTTATAAATTCCTCTTTATTTTAATGTAATTATTTAGGTATCCTCTCAAGTAAATAGGTAGGAATCTAGTAAAAAAATCTTAATCTGGCTTGATACCTCCTCAATCAATAAAGTGAAATTCAATTTTCATCGTAAAGTCGAATATTGAACATGTACCTACCTTTTTTTTTTTTTTTTACGTGCGCAAAATCCCCACGGATACCTCCCCACCGGAGCCGGTGGAGGAGGTTATGTCGGACTCGAACCGACTAAAACGCACGCCGCCTGTGGGTCGTTTCGGTTGCCGAAGGTGAGGTTGACAGGCATATCCCTCGCACCCCGGCCGACCCAGGGCCATCTCTCACGATCTGGCCCTCTTCTCGGGTGTGGGGACCACAGAGTCCCCAACTCGTCCCCGGAAACGGGGAGGCGCGCCACGCGCGCCGCCGCCGTGGCCTGCTTCTGCCAGGGTGACAGGCGGCTTCACCTGTCACCCCCAGGCCGGCGCTCATGGGGGGCGGAGGTCGTTCATCGACCTCCGACGCCCGAGTTGCCTTCGTGCGCGGGCAGCTTGTCTAGCGATCCTTCGTCGCTCCCGCTGCCGCTCTCGCCCCGCCTCCTCCTTCACGAGCATTACTTGCTCGCAGAAGGAGGCGCCGGCCGCCCACGCATCCGCGCAGCGAACCATCGCCGCGAGCAAGGTGGAGAGCGTGAGAACCCTCACTCCCAGGGCCGCCACAAGCTCCCGCCTCGGCGTCTCCCACGCCGGACACTCGGTGAGCGTGTGCGGACCTGAGTCCTCGCTCGCGTCGCAGTGATGGCACTCGGACGTTGGCTCTTTCTGCATCCGACGCAGATACTTTCCGAAGCATCCGTGCTCGGTGATCATCTGCGTCAGACGGTACGAGAGGCTGCCGTGTGGCCTCTCTAGCCACTCCCCCATGATGGGTCTTACCGCCGTTACTACGGCGTGCCCTGCGCTTGGTTGCCCAAGTCGTCTCTCCCATTCCGCCACCATTTCCCTGTGGAGCCGGGATCTCACGGCCCGAATTTCTTCGGGCTCGGGATCGTGACCCCGCTCCCGCGCCGCCCTTCGGAACCGGTATAGCGCCGAAAGGCATCTCGCTTCCAGGATCCATGGTGGGGATCCGGCGAGGAGACTCGCCGCGTTGAAGGATATCGTGCGGTACCCCCTTATGATGCGGCACGCCAACTTCCGCTGCGGACGCTGCAGCAGGAGCATGTGCCGATCACTCAGGGTGTCCGCCCACACGGGACACCCGTACAGGGCCATGGACCGCACGACACCCGCGTAGAGTCTCCTGCAGGAGTCCTCCGGGCCCCTCAGGTTGGGCAGTAGCCGCGCCAGAGCGTTGGCTGTGCCCGCCAATTTGGGGCCCAGACTTCGGAAGTGCTTCCCGAAGTCCCACCGGCCGTCGAGCACGAGCCCCAGATATTTCATCTGGGGTTTGATGCCGATGAGAGTGCCTCCCACTGTCAGACTGGAACCAGGTGGTGGCGTGCGCCGAGGTCCATGAAAGAACATGGCCTCGGATTTATGCAAAGCCACCTCAAGGCCCAGCCGCCGGATCCGTTCCACGACTTGAGCAACCGCGGTCGTGGCCCTCAGGATCGCTTCGCGGTGTGTAGCCCCGCTCGCCGTCACTAGCGTGTCGTCCGCATAGCACGTGACGGCGGCGCCGTCCGCAAGCTCACCGCGAAGCACCCAGTCGTATCCAATGTTCCACAGTAGCGGCCCGAGAACCGATCCCTGTGGAACACCGCACGACATCTCACGCCGACCGACGCCGGTCGCACTTGGGTAGATGACGGCTCTCTCCGTCAGGTACGCCCCGACTATGCGGCGGAGGTAGAGAGGCACACCGTGGTACACGAGTGCCTCTCTGATGCAACTCCAGGGCAAGGTGTTGAACGCGTTGGAGATGTCCAAGGACACCGCCAACGTCACCTCGCCCCGGGCAACTGCCTCCTCCGCCAAAGTCCTCACGCGCATGATGGCATCCACGGTGGACCGCCACCGGCGGAAGCCATATTGGGCATCCGCCAGGTCCGGCCCCCTACCAGAGAGGTGCTCGACGAGGCGCTTCGCAATAACTCTTTCAAAGAGCTTGCCCACCTCGTCGAGCAACACAATGGGCCGGTAGCCGGACGGTTCGTCCGCCGGGCGACCCTCCTTTCGGATGAGGACCAGTTTCCCCGTCTTCCACATCTTCGGAAACTGGCCCCGCTCCAAGCATGCGCTGAGGAACCCTCTAAGTCGGGGTTCGAGACCGTCTTCTCCCAGAGCTAGGACCCACGCGCGGCCTGGAATGCCGTCGGGTCCCGGGGCGGTGCTCTTCTTGGCTCTAAGCCTTCGCACCGCCAGCTCCAGTTCTACCCAAGTGACCTCGGGGACTTCGTCGTCAACTACCACACTGGGCGCCACAGGCGACCGAGGTGGCGGAGTCATCTGCGGCGGAACGTGTTCCGCTCGCGCCGGGAACAGGGACTCGACCACTCCACCGAGCAGAGCTGGCTGGAGAACCCGTGTCAACGGCGGGGCCCGGGGGCGCAGCTTTCCTCTTACCATAAGGTAAGGCCGCCCCCATGGGTCCCGCTCCAGCGTCTCCATGAGCTCCTTATAAGCCGCGGCTTTCGCCCGCTTAATCTCCGCTCGGAGGGCATCTCTGGCCTCCCTGTATCCCACATGAAGCTCCGCCACTCGGGGCTCCGTATCTGCGGTTCGGCTACGCCTCCTACGGAGTCTGGTCCACCGGCGGTGCGCGATCACGCAGGCTTGCCGTAGCCTCGCGATCTCCGCAGACCACCAGTAGACCCGACGCCTCGGACTGTAGGGTGGTGCCCTAGGCATACCCGCATCGCAGACACGAGTCATGGCCTCCCGGAACCACACCGCCTCATCGTCGATATCGACAGGCCTGTCCGGCGCAATGGCCCAGGCCTGTACGATGGCGGCCTCCAGGAGGACCTCCCGATTCAGTCTCCCAAGCACCCAGCGTGGCTCGCGTGGGGCCGGTATGACCGGCGCATCACCCGCGGGGGGGGAGACATCAAACCGAACGTATCGGTGATCCGCCAGTGTCTCCACCCCCACAACAACACGCCAGTCCCGCACACGGTGCGACAGCGAAGCGCCTGCGAACGATAGGTCGATAATCGAACTGCGCTCCGCGGTCACGAACGTGGCTTCGGCCCCGCGATTCTGGAGAACTAGACCGTGATTAGCAGCCCAGCTCTCCAGAGCCCTACCTCGTGGGTTCGTGTGCCGGGACCCCCAGGTCACTGACCAGGCGTTGAAGTCCCCGAGCACAAGAACCGGATGAGGATGACAGGCGTTGACGACGTCGGTCAGTCGCTCCAGCGACTGCCGGTACTCCCCTATGCGTCGGTGTAGGCTCGGCGTGAAATAGACGGCCACGACCGCAATCTCCCCCACACGCGCCGCTACGATGCCATGCTCCCTTGCCACGACAACAGGGGGGGGGGCACCCATAGCGGCGTTATACACCAGTGCCGCCGACCCGCCCAGGTCGACCACCCAGGCAGGCCCCAGGTGCCGGTGGGTGTACGGATCGGCGACAGCGGCGACGTGTACGGACCACTGTGCCATGCTCTGGAGCAGAAGACCCTGAGCATCGGCACCGTGGCCCACGTTCGCCTGCAGGATGCGGAGCTGAGGATCCATTATGGAACCATCTCCGCATCCCGCCGCGAACTTTGGGTGGAGCTCCCGCCTTGCGGCTTCGGCTCCCCCCCGGTGCAGGCCTTGCTACCAACCCTATGGTCGGCCGGTTTGCCCCCCGCTGCACACCTGAAGCAGTGCAGCGGAGCTTCGCAACCACCGGCCGTATGACCGGGTTGGCCGCAGCGGAAGCAGCGGTCACCGACCGTCACCGCCGCCGTGCACTGCACCCCCACGTGGCCGACCGACAGGCACCTAAAACACCTAGTCGGTCGAGCCTGCAGGAGCCGGACCTGCACCCGCACCACGCCTCCCACGGCGAGGAACCCTCGGTCGGCAGCCTTTTTGGCTGCTGCGATGGGGCAGCCGACAACTGCCGCCCCCAGTCCGCGGCGGCCGAAGCGGATTGCTCCGACCTTCACCGCCTCTAGGGGGCAGCCCCCGGCCTCCGCCACGGTGAGGCGGATTTGCTCCGCCGTGATGGAGTCGTCCAGGTCCGAAATGCGCATTTCTGCGCACTTGTTGGGCCTGGACACCCGGACGTCGGCTGCGTCCAGCGTTTCCCGAAGCCTAGCCGCTAGGGCATCGGCCTGGGGACCGCTTGACGCGCCGGGGATCTCGAATAACCGAGCACCCGTCCGAGTGGGTTTCACCCGGATGGGGCCCGGCATATCGAGTGCCCTCATGTCGACGCAGGCTCTCGCCTGCGTGACAATTTGGGCGTACTGCACGCCCCTATCCGCCGCCTCCGCCGTCATCGTAAGGACGACGGCGGTTGAGCGGGGGACGCGCAGCCTCCCCGGCACTCCCCTCGCAGCAGCCTCGGCCCTCCTGGCCTTTTTGGCTGCCTTTCGGTTCGCCTTGCGCCGCTTTTTGGAGGCGCCGGCAACCTCCCAGCCCCCCTCCGGCGAGGAGCTCGTGGCGGCTATACCCGCCGAAGTTCGGGCCAGAGCTGGGGCCGGGGCTAGGGCTGGGGACTTCTTCCCCTTGCCCTTCCCCTTCCCCCTTCCCCTGGGCCGGGCAACTTGCGCATCCTGGGGGGGGCTCCCAGCCCCCGCAGCGAGAGCCGCCCGAGCGGGTGGAGCGGCAGGGGCGGCAAACGCAGCGGACGGGCTGCTGGCCGACCCCTGCGGGGACCCCGCCACTACCGGACAGGTGGGGCCCCTCTTAACCGCCCCGGCATATCCGGCCGGAGCCGCCAGGGGCGGTCGGCGGCTGGAGTCCATTATGGACTCCAGCCAGCTCCGGGTGCGCTCCTCCTGCGCCACCCGCCACGCCCGCTGCTCCGCCAGCGCCTCCTCCTGGCGCTTCTCCATGGCAGCTATTGCCGCCATGCAGAGCGCCAACGGGTCCGCAGGCCGAGCCGGCCGCAGCACCGGCGACTCCTGCCGAGCTGGTCGGGCCGGCGACTTCGGCGGCTCCAGCCGCGGCGACTCCGACGGCGCTAGAGGCTCCGGCCGCAGCGGTGACCTCGACCGCACGGGCAACAGCGGCCGCGCCGGCCGTCCCGACGGCGTCGGCTGCAACAGCGGCTCCGGCCGCAGTGGCGACCTCGATCGCACGGGCAACAGTGGATGCGCCGGCGGCGTCGGCTGCGCCACCAGTCGCCGCCGCGCCGACCGCGTAACGCGCTCCGCCGGCAGCCCAGCGACGACCGCTTGGAGGCTCGCCAGATCGGCCGCCATCCTCCCCATCTCCTTGCGGTAATCGGCCGCCATCCGCTCATTGCTCTCCAGGAGCTCCAGGTGCCTCCTGCCCAAATGAGCCCTGTCGAGCTGCAACTCGGCTAACTCCGCCTTCAGGAGGTCGAACAGCTCGACAAGCCGCGTCGTCGCCTGCGTGACCCGGTGCTCCTCCGGCGTCGGAGAATCGGTGCGGGCCCCGGCCCAACCTTCTAGGGCTTCTATCACCTCCTTGGATATACTGTCGGCGCGAGGCAAGGGTAAGGACGCCGCCGAGGTGGAGGAACTCGGCGGCGCTTCCACATCCTCCGGGGCCCTGAGGCTATCACCACGCTGCAGCTGCGTGCGGCTGACCGCTAGCAGCTTCGGCGGTGGTGGATGCAGCGTCTCGTCACCGTCGTGACTGCTGCTGGTGGAAGAGGAGTCGGTCAAGGTGAGCTCCAAGTCCGACTCCGTCTTCTGTGGTGGAGGGGAAGGAGGAGGAAGAGACTTCTTCCTGAATCTCCTCTTCCGCCGTACAGATTTCCGGGTCTGTAGGCCCACCGGGCTGTTCGCCCTACTCCTCTCCGTGGCGGTGTCGAATTCCTCCGACACCGCGGTTTGGGACGCGACCTCCGCGTCGTGGTGCTGCGCGACCTCCGCGCAGACTGTTCTGCTTGGTTTGGGTTTTAATGTCAATAATGAATTTTCCATGTAAATCCCACGAGTAGAACCGATAAAATTACACTCCCCGGGTGACGGCCATTCCGGGAAGCGGGGTACATACTACGGAGGTCCCCTGGTATCCGTAGGTTTTAAGCGACTTCGCTGTCGGGTTTTTTTCAGACTTTTCCTTGTCGCGGGCCGGCCAATTAAGGCAAGCCCCGCGGCCTTCAGAATATCGGCTTCCCAAGTGTGGCTAGCACTCAGGTCGTTGTCGATATCCTGGAGGTTACGCGACGCGGGAGAGCAGCCAACTCTCCCAGCACCGACGGTGGCACGAATGCCTGCCAGCCTCTGCGCGAGCAGTAGGCCGGCCCGTCCCTGGATCCCATGGATCCTTGTGTCGCCCCCATGTCCCCTCTGAAAGCAGAGGGATACCGGGAGCGACAGGCTAGCCCTAAAAAGGGCTGTTTGGGATGGAAGGGATTCTACGAATCCCTTCCCGCGGGCCTTGCAGGTCCGCCATACCACGACCCCCTCAGGGTCAGCTAGCCCTAAAAAGGGCTTGTCGGGTTATTGGTCGACGGCTAGCAGAGCTCCTTCTCCTTGGAGTCAGAGTCTACTAACCGTCGTCCAGGGTGCACCAGCCTCCCCGCTTCCGTTCCCCAGGACCGCGGTCCAGAGGGAAAAGAAACAGGTAAGCCAACGTGGAGGTTACCCAACCCGCACCCCAACATGTACCTACCTAACAAATCCCATGAATCTAACCCACGGTCCACGGCCTACAAACTAACTCAAGTCAAAACTAAGAGTTCTGTTTATACAGGTCTATATAAACTGCATCATCCCTATGCGCATGCATCAATGCTAGTTGAATTTAGTTCAAATTGAAACTGAAATCTCAGCAATTAAAACTACTTAAGTATATCTTGGATTTTCACACATCTAACGCACATTTTTTTATCCAAACATTCGTAATAATTAATGCCCACTTGAGCCACAAAATGTAGTTTTCACGACATAAAATCATGTGTAAATTGACATTTATGGCCTTCGGAGGTGACACATGGACGACTTACTACCTGTTAAGAAATTAGGGACAGAAATAGATGCATTAAAATGCCATTTCATTTAAAAAAATGCAAATACCTACACATAAATTATTGCTCTGGTTTTAGGTCACATTTTGAGATATTCTGTATTTATTTCGAATTTTATAATTTATTTACTTCAAAATACATAGTTTTATCATTGAAAGAGTTACTGAAATAATAGTAAACTGGTATAATAATCAAAACTATCATCATCATCGTCTTAACTACAACACTACAATATCACACCAACCATTAGTCATTAACCTAATGAATTTAGGTCATATATCCGACAGTCCTGTTCCATGGGTGTATAGGATCCCACCGAGACCCTCGAGGCCAACCCAACCTCACCTGCAAGCCGGTATATCTACCGATTAACGGAAGATGCCCTGGCGCAGGCTTTCCTCTCGTTAAGTCTCGTCGATCAGATGATAGTCGCATAAGTCAAATCTAAAGGGAGAGAAGAGGTAAGTAGACCTCAGACTCCGAGTTGAAATCCTCGGAAACGACAGGGAATGACGCTAAGATCATGACGATCCTACAGTCTATTCTTAATTATAAAAAAATAGAAATAAGTCATAAAATATCAAATTTTATTCAGCAACAATTTGACATGTTCTAAAATTTTAAATACATGACTTTATTTTAATTTAAGATGACTGTTCGCGTTAACTGCACGTGTCAAGTAACTTTCACCGCTTTACTCGTGCAATAAAACCCCAACCTAATCGCTTTCAAGGGCTTTAAGCGGCCATGACCCGTCCTGAGTGACGAGAGGAGGATATAACTGTAAACACACTTAGCTTACGCTGTGTCTGAGACTTACGTCTACTGGGACTTAGCAAGAGATTTAGTCGTAGAGGGTTTCTATCGACATCCTTTGAGTAGCAAATCAATAATATTAGAAGGTTTTAAAACCAGTAAGTTACTTTTGCCTACCTATTTGAGTAGAAAGAGTTTATCCTATTTTCTAAATAAACAAACATGTCTTTTGAAAAGTGTTTGCGGTTACTTTAAGCATTTGACTATTCAAAAGTTGTTCATATTTATTCTTATGTTTATTTTTTCAATGGTATTTATTTCAAACGAGCTATTCGCCCCTGCGTCACTTTTTAATTCATGTAGGTTTCCTTTATGAACATACATATTTCTGTTGGTTACAGTAATCTTTTATCTACGTGGGTATGTGTTAGAGTAGGTATACTAATAGGTGTCTCTTTTAACCTGCGTATAATCGTGTAAATAACTCTATTATTTACTCTTCATTCATATTTAAGATACCTATATTAAATAGCTGGGTAGGATTTTATAGAAATGCCCTAGTTACGACAGCAAATATCTATAAATTGTTCATTTATAAAATTCAAATAATTACGTAATAAAACCCAATGCATGTCAATTACGAAGATATGATAATTTATTTCAATCAAGAAACGCCAATAAATTATATTCTGTGTAAATAAAAACACGAAACGGATGATACCAATTATATAATCAAATTGACAAATGGGAGATTTTAATTTATAGCTGAAGCCTTAACGATTTAAAAATGGTTAACTAGTTAAATGGTACTATTAATTAGTACAGGTATATATAGTTTTGACCAGTAGGTAGATACTCGCTGAGTAAAATTTGTAACCCGTGAACCTTATATTTGTTTGTCCATAACAACAACTTTACCAATTATATACCTCTATCTAGCACCAAAAATCTCAATTTATGAACAAAATATACTCTCTGGCTTATTATATCTGACGTTCTAGCTTTGTAATGCGTGACTACAAAATTTTAATTAAATGCAAGTGAAAACGTGTTTAGTATAGGGTTAATCCACATTTTGACTTACGCTCATTGAGTTAGGACTAGAAAAGATTAACATTATTATTTATGTAATTTTTCTTGCATGCATAGAAAGGAATTAGTAAACTGCTTAACCTTGCGATGTCACAAGTGCAAGTTTTGTAGCGTGTGCTAATGATGTTTCTACCTCAAGACTCGCGATAGAATGCGTAAGTATAAATCCACATATATGGATAACAAGGGTTTATTCATCTTTCTCTATCACTTGAATCTAATGAACCGATATCTTGAGTTCAATGTACGGTTAAGATAAAGTACTTAATAAGAAAGCCATCTCAAGACAGGTGTCGGTTGATTCTATCAAAAAACAGGTTGTAGTTACTCCTACAATTTACATAATTATATTATACAGATGCTGCATCTAAATGGAACATATCTATGGGTGGTTCATATTGAACCTGTACAGTCAGCCGCGAGCTTAAAAAGTAAGTTGTGTACTTGACAATCATCGATTAAGGCTCAGTCTAGAACTGAAAAAAATATATGAAAAGCAACTAAAATCTATAATTTTTCTATTATAGATAACCTATCTATAAATTAACTGAACGCAATATCTTTGAGAAATGTCTGAATAACTATTTATCGTAATATAATATATTAATGACTATTTAGTGAAATACCTATATATGTAGATAGCAAAATATATGCAAAAATATAAGCCTACTTAGACATAATATGTAAGCCGACGGCAGTACTTTATTAGGGTCAATTACATTAACTATTCATAGAATTACACTCTAAAGAGCTGCCACTTACAGGGCCCCACTATAAATGTACAACAACAATTGTAAACAAAACTACTTTGACAGTAGTAAGGCTTTATACTAAACTATATGACGCCTAATAAACTGACATGATTAATCTAATTTGCATATTCATTATTTTAAATTAAATTTATGTGTACCTACTTGCGAATAGCTGCAATATTTTTAATATTATAACACTCATTTTTCATCATAATTATAATATTAAGAAAAAGACTATATTTTATTAAAAATTAGGTATATTATTTATTTGTTAGCATTTTAAGAGATAGAAGTCATCTATTAAAATACTGACTGTACATTCTAGTTTTATTAAAGCAAAACTATATATGGTGTTGCGCGTGTCACAATCTTTACATTTTTCTCTTATATCGACGAGTGTGGGAAGGTAAAGCTCTTAGAATATTCCAAACCAAATTTATACAACGATCAGCATTGAAACCCGATAATCTCCATGTCTTCCGACAATTTGCTCGAAATCAACTTACAAAATACGTAAGTTATTATCTGATTCGTGTTTGGGCGAAGTTACTTGGTGGTACATTAGTTTTCAGAGCTCAAATCAGTTTGAACTTTATGTGAGGGTGTTAAGGTCGATATTTGTGGTTGGGCTCCTGATAAGGGTGGGATAATGGGGTCATATGACCGAACCGAGGTGTAACTCTGGATATACGCACATACACGCAGAGGCGTGTACCCAAAGTGTTAGAATATTGGCATCTTGTATTTGTCAAATAACCGTACACTGCTACCTACAATTATTTTTATATTACGGACATTTTTTTCTTTTAATGAATTTTAAAAAATAATGTAGGTGGTAAAAAAGAGTAGTAGAATTATTCTTAGGTTTGCACCAAGAGCAACTAAGTCCAAGTCAGCCGGCTTGCCTACTGATTCGCGGACAAAACTAGCCCAAACAGCAGTCGCTCACATAAAATCCATGAAAAAGCAAACGAACGTTCTTCCACTACGCCACAGAGGCCAAAAATATGTCAAATGAAAGGGCATTGATAGCTCCCAAGTAAAAGACTCTGATGCGTACCTACATAATAAGTAGATTTTAAAAACATGATCATAGAGACATAGGTAGATACTTACCTATGAAATAATTCGAAAATTCATTTAAAAGAAATGTATCTCGCAAAATAATTACCTACACAAAAATATTACGCTATAAAGAAGCAGTGTACACCTACTCCGTCGCATATTGGCTGGTCCGTCATTACGGTCCGGATCGGTCTATCCTCAACATAGTCGGTCCATTACATCGGCTGTAAGCCGGTTGGCCGGACCGACCCGATCGGCTAATGACGCCCTAAGAATTTTGTGACGCATCTCTATACAGCCATAACTCAAAGAGTATAACATTACGTAAGCTGAATTAACATAACTGTGAGAGGAGACTATCTATTTATATCTCTATTTCATTCGCCGGTGGGATATTCAGAGATAGGTAGAGTACCTATATTCATGGAATGCGGTTGTGCGACGCTGTCACTGTATAAAATCGATAAGTTATTTTAGTTATGTAGGCAGCGTTTTGTAATAGGCGGGATCAAGTAATCTTGGTTTAGATACTTACCTATACAGTCGAGCTTTGCGTTATGAAGTTAGATCTATTTTGAAATCATTTTTTGTGATGTTGATACCAGAAATGTAAGGTAAGCGAGTACCGTTGGCCTATGAATATTAAAAGGTAGCTACATATAAATTGTTAGAAGGGGATTCTTAATTAAGAGGATGGGTAGAAAAGGAAAACTAATGCCAACCTGTAAGAGATGCAATACACTGCTACTTCTTCTTTCAGAGACACTCAATCAGTCAATCAATCAATTTGTCCACGGCAGTCCACTGCTGGACATGGACCTCTAATAAATGACCTTTACACTAAAATAGGTACTTCAATAAATCAATACCAATTATCTTCGAAGGTTTATATGCCTTCGTTTCAATATTTTTGCTGGTGATCGTGGCGAAATTGAATTAGATATCTACTTTTTTGGCTGACTAGGTATTACGTCTTAGGTTGACCCGCCCCTACAGTACGGTTGCAAACTTGACTAAATATACCCTCCTACAAAAATCGAGTTTTTTTTATACAACTAAGGTGGCGGCAGACAAGGACACGGGCCACCTGGTGGAAAGTGGTTACCATGACCTATGAACGTGTGTAACACAAGTGGAGTCACATCCATGCTGCTGACCCTGTAAGAACAGAGATTTTGTGCCGTCAGTGTAGAGGATAAAGCAGGACAAGCCTTTGGTCATCCCACTGACAGCACAAAAACTCTCCAGTGAGCTCTGGCTACCCTACTCACCGCCGGGAACACAACACGAAGTTATTATAACCGCGGTATTCTGTAGGGCAAAGGTAGGTACTTCCCCAGTCGGACTGCTTAATCGGGCGGAAATACCGCCGTGTCCTATCTCCTCAAAATTTCACAATTCACCTGGTTACAAGGAAAAATAAAGTCAGCCTATAGTACAATTTCAACTTTAATAAAAAGGTTACGAGTGCCAATAATAGTAAATAATAGAGCCATAATTTTTTTACATTATCTTATGATGTTAATTCACAAAAATTATTCCCTTAGCTTTACGTAAATTTTATTAAAATGTTAATGCATGTTTTTGAATAAATATTTCCATAAACATTTTATCCCCTCTTTCCCCTTTAACGGCCGCACCGTAAGAGGGTAGTTGGTATTTTCTGTTTTCAAGGCTCGCGTATAAACAGGCACTATTCTCAAAATGAACGCCTTTTCTACTCGAGTTTTGTGCCAAACAATATTCTTGAAACTTTATAGTAGATACCTTATTTGGTTGGTTTATATTTCCGCATACTGTTAAATGCAGCTAAAATTTTTCGTATACTACGCTATGGAATATCTTACTGAATTAATGATGACGTTGGCTATAAAAATATTTTAAAGTAATACTAAAAAAAGAAAAAAAATAGTTCACTGTCCAAAGTTATATCTAACAAAATTAATTGTAAAATCATGCCATTAATTACTTAATACAGTGTGGGTGCACGTTTTTAGATAAATAGAAATCATATTCAGAAACTAAATACTAAAACTTTATCTATGATGAAGACGTAACATTTACTGCCTAATTATACTTTCTAATAAGCTTTATTAGTGGTATCATTTACATATTCCCTTAGAAGGAATATGTAAATGATACCACTAATATACTTACTAATACGGGTCCATAACTGGATTTTTTTTCAAGATTAAAGAAAGTCATTAAGTCGTAATTTCATTAAATGACCAAATATTAAGATTGTAGGTGAGTTCAGTCTATAAAATCATGGATCCGGAAGTTTGAAACGATGTGGGTGGCCCCCCGATGTAACTTAAGTGGTTCCGTTTTATTAATATATGTACCGCCTTCCTCCCACTCTAGATTTGTAGTGTACAGTTCGCTCTGAGAAAAAACGGAACTATAAATTATTATAGGTGTAATAATAGCGTTAGAATAGGTTTTATAATTTTATCTAGGTATGTAGGTACCTATTCGATGAATTGGACTGGATTCTTAGTAAGTAACGTTTTGAAGGACAATTTAATTTTGTGTTTTAAGACCACTTAAATGGCAAACAAGTCTAGATCTACCATGGAATTGGTTACGGACGTGTGCCGCAAAAAGGTCGTTATATTCGTGCTACAGATCTTTTAAGATTCCGTTCTAATGCCCTGAAGAGTCTTGCAATGTGTAATGAAATCGAGTTATTCTATCAATCATCAGCCTACGAACTATTTACATGTTAATTTACTTATTAATAAAATTTTACATGACTTCTGGTCATGAGAATAGACCACTGCATCACCTACGATTGGTTGTACCTAGATCTTTCATCGGTCAATTAGTGGGGATCGTAGAGCAAACACATCGTAAATTAGTTCACACAAACATAGTTAACGAGAGGCGGTAAACAATTCCGAGTGTCAAGAGCTTGTACCCAATAAGGGACGAACGGACCGATGTCACGATTGTTTGGCAGACTCTATTGCGTGTTGTCGTGTTTGTTTAGCTACGTGACAATTCGCACTCTTATCGAACGAGTAGATTGCTATTTATTTAGTTTGTCTTAGCGTAATAATCACGAGAAAAGTTCATTTAATAACTACATTAGTGACAGTTGCATTGCGTAAAATATTTTAGAAATTCTTAAGCGCGACAAGCACTTAAAAATTTCTAAAATATTTTATTAGATTTTCGAATCATCACTCTATTTGGTTTTTACGTAGGATTCAACTTAAGCTTTAATCCAATAGAATCCGTTTAAAGTGAGTGTTATTGTACATATAGACTTTAAAAAAGATAGATTTACCTACTTTGTGAATTACGTCCCTTTCTCAGGACAAAATAATATTTTAACCACTTTTTCACAATTCAGAATTTTATCTCTTAGATCGACACGAATGTCGAACATTTAATAGTAAAACTGACACAATCATACTTAATTAGGCAAATTGTAACTTTCACCGCAAACCGAATGTATTTTCACCAGTTTTAGTACCAAAGCAATCTTCAATAACAGCGTTGGAGTGTCCAATCTCTATATTGGCTTAAACAAAGCATCCACATTCATCTATTCTTCAGAAGTTTCTAGACGCATCATCGTGTTTGTTCAAAAGCGACTGCACAAAGTACCTCAACTTCAATTTCTAAACCATTTTAGTAAGAGCTTCAAATCTGAATACCTTGCCGTCTGAGCGCTATTTTTGAAAAGCCAAGTGTAGAGGCGGGGTGGATCCTGTCAGACTGGATTTGTATCTTCAAGAATATCAGTTGGACAAACACACGGGAGGGGGTGTTGTGCGAGTAGTGGGGGCGGGGGTGGTGTTTACTACGCTCCGGGGAGGTGAGCGAAGAAATGAAATTGGCAGATATTTCGGTGATGTGACACACACGTGTAGGTAAGCTTGGCTAGCAATGAAAGTTTTGCGAGGTTTTTCCACTTTCTACACGAGCAGAATAAAGTAAAAGAAGGCGGAATGTATTTAGGTACCCTTTATACATACGTAAGGAATGAGAACCCTTCCGTTATATCCTCCAGTAGAAAATATATTGCCTGTTTTCTGAGCTCGCTTACCCGCACAAAATATTGGCGTGCAGTAAAGAACTAACAAAATAAATAAGGCAAAATAATATCAGAAAAAGGTTTCGCTACAGTTATCAATGTTGTAGGGCGTAGTGAGACAGTTGGTATTTTCTCTAAACGTCTAACCGAGAACTGAAAGTTAGTTAGATAATAATAATACCTAATTAATCATTTATTTAATTACTAATTTACTTTTTTTATCTGCTTTTTACCCGAATACGACGAAGTCAAAGGAAGGTTATAATATTGACAGGCTATGTATATAAGTATTATGTATTCATTTGTTCTCTCATATCTCCTTAACTACTTATTAGAACTGAATAAATGTGACACCCTCTTGCGGTCATAAAGTACCGTTACAAAAAAAATATTATAAAAGCAATAGTGTTGATGGAAGATTGTGTGGATGGGTGTTTGTTACCTACTCAATCATGCAAAAACGACTCATCAGATCTGGATGTAATTTGGTACAGACATAAATTAATAGTTCCGAATAGTACATGGGCTATACCTATACTTTTTATGCCAGGAATAGGTTTCTGCTTGGTCATTGTTATAACATTTTAATTATAAGATTTGACGTTCATACCTACAAAGGCAGAGTGACGCCTCTTTCCCATTTGGGATAGTCAGAGAAAACATTTTTCCATTTTTTACGATCCTGGCATACGCCAGATACAAGAGATTTTGCAAAAAATCCCTGATCCTCATCATCGTACAATTTCCCTACTACTAATGCATATTGAGGTCGCTCTTTGCCTACTCTGTGAGATAGAAAAGTTGCTAAGTATGTAAGTACCTAACTATCACCTAGATATTTCCTTACTTCTACTTTGTAATTATAATGCAATCACATTGTAACATTGTACCATGTAAATGTAAGTACTTGTAAACATCAATTATGTTGTTTTGCACAAAAATTTCAATGCCGTGTGTATTTTGCGATAGAAGCGAAACAAATAATGACTGTGTTTGTTGAAACCGCCATTACAGTGTTCTCAAACTTTAAGGATTCGTTCCATATAATATCGATAAAAAATATAGGTGTAGGTAGGTATGAGGGGACGAAACGACGAACGACTCTAGTAACAGGAGTAGGATGCTTATATTCACATTTTGGTATTCTTGTAGGTATTTATTTTGAATATAAATAACCTCTTGGTTACCGATAGGTATTCTTATATATTGACAAGATAACAGTACATAATGTAATTTATTTTATTTCATAATAAATAAACTTATGTGCCTACCTACCTATTGTGAATATCCACAATAGTTTGTAGATTATGTTTTATTCATAACGCATTTTTGTTGGTTTATGTCAACAAAATAAGTCTTTTGGGAAATGAAATTATGAGGTAACGTAGATTGGGATTTTCCGATTTAATTTTGAGAAATAAATTTAATTATTGTGCCGACATAATTATCAAGCCCGCGACACAATCTCTTTTGGCAGAATTTTCTATAGCCTGAACTATCAGCATCCGTTGCCTTATGGACAAGAATTTCAGCTATCTTGTACAGGGTTGGGTACCTTAGTTGGCATAGTATTCCCTCTAGAAGGGAACTGTCGCGGGTTCAAGACTTTTGTGATTTAAATTTAAAGCATAATTTTTTTTTTTTTTTTATACCACTTAGTTGGCAGACAAGCACACGGCCCACCTGATGGAAAGTGGTTACCGTGACCTATGGACGTCTGTAACACCAGAGGAGTCACAGTCGCACTGCCAACCCTGTAAGTACCTACAGAGTTTCTGTGCCGTCAGCAGAAGAAAAAGCAGGACAAGCCTTTAGTCTTCCCACTGACAGCACAAATTCTCCAGTGAGCTCTGGCTACCCTACTCACCGCTGGGAACACAACACGAAGTTATTATAACCGCGGTATTCTGTAGGGCGGAGGTACCTACTACCCCAGTCGGACTTCTCAATCGGGCGGAAATACCGCCGTGTCCTACCTCCTTAAAATTATGGTACCTCATCAGTTTCCGTAGCCTATAGAACGTCTTGTCGATCCTAAAGAAACCTCTTTATGAACATTTTGTTTTCTCAAGATGGACATAAAATAATTTTACCTCAGATATTTTTAGAATTTTCCTTTTTCTTCAGAATAAAACTCGCCACGTATTTTATCAGAAGCTAAACAAACAAGTTCGCTTGATGTTTTGTTCAGAACAATAAAGACATAAAGCCTGGCATAATAATAAAGAAACTTACCGAGTTTGTAGATATTGCTGAGATGAAGGAGTATAAATAAAATGCGGCTATACATCGCCGAATAGGAAGATATCTTACATTGATACTGCGATGTTGTGATGTAATTCGGGAGAATGAGATGGAAGGTAATATAATAATTCACAATTGTGATTAATAAAAGCATTTTAATAAATGAAACTCTGAAGATATTCGTATTGACACATAAATACCTCATATACATAATACATCTACCTACTTTATGCCTAAAACTATAATTATGAAACAAAATCTATAACTGCTTTAAAGTTGCTGGGTACTTTAGTGTATTTTAAATCTAAGTATAGCTTGTAAATTGGTTTCTAGAACATTGAATTAAATCACAGAACAAAATCACAACGATATGTACGATTTTACTATAATAATGCCTGGCCTATTCTGTACAATTCCCCACATACACTGTGCTAATAAGCTCTAACTTCAAATATTCAATATCAGCCCAGTGCAGTGACCAGAAATATGCCCGATAGACGGCAATATACTTACCTATTTGCACTCTTTTATCTATGTGAAACAATAAAATATAGGTACCTATCTGCTAAAATGTGGGTGTAAGTATAATGCAATACACCTTTACTTACCCCCCAGCAATATATGTATAGTCATTTGCATACCTATAGATCGCTCAGATCGCTCTCATCCTACTGTTTTAGAAATCGATAAAATCTCTTCATATATCTCTATTACACTTGTCTTACGTTTACGTATCCTGCAATTGTCGCAACCTCTCGTTAAAACCCCTACTCACGTTTCAAGTTTACTTCCAATAAAACGTGATAATTTATAGGTTCTCGACAGGTTCTCATGTGAACAAATAATAATTTGTCATTCTCAGCTTGACCGAAAAATATTACAAGCATAGTCGCGTAACAAAATTCATCTAATCATATATCCTATAAATTTGACAATTATGAGTGTCAAGATCATTGTTTTTTCATTCGTCTTTTAATACACAAGGCAGTAAGTAAATCCTGTGAGAAAATATTCTGACAATAAAAATCACGGCCTCTCTTTGTAGTGGCCTGTAGTTCTAATGGGTTTGTTTACAAACTGCATTGACAAGTAAAACTACACAACATAAAGAATGGAAATCCTTGGTAAGGCTTCAGTCATAAGCACTTACTGTGCATGTAAGACATATTTCAAACAGTCTCCTTGCAACAGTGTAGCTATCAAATTGAATGATGTACACTTGTACAGTAGGTAGGCTCATTTCCTTTTTGTTACTCTGAAATGATATTCATTTGCATAAATTTACCTAGCCATTGTTATTCCCAGTAAGGTTACCTTTCTCCTACAGGATATCGTATTCAAAGCATCAATAGCTCTTCTCTTTGTTTGTTTTGAGCCTCTTAATTTCTGTTATTTTTAAGTGCTTTATCTGCCTACATACCTAGGCTATCTATACCTATATCTAGGTACCTGGCAATAAGCTAGAGGTTATAAAAATTCATAGGTCTTGAATAGAATTTTGCCAGTGACTAATCCATTTTGTTACTACCAAGACAATATTATGTGAGGAATTTCGGAAATAATCTACACTTTTTTTAGTTTCTATGGTAAAACATTACGCACTGTACTATATGTATCTTAACATTTTCACTCTTATAAATATACCTATTGTATTCAAGATATGTTAATTTTATTCAAATTGGTAGTAACCTCCTTTCATTAGGAAATAGGTATAATTAAGAGAATTCGCAATCCCTTTGCCTTGCTTGTTATTACGCATGAGGAGAAATCGATCCCGTTAGTTTTATTACATCTTCCTTACAAGATATAGATGAGGGAACTTCCTCCAATACCAAAGAATAGGCAGTATCGGAAACGAGTTAAATAGCAGACCTCTTTTGTTTTGTTTTAAAGCCCCAAGGAAAATAACAAGACGGCAGAATATTGATGAGCTTCGGCTGTAGATTGGATTTCTACTCGCTTGATTTTATATTTATAAACATTTTGAGTTCTCTCAGCGGGAGTTTTCGTTTTCTGTCAGTTTACAAGACGAGAGTACTGCTCAACCCATTTTATTAGTCGATAGGAAATGACAAAATATTACTTTTACTTCATGTCGGTAATAGCTTATTTCGTCGCGTGGGATACGCTTTCAACGTAAACGAGAAAAATTGTGTCAAACATAATAACGTTTGATTTATGTATATAAATATATTTTACATTCATATTATATTTTGTTGCAGATCAATAACGTATAAAGGGCGGAGAACAAACTCTGTAAACGCTGGGAAAAAATCTCGAATAACATAAAAGAGAGATGGCCCAAATCTGAATTCATATCATGCCTTATCAGAATGTCTTCCGAACGGATAAGTTTGATCGCGTACGGGAAGAAAACGTGCATCTGTGGCCAAAAGATCTCATTTTCTTTACAGCTACAATTTCACCGGCATCCGAGCTTTACTGATAGGTTCTGGAAATATAGGGACTGATTAAAAAAATAAACTTTGTTATTTGTACAACCAAATATATTATTTACTGTAATAAAATATATTTACTGTTAATCGAGGAATATACCTATTTGTCGTAATAAGAAAAGAGATGGCTTAAAACACAATAGTCGCGTAGAATTTCGGACGGAACATCGACAAGTTAATGAAAGGCATTTGTATGTAACGGACTTGCGCAAGCTTCCTCTGGAGCCTGATAATGGGGTACATTGCGTGTTTTTATAGAGACTCCCTTGTGGCAGTCGCTATGCGGATAGCATTCAAGCACGTATTGTTAAGCAGAATCACGCTTACAAATAGATGGTGAAGTCATGATGGTTACTGGAAATGCATTATGTATAAGTAGGCAATTACATTCTTTCTACCCATCTATACCTATAGATAATAAGGAGATAAAAAATACATCAGTCTGTATTTTTACTCAGGGCAAATATTTGAATAATGAATAAATTTATTATAAAATATAGGATTAAGTGTGTTAGTGAGGTTAGCACGTATGCTGATACATAGTTTAGAAGTAGGTGTTTATCGATGTAGGTAGGTATAACCCATACAAGACAAGTCCTTAAAAAATTAAAATCCTGTTTTGTAGTTGCCTTTAAAATACAGAATTAACGCCGGTAACCATTCCGGTACAAACGGCCGGCCGTAGTATTCGTCCCGAGAGGTGGCCATTTGGCCTGCGTTCTCTCGGGTACTTCTCCGCCTCCGTTTCAAATAAACTGAGTACAGTTTTCAGCCAGAGTTGAGAACAGCATTTTAGCCGAGCGTCGTAAAGCGAAGGATCTTGAAACCCGTTACCACGCGACTCCCAGCGACATCTAAATTCAAATTTTTCTTCTCGACTCAGGCAAAACCTTACGACCCCTCTATCTGCATAAAACAAGATAAATTTCATTTTATATAGTTACGTTCACACTATTTTTATGCGGGTGACTGTAAATTGATTTATTTTCAGTAATTCCAGGTGCTTTTTTCAACTTTGTGAAAATATAGATATTTAAACTATCATGGTCACTGACATCAGTATCAGAATAAACGGGATATTTACCATGAAAAAGGATGAAGGAAACTCAAAATAATGAAACATGGTAAATATCCCGTTTATTCTGATACTGATTTGTGAAAATATTTATTTCATCAACGCACCTACCTATAAGTAACATAAAATAAGATGTGGTATTATATAAGACGGGAGCTCGAAAGGGAACCATTATCGTAACTAGTATGGCAGCGTTCACTGCGTAAATCCGATGTTACTGGCGTCCATAAGGCACACTATCCATTTACCCATCAGGTGGGCAACATGAGCCCTTTCTATCCCATAAAAATATCTTAAGAGCCATCTCGAAAGTACTCATATCAGTTGTTATTTACATTTTGGTATTCAGTATGCAACTAAACCACAGATAGCACTGCAATCAGGCGAATACTGAAGGCTGTCTACAATATATCTACGACTTACTTTAAAGTTGCCGACTAATTAAAACGTTACATTGTTTTTAAGCCGTCTGAAACATGCGACTGGATATTTTAATACAGAAGGCTAACGTATTAATTAATGTTGGAAATACTCGCGTCTGGCATGCACTCAACTCGATGGCTCGGAGTAGAAATACTTGATGTTTATTTTCTTTGTCCTGGCCAAAAGGTAATACGTCCATAAATAACTTCCAAGATACTCGGAAAACGAAGCCTGTATTGTGAGAAACAGTTACTTAATCTTTCAATTTAAAATCATGACCCGTTAACTCAGCGCGAGTGACATCAGCTGCAAGGCGACTACTAAATTATTTCAATGTTTATATTTATGTCCTCGATAAGCATCCGAGCAGACTAGGTATTTCTATCTTCACTACACTGTGGACGCTTCGAGATAATATAATAATTTGGCAGGCGTCATATAATTTCATGACGAAATCTCGTCTACTTTTTCTTGCGGCAAATCTCTAAAGTTTCCAACCTAAAGCATTGTGAATAGACCCGTAAAACAACGAACAACCATTCATTTAGGGATCTCCAAGTTACGTCAGCGGCTTATGAATAAAGAGGGGTCGGCTGCCGGAAAAATAGGGGGTTATTCAAAAGGAAAAGTTTTTTTGCGTAAAAAAAGACGACTAAGCGGTGGATTATCGTCCATTCGCTGACAAGAGTTTTGTGGAACTGGTGGCCGAGTTATACGAACAAGCTTTTTATTATCGCTTACTGGAAATGTTGGGGAAAATGTACGGATAAGAAAAACAATTATCACCACGCTCCTTTTGCTGTTTACTCTGTCTGTGATAACCCGCCTAAGCTTTGTCATGATGCAAATGTTAAACATGAACAATAGTCGTTTCCTGGCGACTTCAGACGCTCGTATATTTTTAGTTTTTTATGACAAGAAACATGTAACTGTTCAAAAATATTTCGTATAGTAACATTACTAAAGTTAAATAATATTTTAGCTGCGTCTCAATGCGATAAATAAGATGTTTCCGTCATATAAACGTTGAGTTCTCACGAAAGGTGTACGATTTGGGCGGATGACTTTATAATTATTTTCTACATGTGGGCCAACGATTCGTTCCGCGACATTAGCGATGGCCGGAGAGCCGGGGCTAAATCCTGGGCGAGTAACGAGATCTCCGGCTCAGCGTGAAATTGTGAAATTACCGGGACGGCTAAAGACGAACTACATTTCCAACTCATTAAGTAAAATTGTTTCTATCAAGATATTTTATGCTCATTATTTCAGAATTAGCTACTTAGATAAGAACAGAAAAATTCTATACAATTCTCAGTTAGAATTGAGGGTAGGAACCTTCCTAGCTTTCGGTTTCATTTGATCCAACTTACAATTTTTTTAATGAAATTGCTTAGAGAAGTAGGTATAGGTACCTATATTATTTTAGAGATCGTTGATGTACTTCACATCAACGATCCTTAGCGCAGTTGCATTTCTGAAAATATAGTGTGTCAGTAGGTACACTATCTCTTAAAAAGTACTAGTGATATTTATACACACTTACAGTTTAAAATAGATCAAAGAAAGGCCATAGTATTTCCTGAGTTCATAATTCCTTTCACCCTACATGATATCGCCACCAATATGATAACCTAGGTATTTATTTTAATCCAGTGCTAAGACTAGAGTTCAGGCTATAAACTAGACTAGACTATTATGGTGCTTACAAAGAGAAGCAGGTTACCGGTTTCAGCGAGCCGGTGCAATCGGCGCTTATTTAAACTTAGTAGTGTGTGTAAATGAGTTTCCACAGTGGACAGTCTTGTTGATTGCTGTTCGTTCTTAAATCTAAACCTAATATGTAGGTATATATTAATATTATGGTTCTGGAGTGTTTATTTGTTAGGTTGGACGCGCTAATCTCAGTACAAAAACAGTAGGTACCTATCTAGGTTT
This sequence comes from Eilema griseolum, assembly GCA_963662185.1. NCBI lineage: Eukaryota > Metazoa > Arthropoda > Insecta > Lepidoptera > Erebidae > Eilema > Eilema griseolum. The sequence goes on along the minus strand of OY759242.1, from coordinate 15,634,723 downwards.
TAATTGAAAAAATATTTTTGGTGTTAAAAAGTCTGTTTATCGAGGTAGGTTATAAGTTGAAATCAGTTGATTATCATAACAATAAACGGACAAACACAAAAATAATTATAAATTAAAACCTACTGTTTTGCACTGAGATTAGCGCGTCCAAATAACAAACTAACAGACTCTTCACCTCTATAATAATAATATAAGTATACATAGTAGGAATAAATTTCAAAAAGAACAGAAATCAGCAAAACTGTACCCCATGCAAACACACACCTTGTCACACGTAATTTAAAAAAAAGCAAGTGTCAAGTGTCGAAACTGGCAACCTGGTTCTTTATGTAAGCACCCTATAACACAAAGTATCTTATAACTCACCATCAGCTAGGTCTTACACATATTTTATCCATAGATTTAATTGAAATGACCTACTGCTGTTTATGAAATTCCTGCGAAGCTTCCGAGAATTCTACGTTATATCATTAGATATAATATACACTCATAGTCAGAGCAATAAACATGTGAACACATCAAATTAAACATGCCTACAATTACACAACTAAATGTGGAAGGGTCAATACAAACCGCACCGCACTGCAGAGCAATTTGTCGTGAAACTTTGGGAGCGTATTTTGTGTTTACGCGAGCGTTACGCGTTGTTCTCTGAAACTGTGAGATAATGCCTCCGCCCGGGACCTTCGTCAATGTGCTCGAAATTTTTGCCTACTGATAAAAGAATATGTCTTTATCTCAGGCCACAAGGTAGGTACTGTAAAGCTTAAGTAAACGTGGGCCAGGTGTTATACCTATAGGCAGGGATGTACAGGTACATATTAGAAACACATATTTTGTAAGATATTTTCCTTCTGCCTTTATAACAATGGTCCGTGAATATGACTTCATCTCGTCTGATGGAAAACTGTAGGTGAAGTTTTAGGAAAGCCAGGTATATACTATATATATATATATATATATAACTAGGAGATAGGACACGGCGGTATTTCCGCCCAATTGAGCAGTCCGACTGGGGAAGTATAGTACAGTAAAGTAAGTAGCATTTATAAGTAACTAACTTCATTAATTTGGTGATACTTTTTTATATTCACTAACTAGGCTTGATTTTAAATCCAGCGCTTTTAACAGAGAACCATGCCTTCCTACTATAATATTTAATGGGTGTATTAACTCAGAGACAGCGTTTAGCTACCTCACACTTAAGAGCTAAGTGATTTAATCAAGTTAAGGATACACTAGGGATGTATATTATGTATAACGTGCCTTAGATTAAGTATTCTGAACTCTATACTCACACTAAGATACTTTACGCTACACAGGTACAGTCGTCATCGGTGGTGTTGTAAGCTAACTCAATTTCAATGCTTAAGTACCGAAAAACTTACCTACTGAAAAATATTAAATTTGCCCTCTGATGATGCATCAATTATTTTAATTGAGTATAAGATGTAATGTAAAAATCGTTAGTAAATTTCTTAGTGTTCAGCAACTTCTGTAGGTGACTGCACATAGTCGTATTATTTTGAACTTACCAACATTTTTTTCGTGGAAACACCTTCATCCATCACCACAAGTTGGTTAACGGTGAATTGTAGGTATGTCGGCATCAGACTAGATGTTTTCCGTTTGGTGTTTCGTCATGGGTGTCTCTTGCAGGGTGTCCAGAGAAAGAAAATCCCCAATTAAAGAAGTCCTTGTAACATTTTTTTTACTTTTAAAAAACAAATAAAATAATCATGTGTAATCTCGCCTTTATCCCTGGACGGTTAGGCAAAGGTGAATTAACACCCACATTGAGAGATGGGGTGGTCCAAATTCTACTCTGCCAGAAACTAAATGTCGAAACAAATAATGTACCTAATTATTAGGTATGCTTATTGTTATATAGTGTAATTAAATTAAAAACATAACAAAATACTATTGTAAATTTTGACAAAAATACGTAAATATCTAGTTCAAGATCTCATAGGATAAAGTTTAACACCAACACATAACACTTGAAGTATTAGGACCACTTGACAATCCAGAAGATTTTCTATCTTACTTATTTTTGGCTAACATGATAACGACAGGAGTGATTTTTTATCTTTTTTATTACCAAAATTTAATAAAAAATAAAGTTCGAAACATTATATAATAGGCGCCACATAGAAATGGTTAATCTGAATGATAAAAGATAAAATCTGACTGTATGTAGATATATCTTACTCTACATATACCCTTACCTATTCAATTAGAAGGTTATGTTATGGTGGGTATCGCAGCGACGAGGCAAGCAATATTTTTTATTCATTTAGAACAATCCGACCCTGGCTCTGCATAATCAGAAAATTAAATCTGGGTGTAGGTACTCTGTGTCTGTTAGTTATGTCTATGCTTTAAGAACAGCAGTACCTACCTACACTGTTTTTTTTTTTGAGTTTTTATTTCTTAAAAGCATCAAAATTTGCATGCAAATACATTAAACCAGACCCTCAGAACCAAACCAACATGCTGCCTACCAGCTAGTAAACATATAGGTACTAATTGCTATATATTGATTAACGAAGGAAGCTCTACACAGGCTTTCCTCTCGGGGTTGGGAGGTCAGACGACAGTTGTTCCCTCAAAAGTCAACATAAACATAAACCATACTTAGCAAAATTAGGGGAGTGGACCCGGGCTCCACAGTTCAAACTTTGAATGTCACCGGAACCAGGATGATAAGGTAGCTAATTAGCATACCCTATCCCTATCTGCCTATCAGCATCTAAGTCTAGGTATAACTTGTTTTGTACCTGTGTGAATATACCTACCTACGCAGGCAAAAAATAAAAAGACACTGGATCATTATACGGCCCGTCCAATTTAACATAAGCTTCAACATTTTACGAAGCTATTTTATACCGGATAATATCAAAGCTTTTCAGCAGACAGAGAGGGCCTTATCAAAATTCAATATCTTTATTTTGTGTTGGAAAAGGACGGTGCACCCAGCTCGACTAATCTCAATGGAACAATGTTGCGACTCAATCCAAAACAATTTAGTACTAGACGTAACAACTCGCAACTCAGCTTAACAAATATAAACTTTATAACGACTGCATAAAGTTTAATCTCGTGTGTATTTTATTATTGTTGTGTCACTTCGTCGGAAATATAAAGATCTCATTTTGTGTAAGCTCATCCTTACAATGTAAGCGTTGGAGACAAGTCAAAACGAGGCGGACCGAACTGTTGTTCGCATATCTTGCCAAGTATACAAAGTTATTCTGCTAATTGCGGATAAGTATAATGAGTTTAATTTAATCATCATTTCAAAAGACCCCTCTTGGGTGACCTACCGCAGCGTCCAACGAAGCCAACAAGAAATATGTATTACTCGTATGCAAACGAGAATTAGCAAAATGTAAATGAGTAATTACTTTGCATAAATATGTAACGCTTTTTCTACCTATGCTTATACGCCTTATAAATTTTATATCATACTAGATAATTAACTAAATTAGGTGCATGGTTCCTATCACTACACAAGTTATAATTTTAAGAACTTAATAGATATGATATTTTTTAATACCTGTGTATGTATGAATACAACAAATACCTAGTTAAAATAAAGCTACAACACCGTATATTTTGATCTTAATGTCTACGTCTAACTTTTTAGGAACATGCCTACTATAGTAAATAAGTACTTGAGTACTTATAGTACCTAAGTTGTTTAGTTAGATTTATCTAATTTTGGTAAAGAACCAGTCTGACATCTCGACATTGACATTGACAATACCCTCTGCCTTTGATTATATAATCAAAGACCCTCTGCGTATTTACTAAGGGCAACCATGCTTATTGCATCACCACGGCAGTAGCTTAGTAGGTATCGTAATAAATAAACAGATATACATACCTGCTACCTACCTACTACGTAACTTTCGGATCAAAAATAAATTCGTAGATTAAAGTTTTAAAAAGCTTATAACAGGTACATAATTTATTTGATTAAATCGATTAATAAGTACCCGAAAAAGGTAGTGTCTTTTTCTTATTGCTTAATACGTTTAAAAAAGGTAAAAAGGGTCAACAGTTTATAAATAGGGCCAGTGAAATAGCCGGTACAGTCAATAACAAAAATCTATGGAATCCATATTAGCGGGAGTTAACTAAATAAATCAAGCGGCGTGCGATCGCGCCGCCCCTCGCGGCCGATTTCAAAATGGCCGCCACACACAGCTGACTGTTCTCTCACGTTTTTTGCTACTGCCACTATTTTGTCGCACCCATTCTTTCTTTTTTGAATTCCATCAAGGAATTCTGCTTGTCAAACGAAGTTACGCTATTTTATTTAAATCGGTGCTTAAATTTTGCGGTAGTCCAAGTTACGTGTTGGACTACGATATTAGGTACTTATTTATACTACCAAAGAAAACCTACATTGTAGGTACTACTCCTATAATCTTTTTATGCGTATAAACACTGTTTGTACCTACCTACCTTATTGGCTGATTTGTATGTATTACCTATTATAATTGGATGTATTGTACCTACTTAGGTACCTAATACCTACTGACCTACAATATGACCATCTATTACTACGGCTTTTGAAATCCTTAAGCATTTAATGTGACGGAGCCAGAATATCTATTTAATTATTTTGTTTTAATATCCATAACCCGTAACGGTATAAGTAGGTATAGTATGAATCCTATATCTGTAGTGTCTATCTCCTATCTTGAACGTACGTGGATTTAATAACTTCTTAATCTTCTAAAAGGATAATACTTGACTTTACTCTGTACAAGTTGCCTTATTCCATCTTTATGATATTAGGTTAAGTTCGCTCTGAAAGGATTAAGGCGGCTTTTAATTCAACGCTCCCGGGCCGGAATAAATTTAACGTTTTGAAGAGCTTATGAAGAAAAACTTGAGATGTGCGGATAAGCTCAATCGTTTAAAATATCGTTGTATTCATGTGGAGGATCGCGCAGAACAAAGTATTTAAATATTTCAAATAATGTTGCTTTGAGAATGAGCGCGAGTGTACATTATAAATTGCACAATTTACAATAATGTACAAACAAGTATTTTGAATTTAGTCGAAACACTTAAAGCACATTTAGCCTTTTGGCTGACATAAACTTTTTAAATTTAGCTGCATTTTGCTCGTCAGTATTCTCGCGCCAACAGTTTAATTGCGGCGCGGAATTTACGCTCGCTTTGAATTATACCTGCAAAACATAGGCACACTTGGTAATGGGCACACAGCCTCCGCAGCGCAGATACACACAGTACCTAATTTGAACGGATCTCTCGATATTTCATTTTATTTTCCTCCTCAATTTTATTTTATTTTCACCGAGCGGAACGCCTCTAGCTGAATGGATGGTAATTGTAGGCTACGCAGCGAAGGGTTTGCTTCAGGGAATAATTGTGCGAATATAGCGGAGCCTTTGGGAGTGTTTAATGCCAGGCTATGTCGAGGCCGCATTTTACTGGGCCTGCGCGTTATGCTTAATGCTGGACCAAGGACGAAAATTATCTGAGTAACGAGTTTTGTAAAAGCGGCGATGGGAACTAATGAGACTATTGAGTCCCCCGACTTGTTATGTGAATATTTTTATAGCGCATAACTTTAATTTTGCAAGGAGACGATTAACTTTAATGGCAGCGATGAAGAGCGTTTCGTGACGGACCGGAACATCTCGCCAACAAAGTGCTTTCACTGATAAATGTTAAAAGCGATGAGAGGGTTCGTGATAAACATAGATGAAAGCGTACTCACCGTCATGGAAGAGCTGGCGTCACATGGGACTTGAACTTCGGACACACTGCACTCCACTGAATATTTAAAATAATGAAAAGCCCGGACATCGGGCCGGGGCGTTCCCTTTTAAAAATGCACTGCACTCCGGGTTTTACTACGGCCGTGCAGGTTGGTTGGAGAGAAATTCTTAAGACCAGGATAACAGTCTCGTAAAGGAGGTGGTTTCTGAAATACACCAGTTGAAAATAAACGTTTTCCCGTTAGCGAGCCAGAAACTTATGGATACAGTTAAACTGAACAACTTGCTCTAGTGTACAAAGAACTAAACCAACTCTCATTCACCAGGGATTGAGATTTTCTTAGCAGTTTTAAATCACTACTTAGGTATCATGTAGGTAGTTGCAAAATAAATTGCAGGTAGTTGCAAATTAATTGGATATTGGTCAGTCAAAGTCAAAACAAAAATCATTTATTTTGTATAGACCATTAAATCGGAACTTACAAAACGTCAACATAAAAAGAAATACGAAAGACTTGTTTAACTAATGGATCACTAGTAGGTATGTATGGTATAGGATCACGGGCTGGGTGGTATCCGCAACTTCACATCATGGCGCGGATTTTGCGTGAGGGTTATTTTAAGTAAGTTTTTATACCTCCGTCTTACCTACTAGGCTAACTCTCGACGAACTTGGTGGTTAAACTATAACTTAAGCGGCTTTTACTTTTTCAACCTAATTTTATTTTTTTATATTTTCTTGCCTACATATACAAAATAAATAGGTACTTGAAATAACTGTAGGTTTCTAAATGCTCTAAATAATCATGAACGACCTAAATATTCAAACAAAATATACCTTTACATAAGTTATCTAGAAACATTAAAATCTGTAACATAAATAATTCGAGAGAATTTTGAATTCATTTTTCATTCGACCGAATTATTTGATGTTATTAATGAAAATCATAAAACATATAGGTAGGTACCTACCTACCTACCTAGAACACACTCACTTAATTAGGTATAAGAAGACCTAAAAAAGGGTTAAGTACCTAAATCGCCTATACCTAGATAGTTAGGTAGGTAGGTACCTAGGTAGGTAAGATAGATAGGTATCCTACCTTTATTTTCATATAGTAATTATCCATACCTATGTCTACTTTTACTTATAACTTTATAAAGTAACGACAATATTATAAACTTCTATAACTTGCGCCTTTCTAATTACGTAAAACATTTTTTTTCTATTAAGACACGTAAACGGGCAGTCAAAAAAAGCAATCACGAAAATAGAGCGACTCTCTCTAATTAATTCTAATTAGGCGACGGTAGGTGGCTCTATTATGGCTGAAAGGTAGTGGGGGGAGGGTTTGGAAAATCGTCAATGTCCCGTATCCTTAATTTAATACCGCTTTGTTCCAGGATTCGAAATTACGAATCAACTATAGTTCATTTGAATAATTTTGTCATTGAATAAAAAATACATTAATATTACAACATGCACTAGGTAATATAATTACTTCAGAGTATTATAATGTTTTATGTGAAAATTTACTTGGTTTACTTTAATGTGAAAATTTACTTTATACTTTTAACGTTGTTGTTCAATTGCACCAAAATGGAGGAACGGATTTCTGGAAACGAAGTCCCTTACAGCACATAGACTAGCTTTTTAGATTCCCGTAGGTCGTGGGTACGGAACAAATATTTCACATGAGTGGAGCAACTAGTGTGGCTACTTAAATAGAAAGTAGAAATTAACTAGAAACTTACTTTTATCTAAGAGATCCTATCAGCTGATTTCTAAATTGAGATAATTGAATGACCAAAATATATTTATGGCCTATGTGCTTGTTTAGATGTAGATACAAGACTTTGTAATACACACATATGAAAAAAATGAACATAAACTACGTTTATTTTATTCATAAGTGTATTATTACAAACTGCCAATTAAGAGAACCATCACACGGTCACAAATACAGGGGTATGGATCAATTATTTGTTCAAACATGTCCTACACGATAACACTTTTTTTTATAAATAAAGTTCCTCTTTTTCATTCCCGACGTAGAACATAACAATTTGTTCAAATTAGGGGTTTATTCTAATTACCTATAATAATGAGCCCGTTTTTGACCACCCCACCCCTGATAACATTTAGTATCGGTTTGAATTACAGATTTATAACCCACAATTTTGAACAAAAAACATAAAAGGTAATGATAAAAAAATATATAGGTATAACTTATGCATTAAAATGCATGTAGGCCTGCCTACCTACGTATAAGGCAGGCCAGACTTAGCTACGTTATTTTGTATTTACACACATACATACATAATTTTCGCGGTTTTGCCTGCGGGATCAGCCGAGACAATAGCCTACAATTTGCCTCTGTTCTTACTCGCTTTACAAGCTAGCTCTACTATCATTAAATTTTTGATGGCAATCCGCGTGTACAAATGTAATTAGGTATGAGAAAAAAAGAAAAACCACAGCAAAGTCAGTTTAGCCATATAATAAAACGCAAATTGGGCATTAAATTTAATATTAAGGTTCATTTGAAAATGTATTTAAATTATTTACATAATGTTTTTAAGTGTAAAATGCGTAAAAAACGATGATTTCCTGAAACGCTCGGGTAGGATCATTTTTTGCAAAAACACTCAAATACTCCTCTTTGGTAGTTCCTCAAAGCCCATTAGGCACGTCCCATTTCGTTTAACGCTTTAATAATGCAAAACTTACTGTAAATTGGCAGAGATCGCTGCCGCAAAATTTTGCATAATCAAATTGACTCCGTTCAGAAGCAGTTTCGATGCAAATATGACCAGAAATGTTTGTCCAAATTTAAAGACGACCAGAGGGGAATTGTGATTTCTTTTATGAGTTTTGTGATTGGTGCTACGGTTGAGTTGCAGGAAATGGCAACTAAAACGGTTTAATACCGGTATACTCGTGAAGTTTTTATAAATAAGTAGAATACCTATACGAACAACCCTAACAAAATTAGTATTATAATTCAACTTGTGACTTTAGCTAGTGCCTAATCTATCAGTCCTTGAGTGGGGATCGCGGGAAGGCAAACGGAAGGTAGAGGACACCCCCTAGCCAGATGGACGGACCACCTGATGTAGTTCACTGCCTATATCCAGCAATGAATTACGGTGGGCTAATTGATTAATAGAATGAATCCATCATTGCACGGGTATACTTTCATATACCTTATTACTTCAACAGTTTCATCATTATTCTCCAAGCAGTTGCTGTCGAAACTTTACCATACACCTCAGGGTCCATTTTCTTCTCCATTTCACACAATTCAATATTCCCGATAGTCTCCTCACATGCAACCCCGATACGTGGCTGAAGATGATGAATACTTGTAATTAAAGAATTTCCGCGACGATTGGACTAGAGTCGAGACTATTTATTTAATATTCCAAGAGTGTTATAAACATAGGTACGAACCTACAATAGCTATCTATTGTTTACATGTTTCATGCTGTGAATGACAAAGTAACAAATTGCTTTACACCCGGAGGTAAAGGTTGATAAGTCTGATACATAATTTTACACGCTTATGAAAACAGAGTAATTAAATTAGTTTTTATGAGTTTTATTTTACTTGCAATGTTTGTATGTTAGTCCACAATATCCCGTAACCTAATATTTTAGTGGTTATTCAATAGATAACATAACATAACATAAACTCATGCCTATATCCCCGAAGGAGTAGGCAGAGGTGCTAGCATCCACATTTAGCCAGATTATGTTTAGGTCCCAACGTAATAGGTGGCGAGCCTATTGCCATTAACCGGGCACTTATAAACCTGCGATAAATACACACATAACTTCGAGAAGCATTGAAAAGTCATTGGTGTGTGCCATGGTAAACCTGGGATCGAACCCGAGGCCTTGTTTCAGCGGTCCATTACCCATACCACTGGGCTAGAGTTCATTAGATGTAATGATCTAAAATCTACTGTAAAATACTAACCTAACTTAGGATCTAAATAGATTTTTGTTCCTCAATATATTTGTTCAAAAAACTCTTGGTCTTATAGCACTTCGTTTCTGAGGTACAAAACCAAATACCTATTTATTTATCATAGGTAAGCGATATAAAACGTGGGTGGCGTTTGTATGCACGTATTATATAGTGTATGGGAGCTGATATTGTACAAAACAGTAGTCTTCGATATAACAACTCGGCTCCAGTCACACGATTAAAATTCTTGTCTAAATTCATGTCAGTGTCATTGTTTAGAAAGGATTTCTACAGTAGCTTAAATGGAACATTATATTTCATAGAACACTTCTGGTAAAATATTATACCTATAAATTAATATTATTTAAGTCTTTAAAAAAGTCTTATGGTTTTTAAAATAGTCCGTCTTGCAGAATGTAAAGATGACTGAAGTTTCTCAGATTTACTTATTTATTTCAGAATTCATTTGGAGAACGATTTCACACAAAGGCAAATTTGAGTACCTACCTACATAGTAAGTTTTATAACCTACCTCTAAATCGTACCTACTAAGACAACTCTAGTCGCTCCTGATGGTACTAAACTATAGCTTATGTGACTTTTAGTCATTTAATTTTCATTCCTAATAACAAATACCCAATAAATGTACAGAGCTATACCTGTGTAAGTACCTATGTGTGTAGATATTTACGCATAAAAAACCAATTGCAATGCAATCATGTAACGTGTTGCTGTATCTCATCAAATAATGGCTCGCAGCACTTGCTTGGTGTTGCAGTTTTATTTTATGCACATATTTAAATAAATTTCATTAAGTAAAAGGATCTCTTAGCATACAAAGTTGCAAGTTTCACCAATTCGGTAGGTAGCTTACGCACGGTACACCTCCATCCTTATCAGTACAAAATACTTAGATAGGAAGGTCGAGCTATACGTCTCCCTTCCTTGCATATTTGATCCCATGTAGTCGACGTAGTGCGTTCTCTTTCTATCCTTGTGCTGAGGTACACACGGCATGAGTTAATTTTTTTACTACATTGGTATTTTAAGAGATTAAAAAAATGCAATAATGCATTAAGTGTGAAGGTATTTTACATTATTTCCGTGAAGTTACAAAGTAGGTACCTAAACAAACCTACATGCTAAAGTAAATTAGATGGTATCTCCATTAAGAATCAGTGTGAGTCTATTTAAATCTCTTCGCTAAATTGAGGGTAGGAAGGTTAATTTCACAGTGTGTTACATTATGAGTGAAAGGCTTATGTGAGTATCGTATCAAGGCGGCAGTTGAAAAGTGAGTGCGCGTCGACAGCTATTGATATACGGCGGGCAAACGCGTGCTGACTCACAACTATCGGTTTGTTGGCTTCATTTACGCTCGGTTTAAGTCTAAAACTTAGCACGAGCGGTATCTGATGTTAATGCATCTATTTATTTTTTTGTTGTACTAGAAACACACAGAACAATGCAGATTTTTACATATCTAACATATAAAATTCTCGTGTCAAAGTTTTAGTGTTTATACTCCTCCGAAACGGCTTGAACGATTTGAATGAAATTATATATGTATATTCAGTAGGCATGCAAATAGGTTAATAACTAATTTTTACACCATTGATCTATAGGATTCAGGAAGAAAATGTCTTCTAGACACTTACTTTCTTCTGTAGGACTCAAACAGACTAAAATTACCTATAGTTTGTTTTTGGATCATGTGAGTAAGTTACTTTCAATAGATTGTCAGGGGCTTTCGACAAGTTCTCAATCCACACTACCAGGGAAGGGCACAAGTGCTGCCGACCCAGTAAGAATAGAGATTTTCTGTGCTGTCAGTACCGAACACAAAACCAAGACCCTCTTTCCTGAAACTTTGCCTTTAGCTTACCATCAGGCGAGGTGAAGTCAAGTTGGCGTGTCCTAGATAAAAAAGAACAAATCTTTGGTCCTCTCACAGACAATACAAAAACTCTCCAGTGAACTCTAGCTACCCCACTCACCGCCGGGAACATAGCCGCGATATTATGTGGTAGGTAGGCAGCTCCAAACTTCCCCAGTTGGAATTCGCAATTGGGACGGGAATACCGTCGATTCCTACCTCCTAAGAATGCAAACTATTTAATATTTGAATCTAGTATTTACTTTAAAATTATTAAAATACTCCTAAAGTTTATAACTTGAACCAAACCGTGGGAGCTTCTCCATACGTGGAATTTTTACGTAAGCTACAACCCAAGCTACTAGAGCCGAAGGAAATTTATTGCGAAGGAAGGTATTGAAGTGGTTATATGAGTTACCTACTGCAAGGTAAATAAGTATCTATATAGTATATATCTACAGTAACATTCGTTCAATTCTGGAGTAGGTGTACTTAGTACCGAGTACCTCACATCATTCTGTTTTCTTTAAAGAAAGTTGGTAAATGTTCGGAAATTTGGTGTATCTCTCTAACAATAAACTCAAAGAGTCATAAAATATATCTAATAATATGGTATGTAGGTAGGTACTCACACTGATAATATAATTGAAAGTATCAAACGTAGAATAGTAGAAATTGAAAACACTATTACCGTAAACCTGTGTAGCTTAGTTCTGCATAAAATCCACATGATAGGAGTTAGGGTCCACGTCAGTAGTGTAACAGCCGGGATTCGAACCATAGACCTCTGGTCCATAAAGCTGATCAAGAAGTCGGTCTAAGGTGGTTAAGAAACCACTAAGCCGGTGTCGTATACTGTCATTATCTACATCCTACCATACAACTATCTACATACAAAATGGCATATCACAGCCCGCGTTATTACAACTAATAAAGACCATTCCACCCTGTTCTTTTGTGTTTAGTTCTATAATAAAAACAAAAGCTACATAGCATGACGGGAGGGTGAGACTGCACGGGGTCGTGACGGTGTCGTCACGTAGTCGTAACGCAGTACGCGCCGGGCGTAGCGTCGCCGCCGCCAATCTAAATAATTGGTCCGTCCGTTCGTTCGCTGTCCATCGACTGTGCAACTCCTTATGGCAAAAGAAATGAATGGAGTCGACCTTCATATAGATAAATTCTGACAATAATCGTAAACACATTTACGTTATTAAAACATCGCTTATTTTATTACATCATAGCTGCTGTTTGTTGAAAAATTTATTATAGATGTTATGTCAATTTTAAAGATTAAAACACCCACATTTTTAAAAATTCAGATAGTGGTATTGTGTTTATCTACCTATATTTCATTCAGTTAAATTACCAGCTGTTATACTTATTTTGATTCATAACTAAATAGACAGCAGAAAATATATTAATAGTACATGTGGGTATACAACTGAAAAAATATTAGGTCTACCTACCTTCCTACTGCATATCAACCGTAGTTTTAATAAATATTTTAATGGTCTTACAGTGTACCTATAGCATAAACTAGTACAGCCAATGACCCAAGTTTCTCAAACCTAACAATGTAACGTATAAACGTTGTTTTAATAGAAATCAATAAGTAAGCAAATAATGTTATAAATTGACGCAAAGTTAAGAATCTACTTATTTTTAATGTACTTAATCTAAATAATTATCCATGTCTTACTTTGTAGAGAGTTATAGATTCAATGTGATCTGTAAATTAGACCCTATATTCTAAATGTCCAGCAAACCAATCAGGCATTACCTGGCTGACGTAATGTCTCTTTATTTAGAATATAAGGACAGCTACGTAAGTGAATTCGTTTTTATAAAATATGCTGCTTACTTGCTGCCCCAACTGGCAAGCTAAATTTAAAATTAGGTACCTACCTCACGAAAAATTCTTAAGCCCGACTCCACGCCATTCTATTTTCGTATATAACAGTAAAGGGTGGAAGTAAGAAGTAAAAAGAGGAAAAAAAAGTGTATTATTAGTCTCTTACCGAAATGGAATTGGAACATTTCGTAGAAAATTCCAGAATATATTCACTTCGCTTTACTTAGCTGAGGGCAACCATCATACTTTCGCCACTTTTACCAACACAATTTAATAGAATTTCAAGCGAGGAATGTAATATTTTCTTTATACTTATATATTTTATTTGATACCTAGTTTCGTCTATAGAGTATAAAGTCGAAATAATATATATCTAAATAAAGTGGTCTGCGTTTTATTGTATAGACTGAAATGATTCAAAATATTAGAGTACTTTGTCTGGAATTTGAATTTAGCTCGGTACTAATATTTATCGCCCATTTCTTAATTTGATTACAACAAAAACATATTTTACGCGCTATGTAAAGTCACTGTGTATGCTTAGGTAGATTAATCTTTACTGATTTTGTAACAATTCTGTAAGTTCGAGATCACCAACGTATTAGGTAGGTAGGTAGTGAATTCTATGAACAGCCACTAATTTCATAAAATTAACTTACTAACATTACATTTTCATAGTCATAGGGCTGACCCAAAATTCTACTGAGACGTAAAAATACTATTATAATATCTATTAAAAACCTTACGGCTTAACTGCCGCTAAAATTTGACGCTTTCCCTAAAGTTCTAACCTTTATCAACATTCAAGTTGGATGTAATCCACTCGAAATGGTTGTTTCAGAGAGAACGTTAAAACTTTACGTCTATTGTACTACAATCTATTGGGTTATTATTTTTCAACGGTCAGCTTCGAATTTAAAAAAATAACTATCATAATTTGTAGTTCTTTATTCAAAGGACAACAGGTGAAAATGAACACACTAATCAAATTATATTCGTTCCATTACGTCATAGCCTGGAGTTCTCAAAAATCGAATCCATTTTTATGACAGTTCAAAGTCGTTAATATTCCAACCAATCGGTGTAGACTATTTAGGAAATCGACCTGTCAAACGTCAATGTAATGAAGACTTTATATATTTTTACGTTTTCTTTGACGATGCCGCCAAGACGAATGAAGTAAAGGTAAAATAATAGTACTGGCGGTGGATGGGGCCAAGCTTCATTGTATAGCCATCCGAAGGGAGAAGTTACGACCGCGACAGGTGTGATGCCGAATTAACTTCTTATATAAACTCGCTTTTTATACAACACCGACTGCTTAATGAGTCCAGGGGATCACGGTAATGAAACGCGAGGTGTCTCGGACTTTTCTCCACCTCTTTTCCCGTCTTAATTAAGACCTTTTTGGGATTAGAACTTGATTTCTCGACATACATTCTATTAGGTTGTTATAATAATGACAGACATTAATATGCGTACTTTAAAGCTTTCTAACGAGCGACCAACCTGCACGGGGCGTAGTTTCATCACGACACACGGCACAATATCTGTAACAAAACGTTCACGATTAACATACCGAACTTTTTATATATAAATGTCTATTTTAATAATATGTAAAATCAATGTCGTCGTAACTTAAAGTGGAAGGCACAAGAGTATGCACCGAAACTCGTTCCATTTTCAAACACGGTGACATTTTCGACGGGTCCGTTATCTGATGACTGGTCAATGAACTCGCTATTGGGATTCCAAAACAGAAACATGAGACAAATGGTAGAGCGGGAGCGATGCGCGCTGATCAAGTGTGCAGACAAGAAACGTTTCATTCAATCAAGACAACGGATGTATTGTATGACGTGTCAGTGACCCCCCTCATCCTGAAACATACATCGGCATGTACCTGCCTATAATCAATATTCATGAGATATTGCAGTTATGTCGAATACGACCGCCTTTATGGTGAATGTCACTTTACTTCACTCTGCGTGAAGCATTAACCGTCTTAACTGGCCATACCTATTTTGGAAGTACCTACCATAAGCCTAATACATATCCAAATAACGGATCTTAAAAGATAGGTGCACTTACGAGTTAAGCTTTCAAAGCTTATACTGAATATACTTTGTTAGGTAAATGAAGCTAAAATGGACAGCACACGTTATACCCAAATTATTTATTCCAAGTTTACTTACTTACCTATACCTATATATTCTTAGTAGTTTTTAACGCTCATGTCTAGTTACTTTTTATTGACATTATTATCCACTAGTACCTATAATTTTTGTACTGTAAGTGTCTAATAGGAAATTAATAGGTCGAATAATTATTTTTATTTCTGTACCTTCCTACGATGGTAACCATCGTAATCTGTAGACACTAAAACAAATATACCTAAGTATAAATAAGTAGCCTCTCCCCCAGACTTCCAGAATGACCGATCTAAAGCAACCCGCATCCAGCGCTTATCAGGTCCCGGCGACCTTCATGAGAGGCCTATGTTCAGCAGAGGACTATGTGTGGCTGACATGATAATGATGATGACATAAGTAGCAGTTTTTCGTAGAGTGTCATCAATCTCACCAATAAGATCGGGTTAAAGGTCCTTATAGTGTTGTCGATATATACTTATACACGGACACACTTAAATTTTCATCACTGATCATTGAAATTCTTAAAAGATTTTCACTGATGTGTTTATTGTTTTCCGAAATTTCTCCGACATTCAACCGTCGAAACGGACAGAAATAGATTAATTTTGGTGACAGACACGTTTTGAACGAAAGCATTCACTTGAAGAAAATAACGTGGATTATTTTAGCTATTATTGCATACCAAGCGTGAGAGAATTTAAAATAAAATTAGATTATTTAGAGGATACGTTCATGTATTTCATAGGGCACTTTCTTTTTAAATAGAAGTAGATAAAGAATTAGTTACTTCTTGGGAGTTCGTGCCAAATTCGCTTCTTTCCCAGAGCAGTTTATTTGTTTTTCTTTTTTCAATAATACGTTATATATTCATAGCCAACATGGTAAGTATCATATTATACTTTTAATTTTGTTAGAATCAAACAAATTAAGCTGAGTTATTATAATTTAAAATGTTAATAATGGAACCTGGTACTTATATCTAATGAAAAAGTATCTGATGAGGCCGTCAAGCTGCCATTGTAATATGCTACGGGTTTGTAATGGTGATCCTCTATCCTGAGACTTTGCCTTTAGCTTACCATCAGTCAAATTACCATGTCCCATATAAAAAAATATTTTAAAAGCACGGTTAAATTTCTAACAATCCCGATACATACTTAATTTATAACGAATTAATAATTGAATTGGTTTGTACGATCTCATTTGAAATGGTACAGACATTTACAATAATTGAACTGCAGGAAAATGTCATCGCAGTAATAAAATTACAATTCACGCGGCGCCAGATGTAGGTGGGTAGGTAGGTAGGTAGCTACAGCAGTTTATTGTCGATGCGCAAATTGAAAACGGTGACGGGACAATTGCCTCCCTGTTATTGTTTAGCTATTAAAATTGATAGGAAAATTGATGAGAAAATAAACCTACCCTCTTCACTCTGCCAACAAAGGGTGGCAATTGAAAACCCTGAAACTTTTTTATTTTAAATTGAAAATTATATTTACGTGGTTTTAAAAAACAGTGGTATTTTCTGTTGTTAGAAAACATTTGTTTTTGAAAGCACAACAAGAATTGTGATGCATTTGAGTTTTCTTAAATTGGTTTTGAGAATGTTTTGTGGCCATTTGACTCCATTATCCTTTAAATAAAACACAACTTACGAAATTTCTTTCGAAATAATTATTATAGTATTATGAGTTAAGCAATTTATTACGTAATACCTAGGGTATATAATATGCACCTAGGTATATCTAAGTGAATCAAGAAATGTCTACGTCTTCTTAATAACACAAGTAATATTTGTCCATTCCTATTAATTTATTTCTTCACTACATATCTACGATAGCAAACCAACTTCAAAGGCTAAGATTCCGTGATATGAAATATACTTTAATATTTTACCCAACAATGTTTCATACACGAGAGATGAAAGTAATGAAAACATGTCGCAAATAGCAAATCTGCGTCAAAATTCTTTCTCAGAACAAGCTTGGTCTCATAACTTGTGTACATTTGGTGTACCTACTAGAATAATAAAACTTGTATTTTGCCCGACCGCTCGCTATAACAAACATCTCGCAAAATGTATGAGAAAGTATGTACGTACTTATAACTTTAGAATGATTCTTATCTTTGATATCTCTAGGTATTATAATAGATATTTTAATTTTAATCATTCCATAGCAAAGAAAGATAAATCAATTTATCTATCTATCACAATATAAAATATTATTACTATGCATTAATCAAATGGACAGCGATCAATAAAAATCTATAAATAGTGTTCCAAATTTAAATTTTCAAATAGGTAGGTATAATCGAAAGTTAATAATCACCACTTTATATTTTAATCGGGCAACTGACTCAGTTTTGTCACTCGGGCATGCGTAACGGTATTCCATGTTCCATTTATTCGTGGACGAAAGCTGCGGAGTATTTATAAATAATATTTTTTTATTCGATTACGCTGTGCCGGTGCCGATGCCGCCTCGAACAACAAAGTTGTATCGATTGGACGAGCGCATGGCAGGAATCGAGCCGCCCAAGCATCTTACCGTTCTATTTTCGAATCTTACGATACCAAGGATCTTATCATCCATGATTACCGTACCGGTCCGTAGTCATATTTTATTCAATATTACGACTAAACTTGAACGCTGTGCGCCTTATCGACATGTAATTAAAGATTAATCCATAATGAAGCGATTTCCGTACATAGCAGTTACGATTATCACAATCTTGGATTACACGTCACGCTGGGCATTGGGCAACTTTATTTACGAATAATAGTGAGCTCTTTTAAAATGTCTTGCCTTTCAGTTTATAAGTACTTAATGCAGATGGATAATAATTTATTCATATATTCGCTGTTCATGTTTTAATCACAAAAGTGTTATAGGTACGATTCATATGTGTTAATTTAGCTCTTGCTAATATAATCTAGCTAATATAAATAACTCAAAATTGAAAATCGCATCAATTAATTAGTTATCTATATTTTTCAACAAAATTTGGCCAATAAAATTTATGATTTGAAATAGGTACCTATATTTAATACTGAATGTTATATAGAGGTATATATTTTATGACTATTTTTGTTTTTTATTCCGGTCGTAACTATACAAATTATAACTCTTTATTTACATACCTAATCAATCACTTATTTAAATTAATGTAGTTACTGTACATAAAATACTTAAAAAAAGTAAAACTAAATAATATAATATTTATTATACCTATAGGTAGGTATATATTAATGAACTATGTAAGTACCTATGGATTGTTTCAAGAGCACACTTGACACGTATTTTTTCGCTTTTCGTATTTCTATTTGCTTGACGATAATTACCTAATAATAACTTATAACTAAGAAGGCATACCAATTAGAATGTTATGAACATTTCCTTTATACAGGTCATTAAAAATTCATTGACTTTTGAATGTGTTTACAGTGAGTAAATAACGTTAAATCAATAATAATCGTTTATTTATTTATGTACCGTCCGTAGGTATATGTACCGTGTTTATTTATTTATATATCACAAAGTGGATATGAATATGAAATTTATATAACTAGGTATAATAAATAATAAAAAAAACCACAGTTAGTACAATCATTATTTGAAGGTATGCGGCTTAACATATTCCAAATTACCGACCACCTGATGGGTAAAAAAATTACGCGAGAACCTAATAAACCAAAAATTTAAAATAATTACCAA
This sequence comes from Eilema griseolum, assembly GCA_963662185.1. NCBI lineage: Eukaryota > Metazoa > Arthropoda > Insecta > Lepidoptera > Erebidae > Eilema > Eilema griseolum. The sequence continues at coordinate 15,615,384 of OY759242.1, read as the reverse complement.
ATTGTCCCTCTGTAGAATATATACCTAGGTATCTCAATTTGTTTATGATTAATTGTAAATTTGTAGTTCAAAAATTTCTGAGCGCGACTGTAGTGTTTATCTCACCTACGTACCTACATTATGCTTAGCAATTAGGCAGGTTAGGTATTGCAAATACTAATCTGACTTTAAGATATTATATGCACGAAATTCCTTTTTTATTTAATTAACATTTTTACCCCATTTTGAAGCAAAAGGAGGGTTATAATTTTGACAGGCTATATAATTATGTATGTATACCTATAGGTTCATCTGTTTCTTCATAGCTCCTCAACCATCCATTAGACCTGGACAAATGAGGCTTCGTTAGAAGCGTCTTAGTTGTCCGCTGGTTTATAGGCTATATAATGTGTCACTGAATCTAGCAGTCATAAAGTTGTATTTGGTATCAACTGAAAGGGGTTAATTAGCACATTTCAAATATGTATAAATTATACTTACGATTTGTCCCAAAATAATATAAATAAAAAAAAAGTTTAAAACTAAAACCTGACTACTAAAAAATCACGTTCTGAAAAGTATTAAATTACCTAGATAATATCACGGATAGCCGTGGTCATATGTCACTTAGTCTAACAAAACAATACATTCTGGGGAAAATTTCGACTACGGATATCCTGGATATTTGCTTGTTTAATACTTTTTAAGGCAAGATTTTTCAGTAGTCGGGTTTTCACCCGAGAAGAGGGCCAGATCGTGAGAGATGGCCCTGGGTCGGCCGGGTGCGAGGGATATGCCTGTCAACCTCACCTTCGGCAACCAAAGCGACCCACAGGCGGCGTGCGTTTTAGTCGGTTCGAGCCCGACATAACCTCCTCCACCGGCTCCGATGGGGAGGTGTCCGTGGGGATTTTGTGCACGTAATAAAAAATAGTCGGGTTTTAGTTTATTTGAATAACATTTGATAGACATTTTCGAATTTTTATCATTTAGTTTTTAAATAATGTATTGGCTTGTGTTATTTCTTTTGTACCTATATCTGATTTTTGTACAATTGTACTATACCTACGAATCATTACAATAGATCATAATAATTAAACCTATGAATATGGAAGAAAGCAGATACTTGGGTTGGTATTTACATAAATTTATCTACCTACTTAAATCAAATATAATGAATTGATTTCTAACATTATTTTTTTAGAATTGCGCTTTAGGTACATAGGTATATTTCAGGATATTAAAAATACTTTAATATTGCATTATCAATGCAATTTGGTCTTTCCTATGTAGTTATTTATTTATTTTTTATATTTATTTATTTATTTCACAGTAGATAAATACAAATTGGTAGGTATACAAGAACAAGAAAAACATTAAACACTAAAGTTATGACATGTGACATATGAAACATTAAGGTATTAAAAACAATAAAGTTACACTGACACACTTCTCGTGTAGGTAGGTATGTTACCCGCATGTTTGTATGTTATTAACCCGTGATTTAGAAGTTGCTGTATTCTAACGAAGCATGACAGATTACATAAATATATCGTCGCAAATTCATGAGACCACGGCCACTAAGGTTTATTATGACATGCCCATTCATTATCAACATTATCAGTACCTTAAAATAAAATAACTGTTATTTATTTATATTTATGTAATAAAATAAACTAGTAAAATAATATACAAATAAACTAGTATGTTTATGTGCTCTTACGCGGAACGCGTCTGTCCTTGTCAGCTGTTTACGTTTCTTTACAAAAATTAATCTAATAAATAATCTAGATAAATTAACATGGCGATATATACATTTAGAAATAAATATATAGCCGTATCAAAACTTAAAGCGACCACGGAATTCAAACAAATTTAGTATATGGTAAGTACATAATATCTACGATGGGTGTAAAAGTGAAAATTGTGATTGGATTCCCAAAATTTTGACTAACTCCGCGCACTAAAAACTTTTTTATGTTCAAATCAGTTTGTTTGGGATTACTCTAATCAGTTCAGAAGTCTTGGCGGTGCGTAATAAAATACGTACCCGCATAGGTAAGCAGTAGCACCCTTAGACAGATGGAATATTGCACCCACGTTTTACCTATTATACCCAACGTAGTTTTTTCCAATCATACATAAAATACGAAATTGGACCCGTTCGGTTTACGTGTATCAGGTACAAGAATATGACTTCTGTACGCTCCCATATCTTAGTCTGAAGGTATTAGGAAGATACTAGGCTCGGAACCAATAGCGGAAGCAGATAGATACTGACGGCTTGCAATAACAATAATGCGGGGAACGGAGCTGGGCGACCTGCCAGGGTTCTATCGATCCATACTACCGCACAGCACCATCGCAGCTAGACCTCTCAAAATATATTCCTGATCCCCTTATTTAAGGGTTCATTCATGACTTAGGGGGACGAGGCAGGTCAGCATAATCTGGTTTCACAGATATATATAAGTAGGTCAGAGGGAAAATTTACAAACACTACTCTCTGCGAGTGTGGTTTTTTTTTTGCAAAATAAACTGAGAAAATTCTTTCCGGGTCAGTGCAAATGGGCATGTTTACTTGATCGAACGAGATACGATGGTATTTTGGTTGGGAGGTAGGGTATATTTAACAGAAAAGATGAGGAAAATAGTAAATATATCCACGGGGCGAATGTTTGGAATAATAAGATCAAAAGGGGCGAATGCACCATTTCATCAGATTGAATCTGTTCATGGAGGTAACTTTTTGTTGTTCAAGGAAATGTTTACACTTGAGTAAAACTTGGTACCTATTAGGTATTTTCCACTTTTTGTAATTTATATATTATCATATATCTATATAATACTATGAGGATCTTAATTCTAATTCTTAAATGTCTATTAATAGCTAAATATAGATCAGAATATTGATTGTCTTTAAAATCTAAATTAAAATTAAACAGTTTTTGAAGAAAAATTTGATCATGCACCCAGCATGATCATATTTTTCTCGGTATAAAGCAATGTTACAATCAAAACAGTGGGTACGTTAACATACCTATATAATTGCAAAATCATAGCATAATTAGGTTAGCACAGAATAGTGGCACCCAGGCGTGTATCCAAGTGCCCAAGGTAGGCAAAGGTAGGCACTAGGCATACATCCAAGTTCATTACCTAGGTAATTAGATACTAAGTACCGATGCATACGATCTTTCATTATTGTACTACTCGCTCTATCTTATCAGCTTATCTTTCATTGCCATCAGCAAAAAACAAGCCATAAAAGCTTTCGGGCTACCTGATTTAATCATTTTACAATCTTGTTGATAAAGAGTTTAGTCCTATTTACAACATCAACACCTATAAAAGCTTGTAATTAGGTACATTTAACTGATTGAATAATAATAGTTTCATTTAAATTCAAATTTGCTCATGTAATGCTCTGTTCGTTCGCTATCTAGGCACGAGATCTTTTTGTTCCACTGACAGCAACATTACATAAAGAAATATTGGGCCCACTTGTAACCAAATAAGATATTTTTTTACCAACATCAATAAATCGTTGGGCGCTCAAGTACGCACCGACTTATTTTCGAGTTACGTCAAGTTTCTTCTCAAGATAAGTACTACCTATCCAATCCTACATAGCATCCAGTTTTAAAAGACCCATAAAAAAAGGCCACACTTCCTCATTACGGCTTTATTTTCTTATCTCGGGAAGAGGCGGGGGATATCAAGATATATTGGGCGAATATAAAGGTACTAGAGAAAGGGACCCGTGGGTCGACAATCAAGCGAGCTCCAGATAAAATATTTAAAGGTCACCTTAAACGCTAGCTTTTCTAAACCACTCGAAGATACTGTAGCAGTTTAAATTCTTCGTCTGAGAATATTTTTTGTTCAAATAACGCCATTACTTAATATCTAAACACTTCATTTGACACCAAGTAGAATGAAAAAAATAAATTTATTGCTGGGAACAAAATTTTTACACAGGGCGTATGTAAATATATCTACCTACCTATGTGTTCAAAAGTAGGTATAAGTAGGTAGTTAATATATAAGCAAGTAATAGTTATAACATTCTAGGACATATCTCACAGCGCCATCTAGTTAAAACTAGCATGTTTACATATTATATTATGGAATTTAGAATGCTGTTAGGTACCTACCTTATTAAACCTAAGTAGTAAATTTTTAAATCCAATACATTCCCCTTGTAAGGGAAAGATCGCGAGTTCGAATCCCGCATGGACCTTTTCTATTTGTTCTATCTTGATCGAAATACATACCTACTTGCTATTCGTTTATTACAAGCTTTTTTTTTTTTTACGTGCGCAAAATCCCCACGGATACCTCCCCACCGGAGCCGGCGAAGGAGGTTATCTTCGGCAACCAAAGCGACCCACAGGCGGCGTGCGTTTTAGTCGGTTCGTTTATTATACATATATAAGCTTAAGATTTTTTCATAATCATTATACTAAATAAATGCAGTTAAATGTAAGCGTTTAAATACTGTGGAACGGATCCGGCGGCTGGGCCTTGAGGTGGCTTTGCATAAATCCGAGGCCATGTTCTTTCATGGACCTCGGCGCACGCCACCACCTGGTTCCAGTCTCACAGTGGGAGGCACTCTCATCGGCATCAAGCCCCAGATGAAATATCTGGGGCTCGTGCTCGACGGCCGGTGGGACTTCGGGAAGCACTGCCGAACTCTAGGCCCCAAATTGGTGGGCACAGCCAACGTTCTGGCGCGGCTACTGCCTAACCTGAGGGGCCCGGAGGACTCCTGCAGGAGACTCTATGCGGGTGTCGTGCGGTCCATGGCCCTGTACGGGTGTCCCGTGTGGGCGGACACCCTGAATGATCGGCACATGCCCCTGCTGCAGCGTCCGCAGCAGAAGTTGGCGTGCCGCATCATAAGGGGGTACCGCACGATATCCTTCAACGCGGCGAGTCTCCTCGCCGGATCGCCACCATGGACCCTGGAAGCGAGATCCCTTTCGATCCCGAGCCCGAAGAAATCCGGGCCGTGAGATCCCGGCTCCACAGGGAAATGGTGGCGGAATGGGAGCTACGACTTGGGCAACCAGGCGCAGGGCGCGCCGTAGTAGCGGCGGTAAGACCCATCATGGGGGAGTGGCTAGAGAGTCCACACGGCAGCCTCTCGTACCGTCTGACGCAGATGATCACCGAGCACGGGTGCTTCGGAAAGTATCTGCGTCGGATGGAGAAAGAGCCAACGTCCGAGTGCCATCACTGCGACGCGAGCGAGGACTCAGGTCCGCACACGCTCACCGAGTGTCCGGCGTGGGAGACGCCGAGGCGGGAGCTTGTGGCGGCCCTGGGAGTGAGAGTTCTCACGCTCTCCACCTTGCTCGCGGCGATGGTCCGCTGCGCGGATGCGTGGGCGGCCGGTGCCTCCTTCTGCGAGCAAGTAATGCTCGTGAAGGAGGAGGCGGGGCGGGAGCGGCAGCGGGAGCGACGAAGGATCGCAAGCCAAGCTGCCCGCGTACGAAGGCAATTCGGGCGTCGGAGGTCGATGAACGACCTCCGCCCCCCATGAGCGCCGGCCTGGGGGTGACAGGTGGAGCCGCCTGTCACCATGGCAGAAGCAGGCCGCGGCAGTGGCGCGCATGGCGCGCCTCCCCGTTTCCGGGGACGAGTTGGGGACTCTGTCGTCCCCACACCCGAGAAGAGGGCCAGATCGTGAGAGATGGCCCTGGGTCGGCCGGGGTGCGAGGGATATGCCTGTCAACCTCACTTTCGGCAACCAAAGCGACCCACAGGCGGCGTGCGTTTTAGTCGGTTCGAGTCCGACATAACCTCCTTCGCCGGCTCCGGTGGGGAGGTACCCGTGGGGATTTTGCGCACGTAAAAAAAAAAAAGCGTTTAAATACTTATTTATCAAATCTAGCTATACGTTTTTGCATGCTGAGACATAAAAGTAACTTCATGCAGTTAAGGGGTTAGGTACATACTAAGTTTCTTTAACTGTTTGATTAAAACTACAATAAGTAGGTACATTTTCTATGATTATAAACTCAAAGTAACTGAGATAGATATCACAGTTTTGTATTTATTTAAGTAGATCTATGACATGGAATAATTTAATCATGAAAATATTAATGCAACGGTACCTAGTATGTTATTTATAAAAACACGTCTAGTTTGATCGCAGCGTGGGATCTACGACTTGATTAGTTATGGAAATAAGCACAACACCGTAGCCATATTTGTAAAAGTAGGCGGGTACACATGGGTGTACCCACCTACCTATATTATGGTAAGCTTACAATAAATTAAAATTCATTAGTTAAGTTTTGCGGTACTCAATTAAAAAGATGAATGTAACACATTTCTGAGGGTATGAGTAGATAGCTGAAGGTATGAGTTCCTATTAATTTCTCATTATAATGTTTGGTTTATTTTGGTTAGGTACCGAGACTACTGACTACTGTCTTCCTAACCCCGAGAGAGAAGCCAGATAATTACAGATAGGTACATATACACACATGTGTATAGACACATATACCTAGATACATTCATTGATTTGCCGATTAATTGAAAGCCGAGTGTGGTTTCCGGCAGAGTAGAATTTGGACCACCCCCATCTCTTCCCAAGCGGTGTCGTACAAGGCGACTAAGGGATAACACTGTTTAACATCAAACAGATATATACAGCCCAGACTCAGCCAGAGATGCATGACTCGAGGCAACAATAGTACCCGGAAAACGGCAATAGGCTCACCCCCTACTACGTGGGACAGAATAAAATGATGGTGAAATGTCGGTGTTAACTCACCTCTGCCTAACCCTCCGGGGATAAAGGCGTGATTATATTTATGTATGTATGTATGTAATTGATGTTCATAATTATAAAACAAAATTAATTTGATAAACCTATCGAACAGTAGTGAACAATACTATAGCCTGTGCTATGGACTGATCTCTCCTTAAATTAGACAGTATCTTATTTGAATAAAGCCGTTTATTTTTACACATGTTGAATTTTAATTATTAGGTATAGTCTTGGGTGGCACTGGTTCTATCTCTTTAGATTCATATCTAAAACATTCGCTATTAAGGCGGTATTAAGCCATGTTAAAACTCTTTGAAGAAAACTAATGAGCGAGTTGTGTAAGTATAATAAAAAGACTTAAATATATCTAGACTAGCAATAATTGTATCAAGTCATGCGTGTATAATCAAAATAAATAATTCAAAGCGCAATAAACAAGTGAATCGACCAATTGCCAAGTCTATTCCGTTTTTCATTTACGTTTTCCTTACGCTGACAAAGCCTAACCGACTGCCAAAATAGTTTCACAACTATGAAAATATTCTGTTAAAGGATATTGAGACTTTGTGTGATTGTATTAAGAGTGTTATTAAGTGTGAATTTTGTTTTTTCAGGTGATACGCACGCATTGTGTAGGCAAGTTTTGCGTCGATTTTGAGTGTCCGACGGCACGCGATGTTGCGTGTGAGCCTGAAGCCCGCCCAAATTGCTTCCACAATTCCTACCTGAGGTTTCTGCTCCATAGTTACATGATTTGACTCATACCATACTATGTTGTATTACTATGTAGTAATGTCAATTAAATAGAAATTACCGTTTGTTATTCAGAATTAGGTATTTAAATTTGGTTATGTGTCGTACCTACTTTGTTTAGGTACCGACGAGTAAAATTTCGTTGTAAATTTTTACGTTGTTTATGTTTAAGTTGATACATATTATAAATTAGATAAGATTTTAATTATAATAGTGAAAGGTGTACTTACATGGATACTTTAAAAAAAAAGGAAGTTCATAGTCTAGACGAGTTAAGATATTGATCTATAAACTTGTATAGAATAATTTCAAGAATTTTAATTAAGTTGGTAACTATGTGTTCCTTAACTTAATTAATAACCAGTTATAGGTAATATTTGCTTTATTAGGTAACATTTTTTATTTAAATACCTTTGTCTAAATATAAACAAAATGCTTATAACATTTAAGTAATTTAAGTTGTTAATATAAAAAGTGAAGTTGATGAACGTTTAACTACCAAATTCTCATCTAGTCGCATACCTAGTACCTAGTATATAAATATAGTTAAGGATAAAGGTAGCTAAACACGTTCTAATTTAAACATCGTCAAAAATCTTTCATAAAATATACTTTATACCTATAAGAATTATTTAAAGATGCATTGGTTGGTGAATATTTTGGTATTAAATGACTTTTGTCGTTGACTGTCACTGTGATTTGTCCTTGTCACTTTATTAGGCACATCGTTGTGAGCAGAAGTGTGATAGACCGGCTAAGATAGGCTAGCTCCAGTTTATAGAGCGTTGTTTCAATTAGATATCGCACATCTAAAGCTTGTTATATATTCAGAGTAATTAAAACCAATATAATTGTAATATTTCAGAAACATGAATCGGTTTTAACTGTTCTATAAAAGTATCAAGCAGACAGGCCGATGTACCTACATTATAAACGCCTACAAAACCGAAACCTGCCAAATCAAATACCCGATACATACAAGTAGGTACACAAATGATTGTAAGTAATGGGATAAGAATACTAATATTATAATTACCAATAGGTATGCCTACATACTTTCCAAGGTTAACGCCGGCTACCAAGTCATCAAAGTAAATAGTGCAATGAATAATACACAAAATTGTTTGCCAAATAAAGGTCCCCATTCACAGTTTTCTGTAACTGAATGCAAATTGGCTACTCGTGATTGCTAATGTGTGCCGTGAATATAAACATTGAAATTAATTGTTCGATATCCTGATTTGGGTTGACGATAATGACAGGTATATGATTAGACTGGCGGATCACCGATACGTTCGGTTTGATGTCTCCCCCTCCGCGGGTGATGCGCCGGTCATACCGGCCCCACGCGAGCCACGCTGGGTGCTTGGGAGACTGAATCGGGAGGTCCTCCTGGAGGCCGCCATCGTACAGGCCTGGGCCATTGCGCCGGACAGGCCTGTCGATATCGACGATGAGGCGGTGTGGTTCCGGGAGGCCATGACTCGTGTCTGCGATGCGGGTATGCCTAGGGCACCACCCTATAGTCCGAGGCGTCGGGTCTACTGGTGGTCTGCGGAGATCGCGGGGCTACGGCAAGCCTGCGTGATCGCGCACCGCCGGTGGACCAGACTCCGTAGGAGGCGTAGCCGAACCGCAGATACGGAGCCCCGAGTGGCGGAGCTTCATGTGGGATACAGGGAGGCCAGAGATGCCCTCCGAGCGGAGATTAAGCGGGCGAAAGCCGCGGCTTATAAGGAGCTCATGGAGACGCTGGAGCGGGACCCATGGGGGCGGCCTTACCTTATGGTAAGAGGAAAGCTGCGCCCCCGGGCCCCGCCGTTGACCCGGGTTCTCCAGCCAGCTCTGCTCGGTGGAGTGGTCGAGTCCCTGTTCCCGGCGCGAGCGGAACACGTTCCGCCGCAGATGACTCCGCCACCTCGGTCGCCTGTGGCGCCCAGTGTGGTAGTTGACGACGAAGTCCCCGAGGTCACTTGGGTAGAACTGGAGCTGGCGGTGCGAAGGCTTAGAGCCAAGAAGAGCACCGCCCCGGGACCCGACGGCATTCCAGGCCGCGCGTGGGTCCTAGCTCTGGGAGAAGACGGTCTCGAACCCCGGCTGAGAGGGTTCCTCAGCGCATGCTTGGAGCGGGGCCAGTTTCCGAAGATGTGGAAGACGGGGAAACTGGTCCTCATCCGAAAGGAGGGTCGCCCGGCGGACGAACCGTCCGGCTACCGGCCCATTGTGTTGCTCGACGAGGTGGGCAAGCTCTTTGAAAGAGTTATTGCGAAGCGCCTCGTCGAGCACCTCTCTGGTAGGGGGCCGGACCTGGCGGATGCCCAATATGGCTTCCGCCGGTGGCGGTCCACCGTGGATGCCATCATGCGCGTGAGGACTTTGGCGGAGGAGGCAGTTGCCCGGGGTGAGGTGACGTTGGCGGTGTCCTTGGACATCTCCAACGCGTTCAACACCTTGCCCTGGAGTTGCATCAGGGAGGCACTCGTGTACCACAGTGTGCCTCTCTACCTCCGCCGCATAGTCGGGGCGTACCTGACGGAGAGAGCCGTCATCTACCCAAGTGCGACCGGCGTCGGTCGGCGTGAGATGTCGTGCGGTGTTCCACAGGGATCGGTTCTCGGGCCGCTACTGTGGAACATTGGATACGACTGGGTGCTTCGCGGTGAGCTTGCGGACGGCGCCGCCGTCACGTGCTATGCGGACGACACGCTAGTGACGGCGAGCGGAGCTACACACCGCGAAGCGATCCTGAGGGCCACGACCGCGGTTGCTCAAGTCGTGGAACGGATCCGGCGGCTGGGCCTTGAGGTGGCTTTGCATAAATCCGAGGCCATGTTCTTTCATGGACCTCGGCGCACGCCACCACCTGGTTCCAGTCTGACAGTGGGAGGCACTCTCATCGGCATCAAGCCCCAGATGAAATATCTGGGGCTCGTGCTCGACGGCCGGTGGGACTTCGGGAAGCACTTCCGAAGTCTGGGCCCCAAATTGGCGGGCACAGCCAACGCTCTGGCGCGGCTACTGCCCAACCTGAGGGGCCCGGATGACTCCTGCAGGAGACTCTACGCGGGTGTCGTGCGGTCCATGGCCCTGTACGGGTGTCCCGTGTGGGCGGACACCCTGAGTGATCGGCACATGCTTCTGCTGCAGCGTCCGCAGCGGAAGTTGGCGTGCCGCATCATAAGGGGGTACCGCACGATATCATTCAACGCGGCGAGTCTCCTCGCCGGATCGCCACCATGGATCCTGGAAGCGAGATGCCTTTCGGCGCTATACAGGTTCCGAAGGGCGGCGCGGGAGCGGGGTCACGATCCCGAGCCCGAAGAAATTCGGGCCGTGAGATCCCGGCTCCACAGGGAAATGGTGGCAGAATGGGAGAGACGACTTGGGCAACCAAGCGCAGGGCACGCCGTAGTAACGGCGGTAAGACCCATCATGGGGGAGTGGCTAGAGAGGCCACACGGCAGCCTCTCGTACCGTCTGACGCAGATGATCACCGAGCACGGATGCTTCGGAAAGTATCTGCGTCGGATGCAGAAAGAGCCAACGTCCGAGTGCCATCACTGCGACGCGAGCGAGGACTCAGGTCCGCACACGCTCACCGAGTGTCCGGCGTGGGAGACGCCCAGGCGGGAGCTTGTGGCGGCCCTGGGAGTGAGGGTTCTCACGCTCTCCACCTTGCTCGCGGCGATGGTTCGCTGCGCGGATGCGTGGGCGGCCGGCGCCTCCTTCTGCGAGCAAGTAATGCTCGTGAAGGAGGAGGCGGGGCGGGAGCGGCAGCGGGAGCGACGAAGGATCGCTAGACAAGCTGCCCGCGCACGAAGGCAACTCGGGCGTCGGAGGTCGATGAACGACCTCCGCCCCCCATGAGCGCCGGCCTGGGGGTGACAGGTGAAGCCGCCTGTCACCCTTGCAGAAGCAGGCCGCGGCAGCGGCGCGCGTGGCGCGCCTCCCCGTTTCCGGGGACGAGTTGGGGACTCTGTGGTCCCCACACCCGAGAAGAGGGCCAGATCGTGAGAGATGGCCCTGGGTCGGCCGGGGTGCGAGGGATATGCCTGTCAACCTCACCTTCGGCAACCGAAACGACCCACAGGCGGCGTGCGTTTTAGTCGGTTCGAGTCCGACATAACCTCCTCCACCGGCTTCGGTGGGGAGGTATCCGTGGGGATTTTGCGCACGTAAAAAAAAAAAAAAAAAAAGGTATATGATTAGAATATGACTAAGAACTAATGTTTGCTAGTTCAATAGTTTCAAAGCAAAGGGGTGTAAACGACATTGGATGTTTAAAGAGAAAACCTTCTAAACGATATCATTTAATACTTTATTGAAAAGCGATTTTCTTGTGTACTGTAGGTAACCGTCGCTTACAGCCTTCAGTCTTTCAACCCTCAGTATGATTGCTTAAATATTTATGGATGGGGGACTGCTCCACGTATGTAACGGTGAGACCACCTGTGTCACGCCTGGTGTTCAGCCTATCTGTGTTCCTAGGGGCTTGGAGTTCCGAGCAATAACTCTATATGTTTTTAAAGAAGCGATTACCATTTGACCTCCGAATCTCAAGAAGAAAGCCTGCACTTGCATCAATTAGCAAGTGGGATGGCTTGCAGGTAAGGTTGGATTAAGTCGTAATTTTCTAGGTACGGCTCAATACCTTAATAATGTTGGGACTAGTTATCGGTCAATATAGCTTGACCCCAAACTAGTCATAAAATTTACCTACACTATATACACATTATGCGTTTTTTGGGTGTTTTTTTTTTTTTTTTTTATACCACTTAGTTGGCAGACAAGCACACGGCCCACCTGATGGAAAGTGGTTACCGTGACCTATGGACGTCTGTAACACCAGAGGAGTTACAGTCGCGCTGCCAACCCTGTAAGTACAGAGTTTCTGTGCCGTCAGCAGAAGACAAAGCAGGACAAGCCTTTACTCTTCCCACTGACAGCACAAATTCTCCAGTGAGCTCTGGCTACCCTACTCACCGCTGGGAACACAACACGAAGTTATTATAACCGCGGTATTCTGTAGGGCGGAGGTACTACCCCAGTCGGACTGCTCAATCGGGCGGAAATACCGCCGTGTCCTACCTCCTTAAACCACTGGAGTTACGAACTTCAAATTTTTGGCAGTACGAACTTTAAACTAACCTAGTGGATGCTTGAGTCTTTGGTTTTCCAACTGACTTCAAAAAACCTCTACAATGAGCTCTGGTTCCCTACTCACCGCTGGGAACTCAACACAAGGTTATTAGGACCGTGGTGTTCTGTATGGCGGATGTAACTTGCGAATTAGGACGCGAATACCGTCGTGTCCTACCTCAATAAAATTGTAAAATCATAGATAATATCAAACGTCTTCGCGCGCACCGAGGCCACGTTTTCTCGTGATTTGTGGTCAAGACATATGCCGGTAACTATAATAACAATAGTTAATTAATTTTACAATCGGCTATATCTGCCTAATTCTTTTCTTTTCGCGTTAATAAAAAAAAGAAACTTACTTTATCTTGCGTATCTTAAAATTGCGTTCGCGTACTTCATTCGCGTTGTAGCTAAACGTCTGATGTGAATATTTTTTCCGGATAGTGGTTCAGATTGTTCAGGAGCGATGCGCGAGACTAAAAAAATACTGAAGCAACTTACTAAACAACATTTTTGAAGAGAATGTGAAACAATTATGGTTCGCAGTGTAATCGACTGTAGGTGGTTCTTCAAACCAGGGAGTTTAATATTATTAAAATGAATATATGCCTACCTGGCACAGATACCTGCCTGATTGTCATGCTTTTCATTATTCAATAAAGATACTCACAATATTGCGATGCTTTTCTTTATTCTGCCTCCTTAGGGGCGCCTTTGTTAAATCCTTCATGGATACCTATTCCCAAGCATCCACTGGGTTTAATTTAAAGTTCACACTGCCAAAAATTTGAAGTTCGTAACTCCAGTGGTTTAGGCTCTGCTTTAAAGAATCGTACCAAGAAGAAGGTACCTATATACATTAAATACGGCAATACGCTCACCCCTATTACGTAGGACCCAATTTAATGATTTTTGAAATGTGGGTAGGTATTAATGCACCTCTGCCTAACCCTTCGAGGATAAAGGCGTATGTTTTTACATTAAAATGAAAGTGTACCTTAAAACCCATTTACCTACTGTTGTTATACAAATTTAACTTATTTATTTGAAAAACCACAGCTACAACTGCTATAAATAAATATACCTAGTTATTATTCGTAAAATTATACGGTTAGATACTTCCGTGTTATTATTGCCTATGTGCCTAATTGGTTTGCCTTTACAACTTCACTATTCTTATAAACCAAGAAATTATACATCACATTAACGTCTTATCTTAATATACCCATTTACATTCATAATCAGTAGATATATACGTCAGCAGGTATACTTATGAATTATACTACTAAAGTAGATTTAATTTGTTTTCTTTTACTTAAGCATGTTTAAATAAATAAGATTCTTACCCGTAATAAAATACTTCTGTTTTGCCACATGCTTTACGCCATTTTGCTTTAAGCATCTAGTTCAATTATGACCACTTAAACACTAAAAACTTCACACACTCATACTGATCACAGTGTTACATTACATATTGCAATCAATTCACGTATTATAATTAAAAATAATTTGCCTGACAAGACGTTTAGTCTCTTCACTACAAGACAAATAATCGTACTGAGACGCATACTGAAACGATGTCGTTAAGTTATTTTTATAAAGAGTATTAGTAAAAACCAATGTCACACCACTATTGTATATTTAAACTGCCCCATAAGCGATCCCTTAAAGTATTGTACCATAACCCGTTACATAAAAAAGCTGTCGTTTTAACAATGACTTTTTGCTCTACTTTTTACCGGTTACCGCAGTTACGAAACAAAGTGACGGTCATTATTGCACGCTAAAGATGATAAAAAATAACAGTATTCATTGACATACTGTAAAAAAGCCTTCTTGCAAAAAATGGAATGCCGAAAGTAACGTTACATTTTTACTTCTTAAGTAATTGGAATTTTCAAGTTAATTATTATGTATTATTATATATTTGTTGGTTTAATATAAAAAAAAGCTTTTGGCAGCAAATTTTATATTTATATAAAATGCTTAAGTCAGTAAGAAGTGGTTGAAAATAAAAGATAGTTAGGTACAAATGTTAATTTAATATCTAATACTTAGGTACCTTGTTATTTTTAGACTATGAATACTGTTGATAGATGGCACTTGGTGTAATTTCTTGTTACACATATTGAGAACTCACTTGTACTTTTCCACAGTATTGGAAAATGAAATTTGAAAATGTTATGTAAACTTTTGAGGATGCCGTTATGCGAAACCGGTCAGGTCTAATAATAAATGGTGACCCTCTTTTCTGAGACTTTGCCTTCAGCTTACCATCAGGCAAGGCGAAGTCTAATTGACGTGTTCTATATAAATAAAAAAGTTATATATAAATAAAAAATACTGTGGAAAAGTACAAGTGACTACTCAATATATCTAACTTGATTGCGTTAATTTTGGTTAACTTAAACTGTTTAAAAAACAGATAGGCCTAGAATACAATAAAAGCAATTCACTATGACTTTACTGTAGGTTTTATTTGTTGCTTAGGTGTCTTGTATGTTGCTGATATTTTATCCAAAATGGAAGGTATTATCAAAACCGTGCAGATGTCTCATAGAATGATAAAGTCATGATTAACTTGTGGAATTTTATCATTGACATTTTATGCGTTGCTGAACTTGTATTGCTATTTTTTCCCTCCAATTAATAAAACTAAAAGTACCTAAGTACATAAATATTATTCCTATTTCATATAGGTACCTATAGGTAAAAGCATTGAATATTATATTTATTAGTCTAATAGATATATCAGCGAAATCTATTTTTTTAAGTTAGGTAATATAAATAATAAGAACTTGCCGTGTAGGATCCCGGCAGAGTAAAATAGGGCCACCCCATCTCTTCCTGTGGGTACGGTAAAAGGCGGGTAAGAGATAGGGATGTTATCCATCTGATAGTAAACATACAGCCCTTGACAAAGTGCCCGCTAGGCGACAATTGGGTCGCCTCCCATTACGAGGGACCGAAAATCATAGTGGGTGTTAATACAACTCTGCCTACCTCTTCGTGGATTTACACGCGTGATATATATGTAGGTATGTAAAAATAATAAGAAGTATGTACCAATCTATCTCTAGATCGGTAGAGAAACTTACATGTTATAAAATTACTTCTTCCGTGTCATAATTACGAGTATAGGTAAATACAGAATAAAACAGTAGAGTATAACTATTGTAACACAGACATGCTGTAACCCGCGACTTTATACGTCGATACAAGTGAAAAAGAAATCAAACCTATGTGAAGGTACTCTAAAGTTCTTTAGACCAACCCCTACCTAGATGGTATAATGTTTATACCAAGTAAATAAAAAAAAAATGAACAATTCGGTAAAAACGTCACCTATTGAATGATTAAAGAGTCACTCAATTATCTCTACAAAATAATATATGAACCTTTATTTATTCACAACTATCTACTACCACCTAACACCAAGTATTTATTATTTAGTTATTTTAGATTTAATTATAGTTTTTAGTTTTTCAATTTACCTAATTTAAGTAGGTACCTACTTAGTATTTTTTGTTGGTTTTATGTTTCATAGTATTTGAAAAAACAATAAATAAAATCTTAAAAATGTAGGTAGGTACGTACAAATACTTCTTCTACTAAGTACCGACCTACGTAAGTAATAAAATCGTAATATAAAAATCTTTTAGTTTTCTCGATCAAAATAAAACATAAGTAGTGTAAGTCTAATGCTTTTAAAGTAAAGAAGTATTAATACCTAGATGTCTTATTTTTTTAACGGTTTAATATATTTAAGCACGTAGTTTGTTTGTCTTGCTAGTTGGGTCAAATCCAGTGATTTTTACCCCCTTTCTGTTTGACTGATAGGTATACCTAGCTGTTATTTTTTTGTTTGGATGACAATACAATTTCAATTAATAAAACCTTTTAATTTGATCAAAAACATTTGATACCTACTTATTTATTTATGTTTCACTCAAATTATCAAAATAGGTACTATATCGATGAGATAAATTCATCATTATGCATCTCATTTATCTCATCGATAAGTTTGACTGGACTTGAAGTAATTTCAGAAACAATGAGTGATTATCAACTTCAAACCTTATAAATCATCGACAAGCTATTGTCTTGAATTTTAATGATATCATTGTCTTCCTTTAAGCCCGATCGCTTTTCAGTTCCGGTTTATAGATAGAGGTAGGTAGGTACTTATAATGAGATACCGTTAATGTGTGAGTTAACTTTTTTTTTGTTTTTTTTTTGCTCATAAGGTAAGTTTACACATTCATAATATGTTCTGCTTATACGATTTTTTTATGATAAGGATCTAATTACGAGTACTTACCTAAATAATTTTAATGCTATAAAGTTCCCTCAAATACATCTACCTACCCAATTTGATGGTTACACTTGATTAAAGTGCACAAAACTACATATTTGTAACGTGGGATATCTTATAACTTTTTCCAAATAAAAAATTGTGTATAAAAAAGTGCCTTATTTTTTTTTATTTCTCTCATTTAATTCTACAATTAAAAAATAATTCTCCACCTTATTACAGAATCAGAATTAATTTTGGTTACCGGCCTTTTTTTTCTTTAATTAAGTATTTATTTAATTATTAAAATTAATCTACGTTATATTATAATTTACAAAAGTATGAAAAATATTGTAAGATGTGGTAGCTTCATCAAATAACACCTATCCACCTAATATATATTTTTTAACTTATTGCAAAACATCTTCACTTGGTAAAATATTGATTTTAGGTAAGTAGGTAAGTCCATGATGATCTTTTACACGAGATGTCACGATTTACCTCACGGTCTTTTGCTATGGTTTTTCTGACATCTGCATGTGTGTGTCATTCTAAATGTAGACACGAGAGCATAAATTTGTAACAGTGTGCGTGTTTACTTTGAAGTACTGCCACTCCATACGAGATGGCGCTGTACGCAAAATTTATTAAAATATTTTTCTTATCGCTTAAATCTGCGTGATTCATTTATCTTATATGTATTATTTTAGAAAGAAATAAAAATATTAGATATATAATGTACAGTTAACAATCAACGTGATAACACACGCTTGGGTACCTAATATTTGGTTTTCAATTTCTTAGAAACAGGATTTTCCGGTAAATCTATCTACGGCTTTTATTTTATTTAAATAAATATTTCCAAATATGAACATAATTAATTGTTCTTAAATTTAAAATAAATATTTTATTCAAATATTGACAACAGTGCTGCCGCTAAAATTGCGGCAAACGATGGAACTAACGAGCGTTTCCCTTCCTTTGGTGTTGCTTAAACGACTTTGACATTCACGAAGTTATAAAACGTAATTTATCACAGTTAAAGACCTTTTTGCTTTAACAGCAGCCTGGCGCTTACGTTCATTCAGTACCAGGTTCAAGTAAGTTTAATGGAGCGCGTTCAAACCTTCATGAAACTTGGTTTCCCGCCAAAAGTTTTACCGCCTCTTGTTTTTCATTTTAATTTATTGAAATCTTATGGAATATGGAGCTCTCAATTCTGTCATGTTTTTTATATGTTGGTATTTATGTAACTCGTGTAGTATGGAGGAGAATGGAATAAAATTAAAATAAGGAGTTAAGGCTTTCGGAAAACTCTCAGTGACCTTACAAAATAAGCACCTATTCTATACATGTGCAGTACGCGTTTTGTGAGTGTCGTTTGAGGAAAGCGTGGGGTGCTACGCTAGTGGGGGTAGGTACTAATATTCACCAATCAAAGATAATTTGAAAGTAATACGCGTGCGCCATGGTCTTGTTTCGCACGTGACATTGGGTCAAGATATTTGCTGGAAAAATGGGAACTATGAAAATACATCTTACTGATACTTAACTGAGAAAAACATGACTCTTTTTTACTTAAGGCACTTTGATAAGACTATACTTCGCCTGATGGTAAACTGAAGGTAAAGTCTAAGGAAAAAGGCGTCCCCATTATATACACCAACAATGTCGATTAAGATAGGAAAAAATGAATCGGTTCAGGCGGAATTTGAACCCGTGATCTTTTCTTTACTGGGGAAATGCTCTGACCACTGAACACCGAGCCACCGAACTGAGTAATGTCATCAGTTTCACGGCTTCATTAGATACTTTTTGACACTCCACTTAAAGGCTCTATCACTTTCATATTATGTGCTCTACTTTTCATTTCTTCTTTATATCGGGTGTGCGAGGTCAGATGGCAAACAGTCTAATAAAAACCAAATAAAACAGAGGAGAAAGGGTAAATGGACCACGGATTCCAGTTGAGAGAAAGATAGAAAGAGACACCTATTGAAAGCCTCGGATGCATTCGATTTTTTTTTTATACCACTTAGGTGACAGACAAGCACACGGCCCACCTGATGGAAAGCGGTCACCGTGGCCCATAGAAGTTAACAACACCAGAGGTGCCACACTAGCGCTGCCGACCCTGTAAGCACAGAGTTTCTGTGCCGTCAATGTAGAAGAAAAAGCAGGACAAGCCTTTAGTCTTCCCACTAACAGCACAAATTCTCCAGTGAGCTCTGGCTACCCTACTCACCGCTGGAAACACAACACGAAGTTATTATAGCCGCAGTATTCTGTTGGGCGGAGGTACTTCCCCAGTCGGACTGCTCAATTGGGTGGAAATACCGCCATGTCCTACCTCCTAAAAATAACTAAATTTAACGTTGACGTTAGTTTAAGATGATGTTATTAGTAGTAATTTTCTTTTATCCCCGACTCCAAAATCCAAGATAAATCAAATTATAGACTAATTTCTATTCATTCTTATTTTTTAAAAATATTTTGTTTTATGTGAGTGATTGCAAACTGACGCTGTACCCCAACCCTGTGAGGAGTAGGGTCTGTCAAATAGACTGCTTATAGCTAAGTTTAGTGTAGAAGGCTGTGAAGAAATTGGTTGAGCTCCGTAGGCTTTCATTTGCCATCAAGCGATCAAGGTTAGTTGTTATTGAAAATATTCAGCCTTGCATCCGTGAAAAGCCGCTAACCCTGTCAATGCTGGTCAATCTTCACCAGAACATGTCTCAATCTCTGAACAAACCTGATGTCTACGGATGTTCTCTTATAGTCCCTATTTACTCAATAGGCTATTTAATGTTCAGAGGGCACTATGGATAACTGGTAACCGAGCAGGTTGGCATATTGCAAGTAGCCTCGCCTCAAGGGCACGCCGTGATTGTGGCGGTAAGGCCTATCATGGAGAGAGAGGTTAAAGGGGCCTGTTGTATCGGTTGCCGCAGGAATCTCTGGGCCTCGGAAATTACCTGTCTCGGACCTGCAAATCCAACGCCTAAGTGACCTCACTGCGATGCGAGTGAGGATTCGGGGCTACACGCGATGACCGAAGTGGCCGTCATGGGAAGCACTAGCGCAGGTCCTCGTGGCGGCCCTAGAGGTGGGAATTGTCTCACTTGGCACAATTTTCACAGTGATAGCGTGGAGCATGAGCGCGCGGGCTGCCACTGCCACCTTCTGCGAGTAAACAATGCTCGAGAACGAAGAAGTGGGAGGTGGGAAGGTGGAAGAGTAGGGCCGGAGAAGATTCGGATCACTCCCATTACGCATATTCCGCAATGCGCAGGGGCAACTCGGGCGTCGGAGAGCCCTCACCGACCCCTCTCCTCCATTAGCGTGGACCTGGAAGTGACAGGTGGAACTGTCTGTCACGCTACCAGAAGCAGGCTGAGACGGCGGCTCAATGCACGTACTTCCCCCTATCCGTTACGCCGCGGACTCATCTCCTAGGGGGCCATTTAAATAGCCCTGGGGCCATTTAAACAGCCCAGTTGTTGGGGCACGAGGAATACTACAAAAGCAGTCTAGAGAAATCAGTCACAATAGTACCTAGGTGATTTTGTGGTTAGATCGAACGGAATTCAAATTTTCACTAATTTTACAAAGAGGAAAGATTTGATTACCTCGTTGTTTATTTGTTTTCATTGAATAAGATTTGGAACAAATGCAGTGTGTGTTATGAAAATTGGAAACTAGAAAACTATAATTACTCGCAGACGAAGCCTTGGTAATCAGTTAGTGAATAATCAAAACTTGAAAATAACTAAAACCGGTAAAGTTGAAATAATAATCTAATCAGAGCCACTGAACTTCACCTGAAGTCATCCAGATTATCCTATATAGGTATACCTATCCGTCTTGCGGCGACGGAGGGAGCCATCTACCGATACTTGTGTGAACTTTCGGAACCAATGAATGATGTTACAATCATTTCTCCTACCGTCACGACAAGACGGATATATATAAGAAAATTTGGATGGCTTCAGGCGAGGTTCAGTGGTTAATTGTGTTTTACACTTTTTAAATTGATCTACTAGTCTTGAGCTCTTTGATTTGATACCTATATTGAGGGAGTTGTAAAAAATATAATTCACCATTTTTTGGTGGCAATCATCTTAGACTTGAAATTTCTCATAAGTAGTGCATGGTATTTCACTAGTCTAGTTCTTGCATTTGATACCCATATTGAGAGAGTTGTGAAAAAATATGTAAGTAGTGGCGGCGGCCATTTTGGACGGATTTTTTTTTTTCAAGCACAGTTAAACGCACTCCCGACTAATATACCTACCTTTCACTCAAAAAACTAAATCCAAATCGGTTCATCCGTTCAGGAGGTATGATGCCACAGAAAAACATACACACGCACGCACCTTTCAGTCTGATATAATCCCACCCCCGCTGGGCCACGTGGAGAGACCAAGTACCGTAGACCTTAGGACCTAGACTAGACCTCAATAACTATACCTAAGCTGCACTGTAAAGCCATATGGTGCCTGTTTAATGCGTCCACTACCTTTCCACCCTAACTTTTCTTTCTCATTCGCTTTTCTCACCCACTCCTTTCTCTTCTACAGACAGCAACAGTACCTACCTACGCAAGTAGGACCATGGTATGTTGATAAGCAGAGGACCAGCCAGCACGTGTTTGTTTTTAGGTACCTATATCATGGTGGGGCCCCATCCTCCTCAGAGGAATACTTATATCAATCAATTAGCCCACCGCTGTCCACTGCTGGACATACCTATATACCTATATCACGATATACCTAGGTGTTTAGCCTATGGTCACAACCAGAGTAATTTGTCAAAACATCATACAATTCAAAGATTATATTATATTATTATATTTATAGCACCTATGTTTATATTTGGCATATATATGCCTAGTAAAGCTGCGGTAGCCTAGTGGTATGGGTAATGGACTGCTGAGACGAGGTCTCGGGTTCGATCCCAGGTTTTACCATGGCACACACCAATGACTTTTCGATGCTTTTCGAAGTCAAGTGTGTAATTATCGCAGGTTTATAGGTTCCCGGGTATTACATAGGGACCTAAACATAAACTGGCGAAATGTGGGTGCTAGCACCTCTGCCTACCCCTTCAGGGATATAGGTGTGAGTTTATGTTATGTTATGTTATATATACCTAGTAGGAAAGTGGCCTCAGCTAAGATCAACTTGCCATGGTGTATTAAAGTTGTAGGTACACAACGAACAAGACATCTCAACCAAATGCTCTACATACCATCTTTCGACATTTTTATTCGCTGATCAAGTTGTCGTGTGAACCAACCATTATCATCCCTTATACCTACAAGATAATCAGCAGTTTTGTAGGGTTAAGGGTGAATAAAAGGAGTGGTTGCTGCTTGGTTAATATGTGTTTGTCATGAACGTTTCTTGTGCATGTGGAAAGGAAATAACTGTCTTACATTGAAGGAGTTGTCGATTTAATTTTATGGAGCAATGTTGTCTTAGCACGAATGGGCTGGGGCAGTGGATATAAACTTTATATATGGTTTGTAATCCTCTTTTAGTTAACTGGAAGGGAGTAAACTGGAGAATGTGAGAAAATTGGAAGAACGGGACTAGTCCATCCAAGGGATTAACTAGAATACAAGTAATTTCATGCACTAGTGCAAATAAAGATAAATTTTGCCAAGAAGGGATTTATTTCAGGCTTCCGCACCGAATCCTTACAGGTCTACTGACCTGTCAATTCTTTTACCTATATTTTACTTTAAGTGCTTATTTTTGTTTCTTGAAAATGGTTTAACTTTTTGTTAAAATTTTATTTATTAGAAAAGGTATGAAGAATTTTGCGTTGCTTTAACTTAACTAACTTAAATATCACAACAAATAGTCATAACTTTTGTCTTCTTGAACGGTGAGCCTTTTTTTGTATACAAATTAGGTGGCAGACAAGCACACGGCCCACCTGACGGAAAGTGGTTACCGTGATCTATGAACGTGTGTAACGCCAGTGGAGTCACATCCGTGCTGCCGACCCAGTAAGAACAGAGATTTTATGTGCCATCAGTGCAGAACACAAAATCAGGACAAGCCTTTGGTCTCAAGAGGAAAGCCCAATCGAGAACCTGATCAGCAGGCGTACCAGCTTGTAAATGAGGTTGGTATGGGCTCCAAAGATCTTAGATGAGAGATTTATGGTGAATACTAAATTATATTTTTTGTGAATACCTACAGGCCATCGATCGTAAAGAAAGACCTTAGAGGAGATCGATAGACTGTGTGAACGATGAAGTGGCTAGGAAGGTAGTGAAAATGAAGTGTCTTTTTTTCATTCAACTTTGGTTGCCGTCCCAACCAGAGATGAATGAAAAAGGACACACAAGTAATGTTACGCTCTATGGTGGCACTCAGCTTGGAGGCCTCATCAGATGGTTTTTCAAGCCCCACTAATATTCTGACTCAAGATTCCATAAAAGTCATGCAAGCTATATCAAATGGCAGAGAAGGTGTAGGTACGTAAACGGACCCCGGGGTCAAAGCTGAATGTTGAAGAGATTATGATGATTATGAATGGAAATGAACTTAAATACCTATTAATACATACAATCCA
Source organism: Eilema griseolum (assembly GCA_963662185.1). NCBI lineage: Eukaryota > Metazoa > Arthropoda > Insecta > Lepidoptera > Erebidae > Eilema > Eilema griseolum. The sequence goes on along the minus strand of OY759242.1, from coordinate 15,591,841 downwards.
ATGACCATGTTGGCTCCAACGTACCCTGGAAAAGGGGGTGGTGGGGTCACGTACCTGTCATCCCTAGACCAGTTATTGCCATAGATAAGATCTTTATGTAAGAATCGTAGGTACCTTTCCACAGATTCAAGATTCCAATGGTACTCTTACCAGCTTCCTGGATTTAACAGTGATGAGATGACCGTGTAAAATCAAGACGACTAAAGCAACAGAGATCTGCAACCAAGAGCCCAGGTTCAACTGTGGTAAAAGTAATTGAAATTAGACAATAAATACATATAGCCGAGCTAATAGTTCCATAGTCCCTTCTAAAAGTAGGTAGGTATAAAAAGAAGGAAAGGAAAGTGTGAGAGAAATAAAAAAGAAAACTGGTACTTAGGAGTACCTTATAGTTATTCTGATCATCTAGTAAAAATTATAAGTAAAAATTAGATAGTGTACCGAAATCGTTTTAGTAGAGGATTTATGAAGGACTAGTTAAATTGAACTTAGCTAAGCAAAAAATACACCAACCTTAGTTGTTATTAGGATGAATAAAATTAGAAGTGTTAATAATTTCTAATATGAATACGAATAAATATAAATGAAAATAGACAAAACTAATTTAATGTTCTTTAAACAACGGCACACGTCGCAAAACAATCTGCACATATCTTGTCAAAACATAAAACTCAAAGAGATTGTTGTCACCAAATTCTTGGGCCACCAATAGGTTACGTGAAATTAGCAATCAGTCCACTTTACTGACTGCCACGTAGGATCTACTTTACGATATGGAATAATCTTTTGGGATAACTCAACATATAAAGCCTAGATTTTTATTGCTCAAAAGCGCTGTATTGGAAGCATCTGCCAACTTAAACAGACCGATTCATGTGTACTACCTCATTTAAGACACTAAACATATTGACATTATCTTCTCTTTATGTATATGAAGTTGCAATATTTATTAAATCTAACATAGAATTGTTAGAGTTCCGAACCAGGGCTCGAAACTGTGATAAATTGTCCATAGTAGCTAGTAAAACAGAATTAGTACATAACAGTGTGTTTTGTCTAGGTCCACGAATATATAAGTAATAAAATACCAATAAAAATTAGAGATATACCTTATTGAAATGGACAATTTTAAATTAATACTTCGCAAATTATTAATTGAAAAATGTTATTAATACCATCAATGTTTTTTTGGAGGATAACTCACTGTAATTAATATACCTACCTATAATGACAAAATGAATGTGGTGCTGATGCATGATAATTTATTGATGAATTTAATTTCTGTTACGATTGACTTTGTGCTATTTGTATTTTTATTTAATTTTATGTGATAACTAAATTAATAATTTAATTAATAATCTAATAATTTAATAAAATTAATAATCTACTTAATATTGTAGGTATTCCCAAATGGTGAAACATAGCTGAACTAATGATTATGTGAACATCTTCTGTACCTATGATTTACAATAAATATGATTTGATTTGATACGATTTTCTAATAGGAAGCCATAAGAAAGAGTATTTCATTATCTTGAGTCCTATCTATTGCAATGTGTTTCCATCAATATCATAATTATAAGAGTGCCTATTATCTTTCTTCATCTTTTTTTTAATTTTTTTTATACCACTTAGGTGGCAGACAAGTACACGGCCCACCTGATGGAAAGTGGTTACCATGGCCTATGGACGTGTGCAACAGCAAGGGTTAGTCACACTCGCGCTGTCGACCTTGTAAGCACAGAGAGATTTTGTCCCGTTGCGTCTTGTCGGTACAGAAGACAAAGCAGGACGAGCCTTTGGTCTTCCTTCTGACAGCATAAAAACTCTCTAGTGAGATCTGGCTACTTCATCCTTACTTCTTCCCGCTAGCTTTTATCATCCAACAGGCAGTCAATTAACAGATAGTGAATGGACTGCCGACTGGATTTTTAATGGTGAAAACAATTGCTTACCGACCTGCAACCTATTCAGTCTCAAAGATACTAGGGTACCCAGGTCCTAACTCCAAAAGACTAGAATTTTTATCATACCTAGGATAAAAATTCGACATAGATTGAACATTTCGTACCAAATGAAGGTTACACTACCGGAAAATCACAGTTAAATAATATAGGGATGTATATAGCAGCAATGTTGTCTTACTTCTAGGAAATTTGGGAGAAATTTAACCTTGATGGAAATGAGTGTGCAAGTGGGATTTGCATTAGCGCATTCTATGAAGTGGTAGTTTACAGGCTCTCTGGGAGGGTCTCACCATATGTCTCACATGCACTCTGGCGTCATGCTCATGCTCTCCGGCAGGTTCGCCAACTGATTGAAGAAGAAGGTTCTGGAGCAGAATGTTCCTCTGAAGGAAAAGGGGGTTGGACGACAGTCGCTCTCAGAAAAGGTAAAAGTAACGTAAAAGAAATATGAGAGCAATACCTGGGCTCCAAGACGCAGGCTTTTTAAATTATGCTGAGATTGGCGCTCGGATTAAGAAAATGGTTTAAGGGTACAGAGTCCAGTAGGTAATGCAATTCTCTAAGCGTTTAGCGTCAAACTCTACGACAAACTTTACGTAGAGTGCAATTATAGGAGGTAGGACACGGCGGTATTTCCGCCCAATTGAGCAGTCCGACTGGGGAAGTACCTCCGCCCTATAGAATACCGCAGTCATAATAACTTCATATTGTGTTCCCAGTGGTGAGTAGGGTAGCCAGAGCTCACTGGAGAATTTGTGCTGTCAGTGGGAAGACTAAAGGCTTATTCTGCTTTGTCTTCTACACTGACGGCACAAAAATGTCTGTGCTTACAGGGTCGGCAGCGCGAGTGTGGCTCCTCTTGTGTTAAACACGTTCATAGGCCACGGTAACCACTTTCCATCAGGTGGGCCGTGTGCTTTTCTGCCACCTAAGTGGTATAAATAAAAAAAAAAAACCAGGAAACGCTCTCCTATTTCTTTTACATACATTTGATTTTCTTAACTGTCATCTCATCCAATATGGGGATTAGTTTAAGTTAAAAAAGACTTATCTGCTTATTAAGTAAAACAATTTTACTTTGACGTATAGTTTTTCTTACTTACAACTAGATCCTTATTTTGATCTTAAACACACCAGAACAGCTGAGCTTAGACGGCCTCTGTGGCGTAGCGGTAGAATATTTGACTGCTCGTTTGACTGCAGGAGGCGCGCTTTCGATTCCCCGCTAATATTTGTATGCATGAATATGTATATTTGCATTGGTATGGGTGTTTCTATGTTTGATATGTAGGTATGTATTTACAAAAATAAAGTATCTAAGTATGTTTATCCGCATTCTAGATTCCATAACTCATGCTAGTTAAGCTATGCTTACCATGGGTCTAGATAGCGTTGTGTGGAAAGCTGTGTAGGTAATATTTGTAAAAAAATTTGAGCATTATGCTTACAAAGAGGGAGAGATTCAGTAGGAACTCTAGTCTACTTAGCACACGTATAAGTAATTTTTATCAATTTATCATGGAAACCTTTAAGCGCACGCTCAAAAATACACACACACACACACGCACACACACGCATACACACCATCTTAGGTCTGTTTCTATCTTTGTTTGTTACATTTTAATTCATATTACTTATTGTTTCCACAACCATGTAGCAGTGATAGGTATATATACAAATGAATGATTTTTGTACGTTTCAACCCACGGCCAATACTATTCCTCCAAAATATAGACTAAACCTAGTTTAGTCGATAGCATTTAAAACCTTTTGTACTTACTACGTGATTGTAACTTTTGAAGCAATAAAAAGATTATTATTGTTATTATTATTTATATCTTCCCCGCAATTCATAGGCTAGGATAGGTACCTAAATGCGTATATAAATCCATAATACACGCGGGTGAAACGGCGGGTAATAGCTAGTAGCCTACCTATCTCTGTTAATCTCTGTTGTATGTAACTTGTATGTAAATCAAGTACACCTCTGTTTTTTTTTTTTTTTTTTATACCACTTAGTTGGCAGACAAGCACACGGTCCACCTGATGGGAAGCGGTTACCGTAGCCTATGGACGTATGCAACACCAGGGGTGTCACACTCGCACTGCCGACCATGAAGAAACCTTCTGATGCCCCTCTTGAAGAATTTATAGATAGACAGGTAACTCCTATTTGTAGCCATCGATAGACAATATTTAATATATATCTGGGCAGCTTTTCCTTATCTCTAGCTTATTTGCCGATTGGTTCCTGGCAGATTAGAATTTAGGCCACCCCATCTCTTCTCTTGCGGTGTCGTACAAGGCGACTAAGGGCTGTTCAACATCAGATAGATATATTCAGCCACATATCTATGCATGGCTTGAATCAACAATAGTGCCCGGAAGACGGCAATAGGCTCACCTACTATTACCTGGTACCGAATTCAATGATTCATGAAGTGCGTGTGTTAATTCACCTCTTTCTAACCCTCCTAAAGCCGTGATTTTATGTAGGTATGTACCTATGTAGCTTGTTTGTATATACCTGTACCTATTTGCCGTGTAGGGCGTAGGTGTAGATAGGTGTGCAAGTTTAAGTTCAGTTAAAAGCCCGCATGAGAATCTGACTGGACTGTTCTCTATTGGACGATGTTATCAACTAGATAACTACCTCCTTACCACTGCGTACCTATTGTTAATTACCTAAATAATTAACATAATGTATTTTAATAAAATATTTGATTTAGGAATCCTTCCTTATTACATAAACACGGTTACAAATTATTACTGTAGAACGAAAAACCAACCAAAACTACCTTACTAAGTTTTATAACATCAGTCTATTACCTACTAATTCGCTAATTCAGCTGCAATATCCACCAAAGCTGGAGTTTATTCAAATAAACCCTATAGAATACGACACTCACAATCCAAACCTCCATAATCTTACCATAACACTACACGATTGCACTAAACGAGGAACTAACCCAAACGCTCCGCCTATTTCATGATGGTGGTACTTCTACCTCTTTAAACATCCCATACTAACTGTCACTACTAACAGACATCTGTTTATCTCCCAACGAACGAGATATCTACATATAATAATACACGTAACAAAACGAGATGACACATAGCGTGCGAGCGAGATAAATATATTTCAAGGTGCACTCCGCAGCGGCAAGGTAATCTTTAATAGAAAATAAATAAGAATCATTTGCATTGCAAGTGCAACCTTATCACTTAAGTGAGAGGGTTGTATTTAGATCGCGCGTATGCATCAGCTTGATCATTCGAATGGAGAGCCACGTGAAGAGTGGAGGTATACTATGGATACGTAAGTTAGATAAGGATGGGAAATATATGGAATTCACTGGCCATGTTGCAATAAAGTTACATCCAACTCTAAGTTACATAGTTTAATGTGTCTGAACAAGATGGCGCTAGGCACATTTTCAAAAGATTTGGTGGCAAATACCTACTTTATAACTTGAATGATTTACAGGTGAGTAAGCACATATTAAATTTTATAAAATTAAACAATTTATAAACGTAATATTTTCATTCATGGCCAAATCAGAATTAGGTACCTACTGTTTCATTATTCGTCTATTTCTCGTATTTACTTAAATAAAATACTTGTTTAATATCTAGATATATCCATATTTATAAACCTTGCCTTACCTATTTACCAATATTCTCGTGTATAAAGAATATTACACAAAAATGAGACTAGTAGCTGGGTAGTTGTTAGGTATTTCCGGGTTCCCTAAAATCTGTATTAAATCTGGTATTTAGGTACTAGTTTAGATACCTGTGTTATACAGTCATAGATAGGTCCTATGTGAAAATGCACAAAATAGGATTTTGAATGGAATTGCCTTAAGTATTTGTATTTTTGTTTAAATCTTAGACAAACTATTTAAACTACTTTTTGCGTCCTTGAAATATCAGTAACAACCAACTGTTTTGCTATTTTCATGTATTATAACTGCATCGTAGTACAATAATATGCTGAAATTTTCATTCATAATTTCTGTTTTTTGACATTCTATGTCATGAAATATATTTTTACCGCAGTAGTACAATTCACAGCTACAAAAAACGCGGTAATTCTTAGAAGGAACGCTGAAAACCTTGGCATATAAGCGTGAAAAAGCGACCTCTGGCACGGATAATTTTTAAAACAGTTTTGCATCGACGTTCGAGTTGGAAATATTCAAATTGGTACTTACAAATTGTTTTTGTTCGTCGCACAAACGTCAAACTTGGAAGGAAACACATCGCGTGAGCGCGCCGCGGCGGCGCTCGTCCACGTCCGCGCTACTTCACCGACGACAAACGATTTAACCTTGTTTTTACACGAAAAAACCCGAGTATTCACACAAAAAACACCTTCATATTTCGGTAAAAGTACGGAGCGAGCCGAGATGTGTCGTCCGTGGCCGCGTTCGCATCTAAACGGCCCGAGTTTTATGTTAGATTACAGACGTAACTTTTATAGATCCTCGGTGCTATATAACGCGGTGGGCGGGTTCAGGGGAGAGTGGCCCTTACGTGGAGTGAGGAGAGGCTATAATGGCGTGTGTTGGCCGTTGCACGGGTGTCATTAAATGTCGCGCGACGAGGGGAGCGGCGTGCGGAGGTGTGCGAGTAAAGTTTTGGGTATTGATTGAATATGAGACGGATTAGTGGCTAATGATCAACAATTGGGTGTTGGACGCCTTAATTGGCGTCGTGCTCGACGGGGTGGCTCCATAGGAACTGGCTGAGCGCTCACCCTACTCACCAACCTGCAGTCTAGCTGCACAACTACTTATTAAATACACACTAGGTATACTACGCGCTCGTAAAATACTATAATGAATGGCTTGAATGAATACACCCACGTGCACACATAGGTAATTGTGCGACTGATTTTTACCTATATATCTACGTTTATGGTATACATCTTTAACGTAGATAGGTATATTATATATGTATAGGTATATAAGTTAGTAGGTATATCTACTAACTTATAATAAAACTAACAGGAACCAACATATGGGAGTTTAACTGTTTTGAGTCCTGCAGGAAATAGCAAAGTATAAGCTGAAACATCTTAATCTTTCTATTATAATATAATCTTTCTATAAGCTCAAACCTTATGTTTCTATATACCTACATATAAAGTTTTTAATAAATGAATATATATACTTATCCAGGAAGTTCCTTATAATAATATTACATTTATTACCTACTATATACCTACATAGAAACATCTAGAACAATGCGAAATTACTTCAGACATAGTCTCAAATAAACCATTCGTCACTCTATATCTGGACTAAACAGAACGCTTGGGCAAACTTACATCAGCTCAACTCAAAAGTATCCTACTTATCTATCTACCTATCAAACTAACTTCACACTCGTATGAGCGTGGACCTTTTTGAATAAAAAAAGGAGCCAAGAAACCTGTTATGGTACAGGAAACATATTTCATAACTTTATTTTTTTACAAATAAGACCCAATTTATTTGTGAATAAATAATGCAATTACTGCATTTTCAGAAAGGAAACTGAGTAATTATAATTAAGCAGTACAATTAACATATGTTAATAAGCAGGTCCCTACCTACCTACTTATTAATATCTACTAATTATTTATATAGCGTAGATATTTACTAGTTCGATGATTTTATTAGATTTAAACGTAAAAAGAGTCCAGTTAAAACCAAGAACTATGCTTGCATTGCGAAAAAAATTGTGTAACCTGCTCCATTCGATGATAAACCTATTGGTAAGTATTTAGACTATAAAGTAAAGTCTTATTCTACAATACACCTAAAACATGTATGACATAAGAGGTAAAGCCACAACGCTATCTACAAACGAGAATAGGTATTATAGATGTAGAGATACGCCTACAAGGTAGAGTCATTCTCGGAATGCACGACAATGTCCCACTACGCTCTTGATAGAGTCCACTCACGATAGACGGGTGGAGCTAATGTCACCACAAACTATGTGTTTATGGAGATTTTTTAAACCGGTTTTAGAGATATATTTTTGGTAGGTAGGTCATTCTACATTATTGAGCTTGCGTTTTGGTGTGCGGGGTTCGCTATCCTCTTTAAATGGATTAATTTATTTTGGCTTTAACAGAAGTGACTGCCGTCTGATACCCCATGAAAGCTTGCTTCATCTTTCAAGCAGATGGGTATCTACACCTTCTGTTTGACTGGGATTGGTATACAGGTAAGATTTTCTTGGTTTCAGAAGATCTTAATGGGGTCTTATACACATTCAAAAATTATTATTTAACATATTTATATTTATACCTACTACCGAGATTGCAATAAAACTACCGACATGCGTATAATACTTGCCTTTTAAGGACAGTAAAATGAGGAAAGAAGAATTTAATCACGTGCATCACAAAGTCAAACACTTGGATGGACAGAATTTACATTTAAATGCCATATTAGTAATGCAGCTTCGAGAAAAGAGCCATGTACCTAATAAAAACTCACTTTTTTCCTATTGCCAAATTACAATATGCATGCAATACATAATATCACATTTTTACTCATTGGGGTATTAAAAAACTTTATACCATCATGTGCTATCAATTGTTTAGAGTATCGTTGCGAAAACATTCCGAACCTTATAGGTATACCTACGACTTACTCCTTATCTTAGATTCGTTGACACTCATAAGTATCCGTTTTTATACAAGCACACCGGTTTAGAGTCGACCCCATAGAAATTAGTGACACGTATAATAACCATTCTTAATAACCATTGATAAAAATAGAAACAAATATACCTAATTCATTTTGAGCATATACCCGGCCTCCACACGAGCCTGCCGACTTTGCGTCCCAAAATAACTATAGTATTATCTTCTCAGTTAAAATTGGGACGTCTCGCAAAGAGCCGAAATGAGGGTTACCCTAAAATCCCTAGATGAACAAGAGACGGAGTTTATCTCTTTGAATTGCGTAGACTATTTAGAGTTGTATGTAGTAAGAATGTCGTTTTGAATCTAGTTTTTGGATCTTTTTTTTTCGTTGTACGTTTTTTATAAATACTATTAGAGTAATAGTAGGTATGATTGCCTCAGGTGCACAAAGATAACTGACGAAATGTGGTTATAATAAAATCGCTGTAGGTATGTGCCTATACGAGTTGGTGTACAGGTAATGTACAATTACGCTAAGGTATGGGTATAAATGGAATTCGTCTATATTCAATCAACTAAATATTTACATCTACATACCTAGTTAGAATTTATTAATAAAATGAGTTTGAATCTAACCCAACAGGTACATAAACGAGTGCATTTGGTTAATTATCCAACCTAAAAGTAATTCAAGCTAAAATCAGCAGTTTTAGGATATAAGATCATAAAGGATTATTTGAAATAATATAATTTAATTGAATCGGTACATATTGTACCTATAGTGATTTTGAATGCTTTGCATTAGGTCTTGGGTTAGATTCCCGGATAGAGCAAGTGTTTTGAGTTTTATCAGTACACATTCTATTACTTAAGCATCGAAAATTGAAATAGAAAAACATTTTCCGATTCACCACATCTACCGTCTAAATCTAGTCTATCTCAAGATATGAACTGTCTTAATCTCTAAGAGATATGTTTACTAATATCTGGTTACATATCGATATACGTGGGCGTTCAATACCTGATGTTATCTGTAGCTAAAATGACTCACATGCCTACGTAAAATGAATAGTAAGTAAATGTACCGTCGAAGGTATTTATTTGATATTGATCTTGGGAGTTGAATGAATATTAATAAGTTAACCTACATACCCACCTATATACCTATATAGGTACGTTTACTGAGATATATCTGTAGAGTATATACCTATCCGGTTTTGTTTTACACGGCCCATCTGATGAGAAACGCAATTACCGCACCCTGAGGACGTGTGCAATACCTATGGTGTTTCTAATCCTTAACAGCTTTTTTTACATAAAATAATATATAGATATTCTAAAGACATTCATTGCACACTAGTAGAGTACCTACTATTTAGACCTGAAGTAAGTACAAGTAGTAGGTACCTACCTAATAGTCTCATTATTATTTTTACATATGTCATACATGACATCTGTGATGGCATCACGCCTCTACATATTTTATATTAATAAAAACTAAGAACTTAAAATTCAAGTCCACATCAAACAGACGCCTACTTTTAATAATATTCAATTAAATTATATTATTTCAAATTATCTTTTATGATCCTATACTTATATACCTACTAAAATTTCTGATTATAGCTTGAATTACTTTTAGGTTGGATAATTAACCAAATGTACCTACTCGTATAAACACCTGTTAGATGAGATTCAAACTAATTTTATTAATAAATTCTAACTAGGTATGTAGGTGTAAACATATTGTTAATTGAATTGTAGGTACATTGCTTGTACACCAACTCATATAGGCACATATCTACAGCGATTTTATTATACCCACATTTCGTCAGTTATATTTTAAGAACCACGTAATAGCAGGTGAGCTCATATCCGTCTACCGGCACGTTCCCAAATTACACGGTGTTGATAGATACAAAAATCCAATAACAGAAGCAAATCCTGGTCCACGTAACTTCTTTTCCCATTTAGGTTTATCAACAAGAAACGACAAAACTTTATATCTAGAATTCTATAGGTATGCAGGTATACATTTATACAAAACGTGGAATAAGTGAATAAAATAGTTTGGTTGTTATTCACTTTGGTATACACCTAAATACGTACGTATGAACACACACAAGTAAAACTCAATTAACTCAATATAACCTATCTGTGTTGGAACACATCGACACGTCTCTCTGTACCAGATCGATCCGCACGCAAACCTTTAGTACAATCAACCTGACACCATTTGTATGCGTATCACACGCCAGACCGTACACTGCCGGACAAGAAAAGGGACACAACGAGAAAATCTCTAATCAATCAAGGCCATTCAGTTATTTTTATTTTTATTTGGTTAACAAATTTCTTAATTACTTCATCTTATTGAGGTTTTATTTGCAATTGCATGTGTAAGATTAAATGATATTTTAAAATTGAGCTCTATTATTTTTTATTGTAGTTTGTGGAGTAAAAATGAACAGTTAATATTAATAATAATCCTGTCTGAATGTAGATAGTAAAAAATTGTGATTATTAAAATGATCATCTTAATTAATTACCGCGTAAAAAGTAAGCAATTAATTTTAGTATGAATCAAAGTGAAATCTCTTTGTAGAGTGTGTCCAAGTTACTACTTTTACTAAATGCTAATGGATTTTTTAGATTTATAGTGGCGTACGTAATTGTGGTAATCTTTAATTAACTACCTGATAATTTATGTCAAATGGGGTGAGTTTAATGTGTGGAACACGCAGATAGTTGTGAATATGGTTACAAGACTTTCAATCTACTACCACTTGAACTGCTATTAAAGTTTTTTACTATATGTTATGCTTGCTTCTAGTAGATATCTTTTAATCTTTGTTTTTTTTATTTATCCATGTGAAATCTCCCCCAGGTACAACTTCAATGATGTTTTAATGAAGTATCTATAGCGCAAAGTTGGAGTTGCATGAACTAATTCAACATAGTGTTTCCAATAGTTGGTATTCCCTGCACGTGGAGCTTTGCATTTATTTTGAAGTTTTTATTTTCTCGCCAACCAAGATCTCACAAAATTTAACAAACACAATAAGTATAGGTAATTGCTTAATTTTATCTTCTGAATATTGTTAAGAAATGTTTTAGGGCTAAAGATAGAAGACAAGACGACATTACAAATAAATTTACCTACAGGTAGGTTAAGTAAGTTAACCTATGTTAATAAAATCTTCAAAATATTTTTTGTATTTTATTCTATGAAATTAAATACTTAATATCTCATAAAGTTACCACAAGAACAAATGTATAATATCTTAAAATAAAACAGTAGCCCCTATTATGTCCGCCATTGTATACAATATTCTCGACCGGTCCTATCCTGCGAATTCGGTTGTACCTACGTCATCTCACACATATACAACTTACTCGAGTTGCTACCTGCTCTGTGATCCTTACTACGATTACTGAATAACAAAACGGAGTTTAAAAAGGGACATGCTTACTTTATATAGTTCCTACATATATGCAGGTACATATAGGTAATTGATAGGTCTACTTTAGAATTTAGACGTAGTGTAGATGTGACAAGTATGAAGATAAAGAATACCAGAAGCAAGCAGTTCGACTTCTCTAATTCATTTTATTAATAATTCTCTAATCTAGGTAAGAAATCTTCTTATTCTAATGAAGAGACTGTGTCTAGATAATAAAATATTTTCTAAGTTTAATTATAACCATTTTATTATAATTGAAAAATATGCTTTTTGAATAGACTAAAACACGAGTAGGTACCTACTTAATTTTTTTACATTGAATTTAATTGGTCACTTTTTAGTGCGTTTAACTAGTTCCTACGTTTATCAGGCGTTAGTAACATATTGCTAATGACTTGAAAAATTCAAATATATTTCCTTCCATCGGAAATGTTTAAAACAGAAACTAAACTTCATGAAAATATTCTGAATTGAAGAAAATAATATTGAAGGCATTCAATATTATTTTCTTTAGAAAATTATGTAGCCCCAGTGCACAATATGCTCATCAGAAACATAATCGTTTTCATTAAAATTCATCGACACAAAACAGTGCGGCTAAATTTTCAACCCTTTGGCGCAACAAAAGGAACAAACTTCCTTCCACAGAGAGAGCTATTAAAGGGTCTTAAGGCTAGTCCGGGTTTAGTTCCCTCAGAGGTATTGCCAAAAACAAAGAGGTTTGCAGACAGACGTCGGGGGTGTGAAGAGGGTAATGCGGAGAGGGGAGAGGGGTTCTGTTGAGGGGTAGGTGTTATGGGGGTAGGGTAGGTGCCTCCGCGGCTGTAACAGTTTTACGATCGGATATGCGAAGTGCTCATGCGCGGTGCAGCCACCTCACGTCTCGTATTTGCATCAGATTATCGACGGATGTCCAGTTGATAGGCGACTTTATTAAAGCCTTTTATAGTCTGTTTAGACCGTGGTGTAATTGACTGGATAATTAAGACCTTAATTCACTGATTAGGGCTATTTTTAGATAGGAAGTAGGTAGCTGCGTATTTTTAGTCTATTAGTACTATTTTTAAATAAGATATTGCTGTTCATTTGGAAGTCTGTTTAACACAACAAGAAAGACCGTCATAGCACGGTATGGTTTATGTTTTCACCTCCCAAACTGACTTTATCGAATGTTGTGGATTTGTTTTCCAAATACCTAAAACTAAGTATTATTTATTCTATCGCATGTAGTTATCGTGTGTTCATTAATTGTTTGTAGGTACGTTTACAAACTTTCCTAAGATACATGGGTACAAACCTAACTTTTTTTTTCATACAAGGTACCTACAATTTCCCTGCTAGCCTTTTTGTGAGCGGTTAGTAGTAGGTTAAATATTTACATACGAAAATGATTGATAGACGGGTATAATATCTCAATAATAGGTTACCTTAATTGAATTACCTATATAATTCTTTGAAGATACAAATTCAATCAAATTCATCCTTGTATCAATCCGAATCGTAGCGGAACACACCTTTAAATAAGAATGGTACGCTATAGAGCGGTCAACGACTCACAGACTCGCATCAGGGGACCACAGACTCTTCGACATAACGTAACTGCGAGTATAAATTAGTGACATAATGTCAAAGAGTAGAATCAGTACCCTTACTACGACCAAACAAGGTAGGTGCATAATGACTACAAAAAATAGTAACTTTACACAAAATCATGTAGAGTTCTTTTTAAAAATAACTTACGCGTCGCGGGTTCGATTCTCGCTCAGTGCAAATATTTGCATTTATTTGGGTGTTTTGAATAACCTAGGTGCTTATGTAGTTACAAAATAAAATGTAATGTTTATCTGTATTACTCCATACTCCTCCTCTTTTAGCTTTGGCTAATACGTCTTTTATAGGAGCGACTACTGTCTACCCTTTCAACCCCAAAAGCTCACTTATACCAGAGCCACTGTCCTTCAATCAGTGGTCAGATGTATAGATACAAGTCCCCACATTTAAAAATAAGAACCAGTGTCCTACCCCACCTCTAACTTCTGCCTATTTAACTTTTTGGTGGTGGCTCTTTTCTTTTATCTAGGACACGCCAATTTGACTTCACCTCGCCTGAAGTTAAGCTAAAGGCAAAGTCTCAGGACGTCACCATTACAGACACGAAGTATGTTACAATGGTGGCACTCAGCTTGACTGTGATGGACCTGTGCAAACGGTTGAACCACTCTACCTACACCTACACAATTAACGACCTAAATGAACCCACTGAAAAAGAGTCAATGTTGCCGAGTTCTGGGCTGGATGCATCTGATGTATTGAATGTTGCCACTGACAAGACTGAGCAAAAAACTGCCAAATTTAGATCAATAAACAAACTATGGTAATAATACAGTGTATTAAGGTGTCACTGACAATAGAATTAATTAATTAAAAGGAAAGTTTTATCCTTCCGTGACTTAAGTATGTACCTAACTTGAAAAATCTAGATATATGATAAATGCGTTTACGTGCATTCATAAGTCAACTCTTACTTTTCTAAGCGCTGTCATACACATTATGATTTAATACCAAATACATTATGTAAAGACAACGATTAAAGTGGCTTCACAAATTATAATTTATTAAATACTGACGCAAAAAGAGAAGTTATATCAGGAAGACATATAGAAAACTCAGATTTAGATGCAATTTTCAACAGTCGAAATGATAATATCATTGACTGTACCTACATGTACATACTATGCTATTCTCCGTTGTGTTACTTTTCACACTTTCGCATTCTCACAAATAAATAAAGAAACAGTAAGTAACTATTGCCTATAGACGAGAGCACACACATATTATAGTGCGATGTGGCCGTCAATGTGTCTATAAACTACACATTATTGTAATTTAGTTACTTTTTAACACGCTTTTACTAACAAACACTAGTAATTATGTATGTAAACAAATCTTGGAGAACAATTTTAATCTTGTCAGTGGTGAATTTATTTTAAACTTTGTTAATTAGGTATGAGTCATCCCTAGGAATTTTTAGTTGACTAAGGTGAGAAAGCTGGAAACTTTTACAGCTATAAGTAAACTCTTCGACGGGTTAGTCGAGATTCCCCCAAAAAATAGATAAAATATCATGATAAAGCATAATTATTATTATAAAACCAAATTTGAGAGAATTTTACAAAAAAAATTGAGAGAAATCTCGAAGCTCGACTTGGGTACTTACTAGGGATTCGTGCTAATCAATTAAAATTTAGATCAAATTATCTAATGTTATCTAATTAATTAGTCGCGGACATAACTAATTATATGCATATATTGGTAGCTACTTTACATACAGATTTTAATAGGTAAGAGGTTCAGATTTCATTGAACTATCAATAGAGGGCAATAAACTGAACAACCATAACTATTATTTGATTAGATCTGTCTATATTTTACAATTTCGTCCAATTGCCACTGACAGGAGTGTCCCTTTTCAATTGTCATATAACACTGAGTGATTATAACAATGAAGAGAGGGTGTAGCCATTAATTGTTTTGTTCACTGCACTTCTATCTGTCATAAATACTTTTTTAGTAGGTGCTAAAGTAGCAAAATACTGTGAAATATGAACTCTACAACGTTGTGCTAGAGCGTTTGTCTACTACGTTGGAGGTTGCGGGTTCGAGTTCCGCTCTTTACATACATGAATACTTGTATGTATAATTTTTTTTACCACTCAGGTGGAGATAAGCACACGGCCCACTTGATAGAAAGTGGTTACCGTAGCCTATACCCTATGTAATATCAGAGCAGTCACACCCGTGCTGCCAACCCTGTAAGAACAGAGAATTTCTGTGCCGTCAAAACACAAAATCAGGACAAATCTTTGGTCTTTCTGGGATTTTGCCTTCAGCTTACCATCAGGCAAGGCGAAGTCCAATTGACGTGTCCTATATAAAAAAAAAAAAAAAAAAGAGCACAAAATCTTTCCAGTATACTTTGGCTATCCAACTCACCGGCGGGAACACAACACGAGGTTATTATAGCCGTTGTATTATGTAGGTACCTACTTCCCCAATCGGACTGCTCAATTGGGACGGAAATACCGTCATATCCTAAGTACCTCCCATGCAGTTATCACAGTTCTGTAATGCAATATCTTGCATTTTTTTAATTAAGTACTTTATTTCATTAATTATGAGCCATAGATAAGACTGAGGCTTCTCACATTAGACCTTATCAATCTTATCTATGTAGAGGTAAGATTGATAAGGTCTAATGTGAGAAGTTACCAGATATAGTATAATAACTAACTGCCCAATTAGTTATATTTATGTGTAAAGATATTCACCGTTTTATAAGTCACAATGATGAACGTTTGATAAAGAAGGGAAACTGAACATTGCACATAGAAATAGTACATAGCTAAAATTAGAGGAAGTTTTACCTTACAGAAAGTAACATAACGGTTTATTCCATCCTGTCCTACCTCTACATTTTTTAAATAAAGCTGCACAAAAATTTCAATTACGTTTTTTTTTATTTGCAGCTGAATCATATGAGTATGTAATCGTGGAGTAAATTCAGGTTATGTTTACCATAAAAAGGGTGATTCAAGGTATTTATTCATAAACAATTATTTACATAATATACACGGAAATTATAGGAATAAAAATATATATAAAAAAGAATATATATCTAAATAATCCTGCAGGTTCAGGCGTCAAAGAATTCCTCGCCATCGATGTCAACCGGGAAGGTGGCCAGAAGGCTAGCGGCATTGCCACGTTGAATGGCAATACCAATTCTTTGCGCAAAGAATAAACCAGCCCTCTGATCACGGGTAGCGTCAATTAAGCGTTTCGAAATGTCTCTAAACAAAAGACGGGCACTTGGGCCCCATGATCCCAGCGTCTCGACCCCGAACGGCTCAAATATGTAATTACCACTTATATTACTATACTTGCGCCGTTTGAGGGTCTCTGCCGACGCAGCAGCAGCGCAGGCGCAGTTTGCAGTCCCTGGAAGGTGTGAAGGCGCAAGGGTGTCAGCACATGTTGCATCCCACACCAAATGCCTTCCCATCTTCCAAGGCACCAAAGACATTCCATCTGGCCTCTTGCCATCGTCGCGCGCCAAGCCAGTGGGTTCTAATATGGCTGGAACGCCAGCGGTGACAAGAGCCCGACGGATTATGTCATTGATATACCCGTGCCGCGACAGCCGTCCTGCGCTCCTGCTGCAAGAGAGACCATGATGTCCAAGGCTACCAACTTCTTCCCCACAGCGACATCGATGCGGAGAAACGCAAGGAGCACCTAAACGAAGGCAAGCAGCGATACGGAAGGTGTTATCGTCCAACATGGTACCAATGTTAGGCGACGGTAGGGCCTGAAGCCAAACACCGGATTCCCATTCCCCCACAGCCAAAAGGCGAGCACGTTCCGCAGCATTGGTAGAACTAGAAATTAGATGTTTTCTTACCATGTTGCAGAGCGGCACGTCCCATTGTCTCTGGGAAGCTGGGTTGGCTGGCAAATCAGCGTTTGGGCAAAACATTTTCCAAGCATTAAAAGCTTCGGCCATGCCTGGCACTTCTGAATTAGTTAGGCTAGGGGTTAAGATTTTTTTAACTAATTCATCCGTGCCATGCACCGAAGATAAAAATGCTGGCAGACTTACGTCAGTAATTTTGCGAACGCCGAGCCCGCCTAGACGCACAGGCATGGATGCCTGAAGCCAGACTCGGTCGTTCATATCCACATTTAGAATTTTGCATAGTGTGTTTCGAATCACACTATCCATTTTACCTAAAAGAGTCGAATATTTGAACAGTTGAGTTGAGCGGAGAACATGTGTAAATTTAGGAACAAAAAGACAATACCGAATTATAGTGAAAGCAGAATGGATGTTAATTTGTTGTAATCGGTCCGAAACTTCACAGAAATTTCGAATCTTTTCTTCTACGAAGGAGTCATATGCTTCCTCTAGGATTGGGGACCCAAGGAGGCGGAGAGAATCTTTTTGAACAATTTTTAAATCTGGAGCCAAATCGTTGAATTTTGATAATGTTGAAAGGATGTCTATGTTATCATCAAGAAAAAATTCACATTTAGTTGCATTTAAATGTAAACCAATGGATCTAAATTCATCTTTTAAAAAAGCCAAATCTTCTAAAACTGTTTTAACGTCTCCTCCTAGGGTCCCGTCGTCTAGATACCACACGTTAAATTTAGAATTTAGCTGCCGGATCACGGGATGTATAGCAAGGCTAAAAATGAGTGGCCCAAGAGGGTCACCTTGTTGACACCCAACTGTTGATTCTAAAACGTTGTCCTTGTATAGTAATTTTGAGGGGTACCTATAACATTGCCAAAGAAATTTATAAATTTTAGGGGTTTCCAATTTCACTTGCGTCAACAATGTGTCCCTATTCACTGAGTTGAAGGCATTCTTCAAGTCAACTTTAAGAATGACTTCTCCTCTATTGCAGCCAAGGTACGTTGACAGGGCATGTACGGCAGCCTCGCAGCCCCCTTTAGAGCCAAAGCCAAGTTGCAGGGGCTGGAACTGGTTGGTTAATGTGTTATTATATGCTTTACAGCATAATTTGGCTGCCATACGCCTGTACGTGCACCCTACGGCAATGGGACGAATACCACCGTCTTTCTTACGTAAGGCGCATAGATTTGCGCCGTAAAGCAAATCAACGATGGCATCGCACACATTGCCGGAGAGCATTAGGTTGATTAAGGCCGTTAGCTCCTTCAAAAGTGCATCGCCGGCTTCCCCAGGGCTCAGCAAGTCTTTGAGGTGTTGCGGGGTTAAACCATCTAGGCCGCCAGCAAATCCGCTCTTGAAGGAACCAACGGCAGCTAGAACGTCCTTAGCTGAAACAGTGAGAAAATCATCGTCTTTATTTGGAGGATCAGGGAAGGAAAGGTCAGCGGCTGGTGCTGGATGCTTGCTCTTCAGTTCTGCAAGAGTATCTGGCGAGCAAGCAGCCACCACATCGCTGCTAAACAAAAGTCTCGATGCACCCCTTATGTCACCTTCCCTTAATTTGGATTCTACATAGTGAGAAACAGAATTTTTTCGAAAGCTCGTGAATTTAGGGTCAAAAGTATAGGTCGAGAGGCAATTTTCTTTAATTTGCTGTGATAAAGATTTCTTAGAAGTTGAGACATGTGATATGTGTAAAATCCTGTAAGGAAAAGTGAGAAGCTGTTCCCAAGCTCTTTGTGAGTTCTCCCGGACTACTTTTGAAATGCAAGAAGCCAGATTTTGTGCCACAGATGGTCGGGCACCGCGGGGAACTCTCTTTAAAATCGGAACCGAATTTTTAAATTTGCTTAGAGTTCGCCAAAATGGAATTTCGGAGGTAGTGTGCGATTGTGATACTGGTATTGAGCTTGAAAGTACATTTGGAGATTTGTGTACTTTTCCCAAATGTATTTTCAAACCCTGCTTACCTTTAAAAAAGCGAGCTTGGGTGCAGTGGGGGCACCGAACAAGTGTGGTAGGTTGACTTGAAGTTACATCCGTATCACTACAAGTACCACTGCTGTCTTGCATAAATATTTAAACTTACACTAAATCACTTATATATGTAAGACACAAAATTATATTTACAAATTGAAAATGTAATAAAAATAAATATAAATGTCAAAAGCACTGCACCATAAAAATGTATTGTTTTCGGAACTGAAGTGACATAGAAAAAAATTAAGTCTGTAGGATAAAATCTAATTTAAATTGCAAGATTTTGACCTTTACGAAAAATAAATAAACAAATATCGAGAAATGTAAATATAAATGTTGAAGATGAGAAGAAATACTACGCTCACTACTGAAGTATGTTTTCATCTTCTTAATGTCTCATATCTTTAGACGTCCAAGACTTAACTATATATTGTATAATAGTAAAATCATTCGCATAGTAAGTACACACTGACATGTACCAAGTAACTACATACTTTATGTCTGTAAGCACAAAGAGGCTAACCTTGATGATAGATCCGTAGGTATGTAGTCGGGGCCCAAGCTCGTCTGACGATACGTCTAGCGCAGGCGTCCCTCTCGGGATTAGCAGGTTGGAAGGCCGTTCGAAAGCCAAACCGAAAGAAGGAAAAGGAGTACGTGGTGTTCCTCAGGATTCGAAGAAAAAGCCCCAGATAAAACCGAGAACAACGCTCAAATAAAGATATCTCTAGACGACTGAGAATTATTGCACAAAATGATACAGTACGCACAAAGAATACCTAGTAACTATGCTTTTGTATGTAAGTACAAAGTGGATAACCTTGATAAAATATATGTATGTAAGTACTTTATCCTTACATCAAACAAGTCTATCTACATCTCCGCCATATAAGAAACAACGAGTTAAAACAACTTTGAAAAACAACCAAGGATTAAGTTAAGATGCGTGTATTCCGAATAATATCTTCCAACTAGAGGACAGACTGGTTAAACTTGGTATTCATAAAGAATACTTGACGGTCTAAAGCTCGGTTTTATTCAACGATCCGACGATTTAGGAGACAAGTAGGACATTATCAACGATACGCTTGACATTGTTGACTTTACAGCGAACATTGCCGAGCTCCGCTGCATCGCTGCATCGCCCACTTAGGTATGTAGGTACGTTTTATGTTCCTGCTGATATCAAAGAATTTACATACAACATTATATTTATGCAAGGTACACTGCCCTTTTAAATGGACGTTTTTCTTTGTTTGCAAAACTTAATATTATAAACTGTGGGCCATTTCTGTAGATGATAAGCTACTTTAATTTTATAAGATTGTAATTTCAGATTAAGTGAGTTGTACCTAATGTGTCGGGACCTGTCAGCTTAGTTTCATGGACGTAAAATATTTTCACTTTTTTTTTCAGAATAAATTGTAAGTAGGTATAAGTCTTAAGCATCTTTTTTTATCATGCGAGGCAATTGCTTACCGGTGTATAAAAAGACAAGAGAGGAAAAAATGGGAAGGCAAGGGCCTCCCCATCTTTTCTCAGGGGTGTTGTTCAAGGCGACTAAGGAACAGGGCTGTTTCTCACCTAACAGTAAAGACACAGCTTATGAAAAAATGTCCAGTTGGGGACATTAAGCTCACCCTATTACCCATTGTGCAACTGAAAAATATAGGTTTTAACGAATTGTGTGTTTATACAAATCTGCCTATTCTTTCATAAATAAACAAGTGAGAGTATATGTCCTCCTGTAATGTACTTGTACTTTGATGACTATTTCAGACCATTTTGAGGTTTATACTCGTATCAACCACACCCCCAATGATGGGACACCGGGGATTTTAATTGATTCAATTCCAATATAGTTATGTCTTAGGTGAAGATGTAGCCCACACATGCATAAAAAAGTCTTCTAGAACAAAGGTACAAAGAGTTAGTATAAGTAATTTTACATTTTTAATATAAAAGAGGATACGCCTCCAGTCGCTGATTTTGTTCTACGTGTTGTACCTTGTAGCCTACCGGAGTGATATGTATCCTCTACTACCCATAAGAAAAAGTGGTAACCTCAATTATGTTATTTTGCAGTGATTATCATACTTTACAACAATTCATTATCATACGCACAACCTCTTCTATTAGATAATTTAGGTACCTATATCTATATAACTTGTAAGTGGACAATCGCAGACAAAATATTGCCGTCATGTCTGACCTCCTCTTGAGGAGATATATTATGCCTGACATAATCATATTGTTTGTATACAGTCACAAACATAATATTTAATGTTTACTACATTAGGTATGTTCTAAAGTCAAGAGCAACGATCGCCATTCATTAGGTACTTTGTTTGCATTAATGTTGAATTAAAATCGTAAATTAAGTAATCTATAAATTTACTCGATACAGATATGATGACATTTGCAGTTAACCTCAAACTAGACATGTCATACCTAATATTGATAGTAATGTTTCTGTCTTTATTATGACATATCGGGCAGAAAGCGATCTCTCTGTCTCACATCCATGGAACTAATAAGTACTACGTACATAGTACTTATTAGTTCCATGCTCACATCAGACTGACATTTTGATAGAAACATTTGTAGAGCATATTCAGATTAAACTTTTTTAGTAAATTTTAAAGCAATTATGTTCACTTCTCCTATCTTGCATATGCCGTTATGGATGTTCATTCTTCTAATGTTAATAAATAGGATCACAACTTCGCTTTTTACTACAACACATAAGAGATATCAAACTGAAAGTAAGTGCTATGCGGTAGAGAGAACGTTCTACAAAACCGAAAAAAGCTGAACTCATTCGGCCTTACGGTTAGTACCTAGATGTAATAGGTACTCCCCACGTCTACTACCCCCGTCGGTCATCGGAGATGGTAATCTAAGACTGACTGACTAAAACCGGTAATTGAGATCTGAGATAGCTCGAATCTCAATTACCGAAGTGTAAAGTTAATTTCTAACCTTAGACCTACTTCTAAAAATAAGCTTGGAACTTTAAGCTTGAAGTTTTACATACTTTTCACTCCAACGTACTGAATAAATGAAATCTCCGTAAAGTTTTAACTGTACCATAGAACACCTGCTTTATAGACAACTTTCACTAGTGGCATGAAGACACAGAAGGCCAAGAAAGAGTTAAAAAACTAATTACTAGTCTCTGGTTTAAAGTTAGTGGCGAAAGTACGATACATGAGCTTCGTTCATTTAGCTTGTGTAAAGTTCGTAGGTAAGTACAGTCGTCTTAAATATTAACTTAACATTACTGACCATCTCAACTCTATAGCTTTGCATAATATATTAAATTTTACAAAAATAAATATAAAACTTTTAATCAATTTATTTTAATATTTTAATGTAAAGATTGTTTGTAAATTTGTCTCTGTTCAGTAACATCTAAGGGTGACTAAGCTTGCATTTAGCCTGCTAATTAGTGGCACTCAGTTTACCAACGTTTCTCATATATTTAGACGTATAGGTACACGCAGGTTTTACCTAATATTTATAACTAATACGTGAAACTAATAAATAATTGTGAAAGTTTATGATAATGTTACAATGTTTTTTATTCCATCACGTTACACAGATCTGTCTAAAATACAAGGATATATTATAGTCTAAAGTAATACATAATATAGTTTTATCTGTTGTTATTTACCATAAATTGCAAGCACACGAGCAAAGCCGCGGGTAGCAGCTAGTATCCTAATGATTAATGTCGTCAAGATTATTACTTCAATATGTAATGTCACAGCCAGATTCAAAAGGTGAAGATACAATAATGAGATTAGAACCTGATTTCCATCCTAATCCCCCATTTACAAAAATACACGCAAAGCAGGTACCTACTTAGCGTAGGTACCTACGTGAGACAGAATTAATATGGTAGGCAGTCTTTCTATATACCTATCATGTTTCTAATTTGCTTAAACGGGCAAAGCAAGTTAACTTATTCTTATTTATTCAGCTAATTAATGTTTAGTACCTACTCAATTTACAGATAAGTGACACAAATGAAAATGTATGTTAACCCAATACGTGTGGGTATATTGATAGTAGTCTTGTTTGTATTGTCAGACGTACGTAGTTGTAATTAAACACCCACAAATATCTAGGTACCTATATATAGGGCAACACTTGCCCTCATTGAGAAAGATCGGATAAAACATACAACCTGTCTTTATGATTCCTGCTTGTAACACCAGAGACCTCAACCTCTCTGTATAAAACTCTGGCTACCCTTCATGCCAAAAGTCTGGATAAGAGCATCCAGGGCATATAAGTACCATATTACACACATCACATATTTCATACCTATTTTAGATTTAGCACACATATATTCACTGAATCTTACACACATAATTTCACTAGTTATTCACAAGATCTTCTAAATCACTTATCCCAGTTTGAAATACTTAGTTATTATGACTGCGACGTACACAACACAGTTCCAAAGTAACATAAAGGACCACCATCAACACAGAACGACAATATCACTTTGTTTGTGTTCCTGAACTAACAGGAGTCTTGGGACAGAACTTTGGCTATCTCTAACTCGATTTGCATACAAATGCCCGCCCCCATTGAGCGAACAAGCGACACACTTTCTAAGTAACTTTTTATAGTACGAGAATTGTGAGTCGTAATTTACATAACGTGTAAAAAAATGCGAAAATTTGTCATCGTATTTCTTGTAAATTTGAAAAAGTAAGATATTCTGTATCTAGGAGTGGACTGTAGTTTAAAGCGGTCTAAAATTTAGATGTCTTTTTTTCTCAACGTACTCTGAGGTACAATTTCGATGTGGAATGTTTCCTCCATTTAGTTAAAATCCAAACAGAAAGGGCTTGGAACAAGCGTGGCGTGGCATGAATAAGTTAAGTTAGTCAGAGCTATCGGGATACTTATACTTATATAGAAACAATACAACATGTGTATTGTTTTTGTTAAATCAAGCATCAGAATCGCGAAGGAGTTGAAATATTGGCGGTAAGCAGTGAAAAAGTTTCAGGAGTAAATATATCGGTCTTACCATCTGACGAGTCGCACTCCTTGTATCTTTTCTCTCTGTCTAAGACAAGCCAATCAATAGCTATTGACACACCATTTGCTATTTTCTTTTTAATAAGATTGAAAATATATCTTCTAAGCTGAGCATTTTGAAAGCGAAGAGCCGTCAATAAATTCATTGCATGTTGAGTAGGCACAATAAATAATTAAGACAATACTAATTTACTCTCTTGTTATTCTTTAATGAGTTGGAGTACAATTAGTAGTAGGATTGTATTTCTTGTTAGCGTGTGAATAACTGGAAAAGTGGTGTTCATTAAAAATGCAAATTATGACCTGCTTATCTGTATTTCACTGATTAGTCAAAAAATATTACTTACAGGTGTTAATCAAAGGCTTACGTGACTAAAATCTATATGATTTATTTGTGAAATAGTAATTATCATCATATTGAATACTTTACTAATACATTATTAACTACTTAGGTAGTTATATCTCATCGTTGCATTTTTTTCATCAGTATTTAGTAATTATTTATTGATACATCGTTCGCCTAGAAAAAATCAGCTATGTAATCCTCGCCAAATTCGTTATGCAATCCCTGCTCGGTACCTACCTACTTTACTTTCTAGACTCAGATTGAATATTTCATAATCAATAGCTAACACAAATAAATAAATAACTCGTTGCATTTACTACAAACCTCAGTGGTTTCTAAATGCACTGTAAATAATTATGTACATATGATGTTCTTAAGGTGATAAATAAATAAAATAAAAACCTAAAAACTTATTGATGGTTTTTTATTAGGTACAAATTTCTTAGTTTTACGTCTCTACTTTTATACCCAACTTACCAACCTAACCTAACCAAAAATAAATTAAAGCACAGGGATTGGAAGTGGATCGGCAGGGGAATCACCCAGGTAGTATCAAGTGAGTCAAACTGATTGAAACTGCCCGCTGTTTCTTCTTGTCTGCCTTTGTTATAGCTACATTCTTAAGTGCAATTTGTAAAAATATTCTTGGACATGTTCGATATGCATGCATACAAATATTTGCACTAGGTGGGAATTGAAATTTACCTCTAAATTAGCAGTTCAACGCTCTATCGCTATGCCACATAAGCATCTCAAGGCGAACCTGAGCCTAGGTAACTCAACTCAACTAAAAGGTCAAATATCTGCGTGTGCCACAAAATTGTATGCAATGTTCATTTCATATGGACTTCCAAACGATAGAGCAATGACCCTGACCCTCAGGTGTGACTGTCTTATGTATTCATATATTTATTACACACCTATTAATTCTTAAAATTATTAGTCAAGTAAAATTTATGGCTAAATTACTACCTAGCCAATAATAAAAAAATTACAGCAATAAATGTCAGTGTTTGCATTTGCAATTCAACGCGTAGAAGACATGTTAATTACGTACGATTAGCACTCGGTTACTTTTATAGCTTTTAAAATGTTTTTAGATGGCGCCTCAAGAAAGTGTTTTACATAAAAAACTAGCTGCGCTCCTGATTTCACTCGTAGTATTTTTTCTGATAAGAAACAATCTTTTAATTAAGTAAGTAATCTAGTACCTAACTAGTCAGGGACTTCGCCTTGCCTGATGGTAAGCTGAAGGCAAAGTCTCAGAAAAGAGGGTCACCATTACCTACACAAACCGTGTAACAATGGTAACACTTAGCTTGACGGCATCATCATATGCTTTTTCACGCCCCGCTTAAAGGACCCGGGACTGTAGGAAGAAGGAAACACGTGACCTGGTAATGAATTCCAGGCCTTAATGGTGCGACAGAGGAAAGAGTCACCGAACCGCTTGGTTCTTGATCGGATGTTCGATCGGTGTGCGAGGAAAATGCTTTAGGGACCAATTTATACCGCGGTTTCTGAGGACTGACGATGGCGTGCGGTTTTAGTTGGGAGTGTCGGAGTATCCGTAGAGATTTCTGCCAAAAAAAACTGTAGCATTTATCAGAAGTATTGAACACTGAACATTTTCAACATTATTCCAACAAGACTTAGATTCAGTTCATTCCATAAAACCGTCATTCAAAACTGTTCATTAATTCTAAATCCGCATTCTAAATGTAGGCTACTAGAAATCCTATCTCGAGGGTAAGGGTATATAGGCAAGAAAACCATAACTCACAGTAGCTACTATAACTATTAGATCCCATCGAGACACTCGTCACACATCTCCAAGGCAAATGTGACTCGCTCGGCACTTGGCTCTTAGGTACCTACTTGGGTACAGAAAAACTATTTTTGTCCGGAACACAGCGCCCTTGTTATGTTAATGAAGTGAAACTACTTATTGTTGGGACATTTTTGAGACGAATAAGGGTAGCAGCGATTGGTAAATGTAACATTTTATCGTATGGTAACAAAATAGTAGAAGGTATAGTCAATGACAGAAATAACTCCACTAATCCTGTTAACTTTAAGAGTGTTTTCTAAAATGATAAACTATACCTACATGAAATCTATAAATTTTACCATCTACTACCAATCTAGGTACATATTTCTTGTAGGTATCAAATAAACTAAGTACACTTTCTATTTACTTTGGTAGATACCTACTTGCCATAATAAAATAGGTACTAAGGTAGTAGGTACTTCATTGTCTGTGGATAATCCTGGGTATAATAAGGTAGGTACCTATAGGTACAAAATAAATAATCATTTCAAAATTAAGAGATAAAAAGTCTGCGTGGAAATTATTGGAAATTATATTCGAACAAATAGTTAGATAGATTATAGACCACTAGGTAAGTAATATTATTTTTATTATTAAATATTAAATTAAATTGCCCTGATACAAATTTTTACAATCTGCATAATATTATAATCATTAAAGTTTGAACCGACTCTGGGGAGTTATATATTTGTGTTTGCTATTGAGCGTTTGTGGATGGGCAAAATATTTGAGGTAGGTATGCAAACATGCAAATATAGACAAACATAATTTACTTCACAAGAAAGTATTCACTTCCAAGAGGTTTCACATGTGAATTGTCTCATATTGTCTACTGTTAAAGGTTATCTACTGGCCGTAAAGAATTAAAAAAACTAAACAACTTGTCAATTGTACGTATTTGGTATTGGTCATATTTTGCAAATAGGCCATAGGGCAAATGCACTGTCCGCACATGATAGTTGCTTGTCAAATATCTATAGGAATACCTGGATAAGTATAGTGTTTATCTAGTAAATGAAAAAACTCTCAATAATGCACCTACTAATTTATCTCTGCACCACCTTTAGTTGACTGGTAGAGAATGCCTACGGCATTAAGTCCGCCTTTGTACCTACTTGTGCATAAAGTTCAATAAATAAATAATAATAAATAGCCATGTGAAATGCCACCCGTAGGTATATTAATATTATCAGATGTGCATATATTTAGCGCACATACCACTCATAAAACAGCATGTTTAAATAAAATCCCAATGAAAACATTACAATAACCCTTATAACATGTATTGCCGTCGTCTTGTTCAATTAAAAGACTTTAATTAACAAGACGAGGCACCGGCTTTTAATTGGAGGAGAATTAATTTCTATGAAGATATCTACAAAGCAATAAACAAATAAAATTATTATCAGGTTAAAGTAAAAGAAAAAATATACAATACTCGGTTTGCAGCTGCTAGTGTTCACCCTTTGGATGAAATCTGGTGTAACGACTAGGTGATTGTGAAAATTTAACAAAATATGAGTCAAAAGTGAAGAACAAATTGTATTTTTTTTTATAGATAACATCAATGTTCGTCAAATTTAAATGTATGTACCTATTAAAAATAGCCGGTCAAGTTGCACAGTTTCCTGATATTACCTAGGTACAGATCTGAGTATGTAACATGAATTTCAACTTGATACCTCTATGCATTCCTGAAAAAAGGTCTTAACAGACAGACAGATGAACGAACAACGAAGTGATCAATAAGGGTTTCGTTTTTTCCTCTTGAGGTGTGGAACCCTAAAAACGAAAATGAAAATACAAACAGACAACAATTTACATAATAAGTAAAAAAAACTAGGTGTTGCTTTTTTAGGAACTACAAAATATCAAAATATCCTACCTAATAAACATAGCAAATATTTACTTACTACATGTGGTAGGTGTTTGCAATTGGTGGGGATACTTTGTTTAAATTCTCTAGGATCTCTTTATCAGGTCATGCCCTGATGTCGACCAGGCCAAATGGAACCGTAGACATTCTCCAAAAATTATATCGAAATCGAAAAGAAATAAGGAACGATTTTGAAAATAATTTCAGCGAAGTTCCAATGAACTGAAAACCTCCATACATTTTCAATTATAAATATACAAAAATTCAGTACTATAGGTACCTACTTAGAAAAATATATGTAGGTAGGTACACATTCAAAAATCCATATCGAAACTGAGATCAATATCGAACTCAAAGCCTGCCTTCAATGAGATTTTTATGCAAATTAAGCATCTATAGGTACAAGGAAAGGTTCACAATGACCCTTTCGAATCGCTCTAAAGATATTGTTTTCAAACAGACTCCGTATTATGTTGTTATGATAATTTTTGTGAAAGTTGAGGGTTAAAAAAGAGGAAGATTTGTAACAAATGTGTATTAAAGGGTAATATTTGCATTTGAAAGCTGTGTGATACAGTTACTGTTGTGTTGTAGGTAACAATTTCGACTTTTACTCAGTAGGATTTTGTCTGTTAGAAGAATTTAATGACACTTTTTTTTTTTTTTACGTGCGCAAAATCCCCACGGATACCTCCCCACCGGAGCCGGTGGAGGAGGTTATGTCGGACTCGAACCGACTAAAACGCACGCCGCCTGTGGGTCGTTTTGGTTGCCGAAGGTGAGGTTGACAGGCATATCCCTCGCACCCCGGCCGACCCAGGGCCATCTCTCACGATCTGGCCCTCTTCTCGGGTGTGGGGACTACAGAGTCCCCAACTCGACCCCGGAAACGGGGAGGCGCGCCAGGCGCGCCACCGCCGCGGCCTGCTTCTGCCAGGGTGACAGGCGGCTCCACCTGTCACCCCCAGGCCGGCGCTCATGGGGGGCGAAGGTCGTTCATCGACCTCCGACGCCCAAGTTGCCTTCGTACGCGGGCAGCTTGGCTCGCGATCCTTCGTCGCTCCCGCTGCCGCTCCCGCCCCGCCTCCTCCTTCACGAGCATTACTTGCTCGCAGAAGGAGGCGCCGGCCGCCCACGCATCCGCGCAGCGAACCATCGCCGCGAGCAAGGTGGAGAGCGTGAGAACCCTCACTCCCAGGGCCGCCACAAGCTCCCGCCTCGGCGTCTCCCACGCCGGACACTCGGTGAGCGTGTGCGGACCTGAGTCCTCGCTCGCGTCGCAGTGATGGCACTCGGACGTTGGCTCTTTCTGCATCCGACGCAGATACTTTCCGAAGCATCCGTGCTCGGTGATCATCTGCGTCAGACGGTACGAGAGGCTGCCGTGTGGCCTCTCTAGCCACTCCCCCATGATGGGTCTTACCGCCGTTACTACGGCCTGCCCTGCGCCTGGTCGCCCAAGTCGTATCTCCCATTCCGCCACCATTTCCCTGTGGAGCCGGGATCTCACGGCCCGAATTTCTTCGGGCTCGGGATCGTGACCCCGCTCCCGCGCCGCCTTTCGGAACCGGTATAGCGCCGAAAGGCATCTCGCTTCCAGGGTCCATGGTGGCGATCCGGCGAGGAGACTCGCCGCGTTGAAGGATATCGTGCGGTACCCCCTTATGATGCGGCACGCCAACTTCTGCTGCGGACGCTGCAGCAGGGGCATGTGCCGATCATTCAGGGTGTCCGCCCACACGGGACACCCGTACAGGGCCATGGACCGCACGACACCCGCGTAGAGTCTCCTGCAGGAGTCCTCCGGGCCCCTCAGGTTAGGCAGTAGCCGCGCCAGAACGTTGGCTGTGCCCACCAATTTGGGGCCTAGACTTCGGCAGTGCTTCCCGAAGTCCCACCGGCCGTCGAGCACGAGCCCCAGATATTTCATCTGGGGCTTGATGCCGATGAGAGTGCCTCCCACTGTGAGACTGGAACCAGGTGGTGGCGTGCGCCGAGGTCCATGAAAGAACATGGCCTCGGATTTATGCAAAGCCACCTCAAGGCCCAGCCGCCGGATCCGTTCCACGACTTGAGCAACCGCGGTCGTGGCCCTCAGGATCGCTTCGCGGTATGTAGCCCCGCTCGCCGTCACTAGCGTGTCGTCCGCATAGCACGTGACGGCGGCGCCGTCCGCAAGCTCACCGCGAAGCACCCAGTCGTATCCAATGTTCCACAGTAGCGGCCCAAGGACCGATCCCTGTGGAACACCGCACGACATCTCACGCCGACCGACGCCGGTCGCACTTGGGTAGATGACGGCTCTCTCCGTCAGGTACGCCCCGACTATGCGGCGGAGGTAGAGAGGCACACCGTGGTACACGAGTGCCTCCCTGATGCAACTCCAGGGCAAGGTGTTGAACGCGTTGGAGATGTCCAAGGACACCGCCAACGTCACCTCACCCCGGGCAACTGCCTCCTCCGCCAAAGTCCTCACGCGCATGATGGCACGGTGGACCGCCACCGGCGGAAGCCATATTGGGCATCCGCCAGGTCCGGCCCCCTACCGAATTTAATGACACTATACTTAACTATAGAATCTCCAACTAAATCTCAGTTTAGTTCTGTTTATATATCAACAGCGTTGGTATATTTTTATACGCCTATGAATACATATGCAAGCTATGTTTATTATCTTGAAATGTCACGTCGAACCACCTGCTCATGCAATCGGCATTTTGTCAACAAAATTTATTCATAGCAAGGCGTGCACTTACATCCATTTCGTCTAATTATACTTGGGAAGATATTGACAGCTGCGGAAGGTGTAAGTTAGGCCCCCATATACCTACTTACATCTACTTAGATACATAATTCCAAAATCAATACGTAGGTACAGGTCGGTACTATCCATTCGAAATGGAAATTAAATTCAATCTAGTTATACTTACTTAAGTACATACCTATGGGTATGTTTGTACCTATCAATTTACTACCTACATTATTTCACTGCTATACCTAAACAGCAGTGAAATAATTAGCAATTTATATACATTATCAAGGTGACTGAACGCTATTCGCTGTACTAACACGTTATCAATCGTTATTGACAACACCACTTGACATAATGCGATGCAGTGACGTAAGCATCCAACACAAACATAAAATACTAAGGAGGTTATCTTAACCGGTCCTCACTTAGGCTTGTCTCAGTATAACTATATTCAGCATGGGGCGATGACGCGTCGAGGTCGCCGAGGCAGGCTACAATAGTGTACAGAGCCTATAGCTAGAGCTATGGTAGGTATAGATATACTCACGTGAGCTCCCGTCGCGTAGCAACACGCTGCAGCAGCGTAGCCAGTGTCTCGGAACATCGGTATCACTGCACACTTGCACCAGTCCACCAGTGTCCTTCCAACTTGACACTATCACTCGCGTATCTACGCTCGCAAATGCGGACTGATTTTTTCTCGCGTAACGGCCCATTAAACTTGTAGATTTCTATCTCACTCGATGCCACGATAGTATTAAGAGGCGAGACAAAGAAAGGTTGCGGTTTATGGGTTGTTGATAGAATTGGTATCCGCTCGGTAACGTACCGCCGCCGTGTTGCATATTTTTATAAGATACGACCTTGTAATGCCGTGCACCTACAGAATATACAATTTAATAAGTTTAATATAAATATTCTTAGGAAAATTATAATGAAATTGAAGTTATAAAATCAAAGGGTTTGTTTAAAAGTTTCAAAGAATAACATTGGGAACTTTAACATATTGCGCATTAAACCACACATGTAATCATTTTGACATATATTATAAAAAAGACATATTTATCTATATTCCCTTTCCACGGTATACCTACCTATCTATTCAGAAACTTTAACACCTGTTCCATACGAACGATTTACAGAAAGAAACCAAAAGGTTCTTCCAAATGCTTACTACATAGTTGCTCTCTAGTTTATTATAGGTACCTAGGTAAGTTAATACTTCTGCCAAGTTAGTTAAGTAGATATATAATAATGTAATAACTTACCAGAACACATCGCACCTTACGATAAATACTTCAACAACACTTGCTAATTGTCTACACAACCACGTAGACAAACTACTTGCAACAAAATAAAACTGTACAAATATGAATTTCAAAGCAAAAAAAACGTAACGGTATTATCGCCTTCACAAGGTTACGTCGTACAGAATTATAACGCCGAAAGATGTTTAGGAAATATAGGCGTCGCCGAGAGCGCAGTCGTACATCTTGCTTTATATCGCCTCAACCAGTATTGGAGAGCAGAACATCAAACGACGTTATGGCCCCCGGACGTGCCGGCCGCTCAGCCTGCTCGACAGGGATGGATTGATACGAGAGGGAGGGATAGCGAATATTTTTGCAGTTTCAATACTTTTATTATTCGCAACACAAACAAACATTCGGATCGAATATAATGCTGAGAATGGAATCAAGTTTTCTGCTGAGATCAAAGTTTGGTGGCAACTTTTTAGCGTGTCGCTCAACGTGGGTGTCTGTTGACGTTACACATTTAACGCCTGGAGTCACTTAATAAAGTTACAGTTTATTAACTCACTCCTTAAATTAATTTAGTAAGGTTGACACGTTTATACAGACTTTAATTTTCGGTATTTAGAAATTTGAGTTACCATTTTCCCATAGTAAGCAGTTGAAAGATTCAGACGAAAAAAAAATCAAACAGGTAGAGCTATTATCATGAATGTGGGCGTATGGGTAGTATAACAGACAACACGTTTCTATTTAATTTAAATGTTCACCAATAGATACTGAATTAATCTAATTAGGACGAGTAAATAGCCGTGAAAAACCACTTTTCAAAATTAAATTGCGAACACCATTAAGTAGTTAGTTACATAGGTAATAGGTAAATACTTAATTACCTTTGTGCATAGATAGGTACTAAGAGTAGTTAGTTAGGTAGGTAGATAGATATATAAAGAAAATTCGAATAACAGTATAGATATCGAAGTATAAACCAGTCGTGCCAAGCGTTTTATTTATATTAGCACAAATTGAATCCTTGGTTCAACGCCAAGAGGAAGCTCGTTCACATATTCATCCCGGCTCAAGGAGGGGGAGGTAGGAGGGACGAGATTCGATTTGCCTAATAGCAGGCGCGAGGTACGGAGGGCTCACTCAATTACCCAGAGTGGAGGTGTCCCGTAGCGCCCTCAACATAATTACATTATCTGATAAACGGTTAGCGCTCCAATTTCCCACATGTGTAAATTTTCTTTTTTAACGCTCTAATAAAATGGGTTTTACTTTGATAGCTAGTATTGATTTTAAATGCGTTGATTCGAATTGAATATTAATGTGACTCGAGTCTCGAGATTATTGGCATCTCATTTTTTTTCCTATATTTGTTTTTGAAATCTACCTGCGTAAAGATAGAGATAAATTGGCGGGCATGATGAATTAAGATGGCGAAGAGACACATATTGATGACACACTTGTACTTTTCCACAATATTTATTATTGAACCCAACCGCTTTCACCTTACGGCATCTTCAAAGAGTTACCTACATTAACAGTTATATTCATAATATGTATATATTACAGGAAAAATATAAGTGTATTATCAAAACGTTGAACAATAAGTTCCACTAAGTGTCATCGATCAACTTTATAAATAGAATGGACAAAAGAGGCTCAGAGTCTTGAACGGTAGGTCCTGCCAATTGGAGTTCGTTGAAAGAGGATCCCTAAATGTTTTAAATACAGAAGTCAATTTGTCCGTGTCACCCAAAACTATTTGATATTGGGATACCATTTATTGATTGGGATAATAGATATATTACGAGCAATCTTACACAGAGTTTTCTTGAATCTAAGCGTTAAGTATTACGATGAAAATGGTTATCGAATATAATTTATTAGTTGTAATTTGTCTAAGTAAACCAGGTAGTTTTGTAGCTACAAAGCTAGGCCAAGAAGGAAAGCCAGTTTAGGCTGCAACTCATCACAGATGACAGACACGAGTCCTGTTACCCAATACAAACATCTTTTAGCCACATCGGCATCTAGTCAGCGTCCATCAGTCCACAGTTAATTCCCGTCGGACCACGAAGCTACAATATCTCGAAATTTGTGCACTATGTAACTGGCTTTCTGCATTGTAGGACCTTGTATAATTTATCTATACTACTTATTAGGTATACCTAGGTAAAATTGTAAATTATATATTTAAATGACAAATTGTAATGAAAGTGAAAATATTGTATTACCACTAATTAAACTTATATACCTACCCTATATTAAATTCGAAATTAATTGCGTTATTAATCAGTAGCTACTCCTATAAAATGTATTTTATTTTTAAGCTTATGTTGTAAATTTGTATGCATTTTAGGTGGAATGCGGAATGATCAAACTTTTAAACCAATGTACCAACAATTTGTACCTGTGTTCGCAAATAAAGATTAAATTGAAATTGAAATTACGTGGCATACCTACATTTAGACCTACATTAGAAAATTTGAAAAAATATACATATTATACTTAAATTAAAAAATCATTTTCTGTTCTCTACGTAATTACGTATATTCTATAGGTAGTATTAAACGGAATTTGATGGATTTTTAATTTTCAAAATATTGCCGTAATCCCATTTAAATCTGCTCTATGTTTAATTTTGAAATATTGGTTGAGTAGCACCGGAAAAATGGCCAATAACGAAAACTGACATTACGGGCATAAGCTAATTTCTTAAAAACCATTTTAAATAAAATAAAAAGTACTTTAAGCTACCAGTTTTTTTACCTGTATCTCTAAGAAAAAAAAATTTAAGCGGTCATTTTACCTCAGAATGTTAGTCAATCGCAAAGCACGTCCGTATTCCGAGGTTATTCACGTCTGCTTTGGACATTTTGAGGTAATTACTACGAGTGAATATAAAAAGCTCATGTGGATGCCACTGGTATCAACTGTAATGTCCTCATATATTGAGCCGGTTCTGAGATGCCGTTGAAGCTTTTC
Source organism: Eilema griseolum (assembly GCA_963662185.1). NCBI lineage: Eukaryota > Metazoa > Arthropoda > Insecta > Lepidoptera > Erebidae > Eilema > Eilema griseolum. The sequence continues at coordinate 15,556,192 of OY759242.1, read as the reverse complement.
AGCGACTGGTTGTACTTTTACAAAGTATTCGCTTATTAATATAGTGTTGAAGCAATCAACGTTAATTCATACTCCTAAGATTATAGATTTCAACGCCTAAAGCTGATAAAATAAATTTAGTAGAGAAGTTATCCGACAGAGAACTAAAGTTACCGACATAGGTCGCAGAATAAGTAAGCCGAAGTGGCAGTGGGTTGGCCACGTCTGTCGAAGGACCGATGGCCGTTATATCAAATGAGTCCTAGAGTGGAGACCACGAGAAAGCAAACTGAAGGTAGGACATCCCCTAACCAGATGGACGGACGACCTGAAAAAGATGGCTGGGACAGACTGGATGCGGAAGGCAGAGAATCGGATAAAATGGCGCACATTGGGAGAGGCCTGTGTCCAGCAGTGGAATGCGGTTAATTGATTGATTGAGAGAGATCTGAGGCTATCTTATTATTTTTTTATAGTATTTTTCCTGATTTGTCTTAAAGCAGCTACTCTACATTTTTTATGATGGAAATAACAAATCTATACCTACCTAAATTTCTTCCACAGCGTTAAACGGCTTTTTAGGTATTTAGAAATAAACATCAGGTATTAAGCACCTACCTAATTAATGCCTAACTGAAATAACCTGGGTACCTACATATAACCTTTTATTTGCTATACCTAGATAAATTAAAGCTAGAGCTTATAAGAATAAGAGAGAACATCACTCAAGAATAAGAAATTTTTTTTTAAATTAAGGAGTACTAAAATATTGCCAATGATTAGTTAAATGATATCTGATATTTATCTCACCAAAATCGTGACAAATTGTACAAGTCACGAATACTTATTGCGGGTAGAGTGGCAGAGTGATACGGTACTCCACAGTAGGTAATGATTTTCTACGCACCTTTTTGATTATAACAAAATATAACTTCACAACAAAATACCTGTTACATATAGGTACCTTGGTTTTAAGTGTGTAGTGTACATTGGTTTTAAGATGCCAGTTTCAACCATTTTAGGTACTTTATTGCATGTTGTCTTGTTTTAAATGGAAAACGAATATTAAGCGCACAGACGAGTTGATATTCCGAAGCGAACATGCCCATAACAAGTACTCTCAATAACACTAAACTCCTGATTTCATTATCGCCTCATATTTACTTTATACATATATGTAAGTAAGTATCTACATAGTTGCCTCTATTATAGGTACTTTGTATAGTTATAAACAATAGTTTTAAATTCTACATTGGAGATTATGGTGCCAATTATTTTTCATAACAATCCGGTACAGATATAATAAAAATGTTGCGTATACGAAAAGTATTGTCGATATTTTATTCATAATCATCGAGTCAGTGGTGCGCGCGCGCGGATTTACAGGGTAAGCGAGGACGTAGGGTTCACTTCGACCAATAGCAGTGAGTTCCACATTTAATTGTAAAGCGGCCAGTGAGAATGATCTGTGATATTTTCGTTTATTGATGCTTTCGTCGTGTCAAGTGAAGCGGGGGGGAGGTCAGGTGTTGTTGGTGGTATAATATGAAGTTGTCTCGGTTCGGTTCATTTATATGCTAATCAGCGAGGAGGCGGCGTGCATCACAATAACCGGTAGAGCCGCAGGCGCAGTGTAGGTGCATACCACTGTGGTTACTTTGTCGATTATCTTGAGAACTTACATTTAGAAGGGTATTGATTCAAAACCTCTGATGTAGGTTTTGTTTTTTAAATTAATATCATTTAAGGGTTCATAATTTTCAAATTTAAGTGGAATTAGGCTCATAAAAATACATAAGTACCTACTTACCTAGGTAAATGCATATTATGCACACTGCACAGCATAGCATATAGGTTTACTTTAACGCCCACAAACATGTAGAGTCTTAGGCAAACGACAATTTTTCCAAAGAAAAGAACCTTTCCTTTGGGTACCTATATACCGAAAAATATTCCTGTGACTACGTGACATATTATTATTGTAACGCCAATTATTGTAAGGCTCGCCACATATTACATTGGGACTTAAACATAAACTGGTGAAATGTGGGTGCTAGCACCTCTGTATACCCCTTCAGGGATATAGGCGTGAGTTTATGTTATGTTATGTTATGTTATGTAACGTGATAACGATAAATTGAAGTAGGTAAGTATTGAGAAAACATCAGAACCTACATAGTATGTAATGTTTTGCTGAAATTCTATCATTGTCTATGCATTGTGAGCTTATTGTTACACATATTGTGGTTAAACATACTGATTCAGATATTTTTGTAGTAGGTAATTATGCAGTCTGGTCTAAGGATCACCAATGTTGGTTCTGGTTAGCCACATAACCATAGTGAAAATAAGCGCTAAATGTTTCTTTTATATACTTAAATAGTTTAGGGATTACTGATATTAGTGAATTATTCTCATACCACTTGGTTGGTAGAAAAGCACTCGGCCCACCTAATGGAAAGTGGTTATCGTGGCCTATGGACGTGCGCAACGCCAAGGGAATCACACTCGCGCTGCCAACGCTGTAAAGACAAGAGTTTCTGTGCCGTCAGTGTAAAAGACAAAGCAGGACAAGCTTTTGGTCTTCCCACTGACAGTACAAAATTATGCATGTGTGACGTTATTGGCCTTAATTTTCCAAAGAGAATAATACAACTGAGTATCAAAACCTAATATCATTTATTTTTCAGTAAAAATACATGCAGTTAGTTATAAAATATATACAAAACTACATTACCTATAGGTAAGATAGGTCAGCAACTAAGTCAGCAAATAAGTACCACTGCAATGTAGGTAGGTAGGTACTATGGATACCTAATAGGCAGGTAATGTCGATTTAGAGTCACCCTCAAAAGTGATTAACATTCTCCAAGCTACCAATCTTCTTAGGTTGATCATCATCTTTTTTTACACCACTTAGGTGGCAGACAAGCACACGGCCCACCTGATGGTAAGTGGTTACCGTGGCCTATGGACTTGTGCAACACCAGGGGCGTCATACTCGCGCTGCCGACCCTGAAGAAACCTTCTAATGCCCCTTTTGAAGAACCCAATATTGTAGGTGCATGGGAAAATCGTAGCAGGGAGTTCATTCCTTAATAATAGAAAAAATGAATAATTAAACTCTCTGCAGATTAAAAAAAAAACTTAAACCCTTTACATTAACAACATTGTGATTGTGACCGACTCTACTTATTTGTCATTCTTTAAAATTGAAACAATTAGAATATATTTCATGAAAACGTATTTTTTCAAATTAGATATGTATCCTGTATCCTCCCAATTGAATTACCTATTTGGTTATGATTACGTGTTATTATCATATATTATCATATAATAAATAATAATAATAATAAATATTCTACAACAATCTACACAACGCTATCTAGACCCGTGGTAAGCATAGTTTAACTAGCTTGTGTTATGGAATCTAGAATGCGGATAAACATACTTAAATACTTTTTTTTTGTAAATACATACATATTATACATAGAAACACCCAGACCAATGCAAATACCCATATTCATGCATACAAATATTTGCACTGAGCGGGGATCGAACCCGCGCCTCCTGTGTAGCAGTTGTGTTCACTACCGCCACGCCACAGAGGCTGTCAATGTACCTACACCTAACTACCCAGAAAGGTTATTTTTGTATTTTTTCTCTCCATCCTATGGTTATACATTGAGTACATCCATCCATCTGAACGTACCACCAAACTTGATTCTCTCATATTGTAGTGTTATATAACATATTATATATACACATATATTATAATTTGTTAATGTAACAGACTTAGTATACCTACAATAAAGCCGTACCCATTATCTTTTTTTATTATAGTACCGCGGTAGCCTAGTGGTAATCGACTGCTGAGACGAGATTTCGGGTTCAATCCCAGGTTTTACCATGGCACGCACCAATGACTTTTCGATGCTTTTCGAAGTTATGTGTGTATTTATTACAGGTTTATAAGTGCCCGGTTAAAGGCAATAGGCTCGCCACCTATTACTTACATTGAGACCTAAACATAAACTGGCGAAATGTGGGTGCTAGCACCTCTGCCTACCCCTTCGGGGATATAAGCGTGAGTTTATGTTATGTTATGTTATCTTTTTTTATCTCAAAATATAAAGAAACTTCAGTAGAGATTTGGACGTTGCTCTAAATTATTTTTTAACTTCCAAGGAGAATTTAGTAAATTGACACAGAATAACACGATTCTTTTTTTAAATATTAATGTATTTAAAAATAAAAGGACACGTAATAAAGAACAAGGAGGTACTGACAACTAGACATCGGTAGATGGCGTTGTTCACAGTTTTTATCTATCATAACATCATCTAAGTTGCTTTTAAGTTGAATCTTTAAGGGAAAAATAATTAAATTATTTTTTTTAAACTCTATACATACGTATACAAACCTTTTCTATATAATTCTCTCCTATATAGGCTTCGTGCTTATGAAGTAAAGAGCGCTCTACATTAACAAATTATTGCGTGTTGCTACCTGCGGAAAGAAAAGGCAAGGGGAAAGAAAGAAAGTCAAAATATCTTTGGAATGTGTTTAATTCAAAGCAAAACAGTGGTATGTACCTATGTAGGTGCACATGAAGACTCATACAGAACATAGGTACCTACAATAGGTATAATTTTGCAGAATTAATGTAGGTACCTAGCAACTAATGTCCTATCGCATAGTGGCCTATCCCTAAGAGATGGCCATCTCTTTTAGGAAATCATTGATCCTGCAAACTAACATTGGTCTTCATCATTAAAAATAATTTTATTCAAGTTCAACTAAGCGTTTACTCGATGATGTTCGACTAAATCTAATGGTACTGTTAAATGGATCTAGGTACCTATGATTGGTGAAATCGGTTCTAAGACGTTGTTCTAAGTCTTGACGAGGCTAATCACTGCTATTTTCTATGTCTGTCTACACCCAGCTGTAGTATATACATAGGTACGGTATGTAAGTAGGTACTCCAAATGGTACATGACTCTACACTTTACTATAGATTATAATAATAGTGCGAATGAAATCTATTCATTACAGTTACTAAACTAGCTCTAAAATATTTATTGATAAATTATAGTATGTAAGTAGATAATATGGTTATACGATTTCTCATAAGTATAACTTTAAATAATATATTTGATTTTTTAAATACATAGGTACCTACTAATAGATTATAAACAACTCGTAGCACACTTAACTAGGTGTCTGAGAACTTTGCAGATATTTATTTTTTGTGTAAGATTTTTGTCATTGACTGTACCTACCTACCTACCTTAATGAATCTTGATTGAGCAGAGGTTTTTCAATCAAATCCATCATTCTTCATTACAATATTTATTGATACATAGTATATAATGTTTATACAATTTCTGACAAGTAGGTATAACTTTACAGAATATGTTTGTTTTTTAATTTATTTATTTTTTTATATAGAACACGTCAATTAGACATCGCCTTGCCTGATGGTAAGCTGAAGGCAAAGTCTCAGAGAAGAGGGTCACCATTTCTTACACATACCTATAATACAAATACATTTACCAATTAGATTATAAACAACTCGTAGTACACTTAACTAGGTGTCTGAGCTCTTTGCAGATATTTAGTGTTAGTTTAGTGTAAGACTTTCGTCATTGAATGTACCTACCTTAATGAATCTTGATTGAGCAGAGGTTTCTCAATCAATCCAATAATTTTTCTTCTTTATATTAGCGTTAACCCCAGTCGCATCCGAAGTTTTCACCTCGGGGTCTGGGGTCCGTTTTACTAGACTAACTACGGATTTGGCTGAACTTCGATATTTTCGCCTTATCAATTCAATCATTGTTTAATTTTATTTGACTTTGCCTTTGCCTACATTTTTCCAGATATCCACATACGAGCTGATGTAGAAATGCGGAATGATGTAGAACATTAGAGGATCGTCAGATCGAATGTGGTACTCTACTATAGAATATTACCACTAAGTATTCTTTAGAATCTGCAGTTTAATTCTCTCGATCGTAAGGCCGACTTCTCAACCACTAAACTGCTGATTATCTTACCTAGTTTCAAGAGCTTTTCTTGTGAATATATTTTTCTTTTTCTTTTTAATTGCTTCTATTTTGAATAGGCTTCGAACCTGGGACCTCTCAATCGTAAGACTGACTTTTTAACACATTAATTTACCTAATTAATTATTAACGTTATATACTCACTCTCTCATTTGAATACTCACCGTCCTTGCTAACCATTGAAACAGACAGGGTAACGTACGACAGCTATAGAGGAAGTTCATCATTACTTTTAATAGCCTAGTGTTTCAATATGGATAGTCAATTAATTTAACACAGTTATATCCATTTCTTTTTTATTTCATATCCTATGCTTTAGATAATGTTGAAGAATGTTATAATAGCTGTGCAGACCTTAATTGAATGACTGTCTTTTATTTATCATACCTATATGATACTTACCTATATACCAATTTTAGCTACTTACCTAACATTACCCGTTCAGTGCGAATATATATATAGGTACCTACAGATCGAGATTTGAACCTGACATACCAGTAGATTGCTCTTTCGCAAAAATCGGTCATCGAAATATATATTTAGTAATTAAGTAGAGATAGTGATACATTTGAGTCAGTCACCTAGGTACTTAGGTAGCAAGTGGAGTGGTAGAGGATATTGCAGGATTCCCAATGGCTGTAACGGGCCCTGGCAATGAGGCAGTAACCCATCTTACCTGATGATTAATGCACCTTGTAATCATTTCAAAGTCTCTGGGAAGTCAAACAACAATCGCTCTATTTTTTTTTATTCTAAAAACCAGCACACCAAAAAAATGCAGTACTTCGGGCTTTCTATGGAGGCAACTAAGAAATCGTACCACAAGATGATTGGTGGAATTACCAAAGACGACTTTACTCGATTTAGGCCTTCCATCTTAGGCTGAAAGCCTATGTAAGAGCTCCACAGAAAGACTAGTCAGAGCGGCTTTTACCGGGAGAATATTAGTTCGTCAATTTCATTTTTACCCTATAGTTTCGTTTTGCCAGCAAGATTTCATGTTCCAGATCATGAAAAGCATGGTACCTAGTTCTCAGTGGGAACTTTCCCAAAAAGTAATGATGTCAAGTCATGTTAACACCTCCAAGCTAAGGTAAAATTTCATTTGTTAGTAGGGATTCAGATCGGTGGTGAACTGACCAAGAATCGAACCTGGGTCACTCGATCGTAAGAATCTTAACCACTAAGCTAATGATGGTCTTAAGTACCTACAGAGGGCGGAGTTTGTTACCATATTTTAAGGTCTCTCTCTACCTAGTTCTGGGTATTGCGTAATGCGATCACTATTGTGTGTATAGATATGTTCTGCATGTTCCAATACCTACGTGCAGGGAAAACACTTGTTTATTGAAACCCATTCCTGCCGAATGATTCCTGAAATTGTTTAAAGAAACTAAAAAAGGTTTTACAAAAGAAAAAATAACGCAGACACGACGAAGTATTTAATTTTTTCCCCTTTCATACATTCTCTTCTAAATTCGTCATAAAATTGTGGAGAGCACATTCATGTTTAATTATACATTATACTTAACAAAACCTCACATTTCTGGCGTGATTAACTACATTAATTTATCTGTACAATAATAATTACGAGACCTTTAATTATTACAATTATATAGTTTAGGTAAGTATGGTTCTAATCGTAGTATCTACTGAAATTGTTGAATACAGTCAGAAAGCAGTTGTTTTATCTGAAAAGCAAAGCTATTGGTATAATTGAGAACGGTTTATGGACGAATTAATATTGGTAGGTACTAAGTACATTGCCGAATTAAAGTGTAGAACTGACAAGAGACGATAGCAAACATTGAGCATCAAAGATATTGCTTTTCAGATAAACTAGGAAAACAAACATGACTCATATTTTAATATACTATAAGATAGATAATGCTTTAAAATGTCATATTCGCTTAAATTAGTCCTCCATTCGTCTAAGTTCCAACGAGGATCCATTAGGTGCCCCGCTCCTCATTCGTGTAGAAATTCGGTTACCTAGACGAGGTCGCCATTTTGTACAAAAACATCTAATTTTATTTCACTATATAATTACGGGACAATACAGATTTAATGAATTAGATCCAAGGAGTAAACTACTAAGTTTACAATAAAACATTCATTAGGTATATATAGATATAAAATAGGTAGCTAAGTAGTACAAAGATGATATCCTAAGACTGGGATGATTCACTCGAACACTAGATGACATCACAAACAATTTCAATGAACCAGTACCTACAGTACGCGACTCATTCGATGTAGAGCAAGATACGTTCACGACAGATCGCTGTTACACTCGTGTATAAATAAATAATAAAATATTCAACTAAAACAAAAATAATAAAGTAATAGACAGGCTAAAGCGAACAGTACAATGATCAATAGAGGACAATATTAATGCACTTGCCCATATTACCTAATTAATTGATTATAACATCAACTTCAATATTTAAAAAAGTTATAACAGTAACTTAATGTATAATTCTACTGGAACCGAGTTAAAGCTTTGTCAGAAATCCATAATTTAAATAACAAAATTTACGAATTATGAGATAAGAAATTAAACAGTAATAAATATTTGATCATAACGTGATTTCTATATTTGCTTATGTATATGTATGCGATGCGTCGATGGTAGGGGACCTGTACCGTTGCACGAGGCGGCAGGTTGCGCAGGTTCTGCGGTCTGTGGCACACTGGGAGCTAGCACGTCGGTCGCGTCGCCCACATATAGCTAGCTATAACTGCCACCAAAGCAATCCGATTCGAACAACAATTTGGTAACGAAAATAAAAGTTAACTGATTAAGACTAATCCACCCTCCGAACAGCAATACGAATACAACAATAAGCAGTCTCACAAAATATTTTACATTTTTTTTTCAATAAACTATCTAGAAACTATAATTTATCGGTGACGTCTTTAATATTTCGTAATTCGTACTTAAATAAATTTCAAATACATAAATCAGCGCTATTACTAGACATTATTAATATCAGGAATCGTTATCTACTCATGTATATACTTAGTCTCGTTAAAATTACAGAACATAATTTCGTAATTAATACTATACACAAATCGACAACACAATATTTTATCTTAGTGCGAGATTCTCTGGGACTGAGGCGCGCCCGGCACCGCAAAGCGTCCACGTTACGTACTATACGGTATAGCGAACATTCGTCCCTTTAGTCCTCCGGCACGGACGGACGTGAGCATCATCCTGTCCGAACCTTAAGTACGACCACATTCCACACACTAGTCCTTTGGAACTTTCCTTCCCGCATGATGCTTAACTTGCTATACTGTGGTGAAGGGGGTAAGTCCCAGAGAAGGGCGCGGGTCACTGATGGTGTTTGGGCGGCGGCGCGTGGTGCAGCGCCACGTGGTGCGGCGCGTGGTGGTGCCCCCCGTGGTGGTTGTGGTTGTTCGCGTTCGAATTATTGTTGTTGTTCTGCGCCGCTTGCGCCGCCTGCCGCTGCGAATTCTTCTTGTTCTTCATTCGTCTGTTCTGGAACCATATCTTGACCTGCCTCTCTGTTAGATTCAGGTTTCTTGCCAACTCCCACCTCTTCTGCTTCGAGACGTAAGCGTTGAAGAGGAACTCTTTCTCTAGTTCGAGAGTTTGGAACTTCGAGTAGGGTTTGCGTTTTTTGCGCACAGTCACTTGGCCGGTCCAGTCTAGCGGGTTAGCGGACCCGCAGCCCACGCCGACTCCGACCGACATCGATAAGGAACCTGCACAAACAAACGGTATGTTTTACTTGGAACGGGTGTAGGTTAAATAAAATTAGACATTTGGAAGTACACATGTTCTATTTCGTACAAACAGTTGTTGTAACCTAATCAGAACGATGTCGGATGCGTAAATATCTGTTGGCACGACTGCATTCGATTATAAATAAAATGAAGATAAGATTCGGTTCTCAAGTTTATATCGTAATGTAAGGTTCTTCGAAGAACGTATCGTATTACGGCAAAACAATTTAAATTACTTCCTTGATCGTAGGGCATACTTATTCGATCGGCTATCCGCTAATTGTCTCGGCAGAATGCATTACAAGTGCACCGGCTGAGCGTTTCGCTTTTAACTAGCTATTTCCATGCCGCGTTCATAGAAACAATTGTGGGCCGGCACGGCGCGTTAGAAGTTAACACACAGCGCGATTTATGCGACCGGTCCTTTTGATGAGATCACCCGCAATAAACTTTGTATGCGATCTGCGACCTTCTCGATGCGTGCAACACACTGCACCATTTCCTATTATTCAAAACGGTACACGTAGGTACCACGGCGTTGCGAAATTGATGCCTTATTGTCTAGCGGATGGATATAAACGAGTCAGGTGTCGTAAGAACTTATCCCCATCTCGGAGTTAACAGTGCATCGTTTTGTCTTTGTTACACGCGACAATAACTTAAGTGTCAATTATCTTTGATGCTTTACAGAACGTAATACAGACCTGTTTTCTGCAAAAATATTACATGTTCATAATGTTAACTCGAAGTTTACAAGAAAATATACTTTTATGATTTATTGTTGTATTGCAATGTAGTTTGAAGAAAAGAACCGATATGAACACGTGTACCTAATAGAAATTGTTCATGTTGAAATAATCTATGATATAGGTTAAAACGATTCTGTGTTATCGGACATTGCATATGAAAATTGTAAACTTGGTCGCTGACACCGGCATATTACAATATGGATTTCATTGCGATAAATTGAATAAGATTTGTGGTATACATAAACATTTCTTTTCTTTTTAGTTTTGTGTAATATACCTATTGGACAACCGCAAAAAATATATATTTCTACATTTAAGTTCGAAGGATTGATTCTTTTTTAACTTCGGGCACTTCGTCTTTGAGCGCTGCTAATTATTTATGAGAAACTAAATAATAAATTATTACATAGGCAAAAATGACAACTGCTATCAGAATCCAAAAGGATTTTTATAGATAGGTATCTACTAAATAAATATATGCAGAATTCAGGCTAAGACTATAGTTGTTAAATTAGTTAGTAGGTACGCAATTTGACTTGTTTATTTATTGTTTTTTTTGTTTTGTAAATCTTTCAAACTAACAATATTTTAATTAAATAAAATACCAACTCTACAGTCCATCAGAGAATCTGTTTTCTATTCATAACCTACCGCAACTATAGATCAGTTCCGTTGACCAATGATTTATTATCTACTATCGACCTACAGCTTGAATATTGATTTAATAGCCACTAATGTATTGTAAAACTTCATGTCTTCTAAACAGAAATGCTACTGTAAACTTCAACACAAATTTATTTATTACCTACAACAGATATTTATCGCTCTTTAATTTCAATATTTATCATAAGAATAAAATAATAAAACCCCATGTAATGAGCAGACTAAAAGAGCAACTAAGTTTTATTGGACAGCAATAAAGGGTAACAACTTAACAGGTGATGGGTACCCAATCATTAAGGTACCTACTCACTGTGTCGACAATAAAACTGATTTACATGAGACAAAGTTTTATACCTACTGAGGAGAGTAACATAGATGTAGAAATTGAACTAGATATGACAGAATTTATGTTATAAGTTTAATTGACAATGATATCTACTTTAATGCCTTTACGTATTGTTAATATTTTTTTGTATTTGATTAAAGCAAAAAAAAGTCAGTTGTCGGTTGAAGATTCTCTCTTACGGAGAAGAAGAAGATGATGAATCAAAAATGGAAATTGCAATCAAAATGAAATACGATTTGCGTGCACTCGTAAACGCTATGCAAAGCAGCATTGAGCTACTTGACGATATTGAGTAGGTAAATATTTTTGTCTAATATCCTAAAATACCTCTTGACAGCCATATGATGACTCCAAAGTTACCAAATTAAAAAATTAATTTCTCAAGAATTGTTGTCATTGCAAGATTTTTTAATAAAAACTATCATATTTTAGTTAGACTTCTATACGAATATTATTAATTAGGTACCTGAAACTATTTTTAATATACGGTTAAAATATTTTATTTCAACAAGAAATATTTGGTAATAATTTTAAGTTCACTAAGTTATGCAGTGCATTGACTCTATCCGAAAACAAAATTAATGTAAATAAAATAACAGCAAGTTCAGAAATATTCGTAATTGATACCTAACTAAGTATACTTGTGATGTAAAACGAAAGACCGGTCTTAAAAGGATACGGTTGTATACCCGACGAAATAATAAGCAGGTTGTCGCTTAAACCTTCCAGGTGGTATCTTACTCCGTGGAACAAATAGCAATTGTTTAAAGAGAACATAATGACAAGTCGAGTTGTCAATTATGAGGGAATAGGTACCGATCAGTAGCAATAAAAATGCGGGTTCTCTTCGACCATAAAAGTTTACCTACCTACCCGACCGCGCACTTTGTCTATTTCATGTACCAACGTTACGTTGCCAACTCGGTACGACGACGTATCTGTTATTACAAGGGGATAAAGTCGAGAATGTTGCGTATTTTGTTTTTAGAGATGCCGCCTGGATGTATGATAGAAAGGAATATCTGAGACTGAGATGTTTCATTTCGAATGTGACCAAAATTAATTTCTCCACGCGATTTATTAATATATAAGTAATTTATCTAGTTTGTTTTCAAAACAAGACATTTAATATGGTCGATAGTGACTGTTGGGCCTGCTATCAGTGAGCTGAGAAAGCGGAACGTACCTACCGAGCTCGCTAACGGAGCCATTCCACAAACCGTTTACTAAGCCGTAAATGCACAAATCAAAGTCAATGTCAACCTCAGGTGGGCCGTAAACACACAATCATAAAGTGACGTGAACACTCGTATAACTTTTTCAACAATTGTTTCCTTTTAATGGCCCATTATATGCGCGTTTTACGCAAAATTATGTCAAGTTACACCTCTGCCGTAACAGAGGCGCGATAAACCCATCTTTATGGTTAGGCGGCGATCGAAAGCGAACTAGCGGCGAGCGTTTATGAATGGAGTCTTTTTATTGCTCTCATATTGACATGGCGCTTGTAGTTTAGTAATTACTGCTTACTAACGCGATTTGGGGAAGAAACCAGTATTATTGCATACGTGTGACGTAGCTGTGGTTTTATGATTCATAAAAGTGATATGTAGGTATCTACGAGAGCGTGTACGCGTATGCACCGCACCGTACGGGGCGGGCGGACCCGGTCTCGCGGTAGCTCTGTCTCATAGTTTTTTATCGTCTCATCAACCTGTAATGTGTTTATTGTAGCAATATTTGGTTTATTGCCACTACTCAAAGATCGGTTTATTGTCTTAACGCTCAGGTATCGTGTTTATTTATTAGTTATACATTTTTATTGGCGCTTTATTTTACGTAAACTTTAATTTATTGTTGGTTGTATAGTGCCGTTTTACATTGCCTATAAAAAGGTGCTTACGGTTCATTTTTAAACATTTGTAGCACGTGTTTGTTCATTCATCAAATTTATGGTGGTCTGTGGGAAAATGTTTTGGTTTGAGCGATCGCTGGCTTTTGAAGGTAGTTTTAAGGATTTCGATACGAATGTAGAGCCGATGTTTATTTGACTTACAGCCCATGTTCTCGACGTTTTAAGGCCTCGATTGGAATGCTTTAGCGATTTTTATATCCACATACTTTACCTGTTGCTCCTTTACCATCCAAAATAACTACGTGACGATATTTATTTTTATAAAATAACTTGATACAGATTGAACATTCCACGTCTCAGGGATCAAACATAAAATTTGGTTCATTCACCCAACGACTCATAACTTAGCCTTACATTTAGTTACATACATAAATCCATCAGTGTGAAATATCGTGCAGTCGTGCCAATCAGCTGTCTTCGATTAGAGAAAAGAATGTGGTATCGGACGCGGAGAGTGTATGTAGCTCGCTTGATACAGACACCCCCACATCGGAGCTCGGCGGCGCGCCAGTGTGCGGCGCGCACACATGCAAGCGCCGCTCGCTGTGTGCGCCCGGCTCAGCGCCCAGCGCTCAGCGCCACCTAGCGCCCAGTGGAGCGAGCGCGGGTCAAGGTTGACAAACTCATAATAAATTATTTACAAATCAACTTATCAGCCTCAGTTTGTCGCGATTTATAACAAACTTTGATTGTAAAGTGTACAAACTGCGCCAGATAGTTCTGAACCTCGCAACTCACGTTTAAGTATATTGAACTTATTTGTTTATAAATTTCGTAAAATGTTTGGTTCAACTGTGTTTGCTTCTAGTCTCGAGCAACCGATAAGTTCCAAAGATTACAAACAGTGATGCCGCGACCGGACGTCAAAAAACGTGAGCTCTGGGTTCGTAATGAACATAAATATAAATGAGTAATAAGGTGTTACTGACCGGGCAGGGAGCCTGGAGGCGGGTAGGGTGCACTGGACACCGACTCGGGCGCGTAATTCCGTAGACCATACGCTTCATGGGAGAAACTGGACGCCTCGGACACCGCCGTTCGACGCTCCTCTCCTCCAACGTAGGACAGTGGCTGGTCCCCGCGTGGCGTCCCATAGGGGTAGTTCCAACAGTGCGGCTGTGTGAAACTTTGGTGGCAGCCACCGTCAGCGTAGGGCTTATACTCGCCACTGCTGGCCGGCCAGAAGGGAAGCGTAGACTTGCGCTCCCTTTCGACTGGCAGGTTATAGTAGGTAGGTCCGGTGGGATACTGATGGTCGAAGGAACCAGGTGCATCTGGAGGATACCCCCAGGGCTGCTGTGCGTGTCGGATGACACCAGGCTCGGGCTCATAGCGCTTGGCCGGTATGTGCAGGGGCGGCTGTGGAGGGTTGGAGCCAACCGAGGCTGGCGAGGCGCTGGACGCAGACGGCGGTGCAGCAGCTGGGGCAGCCGGAGGGGAGCCGCCGGGCGGCGACGCGTGCGCTTCTTCGTATAGCCCCGCGCCGCCGACCCCGTTCATCATGGTCCACCAGGCCGGCCCGGTGGAGTGGCCGGATGCGGGCGCTGGCGACGCGGCAGCCGCGTCGCAGGGCGCGCCGAGGCCCCCGACATGGTTGTCAGGGTACAGGGTGGCGGCCGGGCAAGCCACGGGGGATCGGGACGGTCACCGGCCGGTTCACGCGCGTCGCGGGCACATCGCACCGCGCACACACGCGTCCCACACACAGGAGCAGCACATGAAAATTAAAACGCGATCCCGATTTAGCCAGCCACCGGACGAGAGTTGACCGCAACGTTAACTGTCCAAAAAACTATAAACTCCGGTTTGGTGGAAGTTTTAAAAACTTATTTGAGAGTGCATCAAACAGTCACTGATATGATAAGCCCTCCGTAACCTCGAAAAAAGTTAAGTCCATTTATGAATAAAAAAACTGTCTCTAATATAGTTTTTGCAATTTTGTTGATAGTAAACAATTCACAGGTCTTCTGCGAGGGTCGTCTCGATGTTAAAAGTCAATCGGTGACGCAACAGTTTTCTTATTTTGTTGAATCGACGTGAGGTCGGTTAGGTTGTTGTCGCGAGCGTGTCGTGTTTGTAGCGCTTCGAGGGCGAGTACGCGAGGCGCGCGGTCTGCGGCGCGGTCGAGCGCGGAGTGGCGGCGGCGTGTGCCAGTGTGACGGCGCACACAGGCGCGCACTCGCCTGTCGCCATCTAGCAGCGGGCAGCGGAACTAAACGACCTCTCTACACAGCGCTCTACATACGCGCTCGTAGGCGGGCGGGCTGGCGAGGCGCCCAGTTGTGAACTCATTGCGTTCAGCTTATCTTTCGGATTTGAATTTTATCCCATCTGACAATTCTACGTATTTATTTACTAATATTATTCGACGACTATTTTAAATATAGGTAATTTTATCAATTCTGGGTTGTGTCTATGCATTCAAAAAAATTTAATAAGTATCTATATAAATAATATTACCAAAAATTCGACTTTTGCCAACACGTGGGTTGTAACTGAACAAGTGGCGTCAACGTGTATCTCAAAGGGTTGACGAGAGCGACAGCGCGGGTGCGTAGTAAAGCGATTAATGGAGGCAAAATAGCCATAAACTGCCGTTTAACCAAACTGCAAGCGTCACTCGACCATCACCGAGTTGCCACCAATAAAAAACGCGAGACTTTATGACGGCAACTCACTCACATTTTATTGTGAGTATAAACTTAATTTTATCGTCTGTTAATTTCACCACAAATAATGTTAGGCACCTACTAGATTAAATTATATAATTTTATTTTATTGCTATTGTCAAGTGCAAGGCCACAGCCTAATGCCTCATATTCAGTACCTAGCTCAGTTGAGTTCACTGACTTGTTGTATGTCACTTTATATCTTACGCAGTCATGACATTTGATTAATGAACTATTATCTTCGCATATACATATATACCTACCTTCTTAACATCGACAATACAGTATACAACATTCTGTTTCCAAAGTTTATTTCCCTAATTCCATTTTCAAAATTTCCTGCATCTAACTAGGTACCTACCTATCATTATCATGGTGTGACCATAAATAACATAACACTATTTGTTTCGAAATAATTCAAATATTTATTTTTAAAGGTGAGTTTATGTTATGTTATTTTTAAAAGTTTATAAATGAACTTCAAATACCTAATTCCATTTTTAAGGTTCAAGCCATCAGGTTTATAAATGAACTTCAAATATCTACCTAATTCCATTTTTAAAGTTCAAGTCATCAAGTTTATAAATGAACTTCAAATACCTAATTCCATTTTTAAAGTTTAATACACCTATTGGTCGTGTTCCCAACACAAGCAAGTCGTGAGTCGTCTAATCGACACACCCCCTAGCCACCCTTTGTACGAACAATACACCGTAGAGCCAATAAATTCGCTCACAATATTTCTCAACACGCTACACGTTATGTTTACGCAAGACACGGCTATAAAATATATCAGCCGAACAATGCTAAAACATACACCAAGTAATGTTAACTCCTGTTAACTTGACTTTACATGCGTTATGTTAATACCTACTAGCCGAATAATTGTCAAAATATAATAACGAGCCGAGCGGTGTTTAGACTTGCAGCGTTTAGCGATTTTATAGTTTAAAAGTTAAATTGATTTTAATATTTTTGAGAATACATAGATGTTATTTGTAATGAAATTAATTGTATCTACCTATCTATTATTATTTATATTTATATTTGTGATTTGTTTAGTTTCCTTTTTATTTTATTTTTTCTTTTAAAAATATTTACTAATACCTACTGCAGTAGAAAAATTTGAATAGGAACTTCTCACATTTTTTCATTTTATAATACACAATATCCTTAGTAACCTCTTAAAATATATTATACTGAGATCACAGAGAAATGTTTTAACCTTTCATAGATTCCTAGTCCATAGCTTGTACTCAACGGTTAGATACTTGGCATTACTCGGGAAACATTACTAGGCTAGCCAGAGATTTCTATTGTAAAGAACCCAAAATAATAAAAAAATTGTAGGTTAAAGAGATTTTTCCCAATTTCCAATTTATTTTCGTAATTTTTCTATTCTCTGTTTTTATTTACCTTCACTCGCTCCCCGCGCACACTGACACCGGAGACCCCAATACAACAATATATTAATTTCCCACACTTAGTCTCGAGCGTATAATTACAATAGGTAGTGCACAATGAAAGCACGAACGATAAATTCGCGACACTTTGTGGACGTGTCAACAAAACTAATAACATGGATTATTTGTATAAAAATTCCATACACCAAAGATTTATATGTACACCTTAATATGTGACTTGTATTTGGTGTATTTACATTGTGAAACAACATTAAGGGACTCCACAATGGTGGCTTAAAAAGAACCCAGTAATATATTATTTTATGAATAATACTATTCAAAATCAAATATCTTCATTCATTAAGGTTACCAAGTAAGACTTTATTGACGTCAAACTCTATGTTCACATTAACCATTCCAGATTAGTCAGACAATATGTTAAACTTTATTCTTTCCTCAAGAAAGAATACAGAATTAAAAATAATTTACATTTCATTAAAATCAATCGTTTTTAACCACCAGTAATTGGTAGGTAATTGTAATTGTAAACTGTTGACAAATTGTACCTATCGGTAATTTATCGGTTTCGTGTCGATATCGGTAAAGTGTTAATTTATTACTCATGATTTTGGTGACACACTAATTAACGGACGGCTAGCACCTACTAATTAACGGACGAGAGTTGCACAGGCTTTTTTCTGAGGGTTAAAGGGTCAGACGGCAGTTGCTTCCGTAAAAGGCAAGATAAGTACAATTACCTACTGCTGTCTTATCTTTTGAGTTCAAAGCCTGTGATCCTGAAAAGTTTCTTCGAGTTTTACTAGCTCGAAAATACTACTTAGTAACAGCACGTGAATGATAGTTTACATAAGTCAAATATAAAATGGAAAGTAAACCCTGGACTTCAAGGTGAAAGGCTCGAATGCAATCAGAACCAAAGCTCACATGATAATGATTAAGCTACTCAAATAAATCTAAACAGGGAAAACTTGGCGTAAATCTCTAAGAATCAGTCGATGCGTTTGAAAACCAACTCTAACCCATGTGTACAGAATTGCTATTCCTTTATAGACATTTATTACGTTGAAGTAACTATACCTAATCATAGACTACCTATCTGTCAACTTACTTACCTTCACTTTCATACCTTTCTCTTTACTTGTTCGTCATTGTTTTTCAACTGTTTCGCTGACGATGCAAGAATTATTTGATTATTGGTGTTGAAGAGTACCTATACCCTCTATACAATTAAACCACATAAAGGTGCAGCTCCGTAAAACTATACATTTTCTGAACTTGACAACTTATTTATACGCCAGATGTCACGGGTTAGATTCCTTGATAGTTTGTATCCATGAATACGTCTATTTGCATTTGGATATTACAAAAACAAATATGTAATCATAAGCCTAAGTATACTCTCCGAATTACTGAAATCTTAATACCTCTATAAGGTGTTGTGCATTGTGTAGTAGGTGCCAGACCATTATATAGCAACTCTACATATGTCCCAGTAATAGTTAACTTTGCCATTCGGTGCAAGTTAATATCTTATACTATGGATACATCTACTAAAAACGGGATAAACAAATGCATGGTTTAATAAAGAAGGTCTTTATGTAGTAACAGAACGAAACGTAACATTATCTGTGGCTCGAACACGCTCAAACACGCTCGCGTTGAATGACAGAAACAAACACAGGAACAAGTACGCCTTGCTCGCATCAGTCTATAAATATTTACGTTAAGAAACTCTCCAGGCCAATAGTCGGCCATACTGAGTACGTAAATAAAAGTACGCTTTTCTTATCTCGGCACATGCGCGTGAGTTGCGCAAACCTATTTCAATTGGGCTATGTATAAATAATGTTTACGTAGCCGAAGTCACACACGAAGTTGATTTGATATTTCTTGTTTAACTTTAAATAAAATTTTGATAACAAATGGAATTGGCGATAACTTGATGTAATGTTTACCGATATCTTGTTAGAATGAATTTTATATTTATAGGTTCCTTAAGCTACATATTTTTTAATGTAGTATAGTATAAGGCGATATTTGCACAAGACTGTTTCTCGCCGAGGTGTATCCCACCAAGATATTCGAAGGCCAAGCCAACTTCACCTACTAGCCACATGTAGGTAGGTAGGCACACTTTCTGATTAACAGACGAGTCTCAGGTGAAGGTTTTCCTCTTGAAGTCGAGAGATCAGAAGGTAGTCGTTCCCGTGAAAGACAAGATAAGACAAATCAAGATTAAGATATCTCAAAAATTTTCAAAGACATTCTTTTTATAAATGTTATCATAGCCATCTGTGACTACTTAGCAATACATGTATAAACTTTTCAAATAGGTAATAGTTGCTTTTAAAGGAAACATGACGGAAGTCCGTTTACGGGTGGAAGACGCCAGATGGAAAGACACAGCCGCAACAGAATTAACTGATCATAATACAGACTTAGGATTTGATAGATAGCGTATGTGCATTCAATTGACCTCACCTCTGATACCGAAGTCTGCTTTTCGATTTTACTACTTCACTTCACCCAGTATGTGTGTTGATCTAACCTGTTAATTAACAAACGAGGCTCTAGCGGAGGTTCCTCTCAAAGTGGGAGGTTAGTCCGTAATTGCTTTCGCAGAAGTTGTGCAAAGTCAAAAGAAAGAGTAGGTAGGAGAGCACATCTCAAGCCCCAAATTACAAACTTGACGGATGCAATCAGAAATAAGATTGAACGTAAACTACCATAGGAGTGCGGCAAGCTGGACGGATGAATTGCACTATCTAGACTTGTACTCTAATTCTATGGATTATCCTCAATTTCTAACAGTATTTCATATAAAGACGAAACACGTGTCAAAGTTTCATCAAGCAAAATCTACCCAAAAATCTTGGGAGGATAAATGGTGATAAATTACCTACCTACTTTTATCGTAATTATTATTTTATAAAAGATATTGAATTAACAAGTGAATACGTGGCAGGGGAAACCGTGCGAATGAACCACTTTCCATCGGTGGGAAATAGGAGAGGAACATCTGAATCTCAACACAGAGCACGAAAAGTCGACGCTAAATCGATACTCAATGAAAGGCTGTTACTGTCTCTTTTGTGCATTTGTGTAGACTTTTGCATATTGATGAGTCGAAAGGCTTATTAAGGGTTGTCAAATCGAAAACAAACCGTAGGTATTCCTCGCCTATATTATTTTAGTTTACTATCAAAATATGTGCAGTAAATAAAAATCTAAATTCAATTCAATTACCTATATAATTATGATTGTACTTACTAGATAGAAATCCTGACACATTATGATTGTACCTAATTCAGTGACTATGGTGGTATACCCATAACGAGTTGGAGCATTTCGCATACAACCTAACGGTTCACATTGCCAACACATTAAATAGACCATAAAGAAAGCTTTAATACCAACCTGTCCCAATTGTGAAACTCGTCTGATATCTACTTTCTCTTAAATTGCCTGTAGCCTGTTCGATACCGTTCAGCGCAAATTAAACTCATTAAATATCAGCTGTATTTAAAACTTATTTAAAATGGACATAATTATATTCGTACAGCTGTAGACATTTTTATAAATTTGACAGTTAATTTGTATTTTTAATGATGACTGTACATGTTCATAGGAATATATATTTACATATATAGAAAGCCAATTAAACGTTCGTGTGATGATTTAATAAGGTTACGGACATTTTTACATATTTTTGAAGCCTCTCTATAAAATGGCTTGTAAAAATATGTGATAATATTTAAATTAGCATAATTTGATATGAGTTAATATAGATCATATGCCCAGATTGGGGAAAAGCCTATTGGTAGTGATCGGGCAATTTCTAAAATTTTTCTGTCGTATAGAAACCAGTCCTTTATCCTCCGATAACTACATAACATTACATTACAATTTATATCACCTAGGAACCGAGTTAAATACGGTTAAGGCTGCATTTCGTCAATACAAATTAATTTCATTGAACATCGCAGTTTAAAATGTAATGTATGAGAAAATATGTAAATGCATACCTAGTTATAGATAACAAACGAGTCTCTGACTGATGCGGGACTGATTTTCTTTTATTTCTATGGAATATTTTTATGCGGTCTTCACATACATTACATCTCAAAATTCAATACGGATAAATGGTATCATTAAAAGGCCACAATGAATTAAATAAATAAACAAAATTATCAAATTCAAGTGTAATTCACGGTACGCTCCGCCTCTGAAGTTGTCGTTCGCGGTCGGTCGTCTTCGGAATCAGACCTTTATCTTATAACAAAATATATCTTAAATTATGACTTTACAATCAAATAATCAAGTATAGATAAAAGATAATGGTATGAAAGAACAATATTTATCAGTGACTGTTCGATTCGAGTTCATTAAGTCCTATAATAAGTTTTGATTCTTGAGTAAGTTGGACAATTAAGTAAAAAATAATATTATATTATATTTTATTACAAATTGAGATCGTTTAAACGATTACGTGGGTACGTTATTTATCGTAAATTAACGGATGAATATTTTTTTCTGGTAGTAGATATGCAAATTCAGATTTATACGTCTTAATTCATCTAGTATACCTAGGGGTAACAGCGACATTAAAATGTTATTGCCTGTTTATAATGTTTAATAATTCAGTGTTCTACTACTACTACATTTAGGCAAAATATGATAAATTCAATATGGATGTCCCATAAAAGCATGCGTGTAGGTAGTCTTTGAAAATGTCACCAAACAGCCATTGGCCAGCATTCAAATTTATAAATTAAATACAAACTATGCAATAGACACATGTCGGATTATTTGTAAAATATACACATAAATTAATATTCTAATATAAAAAAATATAAAATATAATATTCACCTTGTCGTAAACTCGCTAGCGACGTTTGCGTAAAAGGACACGGTAACCTGCGGACAAATTATAAAATTATGTAGATAGGTACCGTGTAAAACAAAGGTACGTTATTATTCGTACAGGTGGCAACAAAAGTAGCTTAACACATTTCAATTTGCAGATCTGCTTAGTTATATAATAAAATAATAAGCAAAACATTTTGTTCTTTTGAAAGTTTCGTAAAAAGAAAAAAAAAAGAAAAAATACATCCTTGCAAGGACTGCAAAAATACTTCCACATAAATTATTATTGGTTTATTTCAACATGAATATCATTTACAAAGTAAGTATTCAGCAATATAGCATATATTGCTGACTGTAAATACGTAGCTGCAACCGATCTGTATCTAAATTAAATTCTATAACTGACGTCAGTATTAAATAATTCGGTAGATAATTATCAGAAACTGCTCAAGAACATATTATAAAATGATGTGTGTAGACATTTATTGTCCCTTATTACAATTCTTTTAGGTGCCGTGAGCGAAGGCGGTTTCGGCGTCATAGAAAGTCGTAGAAAAACTTTTTGTTTCCAAAAAAACTGTTAAAAGTTTATGCGTAAATAATATGCGATGAGAATATGAGTCGAATTTTATAAAATGTGGGGTCATAATTTATGGCGTTATATCCATATAATTAGATATTTGATAATAGTTATGATATAGGAATTATATAGGCATATGATAATTTATTTTATGTTTCTAATTGTTCCATTTCCTTACTGTCTTTATCAGGTACCAACTTAGACAATTACTTCAATATTTTTAATTTGGGTTTCATGAGATTACTGATTTGCCTATATACTTGCAATACCACTATCTCTGTGAAATTCTCTATCAATGTGAAAAGTTAAATTGATATAATAGTAATAAGTTAAATTCAAAGTTGATAGTACAGGATAACACGGCATAATTTAAACTGAAAATCGCTTAGTTCTGTCTGCCCCACGCAGTTGTATTTTCGCTATAGGTACCCAGAATATTTCGTCCAGTAACTAGTATACCTAAGGAAATATTGCATAATACAGCACAAATGCGTGAGGGAAACAAGGATGTCTAAACATTTAAGTTAGAAGTTCCGCATAAGGTGAAGTGAAAGAAAATTTATATGCGACATAAGGGCCAATTACGAAGAAAGTTTGTATCACGAGGTTTCATTACGATGTGACTAACGATCCCCCGCCTGTGGAACTGCGCATTAAATCATCGTTGCACATTACGCGTCGCCCGCGAACATTACTCAGTTTATTTTTAAGACGCCGCACTCCTCCACCCACAAACATTCATTGACAACATTGACAAGTTCTACGGTTACAATTTTATTTCCTAGCTCGAAGCCGGTACGAATATAAATAAATCCTTTTCTAAGTCATTCGATACGGCGGTAAGTCACGAAGTTTACATAAAATAGGTGATTTGCGCCGAATGCCACGGTTTTTTTTTTCTGTTTTTCGTTGGGGGTGCTACCCTATATTTATGGGCAAAAAAATCATGTTTACAAGCCTTTTTTAGGCAACGACGAAACGCAACGAAACTGTTTTGTGTTACCTAACAATTAAGACGCGATGATTGAGTTTTAACAGCTTTCAATTCAATATATAAGCATAATTATTCATTTTTACAATGGTATTCACTGAAGTGATTATAGAATTTATATATTAACAATACCTATGCGCGTACCTAGATTATTTTATGGATGTAATTAATTTGTGCAGCTGTTTGACATTCACTCGTATTACACGCATAAAATAGCTAACAGAGATTAGTGGTAAGTCCAATAGTAATTGGAAAACTTTAAGACCCGTCTGCGTTGGAACTTTCGTAGATGTTCATCAAACTTTATACTCATTCCAGCCCGGTCCAAACTTTGGCGTCCGTAATCCAGCCGGGGGTTTATTTAACCGTGTTTTTTTTTATTTTTTCGTCAAGTACGAGTAAATAGAGCAGCAGAACTATGGCGGAGGGCACTCGAGTTGACGTTTACGACTCAATCCCAAAACATAGGCCGGCGGCTGGCCAAACGGGGTGTAGTTTCACTAATTTAGTTAGACCTCCCGCTCTCCCCCCTAGCGCTATGTAGTACTACACATTGTATGGCGCTCGGATGTGAGTTTAAAGCTCTTTTAAGACTGGTGGGTAGAGTATTTCAATGGCCGGAGTGTCAGGACGAGTTTAGCCGCGTACTACAAGCTGTCAGCTTGCGTTATCTTCACCACAAGTATATGTTATCGGAATGTCTGTCCCACGGTTGGCTGGCCAGACGGATGGTTTAGAACAGAACTGTTTGTGCTTTAGCGTTTTATAATAAAGCTGTCATCGGTTCAAATCTCAATAGCAGTAAGTTATATCGGTCTGACATATCCCCGTAGTTGAAAGACATACCTACTGATGTTGATTTATATCTTTTTAATAATAGGACATGTTATGTATGTAGGTATGTATTAGTGTATTTTTTAAATACAAATAGGTCAATAATTGATAGTATGTAACAATATAATATATATAGAGATATAACTAGTAGGTATACCTACTACTTTATATCAAACTCATAATATAATCAGACAAAAAGTAGGTACCTACCTACCTACTCTTAACTAACGTAAGGTCTCGAGCTACAATATTTCCTGTTTCTGTCACATAAATCATAGGTAATTGTAAATTATCAAGTATACAATAAATTACCGAAGCGGAATCAATTGTTGACGTCTTGCCTATTGTTTTTGTTTCGCAAACACTTTTATGCACTATGTACCTATTAGGTAATTTAATACCTATAGATCACCTACTTCGATATAAGAGGAGTATTCTATACCTAAATGTAATATTTTCTATTAGGCAGTGCAAAACTGAAAAAGAGTGCCATTCATTTAAATCTTGTTTTCATTGGTCTTTTTTTCTCTAAGTACAAAAGTTGCTAATGGTTGCTCGTTTGGGATAGATATTTAAATCACTGATTAGCATTATAATGGTTATTGGTACTTACTAACTGATAGTTCTCTATCAAAAATTGAAAATGAAATTCTAAATTCTGTTAGTGACCCATTTAGTGACTTTTTTAGAAATTGTAATAAACAATATTTAATAATAGTCAATCACCTATCAGTAGGTAGGGCCCAAAAAATTCTCACCTTTTACTCATCATGGTCTCTATGTACCTAACGACTTGTAGGTAGTACTCGTCTCAAGAATAGAGACGCCAAATCAATTCGATCATGAGGCCACACGGCTAGAGGCAGAAATATACGTAAACATTTTGTATGTAAGCCATAACATATTTACAATAACAAGATCGCGAGGGTGTAGGAGGAGGTCCGAGCAGTTAATGGTGCGAAAACTGACTGGATCATATCCCTGGGTTTACGACTCGTGAGTAAACGGCGATTCATTTGCAATTCTAACTACGACTTAGATACGACTCGGCAGTTGCCTTGCCGACGTCAAAACACGCCTGTCTTGTCTCTGATTCGGTATTATGAATGTTATTAGCCGTGTATTATAATAATAAACATCCTAAGATATAGACACGCTTGACTTTTATTGCGGGAATGCGTTAATCAAAGAGCTTTAGTCATGTGGATGAACTTTAAGAGTGATCCAATGTTGTGTACCTACGTGAATCCTATGCTGCTTAAGTAACTTGCTATAAAATTGTTGCGGTCGTTGCTCTTCAATACAAATTGTAAATATCTTAACAGCTTGTATAACTTTGAATGAATTTAGCAACTTCATATTTCGCGAATCTTGTTCACTTAGATTCCTATCAGCTACTATAAATTTTAATATATAGACGATAAATATGATGACCTCTGTACTGAAGTTGTATAGTGTTCCACTGCTAAATCAGAGCGAAGCAAATGTTTTCTCTATGACAAAGACCTTCCGATGCAATTTCCGATCACTAGAGACATTATATTAAATAATCGTCTCAAGACGGTATCAACTGTAAACTGGTACATCTAAGGCCACCATGAATTAAATCACCACCAAGTAAAACGTATGACATAAGTCATTGTCCTCTAAATATAAGTCGTTTTTCGTGCTCAAGTAACAAACCGTCGAAATCTACCATACAATTAACGACAAACACGTTCGTCGTACCTAAAACGAGTGTGGCATTCGTCATCGTTCACAGAACAATACAATTTTCCACGCCGGATTCCACTATGTTAGAGTACACATATAGGTACATGGAAGTTAGTTCGGTAGGTATATGGCAGTCAAAAAGTCGGTGGTCCATCGAAATTCCAATCACACTCACGGGGCGATGTTATCGTCAAGGACACATATTGTGATTCGTAATCGTACCCCACGCCGGATTAGATCGGTCGCCTGATATCGTCCGATCAATGTATTAGAATGTCTATGAGGTCTCTATGCAGCGTTTGCGTGAAACGATTTTCATGCCGTGAACAAATTCTGGTGAGGAACTTTACTGTTCGCAATACCTATGTAAATTTATCGGCCAATATGTTCCAGCGAGTAAAAATAAAGTTTGATTGGCTCCAGAATACGATATCGATGTAGGGTTTTAGTTGTGTCGATACTAAAAGTGTTACTTATTTAGAAAAAAAAAATATTCTGGTTCAGAATCTTTGCACTTTATCTTAAATAGTCCGGATGTCCTATGAAGATAATGTGGTCTACCTGACACCTTCTTCGATAGCTTTAGTGACGACTACGTCTTCCAATAAAAACAACTGCCGCCGCATCTCCATATAAACTTTATTTGGACAGACCACAAGGAACTTCATAGAGAAAAAGCCGAGACTGTTTGAAGGTATACCAACTTTTTTACATATAATTATACAGGTGCAGGACATTCAGAAAGTCTTAATTTTGCAGGTTTCTTGTGCAAATCAATCATTTTCAAACCCAGTAGTTCAATAGCAGTAGTGCAGTTTAACTTTAATTAACTATTGACATCAAAAGGTACGTATAAATTTACATGACACTTGCATCAACTATTAAATTCCTTATTGGTAGATTTTAATAGCACAAGATACCTAATGAACCAGTGAATCAATCGATATTCTGTACCCTTTATTAGCTTTAGATGATTTTTCTTTTCAATTAATCAGGTTTTTACATCAATTCTACATGATCTTTTTCAATTATCAGTTTATGAAAATTCGATTTCAAGTGAGGAATGTTGTCTCTGCTTACCCTACCCGAAAGATATAAATAAGCTTTGCTAGTACTTTACTAGAATACCTATCTATATGCTTTTAATATAGGTAATCATTTACCATTATTAATATCTATAGAAGTTAACATATACCTATAGTACTTATATGCAAAGAAATTAAAAATATCCATATGTTATGCTTCGTTAAAATACAAGCGTGCCGCCCTGTCATACTCAGTCTCCGACTTAATTTATAACCCTCCCATTATTAAAAGTCGTTACAATGTTGCGATTGTGACATGCATAGCGACGATTCAATCTGGTCTTCATATATAATATTTTAAAATGTGGATGAATAAGTTTTATACACGGGTATTTCGTTATTCCAAGCCTGATTCTCAAGGTCACCTAGAATAATTTCTATAGTATATAAAACTAAAAAAACACGCTTGTTATTAAATGGGGCATGTTAAAGTAAACTGGTTAAGTTTCAATTATGATAGACCCGAAAAATACTGGCTTGAAATTGTAATAGTAAAACTTGACATGAATAGTACCTACAGGGGACATAGGTCCTATATTGGGTTATAGATCTAAATTAGTATTATTATCATAATTATTATTAAATATGATAATAGTACTAAATAATGTCAATAGAAAAGAGGGGATAACGGTATAACTACATGAGGATCGTCCCGTTTGCCCGAAGCGATTTTACTGCAAGTCGCGTCGCAATGAACGGTTCTGATCAAAAAGAGATGAACAGCACTCTAAATATACCTACTACGATTTGCAGTATTCTACTAGGTACATAGTGTAAATATGTAAACACGGACGTGGCTGGTCTCAGAACGGTGTACACATACAACGATACAACAGAGAAACACGACTCAGTGCAGTAGGTAAGTATCATGTTAAGTATAGTTGATGTTTTGTGCTCGCCATTTTATTAAAGCCAAAATTATCAGATTTTGTAATAATTTGATGGAATTCAATGCCTGACATTAGATCTGGCACGTCAAGAAGATGAGAAGGAGAAGCTAGGGAGTCCAGCTAAGATCAACTTCAGTTTTAAACAAAGCAATTGGTTTTCAAATCAGTTTCGGTTTTGTTGAGTTAATTTAAATAAACTGAAACACGTTGAAACTTTGAAAATTTTAACGACCTTTGTAGTTTAGTGGTAGGTAGAGAGTTCATGTTTAGGTATTTGTTGTGCACAAATTCGTTTTGCATAAATTGGACCAGCATATATCGCGAGCAGATCCGTGGACAACAGCTAGCTATCAGTAGGACTGAGATATATATCTACCTAATGCCTATTAATATATGAGTAGGTATGTGACCTTACTTTGAATCCAGCACCAAGCTCTCTATGCATTCATATAAATACCTATAGTTAAATAATTGGCGGAGGCGTGAGTCGACTTCCTCGCTGGTGCAGCGAGTGCGGCTGCTGGGCATGAGGTCTCGGTTTTGATATCTGGGCCGGGCAAAAAATTATTAATTTTGTTTGGTTTAGAAATTCTCAGTAGCCAGTTAAAGACAAATAGATTTAATACTAAGTTTAGTTTGGTTTTATACCAAAATCCAAATAAAAAGATTACTAGGAATAGGTAATTGATAGGTTCAACCAATTAAAGAACATTAATAAACATTTCTATAAATAAATTGTGGAAAGGGTCTGCGTATGCGCAATTAATGTTATGTAGCTACTAATTGAGGTTAAATTTTAGATAAATGTCCACACATCGTGATCATCAGGCCATAAAAGTGCATTAGCGCTATCGGCAATCGTTAAACTAAAAATGATAACAGATGTCTCATTTTCGATTTTGAATTGAAAATAATTTTCCGACGCACGAATATTCGCTATTCGTAGCTTTTCTAGTCCCTACATAGGCTGAGAATATATTTTATCAATTCGGTCTATTTCAAAAAGAAAATATTCTAAAAAATACAATTGAATTATATTAAATAGGTACCTACCTACCTAATAAAAAATAAAAATAAATAATTTTTGTGTCAAGGTCCAGTGAGTATAGTCTTCAAAATTCTGCAATAAAATTTTCAATTCGTCTTCGCAGGCACTGGGTAGATAACAAAATCATCAACTAGATACTGTGCATAAGAATCCTACTCGTTTGATTTCTGGATCAAACAACATAAATCGATTAGAAAAAAATTGCAGCACTGAGTCTAATCCTACCAATACCTACAGTGAAAGACTTAACTAGGTATCTAGATCCAAAAACGTTTAGCAAAATATACTATATGCTGTGCTAACTCTCTTCTGTGACATTAAACCGTGACTACCTATATAAAATACAACCTATAAAAACAAATAAGTACCAAATTAAGAAAAAAAAAAGATTATAAAACATCGCCTTTAATAAGACGCTACACGAAACAATTCGTAGAACATAATTTACGTAATTAATGCCGCCACACTCCGAAAATGAAGTCCTATTTTCATAAAAATAACCTAGCAGCCTGTAATGAAAGCTCAGCGTTAATTGCAGGAAAGAATAAGAAAGCGAAATTAGTGATAGTAAGCTTTATGCAGTACGAAATAAAGTTGAGATTCAAACCTTAGTATCATGTTCTGTGTGGCGTCGCCGCCTCACCTGTTAGTAAGGCCGACCGCGTGTTTGCCGCGCCCGAACCTTACTCGCAACACGCCTGCAACAATACAAACCTTTGATTAAAATAAATATACAGGAGGGAAATAGACTCAGAGTTTCTTAGCAGAACAAATTCCTTTGTTCTACGCCAGTTTGAAAAATAACTACTTATTTGTGACTGTTTTTTTGCTTTGGAGATAAATAAAATCAGAATTCTGAAATGTCATATGACTTTTATAAAATTATGATTTTAAAAATGTTTCCCCTTGCCTGGTTTCTCTGTTTTACCTCTAGAGTATAAATGAGGCGACTCGAATGGGGTCATACACCCTATTTCGGAAGATGTCTATCCCTTTAAGGTTTGTATTTCTCTAGGGGACAAACAGTGAATGACACCTCTGGTGTTCCAACGTTCTAACCTATGTTGCAGTATTTGATTGTTAAAATTGCTATTATTGAAAATGATAGGTATATAAATATAGAATTTTATGTCATGGTCTTACTGTTAATCCATTTTCAAAATAGCACATATTTTTCACTCATCACCGCAACTTGAAATCATAATCATAATCATAATCATAATCATAATATTTATTCTGTGGATCATAGGTTAGGTATAAAGGTCTTATAAATTATGTTATGTACGCTATGTCCTACCACATGTGGTTTACAGATTATTAAGTACAGGTTTCAATTTCGAATAGATTATTATTATTACAAATAAATTATGTCAAAATAAATAAGATTAATTTAAATTGATGAGATTAAGATAAAATTAAATTGAATTATTACAATTCCAAGCCGTGTCAATTGAATATTAATTTCATGAATATTTATACATCAATTCAAATAAATTATGTCAAAGTAAATAAGTAATATAAAATTGAATAGAATTATTATAATGTTATAAATGCAAGCAGTGTCAATAAAATCATCCTGACCTGACTATATTTCTTCACTTAGTTCTTAGATTTACCAATTGGACTAATTTTTATGCGTGTTTGAATATTTAGGGTTTTAATATTTAGTTTAGGGTTTATTTTCATAATTAGATCCGGTAGATCGCACTGTAATTCCTTTGTTATAATAGATAAGATTCCTCATAGATATAATCTTCGTAGACATAGCTCTCGTAAACATAGTCCTCGTAGACATATTCTTATTAGTTTGAAATTGGTTACCTACATAAATAATTAAATATTGCCAAATGGGGTAAAAAAAATCAGAGATGACATACACATAAAAATAGTATGACCACTTACGCCTACGCGTAGCCACACATTGTACACAACATAGTTGCGGATATTACCACAATAATTTACTTAAAAAGCATTTATAGAATTTTTAGTACGCAGTAAAACAGGCAAAAGAATGCATTCCCTCTTTATATACATATGTGTAACTCGTTAAGTTCATTTCTTTAGTAGGACAACTTTAAAATGATCATGATAAAGATTTCTTTGTTCGATTACTTTGTATAAGAGAAGCTTTAGATTATGTGTTACTAGTGTGAAAAATTAACTATGATTTGTGGAACTATGATACACACAAGGTTAACGAACCTTGTGAGTATCATAGGTTTACTGAATAATAGCGTAAAATTCTGTAGGTTTCTGTCTGTAGGTCTTTGTTTGAAACATTGCAATACCACACAATATAATAATTTAATTACACAGATGAAACAATTTTCTTTTTATCCTGCTGTTTTGACGGCATCGGAATTCATCCCCTCATAATCGTAGATAGCACATAACAAAACGTCGTGTCCAGTGTAAATAATAAGATAATACCAAATCCAATTGCGATAGAATTAGTTGAAAATATTTTCTATTCAGCATAAAATACTTGTTTATAACATTAGCGTAAGGAAAGTTCATATATGCACCATTAAGGCCTGGAATTCATCACCAACTCACGTGTTTCCTTCTTCCTACAGTCCCGGGTCCGGGTGAAAAAGCATATGATGAGGCCGTCAAGCTGAGTGTCACCATTGTCACACGGTATGTGTAAGTAATGGTGACCCTCTTTTCTGAGACTTTGCCTTCAGCTTACCATTAGGCAAGGCGAAGTCTAATTGACGTGTTCTATATAAAAAAAAATTAATAATAATAGGTGAATACTTTGATTGTTTCTCAATCACTACAGAAAGTCCATTAGTGAAGTAAGAAAATGGCAGCGAATCTAGCAGCACTCTCCGAAATGCTGTAGAAATCTCAGTCATAAATGCCCGCAAGTGCGAAATTTATTTTTATCGTCTGTACCACTTAAGGTATAAGATTGAAAACTGCTGCGATATTTCCCGGTAATTTGCTCAGCTGTTTTTTCTACTGGGCAATAAAATATTTACGGGCCGGGATGAATTCATGAGTGGAACTGAGCGTCCCCATCCTCCACTTGGACAAATTAATTCATTTTCATGAACAAACATTATTAATATTCAACGTTATTCATCGCTTAAATATTTTTTGGGGATCGGTGGTGCTTCCAAAAAATGATTAATGTGTTTTTGGAGCTTTTCGTTATTGGTATTTTTCTACTTTGAATACCAAAAAGTAACTAGAAAATACGTTAGATTAAAACGAGATAATGGTGAGGATTTTGTTTGGACTTTTTTTATATTAAAGTTCTAATATTTTACAGGTTCAAGCGCTACCATCACGGATATATAATTTAATTTTACCGCAGATGTGTACGTGTTTCCAAACGATCACATTGTATTTGTACAACTAACTATACCAGAAGTAGAAATTACTAATTAGTAAAAAAACCAGAATTACCTAAACAATGAAGTTATCTAAATTAAAGTATTTAAAAAAAGAAAAAACTTAATATACGTAAACAATCCTACATACCCCTTTTTTCATCTGGGAGGCAAAAGTTATCTCAAATCGTTTACCTACTGTACGACTCAAAACGATAGTGATACATTGAAACTTTCATTACAGTTAGGTAGTCTAACAAACTAAGGGTAGAATTTCGACAAATCGGCTGTCATGGCCTGCAAGGCTATGACTGGCGGGCTAGTGTACAATAAAGCTAATGTATAATACAATACATACCTGTCTGTGAATAAAAAAGAAAAAGGATTTCATTTAACATCTGGCATCACTCATGTAATATTCATACAATAGCGTATAAAGCAACACAACAAACAGACTATATATCAAATAAAATGTCGCGATGCAAAAAAGGTGAGTGCAATGCACTGAGTGGTTCTAAGAAGTGCAATATCAGGGATCTTTCTGTCGGCGTGCAGTCGTTATGTCGCGGATGCATCGATGCACTTACAGATAGCACTTGGACCGCTTCACAACATACTACAAGCAGTACCTATACCTGTAGTTAGAAGATCTTGGTCGAATATATTATGTAACTGGATTTGACATGTGGTTTTATTTGCATATGTTCTATACAGTTATCGTCGGCTATCTCGATGGCTTTTTCAAGTTCTGGATTGGATAACTACATTAACTGTGAGAGGGCAGTGTTCATGGATTTAAGAACATTTTATGACAACTAGCTTGATAGACGACTATAGAGCCGTTTCGTAATTTACGAGACCTTAAACAAAAAGAAATACACCTAGAATGCTATATTTTGAATATTCACTTTCTGAAGGACTAAGTATATTACATCCAAACAATATCAAAACAATGAAGACAAAAGTGAGCATACTCTATGTGCTCTTGCAGATAAATGGTTTATAATGGATAGTATGAACTAAAAAGGAAACACTTTTAGATTGAAGCTAATAGAAGCTACGGATACATTTTTCATAATATAAATGCACTCGACCTACATGAACCTATCTAATATCAATCTTTCCATCCAAACTAGCGTAGGCGCATAACTTGTTGGAAACTTTAGCTGTTATTCACTAATAAATTACTCACTAAATCTCTCATAGAATGGATAGTAGATAGAACTGCAAACCGTATTGTATAGAATCTCACAACTAAAATAAACCTAGATACAAACTCAGGAAGCGGTGGAAGCACATGCTTGACGTAGAAAGGCTAGAGAGTGAGAGAATGGAAGAAAATCGGTACTCGTAAATGCGCCGCAGAAAGAGAAGAGGAAGAAGTAAGATATAATCACAACAAAGAATAACGCAATATAGACCTAAGTAGGTAGGTATGTAGATTTGGATTCCGATTTATTTTCTTATCGATTCATAATATTCGTTAAGTATACCTAATCTAGGTATTGTTGTCACATCGATTTCATGTCGAAGACTAATTATATTAAACCAAATAAAGCGTGATTTAGATGGAGTGACTTTTGTCACGCCAGACCGTATCACGCAATTATAAAATCTATTAACTTTCCCTCATTGTGATTGTGACTTATAAGGTAAATATTCAGAAGTAGTTGGCCCCACAAAGAATGTATAGATTGTGTGAAAGAAGATATGGCAAAACAAATATTTTAGATTTTATCTACACTTTTCTAAGTTTATGATTGATATAATTCTCTCTATTTTAGAGTAGTTAAATCCAACACCTTGGTTTTAATATTTTATCAATATAATTAATATCTTCGCCGATGAGACATATCTAAATCAGGGCACTCTGTACGTAGTTTTGTATTCATCAAACTACATATATTTAAATAAAATCTAGAATCAAATGTTGAATTATTTGACATGATGCCCACAGTTACATTCTATCATCGCACCGCTCAACATAGGCCGGGAGTTCATCCTCACATATTACGACATGAGCCAGTACGCACTGTGCGTTATGAAAGAATTCATCCCCCGCACACTTAAGCTGTGGAATGAACTCCCTGCTACGGTTTTACCATTAGTAGGTTTCTTCAGGGTCTGCAGCTCGAGTGTAACACCCCTGGTGTTGCATACGTTCTTATGCTACTGTAACCACTTCCCATAAGATGGGCCGTGTGCTTGTCTGCCACCTAAGTGGTATAAAAAATAATAATATTTAAGTATGAAGAGCCCTTTAAAATAAAAACAGGTTTACCTATCATCTGCACCTAAGTTCCGGTGTCAATAATATAATTAATAGATTTTCCGATAATTAATATGAACTTCTCCTCGTTGAGTCGATTTCATAATAGGTGCTTATTTTACAACTTCCTGAGCACAGTTCAGAATAACATATGTTAGGTGTTCGAAAGTCACATGTTAAACTGGATGCCAGTTTTAGAATCGACAATAATAACAAAGCTTGTTAGGACGTTGATGATCGCACTTAATGTTTATTAATGGTCAGGATCATATTGCTTTTGATACGATCCGTTACTTCTGACTGTTGGGGTGGTCTTAACATCAGCACAGTTATATAATACATAATTCAACGCAAATAAAAACAATACGGATATGTGACCTACCTATGCGCATGCAACTGCACCGAGTTTTATGACCTTATCATAATTTAGAGAGGGCAGGCTGATGAATGCACGTCTTTGTTTCGCAGAGTTTATGTCCAGCTTTATGGCGAGGTCGCTACGCAACGTGACATACCTATACGTACTGTAGTATAACATGTTATGGTCAAAGGGTCATTAGGAATATAACAACAGTTAGCTATATATTATGTAGATGTGTAAATACATATTTCAGTATTTCACACGCTCGTGGTACTAAGATACATCTCAGTCACGTTTGTAAAAAAGTACATATATTTTCAGGGCCTGTTTTTAATCTGTTTTAAAGGGAAATAAATCTGAGTCTTAAGTTCGTCTAAGTAATACTAAAATTATAATATAACGAATATACTAAAAAATGAGGTGTCTATGTTATAAAATATTAAGTTCGCAAAGGCAGATCTTCACTTTAGGAGCAGGTAATAATGGAATGAGTCGTTCACGCCGCTAACGAGAACGATATCTTTGAAGCTACTCGAATAGATCTGTACCTATCACAGTTATAACTAAATTAGATCAAGTCCAATGACTTCGACTTCTCTACATCAAAGGAGAGTACATTTTTAAAGAAGGAATTGATATCACCTACATAATTAACTTACTTTTGTTATCCTATTCCCAAAATACATAATAATCTGTGCATAAGCATATTATTTTTATCTACATAAAATAATAGGAGATCGTATCTATTTGGGTGAAGATAAAACTGGAGAAATTCAATTACTTATAAGCAATAACAGATATAAACCCGCCTGCGGGGGTGGTAGATACAATGATTCAATATAATCCGACGGACATATGTCGACCGAGGACTTATGCGGACTTTTATTAAAGACACTTATTTGGGAAACAATATGGTTGCCATAACTTCTACCGGATTGAGACACGACGCCCAAACGACTTCATTAACTTAAATTAAAAACTTAAAGACGCTCTCTAATTTTTTTAGCAAGGATATTTTCTTAAAAAACTTGCATATTGGGTTTATCTTTACAGTAAATACCTTATTTAGCTATTAAGATGTGTGTTTACAGTTATTTCGCAATGCCTTACAGCAGGTACCTAATGTAACGAGGGAAGTACAAAGGAACAGTTGTTTATTTAGTTAGTTGCTAGCAACACGTGCCAGAAAATTAATATCAGCAACACAAACAAAATAAACTTAATTCCGTTTAATTAGTAGACATAAAGTACTTCGTATTTTCATTTACACCCTGTTTCAGTGTCGGTGTTCGTTACATCTGGCCTGAAAATTATTTTAGCCGAGCTCCTAATTTTGGTACATTTGCGATGAGCTTAACAAGACCGAGCGAGCGGCGCGCTTTTCATCTTTGAAGCGCAACATTTACATTTTCGTCTCATTTATTTGCTATTTCGGGCCAAGCCCTCCCCGTCTCCCTGCACTCCTCACACCCCCTCTTACTCCCTCACTCCAATGAATAAGTCTCAGCGTGCGTCAGACGAGAGAGTAAAACGAAATTGGGAAGGAACGCTCTATAAAGTCTAATTAAGTTTGAAGTGAATGCACAAATGTAAGGAAATATAAAAATGTCCGTAAGAAATGAGAATTTATTTGAGAGCGCTTTTATATAAAAAGTTTATTTAATATAAAGAATGTTCCCTTATCGCACACTTTAATCACAGTTATTTGATGTACAACGAACGCGCACGCAGTGCAGTAGCCCTTCTAACTTCACTAATTAATCAAACCACAGTAAGTATAGGATATTCTTATGAACCACATATATAATAAAGCCTCTTAAATAACAATAAATCTTACGTAAAGTAAACATAAATCAAATTGAACCAAAACAATGGTATTGAGGCATCATTTAGGTGCGGAGGAAGCGAGATGGCGCATGATCAGAATGTAATCGCCTAATTCCGGCTTTTATTAAGATATTTTTACGAAGAAAAGCCGTCATTTTGTTATTCTACAGTCGTTTCGTATAAAAATAACGCGTCCCTTAACGTGAACCTTTTGTCTCGGGGCGGCACCCGCAACCATAATAGATATTATTTCGTTGCCACCCTCTCTTAGTTGACATTCGTGGCTTGCAGTTGGCAGGATGCAACCGTAAGGCGTGATTGAATTATCAATAAGAAATTAGAAGCTTTCAGTTCATATATTTGGATAATATTAGTACAAACTATACTTAATACATCTAATTTTGAAATAGTAGCCATAGCTATTAATTCAGACTAGTTCTATAAATGCTAAAACAACCGTCTTTCTTTTTGAAAATTGTCAACAAAGTAGCCTAAGTTATGCAAAAAGATAGAATAAAAATGTAAGCTATCCCTAGCTTATTTCATAAATAACTGTTCTAAATAGTCCTAATGTAATAGAAACATATTATTTAAAAAAAAAAGATATACTTAAATATTCTAAACCATTATGGAATGCATCATGCTACGTAATAAGTAGGTACCTGAGTATGTAGGGTAATACAAAAGCGTATCGCCTTAAAATAATTGAGCTAACACATTATACGTTTCCATAAATTCCTTTCCAGATGGTACAAATAACTTGAATGGCGGAGGGTTACCTTTGTATAAAACGGGGCACATACAGGCCCAGATTTTTGTGATAGAAAACGAGGCCCGAACCGCCCCCGAATATAAATCGCCTTGTTATATTTTCCGGGACATTGGGATTCATGAAGTTTGTGGGCCCTGACGATATGATTCTTCAGAAATAGGAACTTTTATACGACCTGCGTACAAAAATAAATTTAGACAATACACGCACATGTACCTATCTATATGTATAGATCTGATTGCTCTGTGTGTTCCATGGTATAGGATTGTGTTTATGTTGCGTGTAATCATGAGGTGCTGATGATTTCGATTTCATGGTCGAATGTGTGTACCTAATTTAGTTTTTTATCTAGATATAAAAATTCTAGGGCCTGGCAAACGGCAATAGGATCCCACTATAAAAAATATAATTGAAAACATAGACCAAAATATACATGCGCGCATTTTAATGTTCTATACTATCTATTAGTTTAAGTAGTAAAACATTGTCTTCTAAGGTAGCACATAATTCAGCCTCAGGGAGAAAAAAAATGTGCTGAGTTGGT
This sequence comes from Eilema griseolum, assembly GCA_963662185.1. Classification (NCBI taxonomy): domain Eukaryota; kingdom Metazoa; phylum Arthropoda; class Insecta; order Lepidoptera; family Erebidae; genus Eilema; species Eilema griseolum. The sequence continues at coordinate 15,517,499 of OY759242.1, read as the reverse complement.
TGTCTGGAGAGTAGAAAACTTAATTTGCTAAATTCACTCTTTCTTAGCTGGTTATTAATTTTATTTGGGTAGGTAAATGTCAGTCAAGTCAAGTCCTGTCAATTTATTCAAATAATTTCAATAAACGTTTATCATGGTTCCGTTTCAGTTCAATTTAAATACCTAAATTGACCGAATCAAGTAACGTATTTTATTGGTACTAGTATGGTAAGCCGCAGCTTCCTAAATGATGGATGATGTCATTAGCAACGAGTTACAGGAAAAAGAGGAAAGAAATGGAATAACAGTTACCTAAAAGGAGGTAGATAAGGTACTCTCACAAACCAAATAAAGCATTGCTGCTTAAAGTTTGATAGTAAATAAATGATGTGGTTAACAATATGTTTAAACTGTTTATGTTCACATGTATTGGTAAGTAAAAAGTTTTGAAATATATTTATACCTACATAGGCACTTTGGCATACCTATAGTAATTTCAGATAGGCATCTAAAGTGACTTCATGTAAGTACGTACCATTTTTACATTATTTTATTTCTCATTAAATTACATATTAATCTGATTGCGAGATCGGAATTGCAATTTTATATACATTCTTAACGCAATGATGAAACGAGTTTATAATATTTTGACCAATTTTAATTAAGTTATAAAAAATATTACCATACAAATCGCTAAATATAGTGATTTAAAAAATGCCACTGCTTTAGTAAAGACACCGCTGCTATCAATTTCCAAAGCTATAGAGATATTAATATTAAATTTCTTGAAATTTATAACAACTTCGTCTAAAGAATACTCTCAAAGTTTGTTTTTACAAAATTGTATAATTTATCTCATAAAATTAAAATAGCCTGTCATAATTATGCATCTAAATGCTACTCCCCAACGCGGGGGTGTTCAAAACCCTTAAGAGTTCATCTGCCGCTATTTATGCTTAATTCTACTGCAAAGAAATGCAAATTTGTTGCAAATATGCTGTATAATATCTAGTTTATTTTGTATCATGGCGGATTGAGTCAAGCGTTTGAATAAAATTCAACTTGTAATAATGTGATAGAATTTATATTTTTTCCTTCGTAGGTACTTCGTACTTACTAAAGCATCTACATACTTTATCGCAGATAGATATCTAATGAATCCTAATTCCATCACAAGCTACAGATATTATCTATAACACTTTTTTCACTTAACATACTCAGATAGATTCATAATATCTCAAGTATTTACTTAATTGAAAACTAGAAGTTTATAAGATTTTATAACTTTTTTGAAATGAAGGTATATCGTACGAGACTCGTCTAAATTCCTACCGATGGAGTCTCATGGCAAGTAATCCAGATATAGTTTTATACAGAGTAGTTATGTGTCAGGGTTGCCACTACAGAGTAGACTATAGGATTAGATACTTAGTGATGAATGATAGACTGCTCTATGCCAACCAACCACCTTCAAGCCAGTGTTAGGTAATAAAGTCTAATTGGGACAATGTTAAATTCTACTAAAGAAGTAGATATTCATTTTTTTTCAATTAAACAATTCAGTCACATTCAAAGAATGTAAGTAGGTAAGTAAGCTCAGTTAGTTGGAATATCTATCACACTTCGCCTTCTGTAGCTTGTTTGAATAGTGACTGTTAGAAACTGGTCTTGCTATCAAGGTGATTGTATAATTACAATTTTTATTTAGGTATTAGGAAATTACAACTGTAGGCACAAGCACTTATGATGGTAGGTAGGTACGTAAAGTTAACGTAAATGAACTGAATAATTATGAACCAGTTTTTAATCGTGTTTAATTTACCTAACGAAGCGAAATACCTACATGACATGGCTTTGAATTTAGTTATAAACTTAACTCTTTTGTTTTATTTCTACGTCTAAGCTATTTTTTAGATGTTCTTATTCTTAAAAATAACATTAACATTGGCAAATTATAAGGTCGATTGTCATGACAAATTGTGTTTTGCAAAGTTAATACTACAAATATTAATCAATATGTGAAATATCTACGTGAAACATATGGCTAAATACAGACCTACCTATAAGTAGGTGTTAGAATATCATACTAAACAATCGTGTTCCTTAAGTTCAATCGTTTAGTTAGTTTTATCGACTTTATTTCACTGACTGTACCTACCTACTGACATTTAAATTACCAATTACTACTCACCACTAAAAAAATAGGTGGGAACTCAAATCTAGACTGATAATATCATAATCCTACTACTATACCAACAACTCTTATCTCAACAAACACTCTACAATTATATATTTGCACAATTTAATTCCATCTCTGTAAAATATGTATATCCTATCCAATTATAATGAGTAGGTACAGGTACATACAAAAGCGTTATACATTTAAGTATATCTCGGAACCGGTTTAAGGGCGAGGGCCGACGACCAAGTTATTAACATTCGTATGTAAATCAGGCACAGCCTCAACTCAGCAGAGCCTTTATCATCTCGTTAAGTATGATAAGTAAAGTGGATCTCTTTTTTTACTTAAAACGCCGAATATTTTTAATAATATATTCAGAGTAGCCTCAATTAAGCATGCAAATTTAATTAAGCTTACCCTTATCTGTGTACTTATATACTTTGTAGGTATATTTAAGATTAAATAAGGTATATGTAATGAATTCAGATCTTTTTTATTTTCTGCAATCGATGCTCTTTTTATTTTAAAGGTCTTCGATAGCTTAGTGATTAAGGAGTTCACAAAACGACGAGAGGTCTGTATTGGTATCTTGATTATCATACTCCCACTTTATTTTCCACAAGCAATTTGGTTTCCTTCATATAGGTAGGTACCTCTTCATATGGCTTGCGGGTTTATAATCAAAATTCCACTAGAACTCATAAAATATTTCATGGGTTCTGTGAAATTCTAGATTTTCTAGGTACACAGCATATAGGTTATCCTAGGACGTTAGGTAGCATACCTAGGCAGCAACTAAATCTAAATACCTACTGAACACTTACGATCTCAACGTTGAACAAATATGCAACTCTACATTGAAAATACTTAGATACATCAATAAATATTCTTTAATCCTCAGAGGACAAGGTTAATTCCAAATTTTATATTTTGTTTATTATTTTATGTCAGGTTTTCGAGCTAACATAAGCTATAAATAGAAATCTGTTAAGGTACTTCCCTCACTGACTGTACTTGTGTGTGTATTTGTAACCAATTCTAACATGCATAGATTTAGAGAAAATCGATACGAAACACGGAACAGCTTTTAAACATAACGCACATTCCCCATTTGCATAATTTGGTCGAACGCATTGTTATTTAGATTGACGTTGATAATTTTATTACAACCGTCAAGGCGACAATAGGATTCTTTTTAATAAGAAAGTCTAAAGATAAATTAACAATAGAAAACAGGACAACAAAACACAGTTGCGTAACAACGTACAAAGCCTCACAAAGGGTAGCGGTATGAATATGAATGGGTTGTTTGGTGAAATTGGGCCGAAAACAACGACCGAGTTTACAATTTCTTCGCCTATTTTTTTTCTCGTGACTACCGTCATTTCGGCACGAAACAGTTGCTTTGTAGAAAATAAATATTTAAGTAGATAGGTACAATAAAAAAATATTTTTATGAAATTGAATACCTATTGTTAGCAGAAATGTCAGCAAGAATATTATCATTGTATGACATTAGTTAATCAAGAAAAAGTTTTCACCGTTATACATCAACAACACATACTATTGGCATAAAAAGTGACTTTCCTAGTGGGTAGGTAAGGTAGGTAATATTCTTTATATGAAAAATCAAAATTAGTAGGTAGTATCTAATCTAAGTATTATATGAGTTTAATACCTATTATAAATTTCACCCTAATACTAAAAACTGCAGGTAAGTTCACATAATGAATACAAAAGGTTGCATAGAAATATTATTGAAAAACAGTCATCGTCTACATAGCAATGTAGGTATATATACCTATGCATAGGATGTGTCGCCTTTTACTCGATGTTTACGTGAACACTTCGTATAAATAAACAAGAAGTACCTACGCCAGATGTACGGACAAAACTTTCTCCCGCTCGTGCGAGTATTAAGCGGGTAACATCCTCAGTTTTCCCAACGAGTTTCCTCAATTGTTTCGGTCGGTATTTATTAAATTACCCGGGCAAGGGCGTAACTGACGGTCTGCGGGCTAAGCCCGGTCGTGCTCTTAATAAAGCTCTAGCTTAATATTGTATGTGAGCACAATAACTTACAACATGCGTTTGTATTGTTTTTTGTTTTTCTTCTAACCCAGACTGTGTATCAAAATAAAATGTTTCGAACTGACGTTCGTCGTTAGTACCTAAGCCATTTGCATATAATATCTTTTGAAATGATTCATTTTATCCAACTAATCAAATTTGAAATCAAGACCTAGATTCCTATCATGTTCCTAACCGTTTCAATAGGTATACTTATTCTTTAAAGTTGCCAGTTGTGGCTTACAATTTTTTGGAAATTTATTTATTTATAAATATCATATAAAGAAAGAAAAGAAAGAAAGAAAATATGTTTTATTTAGAAAACACAGCGCACATTTTCAGAGGTGGTAACACACAGCGAAATACAACAATACAAAAATATGTATAATATATATAATATAATAGAAAAATATGGACAACACTGCATTTTTAATTACCGAAACATTAATCAAACTATTTGTTTTTATTGATAAATATTTAGCTTTAGGTATTAACCTTGTTCTATGAAGATTAGAATTCGACATTTGTGATATTAAGCTGAGTAAAGGGTTTACACCAGTCGTAGCGCTCCGCTGTCCGGAAACGTTATCTCGGTTTAACTAAACAACTCACTCCAAACGTGCAGCCATCCCTCGCAATCTTAAACAACGCAACCAACTCCACATAGCACACTAAATTGTGTTTTATAATCTGGGCTGAAAGGCTGTAAATTGAATACAATAAGTGAGAAAAATATTATGAAATATCGGACAAAAGCATTGCTGCCTCTCACAGACGAGTTAACCACTTACCGCAGAACTGAAACTATTTAAATAACTTCTAAGTTTGGTTCAAAATGGTAGCCATGTAGGTACCTATTTAGATATGTTATAATAATAGGTAGATTTAGACATAAGTACCTACCTAGTAGGTGACTGGTAAAGTAATAATTCAACTAGGTGTCTGACATTGGATAGGTAAGGTACCTAGAACTTTTTAGGTACCTATCTACCTACTAAGAATTTTCGCTTTATCGGAAATATAGGTAGAAATCTATATTCCCGATAATGCCAAATTTACTGTTCAGTTTCTTACCTTAGAAAATATGTTTTGATAAATTCATACCTAGGTATGACATACTCTTTTATTTAATTTATAAAAGAGTAAATAGTTAGTGAAAGAGTAATTAGTAGATAAATTGTGAAATTTAAAAATATAGTAAAAAAATAAGGTTATTACAGGTTGAATTATTCCGCTAACAAATTTAAATCTGAAAAACTCTACTCAATTCATTAAAATTACGAGACAGTAGATTGTCAGTTATGGTCGCTGAAACCGAATGTGCTGAGTCGCCAAGCGTCGAAGACGGTCGTAAATCTCTTGATTTCTCTCTGGATGAAAATAAGTGACACAGACTAACTCACGTAGAATAGCAAATGTTACCGTTGAAAATACTACATCGCTTAAATGTTCTCACAGTATAGGTACCTATTTGTTTACTTCAATGGTTCAATAATTTATTTCGTACGGGCTGCCAAAGGTTAAAATAAACTTGTTTTTAATAACAAACTGTCAATACACAGCTACATTTCATTAAATATATTGCTGTGCGGCTATAATATATTCACTCTTAGTTAATAAAATGTTAAGAAGTTTCTTGACTCAATATTCGTTATAAGTAGATACAGTAAGATCCGAAAATATCTTGAGATTTTTTTTAATACACCTAAAATACTTAAATCTTCAAAAAATAACTTAAATAAATCAGGAATCTAGATATGGGTGAATATTACAGAAATTGAAATGTACCTTCTTAAAATAGGTAGTCTGTTTTTATAAAATACGTCAGCCATCTTGTGACGCTAGCCAATCACAGAGCGTCTTTCACCGAATTCAAATATGGCGGAAAGGTCGTACCTATCACGTAACCCCATTCTTTATTTTGGAGTTGAAGTGAATAGTTGTCTGACGTTTCAATTTAAGATTAACATTACATAATTACTTTCAATTTAGGTGAAAGATGGACAGACATTACCTATAATAATACCTACCAGAGTTAGTTTATATGTATCAAATGAGATATTGTTGTTTGTTTAATAAAACTAGCTTAAGTTAGTAATAAATTATTATTTAATGGTTTATATGTCAATATTAGCATATTTAACGATGTTACGAGATAGCCTTTGTAACTGACCTACGCACAGACACAATAAAATTTTATGTAGGTATGTTCAAGTAAACGGATTAATAATTTAAGGAACTTCTGACATAATTTGTAGATAATACTATTTGTAGTACACATGTACAGTATATTTATGGTCAAGCGCGTATGTTGATAAAGAGTGACTGAAATATAAGAACAGATGTTCGAGGTGAACGAACGAGGAACGATGCGCGCGCGCTGCGCCTTACCCGACGATTTATTTATTAAATGTGTGGCCACATTAATCTGACAATTTATTTGTAAATACGTTTAATTATTTTATTGCCATTGACAATGTATTAATGACATTATTTTGCTACCTGATAAACAATAAAAACTGATTTAAATGTATAGCAAAGTTATTCGTTGATAAAGATCTTTATTATCAAATCGCGGGTGTTCAGTGCTTATAATTGTTTTATTACCTAATTACAAACGTTTAGTGCATAATTAAGCATATATTTTTTATTATGATTAATGTGAGGTTATTTAACATATTAAGGTAAGTCTGTTGGCAGTTATGTGTAAATAAACAATGATTATAAATATATCATGGCCTCCTATTGTTAAGCAAGTAGGTACTGACTGTGGAAATTACTTTCCTAATTTATTTGAGATCTACAGCTCTTCATGTTTTTTTTATACCTATATCTAAATTGTCTAAATATAATAGGTACCGGTACTGCGAAATATAAGTCATATTGACTTTGGAACGTGCGTTACTTTACAAAATAACTTAGATAGGGCTTATTGCATCTGCCTAACAGCCTAAAACTTAATGGGTACCTACCTAGTTATTTTCTAGAATGATTCCTCACTAGGAAATTAAACATGCAATATAATTTGACTTTGTATTTGAAGTTATTACGATTTCAATTGTATCTAGGTACCTAGGTAATAAATTTGAACTCGACTCGACTCGAGGTGTCGTATTGTACCTAATATATCGTAAGTAGGTACCTACGTCTATTGAGATGAAAATACTAAGACAGCCTATCACCTACTTAATTTTAAAATGTATTGCAAAACACGTAATTAAACATCACATATTTAAAGTACATTACATAGTATAGAATTTGATATATTAGTGTTAAGAGTTAAACTTAAATGAAAGTACAAATAACTCTAGTTGACTTTAGTTGCTATAATTATATACCAAGGTAGGATTTTAACTGAACTTAAATAGAATAATAAGCAACCCTATCTACCTACCTATACTCAAAAAGCTACTTTAAAATAAAATAATCTCTTTTAAACCACCACTCAACTCAAATTGTGACTAATAATACTACACAAAAAATAAATGTGTGCGCGTGGTAGTGAGGAGGGCAGAGAAGGTGGGTGATTTAAGAAAATTACATTATAAAAAGAATAGGAAAAAAGCCGAGGGGCTTGGGAGCGGCGTCGTTTCAAAGACATTATTATAAAAGTGTAGCAATTTAAATTCGAACGTATAAATGCGGTCCGCCATGTATGCTCCCTATATCGAATAGCGCACAAATGAAATTGGAAATAATATTGGATTAATGTTTATAATAATACCAAGATATCTACTTAGGTAGATGTCGGATCTATCAAATTCAGATGATGTTTTTCACTTATATAAGTTCCGTCTGTAAGGTTCCAAAGTTAGGCTTTAGGTATATGCAAGTAATACCTACCGCTAGGATAAGGGTGATGAGGGAGTATCGATAGCGTTGCCATGGAGCCTCTGATTTCCTGGAGCTCCAGAAGATAACATCTTCTGGACTGTACTTACGTATGTTCTTAAGTAAAATTTAGAAGTCGAATTTAACTAACTATTAAAAATAATTAAAATATTTTTAATAGTTAGTTAAAGGCTCTTATTTTTAGTTATAAGTTTGTATAATAGTTATTTTAGTTTTATTGTATCTAATTTAGTATCTAATTTATTATACTTATATATTATATTATTATTATATATATATTATATTATTATTATTATATTTTATTATTATATTATATTATATTATATTATTATATATATTACTATTATTATTTGTATCCATTGAAATATTGTGTAGGTAGACTTTTTTTGAAGACTAGAATAACAAGGTAGAATTGAGTTTGACACGCTAGGTACACGTGTAGAAGTGCGAGAGTTCATAAGATCACTTTTCTTCCGTTTTGTAGAATTATTATTATTATTTATAATTTTGGTAACAAATGTGCATTTTACAAATTGTATACTGCACATTTTTCGATTTTAAATAATTTTGTAACCCATGGAAGACATCTGATGACAATACCCACGAGGAATTCACAAACTCCTTATATTTACAAAGGCTCCCTGTAAATGATGTTTCATATAGATGTATATATACATATTACTATGAAACTACCACTTCATAGTACACGAATCATCATTTACGTAGATTGAAATCGAAGGTTGAAGGTCTTCGCCCGCCCTCCTCCCCTCTGCTGTTACCAAGGTGTGAGTATCGTTTGCCTGTGTGTGATATTTACTAACTTTTTTCAACAAAAGTAAAATCTATAGGTACTTACTTATTTAGTTATTGAATCACTTACCCTTAGGTAAGTTAAACACTAATAACCATGTGACTCGATTTGTAGTTCCTACCCTTCTTTTGACATTAAAGGTTGAAAATATACTCATGTTAAATGTGACAAGAGACATATATATAAATAAATCATTACCTTTCAATCATTACGTTACCTAAACTGTAGTCACATTGGTACAAAGTAGCCCTTATAATAAGTTTCACTTGAACAAAGCTAATCTAGCTAAATATCTATCTCGGTGCCAACTTTTACTACTACTTTCCTTAAATTGGAAAAGCTGAGACGGATCAAATCTTGTTGAAACGGCAACTTGGCCAATAAAAACTTTCTTTGTTACCCAGATACTATCGACTAAACTCTTTCAGTCGACTCCTAACGCTCCCTCTTTTCTAAGGGAATTACTGCACACTCTAAGGCTTTGAATGACTTTTAGGTGGGTGATATAGGTACGGTAAAGAAAGCGAGCTTATTAAAACTTTTTAAATTCCAGCTGATAGGAGTTGAAATGCTTTTAAGCGTTGGAAAGAAGAGAGTAATCAAGCAGATAAGGATATACCTGCAGACACTTAAATAATAAACCATAATAAGATGTCATAAAAAAGTTTTTTGTTCATATTCGGTGGTTCGCTTAGATCAATATTTAATGAATTTTTACATGTGTGTAAATTATACCTATTTATTCCTACTCACCTACCTATTTTTTAGGCATACAAACATAATAATAAAAAAATTTGATTCATTCAATTTTCTGTTAGTAAAATAATACCTATTATTGTGGAAATCATCGTCGTTAACAGTTACACAAGCAAAACGTCATCTACACATTGACTATTGAGACAGGTCTGTGATATAAGAGTTGCCTAAACATATATTAGACAAAATATATATTCTTATTAGGACACTTTCATGTTATTTACCGTTTGCCACATAACTCTGTAAGTAATCATGTATATAATTTTTATCTGCTTAGATGCTTAGACACAAACAATAGATGAACTCAAAACATGACAGCAAAGATTACCAAAAGTCGTGTGTTTTTGAACTTAATCTCAAAATTCAAATTCAGTTGGATATCAAATTTCTCGGCAGTAAGCCGCTGGCTGCAATTACAAAATATTCTCGCGAGATTCCAATTAAGGCGTTCCATCCGCAAAATTCCACGGGGTCGGAAGCTTCTAAGATTCCTCCCCTACCACCTCCGGGGCGGGTAATTGCTCCTCACATTCCCGGAATGTCTTACAGGCGAGTTCGTGCTCCCACTTCGGGAGGAATGTCACTACGTTAGACTTTAGAACAATTATTACTTAACGCTGTCGCCCACTGATGTGTACCTATCGACGTGTTACATACGAATACGCGTCATTTATATTTTGAAATATCGCTCTTATTATTTTTGTAGCAATATCGCTTTGACTTGTGATATGCTCTAGTGAGTATTCCTTAACAGGGTATTTGATTGCTGTGTATTGTCATTTGTAAGTACTAATTAGAAACAACAATGAGTGTAGGTAGTTAGGTAACTAATATTTAAGTGTTAGTTACATTAACGTTTATATGATAGGAAGAGTTTAATCGAATACTTTATTTGAATTTCTCAACGCTGTAAAACGCGTTATCACCGCCTTCGATTAGAACTCGTTATTTTTATGTTTAAAGTTACATAGTAAGTAACTGATATTCAAATATTCCCAGTAAGTAAATTACCGAATTAAGAATAATTAAGATAAGCGTATTGGCCTCATACCTACCTACGTGTGAGTGTCAAGTTTTTCTGATAATACCCAGAGTGGTTCTAGAAACACGTACCAATATTTATAAATAATAACATAAAACAATATAGCAGTGGCTCTTAAGAGTTCGCTACATAAAGCTCGCCCCGAGAATAAATGGATTACTTGTGTCCGTGGCGCGCCATCTAGCGGGGGGTGCGCGAAACTGTATGAGTTATTGTTATTGCATGGATTTCCCCGCTTCCGAACATGTTTTCACTTACACCCCTCTTGTAAGTCGTAAAAATCTGGTCGAAATATTTTATTAAATTGATTGTGTTTTCTAAACATGTCGCCGCAAAACATTCTAAGAAGTGTAATGGAATTTATTCAGAAGTTTCGTAGTCGGAACGCGCCAGGGTTTTATATCCTTACATAGCGTTTCTGTTATGTTCGGTATTATCCAGGATCGAGCGATTCTGCTAAAACTGTCTCGTATTCAAAATGTGTTCACTGATCCAGAGAACACTTAACTCTTGGCATTAGCATTGGGGAAATACCTATTCTACGCAAATGTTCTATCTAAACAATGAAATAAAACAAAAGTACAGCAAGGTAAAGTACTTGTAGATACTTTTACTAAAATGTTAGGTAATAGGTACCTAATGAGGATTAGGTAATTAATAGGTAAAGATGTTATTTTATTATCCGTTTCTCCAAAAAAGTATCTAAGTAATGAAATGTAGGTATACAAGGCATGCAATATTGATAAGGAACTCAACATTGCAAAAAAAAATTATGCGTACACAAATTATAAAAAAATATGTTGACTCTGTCATTTTACCTACAATAAGTTACATGTTATTTTTAAAGTTTCGCGGTGTGAATTCATAATTATACAAGGTATCGGGACTTCTCGCGAATTATATCTTGGAACTTAAGTAGGTACTATTTCCAAGATATAATTCGCGAGAAGTCCCGATACCTGTATAATTATGAATAAGTTACATATCTTTAATTATTTAAGTTTTATCAATAAAATCAAACCTTATCTCAATAGGTACCTAAGTACTAAGTAGGTAAGTAGTTTTAAACACAAAGCTCAACTCGACATGATGTAATGTGGAAGAGAACTCGGGACTTATTAGTGGTAATGAGGCCGTAAAGTGCCTACCTCAGTACGTTCGTTAGCGGCCGCTTGGACGAACGGACACATAACTTACGAGCGTAGGTCGAACACCCAGGCTGAGGGCTACCGAACTGCTACTTGGAAAGTGAGACACAAGAAATTTAGGTCGCGGTTTCATTTTGATGTGTTTAGAGTAATAAATGTGAAAAATAACATTAACGCCTTTTTTAATATTTTTGTTCAACTAAGTCACAAATCAACCTAATTATCTAATACTTAACCCTATATTGCTCGTATACCTCCCACCCTCACATCCTTCCACTCTCTAACGTGTGAATTAGGTAGGTAACTGAAAAAAGTACATAAATATAGACAAGGTCTTACTCTGCAATCGCATCGATAAGTGTTGATAGTTGTGTAATCTTATTTATGTACATAAGATTTTATTGATTGCTTAACGTCTTATGCCTTTTGCCTATTCGGTATAATTTACCCCTAAGTCACACACCTATACGAATTAACCACAGTTCTGACCCTCTTGAGTAAGTAAAAACACATTGTTCACAACAGATATAAGGTAAGTAGGTACAACAACTCAACATGGGAGCATTAATTAAGACTCATTAGGTGAAGAGTTACAAGAACACGCCGACTAATTAAGTGCTTAAGCCGACTAAAAAACGCAAGATAAGATTTTAAAAAAACCTATCACTACGGCACTCGTACTTTGTTACAATGATTAAATTAGATGAAATGTTGGACCCGTGTATTACATGGGTAGGTAATATAGTTATATCGACATAGGAAAAATCATTTCGTAGGACAATAAAATGCATAGAAGTATCCGTACCTACATAAAAACCTCCAAATAATAAAGCATACAAATATTTCCCAACGTGGTTCCCGGCAGAGTAGAATTTGGGCCACCCCATCTCTTCATGTTTAACATCAGACAGACTTATACAGCCCAGACTCAGATGCATGGATCTAGTCAACAATAGTGCCCGGGACGTGGGACCGAATACATTGATTAGTGAATTGTAGGTGTTAATTCTACTCTGCCTAAAATATGTGATTATATGTATGTATATAATATATAGATATCCTACGCTCATTTTCATTCTATAGTTGAGACTGCAAGCCACTTTCATAGTAATTTCACCTGTTCTTACTTTTATCAGAAACGAATGACGATAAACCTAGATATTGGAGCCTGAAGACTTATCGTATTGATAACGTAACGACCACTCCTTACCGTGGAAGTTCAGAGACCTGTATAAGTATCGAAATATCTTATCTAAGTAGCTAGTTGCTCTACCCTTCGAGGGTACAGCCAAACCCAGAGCCAATAACAATGAATATAATTTTTAGATACTTAGAAATATACCTACCTACCTAGTTGGTATATGTAAGTTGGTATATTGTATATTGGTATATCTATGGTTAAGCCACGGAAGGTGCAGTCAATCTCGTCGAATTTTGGGCTGGACGCATTTAGCTCCTATTTTTTTTTATTGTTGCCATTGACACGGAGAAGAAGAAGAATGTATATCTATATTATCTCCATCCATAGAAACATTCATTTATTATTTTTTAATTATATATTTTACCTGTTAGTCATCGAAACAAGAGTGGGTACCTACACAAACAAAAAATGCATAAACTATAAGTGAAGGTAAAGTTAGTAGTTCTCACGTAGCGTTTTAAGTAGGTACTCATTTCAATAATTTTATGGATAAACACTCGTAGTTAAGTTACATTATAAATTATTACCAAATACATACCGTAACAAATGATTAATATCGAAAATAATCCACTAGGTTTAAGATAATTATCCGCAGTAAATTAAGTTACATTCTAAAGATCATTAAACCGTTGACCGGGTGAGCGTGTCGAGACAGAATATAATAAAGGACCACACACCACGTGGAATTTTGGTTTCATTTCTTAGATTTATAATATACCTAAGTGGCTATATCTGATTGCAGACAAGTTTTCAAGATAGCAACAAGATTTTATATGATTTTGCACGAGTTCCGTGTTTACAGATCCGGATAAATAAATACAATAATGAATGTTATTTCCACAGAAAGTTTGGCATGGCACAGAGTGTACCAATTCAAGTCATATCAATATAATGCCGTAACATATACCTAACTGTAAGTAGTCAGTAAGGGATAATGGTGTAATTTTAAATTGAAGCAAAACTATAAATATTGTTGCTATTAAGTAGTATAATTAATTATTCGTTTTGCAATTGAAGTCCCTTCAAGGCAATTGCAGAACAAAATAAACTCTATAGTTACATTACACTACCTCCATAGTTTTGATAAAAGGATATTGATCATTAACAAAATAACAGATTTGAGTTAAAGATCACAGAAACTAAATTAAAAATAGAACATTACGAAAAGAGGTTAGAAACTTTAGCTACAAGAAACCATATAACAAAAATATTTTAATGAAACTTTTAATCATACTCATTAACTAATTTTAAAAGCGAAATTCCTCAGTTTTGACTTTATGTAATTAAATTTCCTTAGTGTAATCTAAACCAGGGATATTTTTTAATTAGTTACAAGGAAAATTCTTACAAACAACATACCTAGACGCGATTCTCCGTCGCCATCTGTGCTTGGAACCCACCGATATACTCGTCTGTTTGGCGCGACGCCAAACACCGCGCATACGTTCACACCCTATGTTTATATCAAAATTATTTTTTTGAACCAAAATAAAACAAAATTTCAACATTTTACGTACACAACACTACTACAACGCATAAAAATCGGAACTATACTGACTGTCAAGCTTTCTCTTTGCTCGCAAAAAAACTAATTTGAATTTTAATAGAAAATTGGGTCAACTTGCCTTTCTAGGAAGCGCTTGCACATCCTATGCTTCTGTTGTTTCTCTGTCAAGAAATGTCCGTCATAATAAACATCTTTTATTTATATTTAAATTTGTTACCAACAAGTATAAATATTCGAAGTTTTTAAAGCTCTAGCAGAGGATACTATTGTTTGATCCATTTTAATGATATTGAAAAATTATGCATGTTTTCATTGGTTTAAAAGTTTTGTTTTAAAATATTATGTTGGTAATATGATAATAGTTATTATCAAAAAAATGACATATATCAACTCTACCTCTCTAAATGCCTTTAGTACCTACCTAATATTTAAAATGAAAAACGCATTTTCCACTGAATTTTAAAATATTTTTCTTTTCTTTTCTTTTTATGAACACTATGTAGGTACCTAACAGATAGATAGAGACATAGTAATATTTACTAAAACATTTTTAAGGAAGTTTTCATAAAAATAATTATTTTACTACAACGCCATCTATTCAAAAGTTTAAGAACTTTTATGAGCTTAAAGCACAGATAACACTGAAGGTAGAGTCCTCGATACAAATGGTAGAGATCAATCAAACATGTAGGCATATCACTAACAGCTCTCGTGAGAGACGAAATGAAGATTGGTTAATGTGGAATATGTAGATGAGAATATGTGGAGATAATGTAGAATATGTAGAAGTTCTGTTAAAAAAAATTGATCTGGTGGTACCTAATTTCTTATAACTAAATATTTCTTTTAAAAAAGTAATCATGTGGCCTCAATAATTCCATAAGTTGACAAAATTAAAGGAGTACATAACTAACTAGGTACGAACTAATTTAAAAAAGTGATAGGTAGAGGTAGAGTGTTGGGAATAATAAATCTTTGGGGAATTAAATGTAAAATTATTAAAAACAGATTGATTTCAAATGAATAAAAATGTATGCCCAAAAATTTATAATATTGTTATCGTAAAACTCTACTAGTTTCAAAATTAATTTTATACCTGCCTTCCTTCTTGCCTACTTACCTATATCATTTTTATTATTATAAGTGCCCAGTTGGTTAATTAATAGATGCCTACTAATATAAGGCTATATTAGCATTAAACTGTAATTGACATACTTATAACTCACAAAAAACTTTCTTCCTTTCAAAATTAAATCTGGTCAAAAAATGTAAAAGTTGTGGTTTAAGGACAACGCCATCTTACAGAAATTCTTCGAACTACTATCTTTCCAGTCAGAGGTGGTAAACATTTTTATAACACTGATAAATAAATGTTTTCCGTTTTCAATCAAATTGAAACAATTAAATAACCCACATTACTATTTGAATAGTAAAATCGACTAGATTCCCATTTGAAATTTTATTCATTTATCAATACGCCGAAATATTATCAATCAAAATATTGTAATAAGTAAATAAAAAATATCCACAATACTAAATGAAGCATAAAATCAATATTCATAGTTAATTTCGGGTGCAGATAAACATATTTTTAGATTGTATTTTTTTCTAATAAGAAATAACAATCTCATCCACGGTTGAATACAACTGGTCTCCGGACCCTCCCAATCGTCAATACGATTAATACTCACACCCTAACAAACTGTGTATGTGTGCTTAAGAATTTCAGCTGCAGGGCCATTGCCATGCCGTGCTATCGACGCCATGTTACTTTATTTGTTGTCTCTTTCTTACAAAGGAGATACGGCTGGAGAGTAATGAGAAAAAAACGCTAGCACTATCTCTTTCATACAAAGTCGGGAGAGTTGCTGCTCAGTATGAGTTCTTTCGATTTGAGGAGGGGAATGAAAAATTAAAAAGAAAAAAGTATGGCGATACCGTACGATGCGTTCGTTGGTTCTGATACGGACGGTCTCCGGGCGGACATATTTGAGATACTTCGATGATGGCGGATACAAATAATACAAATATAAACCCAGAGTATTAGGTATTGAAATAAAATTAAGATTTTAATGGATTTTATCTCGATATTTTATTACTTATATTGTTCTCAACATTTTGGTTGCTTTTCAGCGGAATTGGTATAAAGTTTCGATAAACATCAGCAGTTTAAATAATATAATACCACCAAATAAATCTCAGTTCAAGCGATATACCTACTTCAAGGCATCTGTTATTTTTAACTTACCTGAATGACATTAAATGTTAGTCAATTGCAAACGATATAAATTGGGAACATTACCTACCACTCAACAGCGATGTGGAGGAATTATTCGACGTCTAAAATTATTGAATCCTCTTTTATATTATTGCATACTTATATTAGTTTATCATGCTATCTAGTTTTAGTTTAATATTAAAAAGAAAAATTGTATTCAATTAAGTTATTAATTAATATTCTATTACAAATATTTCATTCTACACAGCGCTATCAAGAGTCAAATTAAGTAAAATTAACCAGTTTGGTATCTTATCTTATCTTGGTTACGGCATGCAAATTTATCCGTAAATTTACATGTAGGTAGGTAGGTAGGTACCGAAACATGCTTAGATATTTTGAGAAATTTATTAATTAGGTAGTGAGAGGGGTAAAAAGATACTATTCTTACCTTATAAGCAGCGTTTTGTGAATATTGATTCTAACTTTTCTTTCTTCAAACCATTTTGTCGAGATCTGTAAAGATAAAATATTCGTCATGTTTAATCAACTCTGAAACAATATAATGAATCTGCATAATAAAAAACAATAATAAGATAAGTTTAGAGATAAAAGACTGAGTGCAGATAGAAATAGGGTAGGGTTAGTATCGAGTTAGGTATGTAGAGTTTAGTTAGTAACTTCGATAGAGGCCGATGAATGAGAAACAATGAACTAAAGAAAATCAAATTTTAATAAATTGTTATAATTTTCCTAATAGCTAATTCAAGAAGGAACATTTACTTTAATACAAAATATAATAATAATAAAAAAGAGAGATGTTTAACAAAAACTATAAAATGTTTTATTCATGTAATCTGCAAATTATTTAAGGTTATATTATATAAATTCGAACGAGCTTGTTAGCTTACCCTGTATACATAAGAAGATATATAGCAGACCGCGTTGATAAATAAAACAAATGGATTATATTTATATCAAGTCAATGACCCGGTAATGATATAGACCTGCTTGTTTATATATTCGTATGTGTAGACTTGATCCTTTGTTCTTAAAGCAATACTTCATAATTTTTACTATCGTGTATTGCAATAAATGTATTTTCTTTCTTTCTTCTTTCTCATCTACGTGGACCTATTTCTAATTCTCATTATAAAATAATAGTAGCTTTTAAATATTAGCTATCTGCCAGTGAAAGTAACGTTTCAAAGTTTCGGTCCAGACAAAAAGTCAGACAAACGATGTGTTAAAAATCGAATGGAAAAGTATAGGAGGGCTAAAACGTGCATATCCAGCGAGTTTATGAACTCATCTGCCCCCAATTCGTAGGCCAACGTATTACCTATAGAATAGAATGACAAATAAAGTATATAATTTGATATTTATGACATACGTTAACGTAACGTGCTCTCCATTTAAAAATGTCAACTGTCTCAAATCTGTTTACCGCGCATACGTGCAAAGCGTCTTGGACTATGGCAGTCCTGTTTGGTCCCCCCAGTATGTTACATATATCGATAGGATAGAAAGACTACAAAAGCGATTTCTGCGGCACCTTAACTTCAAGACCAGGAGACGCCATGTCTCATATCTTCATGATTGTAAGCAGTATAGTTTACTACCTCTATATAGCAGGCGTGTGTTAATGGACATGAGCTTCTTATTTTCTATTGTAAGAGGTGAACTTGATAGAATGGACCTGGTATCCAGTATTGGTTTTAGTGCACCCAAAACTCGAACTAGACATACTCGCCTGTTCAGAGTTCCTCCGCATCGCACCAATTATGGAAAAAATTCTGTTCTCACTCGCTTACCTAGTTGTTACAACGATAATTTTGACGATATTGACATCTTCCACCTCTCCAAAAGTGTTTTCAGGAAACAAATTATTAGTAGGTTAGAATCATACTTGCCCAAATGAAGGTGTATTCGATAAGTTAATTAATTAATTGGAACACTACTGTTTGCATGAATTAAGTATTGTGTACCTAGTTGTTAAGTTATGCATGCAACTCTTTACTTGTCGTGAAACTTTATTATTGGCTTAGAATCCTACGTTATTCTTAAGTTTACCCACGATTATGTAAAATAGCTGTTAAGTTTCCAATAAATAAATAAATAAATAAATAAATAGACTGTCAAATACCTGCGTCAAATCCCAAACATTTCTCATTAAATTCCACAACACACCGGGCAGCTACTTGCCTAGGGAGACTGGTTTCTTAATATTTGTGCCATGTAACAGCTAGGTACCTAGGTGTTTTGAGAACGTACCTAGTTTTAGTTTTTTTTGAGTGTGTGTTTACTGTAATTTTTATTTATTCAAGGTGGCATAATCGCCTAGTGTGATTAAGCCGTTCAATAAAACATTAAAAAAAAAGAACGTAGTTTAACTTAACATTGAATAATATTCACACAATATTCGTATTATTTGTTATCGTATTCAATACTTATAGTTAGCTTTTGCTATGTCTGTTTAGCGGAAATTTTTACATAGTGAACTGCGAACTTCTGACAGCGTAGTTTGACAGCCTCTGTGGTGTGATAGTAGAGAACACGGCCGCTACTCGGGAGGCGCGGTTTCGATCCCCGTTCAGTGCAAATATTTGTATACATGAATATGAGTATTTGCAGTAGTCTATTCGTGCCTTGGAGAGCACGTTAAGCCGTCGGTCCCGTTTGCCATACGAACATTTATGACAGTTGTTATGGGTAGTTGGAGCCCTAAAAATTCCAACAAATGGACAAGCTGCAATGCTTCGATTTCGCCTTTGGGTATACAGGTCATATGGCAGTCGCTTCATGAAAAATATCGAAGTTAAACTAAATCCGCAGTTAGTCTGGTGAGGGGACCCCAGACTCCGAGATAAAAGCTTCGGATGCTATTCAAGATAATACTTTCAATGATGTTTTAAAAGCTTGTTAAATCTTCTTGACCAGATTTTTGAAAACTCTAGGCAGATACTATAAACCAAATATACTACTTATATAAAATATTTATTGAAGCTTCGATAAAATCAAATATACTATAAATATATATCTAGGTATAGTATCTACTTAGAGCTTAACAACAATAGTGTTAATAGCTAATCCTAAAAGGCTACTGTGTGAGAAAAAACTTCAGACATTTCATTAAAAATTTATTCTGCACACTTGTGAACAATATATTTTACTGTAGTCAAAAACCAAATTAATATTTCCTTTCGTCTATAAATTTTGCAACAACAACATCGGAACTATCGCCTAGTTGCGCCTTTCTTTACTTAAGGAGGTACACAAAGAGCTCCCCTCATAAATTAACGAAGTACAGTGCAGTAACATCGATTATTTACTACCACATACCTTCGAGATAATCTTTACTAAGTGCACGTTTTACTGGCCGTCGCCCGAAGCGGTTCGCCACTTCACTTTATGGTAAGTTAAGCAAATATTAATGACAGAATTTATGACACTCTAAACTAAAGGTGCTGTGATCGTCAGCCTCTTTTGCTGGCGAATGTACTTTGTTGAGCAGGTGAATGTGTGGGTGTGTTTAGGTGTTTTATTTGTGTTACACCTAGCATATCGTCTAATAACGTTGTGCGTACCTGTACATAGTCACATATGTGTGAAGGTTACCTAATTTATGTGCTTACGGTTTTGCTATTTGAAAATAGCGACCAACCTACTTATATATTAACTACCTACAATGAATGTTATTGTAGAATTTTCAGGATTTTAATCGGGACATGAAATAAAATCTATTGAGCTGGGTACCACCATCTTGTTTAACAACTATTGTTGGCAAACGTATTTAATTAGAGGCTCTCATTATAAGTTTACGAATAGCTTCTGCTTCATGTATGATTTGAAATTGACCAAGTCATTCACATTACTACAATACTCGCCGAGATATTTACCATGCTTCTGCTTCTCCTTCAGCAACGAGGTGTATGATATTAAAATGACGTCTAATATGTATGAATAGTCTGTCTGTGTAGTTTGATTACTTTAACTAGGAACAACTTTACTCAATCATACCTACAACAATTTTACGTATTGGATGAACAATTTAACGTAGGTATAGATTAAAATAGGAAAAATTTAGAATCAGTTCAGGCGTTTTCTTTACAGAGGGAATACCTTGATGACTGAGCCACCAAATCTTGCCCGAAATCATTCACGGCAATCAAGAAAAAAATTTATAGTTAGCATACTTGAAAAAAGCTACATGCTTGAAAATTTCATTCAATTTGACTGTCTGGTTATTGTATATATCTAGATGATATTCGATCATTTTCAAACCATATTGTCGTAAAGTTTCATAACAAGTGGTTCTGGGGCTTAGTCGTAAAATGTTAACCAATAGACAGACAAAGTTACAGTAGGTACATCTCGTTTAATTGAAAGCTATAAGAAATCCTCATATTGCAAATGATCGAACCCTTATTATGGATTAACTGTAGGTATCCCTGTTAGTTACATAATTATGTGGAATAGTACCTACATAATTTAATTATGATTAGATTACTTGAAGGATATAATATTATGATCAAAGTATATATACGATCTTTCTCCACAAGGAGAATAAATACTAAGGATACGTGAGGTATCTAGTACCTACCTCTAGAATTTCAGTTATTAACTTGTAGGTACCTGATAAATATGTAGTATATTTATCAGGTACCTACCTTTCAAAAGAAACCAAATAAATTTTTAGCCAGTCTTATACATAGTATAGTGAGTATGTACCTAATACTTTCAGTTTTTAAATCAAAACAATCTTAACGATTCACTAAAAGACTAATAAATTTCGAGAAAAGAGTGTGAAATGTTTAGATCTCTTAAGACACAATGCTTGTTTCCTCTTGAACTTGTATCTACCCACTGGTCTTTAGTTTTACTATCTATTCGGCCAACCTATTTAGCATACAACAGTAAGAGAAAAGCTACCAGTTACAACTGAGGATTATAGCCTCCAATAAAAAAATATTTACTACGGCCTGCAAAGGCCGGTTGAAACCGAAGCCATGAGTCGAGTCTCATCCACCGCGGTTCGACTATCGCGTGATTGATACGCAATAAACTGAATTTATTACGAGACCGCTATAAACGCACGCCCGAATGGCTAATCATCTATTAATCGCAATTTAACGCATCAACACTGTCAAATAATACTTGAAAGAACAAGCGATAAAAGTTTACTGCGCACTCGTGACGAAACGCGGTGCGTGCGATGCGTCGTCGGCCGGCCGAGCGAGCCTCTAGCGACAAATAGGCGCCGCCTTAATTTGCTCCAATCGCGGCCATGTAAGGCGACACTATAAAAAATGCATAAAACCACACGGAAGGACTCACAATGCTCCATAACCTACCGCAAAAGTTTGACATTACAACGCGATTGTTTCTTTGTTTATCGTATAAAATTTATAGGTGCCGCTTACCGTTTACGAGAGCGCGGCTATGGACGTTGAACTTTGAATCGCTTGATTACGGTTTTTTAATGGTTGAGCGCGAATATTCGTTAATATTTCATTGTTGGTTGATGCATTGTATTCGAAGGCTACGGGCGTGCTTACCTGCCTAATGTAATCTACACCTGCTTGACTTCAATCGACATGCCTGGCTTTTACTGTAATTTCAGATTACAGGTAGCTACGTTGGACCCATTTAGAAATGAATTGGAAACCCTTTAGTTAGGTGCTTGTATTGGAGCGGATTTGAAAAGAAGCCAAGCAAGACCAGAGAAAATCTGTGGTTAGAAGTGTAGGTACGAGTAATTTGGTATCTATCTACCTACTTATTAGAAGTTTATTTCCAAAAGCAGAGGGTTTTAACGATGACTAGCCAGTTTTGGCGTAAGCGATGCCATAAATGGCTAAAAAGGACCTTCGGTTTTAACTACATAGGTACAAAATAAGAAAAATATTCACTGAACTAAACAGTAATAAGTAGATATCTACTAAAATATAACCATCCATATTCCGCCGATTTTGAATAATTGTCTTTTTTTATACCACTTAGGTGGCAGACAAGCACACGGCCCACCTGATGGAAAGTGACCTATGGACGTTTGTAACACCAGAGGAGTCACAGTCGCGCTGCCAACCCTGCAAGTACAGAGTTTCTGTGCGGTCAGTGTAGAAGACAAAAGACAAGCCTTTAGTGTTCCCACTGACAGCGCAAATTCTCCAGTGAGCTCTGGCTACCCTACTCAAAAAAACCTACAAACATTTAAGATTACAGTTGGAGAATCATAAAAGTGGTTTTGCGTTCTGCTACTGCAGCCTTTCTCATCACACACACAAAAAAGGTAAGTAGAGATGTAGCGAGGTATGTAGGTATTTCTAACAGAATGGAGTTACTTTTCAAAAATTTGACATCTCAAAATTAGGTACTTATAATAATATTTGTTCAGCAGATCAAACCATTCATGAATTTATTTTATTTAGATGAGTGTACCTACCATATCTACAAATTTACGTCTATTCAACCTAACTGATATAGGTACCTAAATGCTGTATATTAATCAATATGTATCTATATGTATCTAGATGAGCAGAAACAGATATAATGAACAATTTTCATACGTGAGTGAGTTTATTATACCTTGGCCTCCAACAGCTATAAAACAAATGGCTGGAATAGCGCGTAGGTACCTACATAACCTTTGTATAACAACTTCTTTTAGTCAGCAATTATAGGTGTGAGAAGGTAAGAAACATGTTCTAGTCTACATATACCGTACTTCCATGTAGTCCCATAGCTGGTACCTATCTACCGAAGGTAATGAAGCCTAGTCAGACGGCGCAAGCTTGGGTTGACAAGGATATTTACAATATGCAATTTAAGTATAGTATTTTAGCAGGGTCTACCTAATTCATAATTTAATTAATGCTTTGCCAATTTTTTTACTCTATTCATAAAAATGTATTTTTTTTATATAGGACACGTCAATTAGACTTTGCCTCATCTGATGGTTAGCTGAAGGTAAAGTCTCAGAAAAGAGCTGATGCTCTTTTCTGAGACTTTACCTTCCCAATGTAGTATGGTATATGTATGTAATGGTGATCCATTACATACATATACCATACTACATTGGTGACACTCAGCTTGACGGCTTCTTCATATGCTTTTTCACACCCTAATAAAAAATGTCACCTTAGAAAATATATTAGTATTCTTAGTCCTAACGTAGACTAACGGTATTCCACGATTTTACTCGTTATAAAGTTCCTAGTTTTTATACCTGTGAACCATTGTAAGTACTTGATATTCTGAGATATATTAACAATCAGTCTTATATAGACTGGAGGTGTGAACTCATGAATAAAACTAGAACAAGGAAAAATGCATTTACCGGCACTTTGTGGGAATTACGGCGACTTCTTCGCATCATCATTTCACGTGACAAATCTATATATTTATAGGGGTATAAATAATCAAATCGATATACTTATACGAAGAATCACACTGCCTAGTTTCTAAAAAAGTGGCAGCTACTTTCCAATAGTATTTATGCCCTCTATAAATAAGTACAAATACATATATTACGGCTATCAGATACGTAATATCGTTCCATTCAAAGGCGTTCCATTGGAACATATCGCGATCGCCCAAACACCGGTTGTTTAGTGATGTTGTAAATCAAATCATCAATTATCGACAAGCGTTTACACTCGTGACGCCGCCGTGTAAACAATCTGGACATTAAAACTGCTGCTACCTACCTTTTACGACTATTCAATTTGGGGGAAAATCGATTTTATTCGCTTACTTTTCAATCGATACATGAGTAAAGTCGCTCGAGATTACAAGAGCTAGTGTTTGGATTACGATTTTTTTTACCGATCTGAGGAAGTGGTTGGCGGATACGGATCGAACACGGAAGAGATGCATGTCTGGGGTAAACAACGGTGTTGTAAACCATCGTTTATTTACCTAAAACTATCTGAAACATCAGTCTTGAGACGTAATTAGAGTGAAGCGAGGAAGGGCTGTAATGTTACTAACAGAAAAAATATAGGTAATAGAACTTAAATTGGACGTACCTATCCAATTAGGTACTTGGTTTATTTTCAATCTACGCCTAAGAAGATACTGAATAAATAGCCAGCTATTTGTTGTACTTAGGTATCATGTTTTGGGATTTAAAATTATGATTGCAGTTGTAAGATGGGATTTGAAGCATCAACTTACATTTAAAAATATTCCACGTAGAAAATACATTTCCCTTCTTACCTACAAATTGGTTACTAGCAAAGTACCTTGCTACCACACAAGATAGGTTGACTTCATCATAATAATTAGATATACATAGTACGTATACCAAGACAAGTAGATAAGCAACAGTGGCAAGGGCGAGGGATTGAGTCATAGTAATGATATTCTAACTTTTCCTTGATAGAATAGATATAGGTAGATAGATATTTGATTTCACCAGGTGTAATCATATCGATGTAATTGAAATATTCGTGATAATAACAGTAACTTCATGAACTTATTGAAATCATATTGCATAGAACCTTCACTATAGATACGTACCTACGATTTAGCCTTAATACTTCAATACTCACTCTTCAAAAAGTCCACTTAAAACCTTGATTTCACAATTCATTAATTAACAAAGTCTTGTGTATTATTCGCACTAATCAAAACGTATTTAAATTGGAACAACAACTGATATAAATTCACTCTTAATAGTCTTAATTCTCGCGAGTGCGGCCATCGGAGTCATCGAGAGAACTGACTATGTGACTCAACAATTGTATCACATATTTATGTTCGAGTACAAAACACTAACAAATTGATATGTTTATCTACAATGGACTATAAATTCATTCAGAACCGGCCCACCCTTTAGTGAAGGGATCCACCCTTCTTATTTAAAAAAATTGCGAAATATTACATCAAAAATAAAAAACGCCTGTATTCCCCCATGATGTATTTCGTTATCTCTCAGATAGAAGTAATTTTGGCTAACTCATAGTTCCGGGGAAATGGTCTGTGATACTTTCTTTGTGATTTAAATTTGTTTCATACATTATTCATTTCACATAAAGTCTACATCCCACATAAAATATATTTTCTTAACTTTATGGATAACATGACGTTTAAATATGAGTTTAAACATCTATGTCAGTGATATTAATGTCTCATATCTATATTAATTTCAATGAAATATAGTAGCTAGACGGTAAATATAAATTAGATCTGTCGATTTAATTTCTGATGTATTGTATCCGTGCACGAACTTACTGAATGTTTAGAAAGAAAAATGTTTGTACCTACTGGAGTTCCCACGGTTCACCATCGAGATATATAGTATATCTGTATATAAAATTGTGTAAGATTGTAAGGTACCTAGATTTTCTATTCAAATATTTAGCTACCGGTTTAGTGATAAATATGTAAGTATAAAGAAATTAAACGAAGTTCTTCTCTAGAGGAGTGTTAAAAACGTCATACAGTTTACGGTACTTCCTGGTGAATAGGGTTACTAAAGTTGGGTAAAAGGTTAAGTAAACTATATACCTACAGTGTGATATATTCAAGGATGGCATGTATATAGGTATGTAGTAGGTATTAATCTTACTTACCATAAATATATCATTTACACAATTATTATCACTATCTTTCTTAGGGAATCAGTTGAAAAATAATCGTGATGTCATCAAATTATATCGAAGGTAACACTATAGTCCCACAATATTACCAAATATTCCGCCCGGAAAATCCTTTCCCTTTGTGCACATAACAATAACCCGCACTAGATTCACAGCCAAACGGCCACACCCTTTCCCATACAGTTTTGGATTAACCCTAAAATAACGGGTGCTATTAAAAAATCAAACCATGACGTCGCG
Organism: Eilema griseolum; assembly: GCA_963662185.1. Lineage (NCBI taxonomy): Eukaryota > Metazoa > Arthropoda > Insecta > Lepidoptera > Erebidae > Eilema > Eilema griseolum. The sequence continues at coordinate 15,490,888 of OY759242.1, read as the reverse complement.
AATAGGGGTGTCCTATGTTTTAATTTAGTGTTATATTTGATGGGAAAAGTTAAATTGTTCCGGCACGACTATATAAAAATTGTCAATTTAATTAGTAGCTTGGGAATTGATGTAATGATTCGTATTTATAAATTAATTGAGAATACAGTGGATCAATTGCAACCATCATTTTTGTTGGCAATAAAAGCGATGTGGTAAAATTGTCGAGAGTCGTGGGCTTAAAAATATGTAATTGTAAGTTATGTAGTCTCGAGTATCATTTTACGTGCAGAAGCATCACACAAACTATCTTAAGAAAAATATCAAAGAATAAAGTGACCTAGCTATGATTAACTAAAATGACATCAGTACTTTCTGAAAATTTATGAATCAAAATAAGTGTACAGTCTTATGAGAAACTGTTACCCCTTATATGACTGCGCTTATAGGTGAGGTCTTCTTAGGTAACTCTTTACATGGGAAATGTGTTACGTGTAGCCTACGCTAGCTATTAATGGAACTTAGACGGCTATTAGGTAGGCACATGCCAACTGGAACAATTAAGTAGGCAAGTATTTTTCCCGCGTGGTTCCCGGCAGAGCAGAATTTGGGCCACCCCATCTCTTCCCATGTGGTGTCATACAAGGCGACTAAGGGATAGGGCTGATTAACATCAGACAGATATATACCTGGGTGGTATACTGACTAGACTGGGCCTCAGATGTACCTCAGATACCTAGAGTCGGCAATAGTACCCGGAATACGGCTCACCACCTATTACGTGGGTCCGAATACAATGATTGGTGAAATGTGGGTGTTAATTCCCATCTGCCTAACCCTCCGGGGATAAAGGCGTGATTATATGTATGTATGTATTTTAATGAATATAATCCCTAATTTGAACTGAAAAATGGTTAATGACAAAAAAAATTGAATTTATTTACTAATTTTTGATTTAGTTCTCTATACCTACATCTTCAGAGACTTTAAAAAGCATAAAATTATTATGACGAGTTTTTCAGAGTCATGATTGTTAGGTATAAAAGTAGATATGAAATTATTAATGTCTGGGTAAATATAATAAATTATGTTTATGAACAAATCTGCACGACCATAACTTTCGCTGTAAAAATTAAAGTAGATGAGGATTAAATCTTACTCATATTGAAATTTACTTGTACATATTATTCTGCTTATTTGTACTTAAATACACACATTAAAAGCAATCCTGCTTGAATTATAGTTGGTTAAGTCAACCAACAGATTATAGGTAGGTAGGTACCCACTAGTCATTTATTATTATTTTTACTTTTTTTTAAACTTAATGAGTTATGTTCAAGACTTCCATGTCTCGTAATTCAATAGTTTATTGTACCTACCTGCTATTATAATATTATATTAACGTTTATATCTAAGTAAATAATTTAATGTACTAAACATTAAAAGAGCCTAGCGGTTTTGTCCACCATACTCGGTTTGGTTCTAGAGATTAGTGCGTTCAAACTGAAAACTTTTTAACTTATTAGTATAGAAAATGTAAATATTACTATGTGTAATAATAAAATAGACATAAACTGCTTCGTTTAATGTTGTGTGTAGGCGATTAGCATTTACGTAAGTAGGTATAGTAGGTACATTCAAAACTACAACTCAATCCAAATACCTACTTGTTTCATACAAAAGTTACCTACCTACCTACCTGTAAAAAATCCTCTCAGCTACGTATTATTTATTCATTCAATTGTTAATATGAAATAAAGAAAAAAAGAAAAAGAATATGTGTTAAGTACCTTTAGTTTTTTTTTGAGTTTTCAAATGTAATGAACTAATAATTTTACAATCATGTCAAGAAATAATTTATAAATATTAAATACAATATAACTAAAATAACTATTATACAACTTATAGCTAAGAACAATTAAAATGCGTCGTGGAATTCCTCCGTATCCGCATGCCTCTTGTGGTAGCGTTCCCAGAAGACTGGCAGCATTGCCATTACTTTAATTGTATTGATATTACCTACCTACATACCTACTAGCTTTACTAGCTTTCGTCGCAGCACCTACCTTGTCTCCACTTTCCATTCCACAAGCGAATAGTGGATAGTGTTAATCGACCAAAATCGAGGAATTTAACCCAAGGAGTGTCGTGAAAGACACCAAAACATTTAGACACAATTTCTGAATGTTTACAGAACACAATCTGCTTCACCAACATGTTTTAATATTCAAATGTTTTATTTCGCTATCCAAATATTTTCTTTGTTGATGCGCATATAAAACAAGAGAGGATACGGGTATAACGACGGGTCTATATTTAAATTTGGTTTTTGTTTCCCTAGTTGTCGGGGCCGCGGGGTACTAATTCTGTTCGTTTACGAGCGGGCAGATCAGCCGCTCCAGATGCCGGCTCCCACGCTACAACAATGTCCCTTCATACTAACGTGGGCGACTCCGGTGCGACGAACTTGCAGTGGATTGGGTAGCTATGATATACCCACCTATTTACTGTGTGAGTTGTATGTGGTTCTATTTAGTGGAATATGGGATCATACGAATGTAAAGAAGAACGGGTATTACGTCATTGCGGATGAGTTATTGATATATATATAGCTATGCTACAATTTCGACGTGATTAGTAAACTTCAGGATTCTTTCTTTCACTCAGGAGCACTCTTTCTTTCAGGGAGTCGAATTCAGGACTTCGTTCATATAAGTCACACTGCATCGTCACCAAGGCGTGACTACTTTTCAAAGTAGGAATTAAAAATAACATCGCTAAGGGTATTATGCATACAGGTATGTAATTATTTAGAAAAGTAAAGCTGATATCAATGGAATTGGAATCCACATCCTATGTTTATATTGATAGAAATATGACTTGAAGTGGCAACACTCAAGTGACACTAATTTTGCTTGTATGGTACATGGTTCCCTTACAATTAGGTATCTTATCAAAAGACACAAATACAGGAAATAAACAAGAGACATGAGAAATATTTCAAGATGACGGCTCTACGACACGACCTATAAAAATACTTTTCTTCTCATAAATTGATAAACACCCGCCACGTTTTTTAGTTACACTAGAACAAACAAACAAATAAACGGAAATTTACGGTTTTATAATTGTTAGAAATAAAATATTCAGCTAAAATTTATTGCTTACTATTTATCAAACTATACTAATGATATCATTAAATTGATAAAAACGTGAACAGTTTAAAATGACGAAAAACTGTTTATTAAGTACTATAAACACCTATTTTCCCTGTAATATAATTCAGGTTAAACGCTTTATTTCAATAAAGATCCTAATAAAATATATTGCCTTAGTTCGTAAAACGTTTTTGCTACCAGTAATATGAGCTTAAAATTTTTATCTATGTTTTATACTCATAATTATATAACTGATTTAGGTAATTAGTTAGGCAAATACACCCACTTATCAGTAAATGACCATATAATTATGATACTACGATATCTCTACATCTTTATTAAATTATGAATGAGCACCTGGTTGCAAAAGTGTAGTAATATTCATTTTATTGTCTTACCTAGTGGCAAGTTTATGTACACATAGGTGTACTACTTATATACTTATACCCCTTTTCAATTGTACAGTCTACCAAGTGTAAGACTCAACAAGGCGACAACCCTCAATATAGGTACAATGAGACAGTTTAGTCAGCGCTCACTATATCTACCTCTCTACACCTACAGAACATATTATCTCTCATGTCAATGCCCATCTGAAAGATCCTTACTCCGTAACATATCCCTCCTACTCCTCACGATGTTTGGAATATTATGGTTGCAGAGCTGAATAATTTATCGATTTTATACTGCCCACTAACGAAATGTTTGGGGACGCTCTGATTGGGTTTAAAGCAATGTCTTGGGTGTACCTATACAACGAGGTAAGCTGAGTAGAACAAAAATTATAAAGTGGTGCTGGGTGAGGAGGGAATGAGGGTAGGGTATGAATATAGAGATTAGATTACGTGTTAGGTAAGCTAGTTTGGCGTTAAATGTCTTTATAACCTAAGCATAACTTTTTTTAATCAGTGCTACCACATGATAAAATAAATGTGTGTACAAAAATTAAAATTAATTTAGGATTAAAAACCTTTAGGAACAGTGTGGGTATAGCCACGAAAGAATTTGGCGAAATTATGTTTCTTTTAATAATTAAGTAAATTTTTTTATACCACTTAGGTGGCAGACAAGCACGTGGCCTACCTGATGGAAAGTGGTTACCGTGGCCTATGGACGTTTGTAACAACAGAGGAGTCACAACCGCGCTACCAACCCTGTAATTTTTATAGAAGCTTACTAAAAACGTGGATTACATGTTATATATCTACTAATATCCTCGTAATTAAACCTTCATCCCAAGCGATATTGCTTGTATTAAGAATGGAATCACATCAATCAGTTTCGAAATCGCAATTTATCAAAACCTTCCGTTTTATAGAAAGCTTATTAATATGATAATAAAAGTCTTTTTTGAAAAGCGATCACACTATTCTTTCCCACAATACATAATTCTCACAAGACACGAACTAATGAGCATATATAATATCGCAATAATAACACGGGTTATTAGATTTTACTGCTCTTGCAATCACAAGTCGCAGTGAAAGGCTATGAAACTTTAACGTAGAATTAAATAACGCTGTAAAACTGGCACGCGTCAAGCAAATCATAATGCATAAAGCTACCTATACGTTATAAATCTCTACTTTTTATGTACCATTAAAACATTTTATTAGTTATTAACACGTGTTAAACGGTTAAAAGACTAAAACATTTGTAGAAAAGTCGGGTCATTAGCATATGTATGCTACACTTCTGAACTACTGTCGACGATTCCGCTTCTTAGAGTAATTATGATGAAGAACCGTACTAAAATAAACTAATAAATAGCAGGCTTAGAGTGTATTAAATAACATATCAGTCGTACTGACTAAATCCAAAGTAAATCGTCATAAATTACTGTTATACATTTTTTTTATTGGTACCAGTAAGAAAATAAAAATATGTACCAGTAGTTTTGGTTGCAAGAAAAAATCATATACAGCGTGTAGCCTGTGTATCAATCATTATTGCGTGTACCTAGCAGTAAAGTAAATCCTAAAAGTAATTATAGGCAGATTACCAATTATGTACCAGTTGTATCAAGTCTGGATACATGGAGGCAATCATTTTCTTTCGTTGTAGCAATTATGGAAACACACCAGAGCGTATGGACCACTACTAATTGTTTAATGGTACCACATAGTTTCATAAACTGTAAAAAATCTAGCAACTAAACTGTTATAAGCATTACTTAACACGATAATATCAAATTAACATTAATAACCGGCATAAATCAATTATTCGTCTCAAGCAGTCATCGACTTTTAAATCGTAATAAAATGTACAAACGGCAGTCAATTTATTTATTGCCTTAAAGTTGTAAAACGATATTACACGCTATAATGACGTGTGTTATTGGCATTTATTTCAACCATTTTACCATCAATGACCACTTATTCAAACTTTATGTTTATTGTTTAATTAAAAACAAATTAGTTACATATAAACAAACGTTAAAAACGCATAAGTTAGCAGTCTACTGTCAATAGTGTAACTAAGGGAGCTACATTGATCTGAAGGAACATTAGGTTTTGAAAAGGCAGTCTTTTATATACACAGCACCTAGCTGCCTATTGAAGAAAGAATAGATAAGTAAGTATAAGTGTGCCTGTAGGTTATTTATCTTGTCTAATAGCGATTTTATTTATATTTAAAGCCAAATAATATAGAACAAATAAATTTATAGCTATCATATTGTGCCATTTTACAAAATACCTATACAAAAATAATATACACAATAGAATATCTTACTTTTTTTGTAAGTAGGTACCTATATAGGTACTTCTTGCACCTACTGAGTCTATCTTTGCAGCTTTTTAGTTCACTGGTTGAGAAAATCTGTGGTAATAAGTACGAATAAATAATAAATAAAATGTACATGAAGTTTGTAATAATTCTCATAAACTTAAAACGGGCTTTAATACATTTCAGTAATTTTATCACCATACAGGTATAGCTGACCGTTAGGTACATAAACCCACGTTCACAGGGTCTCACATAAGGCAACATTGTTGCCTTCACATGCACCGGACCTTATAAATTTCCGTCTGATTTATTTATTGTTCGCACAAAATGTCAACAATGCAACGTTAAAAGTGAAACTAAAAAGTATTGTACAAGAAAGGGTGTCTGAGCATTGTGAACGCACCCTGTTATGCAAATGACTACGCTGAAACCGAAAGTATAACTACAGCCTAACAAAAGAGCCCGGGTCTTGCGTAACCTATACATAAATCCTCGATACGCATTAGGCAAATTACTTACGCCTTTATAAGCTTTGAAGAATCAGACAAAACGAGTTCAGAATCAGCAAAAAAGTACCCAAAAATCATCGACTACATTATCTTAGTTTCAAGTCGTTAAACCTCAAAGGGTGAAATTTACATAATATTGAAATAACTCTAGCAAGTCCAATATTTTGCTCTTTGTGGTAATTCTTACTTTCGTTTTTGAGTCGGAATGTATTTAATGTTGTTATAGTTTGAGTTTGGTTTTCGTACAAATCAGTTCTGTGCGTGCTTTTCAATCATTTAGACCGTGATACGTTCGTAAATTGACTTCATGAAAAGCGATCGTGTTCTTATATCGAAAGGTCCATTACTGGTCGTTTTGGTTTATGTTTAGGTGTGTTCGTGTTACCGGATAGTTAAGTTTTTACTGTCACGATAGAAGAATCCGGTGAGTGTAGACCCCGGTTTGTTTATCAGTATCGACGAGCCGACGACAGCCGACAACGCGGTATCAACCTGTATGTACAACCGATCTCTTTATGTGTAAGTGTTAAGTTTAGTGCCCTATTTATTGCTTTTTGGTTGTGTTAAGGTAGGTAGGTACTGGTATCAGATGGATAAGCGCGTTTAGAAAGTCGTAAGCGACCCGTGAGAAAAATCTTAGGTGGGTATATATATATTTTGTTTTTATTAGGTACGGTTGGTATTATGTTTATCTACCTATATTCAAATTTAAAAATGAATATTAGTGGCCTGGGACGTGGCCTGGGACGTGACCTGGTACCTAGCCTGACCTGGGACTAAATACCTAATTGCCTATTTGAGAGTATTATAACAGCATCTAATTGAATTTTGAGACTCAGCTATTTTTTAACGTAGTACCTATCTAACTATCTATATGTAATATGTGATTACTTCTTCTAGAATATTTTTTTAATTCATGTATTCTTCATGGTATTTTTCATTTTATTCGAACATAATTCGAAAGACAGTTCTCACCACGGTATAAAAACTATGTTTGAGACCTCCGTAAAACAATATTTACGTGCGTTCGGTATTTTTGATATTGACATGACATTTTCATTGTAAGATGGGAAAAACCATTGAATTCATTCATATAAGTATCTACCTACATAATATTATATTGGTCCCATTTACCAGAGAGTTGAGGTTTGATTTCTTTCGACCTCCCTAAGTGCCACTTTTTTGATTGAAACTAATTAACCACTACAACTTCAGGTCTGTCGTAATCTTCATCACTAACTAAACTATGATTTGTGTTTCCGTTTAGGTACTTTAATCTCGTCTTTTAATAAATTTTGCTAACGTAATTTCCTCATCTGATGATTAGATAGGGAGGTAAATTAATGAGAGAGAATAACTTTAGCAGAATCAAAAAAGGAATCCTGAGCTAGAGCATTGTTTTATAAAAGGAGGGAGGGAAGGCCGCTGTACAGGTGAGATGAGACTTCTGCCCTGATAGAATTAGGAGAACAACCTCAAAAATCTGCCAACAATCTGAATCGTTTTCCACCCATGATGAAATCCAATAAATATGACAATAAAATTCATTACTCAGGAAACTTCAAGAGAGTAATGATGAGGTGAAAAAAGTCAATAGGTGATTCATTGGAATCAGTCATAATTTACACACTTTGAAAAGCATTATAAAGTGAATATTTCCCTAAGTGTTGTATAAACTTTAATTTATCTGTACATTGATTGCGTTTATAATAACTATTTAATCAATAACTATTATAAAATTAAATGGTCATTACAGCTTTCCTAATAATTGTCAATTGCAAGTCATGTGTAGTATTTTAATATAAAGAATACGTAAGATAAATTGTTATTAAGATAAATAGAAATAAATCTTTGGTTAGTTCCGCGTCGTAACTAGAACAAAATGTAACCTTACTGTTAGAATATGAAAAACGCCTCGCGCGCCTCCCCGTTTCCGAGGACGAGTTGGGGACTCGGTAGTCCCCACACCCGAGAAGAGGGCCAGATCGTAAGAGATGGCCCTTGGCCGACCAGGGTGCGAGGGATATGCCTGTCAACCTCACCTTCGGCAACCAAAGCGACCCACAGGTGGCGTGCGTTTTAGTCGGTTCGAGTCCGACATAACCTCTTTCACCGGCTCCGGTGGGGAGGGGTTTCCGTGGGGATTTAGTACAGGTAAAAAAAAAGAATATGAAAAATGCATTTATTAGGGGATATATGGTAATAAGCTCTTATTTGGGCCTAAATAATTATATATAGTAATATAGTAATAATAATACATCTCTGTCTACACCTACGGAGAAAAAATATACAGCCATCTAGTATACATAAATAGCTATAAAAAAACCTTTCAATAGTAAGTACCTACCATACCTAGTGTATCATATTCTATTCCAAGATACTCCATAGAGAAACAAAGGTTCTACCTTTGAATAAGCGATTACGTCTTACCTATTGCCCCTATTCTATTACTGGAACGTCTCCACATTTTACAAAAATATATCAAGAAAATGTCACAACCGCAACACGAGCAACTCAATTCAAAATGGCGTCCCAAACCGCACAGAACCATTCATCAAGGGACTTGTCATAAAATAGAATTACTGGACGGATCACAGGCCGTCTCACCCATGATTACTACGAATTACCATAAATCAATCCCTCAGTGGCCCGCAGCTTGCTAATTGTACTAGATATCTACAATAAATCAAATTTTTCGGGTGTGTGCGGGCACAACTTTTTATACGAGCTTCGCTTTTTCGGTCAGTTTTGGGTGTCGTAAACCACTGAAACTTTCTGGCAGATTAACGACGCTGTTCTTAAAGGAATTTTTCGCTGCTCGGTCCTCTGTAATACGATAGCCAGCTATTTTCGTTGATGTAACTAATAAATTCCGACCTCGGAGTCGTGGAACGCGCCATTAGTTTTTGAAGCGCCACGTAGCTACTTACCTAATTGTATTGCATTAGTAGATATTGTTGTTGATTTTCTGTTCACTACTTAGACTAAATATTGTATTGTAGTCAGGTGAAATAATGTAAACCACAAAGTATAGGTAAGGATATGAAAATTCACATTTTTACAGATAGAACTAGGAGCCGTGTGGTTGCCGGCAGAGTAGAATTAGGGCCACCCCATCTCTTTCCATACGATTTCGTACAAGGCGACTAAGGGATAGGGCTATTTAACATCTGACAGATACCTATATACAGCCCAGACTCAGCCTCATATGCATGGCTCGAGTCAACTGTACACAATAGTGACTCACCCCCTATTACATGGGACCGAATACAATTATTGGTGAAATGTGGGTCTTAATTCACCTCTGCCAAACCCTTCAGGGATAAAGCCGTGATTATATGTATGTATATAGAACTATCTATCTTTTTAAAGTTTGTTGAATGATATTTCAAATTTCAAATTAAATATTAAGCTTCGAGTTTCAAAACACACTAACGTAATTATGTAGATACATAAATCATTCAACGTTTAGCTAGTCCTTTTTAGAGTTTCGTATCCAAAAGGTAAAAACAGAATTTTAATTAGCAAAATGACGAGTGGTTATAATGACATCTGAACGTTTGCAGCAATAAAGCTAACACTAAGGTATTGGTAGGTAGTACATAGAATTAGAAGAGTTATGTAGTACCTAATATATTTTAACTTGATACCTCTACGCATAGCTGAGAAAAATGTCTTAACAAATTGAATAGTAATGTGTTATCAGGTCCTCATGGCATTTATGGCATAAAAAACCAAACGAAAGTAACCCTTTCGTTTTGATGTGGAACCATAGGGGTAAAATGCGGTTTAGACAGATTCCAAGCGATGAAGATTCCAAAAGTTTTTATTGTACCAGCAACATTAATTATGTGTTAAAATTAAGATTAGGTACTCAATTGTACAAACTCTGAAGTAGACAGTTCATACAATTGAGTATCTAATATTATATACTCAATTGTATGAACTGTCTACTACATTTGAATGTGTACGTCTACGCATTGCCGAAGAAAAGATCTTAACAAACAGAATAAGAATTAAGAAAATTTTAAATGAGAGCGTGATCCTTTTCCCAGTCGAGTCAATAAAATATTTAATGTAGTTATAATATTAAATGTGAATATAGATAAGTAAACTCTAAGAATAATTATATTACTTACCAACTCATAAATCACATCCGAAATTCATTTAAAAATATTTCAAAAACATTGTTCTAAACTAGTACCAATCGAAAACTTTTAATGCGATTGTTGGTTTACGATTCTCTTACCTACATATAAAACAACGTTTTAAACACGTTATAACTGCCGTAGCTTGTACCTACGCACAAAACTTTGATAAACCAAAAGATTTTAATTTAACGCTTGATTACATTTCATTATGGGACACAATGTGTTGTAACACGTACTACGAGCTCGCTATCAATCCAATTTCGTTGTTTAATTACTGTAACCATTCTACTAAACAAACACTTGTACAAACCTAGCCGGGGTCGGGGATGTAGGCACATACGTACCTACCTAATGGTTATTTCGCACCTACGAACTCATCGTGGAGTTAATCCAACGTAATTGACTCTCGCTGGGAAGGCAATAAATGGTTATTGACTGTGCCAATAAACTCTCACAATTAATACCTCAGCGGGCTCTTGAACTAATCCCTACATACCCATATATAGCCCAAATATACTTTTTTCTTAAATATTGTCTGAAATATAGATAGTGTTTTAGACCCTATAGGTACAACTAATCCGGCTTTCCTACTAATGTTATGCATGTAAAAATCTGTGAAGATGTTTGTTCTTAATACCGCTTAAACAGTAGACCGGATTTGGCTGAAATTTGATACAGGTCTTAGGAATGTGGTATTAGGTCATCATGAGTTGCAACTGTACAGTACATCAGAGAGCTATGATACAGTTCAGTGTATCTGCTAGTTTAATTTTATATATGATTTAAAAGAAAGGGAAATTATAGGAGTAAAATACGGTTTAGACAAAGATTCCAAGCGGTGAATTATTCAAAAAGTTTTTATTGTACCAACAACGATTGCTCTACAAATATTTATCCAAAATCTCACAACATTACTTATGTGATTAATACGATTATAGAGCATTTGTCAAAATGAATAATACCTATACCTAAGATTTGTTTACACCAACCTTGGGATATTGTATGCAAGATGTGTGGCACTACTCAAGTATTAACTCAAACCACGCCACTTACCAAACGTCACTCACACCTCACTCACACCGCGCTCACGTAAGTAACTACGAATAATCTAAGTTCAAATATTTCACAAATACGTAACTGATTATCACGGCCACCCTTAACCCACACTATTGGAGTGGAACGAAGTGCTCACATGCATGCACCTAATACTTGTAAGTACATCATTAAACATGTTCTACTTCGGTGAATTACGTTCGATTATGTAAACCACACTTACAGAAATAAAATGATATTTGTATTACACTCGATTATAAATTCATATATGTGTTGAAGCTAGGTAACTGCATGATTTTACTTCAATTTTCCGCACGATGGAAAAGTATAATGGAATAATTAAACACTTTTGTTCTATCAACACATCTACTTTAATGGTAAACCTGATTTCAGGTCGAACTGGTTCTAATTTAGTCATACATTTTTCTTTTAGACCATATATGAGATCAAGTACCTTAAGCAATACCTAGATAATCGGAAAAGAAACCAAAAGTGTCAATTAGTAGGACTAGGCACATGCTAAAGTTAGTAGGTATCCAATAGGAAACTGGTCCGAATAGGTGACCATCATAACTACACATAATTGGGTGGTAAAATGAACCTTATATACTTTATCTCTTTCACATGGCACGCAATTACGTATTTATGTCAAGGCTGTATAATGAAAAACAAGTACCTAAGCAAAAACTGAATAAATGTTATACTTTCCTTTTTTAAGTAATAGTAGATAGATGCTCTTGGCAGATTGCAGCAGTGAGCGGTCCACATGGTTGTCATCATCCTTGAGCCATTGCAGTTGCGTAAAGACCTTTCATTATTGATTGCATTTTATGTCCACCGTGGCGAGTCCAGAATAATACTTGACTAACTGAGATTAGACGTATCACAAGTTGTAAAACCATTTTATCTAACGGTTCAGCACTTATTAGACCGCGCCATAAAGACTTCCATACTTTAAGTGAGACGCAAGAAAGCATCTAATAAGTGTGTTAAGCAGTATACCGCTATATCTCAATAATGCAATGTGATTTTATGGACAATTTCACTTTACCGAAACTACAGTTCCTCTCGCTTTAGAATAAACAATATCAGGTTTGATCTGTTACGTATAAGTTCAAGGTTCATTTACAGAGTGAATAATAAGAATCAATACCTCATACACGTACGTTCGTACTTACAATTGACGCTGAGTCTGTAAAAGATTCAGAGACATAATTCAGGGCGCAGCTATTATCTCTCCAAGTTACGGATACGGGCGTACTGAAAGTCAACAACGCTCTCAGACCGTAAATAAGTCTGGCGTTTTGAGAACTTCGCCTAGCATTTTACGTATATTGGCAAATACTTACGTACAATGCGACAATAAACCTTATGGAATCCAAATGTGCTAAATAAAGGTCAACACCGACACTAAATTATACTTTATTGCACACATGAAATGGTCCAATTTTCTGTGTCAGCTTTCAATACGGGCTTGCAACGCTACGCTAGCAAAGGCGACTCACGATTCGAAAACAGATTTATGATCGGCACGATAACGGGCTTGCGATAAAAATTTTGCCATACCAAGGGGCACGTAGGTTGCACCGCTCGTAGACAAATTTAGAACTATGCTGAAAGCACGTACGGTGTTTAGATATGGGCGACGACGGGCATATTTTCTGGCAAAGTACCTAATTGAACCATTGAACAATCTTACAAGAATTTTCCATTAATTTCGAACCTTTGCGATAAACACGTGTAACGTTGTAATGTTACTTCTAAATGACACTTGTTTTGTTACAATCATGAAGTATAAAACTGTGAAATATTGTTAGTGACCACTATCCTTTAAAAAGGCTCCTGTAAAGGTGCCCTTTGCAAAGGGCCGAAAAGGGCTTAGAAATATCCTACCAATTACCATCCAAAAAGGACCAAAGCTGTAATGTAACGTGTTCTAATTTCTATATAGGTACATAGTGGACGGAAAGGAAACTATCTACATCCTCACTTAGCTCTCCATGTTAACTCAACACTGGCACAATTTTATTAAAAACACCTACGACTTAGCGACATGGTACCATAGAATTGAACCTATAAAACTTAGAGACAAAATGAGATAGGTACATTTACACCATCACATATAAGTATTATAAGGTAATCTGCTCAAGCGGGAAAGGAATCGAATGCAAGTACAAAAACCATAAATGTTTAACTACATACGTGACTAATAAATGCGGTTTCAATTTTAACCTATGCTAATCTCCACACTCAGTAACCAGTCTAACTCAGATAGGTACTTTTTCTAAGTTAGAATCAATGTTGAGACTTATTAAGCCTCTAGGGCCCTTTTGCGGCCATCAGGCATTTAGCGTGGCCAGTCCATTGTCGCTTCAAGGTAACTTTCCTTTTCCAAAATCAAAATTAAGTTTATCCCTGAATTCAGTTGTGCATAAAATCCATAGTTCGACTCGCACTTGACTGGTTTTTTCTTTCTTATAGCGCCTAGAATAAACGTTCATGTCCATTGTCAGATAAAAGTTACGATCGATGTCAAGTTATGTCAATGGCTAATGAAACCAATGACAGCAAACTTGTCTACCTCGTCACCATTTTAATATCGTTGCTCGCAGTTTTTCAGCGTAGCCGTTATTAGTGTCCTATAGTTACCGACATATATCTTGACCCCAAACGCGCCAGAAAATGTACTCTTTTTACACAGTACCTACGCGTTTTTGGGTGTCTTTCGGGGATAGTACGGAATGCTACAGCGGCCGAGGATTAATCATGGATTCTGTCCAAAGGTCTGAAACCAATCTGCGGCCTTAAGGCCTCGTTTCTCTGGCGATTTGGTTTCAAAATATATGCCGGGAAGAAGTCTTCAGAGACATCCAAGCGTGCGACACGATGGCTGTCCTTCACGCTCACGAGCTCTAGTCGTGGTAATAAAACACTTATTTATGTGTAGTCTACTCGATAGAGATGGTCACGATATATAACTATCTTGACAAGTTGACACATAAACGAGTAAAACCGGTGTTAGCATAGCATAACCGTCATTCTTTTTATATTGCTAAATTACAACAGGTTTCTGTCATGAATTTAAATGAAAATGCTGTCAGTTTACGTAGTGTACCTGGGCGATAAAACACTTCTAAGCATTAAAATTGTAATTAATTACACTACCAGTATGACACCAACGGTATTAGGTACATGTCCTTAAAAAAATATAGGGTTTAGTATGATGCAATTTAAAATACAAGACTTAGATACATACATACATACACATACATGTAACCACGCCTTTATCCCCGGAGGGTTAGGCAGAGGTGAATTAACACCCACATTTCACCAATCATTGAATTCGATCCCACGTAATAGGGAGTGAGCCTATTGCCGTCTTTCGGGCACTATTGTTGACTCAAGCCATGCACCAGATATATCTGTCTGATGTTGAAGAGCTCTATCGAGAAATCGTTTCAGCGATAAGGCCGCCCATTGTATATTGAACTGTATACATGCTACCTACTTGTTCTACTGTAAATCTGCTGGTGTACAATAAAGAATTATCTATCTATCTTTCTATCTATCTATCCCTCAGTCGCCTTGTACGACACCGCATGGGAAGTGATGGGGTGGCCCAAATGCTACTCTACTGGGAATTAGATATAATAATAAATAAGGTAAGCAAATAAATTAGTGCGCACTACTCAACCGAAACTAGCCGACCTTAGCCAAAATCTTCCACTTCTTACCGAGACAAATTCTACAATCTTCTTTTAATTAGGACTTAAAGTATAGCATGTGAAAATAATAAGTACTCAGTCTCTTCCTATCATAATAGAAAAGAGTCGTGACTATAATAAAGCATTCGGATGAATCATGACACTGTTACCCATAGGGGGTTCTTCACCCGCGGTAGGCACTCTGGGTGACTATGCAGACGACGGTCGACCAGAACTCAAGTACCTACTTTTGTAACGAGAATCTATAAATAGGACAGAAGATGAAACGCCACCGGCGACCTCTGTATCGAGGACGTGTGCGCAGTGTATAAAGGAATATATTGTTTTCAGCTTAGTCACCGCGAAACGTAACAGAGTAAGTACCTAATGTACAATCAGCAACTAAATTTGGTTAACACATTCGAATTTTAGAATAGGTTGTGCCCTTAAAATTTACATATAAAATTGCCGCTTTTTTTTTAAGAAATTGTAGGAAACCCAATTTACGGTACTAACATTTTTTAGGAATAAAAAATCGAAATTTTATGATTTTTTTTGTGTATGAATGAGACAAAATGAAGCTAACAAATACTTAGGAAGTAGTGTTTTTGAAAATCTAATTCAATTTATCAAGCGGCCAATAAAATCAAATTTTTATACAGTGTTGTAAAATCTTGAAATCAAGATTCAAACAAAATATAAACAATGGAAATAGCCATTAAATTACAGGAACAACGAACTCATGAATCTGTAAGAAAATTTTAAGACCTATTAGATATTTACAACTATTAACTACAATTTCTGTGAGCTTATTATCTACGAAATATTGTCAATTGTCCAGCTCAACGATCTCCACCAAGATCGGAGCTTGGAGAACAAGGAACAAAATTCACCGACACAGAAAAAAAAGTCAAAAAATATTTATAACGTGATAACTCAGATTAATCGCTTGTTTATAGTTGGGTTATTGATGTAAAAACAGAAATGTAGGTACACCCCCTTGATTATAATCCTGCCGGCAGTGGTAGCCATGAGCAGATTTTCAAGACAGCTGTCACAACTGCACCCTCAATATGCATTACTATATTGTGTCCATATCTATACTCTTTACGATACCTTATAGAAAATATTATTGTCATGACATTCTATATGAACGTATAAAACTACTTTCGCTGCTGTCCGTACATGTTTTGTTCAAAATTCTGAAGCGCAGTATTGAATAGCGGTGATATGTTGCGGAACAGTGTATAACACTTGCTGAATAGGTACTTAAACATCTTCATTTAGCTTGTAGATGTGTATTCCCAGACTAAAGGATATCTCACTACTGCAGACTCCTGCTGATCTCAAAATTGTAAAGTCTGACTCATAACCGTTAGGACTTTTACTATTGACTCATATATTACAACAAAGAAATACGTAAGTACTTAATTGCACGAAAATTTTAATTGGGTATGGTAGTAGGAATTATTTTTCTTTGTGGACGTTTTAACGGATTAGATAAAATTGCAATAAGACCTACATTTTATAAGACCCGCACTATGGGAGGCACCTTCAACATAGGTGTGAATTATATAGAAGAAGGAAAAGCATAGTCGAAGTAAAATAGTACGTATTGAAGTGATTTTGCTCTACTACCGTGTCAATACAGGCTGGTGTGGCTTTCAGTCGGGACACAACGCTATGTCACGCATCTTAGCATTGTATCCCAATTGCATCCGAGGTTCAGATAGTCTCACAAAAGAGCACATTACTGTCCTAGTCGCCTTTTACAACAAGAGGAATCACCCCAGTACCTATCTATCTAGGCAATTTAATACCTAAATAGGCGGCATATTATTAGCAGGAAATTAACTACAGCTTAATAATTTTCAAAGAGAAAGTTAAATTCTTAATTACATGTCGACAATTCTTAGATATCTTATCATCTGTCCATTAATCTTTTCCAGTCTATGCGACACCCACTCGAATTTCAAAGTCTCGCTCGTTTCGACATAAATCCATATATTTATTTAATAGATTTGTTGGTAGAAGAGTTTGCTATCTTGTCAATCCATTTATACATGACCGAGTCTTATAGCAATTGTTTTGTATCTTTTGCTCTACCTTTCTTGCTACTCTATCAAGAATACCTGGCGTAGTAACAATTCAATTTCTCTAGATATAGATTTACTGATAAGTATCAAGCTATGCAAGTGAAAAAGGCTTTTTAATATTAAAAAATTAGGAAATGGGAAAAGAATATGGATGCTTGATTGTAGTACACCAAGCACCAAGAACGTTAGTAGGTAGTTACTTCTACGACTTTTATTCAAAAAATGAAACATATTTTAATAAAGTGGATGTAGCTAATAAATAAAGTAAAAGTAAATAAAGGCATAAAATACAATAAAGTACATTGACCTATTAGTATAAAATCTAATCTAATATCTATCTAGAATTCTATTAAACATATAGATAACATATAACATTTATTAGTAATTTATAATTTCTCATTTATCTGCAACAAACGCGATCATCGAGTAAAGTCTGAACTACAAATTTCATTGTAATTATCCCTTACTACTGGTTTTACTCAAACTTATTATATACACTTAAACTTGACAATATTTAGAGTGTACTTAACATTATCCATATATTTGTATTATTTATCAGGTTAGTAGGTTATATGTTTGCACTATTCTCACAATACATGTAAATATTGAATAAGTATTTTAAATTGTTGCTGTTTAATTAGTCTTATAAAATATATTTATACTAAATCACCACGCATGTATCTTACATTTGAATAGATTACATATACTTAAAATCTTGTTAATATGTCAATAAATTACTAATTTAAACAATCTAAAAGTGTTTCTTAATTAAATTAAGTTAGACGCTGCTGCCAAATATTAATAAGTGCAAAAAATCTTAAGTTGTAATTGGTAGAGAATCTACGAAGTGTAAATATTGAATCAAAAGAATTTAATGTGATAGATATCAGCATAAAATTAGCAATCAATCTTGTTCATGCATGTGGATTTTAAAAATTGTAACATCATAATCATAAAAATTACTCACTAGTAATCCATAAATCTCCTAATTCTTCTGGCACATAATGACTGTGAGTCATAACTGTGTAATGAAGTTATAAACATACAACTTTACTCTTGTACCACTGCGAAAATCAATGTTCAAGAACTAGCGATAAGGGCGTAGCAGGCGGGTGATTCAAATCGACGATAAATTCCCGTACAAAACAGTTTGTTCGCTTATCGATATTGCGACACCGTGCTCGAAATTTAAAATTTAAACTTTGAAAACGAGTCCGCCGCCATCTTGGTCCGGCGTGCGTAAACGCCTGCGCGCCGCGACCACCGCGAAATTACAAGCGGCGCGCGCTCAACCGCTCGCGCGTTTAAAAATAAAATAAAGTTAAAACAACGTCACTTTGTGCACGTGTGTGAGAGAGGGCCGGTATTTATTTATAGGCTAGTAGCTATGTAAATATAACGAACGACCGAGTCCAGTTCAGTATTTCTTGTGGTTTGCAAAACGTCTTAATTCGAACGTGTTCGTAGCAATTCCTGCAACCTACTTTGTGCCTGTGGCACGATGACGCGGTACCTTATTATTTTTGCGGCTACTCAACCTAGGAATCTCTACAGCTTTATCATAATCAGAGTTGAAAAAATACTTATTTTATTGGATTTTTTTCATGAGTTAGTATAAGTTTCTTTCGTACCCTTAGGAAAACTGACTCTACCGACCCCTCAGAACAGTCGTTAGGTATTACCTCCAATACTTAAAAGTAGGTATACCGTACCGGGTCGATTATCCTACAAACATATGTTACATAAGTAAAGAATGTTTTTTTTATTTTTTCAAAAAAAGGAGACTTTCAGGTCTGCTCACCTAGACCTTCCATATTCATGCGTGTTTTAACGGTGGTAATATGATTTGTGCTATCGATATTTCTCAAAGAAGAAATTGGTGGGTATAGTTACCTAAGGGAAATATTAGGTATACACACTTATAATATATTTTTGGATTAACTGCACAGCACTATCCAAATTCAAAACAAGAATTTCTCGGAATAAGAGCTCTACAATGCGTTCTTACTTAAATACCTACTTTTTTAATAAGATCATCATATACATTTTCCTAGATATTCATTTTTACTCAATAGAGTAATCCCATAGCTTAGAGTAAAGCTTTCTTAATCGACAGCTATTGATGGTTCGTAATCAATTATTTTGCAATTAAAAGACTTTATTTCTAATGAACACTTAGTACTCAGAAATGAAAGCTCACTTTCACATAGTAATTGGTGCGTAATTTGAAACGATTCATCTTAGTAATTATTAAATATTAACTAACTTAACGAATTATTATTATTTATTTAAAAGTAAACACTCTCGGTGGTTTTTGTAACGATTCTATGATTTATATAGGTATGTTGTTTATTTCTAATGTAGATAGCATAGGAATGTATTTGTAGGTACGTGCCTGTCCTAACTACCCGTACTTTTAAATGGTTTTATTTAGTTTGGCCTGTTTGTTGGTGGATCAAATTCAGTGTTGACTGATTCCAACCCGTCTGGCTTGCGTGGAAACAGTAGGCTAAAGCCTCCAGACCTATTTCCAGCACTATAGGCGATTGATTGATTGATCTGATTGGTACACATCTTTGGTTCGGAAGACAATACAAAAATACCTAAATAAAATCGTGTAACTAGAAATAAGAAATCTTCTTCATTTTCATATCACTTATCACTATAGAAAAGAAAAAATAAACGATAATAGGTTAACAAACAAAGTAGAAAACGATTCCTGATATTTTCAATTTATGGATAAATAAATTACCTACATACCTATTATATTAAACCTAACTACACATTTTGGAACAATGGACCCTTTTACATTTAAACATGGCTAATTCAATGCAGATATTGGTATTTTAAATGATCTTATATACATTTATGAAGGTGAGGTCAGATGTGCGGCACGTTGGATTAAACCGAGCGAGATATTGCAAGCGATATTTCAGAGCGGCGCGGGCGGCCGGTCGACGACCTCGACGCCCCACGCCGCCGGAGCGGAGTCAGGGCTGCCATACAGCTTAGCTTTATACGTTCTACATGTGAGAGTTAAATATAAAATAAAAGACATATGTACCTGTGAAAGTATATTGAAAATTGGTTCCTAAGTCTTGTAGATATGTAGCAGAGTTCTTAGTAAATAGAGGCGAGTATGTACCTTTAATTAACATGGAATGCAATATTCATTTATAAGCAAATATGTGTGGATGTGGTTTATTAAATAGTACTTTTTTTTTTTTTTTTTTTTTTTTTTTACGTGCGCAAAATCCCCACGGATACCTCCCCACCGGAGCCGGTGAAGGAGGTTATGTCGGACTCGAACCGACTAAAACGCACGCCGCCTGTGGGTCGCTTTGGTTGCCGAAGGTGAGGTTGACAGGCATATCCCTCGCACCCCGGCCGACCCAGGGCCATCTCTCACGATCTGGCCCTCTTCTCGGGTGTGGGGACTACAGAGTCCCCAACTCGTCCCCGGAAACGGGGAGGCGCGCCACGCGCGCCACCGCCGCGGCCTGCTTCTGCCAGGGTGACAGGCGGCTCCACCTGTCACCCCCAGGCCGGCGCTCATGGGGGGCGAAGGTCGTTCATCGACCTCCGACGCCCGAGTTGCCTTCGTACGCGGGCAGCTTGGCTTGCGATCCTTCGTCGCTCCCGCTGCCGCTCCCGCCCCGCCTCCTCCTTCACGAGCATTACTTGCTCGCAGAAGGAGGCGCCGGCCGCCCACGCATCCGCGCAGCGGACCATCGCCGCGAGCAAGGTGGAGAGCGTGAGAACTCTCACTCCCAGGGCCGCCACAAGCTCCCGCCTCGGCGTCTCCCACGCCGGACACTCGGTGAGCGTGTGCGGACCTGAGTCCTCGCTCGCATCGCAGTGATGGCACTCGGACGTTGGCTCTTTCTCCATCCGACGCAGATACTTTCCGAAGCACCCGTGCTCGGTGATCATCTGCGTCAGACGGTACGAGAGGCTGCCGTGTGGCCTCTCTAGCCACTCCCCCATGATGGGTCTTATCGCCGCTACTACGGCGCGCCCTGCGCCTGGTCGCCCAAGTCGTAGCTCCCATTCCGCCACCATTTCCCTGTGGAGCCGGGATCTCACGGCCCGAATTTCTTCGGGCTCGGGATCGTGACCCCGCTCCCGCGCCGCCTTTCGGAACCGGTATAGTGCCGAAAGGGATCTCGCTTCCAGGATCCATGGTGGCGATCCGGCGAGGAGACTCGCCGCGTTGAAGGATATCGTGCGGTACCCCCTTATGATGCGGCACGCCAACTTCTGCTGCGGACGCTGCAGCAGGGGCATGTGCCGATCATTCAGGGTGTCCGCCCACACGGGACACCCGTACAGGGCCATGGACCGCACGACACCCGCGTAGAGTCTCCTGCAGGAGTCCTCCGGGCCCCTCAGGTTAGGCAGTAGCCGCGCCAGAGCGTTGGCTGTGCCCACCAATTTGGGGCCTAGACTTCGGAAGTGCTTCCCGAAGTCCCACCGGCCGTCGAGTACGAGCCCCAGATATTTCATCTGGGGCTTGATGCCGATGAGAGTGCCTCCCACTGTGAGACTGGAACCAGGTGGTGGCGTGCGCCGAGGTCCATGAAAGAACATGGCCTCGGATTTATGCAAAGCCACCTCAAGGCCCAGCCGCCGGATCCGTTCCACGACTCGAGCAACCGCGGTCGTGGCTCTCAGGATCGCTTCGCGGTATGTAGCCCCGCTCGCCGTCACTAGTGTGTCGTCCGCATAGCACGTGACGGCGGCGCCGTCCGCAAGCTCACCGCGAAGCACCCAGTCGTATCCAATGTTCCACAGTAGCGGCCCAAGAACCGATCCCTGTGGAACACCGCACGACATCTCACGCCGACCGACGCCGGTCGCACTTGGGTAGATGACGGCTCTCTCCGTCAGGTACGCCCCGACTATACGGCGGAGGTAGAGAGGCACACCGTGGTACACGAGTGCCTCCCTGATGCAACTCCAGGGCAAGGTGTTGAACGCGTTGGAGATGTCCAAGGACACCGCCAACGTCACCTCACCCCGGGCGACTGCCTCCTCCGCCAAAGTCCTCACGCGCATATATTAAATAGTACTAGTACCTAACCGAAATTACTAGTATGTTTTTTCACTACCTAGACTAAGATGGAATTTGAATACGATCAAAAACATCTGCTACGAAATTCGTAGCTAACTCGTAGCAAAGACGTCATTTAAAAAATATTTGCAAATGTTTTATCACGGATGAATGATGGTTTATACACATAAATTATCATAATTTATTCTAATCAGCTGTTAATTTTTCTTGACATCCCTAAAGCAAGTTCTCCGTGGTCGTTTTTAATTTTACTTTGCAGCTGACACACGCCTGTATAAACACACCCTTAAACATACATGCATGTACATCCACACCTCTTCAAATAGCTTCGTGTAACACAAGCGTTTGATAGTATTTAAAGTGCAGGCACCCTAATTAGTTTTAGTCATTTGGTACATACTACAAGTCTAAGAGGGAATTTTAATTAAACCTGATTTAAATTTATAGCATGAATATTTTCAGCCAATTAATCTCACAGTTAGAATCCTGGTGGAATCAGAGTTAATTATTCCAAATAACTATGTGCTCTTCATTAGGTATGTTCATTATATTTATGTTTCATTGGGAGAAACGTGAGAACCCGGTACCTATTATTATGTTCAACAAATTTCCACTTGCGCCAGCTTGTTCGCAATTTAGTGACACATTTTCTTCCATCCTTTGTTTGTTTGTGGGCTTGAACATCATACAAAAACAAGTAAATATATCGATTATGTGAATTTATCGTAGTATAAGTCTAAAATTTGTTTATAAAATGCTACCGACTTGCGTTGGTGTTGGTGGAACAATATTACCTACATTAAATTTCGAAGAACAAAAAATTTTAAAGACTTTTTTCTATTATAACCATATTTTAGATAGGTATAAAACTAATATAAAATAACCAATCCTACTATTTTTAACCTGGAAGGTAGGTAACCTTTATTCTCATAACAATAGTAGGTACCTATAAAATGGGCTATTTATCATGTGATATCATTTTATAACTAGAAATATATATATATAATTATAATACTTTAAAAATATGTTGTTTACAAATCTACCATTTTAAACCCCAGCAAATCCGCCACTGCACATCACGACAGTAACCCTATCGCCCTCCCTCTCTGGCCTCTGTCGTTTAAACAGTTTTCTGTTACTCCCTCAGTTGAAAATGCCGTTATGCCCTAATTTAGAGGATTGCGTTGCATTGCATTGCTATTTTATAAATTTAATTAAAGCATGTTTTAAATATTTACCTGTAGTATTAGCTAGTGGATTTTTATTTTACGCCTTTATTATCAATAGTCCGGTTCCTAGTCCAGTTGATCAGACTGCAACTATTCAGTTGCTTTAGTTTGGTATTCAAACAGTATCGAACTATTTCTACTTTTCTGATGGCTGTAGATACGTAAGCACTGTAAAGATTTACAGTTGCCGACAGCATTATATATTCTTACACATCAATTACAATTTAAATATTTAATTTTAAAAACTAAAATATTTAAATGGTACAACCATTTGATGTGTTAAAAAGGAAAAAGTAACATCCATACTACTCGTAATATTATAAATGCCAAAATAACTCTGTCTATCTGTCTGTTTGTTATGCTGTCACGGTTAAACCGATGAACCGATTTTGATGAAATATGGTATAGGAATAGATTAGACTTTCAGAAAGGACATACGCTTTAGTTTTGTTGCGTAACCGACATTCACATGGGTGGTACCACAGGCAACAACTAGTGACTTATAAAACGTTTGAAAAGGTACACCAGTGAACACGACTCTCCTGCAGTTTTTCTGTGATATCACGGACATGAAGGCTGCCATGGATGCGTGGGTTACTCACGCGATCCTTTCGCGTGACTCCGCATATGCACTGCAGTATTTCCGTGACACGCAGCTCCTGCATGTGTCACTTTACAACCGGCCACGCTTCACAATCGTGTAAAAGGACATGCCGAATGATTAATAATTATGTATCGTACGTAACGTAGTTCACGTTCATTGTTACCTGATTGCCAATCAAGGTTAAATCCAAAGCCAAGTTGGAGCAAAGCATCTTCCCCTTTAATCCTCATTTCTTTATGCATTAGTTTATCTTGCATGTATGGGAGCTACTGACGTCTGGTCATTTGTTATTGACATCTCTAGCTAATGGACTCCTCCAGCTGGAGGTAAAAGCTAGAGAGAATTCTATATTATTTAAAAAAAAATCATGACTAATGAAAATTACAAAAAAACAATACAAATATCCTGTTCTTCTCTCTATCCTTAAGAGGTGTTGATCTGTGGTTTAGAGACACCTTCGTTTTATTATAAGCGTTCGTAGGTGCAGTTGCTGCTTAAAATAAAACAAGTTGCAAGCTTTACTATGCTATATCTCGGTAGTTGACAGTAAAAAACCTAGTAACACTACATATTATACCTGTCATTATATAACCCTAAAATGACTACTATGAAGCTATAATTATAATGTCCACACAGAGGTATAATGCGAAGACTGCTATTTATCTTTACAACAAACGTAAATTCGATTGAATCTATAGTTAAGATCTGACAATATTCACAAATTAAAATGAGTCAGTGAAAACCAAGGTTTGGTCAGTCCACTGATAAGTCACTATGAAGATGTGCCAACTGATACATTCCACCTATAAAACGCGGTCCCTTTTTGTTCACAGATAACCATAAATTTAGACACCTGTAATTATCTCTGAAATGAAATGAAACGGAAACGTGTTTGAGATTAAAATATTCGCTGTCAACGATATTTAAAATTCGAATAACTATATTAACAACTAATCTTGATTGTATCGACACCCATAAAAGTTTCTGTGAAACAATTATAGACAGTTGAAATATTTATAAAAATTGCACAACCTAATCTTAATAGGGTAGGTAAGGTACAGGTAGAGACAACAATACTTAAATTATTTTTTTCTTAATTTGGACAAACGTTTGTAATTTTAAAACATGTTTAGTTTTTTGTAAGACATTTATCTTAGCGCGAGTATCAAAATATTTTATCTACATTGTGTTTTGTAGCATCCCCCACTAAGGTATAAGACAGGGTGTACATCGCTCACCGCTCCCCTTCGAAGAAGCGGCCCCCGCCCCACGAAAACAATAAATATGTCAGTGTAGGATATTATGCGATGTTAAGACGCAGCATGTCTTAAGTAAATTATTACGCAGCAAGTTTTCCCGATGAGTTCCCCGCTCAAACTAATAACTTTTTAGTTTTTATTGCCCTGCAGGATTAAACGGAGATGTCTTATTTTATTTTTAGTACAAGTTCGTTTTTGTTTTGTAAACGTTTAAATTCCAGTGAACTCGAGTCTTAGGTACAATCGTCGGTATCTACCTCCTTAAGTAAAGTAATTATAAAAGTAGATAGGTAACTACGTTTAGCCCGATTTGGGTTAATGTAGGTATCTATAGGTATCATGGTACTTATTATGTACTAGATACGGCATATAAGTACCTACAGGTAGATAGGTATCATAAGTCTATAGGACTGAGGTATAGAACTGTAGTAGGTAGCTACAGTCATAAATATAGGTACCTACTTGGGTAACCTAGACACTACTAAAGTAATATTTTCTTATAAAATTGTAAATAATAAAATATTTAAGGGCTTATTTTTATATTTATTCCAATAGCTTTACTGAGATATATGAGAAGGTAGGTATCTAAGTATAATTGTTGTTTGTACTAGCTAAGCTTTGACAAAAATCGAACAAATATTTAGTAACAATGCAGGTAGGTACCTATACTCAGATATTCAAACATAGATACCAAGGTAGTAAATGACATCCAAAAAAACTGTAACTTGTAAATTTATAAAAACTGCTTTGCCGTCGGTAGTTTGGATAGAAATATCGGCGTTTGATATTGATATCTGAAGGCGGACCCAAACCTGCTACGAAAGTATTTACTGAACGTAGGCATAAGTAGCTAAGTGCTGAAGTATAATTCAAATCAGAACCTCCAATAAATTAAGAAAAGCATTATGATATGACTTTAAAGTTTTATCATAATGATTTTTTATGAAGTGTACCTCATAAACGTAAACCTACCAACTTTAACAAGAAACCTGTGTTTCGCCTCAAAGGAAAAGCAGCCCATTTAGACTCGCAACACGGGGAAAACATTTTAATGTACATTGTAGCCCGTCTCACAAAGCAAACAAAACAATTTCCTTAAAAAAAATCAGGAAAAAGCGCACCAGAGAAAAACAACGCTGGCTATAAAAGAAAGAGCAGAGATGGCGGGCGAATTGCGCGGTGCTCGCTCAGCGTGCCCTCATTGGTCGGTGAGTTCCTCCGCCGGCCCCCCACCCGCGCGACCGACCGTAACTCACTCTTCACTTGTTTTTATGGCCGCCATTTTGTGACGTTCGCTCGGGCGGCAGGCCGCGCTAATCCATACTCGCTCACGAGCGGCCGCGCCTCTCTGTGTGCGTGACCTCAACACAGCAGCGTGGAGGGGTACACTGACATAATATCTTTGTGAATATGATTCTCACACTATTGTTTATATTTTTCTGCTACCTTTAACGAATCTATGTAGGTACCTTTATCTTTTGTTAATTATACCTGTAAGGTACACTCTCATAACGGAACGGACGGAACTGACAGTTCCGGAATAAATTTTACAGGTTATATTAGGTATAATAAAATAAGACAGATTATAAATTACTTTATTTAATTTCATGTTAATAGCTTTTATACTGAGATTATGGAACTACAATTAACTAAATATGATTTATATCTTTTATTAGTTGAATTAAAGAATTTATTTATTGTTCTTATAGTTTTGTACGTATTTCCAAAGGTGCTTATTTACTAGGTTTATGGTTTATTATGTATGTGCTTTACCTATTGATTTACTCTACTTGTGAAAGAGTTTAAGTACTCGTATCTGTCTACTTAAGTAGGTACCTACCTACCATGAATTGCATAAGTAGATAAATTTCCAATGCAAAGCTTAAACCTAGGTACCTATCAACTAGGCTATGAGGCAAAACAGGTATCTACTTAGTCAAAATACCTAGAACAAATTTTTATTTCCTGTTCCTTCTACCAAAATGGTTATATTTAGTAAGGTGCCTACCTAATCCAAGCCCTTACTAAGTAGGTACATACCTGTGTAGTGCACCTTACTTTTTGCTGCCTTTTTTCTTTTTTATTTCTTTCTTGCTTTCTTTCCTTCTTTATTTCTTTCTATCTATCTTCCTAATTAAACCGGTTCATATTTATCTACCCGTTTGTTTTGGAACTAAACATAAGTACCTACATACCTACCTACCTATTTGAAATTGGATAACTTTAGCAGCAGATAAATACTTAGCTTGGTACCTTTACTTTTAAAGTTATCGGTATATTTACAGTGATAATATTGGTATCAACCGCTTAGCCTATGAAGATAATTATTTTTAACGGCTTTAAAAAAATAGGTCGTTCTTAAAAAAATATTTTAAAATTTGGAACGAATGAAAAAAAAACAGAATCATTTACATGCAGATGTAGTTGCGTATCTACATAAGTACTTTCTCGTTCCATTAGGGCCGCATCATTAACCGAGCCGTGGGGCGTATTTCCCTAATGAGCGACCGCCATCCATAGATGCATGATGCCGGGGCCCCGTAATGGTGTATCTGCCCTATCTTTACGTCTTAATCCCTGTCATTAGGAAAACCTCCTCCTGTTAACTATCTTTAGGAAGGAGATTTAATTGCACTTAGAGCGAGCGTTTTGGTGGTAGGTTGGTAAATTAGATTTTGTGTTTGGAGTAAAATTTAATGCCGAAACATTATACCTACTTATATCAGCTTCCTAATACGTTGGTAAATATATAAAACAGGTATTAGTCGCCAAGGGTTCTTGTAACACGGTTCCCAGCGGTTTCCCTTTAGAAATCATAATCAGACGGTTTACGGCCGATAAACTGCTGTTGGCCGTTCCAGCTTATCTTTTGAACATATTCAACATTCGCTACTGGTAAATATGGTAGTGTTTTGGGGCAAAGAACTCACGTAGAGTAATCAGAGCTTACCTCTTAAATTAAAAAAGTAGGTACTAAGGAAAATTAACAGTCAAAATCAATAGGTACTTTTTCAAGAGGCTATCTATATTTTAACAAAAATACATAATTAGGTAGGTAGGGGGCATACTTAGGTAGGTAGGTACTTAAATCACTAGGTAACCACTCATTAGCATAGTCATCATAAGGCATGAAATACTACATACGAACAGAAATCATCATCAACTTCATTTTAACGTAGAAAACATACTCACACACAAAGGTGAAGAAATAATTTACTTTAATTTAGAATCCCGTGATATGTACCTACTGAAAAAAAAAATCATAAACTATTTTTTTATTCACAAGAAATCATCTAGGTATCTAATTAGATATTCACACATATAAACATAACATAACATGCTTATGTTACTCACACCTTATGTTGCTCACGCCTGTATCCCCGAAGGGGTAGGCAGAGGTACTAGCACCCACATTTCGCCAGTTTATGTTTAGGTCCCAATGTAGTAGGTGGCGAGCCTATTGCCATTAACCGGTCACTTATAAACCTGCGATAAATACACACATAACTTCGAAAAGCATCCAAAAGTCATTGGTGTGTGCCATGGTAAAACCTGGGATCGAACCCGAGACCTCGTCTCAGCAGTCCATTACGCATACCACTAGGCTACCGCGGCCACTAGGCCACATATAAATTATATAAATTAACATACCAAATGACCTATTTATCAATATACCTAATGTGATCCGTAGTTAATTAATCCCAAGCACACAAACAAAACCTATCTAAAACGGCCAGTGAAAAAAATAATAAAAAAAGCGATAATGGAACATCAGCGAGTAGTTAAACGTTCGATGATGCCTGCGGTGGTGAGACCATTTTATAGTGTGGTTTATAGCGTTAAAAGTGAAACGAGATGTAGTAAAGCCTGCTATTGTCGCACTACACTTCACGTAGACTCTGCTTGGGTCAACACAGAGGTGACTCTCAAGCGATAAAACTCAAAGAACATGCTTTTTCCTTAGACTAGACACAAACCAGGTTATAATATCTGAGAGGTTACGCTGGGATTGTGGTTTATTATAGGTGTTGTAAACAAAATAGTTAGTAGGTACCTACCTTAGTACCTATCTGGTTGCTTCAAGTGGAGATAGGTATGTACTTATTTCTATTATGATTGTGTTCTAATATCTGAGTTTAACTTTAGGTCTGCAGTTGATTACATTTTAACCGTTTTGTTTTATCACATCCGTATTCTGAATAATCTAGTAGGGAGGTACCAGGTAGGAAATAGGTAAGCGTCAACGTCAGACTAAGCGTCAACGTAAATAACATTTTCAAATTTTTCAAATTCGTTTTCGAGCTAATTGAATTATATTTCATAATGAAAATAATGATTAATAGAATCAACATAATAACATCAAATTTAAGTAAATCAAAATGCAATGTGTAATGTTTATTCAGATTTTAATTATTAATCTGTACAATCATCATCTACTTTTAACGCGAACTGTACCTACCTACTTAGACTTACTCATTTGTTAGCACGCATGAGGCCACGAGCACCAATCTTATTCAAATTTTTGTATTGACAATACTTGGACCAAAAATTTAGGAAACAAAATATTCAAAAGAATAGTCTTACACAAAAGATGTACTATCAACATTAATGATTTCTAAACGTGACACGCTAATTTGCATAAATTATTCAAACATAATTCGTTCTGTTGACTATGTTCAATCATTACGCCTTTGTTAAATTGGACCAATAAATTAATGGTAATTATGTATTGTTCGCTAAGTTTTATTGCATGTTTTTATAATGAATGTTTACGCCGAAGAGGGTTGTATGAATATCAATAACCTTAAATTACTCGCCTCTTTGATACTGAATACGAAGAATAAGTAAAGTTTGGATGGTTTGCATAAATTAAATATTTATAATAGTTGATATTTGAAACTTTTGATGCTAAGAAATTTCTGGGGAATATTCCTTCAAATTAGAGCCTCGAACAACTGTTTACACACAAAAATTTTTGCAACAATAATAACTTTGTACTGTCACTCTGTGCCTACTAGTTAGGTAGGTATGTATGAGGAGGATTTGTGGATTCATATAGAAAAAATAATTTTAAAAATAGGGGTGGTTTGTTCGAATACCTAGGTACTTTTTTCACGATTTTGGTTTTGTGCAGTTAGCACTGTCTACAAAATATAGGTAGGTGTCTTAATCTGTAGAATAGCATTTCCTTACCAACAACACTAGAACTTTATCTTAATTTCTCCATTCTCTATCGAAGTCTTAGTTACTAACTAAATTCAAATCTAAAGCATTTTCCTCCAGAGTTCCAAACAATCACGACTTTAAATACACAAAACTCACTCGTAGTGAATCCCAGTTCTATAAATATCTGTTCGTAATCCAGATGATTCTCCATTATATTTAAACTGTAGAGCCACCTGAAAGATTGATGACACGCAGCTCAAAATATCAGTTAGAGAGGAAAACTGAGGGAGAGGGGACGGTAGACAGGTACCATATGTTTCTGATGGTTGAGAAATGTTTTTGCGGTTGGACTTGACAAATTCAGGCAAAATTGGATTTTAAAGTTGCGCAGATGTGAAATTTTAAAATTTCCTCGTTCATACCAGTGATGTTGTTCCATATAGGTGACACCCAAACTGTCGATACATTTCACAATTGTCGTAAACTCCTGAAGGCGGAAGGGGAGCGCAGTAAAATTATCATTTTATGCCGTTCGACGACTGAAATGACACGGGAATGCTGTAAAACTGATTTATTGGATACATCTCGAGAGTCACATGCTGAATTTTTGATGAGGTCTTTGTTTCTAGATAACGGGGCAAGGTTATGGATAGGGGTGTCATTTGTAGGGATGTGTCATCCCATCCATCTTCTACACAGTCTTGATTATAATATTTTTTTAATGCAACTTAGGTGGCAGACAAGCACACGGCCCACCTGATGGAAAGTGGTTACCGTGGCCTATGAACGTGTGTAATACCAGTGGAGTCACATCCGTGCCGCCGACCCTGTAAGAACATAGATTTTAAGCGCCTTCAGTGCAGAACACAAAATCAGTAGGTACAAGCCTTTAGTCTTCCCACTGATAGCACAAAAACTCTTCAGTGAGCTCTGGCTACCCTACTCACCGCCGGGAACACATCACGAGGTTATTATCGCCGAAACTCAATAACTATTCTATTCATAAATTTATGTAGATATGTGCGCTGCCTATACCAAGCTACTGTATTCACCAATTAAAAATATAACCGTGCGTACGCGCAGTCCGTGTTAAAAGATAAGTATATAAATACTCGTTTCCTTCAAACTTATCGCCTCACTCAATTACAAATACCTATCTACTTAAAGCATATTGTGGCTTAATTATGTTAATGTCGGTCACATCAAACGGCTAACTCCCATCGGTCATTCGGACAATTTGATTAAGTCGGTCGCCACCGAGCGGGCCTTTTATTGCTCTATATTTCCTTATTAGCACCACTGGGCCGGACAGCCCCACGTGATCTAATGAGTGAGGATCCCCTAAAGCGCTATCTTATATCTACATACACAGGTAAGTACAGTTGACAACGAATGTAAGTACATTTTTCATACAACTTTATACTATATAAAAAGACGTAGGTATCCATAGGTACTTACTATCTTTTGTTGACTGTATCTAGCTATCTATATTGTTATGGGGTTGAAGAATATGGGGATACAGTTAACTATTAAAATAGGTTAACATAATATCTTCCTTTAGAAGCATTTAAAAAGAAATACGAATTGACTCTTTGCTCAATGCATTAGTATTAGTTTTAGTAGGTTCAAGTCCGACATGATCTCTCCCACCGGTGCGGTAATTATGGGGGTTACCCGAGGGGATTATGCGCACAATGAAAATATGTATAAAAAGCAGAATTATGGGGTGTTTCTGTCACATGTCAATTCTCATGACGAACACGAAATCTGGCAAAAGCTTAGTGGTGCCTCTCTGTCCATACCTGCCTAGATACCTACTACTTTGGGCAAATATGAGGATATAAATAAAATCTAAAAACTTTGAACGTATTTTAGAAGTGTAGCAGACACAGTCCATCCAAGACACATTAGACTTCAAATAAACTATCCATTAAAACACAAAATAGACCATTCGCGTCACTAAAATAAAAAATATAGACTTGCACTAAACTCTGAATCATCTACTGACTGAACATTACGCGGTAAATGAATGAAAAAGCGCTCATCGCGACTCTTGACTCGCAAAATGCGTATTAAAACAAACAGTGCTGTAAAAATAAATCTAACTGCCAATAAAAAGTGCCATAACTATCACTTAAACGCCATTGTGTGCGAACGTCTTTTATTTCAATGCTGACGAAATGCATCGGCAACATTGTGAATCTGTCTTTACAATGACGCAAAAATTACTAAAAGAAGGAACTTGTTTGTAGCAAAATGATATAAAAGTCGTTTAGTGCAATTTATGAATGACACTAGATATGCGAGGACTTAAACGGCCTGAGAAAACTTCATCAATATTTATGAAATAAATAAGCTATTTTGTAGATACGAAAGGCATTAAAAATATTTATGGCCAAATGAATGCTAGCTGCTGTATTACCTGATAACAGAAGAATATGGATTACAAACTTGAAGAGAATACGTGCTGGTAAATAGTCCTGCACCCTGATTCTTTTTTCCGTACCTAAGTAGACACGCTATGTAGGTGCTCGTACTGTAAACAGGTTTATTGCAAAGGGGGTCTACAGAAGTGCACTATAATTTTGTTTCCGGCCAACAAGGAGCAAACCTATAGGTAAGATACTTAGGTACAGTCTATCGAGTAAGCATCTAAGAATTGTCTATTGGAGAAACTACATAAGTAAACCAAACACATAACATTTCTTATTATTATTTAGTACATCTACCAGCCTTTACCTACATTAATAACTATAACAAATGTGTAATAAAAATAAGAATACCTATTAACTGTATTATATTAACATCTAGGCATTTAAGTAAAGTAATTTGCAGATCAATAATTTTATAAAAGTGTTAACATTAAAAACAAATTTATAAATACTTATGATATGGTAAAATAGCGATTAAATACCTATCCGGACATTCTTCTCGATCTATCGATTTTATAAAATCCTTTGAGCGTCATAATGGTTCAAGAAATCCATAAGCTACGTGATACAATACACGGACTTTTAAGCAAAGTGGTACCAAAGTCCCGACAAACATTTACCAAAGAGAACCCAAGTCATATAGATACAGGGAGGGACTGGTCTTATCGCTGAAGGGCGTTAACGAGCCCCATATGTAAATTGGTTTTAAAAATGGATAGAAAATAAAGATAACAATTTACGAAACGATGCCTGAAAATGATTTTATCACTATTTTAGAATTATTCACTGTTAGCATCTAGGTACTAAGACTTTTGTCTAAAGATTTCACTCACAACTTCTATCATCGAGGAAGGTACATTTCCTTGTTAAAAAAAAGACACTATTGTCAGATTCAAAAATATTTCTGATGATATTTATTGAGATAGGAAAATTAATAATGAAGTATACCTACCTAATTATATCCCCTAGGCTTTTTTTATGCATGTGGATGGGCCCCTTTTTAGCTCAGTCCAGCCCTGTATAGATATGTAATGTTTATCGAAGGCCGAGACCTAACACAGTAATAATAAAGGCAGTTTATTAAGCCTCTCGCCACGACGCTTATCGACTCCAATTAAATATCAATTTTATTAGGAATCCCCGGTAACGCCCCGTGGTCACTTGATAACTTTAGTTTGTTTTTTATTACCATAAGTTTATATTGCCTGCTACGGACACAGCGGTAGTGTGGGCGATTTCCGTGCATGAAGTCCTGTATTCGATTCGTTATTGTATTTGCACTTTTGTTGTTGGATTTATCGGCTTTAAAAAGGTTGTTTCCGGTTTAGGTGATTTACTTCTTCTTAGAAGCTATACTGGCACATAACTTACCTATTATTTTCATGTAGATCTATACCCAAGCGATGAAAAATGGAAAAATTTCCAATCATTTGACAAACGCACGACTACACAATTGAAGTAATGACAATTGGGGTTGAAACCACTTTAATTACTTCGTCATCTATGTAAAACTGCATACCATAATGATATATAGCTCTACACTTGATAATATTTTTCCATAAGTATTTGTTTACCTTATAAAAGTAAACCCCAATAAATTAAAATGTATTCAGGAGTATATTTACCTATTTTATTAATCCATAATCACTTCAGCTGCCAATCCATTAATCTGAAAAGATAAAACACAATTTTAGACACAAAGGTAGCGCAGATACCAATCTTAATCTCTCAGTTTACGATCCAAATAAACATAATTAACCATCTCCACGTCTAAACATAAAAGGCTTTCTCAAATAAATCAGAATAAAAAAAACTGTTGATACCATTATTTATTTAAACGCTACGAAAGCATCACGATCCATAAAACGGAATGTGAGCCGCGGCCTTCGTAACAATGAATACGAAAAAAATACACGGAGCCAAACGGAGATCGCTTTTCTTCAATGGTTACTTTATATGCAAATTCCTTGCAATAAAAGTGGGAACCCTTCTCTCTAGCTTTATATAAAGAGCACAAGACTCGAATCCGACGTTTTATGTATTCGCGAATCGACGCTGTTTTATTGGTATCGACTATCGATTCGACTCGTCCGCAGTCGAGAATTCGGAAGTAATGCCCGCTATTTCGAGTATTTCGACTGCTAGTCGAGCCTATCGGATCGCTATCAAAATTTGATTGCCTCGGATAAAGGTCCCATTTATATGCAGTTGTTGTTGCTAAATTTATTCAAATCGTTACAAAACGGGCTTAAGCAAGTAGGTAAAATATATTCCATAAATTATGTGGGGAGTTACCATATTTCAAAGTTGACATCATTGAATTTACACACGTAAACGTCAATATTTATATCTAACTACGAGCGGTGCGCTGACATGACAACTGCACATAAAAAATCAATCAAATATAAACAATTGGTAAGTTTATGACTGATATCTACCAATATAATCAATTATTTGATCATAAACCATATTTTTTGTTTATCAATTGTAACTTGAAGCTATCGGTTGAATAGAGTAGGTATAATTTGCTTGAATGATGAACGGCAAATAGAAGAAGCAGGTCACCTCCACAAATCCCTCGACACTCGACAGCTTTATAATTATCGCTACTATAATTTCATATCAGCGTTATTGAGAGCCTGACTCTACTAGGTACCTACTTTCAAAAGATAAGTAGCATTAGGCACCTTTCAGTTAGAATTAATATTTTAACTAAGTACGTTTTATTTTTAATTTCCTTCTAGAGACAGAAACGCACGAGAGAGACGTCTGGTGTTGCAGGTGTTTATAGATCTTGTAACCACTTTCCATCAGATCTGATGTTTATGCTTATTTGCTACATTAGTAGTAGGTATAAAACAACATGTTTATACATGTTCACTGCAATAAAATCTACCTATACCTATTTATACGTAAAATGTAATTAGTATAAAACCGAAATGTCCCTTATACCTATTTGTTGGGGTAACTAACGTAGCTATACCTATAACGTAGTTAGTAGGTGGGTAGGCACCTAAGATAAAATCCATATTTATGTAGAGATATGTAGTCAGGTACACGAGATTATATTCTCGAGGCGAGGGCAAGGCGCGGCGTGTCGCCCGACAAGGATCTTATATTTCCATAAAACGTACATTTTACGAGCACACCTACCTACACTCCCGCGGCCCCCGCCCGCCCTAACCTTCCACTTCCTACAATGACCAAAAATGTAGTTCTACCAAGTTCTACCTACATGTGGGTGTAGTAAATCGAACAATGAACTAAAAGCTTAAATTTGTCAATGTAATATGGACCTACTGACAATGTAGGTAGGAATATATTCAATCCACTGATTTAACGGACTGACTTTTAGGACTTTGCGTTTCTAGACTTAGCAGTTCTTTGTATTTGTAACTTTAAACTACTAATTATGTCATAGTAGAGTTAGTCCTCTATAAGTATTATGGAAAATAATAGAAAGTGTGTAGGTACGTATGGTAGGTGCTAGTTTTTAAGAATAAGAATCTTTATTTCCAAGAATCTGGTGGGCTACAGATGTTGGGGTGATTTAGGATATAGGTACAGCATATTCGCCATTTGTGGCGTGCAAATATTAAATTTCTATTCTCTACCAGATTTATTACATGCATTATCTCCACACATTTGTAATTAGTAATTGCTTCATAGGCTAAGTTCTAACTCGTCTAAACTAAAATGCAATGTTTATATAATGTCAGAATCTACTTAGATATACCTATCGAAATATAATCATTGAGAAAATAGAATTTATACATTTAAAAATTTGTCATCAAAATATGCCATAATGTCGAAATAGTTATTGTAGAGATGAAGAGATGATTTCGAAGTTTTTAGTATATTGCGTCAACGAAAGTTTATGAAATTGGCATTAGTTTAAAGTTAAGTACCTAC
Organism: Eilema griseolum; assembly: GCA_963662185.1. Lineage (NCBI taxonomy): Eukaryota > Metazoa > Arthropoda > Insecta > Lepidoptera > Erebidae > Eilema > Eilema griseolum. The sequence continues at coordinate 15,453,835 of OY759242.1, read as the reverse complement.
CTATGTGTAATACGTGATTGTTAAGAATACGTAAAATAAAAAATAATACAACTAAAATAAACCATGTCATATATTTCTGGCAATAGAGTTTGAAATTTAAAGCAAAAAGGGCCTTTCGGAAATTTACGTGCTCTATGGGAGCAGAATACAACATACCTACCTAGTATAAAATTTTAAGATTCCTTCATAATCATATTTGATACATATAAATAATTGATTGATAAGGTGTTCACCTACCTACAAAATATTGTAAAACACTAGATATTACAACCTTCGAGAAGAGGGCCAGATCGAGGAGAGGGCCAGATCGAGGGGAGGGCCAGATTGAGAGAGATGGCCCTGTGTCGGTCGGGGTGCGAGGGATTTGCCTGTTAACCTCACCTTCGGCAACTAAAAATGACCAACAAGCGTCGTGCGTTTTAGTCGGTTCGAGTCCGACATAACCTCTGGTGGTAGGGGTATCCGGGGGAATTTTCGGCACGTAAAATAAAACAGATATTACAACCTTTTCCTGAGAGTTTATATTGAGTATGAAGTAGTACTTTATTATCGAGACAAGCCAGGATCCACAATGGTAAGCACTATCCTGGTTTGTCTCGATAATAGAGAGTTTAAAAAAATATACCATGATGTTTATTTAGTAGTGTATAATTTCGAACATTACCTATGAGATCAATAACATAGTCGAATGATGTAAACTCTTGCACTACATTACAAATTAAAATATTGTCATAGTGGATATTAAATGCCAAGCGGTTCCCTTATGATCATCTCGACCAGTTTTACGACTTTAGTTTTAATAAAAATCTCTAATAACATTCCAACATCGTGTTCTGTATCATACCGTCGTTTATCATAACACTACCAATACCCAGCTATCATAAAATATGAAATATGTAACGTATCCAATTACTGTACATACAGGTTTCATAATTTCCATTTTCTTAAACCGATTGGATCTCCTAAATTATTATACACATAATGTTTGGTATCGCCGCCTTTTTTCATCTCCCAATAAGCATGTAACTAGAACCATGTTGCCTCCACTATAAACTTCATAACAAACTGCGACATGAGGCCATATCTTGTGTACATTATGAGCTTTTTCGTTTAAGCCAAAGCTTCAATGTTGTAGGATGAAAAGGTCGCATAAATCTGTACTCAACAATCAAATATGAACTCTATGCGTGGAGAAACAAAGTTGACTTTTCTACAATTTTAGTAATGGGTGTTCGTTATCAAAAGTATGGAATAGGAACGCCTTTTAGATGTTTTACTTAACTTTTAATAACACAGAGGTGTAGATATAAAACACGGACTTGGTTTTAAATATATTATTTTAAGAAAGCCAGATTTTTATATTGCAGCAGTTTTATATCATTAAAACCAAATATGGGCGTAAGGACTGCAAGGAAGTTGTGAAATTACGTGCCATCATTTATTAAGTAAAAGGTTGTTTGAAGAATAAATCCCTGTACGGTAAATATTTTCTTCATTATAAGTAAGATTTGAATTTCATCACCGTAAAGATTTTAACATGAAAGTTTTGCCATCATCAATGTGATTTTTATTTTAAGAAAGGTTCCCTACCTCTACTTACTTAAAATTCAACAAAATATATTTTAAAATTTTCATTATTTTTACGGAATCCATCTTTAGATCTTCACCAACTTAAATGAGATTACTATTATAGAACCCACATTTTCTAAACCTATCTATAGCATCCACCTACATAAACAAAATCTAAAAACATTCTTTTAAAATTGATTAAAAGAGCAACCTTACCAAAAACGTACCTTAGATACCCATTTTTACTTAACAGCTAAAGGCTTTCAAACCCATTACAAGTGGAGTTCATAAAGACACTGCCAGTAACTGAAAAGTTCGCTCATCGCACTTCCATCAAACTCAAGTGCATTACTCAACGTACTAATAAACCTCCCTGCAGAGTTCCGTTCTCATTACGACAAAGTTGCCAGAAACATCTAAATTACCTATTGAACACAACCTGTCCAAATGAGTTATAGGAACATAAATTACAGAGATACGCCCTCCGCAGTTATTGGTCTACGGAACCCTTGCTTGGTCAAAACTTCAATTAACTCTTATAAAAGCCATTACCCTCGAAAATATTCGATTATGGTATCTCTCGGCCGTTTCATTACCGGTTTTGGGCGGCGAGTGCGCCTTCGTGGCAGGCAGGCCATTCCGTCGTACATTTTATTGAAAGCTCGATGCTCAGTATCCGCGCTTTACTAAGTAGTTTTTTTTTCACTGTACCGTAACAACCACTGTATCGATGAAAAATATAAAGGTATAATAAAATTTACTTTCTTGAAATGGCAAACTACTCATTTAAGTTCAATTTCGGTAGATATATAAAATGGACTATGAGTTATTTAGAAATGTGCTATCAATTGATTTTTTCTGTTTATATGTATGACTTGGCTACCTATTTTTTATTGTTAATAGGCTAAGTTTACAAAAACACGTAGGTTTCTTATTACACTACCTGTAGATAAGTAGATATAGATGGGTCTCTATACTTATATATATCATCGTTTCCTGACATTTCTACTGATAAGTCCCTAAGTATATTTCATTACGTCTTGGAAAATGTTTGCACAAAGCGAAGAAAAAGCCTAGGGACAAAGGTTTTGATTTTTATATAGGTACCTACCTAGTATCTCTTTTGGTTCAATATTTTATGTTTCACACTTTCTAGTACCGGTAGAGTTAACCCCGTAAATCTATTCTAAAAACCAAATACTTTTCATAGTACCTAATCACACTTATTTTACAAGCTTTATCTACCTACTACTCTATAAACTCTCGATGTGTTTTTTTTCTGCGCAAGCAATATGAGCAATATCGTTTCTACATAAAAGATAGGTACTACCGAATAAAACAAGCCAAATTCAAACACATAAGCCAGGATAGTAAAACTACACTACATGTGGCACATGGTCCAGAAGAGACATTTGGCTCGGGGGTCGGCTCCGCCGGCGCGTCACGTTCGCCTCGACGTTAGCATTTCTTTTGTGAACGCTCCAAATTGCGCACATAAAACTCCGAGACCTGTTTTGCTACGTGATGTCTTTAGTATTTTTACTGCTTATATTGCCCGATACATTCTTATCAGTCCGAAGAGGGAACTAGATCCCTCCCCTTCCATTCTAGATACATACACAAACATAAAAGTCTACAATCATCAGAAACAGCGAAATATATATATATATATACCTACCTAACTAAACGAAAACGATGTTCGACGGGGAACTTTCCGAGTTTTGTAATTAATGTTGCAAGAAGATATTGCCGGGAAAAGTTTTTTCATCATGTTCCGCGGAGGCAGTACAGTAATGAGCGCCCCCGCGGCGTTACATCGTAAAAACACCATACAACTTAATAAATAAAACTGGAATTCGTGAAGATTTATCACGAGACCCATATTGCGATTCGTGACTCGAGCCCGAGGCGTGTTTTTACCGCGTATCTACGAGGATAAGAGCTGTGGTTGTAAAAAATATAGATAATGTCATAGACGCGGTCGGCTTCTCATATTTACTGAAGTTCTTGTTTGAAATATTTTGACAGTTCTGGGTAGACACGGCGCATAGGGCGGGCGAGGCGCGGGTGTTCCTTCGTGGAACCGAACTTGTTATTTATTACACGTGATCTACCTACACAACATAGAAGTAAGTATGTATACCCATGAACAATCGTGGACTATTATAGCGTTCGAGTCATATTTTTGGGATTATAGTTACGATCACGCACATTGAAGTCTCAAAAAGTATTTTGACTGTCGTTACCGGAGGCATTGACTTTTATGGGAAATTCTCATGCAGTAGCAATATGTATAAATTTCCTGTTGAATTACTATGAAGAATTGACCTAAATAACGCGAGGGTTGAAATATATGGAAAGTCAAATTTATTCAGTAACTGAAACGTTACAATTTCGGAAGGTTCTAATGGGAACGTGGCATGAAAATAGCTTAGTATAGGAGGTGCATGTGGTTTTATAAGCACCTATATTGTTTCTATTATACTTAATACTAATATTTAGAAGTAGTTAGTAACGGAAAAAGGGCACCGCTCTATTAGACTCGAAACAATTACTTCGCTAGATTTACTTGTATAGAAAAAGTAGCCCCATAAGAAGCATTCTAGTTACCTAATTTCAAAAAAGCAATAGAAGCTTGGACTTTCACTTTCATATTTAGGTATAGAGTAGGTAGGTACTTAATGAGATTTAAGTACCTACATATATCGAAGTGAGAGTTGACATGAGTTAGTAAAACTATTGTATTTTAAAGTTACAGAATCTATCATTCCTACCGAATTTTTAAAATTTTCATATTGATAAGAAACATACATAAACTTTGTACCTAGATATACAAGAGATCTGTAGAACTTTACATGTAAATATGTATGTAAAGGTGTAAAAAAGGTTAAGTCGAAGACCATGCCTAGGTAGGTGGATTGTGTTTAAAATTCCGTCACGAAGTGTTCGTATATTCTGTTCACGTATCGGGGCGCAGGTGATGCCGTGAGATACACGGTCCAAGTTTTATTGTTATTCCCACTCTGCGAATTGAATTTGAAACAAGCAAGTGCCAGCGATCAATACTAGAGTAGCACCTGAACCAGCTCCCGCCCGTATTTGCCTACCTCGGCTGTATCTATAGCTAGGGATAGGGCCTCTCTAATCTTGCTTACTGCCGTACTACGTAAGTGGAGAAGCTATTTCAGGTTCGTTGAAAACATAAAATTAATTTCTGATTTTTGATTAACTGTATTCACTGTATTTTGCATGTCAGAACATTGACTGACGAAATATGCGATTCCCATACTCATGTTTAAAACTCTGTACCTACCGTATTTGTGCAAATAAATATATTTCATTTCATTTCTTGTTGTATATTTTGAAATGTATAAGAGATAGTGTACTAGTGTCCTGAAGGCTAACGTGTGGATGTGCAAGTAAGAGTGTATTTCATCATCGATAGGACCGATATCGAGTCGAACTAAACTGCATATAAATATAGTAACTAATTGAGTAAATCGTGATAATTCAACCTAAGTGGTGTAGAAAGCAAACATAAACGAGAATACCAGTATACTAGTGTAAAAGTGTAGTTGATCTTAGTTATTTATAAGTGGTCTTTAAAAAATGTCGTAAGAAAAACGAACTTCACAAATGTAAAAAAAAAATTATCTACCTAATAAATAGCTTCAATTGACTCTTCTCACTTGTGAGCATGGTAGATACTTTGTCAGGTGAGTTCATATGCCAGATCATAATACGGAGCAAAAACAGCAACCTAGGTATATTCACACAATAATTCGTGATCTGGGCAAACTCTGAAGATGTTATTTTAGAGTTTGCCCAGATCACGAATTATATTGAAGTACCGAAGTACTAAAGCGGCATAGCTAATAATTTGCGCCTGTAAGTTTCCTGACAGCGCTCTTGGCGAAAACGAGGCGAACTATAGGTCAAATGTTTGAAGATAAACGACGTCGTCTATCGTAAACGTAATCTGTAAAAGCTCGTACCTACTACCAGGAGTGCGTGATCGCGCTTTGTAGGTAGGTACTTGAGATAAATACTTAATTACATGTTAGAACATTGTACGCAGTCGGCAGTAAGTAGTATGTACTTACCTATGTCGAGAACTACTCGTGTAAATGCATGTACATAAGTATTAGAAGACGTAAGTGTTACAGTACATCTGTCTATTTATAGATACTTAAATTTACAAATGTTCACATCAGCAGCATTCACACATTATTTTTAACCAACTTCCAAAAGGAGGAAGGTCCCCATTTTTATATAAACCTACCAATAAACAATTCTGTAGGTAGGTATATACCTAACAAGTAACTGTATAAAACCCATAAGTAATGTTTATAATTTTACTATTAAAGCAGATGAAGATATTTTAGGTTGGGCCCAATTTTAATTTTGTTTTAGGGCCTTAGCTACGATCCGAGCTTACAGGGGTGGTATTATCTGAGCCGTTTTATCTCCAATGTAATCTTGTTAAGAGGCCCCGCATCCCTCGCACCCTCAGCCTCTGGCAGGGAAGCAATAATGCTGAAATCCCGGGTTTTCGGCGCTTAAACTAAGCCAAGCATTACCGTGGAATCCATAGCAAAATTAGTCTTTGTTTACACCTAGCTGCCTAAATTATTAACTACCTATTATAATTATTATCCTCAGAATTAGCTTATCATGTTTTGAGTTCTGTTAAGCCTTACAAAAATAATGAAAAACAATTTTAAAATTGGCACTGTAGTATTAACATAGGTGTTCTCAAAAAAGCTAAATTTTTCGTATAAATTACCATTTGATACATCCGGTTCCCATACCGACATAGAGATAATAGAGGACAAAATGCTATGCCTATTGGGGACGAGTAAACCATAAGCAATAGGTATAACCTCGATTTATTTGCATGAACTCAACTTCAAACTTTTCATTTTTCTTATTTTTATCTGTGCAGCAAAAATCTTATTGACATAAGTCTGCGCAAACTGCTAAATTTACATAAAATTATTATTATTGGTAATTTGTGATTACGATGATGTATTTATATTTTTGATGTATTTTTTATTTTCCGTATTTATCAATACCTATTACAAATTGTGTGTCTAAGTATCATGATATGGAATTGTTTGCCTGCGGTGTCGAAGTGTTGCAACTGTGTGACGGATCTGAAGACAGCTGTTGCGATTATCGCTGCCCTTGCCATTGTAAGTGCTTATGCTCAATGCAGGCTCATCGTTTCCTATTGCTGAAAACTATTTACTTCCTAAACACCATATGCCTTTTATGAACGAGGGGTGTATACAGTGAAGCGCTCGCACTAACGAAAAAATTCGCAGCTAACATGTGTGCGCCTATGCTGTATGTGTAGCATAATTCATCTGGCCTGGACTTTCACTGTCTAGTGGACTTAGTACCGAAGCCTAGTTCATAAGAAAAGTTAGATATTGAAAAACACACAAAATCCCTTTCCACCAGCTATTTCTTCCAGAGCTTTACGAAATTGATAAGTAACTGTTGTTTATACGAGTGGATGTTATGAGCACAAATGCTTATTTATTACTTTAGTAGTAAAAGAAAAAATCGATTGTATTATGTTCTTTATATTAGTTTTCATCCTATTAACAATAGGTTCTTTTTCTATAACACTTAGGTGACAGACAAGCACACACACAAAGGTAGGCCAACCTTTACCGTGTAAGTACCACAAGGTTACCGTGGTATTGTATTTTTTGCAAAGTTTAGTTATATTTTAATTTTCTTTAATTGATTTTGTTAGGTTACAAGCCCAGCAGTCTCATGGATGATAGTACGTCACTCCTATGTGGTCCGGGTGTCATGTTATATATCAAACCATGAGGATAAACAAGATGTAATTGATCTACATCTTAGCAATGCCGTAAGTAAACTTGTACTTTTGTGCTTTAGGGTATGTTCCACTATGCCTAGATCCTAAGATACTGAACGAATGATGCTATATTTCACATGAATATAATCATTATTATGGATGGTAAACCAAAAATGAGGGTCGTCAAAAAATCTCTTCATTATATAGATAATGAAGAGATTTCCAATATCGAGTTCATTAGATGGAACATGAGAATTTCTCGAGTTTTAAAATATAAATAAGCCTTTTTTACGTGCGCAAATGCCCACGGATACCTCCCCACCGGAGCCCGTGGGAGAGGTTATGTCGGACTCGAACCGACTAAAAAGGCACGCCGCCTGTGTGTCGTTTTGGTTGCCGAAAGTGAGGTTAACAGGCATATCCCTCGCACCCCGTACGACCCAATATAAATAAGCCTAGCGCATATTATAAAATATACCATGCGATAAAAATACAATGTAAAATACTAAATACTAGTACCATATATTGGGCGAAAGCTACAACTGTGTTTTAATTATCTTTAAAAACTTAACCTTTCCGTAATTTTAAAGGAAAAAATAAGCTATTTATTAAACACACAACACTCAGAAAAACACCAACAATTACAATGATATAAAACAAAAAGGTAAAAAATAATAACAAAAAAAAAATATTTTGCAATTAGGTACATGGTATATAGCGCTTGTTTGGTGACAGTTTTAAAACTTATACCTTTCTTGTTACAGCTAACCTTCGGTTTTGGTGCAAATGCTGGCATAGGACCTTCCTGCGTAATAGATAAGAAGAAAGGCGATACGACTGAAAGTGACACTCCGTTCACAGAGCGTGAATCATCTTTCTATATGTCGGTTAGATGGATCGGCGGGATTGTGCTATTGTCAGACTTAGTATTTTTGATCTACAGCATTTTCTTTTTATACAGACTTTTCACGGTGAGTACATATGATGTAGCTACGTACCCATTTCTCTTTCGGCGCTATACCGGTTTCGAAAGGAGGCGCGGGAACGGGGTCACGATCCCGAGCCTGAAGAGATTCGGGCTGAGAGATCCCGGTTCCACAGGGACATAGTAGCAGAATGGGAGCTACGACTTGAGTGACCAAGCGCAGGACACGGCGCAGTAGCGACGGTAAGACCCATCATGGGGGCACTCCCACATATAGTGGCTAGAGAGGCCACACGGTAGCCTCTTCTACCGTTTGACGCAGATGATCGCCGAGCACGAGTGCTTTGGGCAGTATCTGCGTCGGATGGAGAAAGAGTCAACGTCCGAGTGCCATCACTACGATGCGAGCGAGGATTCAGGGCTGCACACACTTACCGAGTGTCCGGTGTGGGAGACGCCGCGCCGAGACGGGAGCTGGTGACAGCCCTGGGAGTGAGAGCTCTCACGTTCACCTCCTTGCTCGCGGCGATGGTGGATATATTGAGTATAGTAATTAATCACTTTGCCCGATAGAGCTATTCATTATGCGTAACGCCCGCTGATTATTCATAATGCCCTCATTAATCACTTGGTCCATAACATATAGATTATTTTAATATTTTCATAAAATTGTGAAAAATGTTTTTATTTTTCAGCCGAAATCTCCATCATATCAAAATAGTTTAACTACACAGTATATGTGGATCTGCATGGTATCTGTATTGTTAGCGTTTATATATAGCATGCTTTATGTGGGGAATTGTATAGTGAATGGGGGAATATTCCCAGTTTTTGAATTTTTCTTCGCAATATTCGATCTCGTAGGTATGTTTCCATAAAGATTTACTTCTTATAGTTTTAAGGTCTTTACACTTTGAATAATGTTGACGGGATTTAATACGTAGGTAATTATTTCCATAATTTTTTTATATTGGTCATCAGGAGCACGGTACCCTATCTCTGCTTCACGAAGGTCAAGAGCCTAGGTGAAGCACAGATCCGACCACCATTGTACTAAAGGTACATGGCCCTACCATGTGTAGGTGAATGGGTCACGTAAATCAATTAAAGGCACTGTGATTGCGCTCATTCCCATTAACATTATTGTACAATAAATAGGTGTCTGTAGAATGTTACTTGCAGGTCGCTAAAAGCCACGTGTGTACTAAAACCCACAATAAAGACCGCACTGCATCAGGGAGCATTAACTGAATGTACTGACATACCTACGTTATTTAACTAGCTAAAATACACACATCAACAAAGTCTAGGGAGGGAACAAGGACATTTCTAGTTTTTATTTAAAAACCCTTTCTTGTAATAGTGAGTGTTTTATATCAATAGAAGGGTATTTTTATACCGTTTTTAATTTTAATTTTAATAAAAACATTTTCATACCAAATTTTTTTTTTTTTAAGAAAGAATTGAATAGTGCCAATATTGAGTATTACAACCTTCTATGATTAGATTAGGCACAAAAATAACGAGGTAGTAAGAAATACAGTAATTAACCGTACTTTAAATGTTTTTAATAATCTGTAGGAACTTCTAAAGCATTAGCAACAGCTCGACAACGGCGTGGCATACTTAGTATAAGATTGTCAATCATCGTCTGTGGAATATGGCTCCATACACTGCGAAGGTGTAAAAAAAGTTGTTCTTCAGTGTTCAGATTTTCCAAAGAATCACTGAAAGCTCTTCTCCCAAGCAAATCCCAGGCATGCTCTATGGGATTGAGGTCGGCAGACTGAGCAGGCCATTCCAACGTCGTCATATTGTGCTCGCTTAACGCATTGACCACTACCCTCGCGGTGTGTGACCGTGCATTATCTTGCATGAACATAAAATCTTGACCGAACTGCTGTCGATGAGGGATTACCATGGGGTGTATAACCTCCTGAATGTATTGGTTTGCATTCAAATTGCCCCGTATCCAAACGAGGTCGGTCCTTCCACCAAGGCGAATTCCAGCCCATACCATGATTGTTCCACCTTGGTAAGGATGAACTTCTTGCGGATTCTGGAGACGACTCCGACGTCCAGGAACTCGCCATATACGCACTCTTCTCGAATCAGGATGTAAACCGAAGCAAGATTCGTCGGAAAACAGAACCCGTGCCCATTGATGGTCGGTCCACTGTAAATGTGCGTTAGCCCACAATAAGCGACGACCTCGATTTCCACGTCGAAGAGCTGGAACCCTAAGCGGTCTGCAAGCATAAAGATTGGCTTCGTGTAGTCTTCATCTGACAGTTTGATCGCTAATAACCACTTGATGCTGAGACTGGAGGCCTGCGACCAACTGACGAGCAGTAATCTTGGGTTGCCGCCCTGCCGAATTTTGCAAGAAACGATCTTATCGCGGGGTAGTAACCCTATTTCGTCCCCTGTGACGTTCGGCAACATCCCCTGTAGACCTGTAGCGTGCCCATAATCTGCAAATTATGCTTGGTTGGGTGTTGACAGCATCCGCTACGTCGCGTTGAGTTCGTCCAGCTTGCAGCATACCAACAGCCCTTAACATCTCTTCGCGACTTAAATGACGACGTGACATGATGACTACATTCACAAAAATGCACAAACCATACGTAAAAGACGTATGTATTATTGATTTACAATCAAAAAAAAAAAAATTTATTTTGCCTCAGAGAAACTGCACAATCAAACACTTTTAAAAGTTTTCCCTCCATATTCGAAAATCATTACTTATTTAAATTTATTTTTAAATTTCGAACAACTCTGTAATCTACTTTATTCTATTTTTATTTATTTGCTGCCAGTTATTTGCAAAACAAGATTTACACGAAAAAAAATAATTGGGGTCATCTTGTTCCCTAGACTTTGTTGAGGTGTTTATATATCTTAGGAGCCAGTTGAAAACCAGCGTCAGGTACTTGTGCCTGGCACCATGCTGAACTGGTTCCTTTTTTGGTGCAACTGGACTAATTCGTTTATTTTTTTGTGTTTATTGTTTTTTAATGTGTATAGTATATAAGTATTTGTTAGCTGTACCAAAATAAAAAGGTTTTTCTTTCTTTCTTTCTATATCTAGGTGCAATGATGTATTATAAACTATACATAATTCATGCAAATACATCGCGGCTTTCAAAAATGACGCAAACACTAAGTTTAAAAGAAAATAAAGCTTTTTTTTTATACCACTTAGGTGGCAGACAAGCACACGGCCCACCTCATGGAAAGTGATCACCGTGGCCTATGGACGCGTGCAAAACCAAGAGAGTCACACTCGCGCTACCAACCCTGCTAGCTTTGAGAGTTTCTGTGCCGTCAGTGTAAAAGACAAAGTAGGACAAGCTTTTGGTCTTTCCACTGACAGCACAAAAACCCTCCAGTGAGCTCTGGCTACCCTACTCACCGCTGGGAACACAACACGAGGTTATTATGGCCGCGGTATTCTGTAAGGCTGAGGTACTTCCCTAGCCAGACTGCTCATTTGGACGGAAATACCGTCGTACTTACTCCCTTGAAGAAATATTATACGTCATTATTATTAATTTATATAAATTATGAATTTTATTATTATTTGGTGCTGATTTTATCCTCGACGTGTTTAAGACATTTCGGTTAATTTAATATGTATATCAATAATAATATTATTATTAGATACGAATTTATTATTATTGATTGTTTTTTCTGAGGAGGTAGGACGCGATGGTATTCCCGTCCGAATTGAGCAGTCCGACTGGGGAAATACCTCCGCCCTACAGAATACCACGGCTATAATAACCTCGTGTTGTGTTCCCGGTGGTTAGTAGGGTTTTTTTTTTTTTTTTACGTGCGCAAAATCCCCACGGATACCTCCCCACCGGAGCCGGTGGAGGAGGTTATGTCGGACACGAACCGACTAAAACGCACGCCGCCTGTGGGTCGTTTTGGTTGCCGAAGGTGAGGTTGACAGGCATATCCCTCGCACCCCGGCCGACCCAGGGCCATCTCTCACGATCTGGCCCTCTTCTCGGGTGTGGGGACTACAGAGTCCCCAACTCGTCCCCGGAAACGGGGAGGCGCGCCACGCGCGCCACCGCCGCGGCCTGAGTGGTTAGTAGGGTAGCCAGAGCTCACTACAAAGTTTTTGTGCTGTCAGTGGGAAGACCAAAGGCTTGTCCTGATTTTGTGTTCTGCACTGAGGTCACATAAAATCTCTGTTCTTACAGGGTCGGCAGCACGGATGTGACTCCACTGGTGTTACACACGTTCATAGGTCACGGTAACTACTTTCCATCAGGTGGACCGTGTGCTTGTCTGCCGCCTAAGTTGTATTAAAAAAAAGTTGTGAACATAAGCATAAGCGTCTCTGATTAATTGGTGTCTAAAATGATGACGTCGGTCATCATTTTTATGCCGCCATTTTAGAACACGGACAATATATCTATAGTTATAATACATAATGTGAGGAGGAACGAAGTGAGATGTTCCAGAGGCCGAGCCAACTTCACCTGCAATCTAACGCATCTACTAAACTCAGCCCCCTTACACAACTGGCAATACGCCGACCAACAACTTGTCACTTATTTAGGAGGGCACGAGCGGTAGTGTCCCCTGCAAAACCTAGGGCCTTGGGTTTCAAAATGCAAACTTTGAACGCAATTGAGAGATTGATAGGATGATGATGATTCTCTCGCGAAAGTGATTTTTTGTAGCGTTATAATATTAGTCTAAGTAGTTGGTACTTCTACGTGTACAATGTCAAGCTCGTGCATCATATATCCTACACCTACCTTTATTATTTACCCCATCTTGTCTCACTGATAGGTACCTATGGGTCTCCCCCAAATCTTCCCCCGATATAGTGAAGTAAAGTGACTTTTCCACTTGGAGAGAAGTGGAAGGATCGCCAGGACGAAGGAGTCTAAATTTTAAGTTATTTTAATTTTTTATATATTTTATATAATTACTTATTTACTGATTGTATGTTTTTTCTGTTTCCAGTATGGGGTTATTTTTTAATAGTGATCAATTCATTCAGCGATCCATCGGCATCAACGCCCAGCAGGTAAAACTACAATTAGTTGATATAGAAAGTTCTGAACGTGGTCACATCGATATTTTTGTAAATATACTGGGGGTTTGTGAGGGTTTGTGATGTAGGGTTGTCGTGTTACCTTCTATCTTTTGTTATTAGTCTACGTTGAATGTATTGATCTACAGAGAAGACTTGTGAATATGAGTGGTTAGATGTTTTTTTTTTTATTACATTGTTGTGATTTATTTATTACATTGTTGTGATTTACCTATGGTCTAAGATCCGACTTAACATCTACCTTCACCCATGTGTTTACTGAATGAAAATATAGCGTAAAAATATGTTGTTAAACACGTACTAATAGGGTTGTCCAAAAAAGTTGTTAAATAATTAATTATTTAGGGAGCGGCAGCGGTAGCGCGTACGAAGGCAACTCGGGCGTCAGAGGTCGATGAATGACCTCCGCCCGCCATGAACGTGACGAGTGAAGCCGTCTGTCACCCTGGCAGAAGCACCTCGCACGCCTCTCCATTTCCGGGGACGAGTTGGGGACTCTGTGGTGGGTACACCATGTGAAGAGGGCCAGATAGAGAGAAATGGCACGTGGTTGGCCGGGGTGCGAGGGATATGCCTGTTAACCTCACCTTCGGCAACCAAAAACTACCCACAGGTGACGTGTGTTTTTCTGCTCCGTACCACCTGGTTCCCGTGTGCAAACAGGTAACTAGATTTCATTACAAATTCAGTAATATAGGGTTGCATATGAAAATCTGGTCATGAATAGTAGCCCACATTTGAAATCCGAAAATTTGAGGGAGTTAACGAAGTGCGAAAAAGAAGCATTACACATACTGTGTGATGCGATACGCGTGTTATATAAGGACGGAGTATATAAGCTTCGTACTATGAATCTGTATAATGGAAGAGAATACGCAAGCGTTCTATCCATAGTAATGAGAAGTATAATGAGAAACCAGTACCTATCCTGTTTACAATGAAACCAGTTTTCTCGTGAAATGATAAAAATAGGTTGTCACTCAAGAGCATTCAAATCAAAGACAATTTACAGGAAGACAAAGGACTTTTTTCTGACTTGAAGGATTATACAACCCCCGACGATTCTGATAGGTTGTCGTTATTGCGATAAATTATTATTCAGGGTAATAATTTATCGCAATAACGACAACCTACTTTCGCCATTTCACGAGAATGCTGATTTCACTGTACATTGTAGGTATACCAGTTTCATCCTTCTAATTGCTATGGACAACGATAACGCAGCTGAAATAGTGCGTCCTTACATAGTATCCCTATCGCTTCACATAGTACGCACATTCCTTCTCTCTAGCACATCGTCAACTCACTCAGATTTTCGGGTTTCAAAGGTGAGCTACTATTATTCATGCCCAGATTTTTATATGCCACCCTATACCTATTACTAAAATTCAAAATGAAATCTAGTTATCTGTTTGCACACGGCAACCAGGTAGTAGGGAGCAGAAAGGGTAGGCTACCTAGCTTTTTCTTGTAGTATACATTGTATACTTTTCATTGAAGGTTAATTGTTTTGGCAGACAATTCAGTGAAATTGGATAAGAAATCACATTTCCAAATTTTAATAATTATTTTTTTTACTGCTCAGTCAATGAAAAATATACAATGTATACTACAAGAAAAATTACTTTTTTGCTCCCTACTAGCTGGTTGCCGTATGCAAACAGGCAACCCTATTGTTATTTGTTCAACAATACATTTTATTCGCTAAACTATATTTTTCATTCGGAAACAGATGCGTGATGGTCGATGTTACGTCGGATCTTATACTACCTACATATAATATTTTTTGTAATAAATTTATTTTATTATTTTGTATTTTATTTTCTTCTTATGCTTGTTCTGGAGAATGAGAACAGTTTATATTTCATACGCTTTAGTAACAATATATAACTATATCAATGTCTTAACTACCTTACCGTCTACCGGGCTGTTACCGCAATGATCATGGCAAAAATTACGTTAGAGTATAGATTATACTAGAGCGATACTAGAAGATAGAGAGAATACTAGAGATACTAGAGTATACGTCATATTTCATTGACAAAGTCACGTCAATCGGAAAGCAATTTTAGGGATGCAGTTACTGTGTTTTTTAAGTATTATAACTTGATAATGTTATCGAAATCGAACTACCTACTAGAAAATACATTTTAATTATTACATTTAGGACGACTTTTTCTAAACATTTCATTAATTTATTTATATAGATTTTGCATCTCTGTCAGACTTGTGCGTATATGCATTCAGTTGTAGAGTCAACACCAAAAAATAAATCCCGCATTCAAACTCGGAACTAAAAATGTCATCGCCACCGTACTCGCCATATTGTGTTGATTGATTCAGGCAATGGCCGCGTTAAACGGTTTAGAGTTGCCAGCACATTTTTTACCAAACATAGGTATCCTGTATCAATAAAGAGGTTGGTTGCATGATGATTGGTGCATCTCTTTATCCATATTTTTAAAAACAATCATCTTCCAGGTGTGTTTACCTACAGAATACCGCGGTTATAATAACTTCATGTTGTGCTCCCAGCGGTGAGTAGGGTAGCCAGAGCTCACTGGAGAATTTGTGCTGTCAGTGGGATGACTAAAGGCTTCTCCTGCTTTGTCCTCTACACTGACGGCACAGAAACTCTGTGCTTACAGGGTCGGCAGCGCGAGTGAGGCTTCTCTGGTGTTACACACGTCCATAGGCCACAATAACCACTTTCCATCAGACAAGCACACGGCCCACCTGATGGGAAGTGGTTACCGTGGCCTAAGGACGTATGCAACACCAGGGGTGCTACACTCGCGCTGCCGCCCACGAAGAAACCTTCTGATGCCCCTCTTAAAGAACCCCATATTGTAGGTGCTTGGGAAAACCGCAGCAGGGAGGTTATTCCACAGCTAGAGTGTGCGTTTCTTTCATACCGCACAGTGCGCACCGTCTCAGTTCGCAATGTGTGAGGATAAATTCCCTGCCTATGGCGAGAGGTGCGATGATAGAATGTAGCTGTGGGCATCATGTCAAACAATTCATCTAAGCGCAAACCATTTTATAGGCGGTAGAACACACACAGCGAGTCAAACTCCCTCCTAAGGCTAAGAGGTCTCACACTAACTGCGAGTATAGGATTGTCAACCAGCCTCAACGCCCGTCTTTGCACCGAGTCGAAGGAGTCAAGCTGGTATGCAGGCGCCAAAAGGGGCTCTTTCTATAAAAACCTTTTTATGTTAGGAATCACTGACAGTCCTCTCTGCAGAAAAAGCTTGAAAGTCCTGTTTAAAAGAGGAAGAAACAGTGACACATGTGCTCCTACACTGTCAACTGCTACATACAGGGCTAAGTACTTTAATATTACGGGTACGCTCCAGGAGATGACCAGCAGCGTGAATAGCCTGCTGGCGGTCTTCAATAAGTTTAGGTGGAACTAGTGAAAAGCCCACCCTCACGCAAAAACTGCGCCATGACGTGGAGTTGCGACTACCATGATACCATACCATGCAGTCCTGGGACCTTTAAGCTTGGCATCAAAAAGCATCTGTTAATGCCGTTAAGCAGAATGCCACCATTTTAACATGCTACATGTCTGTAATGGTGACCCTCGTTCCTGAGACTTTGCCTTCAGCTTACCATCAGGTTACCATCAGGCGAGGAGAAGTCAAATTGACGTGTCCTATTTAAAATAAATCTATGATAAGTAGAAGATACAAGTACCTATTTAAGACGTGAGAGTTTAGCTATGATCGATTTACTGTTTGGGTTTTGTAGAACCTATCTTGGACTGGCAAAGTAGTTGAAACCATTAGTGTAAACCTATATTTCTGTGGTGCAAGTCTATGAGTCGGTTTGGCGCAGTACGTATTTTTTTAAATCTAGACCAGACATAGACTGAAAATGAACCAGTTCATTATCTTCATTCATCAACAAAATAGTTCATTATCAACCCAAAGATAATATAACACGTCATTATGTTATCTCTTTATCAAATAGACAGGAGCTTGTCAATTCTAAATTTTTGCTAATATTTATCAACAAAATAAAATTAATCTTGTTACTGAAAATTAACAGAAATATGTGTATTTTTAATTAAATAGATTGGTTGAATTTACATAATGGATAAAGTTATGCCGTATATTACACGCAAAACAAAATGTTTTGATCGCTTACCAATTACAGAGAAATGTTGTTTTTGTGTACCGTTGAGAACTGGCGGCGCAATAATCGCTCTTATATGTATATTTTTTGCCGTGAGTACCTATTACCTCTAGTTATATCGTGCATAGAAACTCTCCTTCTGTGTAGAAAGTGACTCATTCTAACAACCTAAAAGAATAATGACTTCATCAAAAAACAAAAATGCTATGTACGAAGGCTTTGACAACGGATAGGAACTCCCTCAATATTCTTAAATTGCGTAGCCCAAGAAAAAAAAAATTATCTCTCCAGGAACCCGTTGTAAAGATACTCAAAACATACAACAAATTTTTCTTTTCTCTAATCCCTCAAACCCTGCATACCTTCAGAATGAATTTCCTTTGCAGTTGGGATCAGTTATTCGAAATACCGACTCGTTTTCAGCCTGTTACCCAGGTATAGATGTCGCAATAACCGCTGTTTTGTCCAGAATTGTGCATGTAGCGCTATTGTTGGCGGCAATATATTATATCTACGGTGTCATAAGAGTTAGTAGCTATAATAAGTATTACTTATATTTATACTAATGGGCTGACTTTTCAGCTGAAGACATATAGGTACTGTACGAAAGAGAGATGCCATACAAAAGCGCAGCAAGTTGATCATACCCCATCTCTTACTCCTCTCACTCATCTGGTCAATGTGATTAATGAAAGGCTGGGTACAGTGCAGCATAGGTACACCTATGAATTAAATTTAATATATTCAGCCTAGATACACATAGAGCACATAATGTATGTAAAAATTTTACAATTATGCCAAGAAATAAACATGCCTAAATAGATAAATCATTGGAAAATAATTATTTGGCTGGTTCAGTAGGTTCATTCTACTGAGAAAATACCAGTAGACACTCGGAGAGCTATATTAGAACTAGAATATGGTTTTGTTTAAAATTTATATTGTGCGATCAAGCAAGAGATATTCATCTACTTTATTTATAATACCTTTATTAACCTTTATTAATGAAACATTTTTTCACTTCTATTTTAAATTTATTAAGTGACCTAATTCTGAGGAATTTTACTAAACATTGGTACCTATACAGTTGCCTGCATACGAATTATCAACATTATAAGGCCTGAGTTAAGGAATTGCAAGTTTATTTTTATTTCTCATATTAAAAGTATGTTCGTTAGGTTTTTTTTAAAAGATCTAGTTCTTTCGTATACCTACATAATCGATATTTTTGTAAATATACTGGGAAGCTTGTGATGGTGGTGTTGAAATATTAATTTCTTTAAATAGTTCTTTCAGCAAGTCACTAGGTCTGAGATATATAGCTCGTATCGCTCGTTTCCGTAGTACAAATATAGTTTCAATATCGGCAGTTGAGCCCCACAGCAGCAGACCCTATGACATAACGCTATGAAAGTAGCTAAAATAAACTAATCGTGCAGTTACTTCATCAGTCAGTGACTTTATTTTTTAACCGCATAGGCAGTTGAGCTATGTCCACCTGCCAAGACTATTATATTAGAACCCCATTGCAGTTTATTGATGTATTGCTTATTTGAAGAAATTCATTTCTTGTTATAATATTAGTATCTGTAGGTGTGACAGATACTATATTGCTGCCAAAATGTTGAACTTTAGAGAGTTCAAAGTATAATAGATTTTTAGTGTGTTATGAAGGAAAATTTGTATACGTATAGCAGAACATACGATCAAGAACCAAGCGGTTTGGAGACTCTTTCCTCTGTCGCACCATTAAGGCCTGCAATTCATTACCAGCTCACGTGTTTCCTTCTTCATACAGTCCCGGGTCCTTTAAGCGGGGCGTGAAAAAGCATATGATGAGGCCGTCAAGCTGAGTGTCACCATTGTGACACGGTATGTGTAAGTAATGGTGACCCTCTTTTCTGGGACTTTGCCTTCAGCTTACCATCAGGCAATATCAGATATTTCGTAACGGTATATTCAGGTATAGTAAACTTTACACATTTTGCTAGCTTCAGGTATAGTAAACTTTACACATTATGCTAGCTTCATCATCATAATCAACAACAACTTTACGTTAGTCCCGGTCGCATACGAGTCTTATACCTCCGAGTCCGGGGTCGGCTAATACCAGCTTGAGTTACCCAAAACCAGATAAGTAGGTACCTACCTACCTACAGTTTGCCCCAACCGAAGAATCTTAGATCAAGTTCTTTAAGAACTTGATCTAAGATTCTTTTTTTTATTTCTTGGCATAATTGTTAAATTCTTGGCTGTTTTATGCTTCCAAAAAATAAATCTAATCGAGGGCCGCTTGTCAAATACTCAGCTAATTTTTCAATTTGCCCAAAAAGCTTTTCCAGGTGACTTTGCAACTTTAAGTGTTAGTAAGCAGCTACATTTTTAATTGAGTGATCAATTTACAAAATTAAATGAAATATTTAACATAATTTTAATTTCATATTATTAGTTTTGTGCATATTATGTTTCCTCAAAATGAGTAAAAAATATGCTTATCTACTCAAAATGTATATTAACTCAAAATTTGGACCACAGTCTAACAAACTCTTTCATGTGATATAAATTTGTTCCACTGTATTAATACTGCTAATTCTATGAAACGAGATCAATACATACCTCACCAAGAACTTTTAGCTAAATTAGCTGCTAATCGATATATCTGCCTGATTACCTAATGGCCGATATTCTAGCGAAAGCTTACCTACCTTTCAGACTAGAAAATCATCAACCATCCCTAACAATCAAAAGAAGCCAAATAAATGATGGAAAAAGGAGGTAGCAGACCCTGAGCTCCGAGGTGAAATCCTCGGATGCAACCATAATCGTCACTAAGATGATGATGAATAATTGTTCTTTTTAAGTTGTTGGTCTTAATTCACCTCTGCCTAACCCTCCGGGAATAAAGGCGTGATTATATGTTTGTATGTAGGTACTAATAATTAATTGGTTTTTTTTTAGAAAAGTTACGAGGCATCTCTTGTACTCCTGGTAACACTACTTATAGTAATATGTTTCACTCTAGCTGAAGCATTCGTTTGGCTGTTCACTAAAAATAATAATCGTTCAAAATGCCCACCCACTTACGTCTTCTCAATGGCGTTATTTACAAGAATAATGGGTAAGTGCTTCTCTGTCACATAATTGCTTACACTGAAATCAGGCAATGGCCATATTGGCTGGGGACTGGGAACGGGACGGGGCTAGAACTCCCATGTTTAGTTCACCAACTGGCGTATTTCCACGGTGTTGTCGGTAGCTGACGTATTGTTTGAACAAAAAACAAAAGACTTTAGCAAATTTTGAGCCGGGAGAAAAGTACTGGTCTAATTTTTTTAAGGATTTCGGTCGCCAGGTGACTCATTTGTCACTGCGCTATCGGCAGCTGATGTATTGATTCCTTCAAGACATTATTTGTAATTTAACCAATTTTGAACTGGTAAAAATAACTAATTTAAAAATACATGTTTGAACAGTCACCGTAATAAACCTACAAAAACAGTACGCTCAGGCCTGTACCCGATGCAATGGCCCATCATTCTGGCTGCATTGCCTCTTTGGATGGCTATATACAGCCTTTGCATCATATGCGATCCAGAGTGGTATATTTTTTTCATATCTCTTGGGTGGCAGACAAGTAGGTACATGACAAACCTGATGGAAAGCAGTTATCGTAGCCTATGGACGTCTGCAACACCAAGGACATCACACATGTGCTGCCGCCCCTGTAAAAACAGAGTTTTTGTATGATCAGTGCAGAAGACAAAATAGGACAAGCCTTTGGTTTTCCCACTGCCACAAAAACACTTCAGTGAGCGCTGGCTACCCTATTCACCACCGGGAACACAACAAGAGGTTATTATGGCCGTATGGCGGTATTCTGTAGAGTAAAGGTACTTCCCCAGTCGGAGAACTCCATTAGGATGGGAATAGCATCGTAAACTATAGGTAAGTATATTATGTATTTTTTGTACTAGCTAAATGAGAGAAATGCATTTTTTTTTTATTTTATCAATTAAATTTTTTAATCATATCACAATTTTATTTATTTTTGTCTTTCAGTTCTGGGATATTTCATGATAATAGTGAACAGTTTCCGAATAATGACTTTACCGACCAGGCGTGAAGAAGTCATTAGGGATGCACAACGAATCGTCGACACTTTACATCACAATATTAAAGAAAAGGTTGATAAAAAAATTGATAAACTGCAACCAAAAACCTAAACTTTGCATAATTAAATAAGAGTGGAATATGTTACATTATAGCTGCGTGTTTGTCCTACCTATACGCTGTTCAACCGTTTACTTAACTTTTGATAACAGCTTGAGAAAGCAAATTTTTCATTTTCGTAAAAGTAGGTAAACTTCGAAATGCGCGGCTAAAGAAATATATAGGCAAACTGCCTAATGTATAGCCTGTCAAAACACAAAAATGATTTAAATGTCTCAATTAAATTAATGTTACGATTATTTTATTCCCGCGAGGCACAGAGCAAAACTCCATTGTACCTATTTAGTGATAAGATCGAGTGATTCGTTGCAATTTATCGAATCGCATAGGTATACCTAATCGTGCACTTAGGTATACTTGCATCTACATCAACTAGGTTTTAGGTATAACCCTGCTTTTATAGTTAAGGTTTCCTTACCTACTTACAATGGATAACATCAGAATGTGAAAGTCGTGGTGTTTAGTAATTAAAAGTGGTAATTACCTGTAACTATTCAATAAGTGGTTATAGTCTTTGAGTGTATGCATAATGCGTTTATGGTATAGGTAAATGATCCGCTACAAATAGTTTTATTTCAATGTGTTATATTTCTGTAAACTTTCGACAAAATCAAATATGGAATCGTACAATCGATTAAAACTTATTTATTTAAGTCGATTGTAATTTGAAATCGAATAGGTAACACATTGAAACATAGCTATTTGTCGAAAAATTTAACTGTCAAAAGTTAAGTAGATAAAAGGTTGGACAGAGTATTTTAATTATCTATGTGTTATATGACTTTGTACCTATATAGTCTAAGAATATATGTAAATACTGTTACCTTTTATTTTTATATAGATACCTACCTATAGGTAGCTGGCGTGAACTACTGTGAAATAATCGTTCCATGTATTTAATCATTGTAATTTCAGATTATTCAAAAACTCTTCTTAAAAATCAAGAAATAATATATAAATATTAAATATAACAAAACTAAAATAACTATTATAGGTACAACTTAGAGCTAAGAACAATTAAAATGCGTCGTGGAATTCCTCCGCATCGCATGCCTCTTGTTACTACAAGAGGCATGCGATGCGGAGGAAGCTACCGCGTTCCCAGAAGACTGGCAGCATTGCCACGTTGTATACCTAAAAAGAGGTCAGCCTTCTGGTCACGAGAAGCGTCGACCATACGCTTCGCAATCTCACGGAAGAGGTTGCGAGCGCTCGGACCCCATGACCCCAAAGTCTCGACTCCAAACGGCACAAATTCATAATCTCCGATAAGATTGGAGTATTTGCGCCGGTTGCGAGCCTCTACAGAAGCAGCAGCAGCAGCACCAGCACAGCCAGCCGTGCTAGTTATATGGGTAGGAGCCATGGTATTAACGCATGTGGCGTCCCACACCAGAGTCCTACCCATTTTCCAAAATTCAACCTACGCTAAGAAAAATTGTGCTAGTAAAATATGATCGATACCCTATTTCAGGATCAAAATACATCCATACATATAATCACGCCTTTATCCCCGGAGGGTTAGGCAGAGGTGAATAAACACCCACATATAATCAATCATTGAATTCGGTCCCACATACTAGAACTTGCGGCCTTTGGATCAAAATACTCTACAAAAATTAACATAACAAATAAAAATGTTATTTCTTCTAATATTATATATGGGAGGAGGAGGAGGAGGTAGGACACGGCGGTATATCCGCCCGATTGAGCAGTCCGACTGGGGAAGTACCTTCGCCCTACAGAATACCGCGGTTATAATAACTTCGTGTTGTGTTCCCAGCGGTGAGTAGGGTAGCCAGAGCTCACTGGAGAATTTGTGCCGTCAGTGGGAAGACTAAAGGCTTGTCCTGATTTGTCTTCTACTGACGGCACAGAAACTCTGTATTTAGGTACAGGGTTGGCAG
Source organism: Eilema griseolum (assembly GCA_963662185.1). Lineage (NCBI taxonomy): Eukaryota > Metazoa > Arthropoda > Insecta > Lepidoptera > Erebidae > Eilema > Eilema griseolum. The sequence continues at coordinate 15,430,145 of OY759242.1, read as the reverse complement.
CGCGACTGTGACTCCTCTGATGTTACAGACGTCCATAGGCCACGGTAACTATTTTCCATCAGGTGGGCCGTGTGCTTGTCTGCCAACTAAGTGGTATAAAAAAAAAAAAAAAATGCCAACCTATTTGCGAAAGTGCTTGGCTGTTTGCTTATACGATTGAATGGATTTAACTGAATTAAATTATGGTACAGGGTTAGATTTTACGATTAGTCTGGAGTGCTGGAGCGCCTGTATACCAGCTTGACCCCTTCGATTCGGTGCAAAGACGGGCATTAAAGTTGGTCGACAATCCCATACTCGCAGGTGATGTGGAACCTCTCCGCCTTAGGAGGGACTTTTCTTCGCTGTGTGTGTTCTACCGCCTATACAACGGTTTGTGCTCAGATGAATTGTTTGACATGACGCCCACAGAAACTTTCTATCAAGGCACCACTCAGCATAGGCAGGGAATTCATCCCCACACATTGCAACCTAAGATGGTGCGCACTGTGCGGTATGAAAGAAACTTCAACTCACGCATACTCAAGCTGTGTAATTAACTCCCTGCTGTCTCCCTGCAATATGGGGTTATTCAAAAGGGGCATTAGAACGTTTCTTCAGGGTCGGCAGTGCGAGTATGACGCCCCTGGTGTTGCACACGTTCATAGGCCACGGTCACTTCCCATCAGGTGGGTGCTTGTCTGCCACCTAAGTGGTATTAAAAAAAACAGGCAATTTATTTCTCAAAGGTTGGGGACCAGACAACCACGCGAGCGGCGCCACAGCTAGTAAGTGTGTGAGAGTTTGGCGATACTAGTTTCCACATTAACGAGGCTTAAGGACATTTCCTATTCATTTTATATTGCGTGGATGCTATTTGAACATATTAGGTAGGTACAACTAAATAACTCCATAAGGTTACGTTTCCACCTGAGATGTGCGAGATAACGAGACTATGAAACTATATGAGTATTTCCAAAGGACATGCCCTTGGCTCTTAGTGGAGTGCAGATTTATAGTGAAGATGACACTGTGAAACGGTGCGTGAATGCGTAGCGGAGTCATTGGAGAGCAGTTATTTCACTGTCTAGCGCACATTCCTGCCAATAAATTATAGTAGGTAGTCATATAATAATCATAATAGTATTGCATGTACAAAAACTTTGCTCGACCGAGCCGGTTCAACTAGATCTGCGTTTAGTCTGGGTAAATGAATGATTTTATTGGAAATTAACCCACACATCCCTCGTTTCTCTTACTCGCATATCTCTGGTAGGAACGTAGACTGAACGACAACTGAGCCCATTTCTAAGTCGGCTATTATTGGTCAGAATCTCGGAAATGTTAATTAATGACAAAGCGACCGCTTCTCATTAAACGTTAAACCGGGCATCAGCATAAATGTCAGCGATGCGGAGATTTTAATTATCGCATCATCGACCCACCACGCAGCAGTAAAAGGGTTTAGTCATTTTAATTAAAGCTACACATCACACCACTATTTACCCCGAGTTTGGGTAAAGGTGGGGGAACTTCTAATACTGTAACTTTGTTTACTTGTACGGACATAAGTCTATAAGGTCTTTGAGCATCAATAAGTCAGGCATTACCGAGCAACTTCGCTGTTGCTGTTTTGTTTCTAATGCCTGGCAAAAGGCCATGCTTAGGTATTTTATATTATCTGTGGCCATATTTACTTTTTCTAAAAGCAGCATGTTGTAATAAGCCCTTGTATCAGGTGAATAAGCTCTCAGAAAAGGCACCTATCTACCTATTCATAATAAAAAAAGAGTAAAAATATCTCAAACAATAAATTACATTTTACGCACAAAATATCTAAGAAAAAATATAGTCTGTCTACATGAAACATTTGGAAATTTCAAAAGGAAATATCTCCATCACGTCGCGGCCCCCGGCGGGGGCGTAAAAAAGAAAAGTATATAAATGTTAAAGTATAAAAGAAAGCCACTTCCTCGAGATAGCTTGTTCCTCCCGTGGCCCGACTTCGCAGGTTTTATTACTCCGAGCACGTGACAGGAACAACGATCTCGCCTTTGAATTCTCTTAGGTATTAAACAACCTATATTCAGAATGTCACTAGGTACGGTAGGTAGGTACATACCGTAATTTATGTGCATAATTTTATAACATAACATAGCATAAACTCACGCCTATATCCCCGAAGGGGTAGGCAGAGGTGCTAGCACCCACATTTCGCCAGTTTATATTTAGGTCCCAATGTAATAGGTGGCGAGCCTATTGCCATTAACCAGGCACTTATAAACCTACGATAAATGCACACGTAACTTCGAAAAGCATCGAAAAGTCATTGGTGTGTGTCATGGTGCCGTGCCGTGGAACCCGAGACCTCGTCTCAGCAGTTCATTACGCATACCACTAGGCTACTTTTATACTCTAGGTTTTATATGTAGATAGGTATTACTAGACAGGCACTTCTCGTAAGTATACCACAGTTATTCAGTCAGTCAATTGACTGATTCCGCTGGGTGGTAAGAAGTGCCTAAAGTTGTAATTCAGAAGATACAGATACTTTTTTTTTTTTTTTTACGTGCGCAAAATCCCCACGGATTCCTCCCGGCCGGAGCCGGTGGAGGAGGTTATGTCGGACTCGAACCGACTAAAACGCACGCCGCCTGTGGGTCGTTTTGGTTGCCGAAGGTGAACCTCACCTTCGGCAACCTTCCCACAACAGGCATATCCCTCGCACCCCGGCCGACCCAGGGCCATCTCTCACGATATGGCCCTCTTCTCGGGTGTGGGGACTACAGAGTCCCCAACTCGTCCCCGGAAACGGGGAGGCGCGCCACGCGCGCCACCGCCGCGGCCTGCTTCTGCCAGGGTGACAGGCGGCTTCACCTGTCATCGACCTCCGACGCCCGAGTTGCCTTCGTGCGCGGGCAGCTTGTCTTGCGATCCATCGTCGCTCCCGCTGCCGCTCCCGCCCCGCCTCCTCCTTCACGAGCATTACTTGCTCGCAGAAGGAGGCGCAGGCCGCCCACGCATCCGCGCAGCGAACCATCGCCGCGAGCAAGGTGGAGAGCGTGAGAACCCTCACTCCCAGGGCCGCCACAAGCTCCCGCCTCGGCGTCTCCCACGCCGGACACTCGGTGAGCGTGTGCGGACCTGAGTCCTCGCTCGCGTCGCAGTGATGGCACTCACGTTGGCTCTTTCTGCATCCGACGCAGATACTTTCCGAAGCATCCGTGCTCGGTGATCATCTGCGTCAGACGGTACGAGAGGCTGCCGTGTGGCCTCTCTAGCCACTCCCCCATGATGGGTCTTACCGCCGTTACTACGGCGTGCCCTGCATTCCAGATACTAACAATCCTAAAATAGTGGTCTCTAGTGTAGAGGCGGTGCCTTAACAAATGATTTTTCACGTTCGCTTGGAGAACCCGGGCAGAAGGAATCGCGCATGGGAGCAGGTATAGTATTCTAGTTCTTCATCATGCGACAAAGAAAAGAAGAATTATCTGTACAACAACTGTATGAGGTAAGGAAATAGTCAGATATATATGTGGTTGTGGATATAATTAGGATATCCCTTCCTTCTGAAACATGATAGTGTATAGGGACCTACATTTGGTATAATCTACCTATAAATAATTCGCTCAAGCAATAGCAATTGTAGGGGTTAATTGCGAGAAGATATAAACTGTCTATGATTCCTTTGCGGGTGTTATATTTATGTTAGTTTGCCACATTAACGAAAATAAAATATTTAGATAACTGCGCAGTTAAACATTCGCTTTACCAGATTCGACAAGAATTATCGCTCCCATATGAAATCTAATTTTTTTTCATCATTTAGATACGTTTACGATACGATATCTACGAGACTCTATTATAATTTATTACCGGTTAAGCCAGTGAGAAAATAAGCTGACAGCAAGAACCTATACCTAAGCCCTCTTTTCTATAGGTCATCAATTACTTGCTACGGTAAATACCTACCTAGGTACAAGGTGCTGTGCAAATTTAGGGCTCATATTCTAGAATGATACTGATTAGTCTCGATTTAAAACTAGTTAACCGACTTAAAAAAATTAGGAAGTTATTTTAAATCCAGATTGTATTCTAGAACGAAACTTGAGTGAAGATTTTGGGAATGAAAGTAAAATCTGAGCATGTTCAAAATCTCCACTCAAGTTTAGTTCTAATATAGAATCCCTACTCAGAACTAGTTTCAAGTCTAGGTTAATGACTGAGTATCGTTTTAAAAATGGACCTTAGACTACAATTTCAATACGAAATTAAATCTAATTTTAATATTTCACTATCTATACGGTGCAGGTACACATTGTGTGAATTTTATTATTGTTCTAGATTGGTAAGAACTAAATTCTTTCGAAACCCATTTTTCTTTTTTACTTATAGGTACAATAATTCATTTACTTACTGATTGACATTTATAATTTTATATGACCAGTCTATTTTTCTGTTCACTGCATTCGTGCACACTTATTTTTATCATTTGCTTTAAGCCGGATACACACTTGCCTTTACGTGTGTAACTTCATAGGTATTTGTAGCCAGCCGTGTAACGTGTGACATAAAGTAAGTATACGTACTATAGGCAATAAGTAAAATAAACCATCCAACACAGACACTCATAGGTACAATGGTTTAGAGACCCTACCCATAGTGATATTAGTTCTTCTATCATAATTAAATAGGTAGGTGCACCTGGATTGGTTCCTAGTGCCTGCCTACTTATAATCCGTCCAGTGGCCGAGATGGGGTAAACGGAGCATCTGTTTCGACTGGAAGATATTTTTACTGCGAGGTCGTCGAACTATTCGATATCATCTCATTTCCATATTGTTTGTAGACGCAGCAGTCGCCACGTTACGACCTATTGAGTCTGTCTCCTTATATCTATGAAGAATATTCTTAAAATTTCTTTTTCGAAGATAAGAAGGTAGTATATTAAGTACCTACCTACCTATCATTGATATTATAGGGTAAGCAGGTATACATTATTATTCCAAAATGTTACAATAAATGTGTGCTTCTATATTTAAAATCTTTTCTACTAACTTCATGATGTAAGTTAAATTCAAATGCGCCTACCATACTTTTTATCCCACGGGTTGCAGGAGTGAACGGGATCAATATTTTTACATACATACATACATATAATCACGCCTTTATCCCTGGAGGGTTAGGCAGAAGTGAATTAACACCCACATTCCACCAATAATTGTATTTGGTCCTACGTAATATAGGAGGAGTCTATTGCCGTATTCCGGGCAATGTTGTTGACTCGAGCCATGTATCTGAGGCTGTATATGTCTGTCTGATGTTAAACAGCCCTATCCCTTAGTCGCCTTGTACGTGTCGTATATTTTTATTAATAGCCTTTTAAGTGACTAAAATATAATTCCTTAGATAATATTAAAACAATATACCTAAGTAAATAGGTATTATCAAGATCTCCCCGACCATAAAAGCTTGTTTTTAGTAAAACTTTATTAATATCATACATAAATCATCGAGTTATGCCAAATACCAGCATAGTTATTATTATTGTGGTGTTAATAACAGTAGCTATAAGCACATTACACCTAGCAGGTTTTACTTGTTCACGCACCGAACCCTATTAAGTACCTACCTACCAACAACTTCTAGCGTAGAAAGTAGACCCACAACTTTTAGATAAATGCCTACCCACAACTTTTAGATAAGTGCCTACTCAAAAATATCTTTGGGATTGACTTTGAGATGAGCGTCAAATATCTATACAATTCCTAATGTCTGCGGACACATTGTGTGGAATGGTACAAAAAGGTAGGTAATATTATGCATAACAAAGCGAGAGGGCCGGAGGAGGTGACGTCCCTTCGCTTTATTCATAACGGACATAAACCCGACCCTTGTGATATTATAAGAAAACATTTTAAAAGAATTGAGGGATGGAGGAATGTTACTGTTGGAGATACGATGGTAGATAGATATCTGTTTTGAAAAATTCTACAGATGTTTTATAATTTATAATTTCAGTCTATTGACTACTTTAGCAAAAAAATGGAAGTTTACGCGAATATCCGTTATCTACATACACATCTAATTTTTAATGGATTTTACCTCGATTTATTTCGAATACCAGCTGATGTGTGTCTGCTGGAAAGCAACTGAAACGTCGAGAACAGTTTAAATAATAAAATAATACAAATTTAATCTAGATGAAGTAAACTAAAAATAGAATTTAAAAACGCATTGATCATTAAACCTGAATAAGTTAAGTAGGTATTTAAGTAGGAGGTATCTACCTATTGATGTTTGTTTTGATTTTTTAGGTGTCTACCTACCTAAGTAAATCAATTGAACTATTACTTAGATATTTTTTTCAAACGATAAATACCTGGATATTAGTTGACAATACAAATTACTAATGTCGTAGGGTCTTCATAAAGCTAAGCAATAGGCACGTAGCCTTAAAACAATATTCATAGACAGTCTAGTCTATCCTAGACTGTCTATGAATCTCTAGATCACACTCAGAGTAAGTATCTCAGAAATACCTACCTAATTTTCCGTTTAGGTGGTTGAACTCACCCCATTTGTACCTACTTCGACGTAGTGGCGGCTGTCTAGACTTTAATTACCTACTCGCCATTCGTGCAGTAAAATTTGAACTTTCTTAAATTCCTATAATGTAGAGACTACCGATTTATTAATATAGCTGTTCCTATAGTGAGTTCCTATGATTAACTTATAGGTAGACCTCTATCGAACGCATATGATTGAAAACTAAGTATATACAATACAGCTATCGCTTGCCGACGGCACTTTTCCGACGGCGACGCGCGACTTTGCGATTGGCCCTAAGTAAATGATTAGGTATGACATTAAATAGGTAGGTGTATAGATAATGAAGTGAAATGATAATTATTAGTTTATAAAAAGCTTTCAATTTTTTATTTTATTTAGGTAGGTAGGTATATGATACTTAAAATCGTGTACAGTTAAAGTCAGAAGTTATTGCACCTACCTACAACCTATCTACGATACTAATCTTGAGGTAGGTATAAGTATGTCTAATCAATTAACCTACCTATAGGCATTCAAGTATTTTTTAAACCTATAATCCGTAATTAGGTAGTTATATTTACTATTTCTTATTTTCTTTTTTCTAAAAAAGGCTCTGTAATTGAGAACTAAATCGGAATGTGCAAGATAGGTAGGTACTACTTATTCCTTATGATGTGGTTGTGCACGACAAAAATTGTATAGCAGGTAGATACTAATGTACCTACCTACTATTTAGTGAGAGGATAGGAGGTATACCTATTTTGTAAAAAATATAAAAAAGTTTCATGTTAACGTACTACCTACCTACCTCGACCACATTAGACGTTGAAATTCAAAGCTTATGTGCAAAGTGTGCTTTGTCTTACATCTATGCATCTACCTATCATCTGATACCTACCTAATACCTAAGCACCTAATAACCGCGGTAGCCTAGTGGTATGCTGAGACGAGATCTCGGGTTTGATCCCATGTTTTTCCATAGCACACACCAATGACTTTTCGACGCTTTTCGATGTTATGTGTGTATTTATCGCAGGTTTATAAGTGCCCGGTTAATGGCAATAGGCTCGCCACCTGTTACATTAAACTGGCGAAATGTGAGTGTTAGCACCTCTGTCTATTCGGGGATATAGGCGTGAGTTTATGTTATGTTATGTAAGCACCTAAAACCTATCATCATTATTATTTGAGGCTTTTCCCAACTCAGTTGGGGTCGGATTTTTAGTCTAACTAAGATGCGGTTGAACTTCGATATTTTCCGTGAAGGGACTGCCATCTGACCTCCAAAACACACACAACACAATTGACGATATCGAAGTTTTGTAAGTAGATAGAATAGTTGAAATATTGTGGAATCCACTACCCGTAACAACCGCCATAGATGTTCGTATGACAACTAGGACCGACGACGGCTTAACGTCTTCTCCGAGGCACGACCAGACCAATGCAAATACCTACCCATACTCATGCATACAAATATTTGTACTGAGCGTGGATCGAACGCAAGCCTCCGGCATAGCAGCCGCGTTCACTACCGCCTCGCTACAGTGATTACCTACTTTAGGGGAAGTCAGCTCAAAGCGGCCATAAGGGGCACAGCGGCCACGTTTAATTTTTCGGTTATTTCAATTGATAGCGCGACGTGAACATGGTGTCCGTATACCTAATCCTCCGTCCCGCACCGCGCTGTCGGCCGGTGGCAATGGGATCGAGCGCGTGGCTGCAGTAATGAAATATTTATCATAGCGTATTTTATTAAAAAAACGCAAGGTAAGTTCAATCTGTTTTGGTCAAACCTCTTTATATTTCAATACTTTTATTGAAAGTGTATTATTACTTAGCTATTTGACTTTGTTTGTGTTCTATTCTCTCTGAAATGTAATAAATATTGTGAGAGCAGATCATCATTAAAACAAAATTGCCGAAAAAGGCAAAGCGGCTCGGGCAAAGCGGCCTACTGACCGCTTTGCCCTTTGTAAAATTATTACGATTCGATAGATAATGCTTAATTATTTTGTTTAGATGGTTAACAACTATAAAAGAAAAACTAACCAGGCGTCATGGGATGAAAATATGATTGCCCGGGCAATGAAAGAAATTTATGAAAAACCCGGTTCAATTAAATGTAAAGCGGTCAAATACGATATCCCTCTCACAACTCTACGAAGGCACCTAAAAGCAGGATCCGCCACAAAGAAACTTGGTAGGCTTACAATAGTATTCACTTTACAGCAGGAAGAGGAACTCTTGAGTATTTGTTTCACATGGACAACCTCTTTTTTGGCCTTACGAAGGAAGATTTCCTACAGCTCGTGTTTCAGTAAGCCGAAGCAAATAATATTCCACATTCTTTTAAGAATGACACCGCCGAACACGATTTTTATAAAGGGTTTATCGTGCGACATCCCGATATGACCTTGCGGCGACCAGAATCCACATTTATAACCAGAGCCCGGGGCTTCAACAGATCCCAGGTATACAGATTTTTTGACCTCAAATAAGAAAGAAGAGACTGTTGATTATTTTATATAAATGTTAAATTATAATAAAAACAATTTTTAAATATATTTGTAATTTTATTTCGCTCTTCACGATATTTTTCAATAAAAAACAAATACATTTCCTGTGCACATTTGGGGTGGCCACGTTGCCCCTACCCCCATGGCCGCTTTGGGCGACCACTCGGGCAAGGCGGTCTTTTGCCAAGTTTTTGTAATTTGCGAATCATATGGGTAGGTATTTTCAAATTTGTGCCAGTTTTAATTTCACATTATGAAAATTTTATAAACTCTCTGGCTATTAGTATAAAGTTATTTTCAAAAATTTTTAGTTAAATAGGTTTTTTTCTTGTTTAAAGTTAAGATGGCCACTTTGAGCTGACCTCCCCTATATGTCTGTCTACCCTGAGGAGGTTAAGACGTGAATATATTAGGTATAGTAGTTACATACCTAGGTACTAGGCGAGTTTTCTCTACCACCTCTACACTCATTAAATCATTCTTACCTACAGGTAATCAATAGCTTTTTTTTTAATAATAAATACCTTGCCGCGCGGTTTCCGACAGAACAGAATTAGGGCCACCCCATCTCTTCCCATGCGGCCTTATCCCTTAGTCGCCTTTGTACGACACAAAGGCGACTAAGGGATAAGGCTGTTTAACATCAGACAGATAGGTATATACAGCCCAGACTCAGCCTCAGATGCTGTAAGTAACAACTTGCTGCTCAATGCGAAGAAAACTAAATGTGTAAAGTTTACTATGCCTAATGTAAGACAGACAGATATTAATATTAAAATGGATAATGAATCTGTCCAAATAATCAATACCACAGTTTTTCTTGGAATAACTTTAGATAGTAAACTGCAATGGGGCTCTCATATCAAAGCCTTGGCAGGAAGACTTAGCTCAGCTGCCTATGCGGTTAGAAAGATAAGGTCACTGACTGATGAGGAAACTGCACGATTAGTTTATTTTAGTTACTTCCATAGCGTTATGTCATACGGTCTGCTGCTGTGGGGCTCGGCTACCGATATTGAGACTATATTTGTACTACAGAAACGAGCGATACGAGCGATCTATAGCCTCAGACCCCGTGACTCACTAAAAGATGTTTTCAAAGAAATTAATATTTTAACAGTTGCTTCTCAATACATTTATGATAATATCATATATGTACGTAAAAAACTAAATATTTTCGAAAAACTATCTGATGTACACAATTTTAATACGAGAGGCAAGAATAAACTAGTTGTGCCTAAACTTAGGCTTCACAAGGTTGGTGATTCATTTGTAGGAAGCAGCATAAAAATATTTAATAAAATTCCTCAGGATTTGATTAATATGCCGATAAATAAATTTAAATTAGAAGTGAAAAAAACTTTAATGAGTAAAGGTTATTATAAAGTGGATGAGTATCTTAATGATATCAATGCGTGGTCAACATAAGTCTCTTGCTTGCTCGCACAAAATAAATTGTAAACTATAGCAAATTAAAAAAAAAAAAAAAAAAAATAATCTAGTTCTAATATAGTTCGCTGAGTTTCTTGCTGATATCTTCTCAGTAGAACTAACCTACCGAACCAGCGAAAGAATCATTTTCCAATGGTTTATTTGTACATTATTTAATATTTTAATATTATTTCTTGACATACTCAATTGTATAATTTTGACGTTCATATGTGCTCTTTGTGTGCCTAAACTGAATAAATGAAATTGATTCTTTGATTGATTCTTTGATGCATGCCCCCTATTACGTGGTACCGAATACAATTATTGGTGAAATGTGGGTGTTAATTCACCTCTGCCTAACCCTCCAGTGATAAAGGCGTGATTATATGTAGGTATGTATGTACCTACCTACGTATGTAGGTATGTATGTATGTAAATACCTTAGGGTAGGTAGGTTACGTATCAAAATACCGAATCACAAAATCCCAAATTTACGAAATACCAAAGTTACCGAAGTTTAGAATCCCGAAAGTTCAAAATCCCGAAGTCTAAAAGCCCGAACATTAGATTTTGGTACGTTGTCGATGGTATGCGTTCTGGTTTTTACAACAGTTTTAAAATGCTTTCTTCGTTTCTCTTAGTCTACATTAAACTCATTCGTGACGTCGCGTCGTAGTATCTATATATTAAACGCACATCGCTAGTCTTCACACTAGCAGCTCATTCAGTTGCTAGTGTAATTTTAATATGTGTGTAGGTATCCTTAGATAACTTAAGATACTGTCTAGTTTGTTCTTGAACACATTGACAGTTGATGCCTCTATGACAAGTTCGGCCAAACTCCCCCACTCGGCGACCTCTCAGTTCGGAAAAAAAAAGTGTGAAGTGGTTTCCTATACATTGTCTTTCTTCTAAGTACATAATTGTAATGAGTGCCCACGAAAATGTTTATTCTTATTTCCTACAAACGTAATCTTCATTTCCGAGACATTGTAGTAGTTGGTATGTTATATGAATCTATCTTACCAAATACGGAAGCAGCACGTCTTTCAATGGATATAAAAAATACGTTAGGTACATGAATATTCTGGTCCTATATGGTCCTGTACCTATAGAAGTTGGTAGGCAAGCAAGTACTATTACATTACAAGTTTGTAGGCAAGCAAGTACTAGGTAAACATACAGGTGCGTAGTAGATAGGTAGATAGGTAGGTACCTATTCTCTAATACCTATTTACATTAATTCAACAGCGCCATCTGTGTCGACATCGTGATAAAATAGAAAGCGGCAATGCGCATGTGCGAAGAAAGATGGCGGCCGATCAATAACCGAGAGCCACCCTAACTCACACCCCGACATGATATTCTGCAAAAATCAAGACAATCGAAACTAGCCTTTATGGCTTGGAAATACGGTTTCTGTAAATTAGTGACGAATCTTCAATGTCTTTTGTTTGTTTTAGTAGATAGGTAGGTAGGAATCCAAATACATATCTGTTTGTTTTCTCATCGTCGCTACTTAGGTAGGTACCTACATACCTAAGTAGAATTAATTAACTAGGGGCGTACATAATTACCTATCTACCTAAATAGGTTCCTAAATATTTTTACAAGTGGGTAAGTAGGTAGGAACAAGGAGTAGGTACTTGCACCTACTATGGAGCCTCACCAAGAATTTGGGTCACATATTGATAACTCACTTGTACTTTTCCACATTAGGTAGGTACTTTATTGCTTATTACACCTGACCGGTTTCGCCTTACGGCATCCTCAAATGTTTATAATGACATTTAAGAACATACATTAGGTAGATTGATGAATCTACAATATAAATAGTAAGAATTTGGTTTATTTAGGTAGGTACATTTAGATGGCAACGGATTGACAGATGAGGTTCAGACGCGAGTCACTGCCGTTAAAGCCAAGATAATAAAAGAGATGCAACCGGGACCAACGTTGAACACTGTGATGTTGATGAATCGGATAAAATGCGTAAAAGAACCCTTCTTTTTCATGATTCAATTGGATATCCCTTTGATGACGCGACAGAAAATGATCATTTACCTACCCAACCGTGAACCCATTTGCTAACAGAACCAACAAACCTTAGATAATCTAAGCACCAAAGATCTTTTTGATGCCTAGAGTGGATAGTCAGACTTATCAGGTCCAAAACTACCAACTTACCTCCTTTGTGAGCATTCAGACACTTTTGACAAAATAAATACTCTTAGATATACTACAAGATGAATATTTAATTTTGGGGTGCCAACCTGCATACGTTTCTATAACAAGCTTCCAAATGGAATTCGACTCATGTCTTTTACAAATTTATGAGTCCAATCAAAAGGAATATTAGGCAAAAATAATGAGAATAAGTATTTAGATCTACCTATGCTCAAATCAATAAGAATAGGACAAAGAATAAGTATAAGTAATGGTGACCCTCTTTTCTGGGATTTTGCCTTCAGCTTACCATCAGGCAAGGCGAAGTCCAATTGACGTGTCCTACATAAAAAAAAAATAAAAAATTGAATCGGTTCAAACGGTTATCCGATTCACCTTTTCCTGTCTTAATCAATTTGAAAAGTTAGTATACCTACTAAATGCTTCAAAATTTCAATCACATAGATGTGTGCTGCCTGCAGTTGAGGCACCGACGATCTAGGTAAGTTTACGTCAAAAGCTCTCCCATCCAGCTTAGCTAAATACCTATCATAAGTAATCTAGCTTAGCTGTAGTTAATGGGAATACTGGCTAGCAATTACTACATGTTTCTACTCTTTTTTTTTCTTTAAAAAAGCATTTCTACAGCCTCTGTGGCGTGGCGGTAGTGAACGCGACTGCTACGCAGGAGGCGCGGGTTCGATTGCCACTCAGTGCAAATATTTGTATGCATGAATAAGGGTATTTGCATTGGTCTGGGTGTTTCTATGTAGGTATAATATGTAGGTATGTATTTACAAAAAAAAAAAAGTATTCAAGTATGTTTATCCGTATTCTGGATTCCATAATACAAGCTACTTAAACTATGCTTACTTTGGGTCTAGATAGCGTTGTGTAGAATGTTGTAGAATATTTATTATTATACTTAGCATAGACCTCTAAAGTGTCACTTATGATACTTTCAAACTTGACTCACTCTATTGAATTCTTTGACTTTCTAATTATCTTCCATTCCATTCTAGCTATTTGTATATAATCTGTCTGATGTTAAACAGCCAAATCCCTTGGTCGCCCTGTACAACACCGCTAGGGAAGAGATGGGGTGGACCAAATTCAACTCTGTCGAGAACCACGCGGCTTACCTAGGTACTTGCCTCAAGAATTTTGTGCTAGGTAGGTACAGGTGATAACAAGGCCTAAAAAAAGGTAGGTAGATATAGTAAACGTTTAGATAAAATTAGGCTCTATTGACCTCTTTCATAGCCACAAACCGATAACTGAATGTGAAATTCGTCAATAGACGGGTACACGGATACCTACATGTTATAAATTCACCAAGATTACTTTCTCATACCTATCACTTTTAATAGATACCTACCTATAAAATTTAGCGCACGTAGGTCTAATGATATACCTAAATATATTTTCCCTTCAGGTTTACAGGAATAATATTTCTTTCTTTGACCCTTTAACGAGGATGGCCCGCCAATAGGTATAACGAGCTGGCAAAAAAGAATAAACTCCTAGACATAGGTATTTAGGTACCTACAACTTTTTAGATTCCTCATTCAACTATAGATACACGTGTAAACACAACGTAGACCGAGATAAATACGAAATTATCTTACACTCCATAGGTACCTAGGTACCTACATTTGCACAACGCGCGAATGGCGTGTAAAGTTACTCGCAAGTACGATTTTGCATGGAGTGTTTTCGGGTGGGTTGAAAAATTGAATTTTCAAAATCAAATATCTTTAAAACTATTTATCGTAAGAATTTTTCACTTTAACAGTTCATCATATTATTAGGTATAAAGTTATCATTTTTCGATAATAAAGTAAAAGATCGATAAGAAAATAAAGAAAAAAGGTGAGGTCAAGTTGGCGTGTCCTATATAAAAAAAAAAAAAAAAAAAAAAAAAAAAAAAAAAAAAAAAATAGTCAAATAGCCTATTGGGTAGGTTAGGTATGTACCTACCTACTATAATTACTTTAGATAATTTTAACTACACCTATTTTTTATTCCATCGAGAACCTGCAGAACTATTTAAGCATCAATACCTATTGCCACGCTTTTAGATATCGCTATATATATTGTATATTCACTTCCAAATAACAAAAGTTGTAGGGAATCAAATATTTAATAGGGCGCCATCTATCGGTCACCGTTGAAATTGAAGTACTTTTCATTAGGGAAGTACTGCTAGCGACATCTCTTTGTTTGTAGTCAAACTTTGTTGCGGCCTAGTGGTTTGAGATTCAACTTCTGATAATTTTTTGGCAAAGGAAAGCTTTCGAACCAGTTGGTAAGTAAAAAGTTATGTAGATGGCACTAATTTAAATTATAAGTTCCTTAATATTATTTGCCTTAATCTAATTTCAATAGAGTGCTTGATAAAATAATAACATTTAATTGGTAAAGCTACAAACATTTGACATATATTGGTTCCCGCTTTTTTATATTGGAGGTAGAGAGAATATTAGTAGGTAATTGCGGTTTTCTTATAATTCTAAAAAAAAGATAGGTAGGTAGGTACCTAAAATCTTGCTACGATCAAATAATAATAAGTAACAAGTCAATTGTGTTAGCAATTTTATAACAATATAAGTGTTAATATTTTATGTAGATAGGTACGTACGTATACCTAATGTTATTATTAGCTAATACTGGTATAGGTACCTAATTAATTTTTCAATAAAATTTTTTTTGCAATAACAAGAAAATCACAATTAGTGGCAATAATTAGCTTTAAATACATTTTAGGCAGATAAGTAACATCAATAGGTACACTTCAATAAAATATTAGGATTATGTCTCCTTTCGTTACCTACTGTCACGGCTGCGGGCTGCGGGTCCACTACTGAGCAAGAAATAAAGGGCAGAGACAAAATATTCAATATGGAAGATCCACTGCCAAACGTAATTGGTTGATTTCGGCGCCATTTGCAAAGGGCCGTCCGACTCAAGGCCCCGCCCCCTACGACCGTCCGAAACGCGCCGCCTCTACACACTACCATCTTTGCTTTGCTACTGTCACATTATTCACTAGGGGTGGAGCTTATACAGTTAATCCGACAAAATTTCGTACAACGTAACTTATGAAGCTTGTAGTGAATTTGTTTAGCTCTCGAACTTGTTAGGGTAAATTATTGGTGACTTCCCGCCGTTTTTTGTCTTGTCCACAAATATTATTTTTTGTGGGAGTCGATTTTGTGGGAATGTGCCAAAGATATGCTAGAAACGAAAATTATTTAAATCTAAAATCTTTTATGAGAAGGATTAAGTAGTTTTGAATTACGAATTTTATTAAATAATTAATGTGCATTGTCTTATAATATTTATTCATAGGTTAGGTTAGGTTAGCTAGATACATATCTAAATACATTAATGTGTAGGATCTACTTAAATTTATGTAGGTAGGTGTTAATAAATATGAATGAACCGTTTTTTAATGTTTATAATTTATTATGAAGTTTGTAAGTAGGTAGGTAGGTACCTAGTTATCTAGGTATTCATAAACTTTCTTTTCAACAGTCTTTAATTTGGGTCATCTCAATTATTTTTTAATCTAGGGCAAGCCAATTTGTCTTCGCCTCGCCTGATTTACCATCTGGTGAGGTGAAGTCAATTTTGCTATAGGCCAAATCTAAGGAAAGAGGGTCACCATTACAGACACTAAGTAATGTTACAATCGTGGCACTCAGCTTGGCGGCCTCATCAGATTTTTTTCACGACCCGCTTAAAGAGACCCAGGACTGTAGGAAGAAGTAAACACGTGAGCTGGTACCTAATGAATTTCAGGTCTTGGTAGTGCGGCAAAGAATTAAGTCTCTGAACCGCTTTATACGTAATACCTAAATCATAATTAGATAGGCAGGTACCTAGGTAATATACCTAAACCAAATCTATTAGATAGGTACCTAAGTACCTACCTACCTATCTACAGAACAATAGGTAAGTAGTTTTAACTAGATTCATGTTAGATGCATACAGGTAAAAAGGTAATTATTTACCTATAACCTACCCAGGTACAAAATGGTAGGTACCCAGATAAAAGTAGCTAGAAACGCTGAATTCAAAACTCAGTTTTTTATTGACTGTAATTTTAGGTAAGTAGGTATATCTAAACTGTTTACATTAGGCACCACCAAAAGTTTTCAGGGTCAAAGACACCTGCAAGCCACCTGCATACAAGTAGATAAGTACCTACACCTGCACTTATTTATTGACGAAGGCTAGCCTAGTCTGGACTAGCTAGTCGGTAGTCAGGAGAAATGTCGACTATTCCTAAGTTTCCTAATGGTAGTAGGTATATACCTAACTCTACTAGTATTATAGGTAGGTACATGAAAACTACAAGGTTCTAGTGTACAGAATATCGATCTGTGACAGTTCACGATCAGTAAGCATTCGATTCAAGGCTAGGCAAAACTGATGACGTCACAGAATTATGTATGGTTATGGGAATTATCTCGATCATATTATTATAATTATGTAGTAAACTCTTACGCTTTAGAGCTGATTTCTCCAATGATTGGTCAGTTTTAGAATTGGTGACCATTCTTAATATTGTGAGGTAACTAGGTACGTCTCTCGGAGGGCATGTTCAACATTTCTGATTGCCATACAAATGTCTCTGGCATTCGCTACGGATATTTAGAGCCATGAAAAGTTCGACAACCTGGTTTAGCTACTGAACTTTCGAAATCATCACTAGTGTTTGTGTGGTGACGGAGAAAGAATACAAGTATCACCACCCCACCTCATCCGAAAGGTGTCGTAAGAGGCGGCTGACGGACAAAATTCGCAGACGATATCACTGCGAGGGAAGGAAAGCTCGAAATAAAACCCTGTACAAACCCGTCTGGCCAGCGTGGAAACAGTAGGCCAAATATTCTCAACATTGGGAGATGCCTATGTCCAGCAGTGGACTGCGATGGGTTAGTTGATTGTAGAGGTCAGACGGTAGCTGCCTCACGGAAATAATCAAAGTTCGACCATTTCGTAGTAAGTCTTTCCCAAAGATCCGACACTATTGGGTAAGATCTCCAAGAATGACGAACTGATGAACCCTTTAGTCATCTTTATAAGACTCGTGGGAAGGGATGTTTAACCCTTGCATAATCTGCCGTGAAGTGGGAAGTACGTAATCCTCCATGTTCTTTTAGTCGCCTTGTATAAGATCCATAAGAAGGGATGACTTAACCCTTGCATAATCCGCCGGGAAATGGGAAGTACGCAATCCTCCATTCTCTATTATTAACCCGTTGTCGCTCCATCTAACTATATTTTAGCCCCTGACATCACAGTTCCAGTGAGTTGGCTGTGACTGACACGGAGAACATGCCAACTGACTAATATCCCAAGTAACTAAACACCGCCGGTGAAAGAATTCTATTGTTATGCCAAAATTAAAACAAATTATCGTTTACGACGAAAAGTTTCTATATATTGATTTGGAAAATGATATCATGATTTATTTTACCAATAATAATTACTGCATTTTTTTTATACAACTTAGGTGGCAGACAAAGGCCCATCTGATGGGAAGTGGTTACCGTGCCCTATGGATGTGTGCGACACTAGGGGCGTTACGCAGGCGCTGTCGACCTTGTAGATACCTTCTAATACCTCTTGAAGAACCCCATGGAGAATGGCAGGGAGTTCATTCCATTGCTTAAGTGTGCGTGGGATGAAGTTTCTTTCATACCGCACAGTGCGCACCATCTCAGGCCCTTGTACTTCATCAAAAACGAAAATAAGGCTAGCCATAAGGTTAGAGATACCTGCGGGTCTAAAAAGGTCGCACACACCTAGTAACTTAATGAATTTCTAGTACTTAGATCTAATAGATTCCTATAAAATTCTTTAAATGGCCACGCATATGAGCCGAATTATCCTAATACGATTTCAATAAAGTGACCTTATTAGACCTGTTATTTTATGTATGAAAATTATCTTGAATATATCATTAGGTATATTTATAATAAAATAGTCCCTACCCTCCTACTCCTAAATTAATACATAGGTACATATAATCACGCCTTCATCCCTGGAGGGTTAGACAGGTGAATTAACACCCACACTTCACCAATAATTGTATTCGGTCCCACGTAACAGGGGTGAGCCTATTGTCGTATTCCGGGCACTATTGTTGACTCGAGCCATGCATCTGAAGCTGAGTCCGGGCTTTGATA
The DNA here is from genome assembly GCA_963662185.1 of Eilema griseolum. Lineage (NCBI taxonomy): Eukaryota > Metazoa > Arthropoda > Insecta > Lepidoptera > Erebidae > Eilema > Eilema griseolum. The sequence goes on along the minus strand of OY759242.1, from coordinate 15,411,295 downwards.
TATCTGTCTGATGTTAAATAGCCCTATCCCTTAGTCGCCTTGTACGACACCACATGGGAAGAGATGGGTGTGGCCCTAATTCTACTCTGCCGGAAACCACGCGGCATATTAAATTATCCTATATTAAAAAATTCTAAATTAAATAATTGGATACAGCAATGTATAAAAGTGGATAAGTATTTATCTACAATTTATTGTGAAAACAATCTATCTTTCAACACTAAACTGTTTATTAGATAGTCTTATCTGAATCTGAGAGAGAACGCAAGCCAAGCAGGCATCATACAACACAGCCTTCTACACTGACACCCACACAGATGCTAATTCAGACGCAACGATTTTAAGTGCGGTATGATTACATAACATAAATTAGCCGATACAAGTAGCTACACACCCCACTGCCTACTCCGATACCTAGACAGCCTCCCGAGGTAGTTAATTTCTCGGTTAGTTAAGTTTATTACCAACACTGATTGCAAGTTGATTAGAATCCACCGTTTCACCACTTTAAACGGCAATTCTTTTCTTCAAATAACATCGTGCCACCACAAATTTACACTCACTACCCGATTGTAATTACCTGGTGGAAGTTTATTACCTCTCTTGATTAAATAAAACATACCATTAAATAGTTTTTTTAAATCGAATGAAACGAGTGAGCGATGTATAGATATTTTATTGTTTGTATATCTACCGATATTGTGATAAGCAGCATTGAAATTACTACGCGCAGCCTACAGTTATTAAACACTAAAATCTTTAACCTATATAGGTATATATTCTCAAGCTTTATTCTCTCTGTGTTAGACAGGCTCTACAACCAACGACATTGTCATAAACTGGGCGCCATTACGGTTCTATCAATCAATTAGTAAGCAGTCCAATGCTTGAGATAGGTCTCTCGAAATATGCGCTATTTCGTCTGACCCTCCGCCTTCCGCATCTGGTCTACTCCAACTACCTTTTTGAGGTCGTCAGTCCATCTGGCCATTGGGAGTCGTACCTTCTGTTTAACTTCTCGCGGTCTCAACTCTAGGACTCGTTTGCCAACGGCCACTGTCACTTCTTCTGTTTGATTATTACGGCCATTATGATTACTTCCACATTGTGGATCCCGTGCTCCGATCTCCTAGTCTACCTTCTTCATGATTTGTTTTACCATCTTACATAATAACGACTGCAGTCTGACTCTCTAATCCCGAGAGGATAGCCTCCGTCACAGCCTGGTCCGTCATTTAGCAAGTGAGTTGATTTGGATTCCGAAGCTTTTGATTGATCGTCAATAACAACTGCTCTAACGCACCAGAGTTTATTTCATATAACTGCAGTACCTAGTTTATAAGTAGGTAATAAATTATCAAAACAAACAGAGGTATTGAATACTTATCCCTAAGTAACTAGAAAATGTTACTCACCTGATTATGAAAAAAATGAAATGACAGGGTATTTAAATGGATAGCGACACCGTTCATACAGACCCACCGGTTTTAAGACTTCGGAGTGTTGTTAACCGGCGGCTTTTTTCAACTACCTACACCAATATATTCTGTGTATGATTTTCGCGAACAATTCCGAATTACGTGAACACTTCCAATTTACTTCATACAAGGGTACCTACTTCACTTAATATTTGTTCAGTACCTACTCATTTGCTCTACCTTTACGTGCCTATGCCAGATTAAACAATAGACACCTACTTGTTTTCAATCTGAATCCCTACCTACCTAATAGATATTGTCTTAACCCTTATTAGTAGATAATAGATCTTAAGATAATAGATAATAGATATTAAGTACTTATTATTATTAGTAGGCAGAATTAGTAAAACACTCCCGATCACTTTAACTATCTTTAGTTGAGAGTTTTAGTTCTGTTGCTCTTCAGGAGTTATGATCACAAAAATAAAATCGGTTAAAATTTGAACATTTTTATTTATCTAGAAAAGCTAAGACCTCACTATAGCCTGCCTAGACGTGACTTAGAATCTCCGTATTCAAGTAGCTTTCACTCAAACATCGACTAGCTGCACCTATATATCTATATCCGCCTGAGAGTTGTTTAAACTTATCTAGACCAAACATAAATTACTCTGAAGCATAATGAAAGTGTTGTACTTTGATTTGCAATCAAGACGTTCCTGACTTGGACAGCACTTACCTAACTTACTTCTAAATTAAATCAATTCAAAAAGTTTTATGTTTATTTATTTTTATTTATTCTTTATTGCACATTTACAAGGCATATTATACAAAGAAGTGAAATGTTATGTAGGTACAAAGGCGAGCTGTTCATAGGTGATATGGTACTTAATACTTACGAATATCAAGACTGACCGCTTCCACATTTAAGTACCTACCTACTGCCAGATAACCACTCCCGACGGCCGACGGCGGATGCTTTTCGTACAGAAATTCCCACGTATAAAATCGATAAAAGAAAATAAAAGTTACCTACCTATTGTCAGATTAAGTCAATAGCTAAACCTACGAGAAAGGAACCTAATAATAAAAATGTACGGTCGCTCTTTTCGAATAGCCAGTAATTACTTTAGTTTTGTCTGGTTGTTAAGTTTATTTCTCTTAAGGCCACCTTGGCCCTGATGTCGAAAGCGACCTGATTCTCAAATGAAATGACACTTACCTAATCCTACTACACTGTATGTAATACCTATGTAATAGTGACCCACTTTTCTGAGACTTTGCCTACGCTTACCATTAGGCGAGGCGAAGTCTAATTTTTTTTATACAACTTAGGTGGCAGACAAGCACACGGCCCACCTGATGGAAAGTGGTTACCGTGACCTATGAACGTATGTAACACCAGTGGAGTCACATCCGTGCTGCCAACCCTGTAAGAACAGAGATTTTCTGTGCCTTCAGTGCAGAACACAAAATCAGGACAAGCCTTTGGTCTTCCCACTGACAGCACAAAAACTCTCCAGTGAGCTCTGGCTACCGTACTCACCGCCGGGAACACAACACGGGGTTATTATAGCCGTGGTATTCTGCATTATAAATATCTAATTGACGTGTCTTATAAAAAATGTTACCTAATCACACTAAAACGACTGAATCCGTTCAGCTTGAATTAGAGAACATAGATAGAATATATTTACCTAAAACCTGGAATAACTTAAACCTAGGCTCCTTTTAATCCTAGGAAAACATTGCCATAGGTTACGGGAATGGGATCAAAATTCCATGCGGGTTGAACCGCCGGTAACGGCTAGAAAGTTTATATGGCCTATACCTACCTATCTACCTAATAGTCACTGGTTATCCATAAAACATACTTACCTTAATTAGATTTCAAAATAATAATAACACTCACTCATTCATATAGGATGATAGGATCAATAAACCAACCTATACTTTTATGGGATAGAAGAAATTAAATACCAACATGATTATTAAAACTACCAGTTTACAAAGCACATTCAAACGTTATACTGTAACAATAACAATCGTAAACTTTGTCCGTACGTCGCCTATTGACCTCCAACTAAAAAATGACTCCTCGCACATCAAAATAACTAAGGCAGCAATGTTGAGCAACAGATTTCTCGTTCTAATCTACTACTTGGGTGTCTCGTTTTATGTCGAACAGCATAAAGTGTAATAAACTAAACGTCTCTAAGATTTTTTCAATTATTACGAACAAGTTTCGCTCTTACGCTTATAAAAATAGAGTTGAAGAAAGGGTTCGTGAGTGCATTGAATGTGTCTTGAGTGGTGGAAGCACGTGGGTGAATCGACGTAAGGCTATTATGAGTTTACGGCTGGTGTCATTCATTTAGCGAATCATTCGTGATGGATGATACGAGTCATTTACATCACAGTGCCCAAATAGACCGTTTAGGTAATATTTTATTCCTCTACGCATGGCTGTTTGTAATCAATTCGATAAACTGGTTTGTATGGCTTTATTTTATTGAAAATTATTGTTGTTTGATTTATCTATTAAATTCATGTTCATAACTAGGTACTTGAGACTGCGACTTCAGTCTGCAAATACTTGTTTTAGTATAGTTTTTTTTTCTATTTATGACTAATACCTGTAAATATAGAAATACATACCTATACCTACCTATCAATGTAAGCGAATGGAATGTTTTATATTATATTAGGTATATACTGTCGACAAAGGATATAAGTACCTAAGTAAACCTACACCTTATTTTTTTTGTATATACATACCTACATAATATACTTAGAACACCTAGACCAATGCAAATATACTTTTTATTTACGTGCGCACTATTTATGTACCCCACGGATACCTCCCCACCGGAGCCGGTGGGAGAGGTTATGTCGGACTCGAACCGACTAAAACGCATGCCGCCTGTGGGTCGCTTTGGTTGCCGAAGGTGAGGTTCACAGGCATATCCCTCGCACCCCGGCCGACCCAGGGCCATCTCTCACGATCTGGCCCTCTTCTCGGGTGTGTGGGGACTACAGAGTCCCCAACTCGTTCCCGGTAAACGGGGAGGCGCGCCAGGCGCGCCGCCGCCGCGGCCTGCTTCTGCTAGGGTGACCGGCGGCTCCACCTGTCGCCCCCAGGCCGGCGCTCATGGGGGGCGGAGGTCGTTCATCGACCTCTGACGCCCGAGTTGCCTTCGTACGCGGGCAGCTTGGCTTGCGATCCGTCGTCGCTCCCGCTGCCGCTCCCGCCCCGCCTCCTCCTTCACGAGCATTACTTGCTCGCAGAAGGAGGCGCCGGCCGCCCACGAGGAAGGTGGAGAGCGTGAGAACCCTCACTCCCAGGGCCGTCACAAGCTCCCGCCTCGGCGTCTCCCACGTCGAACACTCGGTGAGCGTGTGCGGCCCCGAGTTTGCTCTTTCTCCATCCGACGCAGATACTTTCCGAAGCACCCGTGCTCGGTGATCATCTGCGTCAAACGGTACGAGAGGCTGCCGTGTGGCCTCTCTGGCCACTCCCCCATAATGCAAATATACTTACATGTTCACTGCATACAAATATTTACACTGAGCGGGAATTGAACCCGCGCCTCCTGCGTAGCAGTCGAACGTACTACCGCTACACCACGGAGGCCGTCAATTAGCTATCTATTAGGTAACAATACAGATTCAGGCGAATACCTTTGTTGAAGAATAGTTAAATATATATCTATCGAAGTTCAACCACTATGCAGTTAGACTGTAAAAGCGGACCCCGGACTCCGAAGGAAGGGTCTCGGATGTGACCGAGAGAAACGCAAAGATGATAATAAAATTATAAATATCTACCAATCAACTAAAAATAATGAAGTAAGTTTGAAGTTCCTACAACATGAAAAGGCAATTATTATTAAACTTCCTTGACTTGATAACTGTTAGATAAAAATTTTGACATAATTTAGAAGGAATACTATGATATTATGTGATAGTGCTTTGGTAATAAGAGGTTTAGCAGTGCTAAACCTGCTGCTAAATTAGCACCATTACACATGTAAATATTTACAATTTAGTACCTACCTATAGTACCTTTTGATATGACGTGATTTGTCGGGAAAAAAGCTAAGGCTCGTTTTACATACCTAACGATATTTACTCAGTCCAAAATCTCTAGGTATCTGTGGACAAATTCTATTCAAAATGACAGTTCTAATGTCATTGTGAAAGTCGATTAACAAATTAGCGTTGTTCTGGAATACGGACCTGTGAGTCCGGCTTAGATAGGCTTCAAAATCTAAAGCAAGCTGCTCACAGTCGGATTTTCAGCCTGCTTCCCGACATGCCACATAAAAAATTTGGGTCACAGTTCTTACTGTCTAAGCTACAGATAGATAAATATCTATCTGTAGCTTAGACAATATAATGTAATGTAGCTAAATAGCTACAGAATATTTCTGTCTGTACCTAATCGTATCTTGATATAGACCTTACCTCTATTTAAGTAAGTTATCAAGTTGTCACGTAGGCTATCATGATTGTCATGTAATCACAGATTAAACAATAACATTCTATATCTGGTAATGTAGCAACAAGCTACGAGGAAAGTGAATCTACGTATAATCAAATTTAGTAATTAGGAAGGAACCTGCCTAAATCGCTACATTGTCTGATGAAAAGCGATTACCGTGGCCTAGGGACGTGTGCAACACCAAGGGCCGTCATACTCATGCTATCGACCGCATACCTAATACCTTTCTTGAAGAACCCCGTATTTTAGTTGCTTGGAAAGATCATAGCTGAGATATTATTCCACAGCCTGAACGTCCACGGTAGGAAGCCCCTTTCTCACCTCACTGAGTACGTGGTTACAAATCATGAGAATGAATTTTCTGCCCTATTTCTTAATACCTACAAACTCAGTACCTACCTAAATCATTATCAGATCATCACTACACCAATCCTGGTTGCCTCCATGGACACTTACGCGGGTAATAATATTCTATCGTACACATATGTATATATATAAATTGATTATATATTTAAAGTAATAATAAATTATATTAACTTAATTAATTTCTAATAGCCAGTTAGGTAATACAGTTACTTATTCATCATCTTAATTACTGAAGTTAAGTTAACTTAGGTACTTCAAAATTCACACTCAGTTAAAAAATACAGTTAGGTAGGTACTTAACACCTGTAGGTACCTACAGATTTTTAATTAAAGAATGTGTTTAATTTGGGTAAACTTGTGTAAACTTATGAATTTAAAAATAACAGAGGTAGGACATGACGGTATGCCGACCCAACTGAGCAGTCCAACTGGGGAAGTACCGCCGCCCATCATCATACTGCGATTAGAATAACCTGAGCGAGTGAGAAGACCAAAGGCTTGTCCTGCTTTGTCTTCTACACTGACAGCACAGAAACTCTCAAATCTTATAAGGTCAGCAGCACAAATATAACCCCCCTGGTGTGTGCTTGTCTGCCATACTACTTATGACTAACTAATTGATGCCTGCGGTTCTGCCCGCCTGTAATTATGATAACGTTCCCGCATCCTGCAATGAGAATATATTTCTAGGATAAAAAGTACCCTCTATATTATTCCACGCTGGGTGAAATTCAGACAGATACATTTAGCCGTATAAGCCTAATATTCAAATATCTTCACAACCTTTGACATGATATACCTAGGTATAATATTAGATTGGATAGTATACCTACACTATAGGTACTTTTTTTTTTTTTACGTGCGCAAAATCCCCACGGATACCTCCCCACCGGAGCCGGTGGGAGAGGTTATGTCGGACTCGAACCGACTAAAACGCACGCCACCTGCGGGCCGCTCCGGCTGCCGAAGGTGAGGTTGACAGGCATATCCCTCGCACCCCGGCCGACCCAGGGCCATCTCTGACGATCTGGCCCTCTTCTCGGGTATGTGGGGACTACAGAGTCCCCAACTCGTTCCCGGTAAACGGGGTGGCGCGCCAGTCGCGGCGCCGCCGAGGCCTGCTTCTGCTAGGGTGTACCTGTCACCCCCAGGCCGGCGCTCATGGGGGGCGGAGGTCGTTCATCGACCTCCGACGCCCGAGTTGCCTTCGTACGCGGGCAGCTTGGCTTGCGATCCGTCGTCGCTACCGCTGCCGCTCCCGCCCCGCCTCCTCTTTCACGAGCATTACTTGCTCGCAGAAGGAGGCGCCGGCCGCCCACGCATCCGCGCAGCGGACCATCGCCGCGAGCAAGGTGGAGAGCGTGAGAACCCTCACTCCCAGGGCCGCCACAAGCTCCCGCCTCGGCGTCTCCCACGCCGGACACTCGGTGAGCGTGTGCGGACCTGAGTCCTCGCTCGCGTCGCAGTGATGGCACTCGGACGTTGGCTCTTTCTCCATCCGACGCAGATACTTGCCGAAGCATCCGTGCTCGGTGATCATCTGCGTCAGACGGTACGAGAGGCTGCCGTGTGGCCTCTCTAGCCACTCCCCCATGATGGGTCTTAAAGCCGCTACAACGGCGCGCCCTACACTACAGGTACTTACTTAGTAGCTACTCTTGTACCTACTATATCTAGCAGGTAGGTGCTAGATATTTTCAAATAGTTTAACGATGGTACATAAGCAATTCAAGGCACTATCATCATCACAATAATCATTTTCTGTGGCGTGGCGGTAGTAGGTAAACGCGGATACGCAGGAGACGTGGGTTCGATCCCCGCTCAGTACAAATATTTGTATGCAAGAATATGGGTATTTGCATTGGTGCGGTCGTGCCTGTTGGTGAAATTGATTTAGGCCCGAAGGTAGGTAGGTATTAGCAAAACACCATATACCTACACTGTTTATAATCAAATTATAATATGTTTGTTAAGTACCTAGGTACACCTGATAAATCTTGTGACAAACAAAAATAGAATTAAATGAATTTGGCAACTTATGAGTCCTAGCTAATTATTTTTATTTATTTATTTATTTAAACTTTTTGCACAAATACATAAAGATTGTACAAAGGCGGACTTAATGCCACAGGCATTTTCTACCAGTCAACCTTAGGGTGATGCAGAGATACCTATTTATATCAAAGGTAGGCACGAAGTGTCGTGGTGAGAGGTTTTCTCAGTTTTGTATACCTACAAATAATAATTTAGGTAGGTATAACTAGTATCTGTCTAGGACTCTATATTATTAATTATTAGATATAGTGATCCTACCAGTACCTTTTAATAGTAAATATGTACCTAAATGTCAATGGTCTTATTCAGTTCAAGACATAAATTTAGGCATATGCATTAAATCCTCGGTACACTCTTTTTTTTTTACGTGCGCAAAAAACCCCACGGATACCCCCTCACCGGAGCCGGTGGAAGAGGTTATGTCGGACTCGAACCGACCAAAACGCACGCCGCCTGTGGGTCGTTTTGGTTGCCGAAGGTGAGGTTCTGTCAGGGTGACAGGCGTGCTCCACCAGTCTCCCCCAGGCCTGCGCTCATGGGGGGCGGAGGTCGTTCATCGACCTCTGACGCCCGAGTTGCCTTCGTATCCTATACCTACCTACCTATACTTGTTGTGATTATAAAATATAATCATTTATGAAATCCAATGTTTTTGATATTTTGATTGAATAGGTATAAACGAATTGAATATATTTGAAGATAAAGTCAATAAGATATATCCAGCAATTATTTGTCAGTAAATAAAATGCTAAGAAACGGTAAATAGTCTTGAAATACTGTGTAAACAAGGACCGTAAGGCCAATGGCTCCTCTTCTATCTCGTGAAACCAATAAATCTGTGAAATATGAATGTAGATATCAATGCCTATTATACCATAGACCAATCTACTCTGCCTACCCCTTCCGGGATTTACAAGCGTGAACGTAAGTAGGTATATATGTATATTTCCTTAAGTGCATGAGTCTAAAAAAGTCTAAACAAGTTTAGATAATGTTAATGAATCCATCACAAGGCATATCTGTGAATATAATCTTAAACTCTGATGTAAACTAAGGTGCAGGTCAAACCGGTTACTTAATATATTCATTATTTACACAAACACAACTAACGTATCTTATATTAAAACACGGACGGCGGCAAATCAATAGATGCTAATGTATTACTCGACTATTCAAACGATAACTACCTACCAATAGATAGAGATGCAAGCAGTACAGTCAACAACTAACTAGTCTAACAAAGGTTAAACAAATAAAAACAAAACAATGTTTACATATAACTAAAAATTCTTAACGGTCCGAACATTCAACGAAAAGTGTCGAATTATGACAGACCAACAAGAATCCGACACCCAAAGGGTTCCCGACGGTTTGTTTTGTCGCACGGCGTCCGTGTTTGTGCGACAAACACCGCGGCAACGACTGACCAATTATCACTTACCTGTGACACGATTACAGCACTGCACAGATTTATAGTCAATAAACTCGTATCATCACTTTTACTGATGTTGTAAATTAATTATGTGCACTATTTATGGTGTTACGTACGCGCGTACGCGGTTCTAGACGCGGCCTGTCGCGTCGACGGCGAGAGACGTAGTGTGAGCGGCCTGGGCGGGCGGGGCTTGCCGCCATTCCGCTCCGAGCGGTTGGGAAGCGCGCGCCGATACATCCCTTGTCTTGCCTTCTTGGCTACAAGTATACATTAGGTATTCGGGGCCCGGGAAATTTATCGACCCTTATACCTATCTCAAGTTTTGCCATATAATACCTACCATCTTTGTTTAGGTAGCAGTTACGGTGGTTCCATGTTACCTGAACAGCTTCACTTTTTAAAATTATTATATTACCTTATAAATTTATGTTTGTATGTAAATACTTCTTGGTATACCTACCTATATACAAAAGTTAAACTGAGGTGTATCTATAAATTTTATACTGATATTTCACTCGACTACTAGCTTTGTGTGATCTAAAATGTTTTTTATTTACTATTTTTTTGCCTTTGACTATTAACTGAAAAGTTCATGAACTCTATTTTAATACGCAGAGCCTCATCCATTAGTCAGCTAGTGTGTATAGCACTATTGGGAAGATATTAAATAGTTCTTGTATTTTACATCACCAACCACTGACGATTGACTTATTTCGAATATGTCATTATTTCGTTCAAACTTTGCCTTTAGCTTACCATCAGGCGAGGTGAGGTCAAGTTGGCGTGTCCTATATATAAAAAAAAAAAAAAAAAAAAAAAAAAAAAAAAAGTTTAAAATTTGAAGTTTTTTTTTTACGTGCGCAAAATCCCCACGGATACCTCCCCACCGGAGTCGGTGAACGAGGTTACGTCGGACTCGAACCGACTAAAACGCACGCCGCCTGTGGGTCGTTTTGGTTGCCGAAGGTGAGGTTGACAGGCATACCTATCCCTCGCACCCCGGCCAACCCAAAATTTTGAAGCTTGGGTCCGCTTATTAATTTTGATTAGTTTGAGTGCGACTGCCGTCTAACTTCCCAGCTAATGAGGGCAGTGCAGGGTTGCACTGAATAGTTCTCCGTTAAACAGGTGTCGACTAGCAGGTGAGGTTGATTTTGGCCTGTAAGGTGACGGTAGAGCTCAGCACCCACACCTCAGGAAGAGAATTCTTAGTAACAACATGGAACTTGGAACAAGTACCCAGTTGACATATTTGATGGTCTCACACAATGGGCCCCCCTGTTGTGTGAAAACATCAAATGTGACACCACCATTAAATGTGAACCCATTTGATTTGACAACTTTTTGATGCGTTCCGAATGTCCGACTGCAACGTCGTCGGAGGTCGCGTGATGTATTCCTGTTTATTGCACATATTTGTACGCATAAGTTTATTTGCATTAATTGTCTAATGTCTGTACATATATTTACAACAAATATTTGAGTACGTTAACTAAAAGTGAAAATATAAGCTATGCTTAGGTTTCGGGCTTTTCCTGCTCCATAATCAGTTTGGTTCTTTTTTAATTTTACGGGATCAGGTGTATCGTCTAGTAAATAGAGGATCCTAAAATGTACCGGTACAATATTGATGTATGGTGGTTCTTCACATTTTACACTTTACATTTTTAGTATTCAAAACTTAATCTTATATTTATATAGGTATACCTATAAAAATGTTATGTTGGTTTGTGTACGCTGCAAAAACTCAAAAAGTTCTGCACCGATCGATCTGAATTTTTACCATATATCCGCATCAAGGATAGTTTTTATCTAATTTTTGCATCATTCACATATACGCAACCGCGAAAATACAGTTTGCAAAATTAAACTTGTATGACATGTAGGTTTCTTTGTTTTGTTTCTCATTTCGCAACCATTCAATCACAATGTGCCACAGCGAAGCGTGGCAGGGTACAGCTAGTGTACAATAATTTTATAAAGACAGTAAAGCTGATTTCAAGTGAGGTACTCAAAATCTTTTTCAGATCGTAAAGTACAATTTTGTATACCTACCTATGGTACAAATTAAGGAAACCGGTTTTTTCAGAACTTTAAAAAAGCTTTAATTGTCGTATATTTAATTTCCACAATTTCCAGTTATAAAATATGAACACAAATAGAGTAACCGTTTTATTTCATATAATATAATCCACTTAAGTGATAATATAGTTTTTGTGACAGCTTGTAAAGTCCGTTAACTGCTAGGTACAATACTTATAGGCAACCCCCTGTTACGTGGGACCGAATACAATGATAGGTGAAATGTGGGTGTTAATTCACCTCTGCCTAACCCTTTGGGGATAAAAGCGTGACTTTCTGTATGTATTTATGTGTGCTTACCCTATTTTACCCACTTAAGGATAAATTTTCCAAAATACGTCTTAAAAACGTTAATCAAAAAAATTCCAACAACTTAATAATTTTTAAGGAACAATATACCTATGTATGAAGTTACCTTTTTTCTTAATTACTAAAGTGCATTCTCCCAAATACTAACTTAATTGTCTGATTTAATACAAGCTTCTGCGTTGATCACCATCAATCATTTGCTCGTAACTAAACATAGGTATTTAATTGCATTCAGATTTATTGCAAACTATAAAACTTAATTGGGCAAATAAATATTGTAACGAAATATCTTCAAATTAGGTCCTGGAGAGTGATTCTGTCAAGTCGGGTACTAAATAGAGTTACGGCATATCATTTGCTAAATTTTGCCCCGCGTTGACTGCACCTGTGCAAGTAGGTACCTACTCGGTAACATGACGTATTGTCCGCAGCGGGCCGTTGCCCGTAGCTCCATCTTTGTGGGATTCTGATTCGGTTTTCACAGCTAAGCTGTACAAGCTGTATATTATTTGATCTTTTTGTTTCCCTCCCTATTTTTCTATCCCTGTTCTAAATTTTAGCGATTTGTTTGTGATTCAGTAACAAATATTCAAATCACTGACCACAATCAAACCACGCACGAACACAATGCCGACGTACTAAATCAAAAGCCCCTAATCTACTAAAGACTCTGTATCCAACAAATAAGTAACAAGCCGCTTGTAAATACAATCGGCAAAGAAGATAAGTATACACTAGTACACCTTCTTTCATAAAGTTGTATGAAGAGGTGTATACCTAACCTTTGCTGTCAACTAATATACCTATATCTAACTACCTAGATTTTCAGCAGATACCTACATGGCGTAACGCTTGCTGCTCGCTAAGTGTTTTATAAAACGCAACGTCCAGCACGACGAATAAGGTGAGCTCTGATGTGATATATATATCACTATATTCAGAGTGACAGAGCATATAACATTACTTACTTAGGTACTTCTACTTTCTGAATCATGGCAATAAAATCAGTTACGCTTGCCTTACTAAAATTACCTACTATTAACAGTGCATTTGTGTTGCCGTTATTTAAATAAGTGCGTATCTAAGTGCTTACAAACAATTAACGCACTCATAATTATCCAAATTAGTTTTATATGTTAATAAATAACAAAGTGAGGTCGGTAAGGGTAACTGCTATGCTTGAGGTCCCGTGTTCAATTACAGATAGTATCTATCTGTTATTGAACACGGCAGTAAATGTGCCAACTGAAAAGAAAACCATCAAGTTGAAAATAAACCTACTAAATTGTAGATTTCGCGGTCCTGATAGCCATACAAACATATATGCTAGACGTTGGAACCCTAAAAAGTCCTCCTGACCTAACTACAGACCTTGGATATCGGCAATGGGTTATACAAATCTGCTGGTAATCGTTTCTCGGAAAATATTGATGTTCAACCACGTTGCAGTTAGACTGGAAAAAGTGGAACCCGGACTCCGAAGTGATGACCTCGGATTTGACCAGGACTAATGCCAGAATGATGAACCAAAATTAGCAAAATTATTAATCCTGGCTGCTTTTTGCCTCTGTATTTCTATCTACCTACACAACGGCTATAGATGAATACATTAAAAACTTGAATAAAACTTCGTTATACCCATGTGTGGTAGGACTGGTAGGCTAGAGCTAATGGTACCATCAAACTTTATGATAGGCACGGTCACATAACATCGAGAGTCAGGGTGTACTTCGATATTGACGTAGGTACTGTGATACACATGTAGGTAATGGAAATGGGTAACTGTTACTTAACAAACAACACAACCCTATGTAATAACGCATTTGATTCATTTTTGACATAGGTACTTCTACTGTACTCAACTTGACATTCATGAGTGTTACTTTTGACATTCATAAGTGTTAGGTATTCTTGACAGTCATAAGTGTTACTATTGGTATTTACAAATGGTAGGTACCTACCTTGTGACATACAAATTTCGTTATGTAAAATCACTCTCTTAAGTTGCTGAACACGAACAAAACTAAATAATGAATCCAGTATTTACTTCCTGCTTGTAATTATTTTTGTAATATTAAGAGGACAAATTAAAATTTTTGATTTGTTTATTATTTTACGTACACTTTTCCAGCTAAAGTGGACGGTAACTTGGAATCTATTGAGCTAATACCAATGCAATGTCGACTTTACATTAAATTGACACCATCGAACTAGTCTGTTCGTAGAGTTTGAATGTGGATAAGTAGGTATCTACTGGATTTCTTTAACCGCTACTGGTAAACCTCTTAAAATAGATCTATCTAATTGTAAATAGCTTTTCATATAGGTGCAGCTTAGTAAGCATGAGACAACTAACCAACTAATCAACGTGCTATTATCACTCTTTATGCTATATTAACTTCTCCAAATTCTCCCTCTTATCTATCTCCCTATTTCTAATATCTTGGCTCTAATCACGACAGAAACTTGCGCTCAACAAACAACCTCGTCCTGCGCTGTCCTACTCATCGCACTAATTTCATTAACTCTGCCTTTCCTGTAGGTACAATCTATATTTCTTTGGAACGAGCTACCTCTCGGGATTAGGAAGGCCACAAGCCGTTATACGTTTAAATTGGGAGCTCGGAGGCTCATGATAGATAAATTGGAAGAAACTTCATTGTATCTAAGTATATTTATATATGTATGGTTACACATTATCATGTGTATGTATATTTTTTATAGATGTAGGTGTTGTCATAATTCCTTCACGATACCATTGGTCTACATGAAAATGCATTTCATATCGGCCGACTTAACAACAAAACCTTCTATGCCGGTTGTTTAAAGTACAGCAACAATCGATATTAAAATAAGAACGCAGTTTAATGTTAAATTATGCTCTGACATGTTCTTTCCTCACAGCTCCAACTGTCGACCTACCTATGGTAAGTACCTACAGAATATTTTGCCGACAAAGTCTAATCCGAACCCAGAATGTCGGCTGTTATGAAGGCATTCACTGAATATATTGAATTACATTTGTAGTTAGGGAATTGTGGCTAAGCTAAAACAGTACCTAAGGCTTGGATTCGATAAATTGTTATAAATATACCTACCTACTGATCTTTTGATTTTTACACCTACCTAAGGATAGGCAAATTTCTAATTTTACGAAATTAATTAGTTCCCGGCATAGCCACGTGGTTCCCGGCAGAGTAGAATTTGGACCACCCCATCTCTTTCCATGCGCTGTCTTACAAGGCGACTATAAGGGATAGGGCTGTTTAACATTAGACAGATATATTCAACCCAGACTCAGCCTCAGATGCATGGCTTGAGTCAACAATAGTATCCGGAAGACGACCGGCCCACATAGGCCCACCCCCTATTACATGCGACCGAAATCAATGATTGGTGAAATGTGGTTATTAATTCACCTCTGCCTAACCCTCCGGGGATAAAGGCGTGATTATATGTATGTATGTAATTATAAAAAATGCTTTAAGTAAGATTACCATACCTACAACGACACCTAGGTACGTTTCGCTGACAGTACCTACCTATGTTCTTCATGCGAGTGCCAATCCAGGTTGCATTCGAATTCTAAAAGCAAAATAGTACACACACACATTTTGTGACATTATTTTATGTAAATATGTACTATAACATTAACCATTACCTATCTATACAAAGATTCGAGACATCGAGATAACTTTACACTTCACAACAGGAGACTACCACAATTTCAGTCTAACAATTTGACCTTAATATAGTACTTACTATCTGTAGCGAGGTCAATTAGCCTGTTATAGTCCACTGCTGGACATAGGCCTCTCCCAATGTTGGGAAGCTTTGGCCTATTTCCACGCTGGCTAGATGGGTTGGTACAGGATTTAATATACCTACTGATTCACTTCTCTCGCAGTGATATCATCTGCGTATTTTTCGTCGCGATAGAATCCGTCAAAATTACTTTTATTGCTACGTAACATTCGCGTAAACTTTCAAACGGTTTGTGGAATACTTTCAATTGTTTCGACAATCAGTGAAAATAGAAATAGAATAGAGATCTTCTTTAGGGTTCCACACCCGAAGGACAGCAACCGCTACCTTATGAGGTAGGTACTAACGCTGGATTTCTGCAGTACACATCAGTTTAACTAAACCCAGTTTTCACACGTTACTGGATGAAATTAATTGAGTATCTAAAAAAATTTAAACAAAAACCAGTGAAAAGTAATGGTTGAACGAGGACGGTCCAGGTGAGTTTTATTTTGCGGTTGTTGCTCAATTACTTACTAACACCCTGAAAATAGGAGTATGTATTTACAGGCAGAGTATCAGGTACTAAAATGCATATCAAAAGAGACGATTGGGACTGCTTTAGGATTATTGATTAGCATAATGTTATATATCTTTTTCCACGCTACGGAACCCTTCTTATGTGACTGAAGTCACATAAGTCACATTGAAACTCACACACATCCGGTTTTTTTCTTTTGAGAACATAGTATGTAATTTTATTTAGTGTAATTGAGTTTCAAATTAAATTAAGATTGTTATCACGGCGGCGAATCGTCTTAGATGGTGACGACTCCTTTTAAAACGAACTTTGTTATAATGACTTAATGATGAAGCCACCGTTCGTTTAATTATTTTATAGAAGTGTTGCAAGGTAACAAAAATGCTTTAGTGGTTCATAATACGGTGCTACTATAAGCTTCGTAGTAAGAGGGCAATACTGTTTGTTTTATTAACTGCCGCTAATAAAGGCGCGGGCACACGAACCCACATATTTTAGCCCTTTAATGAAACTCATAGTGTTGGTTTTATTATTTTAATTGGCTATAAGAATGTATAACGTAGGTATTATGATTCGTTATGGGAAGTGTTGCGGTTAAGCTTTTCTACAGACTGTTAACATATTTTTTAAAGGGTGTACTGTGTAAGTACTTTGAATGACTTTTTTAAATATTAAAAGTAGTAGTAATATTTATAATCTTTCGCTAGGTGGTAGAGCGTTTGACTACTTCTTCAGGGTTCGTCAGTTTGATTTCCTCCAAGTGGAGTATTATATTAGGTATATTGTTATTGGGCATTAAAACGTCGATCTACTTGTATCCAAAGATATATTATCAACTATAATATATGTATTAATCATACGTCATTGAAGTAGGCCACGACGGTATTCCTGTCCCAATTGAGCAGTTCACCTGGGGAAGTATCTCCACCCTACAGGATACCACGGCTATAATAACCTCGTGTTGTGTTCCCTTCGGTGAGTAGAGTAGCCAGCGCTCTTTGGAGAGTATTTAGGCTGTCAGTGGGAAAAATAAAAGCTTATCCTGCTTTGTCTTCTACACTGACGGCACAGAAACTCAATACTTACAGCGCGAGTGTGATTCCTCTGGTGTTGCACACGTCCACAAGGCACGGTAACCACTTTCCATCAGGTGAACCGTGTGCTTGTCTTTTTTTTTTATACCACTTAGTTGACAGACAAACACACGGCCCACCTGATGGAAAGTAGTTACCGTGGCCTATGGACGTCTGTAACACTAGAGGAGTCACAGTCGCGCTGCCAACCCTGTAGGTAAGTACAGAGTTTCTGTGCCGTCAGTAGGAGACAAATCAGGACAAGCCTTTAGTCTTCCCACTGACAGCACAAATTCTCCAGTGAGCCCAGGCTACCCTACTCACCGCTGGGAACACAACACGAAGTTATTATAACCGCTATATTCTGAAGGGCGGAGGTACTTCCCCAGTCGGACTGCTCAATCGGGCGGAAATACCGCCGTGTCCTACCTCCTACACCATTTTGTCACCATTTACCTGTCTGCCACCATTTTGTTTATAGGTACCACAAGTGGTATAAAAATGTTTTTAATTACACTTATTTAACTTTTAATATGAAATTCCTTTCAGTTAGGTATTGATGTCAATATTGAAAATAGAAAAGAACATGCGTTTTCAATATATACTAGTATAAAAGAAAAAAAATACAGAGTATGGTTGCGATGCAGTTGAGGTCATTAAACTAGTAATACATTTATGGATGTCTGGGACTCCACCAAGAACTACCAGCAATCCTCACCTACTCACCAGTACCTACCTACACCTGCTGTTTGACAAACGAATCTAGTGCGACTTTCCTCTTGGAGTTGAGAAGTCAGAGGACAGTCGTTTTCATAAAAGTCGTACTTTAAAACCAAACCAAAATAAAAATGAGTAAGAGGATCCTGAACTCCAAGATGTAAGCTTCAGATATAACCAGGACAAGCGCCAAGGCTTCATCACTCAATTGAATTCGCAAATACCTACCGATGCCATACTTAATGTATCCCTATCCGACACCACAGTTGATGCTAGTAACTCAACATGTAACTGCACGACTGATAAAAATGACAAAATAATGTCTATTAATTATCAGGTGGTATTTATTTATCATATATCAATGCATTGGCTTGACTCTAAAATGCAGTCGGACGCAGTGCTCAATTCTCGAACCACGAGTGAAAGGTATAAGTATATATTTGTACTTGCAGCAACACTTTTTATCACTTAGGTAACAGACAAGGACACGGCCCACATGATGGAAAGTGGTTACCGTGGCCTAAGGGCGCGTGCATTAGCAGGGGACTCACACTAGTGCTGCTGACCCTGTAAGAACAGAGATTTTCTGTGCCGTCAGTGTAGAAGACGAAGCACGATTAGTCTTTAGTCTTCCCACTGACAGCACAAACGAAAATACCGTCGTGTCCTACCTCCGTTAAACACTGCTGTTGCACTACTGTATTCTAGTGATTGTTTATTGCAAGTGATGTATCTATTACGTAGCACCTATTATCCAATATGTGTATTAATCAAGTGTGTATCAGCGCTAAGATAATGGCGATGAAAAACAGGAAGATAATGAGTGGTACAAAATTTACCACTAGCTAATCATTCCCAGGTCAAACTGTCCTGTTCACATAATAAGATTCAACGGCGCTTACCATTATGGTTTTATTGTAAGGCTTTGTTAGAATGCTGCGTGGCCTGGCAACCTTGCAATGTTTTAGCACAAGATGTATTTGTGAGCATGCGTGAGTCGTCAGTGAAGCACACGCGTGCCACATTCCTGCGCGTATTGACTCGCCCCGACACAAAGTAACATGCGCGCACGCATACGGATAGAATATAGCGGCATTGTGTTTTATTATATTTTGTAATAAAACTAATTTAAATACATAAATCCTCGCTTGTAAATTCCCGAGGGGGTAGGTAGGTGTACTTATTAAAAAAACTAACTATGATTTTCAGTCACACGTAAAAGGAGGCGAGCCTATTACCGGCAAGCGAGCACTGTGTCTTCTACGACAGCCACAGGAAGAGATGTAGTGGTCTATTCCATTTCACCGGGGACCAATAGTTTCTAAAACTAATATTGTGACATTTCGCATAAAAAATATAGATGAGTAAGTCTATCTTAGTTGGCGAAATGTACATGTTAAGCTGAATTTATATTCGCATTTTGCCACTCTGCGTACCTACTCCGTCGTATTTTGATAAATCTAGATTTTTCACTCTCAAAGTATGAGAGATAGAGGAGAAAGAATAAATAAGTAGGTAATGAATTAGTAGATAAACAAAAAACTGATAGTATCCTAGTGGTAAGGTATTATTAAAACTTATAATCTATAGAACACGGCTTTATACTCTTCTGTCAGATATAATATATTAGGTACCTATAGGTACATATAAGTATTATGACAAGTAAGTAAGTAGTAGGTAGTTACAATTACGAACAGTTTGGCGTAACTGGGAAACAAATCTCACAAATTTAATTTTATGAAAATAAGGGACACAACAACCTAAATGTGTTAATAAAAATGCAATATTATAGTGATTTAAGTACTTTTGTTTGAAAAGATTTATTAAAATAATAAATATTAAAAGTGTAATAACATTTTTTTGTAGTCTGTACCTGGGGATAGCAGCATGGATCGCGCGGCTGTTTGCAAAGTGCGCCGCTAATTGCCGACCAAACGTCTCACCTCACAGCTGATTTATACTGTACGGAGTATAGGTATCGGTATGTTTCAACCAGGAAGATGCTCAGATGCAAAGGATACTGCAGTGCTAGAATAATTTGAAAGTTAAAAAGGATAAACCATATAGGCAGGTACCTATCGGTAATAGATATTGCAGTATCGGTAATAGGCGGACATATTTCAAGTTATATACCTACCACTGTGGCTCTATCGAAAATAATAAAATTTAAAGCACTATGAATAATATAAAGAACCTACCTAGGCACATACTTATAGTTTATTTATTTCAATGTAGGTATAGATCGTTCGAAAATTTGTTAGTCTTCAGCCTCTTCAGCCACTTCTGAAGGCGAATTTGTTTTTCTGGGTAGTAATAGGTTGGTACCATCGTACTTTAATGAATTATGTAATTATTTACTTCAGTGTTACCTTATTAGCTAAGGTAATCTAAATGAGATTGTAGGTAGACCAACCGATCGTACCTACACTGCCATCACGCCATCCCAGTCATTAAAAAAAAAGTTCCTAAGAAAATCTCACGTCTGAGCTTTGTCCGTTGTACCGTGCTGTAAGGTTCGTTTCCTCAAAAGTCATGATTAGCCATATCAAGAGAAGGAATAGGGGTCCTAAAATCCAAACTATCATCCAGCAGCTGAGACTAATGAGCCCTGTGATAATGACTGCCAGTTAAATATCTACCTATAAGAAAGTACCTATATTACATCGTTATGTTTACCTTGAATTAGAGCCTGTAAGAAAACCTCACGGTCACTCATTTGTTAATCAAAATGTTTGTGTAAGATAGTAACTAAGATACGTTGTCACAAAAAAATAAAAACACCTTAGCAGAACAGGTGCTGTAAGAGATAGCCGTTGGAATCAAAGTAATCCGGTTTCAACGGCTTGTATAATTATGTAGACACATTAATTAAGATACTCGTAATCATTAAGGTTTAAATGAATAAAATTGGGAGCTATAATAGTTTGCGTTATTTACTCCTGTTAAACTACTTAAGTAGGTACTTATGTGGGTATGTACCTACCTCAGAAAGATATCTACTAATAGGGCTTATTTTAAAACAATATTTGTATTATAGAGCGCTTAATCTAGTGTTTGTTTGTACAAAACCATAATAATCTATTAGATAACAATAAACATAACATAAACTCACGCCTAAATCCCCGAAGGGGTAGGCAGAGGTGTTAGCACCCACATTTCGCCAGTTTATGCTTAGGTCCCAATGTAGGTGGCGAGCCTACTACCGTTAACCGGGAACTTATAAACCTGCGATATACACACATAACTTCACAAAGCATCTAAACGTCATTGGTGTGTGCCATGGTAAAACCTGGGATCGAACCCGAGACCTCGTCACAGCAGTCCATTACCCATATTACTAGGCTACCGCGGTCTTATTATCTATTAGATAATCACTATCAAATGCAAAAATAATATCAAAGTTATCTACGCCATGAAATCAACAAAACAATAAACGCTCTTCTCTATTAATCATACAGAGTTCTCATTCGACAATGGACTGCTATCCAGTTCAATTAAAAATAAAAAACAGCATTAGAACAAAATAAATAACAATCTTTTTAAATATTAAATGTGATGCAGAATCGCAGGCAGCGGCGGCGGCGCCCAGCGTTCCCCATCTCAAGTAATTTCGTAGCGAAGTGGATTGTTTTTCTTGGGTCCCCGATTGGATTTATCTCGAGTTTTATGACGTCTCGCATCCCCGTCGTAAACTTTAATACCGGTTGGCTACCGCACTCTACAACAATACCTACATCACTCTTATGATAATATATCTTCAATGTTCTCATCTTAGGTATAGGTACACGAGATATTAGGAATATAACATTAACTAGAATTTACATTGTTTAGATTAAGTATAACATAACTGTGTTCATAACAGAAAATATCTCAGGCATGACGGTATTTCGCACAAATAAAAAGCCAGTTTCTCTTCCTGATTATTTATGTGATCAAAAGTGTATTATGATATTATTATAATAATTAATCTAAAAAAATATTTCTTTATACGATACCAAAATACAATACAAATAGATAAATATTGGTTATGTCGATGTTAGCTGCTTAAGTATACACTGTAGTGCATTTATCAACGCCACTCTTGTAATAAGAAGGACCTGAAAATCAATTATTATGTAGGTACCTACCTATATAACGATATAATTATCAATATTAGGTATTTATCATAGATAGATAGATAGATAATTCTTTATTGTACACCAACAGATTTACAGTAGGACAAGTAGGTACATTGAACTATATACAGTTCAATGTACCTACAATGGGCGGCTTTATCGCTTAAGCGATTTCTTCCAGGCAACCTTGGGATGGACAGTAATGTTATAAAAACAAAAGGTATGGTGTAGTTACCTATTATACATGCACTTTTGTAAATAACAGTGTCAAAATGATAGGACAGGTAGGTATGGTAGACTCTATGCTGCCTGACTGTAATAAGTCTAGTAATCCTAATAAATAAGTAAGTAGGTATCCCAATTCCAAGGTAAGCAACTAAGAAACTAACTGTCAAAACGACTCAAGAAATTTAAGATACATCTCTTTATATTCCCCATACACCAGAAACCAGGAGTTTAATGATACTATCTAAGCACTTTACCCTCTGAATGTAATCTTCATATAACAAGATCTTTACGTTGTAATATAATAAAAGTCTACACTCTATGCCTGATGCCACACACTGTAAGACAAAAGTAGACTGACCTACTTCTCTTTGGACAACTCAAGTTTGACTCCTTACCATCAAGATATCGCACCGGAAGTCGTTTCTTTTTTAGCAAACAGAAAACGAATGTGTATCTATTTTATAGGCTATAATAAAACAGTGAAACATAATCACCTCACAATAAACATAAGGAGATTAATATTTTATTTATTTATCTAACACTTTATTTTTTATTATGAGCGCAGCTTTAATAACTCTAAAAATATGCAAGTTATAAGCTATTAAATCAATTAGCATAATAGACGTGCACGAATAGCTCGTTATAAGTAATGCTGGTAGCGAGGTCTGTAAATCATCGATGGAAAGACGGCAACTGGCTTGAACCGATACCCTCAATATACTTACTCGTTTAATATCTGCAAGAATCTGCATAGCAGTTGTAAACTTAGCGCTAGAGGTTAAAATTGTAAATTAAGCTGTCATGTTACAGTTAAGTTGAGTACATTGTGTACTCGAAGAAAATACTTAAGCTCACATAGAGAACCTCATTGACCCCTAGATGGAGTTCGACCTACTTATATGAAGGTATATCGGCATTAATTGATAATAGTACTTAGAAGAAAGTTGGCGAACTACTAATGTACACATAGGTACTTACAGGTGATAAGTACTTGGATAATGACCTGAAATGACCTGAATAAACCTGAAGGTATTCAGAGGTATAGGCAGAGTATCCAGTATCAATACCGATTATCATTTCGAAAGTTGTTTTTATTAATTAACACTACCAGTCCCCAAGCTCTGAAATAGAAATAGTTACTCACTTTACACTACGCTCCATCAATAAATATAGCCACTAAACTGAGAGTCTGAAGTATTAGTTTTGGATCAATAGATACATTCCACTAACGCACTACAGTATTCACTTTCAAAGCTTGCATATTTTACATACTTAACACCCGACAAGGCAATAAATACAACATCCTTGTCAATAGTTAACAACAAACACTCTCGCCGAAAGCTGCCAAAAGGGTTGCTTTAAATAACAAAGACAATTCGGTAGCAACGTTTGTAAAAACATCTTTTGCATGTTGGAACGTAAATATTTATACAATGCCCGAAGGAAGCGTGACTCTGTCAACAATATGCCCCCAGTTGGCTTTCACTTTCAATTTTTTAGAAAAACCCTTTTATACATTTGCTACTGGCTATTCTCATTTGCATAAGACTGGGCAAAACAATAAAGTCCGTGTTTATTTTAACGCGAAAAGTGAAAACAAGGTTCAAGGTGAGACTGTTGGGTTGGGGCCAGTTGATGGTTCGGTTTCTTCTGCTTTGCACGTCATATGTTCATGTGTCTATTGTAATGTTATTGTGTTTTGTGATATCGCGAGGCTTCGTTGCGTCTTGATTAAAAAGAAGTACTCTTACCCTTACGCATTTTAACCAAGGTAAGTTTCATAACATAATTTATTTTATTGATATGGTACATTGTACCTCGCGTAAGAGCATTGGGCTGGGTGGCTTCAACTGGACTACACTGTCGTTTTAATAGGTGGCCATCGTACCTGCATTTGTCAGACTGATGAAAATTGTTAGCCTCGTTTTCTTCTACAAATTAGGTACCTACTTAAAAACAATTTAAAAAAAATGAACCTTTCACTAAAAATAATCTTTTGGCAAAGTCTTCTTTTTTTACACTACTTAAGTGGCAGACAAGAAAACAGCCCACCTGATGGAAAGTGGTTACCGGAACCTATGAACGTGTGTATCAACGGTGGAGTCACACCCGTGCTGCCGACCCTGTAAGAACAGAGTTCCTGTGCCCTCAGTGCACAACATCTTCTACGGTTCGTTTGCTTATAGGTAGAAATAATATCAGCTGATAACAGCTTAGAATATAATGTAATGAGTTCGGCTGTAAACGTATACGTTTTATTTTAATGAAATGACTAAAATATAGAGCTATACCTACATCTCCTGTTCTGTGTCATAGCAGTAATACAAATAACGGGTACTTTATGTACCTAGTGTATACAATATACATCTACTACAAGATCCTCCACCTGGAGCTTTGAAATGGTTATACTTAACACATTCTTACTAGCTGATTTGGTGAACTTCATAATATGTTCTGGAGATCTTTCTACGCCCGCGATTTTGTCTTTATTGTGTGTGACTTTTGAAATGCTGCTAGGTACCTAGCTACGACTTGAATTGAATGACATTAAAATGTATCTACCTAAATGTTAATTGTTAGCAACATAGGTGTCACATTATGACCAATGGAATAAGATAATGACATTTAATTACGTAGTTATTAAGTATATTTTCAATTACCTTTCGATGGGACCATATCAACACCAATCAGCTGACAGACCGTTATTCATGTCACTCTTGTTTTATGATGCCTGTATAACTTCACAAATTAGTCAAACGTTAACTCGGTTCGAATCGCCTTTGGGTGCAACAAACGCTCACCGGCTGATCTGAATGCAATTTAAAAATTTCAATACCACAAATATCTCTATGCCTTTAGCATAAGGTCTATTCTATTATAATTAAAAATGTGTACGTAAGTCACTTTCGTATTGTTTAAGGGTGCAGTGAAGTTCTGTTAATAAGTCGTATACACACAGTGTGTTTGCACGTTTTGTTACAACACTTTGAGCCGACTTAACGCGCCACGTTCTAATGTTTAGTGTATATGAGACTTTAGGGTCGATATTTGATATTAAATATTAGTTTATTGTTCATATTTTTGTGAGGACGGCTTACGATGACAAAGTGTGAAATATGAATTACTGGTAACTGTTATTCGTATGCAGCTTCAAGTTTATTCTAACAGGTAGGTATTATGACCTTCTAGTCTAGGGTGTATAGGGCCTCACCAAACCCTTGAGGGCCAAATTAATCTCATCTGTAAACCGACACCTGACGTAAGTGGTTGGTGCAAAGTTTCCTCTCGAGATTTTAATTAAGACTGAGTCACTCTTATAAAAGCGGTGTAAGCCAACCCAAAAGGAGGAAAGGAAGTAAATTGACTTCGAGCTCGGAGATGAAAGCCTAATAAGTAAATAGTTCCTTATACCTTGATGATAAAATGATTTAGATAACTACATCCGCACACACATCGATAATGATGTCTAATTATTTTTTTAAATTAACAAATGCAATAAAAATTTAGGTCAAGGGCCAGCCAGCAGTCATAAAGCTTGTTTTAAATTCCACATCAGCTGTCCGTATATACGAATAATAGATGCGGTTTGGTTTATTGACGGGTCATATAACTCGACTGAGTCCAACCACTCTGTTAGTCCAATTTGAAACACAACCGAGACTACACACTATTATACATCGAAATGAATAAAATATTTTAGTTTTGTGTGCTTGTGAATTAGAAGAGCTAAACTCAAAGATCCCCAAGACGGTATGAGCCTTCTGATAGTGCTGGTGAGTCTGTCTAGTGCGCAATGAGATACTTCACAAACAATATGGAGAACTTTCAGGTACGCAGGTTTTCTTAAAACACGTAAAATATAAGCCTTAATAGTCTTAGTAGTCTTCAGTGAAATTCGTCCATTAATTGTGAGAAATGTGATAACCCAGAATGATGCATTTTTTATACATAAGTAAAGTCCAGCTTTACCTATATGGTTTAAGTGAATTTCAAAATTTGCTATGAAAGTGATGTGGTAAAAGATTAGGAATTTTAGTAAGAGTAGCATAACAACTGAAAAAAACAAATGAAAAATACTATGATTTTTCATTTGTTTACATCATGTAGCATAAAATTGTCATTGGCTTACATATAACACAGCCAGGTTACATTCATTCATTCATGTTGTCCAAACCGTATCCGGTGACGGCGACTTCTAAATATTTAGTTGGTCCCTATGATGGGTTTTAATGTGGCTTGCAAAGCCGAACTTCGACTTGAAGACAGGATTGCAAGATAAATTATACCTACGTGTAGAAGTAGGAGGGTCTTGGCTTTAGGCCAGGTTACATAGATAATTCATGATAAAACTTTATCTCGTGTGTTTCAAGTGCAACCACTCCAGGACATGTTCTGTAAAACCCCTCAAACCGGTGTCCAGTTTATTGGCCTAAACTTTTTGTTCTTTGAAATACGTTCTTAATCTGAAACTAACCACATTTTGGCAATAAGTTTTTACTCCTCTAAGATTTAGCAGGAGGAAGGACATGGAAAGTATTTTAGTCCAAACTATTTTAGACCAAAAGCTTGTCCTGCTTTGTCTTTTACAGTGACGGCACAGAAACTCTTGTTTACAAGGTTGGCAGTGAGAGTGTGACTCCCTTGCCTTAGCACACGTCATCACGACACTTCCATCAGGAGGGCCGTGTGCTTGTCTGCCAACTAAGTGTTATAAAAAAAGTACCTCCACCCTACAGAATAGAGAGTTTTCATCCTGTCAGTCGGAAGACCAAAGACTTGCCCTGCTCTGTCTTCTACACTAACAGCACAGAAACTCTATGTTCTAGTTAGTTAGTTCTCTATGTGATCGGTAGCACGAGTGTGACTCCCCTTTTTTTATGTGCGGAAATCCACTCGGATACCCCTGCCGGGGCCAGCGGAGTGGTTATATAGGACTCAAACGGATTAAAACCACACGGCCGTCTTGGGTGTTGCACACGTCTATAGGCCAAGGTAACCACTTTCCATAGGCCGTGTGCTTGTCTGCCACCGAAGTTATATAAAAAACACACGCTTTTCTTTCTCCTCGGTAATCAGATACATCAGCGCACTAATAACGTTCTACACTTACTTATATTTCAGTTAGGTATATGACGTGAAATACGGCAAGTAATTAATGAGAGAATTTATAGAAAACCTGTTCGTATGGGAAGCTCGCAAGTTATTAACGACATTACTTTCATCTTCATTTAAACTGTCGACTGTCCATACTGGTTTATGTTAGAGACAAATATGGACATTTGTCTACAACATAAACCAAGTGGCCATGATAGACTGTTCGCCGTTTCTTTTGAAGACCTGCTAGTGAAACATATAAGACTGACTAGTGGACAACGCAAAAAACCGTAAATCAAATTAATTATGAAAAGAACGATGTGACTCGTGTGTAACACTAGGGGAGTCACACCTGTGCCGCCGACCCTGTAAGAACAGAGTTTCTGTGTGCTCAGTATAGAACATCTTTTACAATTCGTTTGCTTATAAATTAAATAATATTAGTTGATAACAGCTTAGAATCAACCGGGAGAGTAGCCAGAAGGCTGGCGGCATTGCCACGTTGAATGGCAATATTAATCCTTTGCAGAATTGTTTAGGTAGGTATATTAAGTATTATTTTTATATTTCAATTTAGAGAAATCCTAATGTACTCCTGGTCTGTGTCAAAGAAGTAATACAAATAACAGTTACTTTATGTAGCGTAGGTATACATCTACTACAAGATCCTATACCTAGAGCTATGCCCTTCTTCCTCGTAGTCAAATTGTATTGGTTATACCTAACACATTCCTACTAGCTGATTTGGTAAACCTCATAATATGATTTGGCGATTTTTCTACACCCGCGAGTTTGTCTTTATTATGTGTGAGTTTTGAAAAGCTCTAAGTAAAACTTGAATAATGAAATTTAAATATAGGTCGGTTATATCGGTCTTGAACTGACTAAAATCGCACGTCGTCCCGGATCTCAAACGCTGAGTATAACATCTTACGCCCTAGCATTTGACACCCGGGATGGCGTGCGGTTCTCAATCTGAACCCTGGGGCAGCTCTCTCCAGGGTGCAACTTGGTTCCAAGATGCAAAGGAGATTAACGATAACGTTGATTTTGACAGCATTACGGGGTAAAATACGAGCTATAGAGTACCTGTAGATACCTCCTTTTCATTTATTGGTATTGCATGGTTATAAATATCTTAGCACATATGTTAATACATAATCATATAATAAAATTTATTGAAGTTCTCATAGCAGATGCAGCATCGCCTGCATTTCAATTACTGACCCGTTTGCACCGCTATAAAATTAATAGCTTTTAATTATGTTAGCATCGTTTCCTTTTAACACAATCTATCTCATTATAGCTGGTAGGTAATTGTAAAGCGGAACAAAACGATTCCGCGTGCGCAAGACATAACCAACATACTTCTTAGGAATCTAAAATGTAATAAATGGCTAACCTACCTATAGCAATACAAAATGAACTTGATATGGATATTATTTATCTACCTAGCGCTATATTTTTCACCGAGACTGTTTAAATGTAAACGATTTCCGAAAAAAATAGCTACAAAGAAATCTCACGACTTCAAGTCAATTCAAATCAAGTCATAGTTATTTGTTTAACCTTTAGAAAAAAAAATTGCAATTGTACTAGTGAAGCACAGTACCTCCCTATATAGGTACTTATAAGCACACGGACACACATTATAATCAATCTGTGCAGATACGTGTATCACCCATGCATCAACTGCAAAATAATTACCCACATTAAATGACATTCCATGTTCATTCAACTCGTAACATAAATTTTCACAACTTTACTATTGATTTCGCTAATGTTTCTATAACTATTCTTCGAAATAGGCTCCCCGAGCGTCAGCCAGGACGTGTGAAAAGGCAATAATTGTTTCGCAAACAAAGACATGTTTCTAAATACCGGTTGTGGATACATGTTGAGCTAACGTAATCCAATATGCGAAGTATACTTACCTAAACTATTCATCATTTTTATAGCGGTTTCCCAGTAGCGCCCAAATTTTGTACATTGGAGCACTAATTTCCTCTATTTTTTATTAATATGACGACTTAGAGGAACTATCGTCTGACATTCCAACTCTTTGAGAGAAGCATACACTAGAGAGTCTTTCATTGTTTAGCAAGTGAAACGACTCGCAGCTTGCAGGAAAGGTTACTTGGGCAAATGTCTTGGTGGGGTCTTATCCCTCTGTAGACGGTGCCGGACTGACACTGGTGCAACCTGCGTATCTGAACTGAACTTAGATGAACTGAAATGAGATGAGTCACGCTTAAAGACTACGTGAGGACCTCCCGGATCCACGACAATCTCCATGTCTATGAAATCCATAAACTCCTTCTGGGGAGTCGCTTTCGCTGGTACTGTCACATGTAGTGGCGACCGCTTGACCATGTGAGTAATAAAGATAAGCCGTGCCACTTTCGTCAGGCTCTGTAGGAAAAGCCAAAAACAAGTTCTAGCACTTCTGGCGCTTTGAAAAGGGATAACTTGAGCTAACTGGCTTGTTACCGGGGATGATAAAGATCGTACCTATGTTATACAACAAAAATACGGCGGAAAGCGAACCTTGGCATCCGTAGTGGAGGCCTCAAATATAACTGGAAAATGCATCTAGGAGGGTGATACTTTATGAATATATTCCTGGGACAATATTGGAGGGTATTGAACCAAAATATGTACGTACCTACCTACTTATACCTGTGAATATAGAGATTACCTCTGTCTGTCGCGGGTGTATCTATAAACGTTGTCTCCTATATATGGCCATTGCTTTCACAAACAGTTACTCAGTGTTGCACTTTCGAATGACTCTCTATCTTCTGGAACCTGTTGTTTATCTGTTGGTTTGTAGGCTCAAGAAAATATGGTTGCATTGTGTGAAAGAGGATATCATAATTGAAACATAGACAGACGTTCAATGCTTTCCTGTAAGACATCTAACAGGAAAGTATTGAACAGAATGATATATTGAGCCTGCTCCAAATAATAGGATCTGAAAAGTTAATTCATTTGGGTAGGTACGTGTATTAAGTATGTACCTACCAACAGAATTACTACTAGGGACTACTAACTAAATATTCACTGGGATTCGATTTATTTATGCTATTAAATCCATACATATGCCAAATATAAAAACTAAATAAAACAATCACAAATGTAATGTAATTTGCTTTGAAATAACAGGTATAAAACTTACATAAATTGTTCTATAATCATATTCGATTCTAATTTCAATTCAGAAAAGGAAACCAAATGTCAATGTGACACAACTTAAAAAAGTAGGTAGGTCTCTATGGACACATAAATTACAAAGTCCATAATCAGTAGTTTTTATTCGAAACTAAAAATAATATTTTATCAAGTGGCAGTCGACGGGTCTGCTATATACGACTACGACGGTATGGTGGTATCTTATTTTAATCTGGGTGGGTATTTTTAAGTCGATAAATTTAGGCTGTCATCCCACATGTGTGTAGGCATGGGAGATAAGGCTCGAACCGGTGTACCCCGCCTCTCGCCTCAATGCATAAGCCGTCGTAAAATATTATCCTGACCGAGACATTTATGGCCCGGGCTGAGATAGGTACCGTGGAATCATTTTTAAATGTAGATACGTATATTATGTAGAGTAACTATATGTGAATATTGTTTCTTTTTCTTCAGTAAAACGATCACTAGTAACGTGAGCCCGATGTATAATTATTGTTTTCGATATTAACTAAAATAATTTAAATGTATAGGTATGTTAGAAGTAAGAGTTTTTGTTCGTTGGGAATACACCTATTCCAATTGATTTTTTCGTTTTGAATTTAAATTAATCATACTAAGAAAAATGCATCTGAGATGGTTAATACATTTCAATTGGTTGACATTTTCTTTAAAAGAGCATAGAGCTTTGAGCTTTACTCTATTATGTAGAGCATTATTTTATGTAGAAGTTTCATGTGTTACCAAAAAAATTAGGAGAGGATTTTTGAAGAAATAGTATTGATACTACCTAGGTACTTACTTACTTACTATTTCAATCCCCTAGGTACAGTGGAATTATAACTGTTCCATTAGAATCTCCTGGGCTCACTGGGCAGCTAGCTAAGGAACTTGAGTGAAATGTATCTAATAAGTTTAGGTACCTGCGCAATGTCACACCTTGAAATAAAACTATTGTGCCTAAATTAATTCTATCATGATATATTTTTGCGATTTTATAACTATATTCACTGAGTAATTACGTACAATCGCCTTCAATATGAGCTTAACACACAATAAATTATCGACCAGCTTAACCCTAAAACTTTACATTAAGCAACAAAGAAAAATGAAAAAATATTTAGTTTATCCTCATAAGATAATAAAAAAACAATTAAATATATTTCATTATCTTTCATTTATTTCATAGTAACGATCGTTCGTAAAATAAATGTATTAACGCACAGCAACTTCGATGGGTGACTGTACCTTAATAAAAGAACTCAATAAATGAAGCAGCAGCTCTAGGCATCCTCGGCATTATAATATGTTGATACTATCATAACGCAGGTGTTCTACTTACGATATACTATATGTATGCTGGATGCTGACTCAGATATAACTAACTATTAATTTTTCATCTAATAAACCCTGTAGGTACCTAATAATCCACTATAACTAACAACAAATCAAACTGTTTCATATCTATAATTATTTTTCTAAAGACTCTATTAATAGGTGTCTAAATAGTGAATAACAAGTTTCAATCGAGAGATCTTTATTAGTTAACGATACCGTTTAATACTTTACTTAATGACTTTGACAGTTCAGAAGAAAAAAATCTAAACTTCAGTTATAGAAGCATCGCGGTAAGGTGATTTTACTTTCAACCGTAGATGTCACTTAGAACCTTTTTCTATTAAACTACCAATATGTGCCTTAACATCAGGCGTGTTTAATCACTAATATATATAAGTCTATGACTGATCATTAAGTAAGTAATAGTTTCATTAAGTATGGAATTTGCAATGAGCAATAGTAGAGATGGTTCACAGTATCAGGAAATCAAGGAAATGTATGGTGTTTTAACCTAAACCTAAACTTATTATGGTTTAAAGATAAACACCTATGGAATTTATTGCATTTTAGACGGTAAGTATTTATTAAATTCCATAGGTGTTAAATTCCATAATAACTTTAGGTTCGTATTAACATTAGAGAGGTAGGTACTGTATTTTGCGTATATTTGGACTGTGGCGGTAATATGGCAGTCGCTTCACGGAAAATATCAAAATTCAGCCAAATCCGCAGTTAGATTGATAAGAGCGGACCCTAGAATTCGAGGTGAAAGGATTAACGAAGATGAAGAAGAAGATAGATAAATTATTTTGTGATTAAATATATACCTACTAAATAAGTAATTATACCTATCTACTAACCTATTTATAATTTGTTCAATAGTTCAATGACTGCGCTTCTGATCTTGGAATTTCAATAAATAAATAAATATTCCACGACATTCTACACAACGCTACCTAGACCCATGGTAAGCATAGCTTAACTAGTGTGTTATGTTATGGGATCAATAAAGTCCTAAGTATAAATAAAAAAAAAACAATTTATTTGTTATAAGTGACCACTGAACATTGTGATATTAATAGTGCCGTTGATTGGTTGTGTTGGTATTGCCGATACTAAATAATTTTATAGATAAGTATACGTTTTATAATTATAACTTAGGTAAATATTAATTGGTTTGACGTGACTACCAGGCTCACAAGTGATGAACATCTAGCAAAAATAAAACTAGTCTGTCTATATTTTTTATATTTCTATATTTTTCGTACGTAGATACCTACTATTATCTATTCTGTGTCTATGTTCGAACTCCGAAGATTTGTGTAGGTATAGCAAAAAATTTTTTTATGCCTATAAGTATATTTCCTACATTCGCCGCGTGGTTCCGGTAGAGTAGAATTTGGGACATTTCTTCCCGTGCAGTGTCGTACAAGGCGACTAAGGGATAGAGCTGTTTAACATCAGATAGATATATACAGCCCAGATTCAGCCTCAGATGCATGGCCCGAGTCAACAATTGTGCCCGGAATACAGCAATAGGCTCACCCCCTATTACGTGGAACCGAATTCAATGATTGGTGAAGTTTGGGTGTTAAATCACCTCTGCCTAACCCTCCGGGCATAAAGGCGTGGTTATATGTCTGTATGTATTTCCTACATAACTTAGAAACTGTACCTAAGGATATCATGAAGATTGGAGTATAATCCTCTCCTAAAAATCGGAAATATCAGCTACACATCATGCGTTGACACAGCACATTCATTCCTTGTTAGACCTTAAATTCTCCTTAGAAACGCGGAGCCTACCATCAAACAAATTAAGGACTCACACGAAACAAGAAAGATGGACTTGAACTTATTTTTTTGTGGCTTTGTTTTCAATTCTCTGAGACTTTGGTTCGTAAAATTAAATTCAAGTTAATATTTTCCGTGTGAAGCGGCAGCCGCAACTTGTACATGTTTAT
Source organism: Eilema griseolum (assembly GCA_963662185.1). NCBI lineage: Eukaryota > Metazoa > Arthropoda > Insecta > Lepidoptera > Erebidae > Eilema > Eilema griseolum. The sequence continues at coordinate 15,377,123 of OY759242.1, read as the reverse complement.
TAACACCTCATATAAGGAAAGGAACATACGTTCTAGTAATTATATAATTTAACCCATTACAGCTTCAAATATAAAATATCTCTGAGTTTATGGTGATTAATCTATCAGTTTCCTTTATTATACATTACCTACCACTTATATATTAACATTTATTTCCTACAAAATGCAAGCACTCACTGCATTACACTATTATTATATAACATCATTCGATAAGGTCGTTAAAATTTCTTTATTTCTTAGCAACATTGTTACAATGGGTATAAAATCCTATAATTTTGATAGATTGCAAAGAAATAAGTGAGCAGTCGTCGAATCTCCGGGTGCATTCATCACATCGGCCATCATTCGAGCCATAAAACGACGCTAATGTTCCGTAATACATCGCTGCTCTATATCTTTATTAACAATTCACCCGCGATAGATTCTTTCCATTCAAAAGCTTTATGTCCGAAGTTACGACCTCCTTACAACTTTCCTTTTATCCTCAACTATTTTCTGAAAACAGTGTTTTCTTTATGCGATTTAGTACGCCATATTTTTATTGAGTGACTCTGTAGGTATGGAACAAAGTTGCAAGTAATAAAAGGGATAAAAAACTAAGTACGCGCATAATTCTCCCTGAAAAGGCGTTTGGTATAAATCAACTGAGATTCTCTTCTTATTGTTTCGCACCGAAATGGTTTTTCTTTTCATATTTTATTGGCAGATTTTATTAATAAAGGCGTGAGTTTAACAATATGCTTATGAGTGAAGTTCGCTACTTTGTAAACTAAATTATGTACCTAACCCCTTAAACGTGAACATGTAGAAGGTGGCAATATCTTCTGTAACAAAGCAGACGTAACGTTGTGTATTTGAAGTACATAGGAAAAACTTCATTTGCATAAAGAAATAATATTATTTATCTATATCTAGGTAGGTACCTAACTACGTAAATATACAAATTGGTACTTAATATAAAAACCTAGAAATGAGACGTTTAAACTTGTCAACAATGCTTAACTAACTACATATCGATTAGGACAGAAAATATTGAAATGGTTCAGGCAGAATTTGAACCCGCGGTTTTTCCCTTACACTGGGGATTGCACTGACTACTGTGACACTGAACCTTGCTCAGGCAAGCCAGCCATCAATTTTTTTCTATAGGTATACTTACTCGTATACCCGTCTTGCAGCGACTTCAATAGTTAGCATACTAAATGCTTTTATATTTCATTCAATAGCTTAACTACATATTTTACTTCATGAGTTCCTAAAAGTTGCAAATCTTTATTGTGAATTTTCCTATAAGACCTCTATATTTTGAATCTCATGGATAGACAATTATTATATATATAAAAAGTAGGTAATTATTTACTAATCCCATAACAGTCCGCTATAATTCGACGTTCCCATCGACGCCCTAATTACAGAAACATATGGGCATTTAAATAGATTACCACATGACTATCCTTGCTTGAAAATATATTAAGCGATATTGTTTCGACAAATGAGCGAGCCAGCCTCATTGTAACGAGCTCCTTTGTCATGGTTAGATGTATCAAATATGAATATTAAACACATTCTTAACCAATCAAATCAATCTTACCATGAATATGTGGGTCGATTTACCAGCCTGATGAAAATGACTGATGCAAAATCTGCGCAACTAGGGCTCCTACCTAGGGCCGCAGAAAGAGAGAACCATATATTCATAATTTAAATAATACTATCTACTACCTATATAGGTAAAAGGACAATTAACATTACCTAGTAGGTAAGTATCCCTACACAAAAGACTATCCTTTTATCTTAGGTAGGTATATGAATTTATGCTAGTTTTAGTTCACAAATTTTGTGTTTAGTAGAAATAAATAATAAAAAAGTCAGTTTAAATTGATAGTCTTTAATAATATAGGTATGTATGTATATACCTACCGTATTCACCTTACACATACATAGGTAGATCCAAAGGCGTCCATTTTAATGGATCCAAGCCGAGGGCGGGGTGAGGCGAAGATTTATCTTTTCCAATACAGTGTGGGAATGCGAGGGTCTCGAGGTTGCAAGCTCATTTACCGACGGCCAGGCTTCAAGTGGCTTTTATTTATGAAGACACGCTTTAATCTGTTGAAGTACAAGGGAAAAAATTAATGAACTCGAACCTTTCAGCCCAATCTTCCCGTCGCATATGTTTTCTAATTCTTTTTTATCGAAACGCTGAGTCTAAATAGTATTCCACTTATGAAGAGCAGGTTTTGTACATAAATTAAAAGTTTGGTTTATGTAGAAACTTAGTTTACTTTTTGTTTGTTTCTTTATTCCTAATACTTGATCCAAGAACCTCATATGTAAAGTAGGTGCCCTTTTCATTATCATTAACCTCATGATTTTCTAATTATGTGTAGATAATCATTATTGTGAATTGAAGAAGGACTATTTCAACTAGTTGGACTGTTGTGTTTTTAATTACTTAACTACAAAAACAGAACATGTTGGACTATTCAAATGTATTTTTCATCTTTTGTAAAATTGCGAAATACTTTATAATTGATTCTTGATTCTTTAGTTTCAGTAAGTACTTACTTAGACTTTACCTTTAGGGTAGTCCATCACTAGGTGTCAAAATAAATAGGTTACCTTAGGTAACTTAGTTAATGTAAAAATATTTTATATGAATTTATAAAATCATGCACAATGACTAATAAAAATCGAAATAAAATCTTCATTACCTCACAATACATTCTGTAATTATTTCTAAATATATGAAAGCGACTCACATATTGCTTGAAATGTTGCGTTTTATTTGGCAGTGTCGCACAAGCAACAAAGAATGAAAGCACAATTCCGAATTGATAACAAAAAGGACAGTTACACTATACAAATAAGCAGACTTACGCAAGCCCAAATTAGACCACGATAGCTATTACCAATGACCTTAAACCCCAAATCGTTCAATCTGTCGACCGTTATACTCCACTCATTACCGTCATAAACTCATTAAGCCACATAACCGACCAATCGAGCTTTCCAATCATGAAATTAAAATAACGTCCCCTTTATTGCTAGCCGTTACGAGCTGCGAAAAAAGGGGGCATAAATAAAAAAAGTGGGGGTATAAATAACACACCTTCGGAGCTCACGCGAAGTAACCCCGAGAATGTTGTCGTAAATTATCCGCTTATGGCCCCACGGTCCGATCAATACCATTCATTAACGAAAAATGTATCGTACCATCGTTCAATGTTCTCGTGTCGGTCGTTTGCGGGTTTAAAAATGCTTTTTGGCGTAATTTCGAAGAACACGCAGTCATAAATAATGACTAAGTAGGTATTTCTTTACGGTCGTCTTTTCTTTTTAGTGGTTTCATTATGTCGTTGTACGAAAGATTTTTCAAAGAGTTCCTGTAGGTAGGTAAGTACCTACAGACCATTAGAGATGAAATATGTGCCTCAGCTTTTTGTACGTAGGTACCTATAAAGTTCAAGTATATATCTCTTCTTGCAAAAACATAGGTAAGTATCTGCAGAGTATTTATATATATATTTATTAATATCAATGATTGTGCCTAGCATGCATTGAAAATAGTGAACTGAGATGGTTTAGGAACGTAAAACGAATGATTATGGATTGAGCAAATAACACACAAGTGTATAAGACACATATGTGGGCATAATCCGGGGTCGACCTCGCACAACAAAATTATTATTCATTAGGGATTGAAAAAATATCAGGTCAGAAGCACTCGTAAATAGCGGGACCATTGAAAAAATCTTTTTACACAGGCCCGAAATTTTCGAGTGCCAGAGTGTATTAACCAATGACAGTAATTATAGTGAAAATGTTTGAATAGTTTCAGGCTGTTGTATCTGCCTGCTCTTAAGGGAGAAAGGTGTAACTATATATAGGTACATCCTGTATGTGTAGGTAGGTGGTATGCAATGTGGAGTGGTAATTTTCAGAAGAAATTTATGATTGACTGACATCGTTTTCACACTAATCCATTAACAAATAATTTTAAATCTCTTCATCGTTTGAGGTTCTCGTACCTATTGATCGTTTGTAGAATTCAAAATAATGTTTTTTTTTTCTATATGATTCTCAGTATTCCAGTACCTTTACCTACGTCTGTATTTTCTTCATATAGGTATGGTTTCAATAAAACAGTATAATAAAACTCTGATTTTAAAATTATTCCTACATAGGTAGATAATTAAAATATCCATCTAACCTTAAAGAGAACCTCAGAGGTCAGAGTTCAATTCGCAACCTAGGTATTTCGTGGGTTCTACTTATTTTTCGAGTTCACCTAAGGTATAAAAGCAAAAAGGTTGTCGTCTCCTACATTTCCAGACTCTATGCTGATTCTGATAATAACTAAACAATATTCGAGTCATTCTTGATACTATTCAGATCAAGTATCTACTCGTTCAAAGACGTGAAGTAGATGGGTATAATTAACTGAAAAGGTACTTACTACGTACCTACTCGTATATATGTATATCTTATAACGGCAACAAAGGGCAGATGGCGGACGCCGAGCTCCCTAGGGGTGGCCCGGGCCGATCGATGCAGCTCCTTGCCTGCTCCGCAAACGGAACACTTTTGTTTAACTGGGTAATGTTGAATAATGTCTGTTCGCGATGAATAAGTATTTATTTTTAACCACTACTAAGTTTGATGACACTTTGGATACTTTAAATGTGTTTTTTAATTCTTTTTATAAACATGTAATACCTAATTTTTTATCTTTAAGTAGAATAGTATTTGATTTTAAATATAACTTAGTACCTAATTATGGTAGGTATATTCAGTTTATGGTAGGTACTTATCTACATGCCTAAATATATATAGAAATGTAAAATAATTTCCAATCCATTTAATTTTATTTAATAGAAAGTGGGTGTAGTCACAATAGGAACTTAATAGTATAGTACTATAAGTATAGAATAGTATAGTACTTAATAATAATATCCATACATATTTATAACAACGAAATCTGAAAGTCTTTGCTGAGATAAGTGTTAATTTACGCAAACACTGGGTCTTTACGTCATTTCATCGCCACATGTTCTGATACTCTATTTAGGCGGCATCCACTTGGGCATAATTTCAATAAATACATACTATTTAGTAAGTTCCTATAATAATGATCTAAGTACATAATGGCTAGCGATATCATTTTAATCATCCTCAGGTACACTTAAAAAATATTTGATAAGTAGGTAAGTACCTACGCCAGTAGGTACTTACCTCCGTCAGAGCTTCGTACTTCTAACAACGTACGGGGTTGCATAGAGAGATTGAATTGATTTCATGAATTTGATGGCGTCTCATGAAATTAATTCTAATGTAGCGTTAATTTTTGTTTTATAATTAACCATATTATATGGTTTTTTAAGTAGGTACAATTGCGGTGTGAAATTGGTACTGAAGTGTACCTATACCTGACAATAGAAACATTCAATGTTCACTACGTCGTATAATACAAGCACCTATTTAACAGAAGGTACGTCCGAAACTTCGAAGAGCTAGGTAAGGAACTTTTATCGTTATTCTGATGTTAATGTCGTCTTTATGTGTCATTTAAGTATTAGGTAACGGCTTAGTTTCGAAAGGGGTGCTACAGAAAACACTGGGGGAGATAAATGTGAATTTTATCGATCATCCCTTAGGGTTTTATACTTGGCGTTTTGCGCAGAAGCAGATAACGCGTTTGTACTCTTATAAGACTCCAATATTTCAAGCGACGCAACCCACAAATCTCGTAACAAGGTTTGAAAGGTATATAAATAGGTATATGAGTCATATAATTATGAACGTAGTTTTGCATAGGTACCAGAATTGCTAAAATGTACCTGCAAGATTGACATTTACTATACCTAAATGGTAACATAAAAAGTGAAGTCTAAAAAAGACTTTAATTTGCATTTTAGGTAGGCAAGTATCAGATTGTCGCACAAATAAAAGAGTATCACTCCTGACAAAGGTCGTTGCCATTTCGAGACGTTGGAGCTTTTCAATGCAATTGTACCAATTAAGTTGAGCGGACGAAAGTGAAACCTACAAAACCAGGCGGCTTCGGCACTCGGCAGCGTTTTTTCTCGGTAGATTTACATATTTATTGGGGCACATTTTATGGAGGCACCAGAAAAAAATCTTCGCTCGTTTAATGGACAAAAAGGGTGGCTCCATGTATATTTATTTTGTCGCATCCTTTTTTACGTGCAAAAGGACGTGGCTGTGTATTTTTTCGGCACCGACGTGGCACATTTGGCGACGCACTTTGCATAAAAATATTGGATCGTAAACTCTATGCCGTTCCACGGAATCGGGACGCATGTGTCGCAAGAAAATATTGAAATCATACTGAAATAAGGTTTTATGAAGACAGATACGATTCTAAGATTGAGATATGAATGCTTTATGAAATGATATTTGCTATTAATATATAATTTGATTTGCGCACACCTGCCGAGTTAGGAAACTGATGGGTAGGTACCTATTTACACTACTTCATACTACCTACTTATATTAAGTATTTATGAGTTCATGTGAACTCACGCCAGCACCTACCAAATGCATGCAAATTTCTTTTTTGTGAGCTGTCACCTAAATAAAAATTTTCAAATTAAAACTGGTTTGAAAGAAACTGAATACCCGTGGCGGTCTCTTAAGCGGATTACTCATGACACCCCTTCGTAAATTAATGTCGATGATTCATAAATTACCCACTCACATTAAGATCACCTCCTTAATCTGTAACATCGGGAATTCGGAGACGAACTGTAGGCAGTCGTTAAAGAGTTTTGTTTTAGCCTTTGTTATTAAAATTATATACTTGTTTTTTATGACAACTGAGAGAACGTATCGTTTTCATTACTAATTTATGCCTTACACTCCACGTGATACGGTTTGCTTTTTATTATTTTCGATCATGGGTGGCCTGATACTTTGCAGAACTATATGCGAGCCTCCTTCATGTGACCGTTTATAAATATTTGATTGTTGTTACCTACTAGTGCTAATTTTACAGTGGAGAGCAGTAAACTGAAGAAATAAAGATTTATTATGCAAACAAGATGTACATATAGGTATCTACAATGCCATATTTAGCAGCAGGAACGTTTACCTAGCTAGATTTTATAAGTAATAAATAGATAACTTACCTATTAGCTTCTGAACACAATCTGATGCATTTTATTTCCTTTTGATTCACTTCACAATCAATCTACGCCTAAACATATAGACCTTGACGATTTTATAGCACTAAAGGTTATAAAACAATAAACTACCCGTCTGCCTAAAAAGAAAAAGTTGTCGAATTGGATTAACTATTTGGAGTAAAATTCCGTTGTTATTTTCGTTTTTCACATTCCATTTTAAATTATTCTTACCGATATAAGTAACATTCAGAGGTACAGTAACTTCGCATAGGTAAATCTTCAACATACCTATGCAGGATTTGGGTAGGTAGGTATACTCTTTAGTTTAGAAGATACCATCTGAGGCGTGAGCAGAACTGAACTGATGTTTTAAATTTCTTTCTATAGGTATCGATGATTGGTATAACAAGTCCACTAGTATATTTTTAAAACACTTCTTCATAAAATTGATATGCGTTTTGATCAAATAGGGACCTGACACATTTGTTGATCAAAGAAGAATAGGATAATTTAGTGTACTGGTTAGTTTTACTATTAGTTTTCAGATTGCGTTTCAGTCAGTTAGGTCATAGCTCTAATAAAAGAATATCTTACAAAGAAATAGCAAAGCGACTGGTCGATGCTTCGCGTGACCAAAGGACTGGCCTCCTTTTAGCACAACAGATTGGCATTGCCATCCAACGGGGCAATGCCGCCAGCCTTTTGGGCACATTACCACTTGACATCGATGGGGAGGATTTTTTCAATGGTACTGGAAACTTTTGTATGCTATTTTATATTCTTGTCAATATTAGTTTATATCTATTGGGCTTAGGGGGCAACTCGGACCTATAATATCTGATCCATGGCCGAGTTCACTACTTTTAATAGTTGATGTAGGCTTTTCGACCGAACTTCGTATTAAAGTGTTCGAGAATACTTCATTTACAATTTGAGGTAGTAAATTTGGGCAATGATTATTTTTAGTGGAATAACTTAAAAAATAACAAATTACAAATCAATATCCATACTGAGCCTTTTTCCAACCCAGTTAGGGTCCGATTTCCAGTGTGATTGCATAGCGGCCGACCTTCGATATTTTCGTGAAGCGACCATAATCTGACCTCCATCAATAACAACAAACTAAAGATAGACAGACTTGGAATAACTCTAGATAGTAAACTGCAATGGGGTTCTCATATCACAGCCTTGGCAGGAAGACTTAGCTCAGCTGCCTATGCGGTTAGAAAGATAAGGTCACTGACTGATGAGGAAACTGCACGACTAGTTTATTTTAGCTACTTTCATAGCGTTATGTCATACGGTCTGCTGCTGTGGGGCTCAGCTGCCGATATTGAAACTATATTTGTACTACAGATACGAGCGATCTATAGCCTCAGACCCCGTGACTCGCTGAAAGAACTTTTCAAAGAAATTAATATTTTAACAGTTGCTTCTCAATACATCTATGAAAATATCTTATATGTACGAAAAAACCTAAATATTTTCGAAAAACTATCTGATGTACACAATTTTAATACGAGAAATAAAAATAAACTAGTTGTACCAAAACTTAGGCTTCACAAGGTTGGTGATTCATTTGTAGGCAGCTGCATAAAAATATTTTATAAAATTCCTCAGGACTTGATTAATATGTCAATAAATAAATTTAAAATAGAAGTGAAAAAAGTTTAATGAGTAAAGGTTACTATAAAGTGAATGAGTACCTTAATGATGTTAATGCGTGGTCAACATAAGTCTCTTGCTTGCTCGCACAAAATAAATTGTGAACCAAAACAAATTTATAAAAGAAAAATAATCTAGTTCTAATGTAGTTCGCTGAGTTTCTTGCTGGTATCTTCTCAGTAGAACTAATCTACCGAACCAGCGAAAGAATCATTTTCCAATGGTTTATTTTTACATTATTTAATATTTTTATATTATTTCTTGACATACATAATTGTAAAATTTTGACGTTCATATGTGCTCTTTATGTGCCTAAACTGAATAAATGAAATTGATTCTTTGATTCTTTGATAGACAAGTGCATTTTTTAACTTCTGTATACTTGTATATAAAAAAATTCACTGTATAAATAATAAGGAATAATATATAATATGTAGATATATTGCTAAAAAATAATTATGTAAATCACAATTTAAAAAAAATGTCAAAATAAACAATCTGTACGTAAATATTTTTACACCAGGTCTGTATTGATACTTGTTTTGATCCATAAACATTATCAACATAAACACAGGGCAATTTTGTCAATGCAATGACCTACTATTATTTCGCTATCTAGGTATTAATTAGTTCAGTCAGTGAAGATTCTAATTTATTTTGTGGTTTAACAGACTCAGTGGTTCTTTTGCTGATATAATTATTTCTTTCCAAAATATCATGTAATAATCAGAATCTTTTAAAAGAACCTTTAGAAGCTGAGCTATGTTTGGATTGGATCTAATTTTCTTATTAAGTCTAGAATTCAAGAGCTCGGGTACATTATTGGTTTTATTTGTTATATTATAGAAACACAATTTATCGTTCAAACATGTTTTATTTTTAAGCCATGTTTGCTCGCAATATTTATTAATTGCAGAAACTTTCGAGTCTGTGCATTCTTCATTCATTCCAATACATAGAGCCAACCATCGTCCCTGTACTCTAATGTTAGGTATGAAAGTGCAATGCAACATCGTACATGGGCTTTACATAATTTTGATTTTGACAGCCTCGAGTAATGTACTTCACGAATTTCGTTCACAATGTCTATTTCAAAATCTGATGTAATTTCTTCTGTAATAAAATCGGGAATCGGACATTTTAATAAATAAATAAAAAAAACATACGTTTCTTGTTTTTTGACAGGAAACAAGCCGTATACCACGGGTACAATGTTGATCTCGTTAGAATTGAATGTCGATCGTGAATCCACGATCGACATGAAGGCTAGAAAGTTGCGAAAAAGGAGGTACAGCGCTTATAAAAGCATACACCTTTTTGGCTTCTTTTAGAAGTTCTCTCCCTTCTTTACGGGCTAAAAGTAATATTCTAGATTTTTTATGAGAGTAATCCACGAATAAAAAATCTAGTAGAATCGTATGATTTTTTTTCATTTATTTAAAAGTCCGATTCTCGATTTTAATGCAGAAGTAATTACATCAGATTTTCAAATAGGCAATCCAAACATAATTACTCGAGGCTGTCTATTTCATTTCTCACAAGCGGTGTGGAGACATGCAAAAAAATATGGCTTGACAAAATCAAAATTATGTAAAGCCCACGTAAGACATTGCATTGCACTTTCATACCTAACATTAGAGTACAGGGACGATGGTTGGCTCTATGTATTGGAATGAATGAAGAATGCACACAGGACTCGAAAGTTTCTGCAATTAATAAATATTGCGAGCAAACATGGCTTAAAAATAAAACATGTTTGACCGATAAATGGTGTTTCTATAATATAACAAATAAAACCAATAATGTACCCGAGCTCTTGAATTCTAGACTTAATAAGAAAATTAGATCCAATCCAAACATTGCTCAGCTTCTCAAGGTTATTTCAAAAGATTCTGATTATTACATGATATTTTGGAAAAAAACAATTATATCAGCAAAAGAACCACTGAGTCTGTTAAACGACAAAATAAATTAGAATCTTCACTGACTGAACTAATTAATACCTAGATAGCGAAATAACAGTAGGTCATTGCATTGACAAAATTGCCCTGTGTTTATGTTGATAATGTTTATGGAACAAAACAAGTATCAATACAGACCAGGTGTAAAAATATTTACGTACAGATTGTTTATTTTGACATTGTTTTTTATTTGTGATTTACGTAATTAATTTGTAGTAATATACATATATATTATTCCTTATTATTAATACAGTGATTTTTTTATATACAAGTATACAGAAGTTAAAAAATGCACTTGTCTATCTTTAGTTTGTTGTTATTGGTGGAGGTCAGATTATGGTCGCTTCACGAAAATATCGAAAGTCGGCCGCTATGCAATCACATTGGAAATCGGACCCCAACTGGGTTGGGAAAAGGCTCAGTATGATATTGATTTGTAATTTGTTATTTTTTAAGTTATTCCACTAAAAATAATCATTGCCCAAATTTACTACCTCAAATTGTAAATGAAGTATTTTCGAACACTTTAATACGAAGTTCGGTCGAAAAACCTACATCAACTATTAAAAGTAGTGAACTCGACCATGGATCAGATATTATGGGTCCGAGTTGCCCCCTAAGCCTCTATTGTATCTTAAATTCTATTACACGATTCCAATACAAAGAATGTTAACATACCTACTATTTTATATATAAAACCCATTAGGTACCTACATATGATAATAAAAATAAATAGACATTCTTATTTTTATAAAGGTAAACATAGCATAGAAAAGAGTGACTAAGTAGCAATATGCGATCATATAGCACTAATCTCAAACATTTAGGTACACCGGCAATATACCCGCGATTGGGCGATGGCACTCCAGGAATGCACCCAGTAAATCATCAGGAGAGCAGTAAACCAGTTCTTTAGTGCTCCGTCTTCCTAGGGCTGACATTCAAACAATATTTATACAAACATACAACTTACTGAATTAATTGCAATAGGAACTATACATTGGTATACACCACACACTTACTAGGCTTGCCAAATTTCGTATACCTACTTACCTAGTTTATTAGAATAAGTACCTAATATAGGTAGGTACTGGAGCCAATGCCAATGCTAGCTATACACGTAGATACCTTAGGTATCTACGTGTACACGGTATATATACACGTAGATACCTTAGGTATCTACGTGTATATATACCGTGTGCTACAGAGAGGACGATTTACAAAACTGAAGCTAGTTAATCTTAGTCGAACTCAAATTCTTCCCGAAGTAGCAAAAATCGGGTGCTATAGGTACTTACCTAAAAGTCTATGGGACTCCAAACCCGTTCTAAAAATGCCATAGAAGGTGTCAACCCTGGATCGACATGAGTGGTACTGTGTGCGACGATATTGTTAGTCGTAAACTTGTAATTTTGTTGTAACTAAATCCACAGGCCTATCGAACACGCTGTTTTATCTAAAATGCTTTTAAAGTGCTAAGATGTCTCCTATCTATGACATTTGGATTCGGTCACGTGAGTGCGTACGATAGGGTTGTCTAAATAAATATATTACAGTGATTTGTACGCTATCTACTGTCATAAAAGTGCCTCGTGTGCGTCTGGTCGATTTATTATTGTTATGGTTTGATTGTCGATATCGCTGTGAGCTTAGTCGTTATAAATGTTGTTTACTAAACACTATTACAAAATAATAATTACGTAACAACATATCACAATTTCGCAAAAGAAAACATTCCTAGATGACATTGCGTGAAATTATTGGATTGTCTTTATTGCAATATTAATGAGGTACGTTTTTAATCTAATAAATTCTAATTCGACGAGCAAAATCCCTAAACGTATTTAAAACAATGGTAAAGGACTACTACCTATCATTTTGAACACTGTGACAGCTCACAATTAATATGCTCACTATTCCCTTCTAATTAGTATGTACCTACTATCTACTTCGTTCGTAGGTATTTATGTGCTAAAGTTGTATATTTATTTTACTTTATTTGAACTTCTCTCATATCTTCCTTTCTTTTTGTTTCTAATACACCTTGTTTCTAGTTTATTTGCTAATCTACACCAAATCTTTTGCTTTATTACATTACTGTCCATCCCAAGGTGGCCTGGAAAAAATCGCTAGGTCGCCCATTGTACATTAAACTGTATGCAGGCTACCTACAAGTTGTACTGTAATCTATTGGTGTACAATAAAGAATTATCTATCTATCTATCTAATTCGAGGGTTTCAGCCGATAAAGAATTCCACAATTAGCTACACTTATCAATCAACACATACTTAGGTACTTATTTATCTACATTCTCTGATCCTATTATCCAATCAGCTCATTGATGTCAAATTAATGTATACTTGTCCATATAGTTAGGTACGTACCTACATCAAATACTTACTTGGGTAATAATAATAATTAATTAATATTCTACACCCTTGGTAAGCATAGCTTAAATGCCTCTAAAGCTTTAAAGCGATACGAAGACTTGATTAAAAGTAATATTAAAACTACTAACAAGATAAGTTTACAGAATAATTATCAACAATTACTAGTATTAAGAGTCTATTAATCATATGCTATTAGCACCTACTTACATAAGAGAAAACCAGAATATGTTAATGAAGAGTATCTACCTAATAGTTTGCGGGTTTCTGTCGACACCTACCATAATAAAGAAATGTGTACAATAAGTAAATACTTTATCTTTAATTTCTGATTAAACAAAGTACCTACCTACAAGAAAAAATTAGATTGGTAAATTCAAAGTCCTATTGCTGAAGCAAATGCTTCCATCGATTTCTGTGTCCCACATTCTTTTGTCAAAATTCTAACCACAACCACATTATGGTTAGTATCTTAAATAAAATCAATCAATTAACATTCAGAAATTTATATTTGACATGAGCCCACCACAAATCCTAAAAGTACTTTTCAAGATTAAAAAGTAGAGGAAAATTCCTCTGTGTTCATTAATCAGTGGATTAGATATTCGAATTATTTACGACCAAATCCAAAACGTACGGAATTTAATTTCATTAGGGGATTTTAGTGGCACCATGTTGTCACCCGCTGCGCCGGGGCAGGCACAGCGGCGTATTTCACCCAGCTGTCACGCGCCGTCCAATCGCGAGCGAGAACCCAACACGCGTTCCAACTTTAAAAATGGTGGAGATAATTTTCATTGTATATTATTTGTGACAGGTCGTTATTTTGAGTTTTTATCGGTTCATGCTTTCAATATTTCTTAAAGATATCTTAGCTGGATGCCCAGAATTGAAGTTTAAATTATTTTTTTATTACTTTTATACCTACCCGGTTTACGTCAGCGTTCATATTCACAGCTATAGGTAAGTATGCGCAGCTAGAACATAAAGATTGCCGTTCTATATATTTTCTCCCGGGCAAAGTCAACTACTAAAAACTTCCATAAAACAACAATTTCAAACGGGCCATTTCGTCCGGGAAAAACAGCATCCCAGTTGGTGGGGGTGGTGGCATATCGAGGGGGAGGAAGCAGGGTCCAAAGTGAAGCCTGCTGGTTTATGTCGCGGAATTACGACTTAGACGTTTCAAACAATAACTCCCACCATAAATACGGACCGATTCCTTCACGCGTCATAGCACAGATTGTTTTTTTTGCCAATCTAAAAATGTATCGTAAATCTACCAACTTATTTATTTGGTAGCTACTAATATTTAAGAAGGTTCTATTTTAAATATTTTCTACTCTGTTGACTCCACATCTACTTTAGAATGTTTATAAACCACAGGTATCTAACCATTTCGAAGATATTTATGCTCTCGGTCAGGCAATAATTTTTGTAACCTATCTAAGTTGTCCGGGCAAGTTCAAATGTTTAGTATGTTTTTAATAATTCGTTCCTGTTGCTGTCTTTGGATGAAGAAACAATTGAACGGCATTTTTATGTTGAAGAAGATTAACATTTTATGTTAATTACATTTTATTTTGGGGATTTTAGAGGTCTTCAGTAGGTAGGTTAATCAAAAGACTCCAGGTATTTTAAGTTGGTAGGTAGGTACCTAATTACCTACTGTGTGTTTATTTCGCTTTATGTGCTTCTTCAAGTGTTACATTAGTTAGGCTGGTGTATAACACAGACTAAAGTAAGCACATAAACGCTAACAACAAATTGAACTGAACTTAATCTCAAAAAATAATACGTTTTTTCATAATAAACGTTTTATATTTTCTGTAGGTATCGTTCCACATTAATCAGACAATAAATCATAACAATACAGCCCCCTTGTCGTCATGAAATTGGGCCACGTCCGCATTATTCCCGCTCCAGCAATACCGGCACGCGCTGACCGATCTCAGGAATTTCCTATTTCCACCCGCGCTGACCTCCGAAGCCCGGCTCGCTCCTAATCTAGCAAGCGTAATAAAACACCCTGTAATAAAAGCGCACGTTTTCACGTAGCCCGTAAAAATATGATAACGTTCACGTACGATGGCTGAACGTTATTCGCATATACTTACCTACACCTTTACAAAATGCTGCGAATTTCTCTTATAATATGAAATGGTAATTGAGTTACGTTAGTACCTACTTATATTTACCTACGTATCATGTGGTAGGTAGGTAGGTAGGTAGGTAAAGTGTATATATACTACTAAAGACGAGAGTTTTTCTTGTCCTGATTTTGTGTTCTGTACTGAAGGCACATAAAATTTCTGTTCTTACAGGGTCGGCAGCATGGATGTGACTCCACTGGTGTTATACACGTTCATAGGTCAAGGTAACCACTCCCCATCAGGTGGTCCGTATGCTGGTCTGCCACCTAAGTTGTATAAAAAGAAAAAAAAAGATGACAGTTGTTATTATTATGTACTTTTTTTTTTAATAAAGAGTACCTACCTAGGTACGCTCTAAACAACCTATCCTAATAAGTATCTCCTGGGACATCATTTGTGAATTAGCGGTAAACAACAGACAGTGACAACAGTTTTTCTTTCTCCATTTTCTGTCAAGTTTTCTTAAATTATCTCATCCCATAGTCACATCTAAAAATAATTCTTGTGTTCGAAGTATTTAACAGTAAATAATCACTCCTAAAGGGAATCAGATAGAAATCTCATAGAAACTTTAGGTACCTACCTACCTAAAATAAGTCTCATAGGTATATATAAACACAATTCTCACATTACGACCATAACAGTTTCATTTACTCTAATGAGGTACTTTCATAACAAAGAATGTTATTGCGTGGGTGAATAAAATATTTTTTCTTTCCTACACAATGTTTTACGTGCTGATATTGTAAAGTGATATTCTATCTAAATACCTACGCCTGTTCTGACAATAGAGGTTTGAAAGTGTTATAATGAGTATTTATTTTTGTAAACGTGGTTGAAGTCGCATTTAAAAATATTACTAAACTAAGCATTGCATTTTTGCTGAACATGGATAGGTACCTACACTGTTTTATTTTTTTATTTTCATACTAAAACCACAAGTGCTACGGTTTAGAACGATATATGTATATATAAAACAGTTTCAAATAACAACTTCACTTAAATACGTTTGTAACTTGAACTTTTTTTTTTATTCAACTTAGGTGGCAGACAAGCACACGGCATAGGTACCTACCTGATGGAAAGTGGTTACTGTGACCTATGAACGTTGACGCCGCCGGCGATGAGTCACATCCGTGCTGCCGACCCTGTATGAAATGAGATTTTATGTGTCCTCAGTGCAGAACACAAAATCAGAACAAGCCTTTGGTCTTCCCACTGACAGCACAAAACTCTCCATTGAGCTCTGGCTACCCTACTCACTTATCTATCTATCTAAAACACGCTAGTTTGACTTCACCTCGCCTGATGGTAAGCTAAAGGCAAAGTCTCAGGAAAGAGAGTCACCATTACAGACACTAAGTATTGTTACAATGGTGACACTGAGCTTGGCGGCCTCATCGGATACTTTTTCACGCCCCGCTTAAAGGACCCGGGACTGAGGACTCTATACAATAATAGCTCAATAAATTCCTACTTTACTACCCTTATCAGCTACTCAAATAAATATCAACACCTACAATTAAGTTGATTAATTACTGATGAATTTTCAAATCTTTGTTTCAGAATCTACCGACCGCACAAACACGGAGGATGTATAGCCCATATAATTATCTATTCACTCAACCACTGCGGTGAGAATCCCCGACAGCCGGCGTAGGCTCAGGGCAAGCCATAAACCCAAGTTCAGCCCTCCAAGTAACTAATGGAATTGCGAATTATACTACCGCAACCATGCTTACGATTAGAGTACGGATACGGCCGACCGAACACCTTGACACCAACAAAACCGGGGTTTTACTGCTGCAGTAAGAGTAGTTAGCTGCCTACAGGAATTTGTCATCAATGATTCGATAGTTTTGTTGCAGCTAACAGAGGAAAACATTCGTTGGACCTAGTTAAACAAAAGGATTTCATACTTAAGTAACTAGGTCCTATATTTAATCTTTATTTACAGATACCAAATGGAAAACAATGCACGGAGGATGAACCATAGGAATTAAATGAAGAAATTTTTAATTCCGTAGATTCGTTGGTCTCATACGCGCATGTCTAATGTTGTAGGTAAGAGTATTTAAATCAATTGAAATATTACATAAACTTATTTTCATGAATTGAAAGGACCATTCTGAACTCTTTGCCGACGGCTAATTTTGATAGTGTTCAAAATCAGCCGTCATACAAATCTTTTTACGCCCCGTTGTCTCATAACACATTTTTATCTGCTTTAGGAATACCTACTTTAGTTTTAAAGTCATTTAATTATAAAAACAGAGTACATTTAAGAAACTTAGATACTATTCAAATAGAAAATACGTAAAGGAAATTCGTCGTCACGAACTAATTTGTTAAATATGTATAGGTATTGTAACCAAAATTGTACGTAACGATTTCATTAAGAAATACCTATTAATTTACATTGCTCAAAATAAATGTTTATAATGTAAAAATAATTGACTAGGTACCTACCTATAGGTAGATGGCTAATGTTGTGTAATGCCGTCCTGGTATCCATCGTCAGCAGGCGCCTAGACGCCCCTCCATAAAGGTGGATTAATACAGCCGAAAGCCCAACTTACTTAATAAATATAAAAGCCTTCTCCACCCGCGATCGTAAACCGCCCACTGTGCTCCTCCAAGATTACTTATATAACAACCAGGGAAATTAGACCCCCCGTTTTCATTACCGTGCCCAATCTATGTTTTCCGACGAGAACGGCTGTAAGGTCTTGATTCAGTGGTCTTGCTATTATCAGCGCTATGTAGATTGCGCGTCGCTTGCCCGCCTTGCTTTCTTCGAGATAAGATTTTATGGGCGCCTCGAAGAAAGGATAATGTTCTCTTTTGATGTAAGAATGGAATTGTAGGCCGCGTTCTGCTATCGCTGTAAAGATAGATAGAGTTTCCCTTTTATTCCCCTAGACGTACAAGTCGTTATTTCCTTTGTTTCCGCTTAAGGACACGTTCTCAGATTTTGCTTGCCTGCAAAGTACTTTTAAACTACGAGGAAGGAACCACAACTAATTTAATACAATAGTTATGTTATAAAAATAATATAGATAGATACCTACGTAGGTACATACTTTTAAATAAGTACCTAATCTTTTAAACGACTTCAAAATAGAAGGAGGTTCTCAACAACCTACCCATCGGTTTCATTTTCAATTGAAATATTATTTTCCTTTACAGATTAACCTACCAGCAAAAGGGATGGAACTACCTATTAATAATTAGATATCTTGATAATATTCTGAAATATATAAGTATGCACAATGCTATCCACATCCAAAATAAACATGTGTAAGTACCAACCTACTAGGTATCGGTTCATAACATAAACTCACGCCTATATCCCCGAAGGGGTAGACAGAGGTGCTAGACATTCATTCATAGACGTAAATATTACCCAAATATATTTTTGTAGGTAGGTATCTTTCCATGTGGTGACAGAGAAAGAATACAAGTACCTATCACCACCCCATCTCATCCGAAGGGTGTCGTAATAGGCGACAAATGGAAACATACGCAAACCATATCACTGCGAGAGAAGGAAAACTCGAAATAAAACCCTGTACCAACCCGTCTGGCCAGCGTGGAAACAGTAGGCCAAAGCCTCCCAACATTGGGAGAGGCCTAGTCCAGCAGTGGACTGCGATGAGCTAGTTGATTGAGGTAGGTAACTAGGCTTTTTAAGTATATTTTCACTGAGCAGGAATCAAACGTAGCTATAGCATATTAGTTTTTACTAGCCCAGCACACATTTCGAACAAATAACCAATTAATAGTAGAAAATCACGCCACGTGCCCACGCGTCACTACAATCTATTCGCGGCTGTAAAATTAGTCGAATTAACGGGCCAGTGCTACCGATTAGCAACCAAGCCTTAATTGATAACCAATCCGTTGTATATCAGATACAAATGAATCATAAACCGCGTAGGTGTGCCCTATTATACAAACAGATATCTGTTTTATAACGGTTCTATCAATCACTTGTACGGGTATTATATTAAGAGTGATAGATAACATAACATACCATAAACTCACGCGTATATCCCCGAAGTGGTAGGCAGAGGTGCTAGCACCCACATTTCAGCAGTTTATGTTTAGGTCCCAATGTAATAGGTGGCGAGCCTATTGTCATTAAGCGGGCACTTACAAACCTGCGATAAATACACACATAACTTCGAAAAGCATCGATAAGTCATTGATGTGTGCTATGGTAAAACCTAGGATCGAACCCGACACCTCGTCTCAGCAGTCCATTACCCATACCACTAGGCTACCGCGGATAGTGATAGATGTGTCTTGATTTCCAGACCTTCAAAGTTACATACTGTATCTACTTACCGTAATTGCTAAGTTGTCGGATTTGCAATCAATAGAATACAGTAGGTATAATAATAATTATAAATATTCCACGACATTCTACACAACGCTATCTAGACCCATGGTAAGCATAGCTTAACTAGCTTGTGTTATGGGATCTAGAATGCGGATAAACATACTTGGATACTTCTTTTTTTTGTAAATACATACATAGGTATTATACATAGAAACACCCAGACCAATGCAAATACCTATACATATTCATGCATACAAATATTTGCACTGAGCGGGAATCGAACCCGCGCCCCCTGCATAGCAGTCGAATGCTCTACCGCTAAGCCACGGAGGTCGTATTGCATATAGGTAGGAGTTTAGGGTTACAAACAAGTACCTACCTAAGTACTTAGGTATCTATAAGGTACGCCATGATAGCGGTGACAAGACCCATTATGGAGGACAGGCTAGAGAGGCGTCACGAGAGTCTCTCATACCGGTTGACGCAAGTAATCACCTGGGTGATCACTTGCGTCAACCGGTACCGTACTGGATGAATACCGTAATGAAACTGGATACGGTAGCGTTTATCGAATTCAGAAAGAGCTGGCCCTCGAAAACTGTCACGAGTGAGGACTCAGGGCTGCACTGAACACGGTGACCGACCAGGTCCTCATTGCGGCTCTGAAAAAAAAAGATAAGTTTCTATCTGTAATTATAACAGTTCTATCACAGTCAAACGAACGTTGTTACCTACGTGAGAATAAATTTTAAGTCAGGCGGCGGCATTTATTTACAAAATAAAAAAAACATTAGCTATCTTCTCAGCATATCGATTTAAAAGGGTTTCCATGTACCCCGTAACAACGAGACCAAATGAATATATTCAAACAAGTCCCGTGTATCTGAGCCAATAAAAATTATTTTTCAGTACACTGCCGTTCGGCGCATGGGCGGTAAGGACCGGCGCACACAGTACAAAGTTGCGAGTAATTTATGGTGGGCGGCTTTATGGGCTATGGGCCAAGTTCGCACATGCACCGCGCCGACGCAACTTGTATAGAAGTCATAAATATCCGCTAACCCCTTCCATGAGGTCAGGTATACGTACTAACACTACATGCATGCGTAAAATACGAGACGTTTTGCTTCTTGCCGACTAGGAAAGATATTATAAGTTCAGAATTTTTAATATCTGTTTAATTTTAGGTTCCCCTAGTTACATGAAATAGAAATTGTACAATACATCTTTCGAAATTAATACCTACTAATACTTAATATGTAGAACAAAATACAGTAGGTACTTATATAAGTTTGGTGTAAGTAGTACCTTCTAAATTAAGATTTTGCTACCATTGACGGCAGTAGAAAAAGTAAACTTATTATAATAAAAATGGTAGCTATTCACAGTCATCAAAATTGATTATACAACGATTATTTCAATTAATAAAACGCTTTACGCCTACTTAAAGCAACTAAGTAGTAGTAGAGAAATCACCATAAAAATAACACTTAATTTCAGCTTGCAATTACGAGGCCGTTAAAGGGCGGCTGCCAGAGGCCCGACACAGCCATTACATTAGCTCTGCACTTACCATACATACCTACTAACTAGCCTATACGTTCTACACTTAGAAGCCGACGGGATCGTAAAAATAAAGAATAGGCGCATTCACACTCGCAAAAGTGAAAAAATAAAATGTTTTCCTGGCGGCGTGCAAAGCGGTCTGCATATTTCGGCACAAATTGGATCTGAAACTAGTTTTCATAACAGAAAAAAAGTTCTTTGTTGGTTACTTCAAGGCAGAGTATAAAGTTCCTTAAACCTACTAGATGCTTAAAAATAAACTGTTCTTCTTGGGGCGAGTCAAGCGGTTGTAACAGCGAAACTTTACCGATTTCGGTAAAGTTTCTCTGTAACTTCTTTACAATGAAATAGGTAATCTATGAATAAATATGGCTACTTAGGAATAGTGGACAGCTGGGTACTTAAATCTACTTACAAACTAAATGAGTAGGTATGTTTTAATAATATGCTTATATAAAACCAGGATAGCTGTCCCACTCTTTTAAAATGCTTCTACTTATTGAATATTTATCTAGAGGGTTTTCATTATAGATTAAAACATTCGAGGCGCAAACCACCTGCAAGACGGAAGATACACCTGTTGATTAACGGACGAGGCTCTTGGGCAGGCTTTTCTCTCAGGTAAAGAGGTCAGACGGCAGTTGCCACCCGTGAATACCAAGATAAACCAATTATCAAATACCTAGGTTATAGAAGAACGGATCACGGACTCTCAAATGCAAGCTTTGGATTGAACCGAGAATGGCGTTGAATACTGACGACCAAAGCATATTTGAACTCATACTCTAGGGATCTAGGTAGGTGTATCCTAAAGTAAACAAACCCGCATCAACTTTATAGCCAAAACTCATTGCTAAGATAATAGTCACCTATAGTTACCCCAAGTTTAATCTCGAGTAATTAAACGCACGTGTCCCGTACATAATGATTAATTAATTCAGTCATTAATTTACTAAGAATATTGCCTACAATTAAACAGCAACGTGTGGGGTAATCCCCCTTGCGCATAAATTATGTGCTGACCATGTACCTTGACCGTACGCCGTATCATTATAATTTCGCCGCTTTTTTGCGATTAAGAAAAAGGTTAGTTTCGAATTCGTGGAAAGATCGTAGGGTATCAGTGGATAAGATTTATAGGGGGCGGGAAAAATATTTAGTAAGGCATAAGTATGTATTTGGGAATGGCAGCGAATTTCTAATACAAACCTGATCCCAATTCCAGCCCATAACTTGGATACCTACAGAACTGAAAATTAGATAAAAATTAGAACACTTAGAAAGACTTATGTTGCCTCTAGGGAACCAATATCTACCTGCTGCTTGACGAATGATGTTTTAGCAGGATTTTCTTTCGAAGTTGGGGAGTAAGACAGAAATCGCTAACGTAAAAGTCAAAATAAAGCCAACAGGAAGAGTAAGGACTGACCTGGAGAGCCAAAGTGCAAGCTTTGACGGAAGCGGAATTGACGCTTGGATGAATAAAACCTACTCACACTTGTGCGTGATATTCGGTGAGATTAATTAAATGATTATCTTAACAAAATTGTATTCTCGATTAAAATAGAAAAAATTTAATCGATTCAGGCGGGATACGAAACTTTCGCTTCTATGACCTTAATCGATTTGAATAGTGAGTATACTAAATGCTTTAAAATTTCAAACTAAATGCTTTATATTTAGGCAAAGCGATCAAAAATCTATGTTCAAAAATGATTGTAACATCATTCATTGGTACCTATAGTTCGTACGACGATCGGTAGATGGCTCCCACCGTTGCCGCTAGACGGATGTATATAGGAAAACTTAGATAGTTTCAGGCGAGGTTCGGTAACGCAGTGGTTAGAACATTTAATCGATTTGAATAGTTAGCATACTAAATACTTTAAAATTTCATTCAAAATATAGTGAATAAAATGTTCTATTTACACAATACATTATTCTATAAATAAGGGTCCTGCGCATTGAATTGCCGTCGGCAAACAGAACGAATGCCAACTATGTACTGCATCTAAGAAAATTGATTAAAAACGTGCCGAAGCATTTCAATAAAAGCAAATACGTTTGGGGAGCTACCCTCTTGATTTAATTTCTTATTCGTAATAGATTCGCATCGCACGATATCCGTACGCTAAGGGGCCGGCGACTAATCTACAGTCAGCTACAAAAGTGACAACATTATTCTAACTTACAAGTCACTTTAGTTGCATGAAATTTTAATGCATTTAGTATACTAATTATTCAAATCGCTTAAGATATAGAAAAAATTTAATTGGTTCAGCAGGCATTCGAACCCGCAATCTTTCCCTTACAGTGGGATGGCTCTGACCACTAAGCCACAGAACCTTCACCCGAAACCATCCAAATTCTTCTGTACATATATCCTTCTTACGACGACAGTTAGGTAAATACCATCTACCGATACCTTTCTTGATCGGTAGGATGCCTAATAAATTAATCATGAAATTGTTTCTTATTTCCTTAAGTCCTTAGGTATTTCATCTGAATGCTGAAGACCTCCCTGCTGCGGTTTTCCCAAGCGCCTACAATATGGGGTTCTTCAAGAGGGGCATCAGAAGGTTTCTTCATGGTCGGCAGCGCGAGTGTGACACCCCTGGTGTTGCATACGTCCATAGGCCACGGTAACCGCTTCCCATCAGTTGGGCCGTGTGCTTGTCTGCCAACTAAGTGGTATAAAATAAAAATAAAAAGACATGTTTTAAGTCGGTCCCGGCTATCAATAGTCGTTAGGGTCAGACAGAGGTCACAGAGGTAAGATAAGGAGGTATCAGCAACCTGAACAACTCTGTCAGACGGCAGTTGCTTCCAATATAGCTGGAAAAACCAAGTCACATCATTTATTTATTAAGATTTACCAACATTTGTTTACACTGTTACAAGTTACAGAATTTACATTAAATTAGATATTAATCGAGTCAGACAAATAATTATAGGTAAATACTACATGCTATATAAAACCAGGTACCTAGGTACTGAAAGATATTTATATTTTTCCTTTTACTTTTCACAAAAATATGTAGACCACACAGAACATTTTTAAATGAGATAAAATGGAGCGTCACGTACCTACCTACATAAAACAATCGAATAATCTTTATTCTTTATTATTATCATATTTTAAGCGGACCTTCTAAGGCCTCGGATGCGCGACCGGGACTATAGGTACGAGTGTCGGCTTAGGTGCCAAACACCTTGGTGGTGCAGACACCCAAATACCTATGTAGGTATAGGTAGGTAAGTACATCAATGTGAAAATCATTTATAAATTTGACAATATTCATTAGCAACTTTTGTCGTTGACTGTACATAGATTGACATCAAAATACCTACTTATTTAAATTGTACTTCAGATCCTTCTGAATAGGGTGTGCCAACCTAAGTTTGGTTCGATTCGATTTCCCCTTTCTAAGGAGTTGGGGAAAATTGTGTCTACCTATCCACCTACATACCTACCTACCTATTAAAATTGGACGGTTTATACCTCAGAATAGGGTAAAGAAGTGTCTGTTTAATATCAAGTTAAATTTGTGAGTAAGTATCTGTTTTATGACTCTGTTTTATGGGCCGCAGGTACCTACCTAAGTAAATTATATCTCAAAAATATTTGCGTGAAGTATATATTTTTTTTCTTTTAACATTGCTGAGATGATAATATACGCCTGTCTCAACAAGGTAATTATCTACCGTATCTCGACGCGTTTTAATGAAAACTACGTGTTTATTCGCCATTGTAGTAGGTGTTAGCTTAGGTACCTACTACAAAAAACTGTTAGTAGGCACCTACCTACTGAAGAACCGTAAGTTAGACGTAGTACCTACAAGGCTTATTTGGCACGTCATCGAAAAGAAGAGAGAATCCGACTAGAATTATCTTGCTTCAGTTTTATAGAGCCACAGATAATACAATATAATTCTTAGTTAGAGCATTCTCTCTATCATACATCAAACTGATAGCTAGATACTTTAATTTTTTAGTCGTTAAAACCTTTCGTAAATAAAATATTAAAACTTTAGCTTCGGTTCTGCCTTGCGTTACCAATGTGCTGTACCATAAAGAGAACGCTCTACAAGGAAACTGAAACATCTTTTAGCATCTTAGTCAAACTGTCACTCTTTGTACCAAATCAAAAGCTGTGTAGATATACCAACTGTATCAAACTGTATAAATGTACATATAGTTACCTACTTAAGCTAAGAGCTCTCACATACCTATAGTTAGATACGTATTCAACCCCCATCAATCCAGCAGGGGTGCATGCACCCTATTATGCGATCAAATAACAAAAATAACGGTCTCGATAACGAGGGAAATAAACTTTTGTGTCAAGTCAACTTGCCGGCATTAGGATATATTTTCACTTGAGTACTTTCGTAGGGTAGAATTTTGACAAGTAAATATACCTATATCTACACTATAATATACACTAAATCGTGAGACAAACGAGGCTTTGGCGCGCACAGATAATTTTGTAATAGGTAATCTATGATTGGTGAATTTCGGCTCGTCCACTACCGTAATACCCCCTTCTATCCTCAAAACACACTCAAGAGACGTGTACTTACCTATTGCACGTATAGAGCACATTTTAGGTCCAAAATAAATATCCCGAGCAATAAGATTGGTAAGATGTTGGTACCTACCTAATTACTTATTTATCGAAGTTCAGCCGTGTTCCAGTTAGATTGGAAAAGCCAACCCAACTGAGTTGATAAAAGTTTCAACGAGTGATATGTAGGTACCTACTTAAGTACTTAATACCTAGATGTGAAATGATTTATTTTTACGACAATAGTTGCATCACTCAAAAATGTAGGTAGGTACCTAATAGGTATAAGTATTTTTTATCTTGGTTTTAATAGAATATAGACCTGTTACCTAACAGATGCTCTAAGGACTTTTATTAAGCACAATTTTCATCAAAATCGATTCAGCAGTTTAGGCATGAAAGTAACAGACAGACATAGTTACTTTCGCATTTATAATATTAGTAAGGATTTAGCATAACTAGAGGATTATTAGGTACCTAGTATTCATATATAGATATTTGCTAGGTGCTATTAGTGTCTACTTAATAGTAATTTCAACGATGCTTACTGTCTGGTCTTAGTTATTAAGTACCTACCTACGTATTAAAATAAAGAACTCAACACCTAATCAATATTTCTTGCAGGTTGAACCCCGAAAGCAAACAAAGGAGCCTGTATTTTTAAGATTTCACTGCGGAAGATAAATCGCCCTTCGCTTTTGTCCTTGTTATACATTCAACCCAACTCATGTCTAATGCCTTTTGCACCCCAAATACTTCTGTCTCTATCCCACTTGAAGAATTTTGTACATTTGTTTCACTCATGTCATAAAAATGGCGGATGCTGCGGGCTAGCGGGGCAGCAAGGTGGGGTTTGTTTCCGGAGGGTGAGTGGGGTGCTTGCAAAGTTCCTGTGAAATGGTTCGGATTTTAGGGCAGAAAAGCAATCAATATGAGAGTAAATACAGGATTGTTTCCCGTAAAAGTTTAGATATTAAACGCAGTCAATACTTACATACGAATTAACGTAAAAATGCTTTGGGGTGTCAGTTTAACGTAGGTAGGCAGGTATGGTATGAGTACTTATTTTTTTACCACTTACCTAGGTGGCAGACAAGAGCACGGTCCACGTGATAGAGAGTGTGGCCTATGGACGTGTGCAACACCAGGGGGGGGACACTCGCGCTGCCGACCCTGTACGCATAGAGAGTTTCTGTACCGTCGGTGTAGAAGACCAAGCAGGACAAGCCTTTGGTCTTCCAACTGACAGCACAAAAACTCTCCAGTGAGCTCTGGCTACGCTACTCACCGCCGGGAACACAACACGAGGTTATTAGGTATGGCTGCGTTATTATTCTATAGGGCGGAGGTATATCTGCCTGATGTTCGTAATATTAAGGCAAGCTTTCTTTTCGATGTTAAGAAATCAGACTTACTATAAGTACCTACTTACCTACATACCTTAATTAAGTAGGTAAGTACATGAAATAAATCAAATAAATACTTATTTTCCCAGTTTCTTTGTTATTTTATTCATAAACCTCTGTGATAAATTTTTCTGGGACCAATATTTATGTAATTTTATTATACCTACTTAGGTATCTACTTACATACAAAAATACCTAATTAGATAATACCTACTTACCTACTTAAAACCGCAGCCACAGAATAAATAAAATATACTGCAGTCTCATTCTCGGAAGAAAACTTTAGGTATAGGTATATGCTACCTGCCCTAGGCATAAAAGGCGAAGTCTAATTGACGTGTTCTATATATAAAATAAAAAAATAAAAAATCCTAAATGAGAAGAGTAGCTACCTAGGTCTTGGGATGACATAGGAGTTAGTTAGTTAGTTCCATATAATGAAATAAATAGACATCTAGGTAGGTAGGTACTCGTACTTAGGTAGGTACCTACATTGTGTTCGCTGTTGACTGTAACAAAGTTAAACCTGTTAGTATTATTTCTAGGCTCACTGTTATCGCTATTGCTGTTAAGATCCCGGATTTTAGATTCGATCTTGGAAGCTATCCGAGATTCACAAAAGAAAGCTGGTTAATCTAGATCCCGGATCAAACTTACCAGCTTTTCCTTTAGTTTCAATAGGTAGAAAACTTAGCAGTCAGACTCAGTCCTTTTGCTATACTAAACCGAGCTTATAAAATTATCTTACAATAAAGATATACCTATAGGTACTTATCCATCTACCTATATAATAGATACCTACTTATTATAGTAGATAGTTAGGAACTATATTATTTTCTATACAAGCAAAAAAGCTCATTAATGTCTCCCACAGCCCGCATTTTCTCGTCCATTAATCCGTTGATTAGCGTGCACTACCTAAAGAGGATTTTATGATTGCTTTCAACGACGTAATTACACCTCTTCCCAACCTTCTGTACTGTTATGAGCGCCTGGTAGTTACAGTAATAGAAACTCGAGGTTTGTTTTTAAATTTATTATTATTAATTCTTAGGATAGAACCACATTTAATAATATAAAAAGGGTGTGTCGACCGTACTATTCACTATGCCATGACTACGATTTAGATTTTTCCCCAGCTCAACTTAAAGTCAAATTGAGCAAGAATTTTTTTGACAAGGTGTAGGGGTAATTACCTAATGCGATTATCAAAATAACTTTTCTTCTTTTCTTTTATATCTTGTAGGTATAATTATGATATTGGTATATTTTATTAAATATAGGTACCTAGGTATATTATAACTATTGCAATGATGCTATCTACCCTACATATCATAATAACTGCTATATGTGAAAACTTGTAACTTTATTTTTTTTATACCACTAAGTTGGCAGACAAGCACACGGCCCACCTGATGGGAAGCGGTTACCGTGGCCTATGGACGTATGCAACACCAGGGGTGTCACACTCGTGCTGCCGACCATGAAGAAACCTTCTGATGCCCCTCTTGAAAAACCCCATATTGTAGGCGCTTGGGAAAACCGCAGCAGGGAGGTCATTCCACAGCTTGAGTGTGCGTGGGATGAAGTTTCTTTCATACCGCACAGTGCGCACCGTCTCAGGTTGCAATGTGTGGGGATGAATTCCCTGCCTATGGCGAGAGGTGCGATGATAGAATGTAACTACGGGCATCATGTCAACTGGTCATTTTATATTACAATTGTGTCTAACCTGTGTGCTAGCCTAGCTGTAAGTTTTTCTGAAAGAATAAAATAAAAAAATAAAAATAGTAATTGCAATGACAACTTGCTCACTGATATTGTTAATATTGTGGAAGTGCGTAGGTAGGTACTTAGGTACGAGTAAAATTGCTTAACTACTCTAAAGTAGGTACCTACGTAGGTACAGTCAGCGTCAAAACGATCTTAGCTACTAAGTCTCAGAATGATGCTTTCTATATTAATAAACGATATTAAGAGCCAATCAAACTGTTTTATTAATTTAAATAGTAGCTTATTATTGTCCGAACTAGGTAAAAATGAGTACCTACTAAATATCAGAACAATGAGTCAACAAGAAAGGCAAAAAAGCCGGTCAAGAAAGAGTTGGACACGCACGCCAAGGATTCTGTACAAAATTGTATTCAGGGACGAAACTTAAGCCACATAAACCGCAACATATTTTGTTTGCATTGAATTAGAACTTTGATGTTTGCACAGTTTCAAGACGTTACGGACTTTAGTATGTCGTGTGAATTTCAACTTGGTTCCTACCTCCACGCATTTCTGAGAAAAAGGTCTTGACAGACAGTCTTGAAGATCATTTTGAGTGGTAGGTACCTACTTTGTTCGTCAAGATCGTAGGTACGTACACGAGTGAAAGTGAGTTTCAGATAGACAAGTCCTAAGAAGGCTTATATTTCTGTCAAACACAGATACCTCGATATCCTACCCGATGTGAACTCACTCGTCAGAATTACAAAATGTTACGTAGATAGATACCTAGGTACCTAAGGACCTAATAAGTAGGTACGTATGCATTTAGGTCAAGAAGGTCTGGACAATTGAGGGTGGCGTTACAACGATTAACCTGGCGGTATAACTGAAATAAATAATACCACTGAACAGTCTTGATCTTTCATGTTAAGTAGGTATGTAGGTACTTACCTAAGTAGGTGATAAATTTATTAGGTATACCTACCTAGGTACTTACGAACTTTCTGTGAGGTCGCGTCTTTATCACATATGCGGCTGTAGATTTATATTTTATTACCTAAACATTTATATTTTATTAAAAATTAAACAAAGCTACTGATTAATTAATTAATACAGGAAGCATCTGCAGCCGAACTAGGACAGGCCTGTATCTCGGTTTGCATAGATACAGGCCTGTCCTAGTTCGGCTAGATACCGGTTGCGTTCTTGGCTTGTATGTCCGGGGTCTATTTTGTATTTATGTTGTTGTTTTCTACAATTGCCGTGTAACCTTGAGAGGAAAACTTAAGTCATCAGTCAGAACATTGTCCATTAAATCAGCTGATCGCTTGGAAGTTGCACGTGAGTTGGTTTTGTTTTGACCCCAAAGGAGTTATGGGGCCCCAATACAATAAGAACCTCAGAATTAAATTTAGCAGGTAGCAACTCACATAGAGTAGGTACCTAAAACCAAATGTTTACGTAGTAAGCTGCTGGATACTTATTTTGAAGAATACCGTATGCAAATTATTGCATCCTACAGAAGAAAAAAATGTATAATTTTTTTTACAAATAGAACTTGTTAAAAGCGACATCTGCAACTTACAAGAGTAAACTACTTACCTATGCTCAGTAAAGTTGTAGGATAGATGGCGCTGAGTGCTTAACTAAGTCCGTCCGGTTTTGGCATGTTTTGTGTTATTTTGCTTATCCTCAAGTCCCTATGAATAACAGACGACACAATGGAGTATCTATCTAAACATAAGCACTATCTCTGCATTGAGGACAGGAGGACTCCTTAGTTTTCTTACACTGGTCCAGCAACTACCTACTACGTTCAGTTATCAGTATTATATGATAGTATTTCTTTTCTATAGTTCAGTCAATTATATAGGTACATAACTAACCAACTTCTTACTTGAACCAAAACAGTTAAATGAGGGTTTCAAAATTCATACCATATAAATTTCAATCGAATGGACAGCTATTAACCGAGGACTAAACAAACCCATAGTGGGACCCTCGCTCTTATATCAGTCATAACATTGTCCATTGAACTGGGAACTCCGCGTCCCCATTGTGAGAGAAATGGGGAGGGCCAACGTAATGCTGGCATTGAGTGTTAAATCACAAACCCTCTTGAATTGCTTCAAAACATTCGCAAACTCCGCCAAAATGAAACGTAAAGGGACTAAAAGGTCAATGAACTGTAGACTCCTCACTGTATTATGTATGTTAAGGTACATATCCATAATTTATAAGAACAGAAATGTAAATAATTAAGTAATTCATTAGAAGTAATGACTGGTAAGACTAGGTATCTGGGTAGGACAACTGGGAGTAGGTACCTACCTAGTTTAGAATAATGTAGGTACATGTCCGTATGCACACTTAGATATCTTGCAGGTGATCTACCTAAATACTTAATAGCATTTTTCATTTAATAAATAGATATTCTAGAAAGTTCTACACAATGTTAATCTACCATGTGTAGATAAATAATGTCTTAAACGCATTACCAATCACCCAGACTATTATAAATTCATATTCATGCATACAAATTGTAATTTGCTTTGCATTAAGCGAGCGAGAATCGAACCCGCGAACTCTGTATTTCTCTACTGCTATGCTACATAGGGCATAGTGTTCGTTGAGGTTTAATGAAATGTTATAAAAAGTTATGTAATGCGCCATCTAGTGACAAGGTTTGAAAAATGGATTAGTTTTATGGATGTAAGATACAAAGATGATCAACATGAAAATAATATACTTAAATAGTATCTCATATTAGTCTGTGAATATCCTATTTGCAGTGTTGAGTGTTCATACATCTTTAGTTGTCCTAGGCAAGAGGTACTAGTGCAATTAATTATATTTTATCAATATTTGGTGAAAATAACAGTCAGTTTGTAGTCAAGTTGATTAATATACTTACTAGGTAATTAAGTAGGTACTTAGTTATGGGAATCAACTTTAGTAACAAGGGTTGTTCTGTAAGTTTATGCGTAAAAAGTCGGGTTGGGATAATGGCCATTACGACTACAGGCATGAACCCACTCCTAACACAAGTAATTTGACTTAGTTGGGGGGGTTAGGGGGTATATTTGGCAGTAATTTCGGTTGCTACTATACACATTTTGCCAGTTTATGTTTAGGTCCCAAAAACACAACAGTGAAAACTTTCGAAAAAAACCTTTATTTTAAGAAAAACAACTATTTGTTTTAAATGACATAACATAAACATAAACTCACGCCAATGTTCCCGAAGGGGTAAGCAAAGGTGCTAGCACCCACATTTCGCCAGTTTATGTTTAGGTCTCAATGTAATAGGTGGCGAGCCTATTGCCATTAACCGGGCACTTATAAACCTGCGATAAATACGCACATAACTTCGAAAAGCATCGATAAGTCATTGGGGTGTGCCTTGGCAAAACCTGGGATCGAACCCGAGGCCTCGTCTCATCAGTCCATTACCCATACCACTAGGCTACCGCTGTAAATGAATACTTATTTACACAAAAGACGCCTAATCCATATTCAAAAATATTGAATTAGCGACCGTTATTTCTTAAGATTTGGGTTAAATTGGGTTGGGTTGGGTAAATCAGTAGGTATCCTACTGATTTTTAATAGATGTGCTTTTATTTAGCAATGATTGTTACGTGGCCGTGGTACCGAATTCAAAGATTGGTGAAATGTGAGGGTTAATTCACCTCTGCCTAACCCTCCGGTGATAAAGGCGTGACTATATATGTATGTTACTAATTATAATATGGATGTTATAATTATGTAAGTTGTTAAAGCTATTTAGACCATTGCCTATGTTTTTTGCCTAGATTTTTAGTGGTTTTAAATGATGGCCGCTATTGGTTATTACTACCTACTACCACAGGCTACCTACTACCTAAATGTATAGTAATAATGCTTGTGGCGAGCTGTTGGTGCGTGGCGACACCACGTACCCCGATACTCCCGAGTATTAGGATTTATTCCCCCTCACCTTGTGTGCTTGCCTTTATTGGCCGGCCATAAGTGGAGTTGCAAGAGCAGAACCTATACTCCGGGTTGGAAGTGTAAAATGTCATAACGCCGGGGGCACGCTGACTGGTATACCGGGAACTTGCGCCCCGCAGACTCACCTCTCGACAACCTTAGCCGCTCAACGGATGTTGGATGGCTATTTTAAAGGGACCCATGCAATGAGTTGGCAAGTCACCGCCTGCCTTTTTACAATTTTGAGAATTATTGTCACGGCAGGTGTCCGTTAGTCTCCCCCCATAGCCCATTCACCAGTCCATCTAATTCTTAATCCCATAGCCCATAATTTAGTTTCCATCGCGGCCAAAGCACCGCACAGCAATAGTCTCTGCACCAAAGAGTATAGTAATAAGTATACTCTGCACCTGGCGGGGACCATCTCCCGGTGTATCATATTGTGCGCTCGGGGATGATATCCGCCATGTGTGTGTATTCCTAGCATATTAAATTCTCGTAAAAGGGCCTCTACGTCTTGGCTTCGGCCCGACGCACGCCTTCCAAAGGCCCGGGACTCCATGGGTAGTCCCGAGAGTCAAGGTACTGAGAAACAATAATAATAATAAATAAATAATAATTGTATTTAAAGTAAAAATATGTTAGTTTTTAATGATTTTATCTGCAACAGTTAATATTTAATAAGTGACAGTTAAAATAGGATTGACCAATATTTAAAAATATATAAGTAATTTTGTATTTCAAATATCATTAAATTTGTCCTTAAAGTATACGCCAGTGGTGTTTTTACCTTAGAACCACATAAAATAATTTTATATATTTTCAATTATTTTATTTTTTCAATCTTTTTAAGATTTTTAAATCTTTATGCAAGGGGTATATAAGGCACATAATAGAAAATAAGTATGGTATATGTACATATCTGCTCATGGGTGGTGGCCGTGGTACCTGTACCCACCTTAATCGCTTGGTAATTTGATATCAGCTCTAGAAAAAAAATTTTGGACACAAATTGCCACTCAAAAGAAATGTCATTACATTACTGTACTTTCTGCCATCTATTGGCATATTTCCAATCTACTTACAGAACATTACGATGTGCTGCCATCTATTAAAATATTAATGTACTATTATACTACCAAGCCAAGTAGTGCTACTTGTAAATAGTAGTGACATCTAGTTTATGGTTAGCGAACTATTACGCAACTGGAATTTCGAGATGCCTGTACAAAACGATTAGTAAATAAAATATCAGAATCTTCATGTTTTAAACTAGTAAACAATCATTTCTAGTACTTGTAATATAGATTTAGGTACGTACAATATTTATAAATTTTATCATAAAATTGGTACAGACCTACTGTTGCAATCACCATGCATGCCATAAGCCACAAGTAGCTCCATATGTAATTCTTCTATCAACGTATTTTGTTGCACAGTTGCAATGTTGCCATACCAAAAGCTTCAAATGATCCGCATTTACCTACCCACTGTTCGAATGAATTGTCACAAATCTGCATAAATGTGAATGAGAGATATTTTTAAGAACAAAATCTGTAGGTATGTAGGTATTGCTTATAAATAATACTGAAATAGGTACATACAAAATATACTCATAACTTTTGAATTAAAAGTACTAGGTAAATATAAAAGTTGTAATCTTCGAAGGTTGAGGTAGGTACCTACATAATTGTTTATTTACCCCACCCCCTCCCCTCTCAAGCACCACTCATCCCGAAAAGTTTAAATATTAAGACTAAACTCTACATATCACCTTTTCTTGTTACTAGACAGATTCTTTAGTCAGTAGTTTTATATATAGGTACTAATTCTACCTACTAATCTACTTTTCGAGGTGCAAGTTATAGCTACAAAAAATTATAATTACTGAGGTAACTCAATTATTCAAACTCAAACTCAAACTAAGTAAGAACAAAGTCACTATGCCGTCAAAGCAGAAGACAGAGCAGGACAAGTCTTTGGTCTTCCCAATTATTTTGGTATAATAGTTTTGGTAAAACATTTAAAAAAGTTTCTATTTACCAAATGGAGATATTTGTGGGTAACACTGTTCGACGTCAAGACATGATGGAATTTTTTCCCTTCCTACATTAACCGTGTGAGCGAAAGGTCCGAGAATCGTTTGGTGAGAGTCAGAGACAAAATATGCTGTAGGTGGAGCCAGAAACAGCATCGTTACGCACACATAAAAGTTACCCAATCACAGCACGTGTATTCGGCGCGGCTCAACGTCTCAAGTCAAGGGCTGACAGCAATGGTGAGTATGGTGACGAATATTTTGACGGTACAATGAGCTCCCACGTATTGGTAGGGTGACAATACTACTATACGATTCCTATCTTAATCAATTTTAATAGTTAGCATACCAAGTGTTTTAAAATTTCAATTAATAGATACGATATCAGCCACAAAGTTCATCAAAGCTTGCGTAAGTAGGTACCTATATATGCGTATTGTTAAGAAAATTATGGTAAATAATAATATTTACATCGGAAAGGTCCAGGAAGCTCAGTTGTTCGGAGTACCTAGGTATGCTCCCTGGATTTGATTGTGGATTCAGGTCTCATCCTAGATCTTGACTTTTTTGATCTAAATCCATAATCTTAATCCTAATAAATATTAAATCTAAATAATAAATACTAAATATGTATAAAATAAATAATAAATAGGTATGGGTAATGGACTGCTGAGACGAGGTCTCACTGACTTTTCGATGCTTTTCGAGTCCCCAGTTAATGGCAATAGGCTCGCCACCTATTACATTGGGACCTAAATATAAAACTGGCGAAATGTGGGTGCTAACCTACCCCTTAGGGGATATAGACGTGAGTTTACGTTGTGTTATGAAATAATAAATACTAATAGTGAGTAATTCCATTGTTAAATCGTAAAATATCTCAAACACCGTCTCGACACTGAGTAGATAATAATGTGCAACCGTTGTCAAAAGAATGTTTCCTAAGATAAGGCATGTACACAAAGTAGTAAGTAGGTAGGTACTCGCCTAACACAATCTACCTACATAAATATATTTTACAAAACTAGATGACCCGGCAAACTTCGTTCCGCCATATAATCTAGTAATGTTGTGTTACTTTATTGACTGTGTTCATTTATTTATTTGTTAACGATGGAAGGTAGAAGAAGAAAAACAGACGCCGGACTCCCAGCTTCAAGATTTTCATTGGGCCCATAAGCCTAAGGGCCCATACTTTCATAATTTTGTTTATAATTTTTTTTCCGTGTGGAACATCACCACGGATACCCCCACCACCGGAGACAGTGGGAGAGATTATGTCGGACTCGAACAGACTAAAATGCACGACGCCTGTAGTTTGTTTTTGGTTGCCGAAGGTGAGGTTACCAGGCATATCCCTCGCATCCCGCCGACCCAGAGCCATCTCTCTCGATCTAGCCCTCTCCTCGGGTGTGGGGACTACAGAGTCCCCAATTCGTCCCCGGAGATGGGGAGACGCGCAAGGCGCGCCGCTCCCGCGGTCTGCATCTGTCAGGGTGACTGGCGGCTCCACCGTCACCTCCAAGCCTGCGCTCATGGGGGGCGGAGGTCATTCATCGACCTCCAACGCCAGAGTTGCCTTCGTACGCGAGCAGCTTGGCTTGCGATCCTTCGTCCACCCGCGGCACGTTGGGGACGGTTATGTTCTGACTTAATCCGTTCACCGTATCGGGGCCTCAATTCTGCTAATTTTATGTCAGTCACAGCAAAAATTTACATTTAATTTTGGACTTTACTGCGTTGTTCTTAAAGTCTAAAATCAAATGGCTTCTTGTAAAGTGAATGACAATGTAATAAACTTTTTTTCATTTTGGACTTTAAACATATATAAAAATATAAAGTCTAAATTTCTAAAAGTGTAGGCTTTGTAGTGTTAGTGGTATGACAGTGGTTTTATTTTGACACAAACTTAGTAGAATCGGGGCCTGGGTTTTCAGACGTCAGGGTTTAAGATTGCCTAAAACATAAAGCACGCAACAGCATTACCAACCTTACCAACTCTCCTCTCTCACCTCCCCTCCACCCCAAGATGGCCTTTCCGCATGGAAACCACGTTGTCCCCATATTGCCCCTAGAAAGGGAGTGGGGGTGTGCCCGACAGACATCTCAGTCGCTACTATGAGTCCTAACTCCTAAGTCTCTCCCGGGCCCTCTCAGTCGTCTTCTTATGCTTGCTTTTATAGGAAATGGAAATCTTGAATAAAACTAAACCCTATGGTCACCCTTGTAATTTTTTGCTGCCATACGCCTTGTTCGAAACGTATAGCTATAGCTGCTGTCTCACTCTAATCACAATTTCTTTAAACCTGTATTAGGCTAATATAGACCTTATATGTAGGAGTAACAGTGTATTTTTCTACAATGAGAGGTATTTTCTGCTATTTCTATCACAAATTCTTTGAGTTTGCAATAGTGTAGGTACTCAATATAAGACTTTAAGCTTTACGCAATACAATTCTTTTTTAAAACAAATAGGTAGATAGGCAAGTACTTTTTATTTTCTATTTTTTCATTTGCTAGGGACGCTGGGGTAGATAGTTACTCGATAACTTGGCCAACTACTAAGTACCTAGTTAGAACTAAAAGAAAAAAAATGTCATAATAACAAAAAATGACATTCATTTTCTTTTAGTTTACGTAACATACCTAAATTACAT
This sequence comes from Eilema griseolum, assembly GCA_963662185.1. NCBI lineage: Eukaryota > Metazoa > Arthropoda > Insecta > Lepidoptera > Erebidae > Eilema > Eilema griseolum. The sequence goes on along the minus strand of OY759242.1, from coordinate 15,339,540 downwards.
AAAAATATTTAAATAAACAGGCCAAGTGCAAGTCGGACTGGGCTGCGAGAAATAGGTAGGTATATTAGGTAGGTATTAAATATTCCCTAAATATTTCAAGGAGGTAGGTAGGTAGGTACTTATCTCCCTATCTACTTGTTGCCGTCATTGATATCGTGCATAAAATTACCTATATTTATTGTATGGGAGCCCCCTTATACTTACCTACTACCTACTATTTTAATCTAATTATTTATTTTTAAAGATACCCAATGCTACTAGATACTAAATATTCTGTGTAGGTATATTTCAAGCGTCTATCTATTGCCGTTATTACCTAATATCGAGCAAAAAACTGCCGTTTCCTTTTTTACCTTTTAGGTTCAGAACTCTAAAAAACGTACTTACCTACCTAGGTACCTACCTAGTTTAGAATAACCAACTTAAATTCATCATCCTCATTTCCCAGTTGCGTCCTAAGTTTGCACTTCGTAACTCGAGGATTTTGGTGTGATGGTTTTTCCGAGAGCGACTGCTTTCTGACCTCCCTTCCTCACCATCTGAGGAAAGCCTGACTGATTAGGTAGATAGTAGATATCTAATGCAAACAATTCTTTGCCGCACCATAAACACTTGGAATTCTTCACAAGCTCACGTGATTCCATCTTTCCATAGCAACATCTGATTAGGCCGCCAAGCTGAGAGCCGTCATTGTGACTGACGGAATAGAATATAGGTAAGTACTGGATTAAGTAATGGAAAGCTGAAGGTAAAGTTTCAGGAAAAGAGCCTAGGTAAAGATATCAACAATTCAACATTGTCTCGAGAAAAGGCAGCCACCATTAAAGTCATCTTCAAAGATATTTAATGTGTTTAAAGATGTTTTATTGGGGGCTCCTTTTCCTGAGGCTTTGCCTTCAATTTTCCAACAGGTGTGGGTGTACTTATGTACCTAACCATATTCTAGTCAATCTAGTCGTAGGTAGGTATATAAAAATGCCTAACTACCTACATCTTAACGGCTTCTGCTCTGATAGATATCTACTGTTCACCACTTCTGTCGACAACAAAGAGCTGGAGCCTTGGCCAGGCACGTGTTTCCCTCTTCTTACACTTTTTTTAATGTGCGCAAAATCCATCCATGGATACGCCGCCGAGGCCTACTCCTGCTAGGGAGATAGGCGGCTCCACCCGTTGCCCCCGGACCCGCGATCATGGCGGACGGAGGTCATTTTGCGACCTCCAACGTCCGAACTCTTCGTACCTTACCTATAAGTATATACCTATAGAAATGAAAATTACCTAATTAAATATCTGAAATGCCTCGAGTGTAATAATACAAAGAAAAGGGTAAAAAGCAGAATGATCAAGATTGTGTAGGAATACCTACCAATGGATCTATTCAATCATATAGATTAAAGTGTCTGGGTGTGTCCAGAATGTATTTCATCTACACATAAGCCAATACGCAACGAGAACACACCAACTTGGAGAGTATTAGGACTGAAGAACACCCTATCTACGAACAGCAACGTTAATATACAGCGGAGTAGTCGAGTAAAAGGATAAATACCGACACCACAGATTAGATAAGAACAAGACATAATTGAAGAAATCAGAGCATTTCGCTCAACAGTATCTACTTAGGTACCTACTATCCAGATTGGAAACACAATCAAGCGACATCAAGAGGATCGAGGAAGTATGTTATAGTAGGTATGAAAATAGAAATACGCGAGCTTCGTGATACAAACTTGAAGGTTCTCAAAGAGAAAGGTAGCATTGTAGATATATTACCCAGCCAGCTTGAGATATTAAAGGTTCGTAATCACCAAAATCATCCATCGAGACCATCAAGTTAGGGACCACCATTCATTTTGGAATCAATGGCACCTGGAATGGTGGAGGTCCGTATCTTCTGGAATGCACTACCATTCTACCATCTTGACGGACTAAACATAAAAACTTAATTTTATCGAGACTACGACATTGCAAGCCACAATTGGCAAAGAATCCTTCAACAAACTGATTCCATAAAAAATATTTGAAGCAATAAAGTCTGGACCTACCAACAGTTGAATTGTAAACTTTATTGGGCCAAACATTTCAACGACAATAAGCGATATTATCGTTGCTTTGTTGTCACTAAACGCGGTCATAAACATCGTTCTCGGAGTCAATGGTAGCCTATAGGCCTACGCAAAAGGGTTAACAAAAGGTGGAACAGGGCTGTACTTGGAATCGTACGTAAGTAGATAGGTAGGTACCTATATATGGTACCTAAGTACCTAGGTACTCGATTGTGATTTGGCACTTAGGTACCTACCTACTATTAGGTATTTACCTATTATGTGACCTAAGTAGGTAACTAGGTACTTACTAAGGAAAAAGAGTGAGATCAGCTTGTTTCTCCGCCATTCATTTGTAGATAGAGCGGTCTCAGTCAGACTATGTCTTGTCAACTAACTTACCTACTTAGGTACCAATCTATTTTTAAGAGTAGGAACTTACCTAGGCGGCTGCCTATCTAACTTTACGGTTTTAAAAGAGTAGACTTTATCTAGCCTAACTTTACCTAGTAGGTACCTAAAAACCGTAAAGTTAGATAAGTAGGTACAGACTTAGGTAATGTTTCATACTTAAATGGACTAATAACTTCGTGTTGTGTTCCCAGCGGTGAGTAGGGTAGCCAGAGCTCACTGGAGAATTTGTACCTACTGTCAGTGGGAAGACTAAAGGCTTGAACTGCATTATCTTCTACACTGACGGCACAGAAACTCTGTACTTACAGGGTTGGCAGAGCGACAGTGACTCCTCTGGTGTTACAAACGTCCATAGGCCGATTAACGATAACTTTCCATCAGGTGGGCCGTGTGCTTGTCTGCCACCAAAGTGGTATAAAATAAACAAATACCTAATATAATATCCTAATTCTGTTCTACGGTGGACAGAATTTCTTCACGATGGTACGGATGGTACCTAGGTATGTAGGTACATTATAAAGGTACCATGATAAAAATTTAACCCACCAAATGCGACCCTGTGAACTTCTGCTTGAATAAAACTTATTGTATAAAAGCAACAGCTTACGTAAATTGTGATTTTATTACAACATAGGTGTTATTTGCATTGAAAGAATTGACCACGGGCACCTTAAGAAGAGGTAGGTACCTACCAGTCGTATGGTAAACATGGTTTCGATAGTTGCTTAGTAGGTGTGATAAGTACCTACCTAGGTAGTGTGGTTCAGTGATAGTTTTTTCCTAGGTAGGTACTTAAACGGCCTACCTATAAAGTGTCAGTTCAACACGTTAAGTGGGTAGGTAGATAGGTATCTACAGCTAGATACTTACCTACCAAGTGTAGTGTACCTAGACCTTCTACCTCTTAAGGAAGGAAAAGTGTTTAGTAGATAGTGTTGTTAAGTGATCGTCTTTCTTATTATAGGTACCTACTTACATAAGAGACCTTGCTACTTAGATAGGTAAGTAGCAACTTTATAGGTATAAAGTGTCAGTTTTAAGGCACCTAATTAGGTAGGTACCTACCAACCTACCTAATAGTGATAGCAGGTTAGTTTTGACTTTAAAGTGATAAAAATGGCAGTGAACTACTTAAGTGGCCTACACTACCTATCTGATAGTGGTGGGTTTATACGAATTAAGGTAAGCATGTACCCAACCTCAACCTATAGTTTGGCCAACGAAAGATGGTTGAAGAAAACGACGGCAGTGAAGCTCCTGCAGCTTTTTAAGCGGACATGTGGCATTTCGTAGCTGTGCAGTGGGTGTCGTGGTAAAATGATCTTAAAACCAAGGTATTATGACCAAATCAAACTGTTTTAGTGATTTAGATTGTTTTGTTATCCCAACTAAAGGTCTATAGGTAGGTACCAAATATCAGAATAATTAGTCAACAAGAAAAGGGAAATGTTCATTTTCAGTAGGTACTTTGTTCATCAAAGAATCAAAGATTCAATTTCATTTATTCAGTTTAGGCACACAAAGAGCACATATGAACGTCAAAATTTTACAATTATGTATGTCAAGAAATAATATAGGAATAATATTAAATAATGTAAAAATAAACCATTGGAAAATGATTATTTCGCTGGTTCGGTAGATTAGTTCTACTGAGAAGATACCAGCAATAAACTCAGCGAACTACATTAGAACTAGATTATTTTTCTTTTTTTAAATTTGTTTTGGTTTACAATTTATTTTGTGCGAGCAAGCAAGAGACTTATGTTGACCACGCATTAACATCATTAAGGTACTCATCCACTTTATAGTAACCTTTACTCATTAAAGTTTTTTTCACTTCTATTTTAAATTTATTTATTGGCATATTAATCAAGTCCTGAGGAATTTTATTAAATATTTTTATGCAGCTGTCTACAAATGAATCACCAACCTTGTGAAGCCTAAGTTTTGGTACAACTAGTTTATTTTTATTTCTCGTATTAAAATTGTGTACATCAGATAGTTTTTCGAAAATATCTAGGTTTTTTCGTACATATAAGATATTTTCATAAATGTATTGAGAAGCAACTGTTAAAATATTAATTTCTTTGAAAAGTTCTTTCAGCGAGTCACGGGGTCTGATGCTAGGTATAGATCGCTCGTATCGCTCGTTTCTGTAGTAAGTACAAATATAGTTTCAATATCGGCAGCTGAGCCCCACAGCAGTAGACCGTATGACATAACGCTATGAAAATAACTAAAATAAACTAATCGTGCAGTTTCCTCATCAGTCAGTGACCTTATCTTTCTAACCACATAGGCAGCTGAGCTAAGTCTTCCTGCCAAGGCTGTGATAATGAGAAAATCGATCTGATGCTGACTGTATCTACTAGGAATTTTTCTCGGTCAAATCCTTATCATTTAGCTTAGCTGAAAGGATTTGGTGGAAATACTAAATATTATCTACGTTATTTCGGTTAGGTACCTACTTACCAAGTACTTACCTACTTAAAAAAACATTAAAAGTACCAACCTACTTAGGTCTCTATTCTGTGGTAAAAGTGTCCAAAATGAGAACGTGTCGTATGTTCTTAAGTGACATGTTTCGTTTATGGATCACTTTGCACTTCTAAATTTAGGTATCATCTAATAATTTTATATTTATTTCTTTACCGTGTAAGAATGCAAGATAGTAGTACCTACTAAAGTAGGTATTATATTAAATTATCTGTGGTAGTAGGTACCTACTTACCTCCCTATAGATAGTTTTTCAGCGTTATGTAGCCGAGAATTAGTTGCTTAGGTAGGCACTCCACCTTACCCACTTAATATCTATGCACTGATTGTAGGAGTACCTAGTACCTACCAAGTTACCTATAATGTAGGTACCTAATGGATTTTTAGGCAACCTCAAATGTGAGTAGATCAATGGACGTGGCTACACATACATACCTACCTAGTTGCTTATTAGGTACCTTTGCCTAGGTATTAGGTACCTACTTGGGTAGGTATCTACTTATTATCTAATCTTTCTATCTACCAGCCGAATTTAAATATTGCACAAAGCATAGGTAATAAAACTGTGTAAGTACCTAAGTCCTACCTAAGTTGCTAGGTATTACCTAACTACTATTTGCTACCTATTGACTCTCACCACTCTCACTTGAAAATTTAAAGGGGTACAAATTGAAAAACATTTTCGGAAAAATACTTATGTATTTAACTACCTATCTACTGGCCTAAGTATCTCGAACCTAAGTATCTACCTACCTATTTATCATTGACATCAAAACAAGGCTTTATTGTAGTTCATAAAGTATGTACCTACCTAATTAATATTAGGCCTAGTTTATGTTATTTTCATATCAACCAATCATATTTACTCACAATTTAATTTAATCTAAAAGCAAAATGAAATTGGTCGGCCATATTGTAAGGGACGTTTGGAATTGAAAGCGCAATGGGATGTGCGTAGAAAGCGCGGGCCATGATCCAAAGACGCAGTAGGTATATTATTGTATCATGGAGCGGGCCGTCTAGCGAATGGGATGCGAAGCACGCGCCCGCCATAATTGTGAAGGCGGTAACATACGTCACAGACTGCATTTCACTGAATTAATGGTCGTGCGTGAGAGGGTATTCTGCCAATAATTTTGTTTTCGAAATAGTATGGCCATATAATTTATCCAAGTATCTATCTTAGGTACCTACCTAGGTACTAAAATATAATTGGAAATTGGAAATGTTTGTAGGCGATGAGCGCAACAACGATTTGATGTGTTTATTTTGTTAGAAAGTCTTCGTAAAATAATATAGGTACATGTAGTCGTAAAATCTTACATTTGTTTGATTGCAATCGGTTGAGTAGGTATAACGGGTGATAAGTGATGAAGCCGCGGGCGGAAGGCTGTTAATTAATATTTAGGAATAGCTACTAAATACCTAATTACTTAGTCTTTATAGACCCCCACCGGTACCTATATACCTAGGTAGGTAGGTACCTTCTATTGGTATGGCTGCGTTAAAAATCATAGGTGACTAGTTATGTGTTTATTTTTTAACCGATTTCAAAAAAGGAGAAGGATATGCGATATTGGGCGTTATCTACAGGATGTTACAGAAAGGTGTAGTCATATTCGAGGGACATATTAGGTAGGTACGTGTAATATAAATAAAATTTCGGCGAGGTATCAAACCGATGTACCTACTCTACTACCTAGGTAGGTACTTGTTATTAGGTAGGTAGGTACGTAGAAAAATTTACCGATTTGAAATTCTTTATTTTTGGCCACCGAACCGGGATCTGATGTTGGAATCCCAACAAAATCAGGGGAACCCCTCGAGTAGGTAGGATGAGTGGGGGCAATAGTGAAAGGCTTTTTGATGAGATGAGTAGACTTGAAATTAGTGAAGAGCAAAGAGTTATATTTCTATGGTAGGTATTAGGTAATTATTGTATTAAAATCCTGCTAAGGCTGTCCCAAAATAAAATAAATACCTACGTGCTGAGATGTCAGTAGGTATGACATAAAAAAGCAGTAGTATCAAAAATCGTTCCAATGAATGTTAGACAGTCATCATGGCCATTACGGCATAGGTTTTAATACTCGCCTACCTTTTTATAAAGTTACAGATCATGGGGTTGGATTGAAGAACTCGAATATTGTGTAAACATATCGTGTCGCTTAAAGTGGCTTACCTACCTACTGTGCTCAACCCCTCCCTCCTACCGAGAAACGTTGACTGAGGTGAGGGACGTAAGGACATGGCAGACATAGCATGTCACGTGCACCGCAAAACCATGCTGAAACAGATGTTGTGTGCGATTTTTTGGCTTACCCCATTTTTGCTCTTGCCCCCACTCACCCTACCTATCATTTCATGTAAATTTCTAATAATATTCTTTGCCTTGTACCTTTCTTGTACCTACCTACCTAGACTTAGACATCATGTGATAACATTGCTGCACTGATAATGATGGAAGACTTAACTCCTCCTTATTTCTTCCTTTTTAGAAGGTAAACGGTATTTAGGGTAAAAAACCCGGTAGTCAGACATTAGGTAGGTAGGTAGGTACCTATTTACCTTTGTGTTGAAATTGATTTATTCTAATAACGTTTGGACGGATCGTTGTCTACTTACCTACTACTGAAATATGAATTAAAAGCAAGTCAGTTCAATGTGCTATACCTAGGTAGTACCTACTATACTACCTATACCTATTACCTACTTACCTACTCGTTCAGTTGCCACGCCACCACTGACAATGATTATGATTGAATCCGTCATTTTCTGCTGTTAGATAATTTAATTTTTTATCCGAGTTTTAGAAAGGAGAAGGTTCTCAATTCGGATGTTTAGTTTTTTTTTTAAACGTTTGTACGCGCATAGCTCCGTCATTTGTGGATAAATATACCTACTTATTCCGCAAAACCGAAAAGATTTTTCCAAAATTTCACTAGTTAAGTAGGTAGGTACCTAAACCAATTTTGGACACAATTTTTGGCAGAATATTACCAAGGATAATATCGTCATGGTATTTATTCTTTAATCAAATGATTCTTTACAGTAAAATATCTTTAGACAATGAAAGTTTGATCAAACGATTTGCTATAACAAAACGGTAAAATTTTTGGAAATTACCCGAAACCGACGAGCATGTATGAAAACAATTATGAAAGTAGAAGAAGCATGCTAGGACCGTGGCAAGTGGTTAACTGTATCTAGTATCTGCCTACCCCACTGGGAAAAACGCGTAATTGTATGTATGTATGGATAATATTAAACTACCTATTGTCCGTGACTTCGTCCGCGTTAAGTTCGAAAAAAGAAAGTTCAAAGTTATTTTTAGGTATTTATTATGAAGACAGTCTTGTTCGAGTAACGGACTAATAAACTACCGAAAATTACGAATTAGACAGGTTTCTTCTATGGACTACCTACTTAAAATTATTTTTTAAAGGGTTTTGAAAAATTCAACTTTTTGTTTTGTTTACCATTACCGTGCCTCTTGGGCACGGTACCAGTAGAGATCGATGGGGAGGAATTTTTCGATGCCTAAAATTACAGTCTCCCTCTTTTTCTTTATTCCATTTTTGTATATATTGTATAGTTAGCATAGTTTTATATTAATTTGTAAATAATTGTAGGTATATTATAATATAATAAAGATTTAAATATTCATACAAAATCATGTGAGTACGTAGGTACCTACCTATACACGTCCTGTCCTCCCTACTCCTTAAAATACATTTGGACTACATCAATCGCGTCCTGAAAATATTTTCAGGAACACCTAATGCTCTGCATGAAGTTAGATCACGCTGTAGCACTGGTCCTCCTCTTTACCGAGTCAATGGCCGATTGACTCGGTAATGCAGAGGACCTATGGTCACATCATTGTTCGTTGCCTTACACATAGGTGGTGGGCAAGAGAGTAAATGCGGCATTAACTGATACGGGGCCTGGCACACACAGGGTACTTGTGTTAGGTCAACATAGCCCGATTTTGTTACATTTTCCATGTAGCGATATTTCCAAGTTGGTCACTGAAGTTGATGTCCACGCATCAGATTTCTTTTGGTTTTGGTTTCACATTTGCTCTCTTTTGTTTAATATTAGCAGTGGTATCTTTTATATAATACACAGATTAACTCCTCGTAGCATACTGTTTCACCTCTGGGATGGCTCTGTCACCACGGCAACAACACAGAACAACACGTACTGGACTGCGATCAAATACGGGAGAAATAAAACCGCCTCGAACCAGTTCGCAACATCATTTCTTTAACGCACGGTAAAGAACAATATCAAGTAGGTACTTTAACCACACATATGTTTCCTTCTTCTTATGATCCCGGGTTTTTTGACACCCCGCTTGAAATAGCAAGGCCGTCAAAGTTGGGACAGTTAGGTATTTCAGGGTGGACAGCATCTAGAATGGTAGCCTTATGGCTTGATACATGGTGCGATGTTTCGATTTGTGAGGTGGCAATGAAGGCAAAAGAGGCGCCGGAAAGTACATATACGAGAGAAGACTACTGAGTAGTGGTCTTTTTCCGAGTTTCACTGAGTAGGTACCTAGTAATTTTTTTTTGAGTTATCATACCACAAAATTTGCAACGGGCGTCAGAGAACCTGAGACGATCTCCTTCCTACATGGTCGCGGATTTGAAGGCTATGAGTTGGGCTACCCATCACCCTAGCCGAAATAGACTCCAGATTGTGGTGCGACGTGATACGCACGCAAGGCTTCGGTTCGATTCCGACATAGCCACGACAGCGCTAGTCCCGGTGTGGTGATACCAGTGCGGGATACCGCATATAAACGGATATTCAATCCGTTATGTATAAAAGACAGTATGTTGATCAACATCTTGTACAAAGTTGAATGAAAATCTAATATCGTATTAAGGAAAACTTTAAAACAGAAGATCAAGTTCTCAAACGCTGTCGACCGATCAACTGTGACTACTTGGTATAGCCTCTTTTCCATTTTTTGAATTGATCGTTGACGTGTGAAGTTTGACGACTTCTCGGGATGGTGAGATCCCCTTCCCCACAGTATTAATCTCCATATTATTACTGTGCCTTCCCTGTTTTCCTTGTAAGTAATTATAAAAATATTATGTTAAGATTGATGTTGTTCTACAACTCCAGTCGCAGAACTTAGTTTTGTCACGATTTTATGATAGGTATGTTTAACCTACAAAATTCTACACAACGCTATCTAGAACCATGGTAAACATAGGTTAACTAGCTTGTGTTTTGGAATCTAAAATTCTAGAATGCGGATCTAGAATCTATCTAGAATGCGGATAAATATACTTTGATACTTTTTTTGTAAACACATACATATTATACATAAAAACACACCAGACCATTGCAAATATACATATTCCTGCATACAAATATTTGCACTGAGCGGGACTCGAACCCGTGCCTCCTGCGTAGAAGTCGAGTTCACTACCGATACGCCACAGAGGATGAATAAAGAGAATTAAAACAAAACTAATACATAATAAAACGAAATATTTAACAAAAATAAATTTAAAAACATGGTTTAAAATAGATGGATTTCAAGGCGGATCAGTACAGACGTAAGTCCACCGTAGACCTACTGAGCCCCAATCGCCATGAAGTTATTGCGCGAAATAGATGTTTAGGTATACCTATATTATATGTCAGCAAAATAAATTTTGCCTCATTCTTTATTATAATGTCGTGATGATATTAATAACTACTTATGCAAGATTTAGGAGTCTTTTTTTACCACATCGGCTGTTCACTATTCTATCGGATTCGAGCATCTTTGGAGATGTGAATTCCGTCGAGACTGTTGCCGAGCCGAAGATTCTGCAGTAGGTACCTACCTACGTAACTTGACCTGACTTTACTGAGATGCAATAGCCCTTGCCTCTACAAGTTCTCCAGATTCCTATGATCGTAATGAACTCTTCTTTAAGCATTTACACTGCTTTTATTGGTTAGTTCTATTCACACAACAGAGTTGTTAGGCGTGATTGACTATTATTGACATAACTTTTTGATTTATGAACCGATTTCAATAAAAACAAACACTAAATGTTAAGGGAAGCCTACCGCAATCAATTAGTGTAAACCACAATCAAATCGTTTCAGCCGAGATGCTGAGATTAGCTTGCACAAACGCGCAGACAAACATATAAATTTACAAAAAAGCCAACAAACGTTGTTTTTTCTTCTATTACATTTATAAAGACCCCCAATCAACGTTTTCTTGTATCCTTTCCATGTAGGTACAGACATCAGTCGGTTACAATTTTATTATATGTACAGATAATCCAATTTTATTTTAATATAATCATTTATTTAAGGCTCCATTTTAATAACCAATTACGATGGTGTAACCCCGTAAAGGTTCCAAGACGAATACTCCGCACCCCGACTTGGATAGGTTAGGTTAGAAGGCCAAACTTAGGCTTTTATTCTTCATGTTCTAACAGATCAGTAAATCTGTAAATTTATTTATTTTCGCTTTTCAGAGGCTTAATTTGTTTCGTGAAGTCGGTTTAAGTTTTTAGTTAAAATGTAATTGTAGGTAGGTACATGTTAAGAATTTTGTGAATATCTATAATTGTGATGAACCATGGTATCTACATCTACTCAAACAGATCTTGAATATCAAGATCTGTTAAGCGTTTATTTCGAAGTCTAGTTATATGAAAAGCACTTCACTTTTGAGGTATAAAGCATAAAGTTTATTTTTTAAATATTGAATTTTATTTTGATTTAATTTATATTTAAAATATAATTAATTAAATAAAAAGTTAAAATGCGTCGTGGAATTCTTCCGCATCGCATGCATCTTGTGGTAGCGTTCCCAGAAGACTGGCAGCATTGCCACGTTGTATGGCAATGCTTATTTTCTGACCTAAGAAGAGGTCACGAGAAGCGTCGACCATACGCTTCGCAATCTCCCTGAAGAGATTGCGGGCGCTCGGACCCCACAGCCCAAACGTTTCTACTCCAAACAGCACAAACTCATAATCACCAATGAGATTAGAATACTTGCGCCGCTTAAGAGTCTCAGCAGGAGCTGCAGCAGCACAAGCACAGCCAGCCGTGCCAGGTATATGGGTAGGGGCAATGGTATCGACGCATGTTGCGTCCCACACCACAGTCCTACCCATTCTTCATGGCATTAATCACACACCATCAGGTCTCTTGCCATCCGTTTGGTTCAAGCAGAGCTGGCACACCGGCGGTGACAAGAGCCCGACGGATTATGTCATTAAGGCTGGCGTGCCGTGGGATTCGCCCAGCGCTTTTGCAGCACGATAGACCGTGGTGTCCGAGTCGGTCAACTGCTTCTCCACAACGGCATTGATGCGGAAAAACACACGGCGCACCTAAGCGAAGGCACGTCGCGATACGGAAGGTAGTGTCATCTAACATAGTCCCTATGTTGAATGACGGAAGAGCTTGTAATCAAAGACCCGATTCCCACACTCCAACCGCCAGTAAACGAGCACGCTCAGCAAAATTAGAGCATGTAAGTACTTATTTAATAAATTTTGTCTTACTAAACTGCAGAGCGGCGTCCCACTGACGCTGTGAGAATAGATTTGTTTGAGTAGGTAGGTACCTATATTATTTTGCACCCTCTATCTATATATATCTAAAAATCATATACCTACCTACTATCATTAGGCCGGGTTCCCACTACGCCGGACCGGCAGATCTGCCGAAAACCGGACACCGGACAGAGTGTTCACATTACATCGGATCCCGGAAGAAATTCAGACAGTCCTCAGTTGAATTTGGACCTGCGCGCACAATGGACGACGAAATTGTTGTGTTGTGGTGGTATCTTAATAGAAGGCAAAATAAAAGAAAACATTGGGTACACCCTATTTTACGGGAAAGATTTTCACTTGGAACATTTGAAACATTAATGGGTGAACTTAGAAGAGACGAATCAAAGTTCTTCAATTATTTTCGAATGACAGCAACCACTTTTGACGATTTACTGGGACGACTAGACATAAGAGTACGAGATACAAGTTTCAGAGAATGTATTTGCCCAGAACAAAGATTAGCCATATGTCTAAGGTAAGATAATTTTATGCACTAGATTGCGTAATAATAGTTTTGACGTAGGTACCTACTTAAGACTGTATGAATGAATGAATGTTTGCTATGTATGTTTGTTTCATGTATGTGTGTGTGGGAGGGTGTAGGGGAGATGCGCTCAAAGCGGGCACCTTAAGGGAAAGTTGAAAAAAAAATGGTTTATAACATAGCCACATTATTTTTTGTTTTTCCCAAAGATGCATTACTAAACTCTTTCTAATGCAGTATGGTTTGATTTATCGGAAATAGAAATTTGGATGACTTATAAGCAAATTACGAAACCTCTACTTATGTCCGCTTTGCCCAATAGGGGGGCCTAAAGGGGGCACTCGTTCAGGGCAAAACGGGCATAGGTTGAGGTAAAGAGGGCATGGCACAAAATCATTGAAAAAAGACACTGTATCAGGTTTAGGTGCAATATAATGATATATAATATAATAATCTTGATAAAGTTTTATATTTCAACAAAATCAGCAACAATAATATCACAACTTTAATAATGAAACTAAACTCTGCCACTACGGCACCAATTTTTTGAAATGAATTGAGATTTACCACTTCAATAAAATCTTTATATCGTCTAATTAATTGAGCACAGAATAAACTGTTGTTTCTAACAACAATATTATATTCATTTATTCACTTTAAGTAATAATCCATCCATTATCAGAACAGGTGTCTTGAGTGCTGGGTGGTGCCCATCAAGAAGACGGGACACCATTCTTTTTCTGGCGAATATCATAAAAGGGGGAATAAATGCTACTGCGGCATTACAGCAACATACGACCGTAGTTGTTTTACCCCTTTCAGTGCACCAACTTGCCGCTTTCCACATTTAGTAAGGACCCTTGGCGGTTTGTTTGAAGATGTTTGGACGCCTGTCTCGTCCATGTTATACAAACGAGTAGCATCGACTTGATGCTTTTCAATTTGCTCTTCTAATAAATCAAAGAAACGATACACTTGGGGTTTATTAAACCCCCTAGCTCGGGCAATAGATGCCGGCTCTGGTTTTCTTAAAGTTAGGTCTGGATGACGTTTGACAAAACCTCTGTACCAATCTGTCCCAGCAACACCATTTTTAAAAGGGTGTGGTCTTTTATTCATTTCGCCATAATTATAAACAAGTTCCAAGAACTCTTGTTTTGATAACCCATAGAACAAACTATCCATATGAAACCCATATTCCAGAAGCTCAATTTCTTGATTTGCAGTAAATACAGTTGTAAATCTTCCTAGTTTCACTTCATACGACCCAGATTTAAGATGCATTTGCAGCGTCGGTCTAGGTATCCCAAATTTTGCTGCTACGCTTTTGATAGATCTTCCTAATTCCTGCACTTCTAGGAGTGCTTGTTGCATAGATAAGGGAGTCCATGAGGCTTGCGAAGTTCTTCGTTTGTAATTATTTACCATCTAAAAAGAATAATAAATATCTATTTATGCAACTTCACGTTATGGAGGGTCTTTTGATCCGAGTGCCATTTTTCGGTACCATGAGCGAAGCCACACACTGCCAAGCACTGACAAAATCTTTACATTGTCTTTATATCGCAAAGGTATTCGAGCAGAAATTTTTAAATAGGATAAAAGTTTAAAAGTTCCATTATTAAAAAGTTTATTGAATTTGACCTGATTTCGAAGTGAAAATGTCTTTGCTCATATTATTTTCGAATTTATGACCATTCGTATATTGCAACCCTGTTTCAATATGGATTCATATTGATACAGTATTGCAGTAAGGATTTCTATTGAAACAAGATAGCAATATGCATACTAAGTATATTCAAACCGCTGCTGTCAAGTTGAAAATCCCAATATAACGAAACCGAAGTAGATAAAATACTTTATGTAACGGGTGGGTAAAGCGGGCACGTGTCCGCTTTACCATGCCCGCTTTGCCTTTTTCGAAACCTCAAATATCCAAACAAAATTTTACCTCAAAATGTTCAAATACGCGGTATTCAGATCTACTACTTTACAGCCAGACAACCATTTAATAACTAAAACGGATTGATTATAGCATTGTAAACACCAAAAAAGTGAAAACATATGATACATACCTTGCAATATTTTTCAAAAACCCACTTAAAACATTTTTTTATCGCAACTCGTAATAACGTGCTCGCAGGTGAACTGAACGAATGATGCGAGGTGTGCGGGCCGCAGGGATCCCTGTGACGTGTTGAAAGCGCGCGCTTTTTTAATATGATTATATTTAAAGAGAGTGCCTGCTTTGGGCCCAGTGCACGCTTTAGGCTCATCTCCCCTATGTATTTGATAATCATTATGAATTAAAAATGCAAACAATTATTTAAGTATTTATTTGTACTCAAACTTAAATCCCTTCAAAATCTAAGTAATCTGAGTCTTGGGAATGTATGGAACGATTACTAGATGCTGATGGCGAAGCTGGAATCGGATTCGATGTCTGAGATGAAGTTGATGGTATAGATGTTGTTGCCTGTTGATTGCTACTATTATATTGCGTAGAGTATCCAGGGTAGTGTTGATCTTGCGTAGGTATTGGCTGTTGATTGACGCTATTATGTGTGTAGTATCCAGAATACTGATCTGGTCCGGTTATCTGATTATATGAATCACGCCAATGTCCGTAATTTGGTCTCTCATAATTCCTACTTTTAATTTTTTGCAACATTGTCATGACGCTAGCTTGAAATTCTAAAGTCTCTTCGATAGTTAAAGTGTTCAAGATTGGTATAATGCCTTTGAAGAAAGATAGATGATGGTTTTCCTTTTCTGGGTTTATTCTGGAGTCCAAAAACTTTACCATCCTGTCATTTACCTCTTTATTATCAATTTTTTTTTTATCTTTAAATAAAGGTGAACGAAAATCTGATTCCATGCCTACTTCAGTCTCGGTTCTTGCTTTTTTTGAAACTGACTCATGTGGTGGTCGAGGTTCGGAGACTTTTTTCAAAAACATTAATTGCTCGTGATATAAATAATTTCGTGTCTTTTTGGTCGAAGATCCAGATTTAGACTCATCTTTTTGTTTCTTTACTGTCTTAAGCCACGAATCTCGTATATTATTCCATTTAGTTGAAACCTGTTTTCCTGAAATCAATAAAAAAATATCATAAAACAATACAATTTGTTTCTTGGTGACGTATAAAGTAATAATGTATTAACAAAAAATACTTTTTTTTCAGATATTTAGCTTCAGGATGTTCATTCAAAGAAATACATTACTCATACAGAGTAGGCGTTTCGACAATAAGTAAACTAATAAAAGAAATGACCCACGTCATTTGGGAAAACCTAAAGACAGATTTCCTTAAGCTGCCTGATACTGAGAGAGAATGGGAGGACATCGCTTCAGGATTCGAAAGAAAAGCCAACTTTCCTCACTGTCTTGGAGCAGTAGATGGCAAACATATCAGAATTTTGAAACCAGCCAAGAGTGGTTCTATGTTCTTTAATTACAAGGAGTATTATTCTTTTGTATTAATGGCAGTTGTCGATTCAGAGTACCGATTTATTTTTATTAGTGTGGGCTCATTTGGCAAGGAATGCGATTCTAGTATATTAAAGGATAGTACATTTTGGCAAAAGATCAATGATGGTACTTTAAATGTACCAAAGCCTAGACCGCTTCATGAAAACTTGCACGAAGAATTACCGTTTATACTTGTTGGCGATGAAGGCTTTGCTTTAACACCTAATCTCCTACGTCCATATGGAGGTACACATTTGAATACTGATAAAAAGATTTTTAACTATAGACTAAGTCGAGCAAGAAGGTATGTTGAGTGCGCTTTTGGTATTCTGGCAAATAAGTGGCGAATAATCCATCGAGCTATAGATCTCAACGTAGACACAGCAATTCAAGTAATTAAAGCTGGTGCAGTCTTACATAATTTTGTAAGAGAAAAAGATGGTATAAATTTTGAAAGTTACCAAAATATAGAACATAGACAAGAACAAGAAACTACACCCATGAATCGAAATGTGTCGAGTCGAGGTGGCCCTAATGCCAACGCTATACGGACATTATTTACTAATTATTTTGTTTCAGATATTGGTTCCGTTCCGTGGCAGGCAGCAGCTATAAAATAAAATTTATCAATGCATTTACATTTTATCAATAAAACATTAAAAACTCACCGTACTGTTTTCTTTCTTTTTCATCCAGTTCATCGAAGTTTGGTTTCAGTATTAAACATACTTCACGCCATGCTGCTAACTTTAAGTTTTTGTCTTTATAAACGTCTTCGGTCTTATCCCACAGAACAGGTCTCTCTTGGACAAGCGTAATTAAAGTTTCTGCTTCAATATCCATGCTAAACGTCTACTTTTACCAGAACATGCGAGCCGAATGACGTGAGTGGAACACGGGCGGGGCGAGGGGAGCACGAGCGGGGCGAGCGGGGGACAGATACCGGCACAAACTCGTTCACATTACTCCGGGCCCGGTCGTTCTACCGGCAATTCGTAGTGACAAAACGTTCGGTAGAAATGCCGGGCTCGGCAAAAATGCCGGACCCGGGATAATGTGAATAGCTTCATATAAATTGTACAGCCACTAGCTCTTCCGGCAGATTTACCGGCGCGGCAGATCTGCCGGTCCGGCGTAGTGGGAACCCGGCCTTATAGTTACTAGAGATAGAAGTATGTAGGTAGGTATATGATTTTTTTTGTCGTAAGCGGTCTAGAAGATGATATAATAAGATTAGATACTAATTTAACTAGCCTACCTACCTAAAACGTCACGCTAAATCTACCTACCTACCTACCTATATTAGGTATATCTCCACCGCTACTACAAAATTAACGCAAGTGAACTAAGGGACGCAGCAATATAAGTCCCGACGGAGTTTTATGTGCGCACGTTTTTTATCGTGGCCGACGGTATTACTTTTTTATTTTCATGGCAGACGTGTCCCATCCGCTACCGTCTTCTCCAATTTTATTTATAAGCTCTATAAAAGTGTACTTACTTACTTCGAAGAGAAGACAATACCTACTTAGATATACCTAGGTGGATAGAAGTAGAGCGGTAGCTTAATAGACGAGGTAACTGAGAATTTATAACCTCATCTAGTATTGACTAGCCTACCTACCTATCTATTTACGTACAGACCCGAAACTTATTACTAATATCTACATACATAACATAACATAAACTCAAGCCTATATCCCCGAAGGGGTAGGCAGAGGTGCTAGCACCCACATTTTGCCAGTTTATGTTTAGATCCCAATGTAATAGGTGGCGTGCCTATTGCCATTAACCGGGCACTTATAAATCTGCGATAAATACACACATAACTGCGAAAAGCATCGAAAAGTCATTGTTTGTGCCATGGTAAAACCTGGGATCGAACCCGAGACCTCGTCTCAGCAGTTCATTACCCATACCACTAGGCTACCGCGGTTATTCTTGTTATTTATTTTTATTTATTTATTTGTTTATTATATTCTTTATTGTACGCCAATTACAATATTCATGTTACAGAAATTGAGAAGACAAGAGTAGTACAAAGGGCGGCCTTTTCGCTTTACACAATTTTTTCCTTTTGCTAATATCTACTAAGGCTATAACGAGCAAATACCTAAGTATTTGTGTGCATAAATATGTATATTTATTTATTTATTGCGTTCCATAATGTGACATAATATATAGGTAGGTACCAGTTGTTCAGTATGAAAAAGGGTACAATTATGGACCCTGTCGGGCACAGCATAGTATTTGGAGAGAGGAAGAGTTCTTAGGTATTCTTAATTTATATTCTTACTTCATTGTTTTACTTAAGTTATATTTTTAGTGTATTACAAAAATGTTATATTCTTGTTCCCTTTAATTACCTATTATACAAGGTGAGTGGGCAGTCGGTCAATATAAAGAAAGTAGTCATCGACCCATATCTATACAATTTATATAGTAGGTAGGTACCTACTATATATGCTTGGTAGATTTATCATTAATATGTCAGTATAATATTAATTTCTATGTGAATACATTTAACAAAGTTACATACCTAGTCATAATTATATGTCAGTATAATATTTAATTTCAATGTCACATTACACAGTACAGATATACCTACCTACATTCAGCAAAATTTCTTAGTCATGAGTAATTATATTTGTCATAATAATAGGTAGGTATGTCAGAATAATATTAGATTTCAATGTCAATACATTATAAAGTTCGGATACATTTAATAAAAATTTTCATACTTATAATAGTCATATTATTGTCGCAATACAAATTTATTGTCAATATGGCATCTTGATGTCAAATATACAATTTATATGATACAAAAAATTTACCACATTACATACACATACATAGCAATTACTATTAAATCCTTAGTGTCCAATCATTCCAGAGGTCAATTAGTTTTATCATCTAGGTACTCTTGTATACTGTAATATGCCTTGTTTATTAGATATTTTTTTAATTTGTTTACGAAAACTTTGAATTTTTCTTCTTCTTTTATGAACTCTGGCAACCTAATATATATCTTTATGGACATGACCAAGGGACCCAATGAATGTATTTCCAGTTTAGAGGTGGGCAGGTTCAGTCTATTTTTGTGTCTCAATGTATATCTAGTCATGTTGTGGGTATTTCCGGACAAACTTGCATAACTCTAATATATATATACATGGTAGTGTCAATATTTTGAGGTTCTGAAAGTGGGGCTTACAAGTATCTGTCTGTTCTATGTTTACTAGTATCCTTATCAATTTCTTTTGTTGAGTAAATACATCTGGTGCGTCTGTACTGTTTCCCCACAAAATGACTCCATAGGTGAGACAAGAATATGCATACCTAGGCGTAGTATGTAGTCAAAGCAGTCTCTAAGTCGGTTGTTTTCTTAACTTCCCGTAGGGCACAGGAGAATTTTGACAGCTTTGCTCTCACACATTTGGCATGCGGTTTCCAACTTATGTACAAACCAAGCAAATTGAATACCTTGAAAACTTCTAATTTTATATTATTATATGTGAAATCAATGGGAATTGATTTCTTTTGGTGTGGGTATTATTTTAATTTTTTTTTAATTTATTTCTAAGCTATGTTCGGTCATCCATGCTGTCGTTTTATTTAGGAAGGAATTTAATTTATTATTTAGGTTTAAGTTGCTTTCACATGTTACAAGTAGGTACTGAGATGTCATCCGCAAACAGCACGCAGGGTTCCTGAATAGCCATGGGCAGGTCGTATATTTGCATTGGTCTGGGTGTTTCTAATAATGTTATTTACGTATTTACAAAAAAAAGTATCTGTGTAGGTATTTTTATTCGCATTCTAGATTCCGTAACACAAGCTAGATAAACTATGCTTACCATGGATCTAGATGGCATTGTATAGAATGTTGTGGAATATTTATCTATCATGACCAGAATCGATAGCATTGAACCAGCCAGAATAATCTACTCAAGTCGACCATCGCATCCATAGACCGACAAAACTTTTAAACTCCTAGCTCTACATAGGTATTCTTCCACATCATACAGCTCTAGTATTCTCTATATTAGTTAACCAGCCACATAAACCACATAAGTGGACCATCACACCCACAGAGAGACCAAATTTTTGAACCCTTAGCTCTACATAGGTATTCTTCCAAATCATATAGTTCTAGTTTCTCTATAGTCACATTTCCTGTCTGGTCAGTGCCCACAACACACGTTGTGCAGGAACCACACAACGACCTTCGCATCCACAGATATTACAAACTTGTGAATTATTATCTTTACATAGGTACGTAGGTATTCTTCCGTGTGGTGACGTCACCGCCCAAGATCGAAAAATACGCAAACAATATCACTGCGAGAGAAGGTAAACTCGAAATAACACCCTGTACTACTCCGTCTGGTCAGTGTGGAAGCAGTAAGTCAAAGCCTCCCGCATTGTAAGAGGCATATGTCTAGCAGTGGACTACGATATGCTAATTGATAAAATTGATTGATTGACTGAGGTATTCTTCCACAACACACAGCTCTAGTATTCAGATTCAGATTATAAGACAGGTTCTGATCATCATACGTAGCTAGAGATGAATTTTTACTTTAGCAACATTTGGTTTTATGTCTTCTGTGTAATTTTAGATAAAAGGTTTACTTATATAATTTAGGTACTTCACTTTAATGGCACCCTTCCCATTACTTCCCCTCTTTATTTCGCCTAAGAAACACATAAAATATGTAACTACATAGGTACACATAAAAGTTCCAAGAGGGAATTCCGTATGATGGGAACACATCGATCTATTGAACTGATTAGTTCTGGTTTACGCAACGTGCCGTAAAAGACACATAAACACTAATTTGAAATTTACGGCCTCGTAAATAATGTTTGTTTGGTTCCGTTGTGACAATAGAACGTCACTATCATTATATTATACTTATTCATACTAATAAATCAAATTGTGATCAGTAGGTAGGTACAACAGGATTGTATGGAAATTGTTAAGATAAGTTATAGCAAGCGAAATGATCAAGTAAGTATTAAATAATAATCTCAATAATCGTATCTATTGTTAAATACCTATGTTTCTCACGAGATTATGGTATAGACCAGATATGTCCTACTATATGTATGTAGGTAAGTTTGTTGGTATTTATTACACATCTGCATATGGACAAATTAAACCAAAAAATAGAAGTGAGGATACAATAATTCGCACCCATCTCTGGGTTGGTAGGATTGTTCGAGTAGGTACGCGATTGTTCAATGTAAGTGTACCTATTAATCCAATACCTACATGATTTCTTTTATACGGGGTATCGTTTAGTCACAAAACGGACTTATTTTAAGCAAAATCGAAAACAGAGAAAATTAAAGATCATACAATTCTGTTATCATCCATAAAACCAAGGCCAGTGCGTGGCGAGCTCGCGCACTAAGAGTTAAGTACGAAACTCAATTAAGATGCGAACTTTGCTACATACAGCAATGAAATGAAACTAAATAGTATGAAATTTATTCGCCCAAAATACTTTTTTTTTTTATATATACCACTAAGTTGGCAGACAAGCACACGGCCCACCTGATGGGAAGCGGTTACCGTGGCCTATGGACGTATGCAACACCAGGGGCGTCACACTCGCGCTGCCGACCATGAAGAAACCTTCTGATGCCGCTCTTGAAGAACCCCATATTGTAGGCGCTTGGGAAAACCGCAGCAGGGAAGTCATTCCACAGCTTGAGTGTGCGTGGGATGAAGTTTCTTTCATACCGCACAAGTGCGCACCGTCTCAGGTCGCAATGTGTGAGGATGAATTCCCTGCCTATGGCGAGAGGTGCGATGATAGAATGTAGCTACGGGCATCATGTAAAACAATTCATCTGAGCACAAACCATTGTATAGGCGGTAGAACACACACAGTGAGGCAAAATCCCTCCTAAGGCTAAAAGGTTCCACACTACCTGTGAGTATGGGATTGTCAAGCTGGTATGCAGGTGCTCCAGCAAAAAGGTGTTCCGTACGAAACTCAATTAAGACGCGAACTTTGCTACATACAGCAATGAAATGAAACTAAATAGTATGAAATTTATTCGCCCAAAATACTGTACATTATAGTAACAGTGGCCGGTACCTATACAGTCCTTAGAACGGCTTAGCGTATTTCACCAAAATTGGCAAGCAAAAATTTAAGACACATTAAAATACAAAAGTAGGTACTTATGTCCTTTTTAATAAATCTTGAAATAAATTACTAATCATAAAGGAATGTCAAGTGTACTTTATTCATGATGTCACAATCAATAAACTTACTGGAGAATTTGTGCTGTAAGTGAGAAGACTAAAAGGCTTGTCCTGCTTTGTCTTCTACACTGACGGCACAGAAACTCTGTAGGTACTAACAGGGTTGGCAGTGCGACTGTGACTCCTCCCTGGTGTTACAAATGTCCATAGGCGGTAACCTTCTTCCATCAGGTGGGCCGTGTGCTTGTCTGCCACCTAAGTGGTATAAAAAAACAGAATTAGCAAAAACAATAGAACAATTACAAATTTCCATTTTCTCTACAGGATAGGTACTTTTCCATAGTGTAAAAGCACCTAGCTTTAGTAGGGATCTCTCGAAATACTTGTCATATTATATTATAAACTGTTGCACAAATGACCAAGTAATTTTTGTACTTTAATTGCGTGGAATTAGAAGTTTCATTTTAGGGTAGGTACTTCCCGTTCAGTTAGATTCATGTGTGGGTAGAAGCTAGATCTTATTACTAAAAGAAAAGTAATATTTGTTTATTTATTGAATGGTCCGCAAGAGAGCGACAGGCCAGCCAGGATTAAGATTAGATCGAGACTAAATTTTGAACAGATTTGTTTATAGGTATTACGAAAACTGGCCCTCTGGAATGTTCTTTGAAATACAAACAGCAAAACTCTGCATAATCAAAATGCAAAATGAGACTTTGCCTTCAGCAAAGACTTTCAGGCAAGGCGACGTGTTTTATATAAAAAAAAAGAAATAAAATGTTGCCAGTTTCATGTAAAGAAAGTCAGGTGATATTTATCCCATCTAAAACATAAATGTGAAATGAGAGCCAAGTTCAATACTATGTAGGTACTATGTTATTGACCTCAACGACAAAAGAAGTAAGATTTAAAAGAGTGCCAAGTTTAAAGGTTAGTCCTTACATTTATTTATAAAAACATAACATATTAGGGTAAAACCGTTAGAGATGGCCGTACGGGAGAGATGGCCAGTCGAAATATTTTCCAGTAATAGTCATTAGATGGCGTTGTGTTGCACTCAGTTCGCTGCGTACAGTGCTCGAGAGCGGCAGGCGATCAAAACTTTGCGCTAAAATAATTGAAAAAGTAAGTAAATCATATTTTAAAATACATAGTGTTGCTAAAATTTTATATTAGGTTCATGTTTTGGCTCGAAATTCATATATTTTGATTAGGAACTTATACTTTTGTGCGTATTTTGTATTTTGCATCAACAGGTGTTCGTTCTAACCTCAAAATGGCGTTCAATTTGTTTATTGTTACTTTATTATTCGGTATGGCCATCTCTCCCATACAAAAAGGAGAGATGGCCATATGAAGTCGGGCTAAGATGGCCTTATTGGTTGTTATTTTTTGATATATATTTAATGGTATATTTGTTTGTTACAGATGCCAAATAAGTACGTAAGAAAGGCTATTGCTACTCGTGGCAACTGGAGCGAGGATTCACTGAAAGCCGCCATGACCAGCATAAAAAATGGGGAGATGTCGTTATACAAAGCCTCTATCATCTATAAAATACCTCGAAAAACACTCGAAAGACGGTATAAAACTAATAATGATAAAAAAGGACCAATGGGTCCTACATCTATGCTGGGAAATGAGAATGAAAAAAAATTATCTAGTCATATTAAAATGATGCAAAACAAAGGTTTCCCTTTAACTATTAAAGATGTGAGGTTGATTGCTTTTCAATTTGCGGAACAGCTAAATTTAAGTCATAAATTTAATAAATCAGAGCAGAAAGCCGGCTATGACTGGCTACAGATGTTTTTAAGACGAAATCCCGACATAGTTTTAAGAAAATCAGAAGGAGTTTCAATGGCTAGATGTCAAGGCATGAACCGGGTTGAAGTGAATGTTTACTTCCGTTTGCTAGAAAACGTTTTGATAGAAAACGATTTAATGTCAAAACCAAACTGCATATTTAATATGGATGAGACAGGACTACAATTAAATAATCGTCCTGGACATGTACTCGCCGGAAAGGGCTCAAAAGCTGTATCTACCACCACCTCAACCGAAAAAGGTGAGACTATCACCGTGATTGCCTGCTGTAACGCAGAAGGCATGTTTTTACCACCAGCCTGCATAATGAAGGGCAAGAACAAAAAAAGTGAGTTTGAAGACGGCATGCCTCCTGGGTCTCGAGTGATTATGTCCGAAAAATCTGCTTACATAACTTCTGCAATATTTTTAGACTGGCTCAAAATTCATTTCGTGCCAAGGAAACCAGCTGGAAAAGTTTTATTGTTGCTTGATGGACATTCCACGCATTGCAATTCAGTGGAAATGCTTGAATATGCTACTCAAAATGAAATAATTTTATTGTCTATGCCTAGCCACACTTCCCATTTTTTACAGCCTCTTGATCGGGCAGTGTTTAAATCCTTGAAACATCATTTCTACGAACAATGCCGTTTATGGTTAAATCAAAATCAAAATCGCCGAATCACAAGACTGACATTTGGTTCTCTTTTGAATAAAGCTTGGGGTAAGGCTGCTTCAACAGAAAATGCAGTTTCTGGATTTAAGGCTTGCGGCGTTGTACCGCTTAATCCTGCAATAATACCAGATTACGCCTTTTTTGACTTACCGCATGTATTCAACTCACCTCCACGTTTAGCTACTCCAACTATGCCGTTATCGGATTCAGAAATTGTCCAAGAAAATATTGAAAATGAACCAATACCAAGTACATCAACTGAACAAAATAGGGGCAACGGTAAGCGGACACCACTCTCTCAAATATTCAAAACCCAAGAAAATATTGAAAATGAACCAATACCAGGTACATCATTGGAACAAAATAAGGGCAATGAGAAGTGGACACCCTCTCAAGTATTAAAAGATATATCTCCTATTCCGGAAAAATTATTACAGGTACGTAAACGCAGCAAGCAACTTGGCAAGCTGTTAACTTCCACAGAGCATATAGCGTTAAGAAAAAAAAAGGAAGAAGAAAAAGTCTTGAAAGAATTTAAGCGTAGAGTTAAGCAAGAAAAAGGCACTGCAATTAAAACCAAAGAATATAAGACTGATAAACCTGTGATAGTAAGGAAACGTAAAGCAGTTAGACAGATTAAAATGAGTGACACCGATGAAGATAGTGATGAACCCGTGTTGTGTGATAGTTCAGGCGAAGAGAGCGATACAGATAACTGCGTGGGATGCGGGGAAAATTACTATAAAACACGTCTAGTGGAAGATTGGCTTCAATGCTTAATTTGTGAAAGGTGGGTACACGAAAATTGTACAGAATTTGACGATATGTGTTCAAAATGCGGACAACAGAAGAAAAAAGAGCAAAACCAAGTAAAAATTTGTGGAAAAGGAAAGGGAAGAGGCAAGTCTAGTACTGGCCATCTATCCCGTACTAATAAGGCCAACTCCCCCTGATATGCCGGGTGTGATGGCCAACTACGTTTTTCTTTTATGGTAAATTTTATGTGTCATTTTCATTATAAAAAGTTTATCTAATGTTGATTTTGCGAAGACTAATTATGTACAATTATTTAGAGAATAAAGATTTAATTATAATATAAATATTTTTCATTTTATCAAGCTACAAAAAAACTACGGCTATCTCTAACGGTTTTACCCTATCACATTTTTCTTATAACTTAAAATATATTTTTTTGTATTTTATTATATATTATATATAATATATATATATATATATATATATATATATAGGTACCTATTGTAGGACACGCCAACTTGACTTCACCTCGCCTGATGGTAAGCTAAAGGAAAAAGAAAGGCTAAAGGAAAGAGGGTCACCATTACAGACGCTAAGTAATGTTACAATAAAATAAAATAAATATAATATATTATAGCCTAAGGTCTGACTTGATTAGTTCCCATACTTATATGAATTATTATGTTCAAATTCAAATTCAAATTCAAATATATTTATTGTGAAAATGGGTTACAATGTGATGTTAATAATGATATAAAGTTTCTCCATTCTCTACCTCTAGGCATAGGTACAATAGGCAAAATTTTGTGTAATGTACCTACCTACTTAAATAACTAAACACAATGTCAGAAATAAATTGAATAAATTAGGTAGGTACATGTCAACATGAGTGAGCGTCAAAAATGTATGGCTGCTCATAATCTAATATCATTATACAATAGGTATAATCATAATCAACTGAGGTTATTTGCCTTTGTCTTCCAAAAAATCAGTCACGCTATACCTAATAGGTTTTGTCCAACAGAAATAACTTCAGCTCATGTTTAAATTTATCCAAAACTCTTATATGATCTAAAATAGTCTTAGGTAGGCTATTGTAAATCCTAGGTGCCATACAGAAAACGCTAATGTCCATTAGTGTACTTTTATGTTGATGACAACAAATTTTATGATTGTGGCGCTTACTCGTATAGCGCTCAAATAAATCTAAATTGGTTCTAATAAACACTACTATTTCATAAATATACAAACACGGCATAGTTAAAATGTACAACTGTCTGTTTGTTGGAGATTGCACATTGCCCTTATACATCTTTTCTGTGATTTGAACACTTGCTCTTTTTCAGTGCAGTTACCCCAAAAAATAATACCATATCTCAGTATCGATCCCACGACGTTACCGTGATAAGCCGCCAGTACCTACCTACAGTCGGTTGGTTTAACTTTTTTGTCAACATATAGGTAAAGCGCATATGATTGAGAATTTAATTTCGAGCACAAGATCTCTACATGCTTCTTCCAATTTAAATTTGTACCTAAAGTCAGACCTAAGAATTTAATTGTTTCTACTTCATGGATCGGTTTACCTTCATAGGTAATGTCAATATTTGTGTCAATTAAAGGAGTTCTATTTTTAAATCTCATTAAATGTGTCTTACTTAAATTAATTTAACCGCGGTAGCCTAGTGGTATGGGTAATGGACTGCTGAGACGAGGTCTCGGGTTCGATCCCAGGTTTTACCATGGCACACACCAATGACTTTTCGATGCTTTTCGAAGTTATGTGTGTATTTATCGCAGGTTTATAAGTGCCCGGTTAATGGCAATAGGCTCGCCACCTATTACATTGGGACCTAAACATAAACTGGCGAAATGTGGGTGCCAGCACCTCTGCCTACCCCTTCGGGGATATAGGCGTAGGTTTATGTTATGTTATGTAAATTAATTTTTAAATTGTTTGAATTCAACCATTGTTGATGTTCGATGACTAGTATCTACCAGCAAGCCAAATTTTCAGAATAATAAAATAAAAACCGACAAGTAACAGGTTTAGAACTAGCGAAGGCTATAATATAATTCGTATTTGAAAACACAAACAAAAAATAAATAATTAAATTAATTAAATTAGGATTTAATTTACCAGATTTGGAAATCAATCAAAGATTTCGGTCTAGGCAAGTCGGTTTGGCTGCCGGGTACCTATGGCATTTTGGAAATTGTTGAATGCAGTTTTCCTTCATTTTTAAAATAAGAGAATGTTTCCTTTGAGTAGAATTCCCTGCAAGTAAGGTCGAAATTTTCCACTCTGGATATCTCAGCTCCAATATAACTTACAAAGATAATAATGATATTTATACGTGTGTTTGACACAGTATAATAAAATTGTATCAAAATTATTGATGGCTGCTGAAAGAATAAATGACGCCACTAGTTCATACACAGTTACCCAATCCCAAATTTTCTATGTCACCTGCAACTAGATTAAGTCAGTCAGTCAGTGATAATAAGGTCGATTTTTGGACGTTAATACTAAATAACCGTTTGAGATGTGTTTATGAAATCATAAGAAATCAAAAACATATGTAGGTAGGTATCTCGAAAGTAAATGTAAATGCAATATGAAATAGTTTTCGAATTGTGAGGTTGTCAAAATTGATTCTAAATGGTTCATGTTATACACACGGTGCTGTATACGTTATGTTACTTGAACTTGGCTTGACACGCTACCGCGTGTCTTGATCTTCATAATAGGTACATTAGATCATAATATCAAATCATAAAAGTAAAAGACCGACCCTATAGGAACAGAGTTACTGTGCCGTCAGTGCAGAAAACAGGACAAGCCTCTGGACAAGCTTTGGTTACCCTACTCACCGCCGAGAACAACACGAGGTTATTACACTTATTACCTATAGCCGCGGTAGGTAGGCCTATTCTGTATGGTGGAGGTACCTCCCCCAGTCAGACTGCTCAATAAAGTGTAAAAGTCGTGTAAATTTTGAGTTAGTAAATTTTGAAATGGTATGAGTTTTCGTGGTATAAAGACGGTGGTTGCGCCGGTGTAGAAACTGTATTTTGACACGGAAACACACTCCTTTTATACCCGTCTCCTCTCCCGCACTAACCATAGATATGGCTTCCGTCCGCCATTTGTGAAATATAGACACTCAGTCTCGCTTTGAACTAGCCAGCGTGATGACGGACCGCGCTCGCGTCTCTCAAAAATGATTAATATTTGTTACATTTTTACCGCTTCATAGACCTTTACCGATCGGATTGTGCCTCTCGTGTGTTCCTCAAGTGATCTAGTGATGCTGACGGCAGCTCCTGAGCAAGGAAGAGAAGATCCGTGTACCGGCTGCGATGAAAACACGTGTGTCGTGAAGGTTAGTGCATCCTCTCCTAATTTCTCGGGTTGCATTCATTGCTTGGATCACTCCCGCGGCAACCCGACCACCTGTCTTTTGTGTGTAAAGCGTCAATGGAACAGTTAGCTACTTCCCGCAATACAGTCCATTACCGCACGCTGCCAAGCGCCACCATTTTTGGTCCGGATCGAGCCGGATTCTTAGCCGTAGTTCGTATTTTGTTATTATTCTAATGGGAATAGGCGCATCGCACCTAAGTGCCTGGTTATTTTAGTAGAAAACCCCGCATCCAGACACTTAGGATTAGATTTGTTGTCCGTTCGCCGCTGGCTCGCATTGTACCTACCTAATACATAAATAGGTTAGGTATCATATCAACACTTAATCGTAGTTCACAATTTTCGCACCGCGCCTAATTACCTAGTTATTTTAGTAGAAAACCCCGCATCTAGGTACTTAGGCTTAGATCTTAGGTATACTAGACACCCTAGTGCATAGGCACAGTGTAATACCTAACGCATTTGGCTTTGTTTTATTTTTTTTCAATTACGTTGTTCTCGGCTCGCGTCGTATTTGCCTAGTACCTGCGTGGGTAGACACGTGGCTGTACCTACCTCGCTCGCATCTCATCCCAATTCATACGAAAGTATTTTAATTTGAATAGATATTACGCAATACTTAATCTCTGAAATAATAGTTGAACCTAGACAGCGACCATCGCGTAGGTACGACCTTGTTGCTATGCGCGTTAGTTCAAGCTTGCACTGGCAGTCATAAGTACCTACCTACCTACGGTTATCGCTCGCGCCGCCTCGCTGCTCTGTACCGCTAAGATTAAGTCATTTCATATTTGTTATTTACCGCACTTTAGTTTGAGATTTAATTGTAAACATGTCCCCAAAGGTTGATAAGACCGGTAAGGTTCAATTGAAACTTTTATACGCTAAAAAAGAAATGATTTACTCTCGCGTACAATCGATCTATGATAATGCACTTAAAACCTCTGATTTGGTCATCAGAGATTCGTTCTTGTGTTCTATAGAAAACTTAGATAGTCTACGCGCGGATTTCGAAACCTTAGTACATGACATCAATGTTTTAGAGTTGAATTTGGATCCCGATTACTCAGTGAGTTATCAAGCCTTGTCGTCGTTTGACGATTTGTATTGTCGTATCAAACGCGTCGCTAGGAGTTTGGAGAAACCGGCTGACCTACCCAACCCCACTCGCGACCGACCTAAGTTGCCACCAATTCAAATACCCGAATTTGATGGTAACATTCGCAATTGGTGTCTATTTATAGATAGTTTTGAGAATACGATAGATAAGAACGATTCGTTGACAGATCACGAAAAATTGCATTATCTCGTTGAAAAATTGACTGGTAAAGCTATAACCGCTTGCGCTGGAATTACGTTTAGTGCCGGGAATTATAATTTAATTTTAAATACTTTGAAAGCTAAGTATGAGGATAAAAGATCGGTAGCTAACGCCTATTTAGATCAGATGTCTGATTTGAAATCTATTACGGCATGTAACGATCAAAACTTAGAGAAATTTCTAGATACTTTCGCGTCAGCTGTTCGCGCCGTAAAGAACTTGAAGATCGATGACCTCTGCGACTTCGTATTTTTGTATATGGGTTTAAAGAAATTAGATTCCGAAACCATTCGTTTGTTTGAGTCGGATCATCGCGGCAGTAAAATTCCTAAGTTCGAAGACTTAGAAAGTTTTGTTCGCGAGCATATAAAGGTATTGCAACGCTCTTCATCGAAACATGAAGGCGCGAAGAAGGTTGTTACTTCTGAACGCAAAATAGATGCCTCATCGAGGTCACCGAGGTCAACCCATACTTATGTTAATACCGCACCAGCACGTGTACAATCATCTGTTTGCTCTTTGTGTAGTACTCATCATTCGCAACTGTACAAGTGTCCTGGTTTCCTAAAATTGTCGCCTAGTGATCGTTATAAATTTGTTCGCGCTAATAATTTTTGTTTTAATTGTCTCGGTACTAAACACCGCGTTGTTTTATGTAATAGTGGAAATGGTTGTCGCAAATGTCAAGCGAGACACCACACTTTGCTTCATTTTGAGAATAGTAATGCCGCATCCAATGTGAGTACAGTTGGCCCGTCGAGCGGTGACACACGGCAGCCTGCGCCGCAGCCGCACCCCGCGCCCGCGCGCGCTCCGGCCCGCCCGGTGACCGCTGCGGATGACGTCACCTTGTGTTCGTTCTCCGCTAGTGCTGCACTCACCACTGTGTGTCTCGCGACCGCTCGCGTTGTTATTGTTGATACATTAGGTAAACCGCACCTTGTTCGAGCGCTATTAGATGGCGCTTCGCAAAGTAATTTTATTACTCAAGATTGTTGTCAACGTCTTGGTTTCAATGTTGATAAGCGTTCAACCCATTCAGTGGTGAAAGGGTTTGGGGGTTTGCAGTCAGCTGTTCATGGCACCATTAAAACAAGGTTTGGATCTCGTTTTAATAATAATATTTGGTTTGACATGGATTCGCTCGTTACAGATAAAAATAACTGAACAGTTGCCTACCGTCCCAGTTGACACGTCTTTATTAACGAAATTTAAAGACTTGCCTTTAGCTGATGAGACTTACGCTGTTCCTGGAGTCGTCGATATATTGATCGGCGCTTCGATTCTCCCGCACCTCCAGTTATCACGTAAGGTCAAAGGGGGACCGACGTACCCCGCTCCGCACGCCCTGGAAACAGTTCTGGGTTTTGTTATAATTGGTTCCGCACCCGCTTCTATAGATAGTTTTAGTCACTCGACTGCCTCGTTCTGTTGCACCGTCGAGCCGCCACTGGAGTCTACCATCCGCAAGTTTTGGGAGATTGAAGAGGTCAATGTCCCACCAATCCTAAGCCCCGATGACAAGATGGCTGAGGAGATTTATTGTCGCACGACTACTCGTGATGAGCAGGGTCGTTATGTGGTCGCGCTCCCTTTCAAGGGAGATATTTTTTCGCTCGGGGACTCCCGTGCATCCGCTGAAAGACGCTTTCTTTGTTTAGAACGAAAGATGCAGGCGTCTCCAAAGTTAAAGCAAGCCTATGATGAGGTTGTTAACGAATATTTAGATAAAGGTTACATCTCACCTGCGCCTGCGGACACTGACGAGACCCAGCCTTCGTACGTTATCCCGCACCACGGAGTTATTAGAGAAGATAAGCTTACTACTAAACTCCGCGTAGTTTTGGATGGCAGTGCTAAGACTAGCACTTCCGTGTCGCTTAATGACATTTTGTATTGTGGTCGGAATCTTTAAGGTAATTTATTTGACATAATTGTAAATTTTCGCATTAATATTAGTAGAATTTTAGCTTTTAGGACTCAACAGTCGCTTTGTGTTGGGCCCACTCTTCGCCCCATCGTTGGGACACATTCGTCGCTAATAGAGTGGCAAAAATTCAATCTGAATTGGCGCCACATAATCTCTTTCACGTTGCTGGCACCGACAACCCAGCCGGGTGTCTCTCTCGTGGATTGCTTCCTTCGCAAATTTTAGATCACCCGTTATGGTTTAGTGGACCGTCCTGGATTCATGCCGCGTTAGATAAGTGGCCAGTTAGTCAATTCAATCCCACTACGGTTTCCGAACCACCCGAGGAGAAGAAGCACTCGCTTGTTGTATCGGTCCCACGTGAAGAGACCCTTATTTTGTTGTTGGCTAATCGCGTCTCGTCTTGGTCGAGACTGTTGCGTTGTGTTGTTTGTTCGCCTCTGCCCTCTGCCTAGCCAGCGGTAGGCACGAGCTCCAATCTAGGTTTATATTTTAGTTGTTATTTCCCAAACCTAGATTTAGATTAGACTTTAGATTTGTTTCGCATTTGTCGTTTCGAAGGTAACCCTTCAAGCCGGGGGGAATGGTTGCGCCGGTGTAGAAACTGTATTTTGACACGGAAACACACTCCTTTTATACCCGTCTCCTCTCCCGCACTAACCATAGATATGGCTTCCGTCCGCCATTTGTGAAATATAGACACTCAGTCTCGCTTTGAACTAGCCAGCGTGATGACGGACCGCGCTCGCGTCTCTCAAAAATGATTACTATTTGTTACATTTTTACCGCTTCATAGACCTTTACCGATCGGATTGTGCCTCTCGTGTGTTCCTCAAGTGATCTAGTGATGCTGACGGCAGCTCCTGAGCAAGGAAGAGAAGATCCGTGTACCGGCTGCGATGAAAACACGTGTGTCGTGAAGGTTAGTGCATCCTCTCCTAATTTCTCGGGTTGCATTCATTGCTTGGATCACTCCCGCGGCAACCCGACCACCTGTCTTTTGTGTGTAAAGCGTCAATGGAACAGTTAGCTACTTCCCGCAATACAGTCCATTACCGCACGCTGCCAAGCGCCACCAGACGGGATAACACAAAAATACATCATGTCTAAAACTCAGCGTTGTTCCCGACTGCATCCGAAGTTTTCACCTCGAAGCCCGGGGTCCGCTTACTTCTTCTTCACCTTGTGGTTTAGCTTATTGAGAGGGAGTGCCGGTGAATTCCCAACCCAGAGAGGAAAGCCTAATCACACAGAATACAGAACAAAACAAGTACAAAACAAGTTCTGTATTCTGAGGTCAATCAGCAGTAGGTACCTACCTAGTCCCTACCTGTCTTGCCCCCGAAAATTTTGATGGGCAACACCCTGTGAGTACCTACCTATGTACCTACCTAAATACAACTGTATAATAATACTAGGTCTAGATACGTAGTATTATTATATACACTTACCTACCTACACATCTCCTTATCTAACACGAAAACGTGGGTTGCCATCTTTTAGCGGAGCTCATGAAATTGGCAGGGTTGTAAAAATAGCACTCCGCCATTCGCTGAGCTATAATAAAAATGGAAGGTCCCAACGACCCTCGCTTTATCCCCACACGACCACTTTAATAGTTTTTCATTACTCAAGTAGACGCCTATAAAAAAGAGAATAAAGTTTGGGAAGAAAATTGCATGGCTTGCATAATGCTCCGTGCCTATGGCGCGCTGCACGATCGTAAAATTTTATACGAAACAAAATTGGATTTGGAGATTGTTTGTCACGAGTTATTTATGACTATAACAATAGGTGCATGTCCTGCTATAAAAGTAGGGAGATCAATGGGAACTGTTATGCGAGGGGTGCACTCCATATCTAATGTTTTTATATACTTAACTGTATGTAGGTAGATTGGCGCTAAATAAACCGAATATTAACATAACATAACATAAACTCACGCCTATATCCCCGTAGGGGTAGACAGAGGTACCTACTAGCACCCACATTTCGCCAGTGTATGTTTAGGTCCCAATGTAATAGGTGGCGAGCCTATTACCATTGACCGTGCACTTATAAACCTGCGATAAATACACACATAACTTCGAAAAGCATCGAAAAGACATTGGTGTGTGCCATGGTAAACCTGGGATCGTGCCCGAGACCTCGTCTCAGCGGTCCATTATCGAATATTCCAATGAGGTATAAATTCAATAACTAGGTAGGTAGGTACCTAAATATGACACATAGTCACCTCACCTGCACACCTAAACAATTAGGTAGGTACCTACCTATGTAGTTTGATCCAAAGCAGATCATGTTTCTGAAACTAAATGCGTCCTCTAATAGTAAGTAGATAGGTAGCTAACGTAACCTAAATCCTTTGAGAAAAAGCATTGATGTTATAGACAAAGAAATTTTTTTTTTTAATCTTTATTTATTTACAGGACTTTTATCGTAAGACATGTCAGTCCTATTGTAACAAATTATATTATTTACATTTACCAAACATTTCTACACATCTCATAAACACGCCTTGCAGCATCAGAATGAGGTGCCGATAAAATACTGTGGAATGAACCTACATTTTCTATTCTTATATTAAAATCTAAAACTAGTTGTTCCCTAGCACTACGATTTCGTTCACAATCCAAGAGCAAATGTTGGACATCGTCTATTGTGCCACATGTTAAACAGTTAGGCGAATCAACAACTCTCATCATGTGTCCAAATTTCCGTGATGGAATGGAGACAAAGAAAGTGGTAAGTTGTTCGTGGTTCCTATAGGTACTCCATTCGGTTAGGTACCTACTTAACTAAGTGTTAACAATCTTGTAGCGACTTTTTATAAAAACAAATAAACTAGCCTAACTAACTGACTGACTAACTTGTGGTTCAATTTCGGTTTATAGTCTTTAAAATGAGTTTCTAAACAGAAAAATACCTATTAATAAACTAGTTTTTAGATAAAACGTATTACAAAGACACATCAAGATTGTATACCTACGTTTTATTAAATATCTAACGGAATCTATTCGGTTGCCATTGAAATATCCTACCTATACTCTAGTACCTATAGGTAGGATATTTCAATGGCAAAAAGAGTCAGGCAATAAAGACTCACCTTAAATCGAGGGATATGCCATGCCTGTCAACCACATTTTAGTCGGTTCGAGTCCGACATAACCTCTTCCACCGGCTCCGGTGGGGAGGTATCCGTAGGGATATTGCGCACGTAAAAAAAAAACCTTGACTCTTTTTTAGTCACCCGAAAGGTCTTTTTTCTTAGAACTGACTCGACGTGACACACTGCCGAGTAGGTAAGTACCTACCTACCTAAGTATCTAGATTAATCAGGTAAATAGGTATACCTTTTTTTTAGACTCACTCGTATAGGTAATTTCATTCCTAAAGGCCTACTGAAATCGGAACTTTACCTTAGGTACCTGGTAGGTAGGCTTAGGGGGCAACTTGGACCCAAAATATCTGATCATGATCGAGTTAGCTACTCTCAGAAGTTAATGGAGGCTTTATAACAGAATATTATTTCACAGAACCTGGGATTACTTCCTACACAATTTGAAGTAGGTAAATAGTCAATTCGGGCAATAATATTTTTTTAGAGACGCCGCCGCCTCGGTCTGCTTCTGCTAGGGTGGCAGGTGACTCCATTTGTCACCCCCAAACCCGTGCTCATCGGTCATGGGGAACGGATGTCGTTGATCGGATTTTCTGATCGGCAGAGACCTGAGTCTTCTCCACAACTGATCAACCCCTTCATTCTCGAGTATTACCTACTCTGGTACTGAGCTTGTGCATCGCACCATTTCCTTGCTCGAATCACAGTTATGATAGGTACCTACTCGGGGTTTGCTCCTTCGTGATCACTGAAAAACTCATCACTGGTGATCACCTGCGTTAGTCGGCACGAGAGGCTTCCGGGTGGCTTCTCCACCCTGTAAGAACGGAGAGTTTCTGTGCCGCCCCCCTGACAGCACAAAAACTCTCCAGTGAGCCTAGATACCTACGCAGCGTGTGAACATCGAAGGATGTCATACCTCTACAAACACCGTGTCTACAAAGTGTATTGCAGCTGCAGTAGTTCCTGCATAGGTAGGCCATACCTACTAAGCGAACCATTGCAGAAATGGTCAGAGAACATACCTATATCGCAGCTGTGAAAAACCGTCAGTTCAATAAATGGGCAGTAGCAGAAAGAACATCTTGTGTCGGGTCCTATCAATCACTGGATTGTGCTTCATTAACCTTAAGTATCTACCTACTCTCCACTGATCGCCACTAGGTAGGTACCTAGGTAGGTAGGTACTATTCACGGATTGTGCATGAAGCTTTTGAATTGAAAAAAATATAAGAAATGTAATAGGGAAGATGAATTCAAACTATCCGGGACGGGGAATCCAGTGATTAAAATACTGAAACCAAAAAACACGTAGGTAGTGAGTGTGGTGTGTCGCCAGCCTTGCCATTCATTTTAAAAGTAATGGTCACAGAGTAAGTAATATACCTACCTACTATGTAGGTACTAATATAGATGCTACCTGGTGGTATGCGAAGATCATTTTGCCTGCACCTACATAAAATGTTCTTCGCATACCTCTCGACAAGCAAGCTCTCTGCGAGCAAGCTAGTCAAGTCGTGACTATAGAGTAGATTACCTACTTTTTCCAGTGTATTACTTTACTCTATGGAGTACTTACCTAATACATTGGAAAGTCGTGTGAATACGGGTGCTGCAACTTTGATGATTTAATTGCGAAAATTTCCGAACCATGAATTCACACCGCGATAGTTTAAAAACAAAAATCTTTGACGTTGACTGAAAAAAAAACGAAGTCTTTGATTTTATTAAAACATACTTTACTGTAACAGGAACCATGAACCATTATTTTTATAGGAGCAAGACGTAATATTCAAATTAGCGACATCTATCTATTTCTTTGCCGAACCAACTTAATTTACGAGCGTGCAAGTGGAGGGTGGTATAAAAACTACTTGTTTATTAGTACAACTTCTCGCACCTAGATGTCTGTATTAGTCGCCAAGGATTCTGACCCGTCGGACAGCCTGTACGGGTGGTTATTGCAAACTCGGACCGAATAAAAGCGCACGCCATCTCGAGTGTAAATTACCGGGATGTACCTACTTACCTTAAGCTACCCAATAACAAAAAGGTATTTCCTTGCACCCTTGCTGAGATGGGCTATGTACTTACCTACCTACAGTAGCGCGTTTCCCGAGAGAGAGGCGATGCCTTCTCCGTTGGAGCAAAGCGTGAAAGTTCTGGATCCGGACCAAGCTCTCTTGAATAGTCTACGTAGCTACTACTCTACTTAGGTACTACTTGTACCTACTGGTATTACCTGGCGCGATTCTAATCTTCGTTAAAAACATAGAATACCTATATTTTTACCCGACTAGCCAAAGCAGGGTAATGACTTAATATTTCCATACTTGAAGTTTAGGTATTGTTTCAATCAACCTCAACCATTGCGTAGCACAGGGTCATTTTTGGTTATTTCGTCGGTCAAAGAAAAAAAATCAACTCGAGGAACACAAGTCTTCCCCGCCATGTTACAGGAGAAAAGTGGTAAACGTTTTTGAAACTAAATTATTATCATGCATTTAGTAGTTCCGGTTGCATCTAAAGCAATCGGCTTGCAAGCAATGATGTATTATACCTAAACTATAATATACCTAATATGATTCCTCATATAAAATGACGTCATAGGTACATTTGTACTAATAATACATTCGTATTAATAATGATGTTATTAATATAAATAGTATCTAATACAATTCATTTAAATTAAATTAATTAAATGATGAAGCTGTATTTTCTTATCCGACTACGGTGTAGCAAAAGGAGGTGCATCAGTAGTAGCAGTAGCAGGTAAATAGGTGCATATTCTGTTCCCTCATAGCTCCTCAACCACTTATTAGAACTTGACAAATGAAGCATCGTTAAATGCATCTTAGTCGTCCGCTAGTTATACGTGTAACTTAATTATCACGGGGGACATGACACCCTCCACAGATAATAAAAATAATGAAAATTCAAATTGTTGTCCCTAGTAGCGCCTTTAAACGCAGCATCTGATGTTCTTAAAGATTCTATGGACGTTTTGCTATATAAACGGAAAAATGTTGCAGCATATCTACAACTTCTTTGTAGAGGCACAATCGAGTTAGCGAACTACTGGCCAGAATCCAACCATGGAATCTGAAGGCGAGTGCTTATTCGGTGTTATAACTTATATCGCATGAGAAGCGCATGGTGGGGGATATGAACTGGAGAAATCCGGGTCGTAAAGTCCCAGCTCCACAGGGACATGATAGTGGAGTGGGAGCTACGACTTGGGTGACCACGTGCAGGGCACGCCGTTATAGCGGCTGTAAAGGTCAATCTCCACTGAAAGAGCAGAGGCCGACCGCGGCTTTTCATTACTTTTACATTTTTGATTTTTGTAAGATTAGGTATCTACGGGAGGAAAAGGTCATAGCAATTTGAACGAAAAGGAGGGGTAGCGCGGCTCCACGTGCCTAGTCCTCAACTCGTCCCGAAAGCTAGGCGCGACGCCTCCGCGGCCTGCTTCTGCCATGGTGACTGGCGCCCCCACTTGTAACCACCAGACCCACGCGCATAGGGGAAGCTCGAGTTGTCTGAGAACACGGGCAGCACGGTTCGCCGCCTTTCTCGCCCCGCCTTACGAGCAGAAGGAGGCGCTGGCCACCCACGCATCCGCGCAGTGAACCATCACCGCGTACAATGGTCTCCCACGCTGGACACTCGGGGTTGCACCCGAGCCCTCGCTCGCATCGCAGTGATGGCACGCGGACGTTGGCTTTTTCTCCATCCGACGCAGATACTGCCCGAAGCACCTGTGCTCGGTGATCATCTGCGTCAGACGGTACGAATGGCTGTCGTGTTGCCTCTCTAGCCACTCCCCCATGATGGGTTTTACCGCCATTACTATGGCGTGCCGCTCAAATCGTAACTCCCATTCTGACACCATGTCTCTGTGGAGCCAGGATCTCACGGCCCGAATTTCTTCAGGCTCGGAATCGTGACCCCTTCCTGCGCCGCCTTTCACAACCGATATAACGCCGAAAGGGATCTCGCTTCCAGGATCCGGCGAGGAGACTCGCCGCGTCAAACTATATCATGCGGTACCTGATGATCCAGCAGGCCCTCTTCCGCTGTGGACCGCGCAGCAGGGGCATGTGCTTGTTGGGGATTGACCCTAAGACCCATCATGGGGGACTGGATAGAGAAGCCACACGGGAACCTCTCGTTTGTACGTCTCCTAGCTTGTGCTAGCGCTGGTGATCTCCGGGAACGGGTGTTTCATGCATTACCTGAGTCGGATCCAGAAGGAGCCCATGCCCAAGTGCCATCATTGTGATGCGAGTGAGGACTCAGGGCTGCACACGTTGACCGAGTGCCCGGCGAGAGTAACGCCGAGGCCGAGGCAGGTTCTCGTGGCGGCTTTGAGTTCCAGAGAGCTCATCGCTCAACGACCTCCGTGCTCCATGAGCGTGGGCTTGGGGGTTACAGGGTGCTTCAGCTACGGTGACAGGTGGCTCCACTTGTCACCGTAGCAGTAGCAGGCCGAGACGGCGGCACAATGCGTGTAGAGACACTAGAGAGCCCTATCCGGGGCAAAATGGGGACACCGTGGTTCCACACCTTGTGATGACTCTGGGTCAGTTAGGGTTTGAGGAATATGCCGGTACTTTTGGGCGCTACCAACCCGTAATAACTGCCATAAACGTTCGTATGGTAACCGGGACCGACAGATTAACGTTCTCTCTGAGGCAAGACCTAACTAATGCAAATAGTTTGGGCTATTAGAGAGCATCTCCGAAATTT
The DNA here is from genome assembly GCA_963662185.1 of Eilema griseolum. Taxonomy (NCBI): domain Eukaryota; kingdom Metazoa; phylum Arthropoda; class Insecta; order Lepidoptera; family Erebidae; genus Eilema; species Eilema griseolum. Next base: position 15,299,010 of record OY759242.1, on the reverse strand, counting down.
GGGTCCCAAATTGAAGGGCACTGTTAACGCTCTGGCGCGGCTGTTGGCCAACATGAGGGGGCCGAATGACTCCTGCAGGAGACTCTACGCGGACTCTGCACGGATCATCATCAATCATGCCCAACCAGAGTGGGGACCTTGAAGGTTAGACACTGCAGAAACCGCATGCAGCGCAGCGCACGGTGGCTATCAGGGCCGGAACAGGAAGGCGGCGGCCTTGGATACTCTTGAGGGATTTCCGAACTTCAAAAAATAAGTGAACCCCCCAAAAGTTCAGGTTGCGACCGCGCCTGTCAATACCGCATATGTGAGAAAACATTGACCAAATACTATAAAATATTGGATAATTATTTAAAATTACCTAATAATTTAAAAATCAGTTTAGTGTTAGATAAAAAAATTATCAATTCACTTTCAAAATTATCTGCAAATAACAACATTAAGTACATTTTTTTTTTTCTCTTCGCATGGACCTGCGATCAGTCATCTAGACTATAATCAGGTAAGTTGTGAGTGCTTGGCGTTTGGTGATTCAGAGCCACTGCTCCGTCTCCCCTTATTAAGTCAACACGTCGGATCTTTTGAGTCTTCCAATCGGGTTTGGCTGCAAAAGCATACTGGATAACGGGTTTGGGTGAGTTGTCAAGCGGTCCCTGTAGTTGGCTGAGTATTGTTTGACTTCATCCAGGATGGTTGAGATTCCCAGGTATTCGTGGATTTCCGAATTGCGAGCATACCAGGGTGCAGAGGAAAGTACCCTTAGAATATTGTTTTGAGCTCTCTGCAGGCACATGATGTTAGATTTGCTGGCTGTCGACCACAGTTGGACACCATATGTCCAGATTGGTTTTATTATGGAGCAATATACCCTTAGCTTGTTAGATAGGGATAAGGCAGACTGTCTACCGAGGAGCCAGAGTAGGTTTTTAAATCTCAGGTTAATTTCATTGCGCTTCGTTTTTATATGATCTTTCCATGTCATCCTTCGATCCAGGTGAAATCCTAGGTATTTAACGCAGGTTGATTGGGGCAGTGTGTCGAGGCCTAGGATGACCGGGGGGCAGGATTCACGTCTTAGGGTAAATGTGATGTGGTGAGACTTTGGGGCGCTTGCTTTTATGCGCCACTTGGTAAGCCAAGCACTGGTGGCATTTAGCTGAGATTGCAACAGTCTACTCGCCTCAATTGGATCACTGTTACAACTGAGGAAGGCTGCATCGTCGGCAAATGTTGCTACAGTTGTTTCGGGCGACTGGGGAAAGTCACTAGTGAATATGTTGTAAAGCACCGGACCAAGTACTGAGCCCTGGGGCACTCCTGCTCTGCAGTCGAAGAGGGAAGATCTTGCGTCACGAAGCTTGACTTGAAACTTTCTGTCACTCAGGTAAGAGTCCATCAGCAGGTAGTAGGAGTGTGGAAGGAAGTTTTTAATTTTGCAGAGTAGCCCTTTATGCCAAACCCGGTCAAAGGCCTGTTGTATATCGAGAAATGCAGCCGAACAGTATTCTTTCTTTTCAGTATTCTTTCCAGACACTGCCTAATTGTGTAATAGACTCTGTGGACTTGTTCTATGGTTGAGTGGTGCTTCCGGAAGCCAAACTGGTGATCAGGTATCACGTGGTCCATATCTAGGCAGGGGGATAATCGTAAGAGGATGATCCTTTCCCATAATTTTGACAACACTGGCGTCAAACTAATAGGCCGATAAGAAGAGACTTCGTTAGGAGGCTTGCAAGGCTTTTGGATCATAACGATTTGAGATGTTTTCCAGAGTGCAGGAACATGTGAGGTTCTCAGTGTGGCGTTTATAAGAATGGTCAAAAAGACGACGCACTTCCTAGGGAGCTCTTTCAGTATCCGGGGGGTGATCAAATCAAATCCAGGTGCTTTGTTAGGGTCCATTTTGGCTATTTCGCTTGCTATCTCCCTTGGTGAGGTAGTCCTTAACGGCAGGCATAGTTGTAGATCTTGCCTTAGGACTTGATCTATTTCCGGATCTTCAGGAACATCCGTATTGTTGGGTTTAAAGACTCCAGCTAGGTATGTAGCAAAGACCTGGGATTTTTCTTGGTCAGTTCGTGCCCATTTGTTTCCGGATCTAATAGGCGGAGAGCACTGTTGCGGCTGTGGGAGGTACTTAGTTGCCTTCCAGAGATTGTGGGTTCCATTAGCATTTGGAGACATTTTAACCAATCTCTGTTTGAGGGATTCGTTCGCAGCATCAGCCAGAAGATCTTTGAGTTCTTTGATTGCTCGGTTTAATCTGGTTTTATCCGCGCGCCTGTGGGACGTCTGCCAAATTCTGCGAAGGCGACGTTTTTCAGCGATTTTCTTCTTGACAACAAGAGGGATCGGTACCCCATGCGATGGATTCTTCAGTTCAGGAGTACTAGACCAAGCCGCCACTTGGATCAGGTTTGTGATGTGTAAACACGCGTCATCCACTTCCTCCTTGGTTTTAAGTGGGACATTGAGGTTTATGTTTGAGTCCAGGAACTCCCGAAAGCATCTCCAATCAGTTCTGTGATTGTGGAGATGGTCAGTCTGAGTGTCACTGGGTATGGCCCCTGGACTAATTGTTAGTAAGACAGGCGAGTGGTCAGAGCTACCATCGAGACTTGACTTTATGAGGGTGTTCTGTACGCTGATACCCTTTGTGATAAAAAAGTCTAGCAGATCAGGTGTTTTATTGCGGTCCGTGGGCCAATATGTAGGCTCCCCGGTTGACATAGCTAATAGGTGATTTGCGTCTATACTCATTTTCAGTTCACGCCCTCTAGTGACTGTTAGTCTAGATCCCCAATATGAATGCTTGGCATTCCAATCACCACCAGCAATGAATCGGTTGCCCAGTGTCTTGAAGAAGTCAGTAAACATTTTCTCCTTATTGGTGTGGCGTGGAGGACAGTATACCACAGAAAGATTAAGGGGTCCCGATCGGTCTTCCACCCTTACAGTCGTGGCTTGAAGATAGGGGGCCGTTGTGGAATCCAAGAGGCAATGCTTCACACTGTTTTTGATTACTATTGCGGTGCCAGCATGGGCCCCACCATCAGGATGGCAGGTGAAATACACGGAATATCCTGGGATGCATATTCGGCTTCTTGTTGTAGTATGCGATTCAGAAATAAGGCAAGCGTCAATTTTATTGGATTTGATGAGCATCTCAAGTTCGTTTTTATTAGGGGCAAGGCCGTTGATGTTCCAAGTAGCAATGAGTAGGGAAGTCATTTTGTAAGTTTAGAGACGAGAGTGGTGATAAGACTCACTAAGGAGCCTATTTGTTGTATTAGGAGATCCATTTTCTCGCTTTGTTTGAGTAGGATATCTTCCAGCTTGTTGTAGGATTGTTTATTTGATTGGGTATTCTTGCCATCGGTAACTTCAGCGTATGTGCGTTGGTGTGTGGGTTTTTCGGTTCCTTCGGTTATTGTTGAGGTAGAGCATATTGGGATAGTAGGCAGAGTTGAGGTTGCTGGGGCGGGTCGAGTTTCCCTTGGGGTAGAATTTTTATTTCGTCGGGCAAGGATTTCTTTATATATTTCACACCCTTTGTAGTTAGCCGGGTGGTCGCAAGAGCAGAGAGCGCATTTAGCAGGTGAAGATCTATCTATCTTTTTGCACTCAGAGGTTTTGTGACCTTCCCCGCATTTGACGCACCTGAATGGTCTCATGCAATTATTTTTTGAATGCCCATAGCACTGGCAACGTTGGCATTGGACGATACTTTTTGACTTACGAGGATCCTCTATCTTAACTTTTTGGTTGAATATGTGAACGATGTTTTTGACTGCAGGGTTGTTAGCACTGGGCTCAAGGTTTACAAAGAACGTCGATGTAGGTTTCTTGTCGGGTCCGTATCGTGCATTGATGATTTCACCTTTAATTTTATTGTTGGTTACCTCAATGGCTTCTGATATTGCTTCATGGGGAGTGCTGTGATGAAGGTCCTTTATGACAATACGATAGCATTTGGAGTCTTTAGGGGTAAGTGTATGTCCTATGAGACCATTATCTCTTATGACCGTTATGATTTTCTTGTACTCCTCAGCAGTGTTGACAAGAATATGGAGTAGGTGTTTGTTAATTAGCTTGAATTTGAACTCTTCTTTGCTGCTGACGGTTTGAAGAAGCTTCGATAGCTCGGTAACATCCTTTATACCATTAAGAACGATAGGCGGAGGTTTGCTAGGTTTGGGTTGGACGGTGACGGATGATTCGTCAGCTGGGTCTAGAGGTAAGGTGCTGAACCGATTTTTCGTGGCGGTACTCTGAGCCTCCGGCGGAGAGCTGCAGAGTTTTCTTTTCTTTCTGCTTCTGTCGTTGGGTGATGGTACCCTTTGCCATGGTGGAGGAGCAGGATATTAGGGGGTGTCTTCCATTGAACTTACTTCCGGCTGGTTACTTTTTTCATTTGGTTCCTCTGCATTATCCGTTTCATTGCCTTGTGTTGACCTTCCTATGTCGGAGAGAGATGACGATCGTTGTCTGTTAAATAAGCTTGGGTGGAATACTTGCTGAGTTAACAGTTTGTGTTGTGGTTGGGGGTTTTTTGGGGGATTATTAGACTTCATTATTGTTCCCACGAGTAGGGTCGAATTATTGGTCACTCACAGGGTAACGCCCATTCCTGTGAGAAGGCACTATACAACGATGTGGCCAGTTCACCGAGGTTGGCGCTAGAGACTGCGTTCCCTCAGCCATTCATCCTGTCGGCGCGGTTCCCACCTTAGGATTGGGGTAATTTATTATGGAGGTTGTCTTCCTCATGGCCCAGGCGATTAAGCCAAGACCACCGTTCTCACAACACATGACCGCGAGTTTACGGTTTGGAGAGGTCATTTCCTACCTCTACAGGAGCAGGCCGTTAGGCCTGCCTAGTAGGTTAGTTGACCGCCGCCTACGACTCGGCGTATGTTGTTCTTTAGCACCACCCAGGGGACACGTGTAGGGAAGTGGTTAGGTAGCTCCTACGGACGCGAACAACTTTGCCCCCCACATTAAGTACATGAGTATCAAGAATTTCCGTAGATTAAGTATAAATCATAGGTATAAATAAAATACTAATTGACAGGAAAAAACCTGTTGCCATACAAAAATTTTGAAAAGATGATTTGTTCATCTTTGGTTGGCCAAAGTCTAGCCGTGGTCGTATACCTTACGTAGTTTATTACTTATACTTACTCTGTGGTCGTATACCATTTAGTCTAACAAAACCATAACAAAACAATACATTCTAGGGTACCTATAGTCGCATAAGTTCACGGCTATTCATTATATATTAAGTAAGTAGTAGTAGTGGCTATTCTTGATATTTTCTTGTTTAATACTTTTTACGTGATTTTTCAGTAGGTAGTCGGGTTTTAATTTTAAACTTAATATGAAAGTCGCGATTCCAGCATGATGTATCTATTACAGTATTTATAGTTTATATAACATTATTATTTATTAGGAAGTGAGGTTGGCTAGGGCCCGAAATTTTTTAGTAGAGCCCCAAAAAGGCTCAGTGAAAGGTTTTGAAATTGCAAGGATGAGAAAAATAACTGTATTATATCAGTGCAGCAGAATCAAACATTCTTTAAATGCATAATTTATGTAATGTTGGTCAGTTTAATATTGTAGGTCAAATTAAAAAATACGCTAATTTAGTTTTTGAAATTTGCCGCGCTCTTTCTCTAGCTCAATATTATTCTTCAATGTCTATGGTGTATGCGACACGTTACTCGAGTGCTGAGATTTTATATACTAATTTAGATTTATATAATATATTCATTTCAAAATTATTAATTTTGTGTATGTTTGGCAAGATTTAGTTCAATTTGTTATTGAAATAAGTTATATTTGATAAATTTTAAAACTTCCATTCATATTTTCAAATGAGAGTAACCTCTATGGTCAGGAGCTTGTTTTTCGGTTCCTATTGGTTGTTGTAGTCAATTCTTGTTTAGCCAATATGGCGTCTTTTGTGTTATGAGATGACAACATCGTAGTTTGTGTCCTATTTGTCATTTCTTCATGTTGTAATCTTCGATAAAGATCTACCTCAAATGTTCAAAGAGAATCGGTAATATAATGAACAAAGTAGAAACGTGCTAAAAGGCCTGACTATTTCAAACGCATCAAAGTGCATCTAAAGAAAAAGTACTTGGCTCCCGTAAAAATGGCGGGTGTGTTATCTTTATGGGTTGTGTTTTCATTTCATTTGGAGAAAGTCAAGTAATGTTTCAAGTGGTGGTGTACGTGGATTTTGTAAGTGCTATCAAAAATCATCGCGTGTTTGGAAACGACATGTGTTCTTCGTTTTGACATTTGCTGAAGCAATTAGACGGGAATCGGTGCAAGTGTCATCGTTTTTGATGAAATTATCAGTATGTCGCGCTGGGGCAGAGGCCGAGGCGGTAGCGTGGCTGTACCGCTGGATAGTGCTCTGTTTAGAGAGAACAGTAATTGCCCGACAGCTGCTCGTTCAGCGGGTACAGTCGGCAAATGGGGTATCACTAGCTTCACGTCAATTAGAAGCGCACCGTACGGTAAGCACGTTCACTGACATACTCGTCATTTATAAACAACCTTGAGTACATGTACTTTAAGTTAGAAATATCATTGTAGTTAACCGTTGGAGTTCTATTTGATAAATCAGATAACTAGTGAAAGTTAATTTTTGGCTAGTTCTATTCCATTCCAAGTTCATTACCAACATGTATCCAATAAATAATATTAGTTTTGATGTGTTTTTGTTGTATTTGTCATATTTTTAACTGGTGATTGACACTTGTTTGCCAAAATTGTATATTTTGAAATAAATATACTTTTAATGTTTCAGCATATGCAAGCAATAGTATTAAAAAGCCAGTCCAAGATCAAAATAGTCCACTGACAGTGCCTACAGTTGAAACTGAGCAACCACCTCCTAAACCCAAGAAATTTTTTAAATCTCGTAATGCTGAGGCTTTCCCACCAGTACCACAGATCACTTATGCTCCACCTGTACCTGCTGCACCTTTATCGCCAGAGCATTCTTCTCACAGTAAAGACAAGAAAGCTAATAAAAGAAGCAGGATTTACAACAGGGACTCTTCATCACCAGAATTACCTCGAAGAAACTCAGAGAAATCTAAAGCTAAGAAAAGTTCAGTGGCCACAAAGGCCTCTAAAAAAGAGGAATTTCCAGCTGAGAATACTCAACCACCAAATAAACGTTACCTGGTACGAAATCGTGATAAAGTAATAAACTATGCTGAGGATGGAAGTAATAGTCCTATTCCAGAATTTACTCGATATGAATCTTCTCAACCAAAAGTTACAGCAGTAACCTCCCCTAAAATATCATCACCCAAAGTACCATCGCCTAAAATCAGTCCTTTAGTTTCAAGTCCTAGTGTGAAATCTATAGAAAAGGTAGAGGTTACAAGTCCATCAACTAGCAAAGATCTAAGTGAAGAACGAAAGCCACCTCCTATAGTACTTAGAATATCCAAAGGAACATCAAGAATTGTAAGTACTGATTCTAATGAAGGTTTCACATCACCTGGTTCTGATAGACATTCATCTTTAGACACTCATTCAGATATTGGCTCTGATCACAAAAAGAGCCCATCCATGGAATCAATATGTTCACCTAAACACGAAGGACTCAAAATAACGATCAAATGTGCTGGACTCACCCAAGAAACCAAAAAAGAAAAGAAGAAGGATAAAAAAGAACATAAATCACATAAACGTCATCATAAAAACTCAGATGATGAACCTCTGAAAAAAGCAAGTAGTCCTCCCATACCTGGGTCAGATGCTTATGATCTTTATAAAACCTTAGCATCACCATCTCATGAAACTGAAATTGAACCTAAGAAAAAAGTTTCAGGCAAGGATGATATTGAGTCCCAGCTAGCTAAGCTGGAATCTGTTGGATCTGTTACAAGGTGTTCCCGGTTAGAAGTCAAACCAAATGAACTGCCGCCTAAGCCTAAACCTCCAGAGACATCAGGAAGGTCTCGAAGGAACAGGCCCAATATTAATTATAGTGAAAATGATGATTATTTGGATGCAATCACTTCTACCTATGCTAACAAAAATACTACTAAAACTGTGAGTGACATTAAGAAAGAAACTAGAAAAACTAGGAGAAAGAATGACATGACAGTAGTAGCAGATGCAACTCCTTCAATTGCATCACCTGAACCTGATGCTGAATTTGAAAAGACAGAAGTCCCTGAAGTCGATAATGATTTAATTGATATTTTATCTGGAAGTGACAGTGGAAAGAAAGAAACATCTAAAATCAAACTCCATAGAAAACAAAAACATAAGCATAATAAAAATCTAAGCCCTGAACCTGACTTAGAAGATCCTCTACCTCAAGCAGAGAGTATTGTAGAACCTACTGCTGCTAATGAAGAAGTAAGTCATGAGGAAGACACAAATGAAGTTGCTCAAGAACTTGCAAATGATACACCAAACTATGCACAAGCAAATACACAGTCTTCTGATTCAGCTTACAATAGTTGTCCCAATGAGAATTTTGATGATGACGCTCAAAAAAGTTCACAGGAAGATGTATTTAAATCACCTAGAGGTGTGGGTGAAGCTGAGGAACATATGCAAATTGAAGAAAAACCTAGTGTTAAGTTAGTGATAACTAAGAAAAAAGGTTCAATATTTAAAAGCAAGTCTCTTGTCAATGATAACCCTTCACCACTGCCAGCTAGAAAGCGGCGTCATCTGTATAGACATGAATGGGCTAATGATGTAAGTATTTTATTTATCTTTTTTTTGCTATTGTGTGACACAGGGTTATTACAATACATATTTCATCCACTACTTATATTTTCTCCTTTCTATAGTAGGGAATGAGCTATAGCTAACAAGAGTGTCAAGCATACTCATTGCCTTGAGGTAAATGTTTTCATTCAATGATCAGATAGTATAATGTAAATCTTAATAGAGCTCATATTATTTCATTTCCTATTAGAAGCCGTAAAAGCTCTTTCATAATATAAGAAAACATTATGCAATAAACAAGAGACAATTACAATTTTGTGTTACATTATGAACTTTCTTCCTAATAAAACCAAGACAATGCTCATGCAGACTTTAATCTTTCCTATCTTTGACTATGGTGATGTATGCTATTTCGACCTGAATGCAGATCTGCTCAATAAACTTGACCGACTTTTCAACAATTGCATTAGATTCGTCTACAATCTTAAGAAGTATGACCACGTTTCGGCTTGTCGTACTGACCTGGGTTGGTTGCCTATACGAAGGCGACGTAGTCTGAGAGCTGTCACTTTGATATATACCCTACTAAACTCTCCCAATGCCCCAGCTTATTTAAAGTGTCAGCTCCACTTACTCGGCTCTAACCATAACAAAAATTTACGCTCGTCTAACAACTTACTCCTACACTGTCCCACTCACACGACAAGCATTGTCCACTCTTCGTTCTTAGTCCAGGCTATTCTTTTATGGAACGCGCTTCCCCTGGAAATCAGAATGTCTACAAACCGTTTCATATTTAAGACCAGAGTACACCAGCTCTACAGCAACCCATAGTTGGCAAACAAATCATTTCACATCGCATCTGTATGTATTTGAAATGTATTTGTGTAGGTATATTTGTATCCATATATATATATATATATGTTCTTTTTATTTTTATGCATATATTTATGTATATATTGGTCTATATGTGTATGTAGTTTATGATGTTTGTATATATTCTCATGTGTATATATAATTATTTATTTATTTTTAATTATTTAATTAAATTTTTATTGTAAAAAATATTATTTAGTACCTAACTGAGAAAACTATCACTACAACACTTCGAGCACCTACTTTTAATATCTCTGCATCACCCTAAGGTTGATTGGAAGAAAATGCCTGTGGCATTAAGTCCGCCTTTGTACATTCTGTCTGTTTGTGCAAAAAGCTTAAATAAATAAATAAATAAATATGTGGGTGTATGGATGTGAATCTTAGCTTAGTATTCATTGAGTCGATACGATAATACATGAGCAAAACAAATCTATAACTACAGTCTTATTAAATGTATATATAAATTGTTGTTTTGTGTAAAATATACGACCTTGAACGACTTACGCAAGCATATAATAAAAAATAGTTTAGTTTCTCAAACATGCTATGAGTAGTTTATCTAAAATATTTGCTTTTCAGAAAGGGAATGAGACTCCAAGACCTGAACCGGTAGAGAATGATGATACTGGAAACCAAGTAGGTCAGGTGTCTGAGGAGTTGACTAGAGTGACGAGATTCAGACCTCCTGACCCGATTATAGATGATCCTGAATCTGTAGAAGCAGTCAGGCCTTACACCAGTGTCAGGTGTGCTAAGGAGGCGAAAGAGGTATTTCGATACTCATTTAACATATATGGGCATCTTCAGGTGGCTTGATTTTAGCAGCTTTATTGCCAAATTAGGTGCCCCTCCCGACTTCAACTGTGGTCATACTAATTTATTATAATTTTACAGTTCTATACAGTTGTCCGGAATGTCAAGAAGGCACATCAAATTCAAGAAATTGGTGAATTCCAAGAATTCAATGATGATGTGGAATATCTCTTGGACAACTTACAGGTTATTATATTCATAAACAAGTAGATATATCATGTGTAATTATAATTTGGAGACTTGGCTCTTATGACCCTTTAGCAATGTATTCATAAAGAGGATCTAATTTGGTGTATGCATATATACACCTATGATTGTTTTCCTGCTTCCAAACTCCAAATTAGGCATATTATATACATTATTTTACTTGGTCGCTATTGTACTAATCATATATTTGTAACCAACTGTATATTTTTATGCAGAATAACAACCCAATATCGACGAGGTGTCTATCAGCGATCACACTGGCGAGCAAATGTACTGCGCCTGCATTCCGCATGCATTTACGGGCGCATGGCACTGTGCAGAAATTCTTCAGCGCGTTGCATGACGCTACCAATGATCAGGTAACTGTCTAATCTTAGATTAGGCAATCTATACTTCTATACTAATATTATAAAGCTGAATAGTTTGTTTGTTTGAAGCGATGAAGTCTAAAACTACTGGTTTGAAGTGAAACATTATTTTCGTATTGAATAGTCCGTTTTTTTTTTATACAACTTAGGTGGCAGACAAGCACACGGCCCACCTGATGGAAAGTGGTTACCTATGAACGTGTGTAACACCAGTGGAGTCACATCCGTGCTGCCGACCCTGTAAGAAGAGATTTTGTGCCGTCAGTGTAGAGGACAAAGCAGGACAAGCCTTTGGTCATCCCACTGACAGCACAAAAACTCTCCAGTGAGCTCTGGCTACCCTACTCACCTCCGGAAACACAACACGAAGTTATTATAAACGCGGTATTCTGCAGGGCGGAGGTACTTCCCCAGTCAGACTGCTCAATTGGGCGGAAATACCGCCGTGTCCTACCGTTAATTGACGAAGGTTTTAGGCTATACATTATCACGCTACTACTAAAGTGAACATAGGGGTAATATGAGGTTTCTAAATATGCCACGATCGAAGCAAAGGCAAGCCGCGTGGTTTCCGGCAGAGTAGAACTTGGACCACCCTATCTCGTCCCATGCGGTGTCGTACAAGGCGCCAAGGGTTAGGGCAGTTTAACATCAGACAGATATAAGAGAGTTATATTGACATATAATATAGACTCGAGTCAACAACCCGGAAATTGGCAATAGCCTCACATCTTATTATGTGGAATGGAATACAATGATTAGTGAAATGTGGGTGTTAATTCACCTCTGCGTAAGGCTCCGGGGATAAAGGCTGTATGAAGCTGGATCAGGTTAGCTATTAAATAATAAACTTATTAAGTTTAAAATTTTAGTATGTTTTAAGGTGTGAGATTATGCAAACTTGAGTTATAGTGGCAATTTGTATTAACACAATTGGTTATCGTCTACTGGGGGCAATTCTTATTACTTTTGTCATTAGGGCTAGTTGGTCCTCAGTACCCTATTAGTCAAAGATAGTATCTTTATAGGTACAGTGTCACAATTCACATCTATAGCATGTCCAAATCTCAATTATAAAGTACTTTAAGTAATAAAATAACCCTTTGGTAGTTTCTATGAATAATACAAGAGCTTGTTATTACTGGCAGGCAATGTGAGGGACGGAAATACTCAAAAACTATTGCAGATTGCCACATCTTTGACTATTTAATTCTTTAATTTTTTTGAGTTGAACTGAAGAATGGAGTTCATTGTGTATTCATAAACACATCAGTGTTTGAAATCTGTAGAGAAGCATAATTTTATCGTATGTAATACGGCAAGTTAAATTATACAGCTAAATAAGTATTCTATACAATTGAAGACATGTTAGAGGTAGAGCTATTTTCAGATAGTTTTATCTGTAAATCTTTTTGTATTATGCATAACAAAGAAAATATAGGTAAAATGTACAATGAGTTGTTAAATCAGATAAGTCAAAATAGTTCCCTCTTGTTATGTAAAGACAGGCAAAAAATCTTAAATACCTGTATTCAGAATGCAAATACAATCTTTTAAAATACAAAATACATACAGAATAAATCAAAGGTCACCCTATCTGTTCTGTATGAATATAATTTGTTCATTGTCTTATTATTACGACAGCTTAACATCATAAGTATCTTTTCAGAGTTTGGGTCTGTGCACAGCAACGGTGATGTTCGTATTATCTCAAGACCGTCTTAATATGGATCTGGATCGTGAATCACTAGAACTCATGCTGAATTTACTCGAGTCCGATGCATCACACAAGTAAGTACAGATGACACTGACACTTTGAAGACATTTTTTTTTCAGCTAGAAGTGCTAAAATATTACAGTACTATACTATATATATTGCAAAAGTTTCTGTCAAAATAAAAAAAAAATTGATGCTGTTGTTGAACCATATCAACCCAATATTTATATACAAGGCCTTTACTTACTTTATTTGATGTTTCAGGAATGCTCTTGATGATTGCGGCCTAACGTCTGCACAATTAACCAAAACGCAAGAAAGGGTACGGGAACTATGTGCCGAAATAAAGAGCCAGGGGAAAGCTCAACACCTGGACTTGGAGAATATCACGGTGTGTAATATTTATTTGAATCATTCTAAGATTATAGTAATACAAATTGCAACTAGGTGTGTTTTGGAGGCCTACCAAATCACTGCTAGTTGTTACATTTGCTGATTGATGGATGAGGCTTCGGGGCAAGCATTTTTTTATTTTTTGTTTAAATAGGACACGGCAATTAGACTTCGCCTTGCCTGATGGTAAGCTGAAGGCAAAGTCTCAGAAAAGAGGATCACCATTTACATATACCATGTGACAATGGTGACACTCAGCTTGATATGCTTTTTCACACCCCGCTTAAAGGACCTGGGACTGTATGAAGAAGGAAGCATTCCTGAAAAAGCCGATAAATCAATAAAAAATAATAAACGGATCACAGGCTCCATAATACAAATTTTGGATGCATCTATGAAGTCCCTATGATTATGATGATCAATAGCCTCGTCCGTTTCTTTGCAAGCGCAGGTAAACTTGAATCAAGGCTGTCAATAAGACCCTCTACACTAGTTGCGAAGGGTAATTTTTTTTAAAGGGTAGCCGGTGGACAAGAAAATCACCTCAAGCTAGTTTTTCACCCACCATTCGATCCATTGGAGTATTCCACCTTCAGATGTTTCTACAAAGAGAAGCCGGCGGGACTCGGGTTATAGGGACACCTCGCCATTGAGCTACGCCTATTATAATCTTTAGTTTGATTCTGGTTACGTAGATAGGTACAACAGATCTCATTCCAAAAAACATTTACAGGTGGGTCACTTGGCGATGGAGACATTACTATCGTTGACGTCAAAACGCGCCGGCGAGTGGTTCAAAGAAGAGTTGCGAGTTTTGGGTGGCGTTGACCACATCGTGCGTACTATTCAGGACTGTGCCGCACGGCTCGACACCCCTGTGGAAAGCTGGACTTCCACAGATGTTGAGGTGCTGAGAAAGGCTGATAGATGTCTCAGGGTTCTAGAAAATGTAAGTTTCATCATTTCATCCTAATTATTTGACACTTCATTTTGAATCACTTAGTGCGATTTCTTCCGCACCAACTGACTATAATAACCCGTATCATAAACTTTGTGACAATTTAAAATTTAATCATCGTCACTTTCTTCAGAAGTTGACGAGCGCGCGCGCTTGTAGTCGTAGTGTTCGTGTACACATGCATTACGTACTTTTATGACGGATTTTTTTCTGCTAATCGTACCGTTCCTTCGCACAGATTTATACGTGTATTAACATGTACATGAAAACAACTAAACGCATTCGTAATCTGCAGCAACTATCTATACAGGTATAGACCTGTCATTCATCTGTTTCTTACGTGTGCAGGTGACGCAGCAGAACGAGGACAACCAGATGTACCTGTGCGACGGCGGCGGGCAGGCGGCGCGCACCATCTGCGGCGTGCTGCGCGCGTGGTGCGGCACCGCGCGCCTGCACGCGCCGCTGCGCGCGCCGCTGCTGGACGCCGCGCTGCCCGCGCTCAAGGTGCTGCTCAACCTCAGCCACTCCTTCAGCGGCACCAGTGAGTACACTACACCTTATGTACACTGCGGCGTGGTGCGCGTGTGGAGAATATATTATGTGAAAACTTCAGCCAAAGTGTATCCAGAGACAGACTTGGATCGTGTTGGGAAATCTCTCAGCCGTGGGAGACGCGGGCGGACGCACGGCAACAAATTTACTGGCGTGACTAACGTGGCTCTGGTAGACTTTTTTGAAAAACTTGTCATTGAAGTCCTTCCATTAATAATTTTATAGACATTTTCTGTACATTGGCAAAATGCGGCGATTTACTACCGAAGCCATCGAAAAGAAGAAGCTGAATTAGCTGGCGCAGACAGTAGTTTAGCCACCACTTTTTGACCAACCAGTATTTTTAACCACATTAGGAAGATAAAGTGTAGGAGAGCAGACATCAGAATTCAGAGTGCAAGCTTTAGGTGCAATCTGGATAACTGCTATGATGATAATGATTTTAATGATTGATATTTTATTGATCGTAAAGAATTGATCGATAGAGATTATACCTATGTAAATATTTGTGATTTAATGGTATTGTAAACAAAGACACTATTTTTGTGTTGTCTGACATAACATAAACTCACGCCTATATCCCCGAAGAGGTAGGCAGAAGTGCTAGCACCTACATTTCGCCAGTTTATGTTTAGGTCCCAATGTAATATTTAGGTGGCGAGCCTATTGCCATTAACCGGGCGCTTATAAACCTGCGATAAATACACACATAACTTCAAAAAGTCATTGGTGTGTGCCATGGTAAAACCTGGGATCGTACCCGAGACCTCGTCTCAGCAGTCCATTACTCATAACACTAGGCTACCGCGGTCGTATGGTACGCGCCGGTGTGTAGTCTGTATACAAAATAATACTCTTTTACATATTACTCTTGAATTCTTTTGCAGCATCTCTAGGGGCACAAGTGATTGGTGAACAGCCAGCTGTGATGGATACGTGTCTTATCATACTGAACAACCAAGGAAACTTCATTCCCGACGACAGAAACTTTGAATTCAGTGTTTGCGTAAGTTCTTTTTTTACATTTTTTAACTATAGTAAATCACTTCATCCTTTACCGTCCGCAATTAGACCAAAAAAAGAAATGCCCGCTGAGTTTCTTGCCGGAGTCTTCTCAGGTCGGGGCCGCGTTTCGAACCGGTGGTCCATTTACTAAACTGATATTCATGTTCCTTTTTTGTTGACGTTTTGTAAGTGCCGATATAATTGTCTATACAGAATAAATGATTTTTGACTTTGACTTTGACTATATAACTGTTATGTGTAATAAGTAAAACTAAATAAAAATTGTAGAATAGGGAAATTTCTAAAAAAAAGAATTATGCAGTTTACTGGCATGTTTGTATTTTTGGTATTGTGATAGAGAAATAAATTATGTTTATTTATCATTCAAACGAACTTTTTGCCTTATAATATAGTATAGATATAAGATCATGCATTGTACAGCCATTAGATTGCTGAACTAAATTAGGTTAAACCAGAATTTAAATTAAACATTTACCACTTTGTCCCCAGGTCCTATTGCTGTTAATAAACTTGGTGCAGAATAACGAGACAAACACACAGAGACTGCTGAGCGTGCGCATTCGAATAGATAATGAAGACGACATCATATCAAGGAGTGTCAGCGCCCTAGATCTTATTGTAGATCTATTTTATAAGCGGGAGGATCTGGCCAGGTTAGTACTTCAAAGTCTCGCAATTACAATTTTTGTAAGATAAAACGAAAGTTATACCATTTATTAAAATCATTTAATATTACACTTTTTGTTAATTTAAGGGTAAATTCGCAATTCTGCTGCCATTTCATGCAACCTGCGCCATATTTTACTGCACGATCAGTTGTTGAGTTCAAAAATTTGGTGTATAAAAATAGGTGTTTGTTAAAGTGTGAGAAATTTAGATGGAGCAGCGACTGATGACATGACATCCATGTCAATTCATGATCACTTTGTTTTACAGGCGAGCCGAGGAAAACACTGATGCGATATTGGATGGGAAACCTGATGATAATAATGATAAGAAATCGCAGGACGATATTGATGAAACTGTCGAAAAATGTAAGTTTAATCTTAGTTTTTCTACTAACTAATTTATACATTACATTTTGTAGAGTACAATATATAGTGTAATTGCTGGCTTTGTCATTTGCTGAATAATAGTTATTTGTTCAACAAGTGAGCAAAGTTCTGTTTTTGTATTCCTGTTCTGTTAAGCCGTTTAGTCGCGTATGGTCAAATTCGCAATCGGTCAAATTCATTAAAATCGCGACTAGTCAAAATAGCAGTTAGTCAAAATAGCGAACCGTCAATATAGCAAGTCGTCATTATAGCAAAGCTTCAAAACAGCAAATCGCCAAAATAGTAAAGCGTCAAAATAGCAAACCGTCAAAATAGCGTCTTTATATTGATGTATTATTCAAGGGTCTTATGTTATCTGTTTTACCAGGTGAAAAAGCGTGAAAAGGTAACAAACAGACAGACAGAGTTACTTACGCATTTATAATATTAGTAATGATTTTTGTAGCCTTTCCAGTATCTATGAAAATAGTACGAATACGTGATGATAAATGGCAAAAATTGAATGTTTTTTTTAATTCATTCAATTGTTGCCATTTATCATATTCTTTCTTAGTGTAAATTAAAATCTCAATTAGGTTTGCATTTTTTCTGCGGCTTTCTATAAAATACATTTTTATGTGAAAAAACATAGAAAAATGATGGAACTGCTTAATAAAAGGCATTTCTAGACGTTATAATTTTTATTTGGTAATATTTTGCCTTTACTGTAAGTACTTAAGTAGTATTTAGCAGAAACTAAACGCAATGTACCCAAGAATAAAAAAAATTGAGGGTATTTTGAAATATTCTTTACTGTGGGTGTTCTTGTTTGTCATTCCGAATCATATTAGATGTCAGTAATAGTTTGTTGCATCGTTGGCTATATCATTAACGCTATAAGGTTTATAAAGTGCCGTTTATAATTAAAATAGCAAAGAAGTGATTTTCTTACAATGGTTCAAGCAAACGAAGATTTTGAGATTGTAGAATACAAAATAACATGCATATTATGTTTAATAACTATTCCTCATTTCTATAAATAGTCAGACAGTTCTTATTTAATGACCAACTACTATCTACATTTAAGGAATTCAATCAATTCATGTCATAATTGTCAAATGTAGATAGTTTTTGAATAGATTCTGAGATGTCAATTACTTAGTAACAATGTCAAATATGCATTACAATAATATATAAATTATGTCAATATGCACAACAAAGTTATACGATAATTGTTTGTTCAACGAGCAAGACAAGTTTCTTGTGCTGCAAATGCTGACATTAATTGCAAACTAGCTAGTCGTCTTGAAATAAATTACGAGCGTAACAAGAGATTCTAACATTGGTCACTGAACACAGTGCCCTAACCAATAACACTTTAAGGTAAAAACTTGTATGTTTCACAATTGAGTAATTTTTTATGGTTCATGCCTTGAAATCGCTCAGTTGTCTAGATAAGAATCATTCGCTACGTTCGTAATTTAATTATACACTAATACGCTAGTTCGCACTAATACGCTAGTTCGTAATGTAATGTCATTATCAGATTGTATAACTTTGCTAATTTGTTGAACAAATAACTATTGTATAACTTTGCTAATTTGTTGAACAAATAACTATTGTAGAACTTTGCTAATTTGTTGAACAAATAACTATTGTGTAACTTTGCTCATTTGTTGAGCAAATAACTATTGTATAACTTTGCTCATTTGTTGAGCAAATAACTATTGTATAACTTTGCTCATTTGTTGAGCAAATAACTATTGTATAACTTTGCTCATTTGTTGAGCATAAAATTGTATAAGTTTGCTCACTTGTTGAACAACTAATAACGAGTGTTTACCCGGCAGTGCTGGCGCGCGCGGGCGCGCACATGGAGCACAGCATGGTGGGCGCGTACATGGCGCTGCTGCTCGGGCACGCGGCGCACGCGCGCGCCGCCGCCGTGCGCGCGCGCGTGCCCAGCTACGCGCCGCTGCTGCCCACGCTCAAGAAGTACTACACCTTCCTCACGCTCACCGCCAGCGTACGTATATACCGCTCCCACAGAGTGCCGCAATTTTTTTTTTTTTAACGTGTAGATATCCTCTCGGATACCCCCCCGCGGTGCTTAGCGGGGTGGTTATGTCTGGCTCGAACCGACTAAAAACGCACGGCCGTCTTGGGCCATCCGTTGCCGAGGGTGAGGTAGCCGCTGGCATATCCCTCACGAGACCGCCGCACCTGACGCATCATTTCATCATTCATCTCGGCGATTGGTTGGCCGCGTGGTTCCCGGCAGAGTAAAATTTGGACCACTCCATATCTTCCCATGCGGTGTCGTACAAGGCGACTCAGGGATGAGCCCTATCCCTGTGTAAAATCAGACATACCTAGTCTAGCCATAAATATTGTTACGAAGAAAAAACATTTTTTTTATTGCAAATAATATTTATTACTTTTACAGTGTGTTAATTTAATACAAAAATATAAAACAATTTAAAATATAAAAAGCTTATTCGAAGTGGTCTCCATTGGCTGCAACACAGTCCTTTAAACGTTGAGGCCAGTTATCAATAGAAGCACGCACTCTTTCCATGGGATAATTCTTCACTGCCAATCGTATGGATTGTTTTAGGGACTCCAAATTATCATGGCGTTTAGAGCAAGCCATACTCTCTAAAACTGACCATAAATCATAATCCAGCGGATTAAGATCGGGACTAGACGACGGCCAGTCTTCAGCTCTGATGAAGTCCGAAACGTTCACTTCCAACCAAGACTGCGTGGACCGAGCTTTATGACCCGGCGCTGAGTCTTGTTGGAAGGACCATACTTGGTTATTGAACATGGTGTTGTTAAGGGGTTTAACTACCTTCTCAAGAATGGTATCTTGATACACTTGTGCCGATGTTTTGATACCTTTTTCACAAAAATATGGCTCAGTCACTCCTTCATAGCTAACACCCCACCAAACCATCACTGAAGTCGGATAATGCCCACGTTGCACTCTGTCGACTAATTGGGAAGCTTCCTTAGAGCTTTGAGCATAAAGACGGTCATTTTGTTTGTTAAAATGTTGCTCAATTGTAAAGATTTTCTCATCCGTAAACAAAATTTTTCTGTGACCTTCCTTTGCGTACCGCTTCAGTAGTTGCTTCGATTTTACCACCCTATTCTTTTTTAAATTATCAGTTGAAAAATGACCAGTGCGTCTCTTATAGGCTGCAAGTCCTAAGTCATCTTTTAAAATGCGCGATATGGTTCTGGGTGCTATCTTCATCTCCCGAGATAAAATCTTTTGCTTTCGGACAGGATTTCTTCGAATTCTTTCCCCTCACTGCTTTGACCACCTTTTTCGTACGAACACTACGTGGACGGCCAGATCTTTTTCTGTCACAAACAGAGGAGGTCTCATTGTACCTATTAATAGCCCGGTACACAAACATTTGACTAATACCAAGCGTATGGAGAGTTTTAAAAATTACATTCGGCTCCATACCAACTTTGTGTAATGCAATCACAGCGATTCGGTTTTCTTTATCACCCCACTCCATTTTAATATAGCAAAATATTGTACAATGTATTGGCGCCAAAATTAGAAAACACAATGAACAATCGTATAAAAATGACATTCCAAATTCAAATGTAATATCTTTCTTATTTTAATTATAATAATAACACAATTATTATAATAACAGTATTTATGGCCAGACTAAGTATATACAGCCCAGACTCGGCCTCAGATGGATGGATGGCTTGAATCAACAATAGTACCCGGAAGATGGCAATAGGCTCACCCCCTATTACGTTGGACCGAATATAATTATTGGTGAAATGTGGGTGTTCATTCACCTCTGCCTAACCCTGCGGGGATAAAGGGGTGATTATATGTATGTATCTCAGGGATTGACCGTCGGAAGGTAGTCTTTCCCATAGGCAGTGCGCACGAAGCATGCAGTCGCGCGACGTGCTGTTTTGCGTATACAAACAAACAAAGCTACGTTATGCGAGTCGACTGTTAGGCGATTCTCACACAGCTCCGGCACGCGGCGGGGCGCGGGGTACAACACACTGTACTGTACAAGTAGAAAACACGAGTCCCTGCGCGTGGTGGCGGAGAAAAACATGGGGTGTGGCACACTAAAATCTGCTATCAGACCCGTGATTTTGGCAGGATTTTAGCCCGCGAGCTGTTACCCCTCATTTACACCTAAGTATAAAACATGTATTTGACAAGTTGCAATATGTCACAGGCTACAGTGTGAACGGAAATGTTTTAAGCTTGTTTACAACTTGTTGGATATACCTACTATGTGAACGAAAATCTGAGATACATTTATAAAACAAGTATTGTGTTTTGATTAGTCTACTACAAGAGTCTTCAACAAGTTTACAACTTGTTTCGTGGTGTAAACGAGGGGTTACACATTCTTGTATAGTTGTTTGAGGCTAACTGAAAATCAATAATAATGGAATACAACATTTACAAATGCCAAATTATACGAATGGAAATCTGGTGTGTCATTCTAGTAATGCCGATGCAACCTGGCACTGTCCGTTAGTGATATCAATATAGTTAAGCAAGCCAGGTGCAAAATTTAAAAATCCCTCGCAAATATTTTTTATTTTTCGATATTTAACTTTACTTTAAATAAAATTTAAGATTACCTCAAACATATCTAAAAATGTCACAGCTCTCGGCCTGTGCTTAAACCGCCGCCCCGCGCATGATAGCAGACAAATCTGCGCGTTGAGGCGCGACCACGCGCATGGACGCATTTTTCTGCACCCCTCAGGGCAGTGTGCCAATCGCCCAACGTGCCCGGGACCACACTACGTAAAAAGCGAACGGAGCAGACGTTTGAACTCGTCTCGTGTCACATGCGGTTTACGCCACGTCTACCGTCATGCAGGGTTTTGTTATTCAGGTTCAATTACTAACCCCTCCCCGCCAGATCCATATTGCCATAATAAGGTACTCCCTAACATGGTATACTGCCAATACCAACGAAATAACTGGTAATCCAAACCCAAAAGATCAGGATCCACGTGTCCTGGGCTTCCAGGTGATAGCATGGGATGGAACTGGCAACAATGCAAAGAACAGCTGATGATGATGACTCGAAGTCCTGCTGAAACAAGTGGCACATCACGTTCAATGACAACCATTTCAACAATATTACGAAAATATTTTGCTATTGATGGTCGCATAAGTTTGTATGGGATTCATTCAGTAGGAATTATTTCTCAAGTAACTGATAATGCATTTGGGTTACGAACAAGCCAAAGCGGTTACTTAATCGGCATTTAATTAAATATTTAATTACCAGATGTGATGCCAATATATCCCGTGGCCAATTAATTAATGACTACCGCTGACCACCAAATTGCTTGAGTACATTTCAGATTAAACTTATTTATTAAGTTACATTGAATAATTGAGTTGATAATATTGCGGTACACTAGTATGATTATATTTATATTGGGCTTTATTAAATTTGGTTATAAACTACTAATATAATTTGCTAATGGGAGTAATTTTAATTTCGTGTGGTAGCACAGATTTGGTTGATTTATTTCAATAAATGAAAAATATTGTAACACTACACACTATACAATACACCTTTCCTTCTTGGGTCGCAGTGCAACTAACTTATGTGTAGTACAATTGAAGATTTTTAATTGTACAATACTCCATTCGATTAGATATTTAACTAAACATAAATAATCCATATGCATCTTTTTATGTTTTACTAGCACCGCGCCGCGGTTTCACCCTCGTAAATCCTGATCCCATGGGAATATCGGGATAAAAAGTAGCCTATGTTACTCACGAAGAATGTAGCTTTCTAATGAAATAAGAATTATTAAAATCGGTCCAGTACTTTTTGAGTTTATTCGTTACATACAAAAATACAAATCTTTCCTCTTTATAATATTAGTATAGATTTAAAAACTCAGATTATTAATATTTATATGTTTAGAAATTCATTTAAAAGATTAAAAACTAAAATTGAATAACTATTTAGTCAGTTAATTAGCATAGTTTATTTGCTTAATATGTGTTTTATAAACGACCGATCGGACAATGCGGAATTTAGCTTCACACTGATCGGACGACGCGGAAACACTTTTCTATTGGTCCGAATGGTCGAATGGCGGCTTTGTTTTTCCTGTGGGTCCAACTGATGCGCTGTCCGATCAGTTGGAGCAACAGGACAAATTAAGTCCGCGTTATCCAATCAGTCGGCTGAAGCGGTTGGACCCCGCGGTCATAGCCGTTGTTAACCTATTGTTGTTAAGTACCTAACTAAATGGAGTATAGGTACATTTATTTTAATGATCATTCTTGTAATGATAAATGTTTTAACTGATATTCTTTTATGTTTCTTTCAACGATAATAATTCTTCTAATGAAAAATTTTGTAAATTACAGGCTGAATCATCGATAGTGGCCCATGTGAAAGCAACGCATCGTATCATTGAGTTTATGGAAGCGAGTGACGCCGAGCAGAGCGCCGCGTACTCCAGCCCGCCCGACGACGTCCCGCAGGACATGTCCCTCAACAACATGGCACATAACTACTCCAACTACTCCAACACTAGCTCGGACCGCTCCATGGAGCTCGACGGCTATCACTGAGACCCGCCTGACTCGTTTCGGATTCTATGAACTACACGTGTAATCACTTCGAGGTGTACGGTGTTTGAAAGTTATTGTGTTATCATATCATACAAGGGAACACTTTAGTCTCTAATAGTTGCAATTATCATCCCAATGTATGATATCGACACGATGATCAACAAAATATAATTTAGCTATATATTACCGCACCTATAGTCGAAGTAGCCGGTTGCACGCGAAGATGGACTACAAAAGTAGCGAGTTTAGTAGAAAACTGAGATATGTTATTGTTCTGTTGTGATCGATGGGGGTTGCGTACAGAGCGGATAGTGGCGCGAGCGGCAGTGTCACGTGGTCCTGTCAGTGCATGCATATGTGTCTTAACATAAATCTAAGCTAGTGATTCAGGGAGCCTTCAGGTCAAATTGTTATTAACACTTGTAAATACGTACCAAAACATCAAAGAAATAGTTGTATATGACACCGCGTAGCAGTAGTATAGTCCGTTGGTGATGAAGCTGCGATAGGTGGACGCTCGTTTTGCACGGCTATTATAGGTATCTCTTCTCTTTGTATCGATATTTCCTCCTTCTCTATGATATTGTAAATATAAATCGCAGACTGTTAAGGTGATAGTTTTGTTGGCGACGTGGAGGTGGGTTATGAAGTCTTAATTAAATTGAGATATTCCGAGTTTAAGCCACTGAACTGGCAATATAAAGTGCAAAAATAGATGAGTAAGTGTAAAATAGATTATGTATTCTTTGATGTGAATATTGTGTCTGCACTTTTGTATTATACTACTCCGAGAGAGATACAAATTATAAGAGTATTGTTTTATCGAGGCACAATCCTTTATTGTAAATAAATTATAGCTAGTACCAATATTCAGTCTTTGTTGAGTAAATTAGAGTAGTTACGGTTGGAGATGTCCGATGATTGAGTTGTAATGCGCGTCGATCACAAATATCGTCGTAGGGACGCCGGCGCCGTCTCGTTAGATGATGCTAAATGTACAAACATTAAGTTCGGTAATCAAAAGAGAGATGCTTAGATATATAAAAAATAGGACAATTTATGATGTTGGAATTTTAAACCGTTGTAGGACTAGGCGAAGTTGAATAACAGTTTGTTTATTGTGTAACTGGTTGGCAAAAGACTCCTTGTTCACAACTTGACTGATGTCCATTAGACGAAAATTGTTTATTTTTGAAATGTAGGCGTAATCAATTTTAAGGCACATAAATTACTTAATTTTATCTAGTAACGCAGTTTGCTAATTTCCGTTCAGTTTGATTAAATTTGAAAGATAATGAGTTGTTGCCGGAAAAAGGACAAAATAAAAATCGTAATTCTACTTTAGTTTTTTTTATCAAGCATGAACGTTTAGTTTCTGTGATGGATTTTACGAAATGTTGTCTTAACAAAGCTTAGATTTGTTGATATTTAACACAATATTATAGGGCTCTTCGAAGCACTAGGATTAACTGTTCCATTGAACCTTTACGGGACACCATTCCAATTTATAAGTTATTACTTATATGTTTTGGCGCATTATAGACTGTAGGCACTTTTATAATATGACGAGGACATTGTGAAGTATAAATTTAGTAGCTGGTTTTGAAAGTTTCCATTCCTGTTTGCCACGGTTTGTATTACATCACTTGTACACTGTGTTCACAACGGCTCCGGGGACGCACAGAGTGAACAGGTCTTCGTTACCGTATGACGACCGTTTCTGACAGCTTTACTTAATTTATAAGACATTTTTAAGTTAAATGGGGATATAACCGAATTTGTAATACAGACATTTTATACTAAACTAAAACTTATGGGGTATTCTGTTCAAAGAGATTCGTTCTCATTTATTACTGTACAGTTATGATTCTATTGCCTAATTTATATTTACGTAATTTATTGACCTGTATGTATGAACTAAGCGTAACTCTTAAAAGTGCATTTCGTTATGAAATTTCACCTTTATATCACCTGTGTTTTTGAATAATATGTTGTTTTAACTATTGCCACGAGAGTTTGAAATCTTGAGAAATTATTATTATTGTATATGTAATGTGTAATTATGTTATAAAGTATTACGTGTAATTATTAAAAGAAGACAATTTAAATAACCTATTGTTTTATTTGTTAATAGGAATCTAATTAAGGCAATAATCAATCATCGTTAAATAATGGCCCTATATAAGACTACCGTGATTCACAGAAAATTCGATCTGAGTGGGTTCGGTCTGTAAAGTCAATGAATTGCATAGATATTTACGAGAAGGTTAATTTGTAGGACCAACGCCTGTATCCACGTATATCACCGAAGGTTTTTACACGCCGGAGCAGCGTTGTCTTCTCTATAAGACACAAATTCCTGCGTGGTATACTGCTCCATCTCTGGGATGGCTCCGCGAATTACCTATTAGATGCTCTCGACACGTTGAAGTGACGCGCGGTCCGAATTATTCGGAACCCTGAGGTCACGATCACCCTCGAGCCTCTGCAGATGCATAGAGATATTGCTTCCTTGGCTGTATTTTACCGTCCATACCATGGTGAGTGTTCTGATGAGCTCTTGCAACTAATCCCACCATCTCCTTTCCTACATAGGACAACGTGTGCAGGCCTTAGGCGTCACCCTCACACTGCAGAATATACGAGTAAGAACCAAGCGGTTTGGAGACTCTTTTCTTTGCCGCATCACCAAGACCTGGAATTCATTACCAGCACACGTGTTTCCTTCTTCCTATTGTCCCGGGGCCTTTAAGTGGGGCGTGAAAAAGCATCTGATGAGGCCGCCAAGCTGAGTGCCACCATTGTAACACTTAGTGTCTGTAATGGTGACCCTCTTTCCTGAGACTTTGCCTTAGCTTACCATCAGGCGTGTCCTAAATATAAGGTTTATACGGAGATGTATTTGGTAAAATGTTCTGTCCACTATTAATAGCTATTATAGGTAGAATCTGCGCCACGAAAGAAGTCCCATAGATGCGGCGTGGCTGTCGCCTCATGTAAAGTTGCCAGTATCATCTTTTTATTTTACCAGATGTTTTACTGTTCAAGTAAAAGGTACCTATATTGTAAGTTCAAAGAGAGAAGAGTAGGTACTATACAATAAGCTAAGTTATAAAGTATGATTTGAGATTGACAAGGTCATTCACGTTACTAATGTTTTTTTTACGTGCGCAAAATCCCCTCGGGAGCCGGTGGAAGAGGTTATGTCGGACTCGAACCGACCAAAACGCACGCCGCCTGTGGGTCGTTTTTGGTTGCCGAAGGTGAGGTTAACAAGCATATCCCTCGCATCCCGGCCGACCCAGGGTCATCTCTCTCGATCTGGCCCTCTCCTCGAGTGTGGGGACCACAGAGTCCCCGACTCGTCCCCAATTACTAGTGTAATACTCGCCGAGATATTTACCATGTTACTTTTTGTTGAGCAACCGATATTTCGGCTCTGTGACAAGCGCCATGATCACGGGCTACTGACTGACTGTCTGAATGGGTTACCTGGCACAGTTGAGCAATATTCATAGGAAGATCCAATTCACCTACGAGACGGAAAGGGAATGAAGCATACCTAGCGTTTCTTCACGTTAAGGTCATCGCATCATCATCCGCGTCAACTAAACTCCATAGTGACGTCACTTACTGACCGCGCATATACCTAACCTATGCGACTAGGACCACTTGGATGCTGAAATAGTAGGTACATTAAGAGGCGTTCTACGGAAGAACGGTTACAAGGAGCAGATCATACCACCTAGAGGCACGTCTACACCTAATCGCCTGGACTATAAGGTCGAACGATAACCTGCGTTCCTACCATAAGTACATGAAAGGAGTGACAGATAAGGTCTCGAATATTTTAAAGTTCTTAATAAAAACTATCTTCATACCTTTTAAATAGCTGTCACAATACGAAGTTCGTGGAATAGGTGGGTAGATTATTAGTGACTTACCAAAATGAATGAATCCAAAATTACGAAATAAGTAACTTGTTATTAGTAGATATAAATACCAAGTTTTATCGTAATTAGGTCATTAGTTTTTTAATTATCGTCGATCAAACGAGTCGATCGGGAAGAAATTGTGAAGTATGGCGAAAATCGAATTCTGCGCTGTCATAAATTTCCTTACCAAGCTAGGAAAGTCAGTTCAAACCATATTGGAAGAGATGTCATTCGTTTATGGAGATTCTTGCCCAGGTAAAACTATGGTTTATAAGTGGCATAACCTCTTTAGGCAAGGCAGGGACTCACTTGAAGACGACCAGCGGCTTGGACGGCCGATTGAGGTGACCATTCCAGTAATCATTCAAAAAGTGAAAAAAATAATATTGGAAGATGCCACAAACGAACGAACCTGAATCCAAACACAAGAGCCGTGTTGTGATGGCTGCACTGCAGAAAGTGGGCTTCGAAATTTTAGGTTCACCCACCTTACAGTCCTGGCCTGGCTCCCAGCGATTATTATCTATTCCCAAACTTGAAAAAAGAACTTCGTGGGCAGAAATTTTCAAGCGATGAAGAAGTGAAAGATGCAGTTTCTGCGTATATTTCAGACAAAGATCAAACATTTTTTTTAAAGGAATACTTAAGTTAATTGAAAGATCTGTAAAATGAATACGGGTTGCAGGTGAATATATTGAAAAGTAAAAATAAATAAATATTTTTATTTCTATTTTTCAACTCCCATTCCGCGAACTTAAAAACGCCCCCTCGTACCTCGACACGCCTAAAGACAGTTTTCCCTTAGAACATCCGGGTGTCTAAAAAATTGACTGCAGCTGTGGGAGTTCCTACATAGGCCAGACCAAACGTACTGTCTCATGCCGGATCAGGGAGCACATCAGGGCAGGGCGGTCAAAAACAACGAACCACAGAAATCGGCTATCGCTCAGCACCTTTTGGAGAAAGGTTCAAATCACTGGATTGAGATACACAATCCTCAGATTCTCTCGACGGAACGCCACTATATACCTACCCAGAATAGTAAAAGAAGCAATTGAAATGAAAAAGTACAATAACTTCAATTGGGAAGATGGGTTTCAACTGTCAAGTGTCTGGCATCTAGTGATCCGTATGTTTACAAGACCTGAGACCTTGAGCTAACCAAATTTTCGAAACCTATGCGAGTCGACTCAGTGAGTGTTGTGTGTCGTGAACATAATCGAGTAGGTACAGTGCGAAAACGCAGACAGTGATAGGGGCGATGCGCATAACAAACGAGTTCGGAAGACGGTAGACCGATATGGTCTGCCCAATAACAACTGGCTCGGTGGTCTTCAGTAAACCGTGATTATGCCGATTGTAACAGCGCCGAAACATCGGTTGCCCAGCAAAAATAACAAACATGGTAAGTAAATATCCCGGCGAGTATATACTAGTAAACTTATAAAGTGTAGGTTCAAAGTTCTACAGAAGCTGCTCAAGTAGTAGAAACGAAACTGATTTCTCATTTACCTACGGCAGTCCCGTTGTTGTTGATTGGTGCTTAATAAAAATATTAACTGTTCTAAAATGGGGAAAAAAAAGATATCCATAAGTAGATACTGTAACTAATTTAATGTTTGTAAAACCACTACCTGCCAAAATTCAGCTTGGAGCTAAACATTCTCACGCAATATATAGTAAAAATCTTAAAAATAAATTAAAGACTAGTTATATTTTTGTGAATAAATACCTACATAACGGTCTATCTAATAATAGCATGATAATATAATTGAGAACAACAAAAGACAAGTAACAAACAAGTGACGGGAGATCTACTCAGAGATAACATCACAAAATATATAGCCTACTAGTATTTGCTCTCGTACACGAAGCTATAATTATAACAAAGCAACTCCAATAAGCTATTTGGCGTCAAGAAACTACACTGTATAAATTGAATAAATAGGATACAATCATGATTCAAAGAGACATGAATAACAATAAGTTTCAAAATACTAAATTGGTTCGACAGCTTCCGCGCGAACGACGGCCGGCGCACGGACTCCCTGCCATTTCCCTGTCTCAGTGTACCGCTTGTTAACTGCTGTCAACTGTTGGAAGTTGGCTTTTGCAAGCTTTTGTATCGTACAAACTTTCTGAACCAATTCCTCATCATACACTTCTTCTGGAGCCTCCAGTTTCAAGTGTGCTTTCATTTCTTGCACAGTGACCAAAAAACTGTTCCACGGTGACCAATCCTCATTTACGTTCCATCTGCACAACCTTAAATCTGTTATATCACCCCATTCGCTGATTGCCGAATGTGAATGCCAAAGCTTTTCCACTATAAAGAAGATATCTTTCTCCTGCAGTACGAACGCCAAAGATCCCCAACATTTGCGCCGCCTCTCATCACGCTGTACCGCCCTAAGTATAAATTTATAAGGTGTCATATCTATCCACAATCGTTCGTTCACGTCTTTCCAAGAACATGATTTGCAGATCAAGAAATCATTCATCCTCGTGTCTTGAGGGAAATCAGTGTAAGGTTTCACTTGATGACAAAGTTCACAGAAGTACAATCTACTATTCTGCATATTTCGGTAATCTCTCATGTCTTTGGCCTTAGTTACAGCTGAATTGAGTTCAGACGTTTCGATGAGTCTGAATATACTTCCGGCTACCCTGCATCGAAGAAATTCTAGCTGGTGAGGACTACATCTTCTGACAAGGAGATCACATTCTTGATCTAGTAGTGTTATGATTTCCTCGGCTAGAGGATGACGAAATTCTTGTAATGCAAATTTCATATCTACTAAAAGCTCCATACGTTCCTTCACGTCCATATCGTCACGTGTAAATGCGGTGTAAAGTTCTTTAAGTTTCTTTGCTTTCTGAGCTTCTATCGTTTCCATTGTGATTAATTTCCCACTACGGCCGTACCACGCTACAGGTTTAGATATTTCCTCTAAGAACCGTATTTTCTTAAGTTTTCGACTATCCTCTCTTACTTTCACTCTGTAGTCCTCGATACATCTTAATAGTTCGACTTCTTTATCGAGAAGTAATGTGAATTCGGCTATTTTAGGACCTTTTGAATGTAACTGTGATATCCTTGCTATTTCAGCGTGTTTCCAACGATCAACCTGAAAAATGACGAAGATACCTATCTAAGTAACATACCATACTACTTCTTTTTAAAAAAATATCTTTGCAGGGATATCATTGACCACAAATTAAACCAGAATAGAGTAAATAATTTAATTATTCGTATTGATTTTCACTTTTCATTGCAAGATAATCATCATCGACCTACCTACAAGTGCTAGTCAGTATTTACTTAACATAACATAAACTCACGTTTTTATCCCCGAAGGGGTAGGCAGAGGTACTAGCACCCACATTTCGCCAGTTTATATTTAGGTCCCAATGTAGTAGATGTCGAGTCTATTGCCATTAACCGGGCATTTATAAACCAGCGATAAACAAACACATAACTTCGGAAAGCATCGAAAAGTCATTGGTGTGTGCCATGGTAAAACCTGGGATCGAACCCGAGACCTCGTCTCAGCAGTCCATTACCTATACCACTAGGCTACCGCGGGTTTCAGTATTTACTTACCATTGCATAAAGCTGATCAAAGTCTGCACGCGTTTTAGGAAAAGTCTTGGTAATAAGGTCTCGCCGCAGACGTCTCTCCATCGCTTCTCGCTCTAGTCTATCCTCTTCTTTCATCCTTGCTATTCTCTCCCTGCAATAGAAACATGTAGGTACCTAAGTCATTTAGATAGACACCAAAAATTCTTGTGGCTCAAGCCAACCTCTCTAAGCGCAGGGTTTCGTGTTTATGGACAGAGTAGGGTGATCAAACGAAAAGTCATTCCCGTAAAAGCCAAGCTGAAGGTGAAATAGATGTGAGTTCTTTACTTATTTCAGTCAAGTATTTATTGCGTTATTATGCCAAAGGAATAAATTATATTAAATTATAGCTATTGCTACTGCGGGCCTAAAAAGGCCACATTTAGCGATTCTGCTAAAAACTAGTAACTTAATGAATTTCAAGTAGATCTAAGAGATTCCTATAAAATTCGTTAAAAGGTCACTAATATGAGCCGAACCACGATAATTCATGTACCTACTAAGCAGATCCCAATTTCGTACAAATATCGCAGCCAGACAAAATATTATCCTAATACGATTCCAATCAAGTGACTTTTTTAGACCTACTCTTATCTAGAGAGCCACTGCAACATTGAATACTTAAAATATTAAGAAAAAACTAATAGATCTTTGTGCACGTAGATGGTCGCTAGGTACATATAACATTTTCTTTTTTAAATTGGCTGTAGATCAAGTCAAAATAAATTTAATGGTCTATTAGGTAGGTGCTTGCCTCTACAGTGGCGGCACGAAAGGAATAGAGTACCTACCTACCTAAATGATATCTATATAAAACAAAATATGGTTATCACTTACATGCATTCCTTTAACCACCTTGCCACTTTTTGACGAAACTGATAGTGTCTGAAGGCTCGTTGTATGATTGTTGCGTAATGAGCATGGTTTAGTCGAATTATCATTTGATCGTACGTTTCGTATTGTTTAGGAACTACAATTCTATCTGTTACGTTCGGAATATATGCATGAACGCAGTTCATTTGCGTAGCACGGCTATAATTTGTGTCCTGAAATCAAATCGAATGTTTTACAAAAGACCTCGCTGTATATAGTCCCCTAACATTGACACAGGTAGGTAGGTAATGACGTTGACTTAAAATGAACGATAAATGAATAAAAGTTGATACCTTTTGTGTAACAAGTCTAAAGTCAAAACTAATTTACTTACGAATATCCTTTCTTTTTCTTCAGCTGTCTGTGTATCCCTACAGTTCTTCATTTCAGGAGGAAGCTTTTCTGGTTTCTGGGGCGTTTGAGTATAAGCATGGTGGTACTCGGTCCCTGTAAGTACATGTTAGTCATTCAATTTAGGCCATCCTCATACTTGTAACCAGCTCCAGCTAGGCTATAGAATATCTACCTACCTACTAAATAAAATTAGGTTAAAAATTATTCTAATTCAAATTGATTGAAATAATTCTGCTTCGTATAATAAAGGATAAATTCCATATTAATTTTTTACTTATATTCCAATGAAAAAGCGTCAAATGCCCTACCAATAGTTTTGGCCGCACCTGTGCACCTTTTTCGGGTTTAGGAGGTCAGATGGCTGTCACAATGTACCTACATTTATTATTTTCACTGACCAAATTAACTAAATCTAAAAACATCGGACTTCGGGGTCTGAGTATGTGAATTTGAAGTAATTTTTGTCGTTGATTGTACGTAAATATAACAAGTAAATATGAATTAAACATTTTATTATACCTGTATGAACATTTTTATATCCTCCTAAAAATGGTTTCTGTATTGGCTTAGAAAATATCTCGACGTTGATTTGTTTTAGTGTGGCACCAAAGGGAACCACTACACTCAAAACATCGGTAAACGGCATTTCTTTGTATAACTTTTCTAAATTCAACTTCTCGTGGTTCTTTGTTAGTAAGTCAAGTTCGGCTATACCATACTTATCGTAGTCGAGATCCAAGAGGGCCATACGATCCTTCAATGGATTATCTCCTCTTAAAAATACTAAACATTCTGGATCAACTTTGAAAAGTTCTCCCAGATTTTTCTTAATCTCATGAACTTTCATGATGGACTGATATGAACGAGTAAATGTTGAACCCTGGTTCCTCACTTTGAATTTTATTGCTATAAATGGCATAGCCTTCTTCTTCGGTAGAATAGCGTGCAGTAACTCATGGACGTATGATTCTTTTGGTATCGATGATAGAAAGAAATCATCGGAATTTTTGGTAAACACATCAACATTTAGATTGCCCAGTGCGTCTGTTTTGTAATCTGATAGTAGATTAGTTTCTTTCAGAACGTTCCTGTTCTTAGTTAGTAAAATGTTGCTGTTTGACACGCTCAATAATTTTGCAAGTTTACGTTTGACAAACTTAACAGGTGTCGTTGCTGGAAAGACTTTGCTGAAGACTTCATTGGGGTGTAAAGGTGCTCTAAAGGTAACTAGGACGTGGCTAACAGGGCACTTAAACTCGTCTAGCTCTCTAGTGATCGGTGCCGTTGGGTATCTCGACTTGTTCTCGTCGATTGTTGGTGTGTTAACGCTTTTATAAGGTGGAGCAGTGAGTAACTTTTCTCGACCTAATTCGCACTGACACGCAATCACTCCTTTAGCACCTTCAGAGGGATCGATGCCCTTCAATTGATTTACCATTGAAGGTCGTTCAGAATTCATTTTTATACAACACTAGAGTAACCAATGTCAAGAAAACGTTTATTATTAAATACAATTTTGTAAAAACTTGTACAAAAGATGGAATAACAAACACTGATGATCCGTCTTATTAGGTCTTGTTAATCGTTGCTAAGTAACACTTAGTGACGGTTGCTGGGTGACAAGAAACTTTCAGTTCAGTTTCAGTTCTATACCTACATACTATTTCGTAGATGTCAGAGTTACGTTTTTTCTGGTAGGAATGTGACCCGTCTGTGGACCCATAAAACCCCACCGTCTAAGTACCGACATTCTACGATTGCAATGCTCGCCACGGGTAGTGAATTCGTCCACACGATGTGCGATCGGAATAGGGGCGCGCAGTGAGCTATAAAAGAAACGTCATCCTACACACGTTCAAGCTGCGGAATGATCTCCCTGTTATGATTTTTCCAAGCGATTAGAATATAGGGTTCTTCAATGCTTACTGAAGAACCCCATATTGATTAGATTAGGTTAATACTATCCCGTATTAATCAAATATAATGCAAGGTATGTTACACCTAATATTGCACATACCCTTAGGTCACAGTAACCACTTCTCACCAGGTGGACCGTTTGTTTGTCTGCCAACAAAGTGTTTTTATAAAGTATGCTGACGTTACGTATGCGTATGCAATATTTGTGTCTCGGTTGGTGAGACTGCCGGAAACCCTTTTTCCTTTAAAACTGATTTTTTTAAAGTTCTATGTTCATCTGTACTTCTATTATTTTGTTTGTTTATTTGTTTACCCATCTCCGTCTTTCCGTCTTTCTGGAATGGTTTCCAGCATTGTATCACCCGGTATCACAACATTGTAAAATTAATTTCCCTATTTTTTTTAAAGAATATTATCTAGTAGGTAACCTAAATTAGATTGCTTGTGTTAGGAGCGGGATCACGTTGGTTGTGCGATAGTAAGCCCGACTCGCAAACCAATAGTGTGCCGACGCTTATACTTATGTCTCTCGAGTCGCTTTGCCCAAAGAGAGGAATTGTATTGATCAAAATTCCTTTAAAAACGCAGTTTACAATCTTTTTTTTTAAGAATATTAGCGATGTAAAATACCAGTATTCTCCTAACCCCTCCAATTAGGTTAAACGATGACGTCAGTATTGTAGCGGCCAAGATTCGAACCCGGTACTTAGGTACCTCTCAATCGTGAAGTCGATTCCTTAACCACTAAATTAGCCTTTCTTAAACCTATCATAAATGATTAATTGAATTGGTCATTATTGGTATTTGTGAAAATATTCTTTAGAAACCTTTTTATGTATCTCTTATTGCCTGATTTTCATTTCTGTACCATCATCAAGTCCTTGTTTGTATGGGAATAAGTACTCTCCACGGGTTTTTTCCTTCGAAAAATTCATGCATAAAAGTACTTATTAAAGCTGCTACTTTACAGGCAGGCAGTGGGCAGATACTAGCTAGTTGTTTTGCTTCCATAAAGAACGAATTAACCGCTGGCTTTAAAAAAATAAAACTCCTTTGAAGAATTTTCTAAAAGATGCGAGTGCGTTTAACGTTAATAAACAACTAATTTTCTGGTTTGAAACTAGTTTCTTTGTAACTTTATAATCTTTATATCGGTAAAGCGATTAGTTTTTGAGTTAAAAGTTAAATATTCAAGAACGGTACAGTCGCCTTCTATGTACTTAAATACATATGGAAAATAGTACTCATATTTATAAAAGAAATGTATCGAAGTCGGTACCTATCTATGCCTATACGCGTTCTACAATCAGTATCTATTTTATGAGCTAGTTAAGCTATTCTTACTTTGATTCTATAAAGCGCAGTATAGTAATGTCCCGCATCATAAGGGGGTACCGCACGATATCATTCAACGCGGCGAGTCTCCTCGCCGGATCCCCACCATGGATCCTGGAAGCGAGATGCGGCGCTATACCGGTTCCGGAGGGCGGCGCGGGAGCGGGGTCACGATCCCGAGCCCGAAGAAATTCGGGCCGTGAGATCCCGGCTCCACAGGGAAATGGTGGCGGAATGGGAGAGACGACTTGGGCAACCAAGCGCAGGGCACGCCGTAGTAACGGCGGTAAGACCCATCATGTGGGAGTGGCTAGAGAGGCCACACGGCAGCCTCTCGTACCGTCTGACGCAGATGATCACCGAGCACGGATGCTTTGGAAAGTATCTGCGTCGGATGCAGAAAGAGCCAACGTCCGAGTGCCATCACTGCGACGCGAGCGAGGACTCAGGTCCGCACACGCTCACCGAGTGTCCGGCGTGGGAGACGCCGAGGCGGGAGCTTGTGGCGGCCCTGGGAGTGAGGGTTCTCACGCTCTCCACCTTGCTCGCGGCGATGGTTCGCTGCGCGGATGCGTGGGCGGCCGGCGCCTCCTTTTGCGAGCAAGTAATGCTCGCGAAGGAGGAGGCGGGGCGGGAGCGGCAGCGGGAGCGACGAAGGATCGCAAGACAAGCTGCCCGCGTACGAAGGCAACTCGGGCGTCGGAGGTCGATGAACGACCTCCGCCCCCCATGAGCGCCGGCCTGGGGGTGACAGGTGAAGCCTGTCACCCTGGCAGAAGCAGGCCGCGGCGGTGGCGCGCGTGGCGCGCCTCCCCGTTTCCGGGGACGAGTTGGGGACTCTGTAGTCCCCACACCCGAGAAGAGGGCCATATCGTGAGAGATGGCCCTGGGTCGGCCGGGGTGCGAGGGATATGCCTGTCAACCTCACCTTCGGCAACCAAAACGACCCACAGGCGTACGTAAAAAAAAAGAAAAGTATAGTAATGTCCTAGTTATTACTACTAAATTTTATTCATAGAAACAATTTACTGGTGTAGTGGTAGCCTAGTGGTATGGGTAATAGACTGCTGAGACGAGGTCTCGGGATCGATCCCAGGTTTTACCATGGCACACCCCAATGACTTTTCGATGATTTTCGAAGTTATGTGTGTATTTATCACAGGTTTATAAGTGCCCGGTTAATGGCAATAGTCTCGCCAACTATTAAATTGAGACCTAAACATAAACTGGTAAAATGTGGGTGCTAGCACCTCTGTCTACCCCTTCGGGGATATAGTTTATGTTATGTTATTTTTGCACCTTTCAATATTTTAGTAATCTTCAGAGTCGGTACTCTGAAGATTACTAAAAGTTTTAAGCAGATCCCATCACCTTTGGGCCAACTGTATCTATAGGTATATTTATAGAAGTGAAAAATTATTGATAAACTATAAGAGAGACGTAAGTAGGTGGTTAATAGTTAATAAAATTTGAGAAAATAATAAAATTACAGCGCAATAAAAGAGCGAATGTGCCGAGCATAGCTCGTGTGATATTAAATTCTTCCGAAAACATAAAAATGATTTTCGATCGTAAAACTATAATTTACAGACGTAAAAATGCGCTGAGTTATATGTTAGGTACTCCTAGTCTGGGACGGGAGTAGCAAATTGCATCTTGGTCGTGTGTGACGTCCATAACCGCGGTCGCCTTAGCTGCAGCATCCTTTTACGATCCCGTCTATTTATCAGCCATGAAACTGGTATAGATATTATGATGATGATCGTTTTAAGATATAAGTACTTCATTAGGTATTAATTGAAGACCTCTGTGGCGTAACAGTAGAGCGGTCGTCTGCTAATTAAGTGGTCGCGGCGTCTATTCCCGCTGTGTTCAAATATTTCTATGTATGAATATAATGTAGGTATATTTGTATTGGACTGAGTATTTTTATGTATAATATATAGGGATTTATTTGCCAAAAATAGGATGGGCCTCACTTAATTCAATTATAAAATATTGCAAAAATAAGCCTATTTTTGAGCATGCACGGGTCCTAAATGATATATTTTATCACTTATAAAACGTCATCAGGTAGGTACTTAATATATTCTCCGCCATGTTAATTGAGATGAGAAAATAAAGACACAGATTCAATTTAGTCTAAGTGGTAGATCAATGTAGTTGTACGAAGCGCAATAAGTCAATGTAGAGCAGCGTATCCCAAATGGTGGGTCGCTAGCCGGTATCGAGCTACGAACATTAAACACCGAGTCGCAGAAATATTATTTCATTGTTGACCGGCACTTGTTCATGACCAAGAGACGTGAACTATTATTGAATGAAATTTTAAGTTTAGTATGCTAAATATTTAAAGCGATTAAAATATAAAAATTGAAATGGTCCAGGCGGGATTCAAACCAGCGATTTTTCCCTTACAGCGGGAACGTTTTGACCACTAAGCCTCCGAACCTACGCCTGAAACCATGCAAATTCTTCTCTATACAACTTCGAACCGATAGTTCGTACGAAGATCGATAGATGGCTCTCACCGTCGCCGTAAAACGGATATATGTATAGAAGAATTTGGATGGTTTCAGGCGAAAGTTCGATGGCTTAGTGGTCAGAGCGTTCCCCTTGTAAGGGAAAGATCGTGGGTTCGAATCCCACCTGAACCGTTCCAATTTTTTCTATCTTAATCGATTCTTACCTTACTGTTGCACTATGGAGATTGACTTTCATTTTAATTAATTTACTTACATTATGTGGTCATTGACTGTGGGTTTTATTTTCTCTAAATACATGGTTAAAAAAATTTTTAAATAATTTTGAGTTGTGATACAAAGGATGTTAGATAGCTGGACCAGAGTACAATAACGTTTGAGAAGCACTGATGTAGAGTATATCGGGTCTATCGCGAGAACTTAGAAGGAATCAGCAACTGAACATTGTACTAATGCGACGCGCAGTGTTTACACAGCAATAGATTCACATTTATCCGTGCATATCAAATGTCTAAACATCTCTCAAGCATAGCGGAGGGTGCACATCGGCTTCGCTGGTGTTATTGCGTTTGTTCGGGCTCGTGTGCGTTCTGTAAACACGTGTTTTAATCAAGCCTGTTGCTTCGCATCCGTTTGCTGCGGCCACTCGGCGCTCGGCAAAGAAAAACTTTGCATGTGTTTTATTACGACGGATGCGGACTAGCCTGAGGGCTTAATTTCGATGTCGACCTGTCTAGCTTTAATTGTTTTATTCTATGACTGTAAATATGAAACGAGTTTTAGCCCCGGATTATAATAACTGTGGGTGGCTGTAGTTAGGTGTATAAAGTGAGTGGCAATAGGTAGGAAAATATAGAAATTTTAAGCCCCGCCGCATAGTGCCACATAGTGAGCCTATGTGGCAGAATCTTCATTAAATGATGTTTATTCGAAAAATGACATTGCAAATATTTTGTAAATCAATAGTGATTTAATAATATTTGAATAGAAACTGGTGAATAGAAACAAGTGTGACTACTTGAAGCAGTTTTTATGTACTGGTGACATTGTATTTTCACTTATCCGTTACTTTGTGTTTGCAAATTGTTTGATTAATTATAGAGTGAAAGTAAAGTGTAAGTGCTAATGATTTATTGTAAAATATAGTTTCCTAATAAAGGTAAGAGTAATCTTTTTCCAATGAATATAGTGGAAAAAAAGAATACTTATGTTGCCTATTTCAAACAGTGGATTGCAATGGATTAATTGATTGATTGATGTTGCATAAAAATGACGACCACGAAAAATGATATTGCGTTTTTGTAGATGTTAAGATATATCTGTGTGTAACATTCGAAAGGGCACTGGGCAGCCTAGTTACAGGGGTAAATAAGGAAGCTTATTTTGAGATCCCTGTTACAATCAGCAGTAATGGTTTAGTACCTTCTTATGCGAGTATATAGTGGTACGTCAGGGTTATCTTGTGTAACTTTTCTTTGCAGCATGATGAGTTTCTCCAGCTAGCGGTCGGTGGCCGCACCACGGGCCACTAGCTGGCAAATAGTGTAGCGACTGCTGTCTGATCCCAACCCTGAGAGGTACGCGTGTACCAGAGCCTTATCCAGTGTTGAGCAGGTGCACTAGTTCTGTTCACTGTCCACTTTTGTATAGGAGGGTCATCCTCTATATAAAAGAAAAACAAATATAACTCATAGGTATTACTTTCCATGAATGCCATACAAAAGAAGAATTACCTACCACAGTTTTTCAATTTACTAAAACATCTTTTCTACGTATTATTTGTGTCACTTCCTAAATGCGCAATCTTGCTGTTACTCGTGATAATCGAGATGAACAATTTTATTGCGCTCGCGGGCAGGGGTCCAGAGGGTGAGGAGATACGGGCGGGGAGGTTCATTCGATTAAAGCCCGCTGTACACGGAAATTATCAAACGAAACGCACCGACAACTCAACGGGCCGTGAGAGCCTGTACATTAATAGTTTTGTTCCCCAACTCACCTGTTTTGTCGCAGAAAGGAAAAGTTTGGACCATTCTTTTTCTTTTCTAAGCCATTTATTTTCAGACACCTCTCATTTCGAAACACTCTTTCCGAGTAAATTTTTAACTCGTTGCATCTACATAATGTGCACCCATACATTTGTGACAATTGTCATTTGAAAATCAGGAACCCACAGTGAATAAGTTTCGTAGAACAAACGCGCGTTGAAGTTAAACGAATTTGAAGTTATGGTTCGTGATTTCCGTTCTCTTAATATCTTTCACTTATCAGTGTAGGTTAGGTACCATCGATTCTTTTCGAATGGCTGTGTTTCGACCGAAAAGGCGTAGATACAAATAGGTACGG
The DNA here is from genome assembly GCA_963662185.1 of Eilema griseolum. Taxonomy (NCBI): domain Eukaryota; kingdom Metazoa; phylum Arthropoda; class Insecta; order Lepidoptera; family Erebidae; genus Eilema; species Eilema griseolum. The sequence continues at coordinate 15,258,852 of OY759242.1, read as the reverse complement.
AATTGACGCTTGAAATTAGGAATCTCAGTCTTAATGCAAGCACTAGTGCATCAGAACATGTATTAATTAGCGAGTAGGTATAATAAATGTGAATGATAAAATATAATGTTAAAATATTAAGGTAAGTGATCTCCTTAGCTATTTACCTTATTTAAATGTAAAATCATATATTTTAACGTGTGGTGACAGAGAAATAGTACAAGTATCACTACCCATCGCATTCAACGGGTGTCATTAGAGGCGACTAACGGAAAAATACGCAGACGATGTCGCTACGAGAGAAAGGAAACTCGAAATAAAACCCTGTCCCAAGTACCATCCCGTCTAGCCAATGTGGAAACAGTAGGGTAAAACCTCCCCAAGATTTAAAAAAAAATAATATTAGAACCGATACATTCCCTCTAACCCCTCCAGCTAATTGCTTGTGTTAGGAGTGGGTTCACGTCGGTGTTGTTATGGCCAAGATTCGAACCCGGTACTTTTCGATCGTAAGGTCGACTCCTTAACCACTAAGCTTCCGACGTTTAATTGGGAGAGGTTGATGTCCAGCAGTGAAACGCGATGGGTTAATTGATAGATTGATATTTCAACGAAGAAATGTGTCGTATATAGATTAGGTCAGTCTATGTATTTCATAGCCCTCGTTAGTATAGTATTCAAAAAGAATGTCCACAAACAACACCATTTATTGGAAACATAAATACTATAAAAACAAGCTAGATGCGTGCATCAAAATTCAAATGTAGTTTGTGTTCAATGTTTGTTCAGATTTTCCAATCGCACCTCGCGTTAATTTGTTTGTACAAATTTTACCGCACCCGCAAACGATTCGATTAAAATTTAGCTCTATATTCAATCTAACTAACGGACATTCTGTTAACACTGGCATGTAAAGTTAACACGAAATACAAAGCTGTTGAAATCTGAGCTATTCATTTATAATTAAGCGTAGCTAGTACGCGAGTATTAGTGCATAGTCCGAGGCGTTTAGTAGTTCCATCCATCACTTTATTTTTGTGATAGGGTATATCGGGAACACATTACAATTATTCTCGTTTGCTTGTTACAGATACGAGTAATAATTTTATTGTAATTCTGACACTGTAGCATTGTTATCCTTAATGAGAGTTGATTAATGACGACCCCGAGCCAAATTATGTAGTTGCACAAAATGTAGTTATAAATATATAATGAGCCCATCGAATAGTGATCGCAAGAACGAAACTTCAATTATCACCATGACTATGATGATTGAAGTTTCAGTCATAAAAACATTTTGAACATGTTTACATAATCCTATATAATCCTATATAATCCTATATAATTTACTACGAAAGATAATTAAGTGTAATCCCAAAAGGTTTCACCTGAAATTATGTTACGTAATAACAGGTAGATATTTAATCAAGGCTATTGATATTAGCCGCGAGGTTCCCAGCAGACTAGAATTTGGACCACCCCATCTCTTCCCATGCGGTGTCGTACCAGGCGACTAAGAGATAGGGCTGTTTAATATTAGACAGCTTTATACAGCCCAGACTCAGTCTCAGATGCTTGGCTTGAGTCAACAATAGTGCCCGGAAGACGGCAATAGCCTCACCTCCTATTACGTGGGCCCGAATTCAATGATTGGTGAAAAATTGATGTTTATTCACCTCTGCCTAACCCTCCGGGGATAAAGGTGTGGTTTTATGTATGTATGTAGATATTCCAATACTAAATAATTTACTGTGAAAGATAATTAAGTGTAATACAGGTTTCACTTGAAATTATGTTACGTAATAACAAGTAGGTATTTAATCAAAGCTATCGATATCAATATTCGGTGACCTAAACTTTTTTTTGGAATTTTATGACATGGTAACTAGGACTTTTATACCAAGTCTTATTTTGTATTATATCTTAGTAGAATGATAGTCAAAATAAATAATTTAACTGAATTTATTAAAATAAGAAAGGTAAAAGAGCGGTAAAAGTAGCGTCGGTTCTTGTTTTATCGTTTTATTTATTTTAATATCCCACCCAATCTATATTAGTACATTTTGACTTTTAGTAAAAAGTAACTAATTTAACTATTCAGTCAAATACCCAATTATGGAAGAGGTACGGGTAGGTACCGGGCCCCGGGCTACCGTTTGTGATTAACTGGTATAGACGGAATTAGCACTCGTATTAAGAGAGTGATTTTAACGATTAATTAGATTTTTCTTTCTTTCTTTATTTTTATACAACTCAGGTAGCAGACAAGCACACGGCCCACCTGATGGAAAGTTGTTACCGTGACCTATAAACGTGTGCAACACCAGGGGAGTCACACCCGTGCTGCCTACCCTGTAAGAACAGAGATTTTCTGTGCCGTCAGTACAGAACACAAAATCAGGACAAGCCTTTAGTCTTCCCGCTGACAGCACAAAACCTCTCCAATGAGCTCTGGCTACCCTACGCACCGATGGGAACACAACACGAGGTTATTATAGCCGTGGTATTCTATAGAGAGGAGGTACTGCCCCAGTCGGACTGTTCAATTCAATAATTTAAATTCGTTTTTAAAAAAAAAAATACAGTCATAGTTTGCAGTTATAATCCTATTAATAATACCAAAGCTTATTTTCTAAAGTCTACCAACAGTTGCACCTCCCACGAGAGCAATTGAAAGCATCAACCGGACAATCATTAGTGGGTATTTAGCCTTTCCCTGACTGCGGTTATCAGTCAATTTACCGAGTGCATTTCCATCTGTGCCCACTCACCGATCCAAATATGCCTATTAATAATTTATGAATATGATACGGTTGGCAAAAACAACGCGGTTGTGTCCGGCGCGGTAGTCCTAGCGATGTGACGTGCGCACACATGCATGCCTCTCATTCGATTACTGGCTCAATGATTAGCGTCGAGCCGACTCCGCAATAATTTATTCTAAACCAGTTCCCATGCGATAATCATACAGCAACAGCAATAAATATAAAGAACTCTATGCTTTGTCTTTTTCGATCGTTTTCGCTGTGTGACACAGCGTAATGATGAATTTTTTGAGAGTTCAAATGACATTCTTGTTTTGCGCGTGGTTATGATGTACTCACATAGTGTTGGAGTTTTGTGTGACTCGAATAAATTGGCACTGACGGTATTAATCTAGGATTAGATATGTTACTGTTTTAATCCTTTGTGTATCCGTTAAGTCACAAAACTCATTATACGCAGTATAAAAAGGTGACATAAAATCAACTATTCAACATTTTGTTCTCCATTTGCAATCGGTTGCATAGTACCTAGTGACAAACATAAGTTCAATCAAGGCCAATTTTGAAGCGTCGGTAGCTTAGTGGTGAATGATTCGGCCTTATCATCGAGAGGTCACGGGTTCGAATCCTGGTCATTACACTACCGACGTGAACCCACTCCTATCACAAGCAATTTAGCTTAGCTGGAGGGATAAGCGGGAATATTAGTAATTTCGGTTCTAATATTCTATTTTTAATTTTTTTTTAATCATTGTCAATTCAGGGATAGTTATCTATCCAGTTAGTGGGATTGGGCTACAAAGTCCACCCTTGGTGAATCTTGACATGAGGCTTGACAATGTGCCCTTGCCCATGTAGTAGGTACACGACGGCTTACACACGGAAAAACAAAAGGGTAAGAAATTACGTCAGTAGCTATTTTTAAATTGTTTCTAAGTATAGAGTCACCTAAGTGATCGCTAAAGTATTGAAATATTTAAAGTGGGAGTTGATACCGTACTTAATGATCAATGTTGAGTTGCATACTTCATCGAATGTGTTCTTAATTTTCTTCGTGTAGAATGATATAGGTATATATTATCGCTACCAAGTTATTTACACTTAAGTTACACTATCAGTTAGACTGGTAAAGCGGACCACAGACTCCAAGGTAAAAGCTCCGGATACGACTGGGATGTTATTTAACGTGACATAATATATGACAAAATCTGTGATTGCAAATAATGATTTGACATTTGTATTTTCATATGTTGAATAAATGATTGAATTTGTATTAAGGATACACAAAAAAAAAACAATTCAGACACATTTTTGTAGTATGAAGACTAACTAAATATCTACTTAAAATTGACGGATACTTTTTTCTCTCAATTGCATTAAGACAAAAAAGAATTGAAATAATTGCAGAAATCAGTTTTCCAATCTCCTACATATATCTCGGTGGTATTTGTAGCTATCACTAGTCCGGGGCCCGCTTTCTCACTTTTACGTGAACCCCCAAAATTAAGAGGAATGTCTGCGCCAGAACATTCAATCAGCAGCTGTACTGTCTAGCAGGTGAAGTTAATGTAGGCTTCAAAGATTTTGATAGGGCCCCATATACACTTCCTAAGTTTATTTATATTGATTTTTACCTCAAACTTGAATAGAAAATTCAAGTATGAGATAAATATCGAGCACAATTCATATTTTACGTGAGGTGGTATTAAATTATGCTTACGTCCGTGTATTCATATCTCGCGGTAGTTCATCACATATGCATATTATGACATAAGTAGACGGTTTTATTGCAATCCGGACAGACGTGGCCAAGGATTGACACGTCTACGATATTATACGCCTAGAATACTTTAATATTACCACCTTTATGACACATTCGTACCGCAACTGGGTACCATTAATTTTGCATTTAGTGTGTGGAAATGAGAATTTGAAAGAATATTTTATGTGTACCGTTCGTCAGTTTATGGATTGCCTTATGAAATACATATAATAGGTATCTTTAGATTCTCGGAATCAAATTAACCTTCAAATTTTATATATAAGACCGTTAGGAGCACAGTAGTATTGTAAACGTTAGTCTTTTCAGATATGTATTAATCGCCAGGAAATAATAACCCAATGCCGGTTTTTTAATCAAATTAGAGAATTCCGTGAAAAAATCGGCACACTTAATAAGATCACTTTATTGTCCGTCTGTCTATCTATCAAGCAAGATCTTTTTGTCAGTTATGTTGGCAACTCCAATTTTCCAGAAGCAACGACAAGCTTTAATATATAAAATGATATAGATTAGCCCAAAGTCTAACCTTAAAAAGATATGAATGAATTTATTTCTAGACATTGTATTTAGATGAAAACTGCTGATATATTAGTTCGATTGGGTTATTCTTTTCATTCACAAAAGAAATTTCTGATAAAGGGAGTCCATTAAAATTTTGACACATTGAACGCGTTGGTTGGTCGTGGAACAAGAAATTAGCTGCCATTTGCATCGAACACACTATTATAAGTTGGGCCATTGTTTTACTGTTTTTAGAACTCGTTTGAAGTTATATTAACTTGCATATATTAACGGTCCCGTTAGTCCCATATAGCTGTTCAATATTCACCGTAAGGATCGAACAAAAACAGGTTATACGAATGTTTTGAAAAGTTCATTTTTTGGTCCACTTTGTTGTGCATGTCGAGTAAGTCAAGGAGGTTTTGAAATACGAGTTTGAGTTACTAATTTGAAAGGATGACAGGATGTTACCCTTTCACGTAGACTATATAAACAGATCTGGATGAAAGATTATATGTCGGAAATAGGTTGCTGTGCTTAACAGAAAAGGGCACATCTATCAATTTATCACTACCTTGTTATTTATCCCACGAAGCAGCAGGCAATAGCTAGTCCGCAATTAAACTGAGTAAAACGTGATTATTTAGCGAGTTAAAATTGGAGTATCGTAATACCGCAATAACAACAGCTTCCGTCTGTTTGCAGAGCTAGACGAAACTCACAAACATATTAGTATACGTGGGTAATGCCTCGTCAAACTGTCCCAGGGCCGTGCGTGATTGTACGGGCGTTCTCGGGATCTGCGTCTGTCCCGTCCACTACGCAGCGTCATGGTACCGTTGCATAACGATGAACTCTATAAAAACTTTCATAATTTCATTTATTTATACTTTCCCACGAACTGTTATGTTTATTTGTATGGAATATTGTAAGTTTTATATATTTCGGTACCTCTTTACAGAAACAAAGGTGAATTTATCCTAAACAGCTTATGCGTATAATATTTTTTTGTACCAAAAATACACACTAACAGTAGTCTCTAAAGGACATGTTCTATCTAAGTTCCACTCCTACTCTACTTCACCCTTCTAGCTATCTAATTATGGGTCATAGTAACCTATACCTATATAGTTATACCCATATTAGCGGCAGAAGTCGGCAGATAGTATGTCTCATAAAAATGTTCTCATGAGATGAATTAAGCACCTATTTCTTTTTATGTGACAAGCCTGAAAATGGCTTCACTTCCTCTCGCCTGATGATGAACATAGGATAGATGATGTTTCGGGAATGAGGGTCACAAGTACGACATAGACATAAAATGATGGTCAACAACTTGACGGCCTCATCAGATGCATTTCATGCGCTGATTAAAGGTTTCGGGATGGTAAGAAGAAGGAAACACGTGTACGTGGTAAATAATTTAAAGTCTTTATGGTGCCAGCAATTTGCAAAAAAAGAAAACAATTCTAATAACGATAAAAGCAACGGGTAATGGTGAGAATTCACCACAGCTTTAGTAGGTGAATATAATATTTTAGCAGATTTTATCCACCAATTTTAAGACGTTAGATCAGGTTTTATCACGAGTAGGTCTGGCATTTAGGCATAATACACATATTTGAATAAGAATGACCAGTTTAGATCTCAAATCAATTCTGATTGGGTTATTGATCTCGGATACGCAGTGTGAGTGAGGTTATTATTATGTAGTGCCTGATACTTTTCGTCCGATCTCCGAATCAGAGAATGCTTTAAAAAATAGTTCCAATTGGGTGTTCGGGGCTCTACTAAGATCTTCAAGGTGCTATCATATAGTACGCCTTTTGCAACTAATATGTATCATAAGGAAAGAAAAAGTAGAAGATAGGACTTGGAGCTTGAACGTGCAAATTTTAGATACAAGTGGAAATGGCACTCGAATGATGATTATGGTGACCAATTTCATAATATTATTTAGTAACAGAGTATTATATAATTTGACATTTTCGTTTATATTTACCGATTTGTATAAAAAATAATTAAAAATAAGTAAGTACAGTTTGAGTTAGAGTTTGACGCCCCGTTATAAAATATCGAAGTGCATCCTGGGCTAATATTTTATCAAATAAATATTCTACAACATACTACACAACACTATTTAGACCCATGGGAAGCACAGCTTAACTAGCTTGTGCTATAGAGCCCTGGGGGTGACAGGTGGAGCCGCCAGTCACCCTGGCAGAAGCAGGCCGCGGCGGCGGCGCGCCTGGCGCGCCTCCCCGTCTTCCGGGAACGAGTTGAGGACTCTGTAGTTCCCACACACCCGAGGAGAGGGCCAGATCGTGAGAAATGGCCCTGAGTCGGCCGGGGTGCGAGGGATATGCCTGTCAACCTCACCTTCGGCAACCAAAACGACCCACAGGCGGCGTGTGTTTTAGTCGATTCGAGTCCGACATAATCTCCTCCACCAGCTGCGTTGGGTAGGTATCCGTGGGGATGGGGAAAAAAGCTTGTGTTATAGAATCTAGAATGCAGATAAACATACTTAGATACTTTTTTTTTGTAAACACATACAAATTATACATAGAAACATTCAGAACAATGCAAATGTACATATTCATGCATACAAATATTTGCACTGTGCGGGAATCGAACTCGCTCCACCTGCGTAGCAGTCGAACGTTCTACCGCTACGCCACAGGGGCCGTCATCATCATCATCAAATTGAAACAATGAACGGATTCAGTATGTAGGTATAATGCGACTATGTAAACGACCAATCACACATTTCAATTTCAGCAAAGTCAGTTAAATGGGTAATCGACAAAAGTGGTTCTAGATGCGATTCTATGAATGTCGGTAACTGCGAACGAACATAAAAATACACGTGTTTACCGACCCCGCAGGCCAATATCCAACGGACTGATTGCTTCTTTACTGTTACACGATAAAAATTTTATTAGATGCTCATAAAATGTACTCTGACGACTCGCGGGACCCAGTAGCCAATATACTTGAAACTACCCTGTAACCGACCTTTATAAAACTTAGGACTTTAAATATATGACTATAAACTATAAATTTTATTATTGTTATTGGTTCAAACAACGCGTCCGAGTCGCCAATACTGCAGGCCAAGGCTGGTTAAGGTTTCATGGCGTATCTGGTTCATCAGTAACAAAGGAAAAAAAATATCAAGTCTAGTTCGATAAATCTACCTACCCATATCATTGTTAGTCATTAGCCTCAGTGAGCCAAAAAAGAATGTATGGTGAAATCTTCGTTCGTTTATTAACCAGGTCAAGCTGATTAGTAAACTACAAAATCCACAAAACGAGATTATCTTCAGACATTATTCTATCTGAAATTTTTTTTTATACCACTTAGGCGGCAGACAAGCGCACGGCCCACCTGATGGAAAGTGGTTACCGTGGCCTAAGAACGCCAGAGAAGCCACACTCGCGCTGCCGACCCTGTAAGCACAGAGTTTCTGTGCCGTCAGTGTAGAGGACAAAGCAGAACAAGCCTTTAGTCATCCTACTGACACCACAAATTCTCCAGTGACCTACTCACCTACTCACCGCTGGGAACACAACACGAAGTTATTATAACTGCGGTATTCTGTAGGGCGGAGGTACTTCTTCAGTCGGACTGTTCAATTTGGCGGAAATACCGCCGTGTCCTACCTCCTTTCTAAAATCTTCCAATATGAAAATCCTAGACGGAAAATTGCATAAGTTTTTTCTCAAATTCACCAGTTTACTTCTAGTACCACGTATGAATAAATAGATACATAATGTTAGTAAAAGTATGAAAAAGTACACTCGGCCGGCTGAGCGAACCGTCGAACCGTTCAAATCGTTTAGTAAACACCGAATAGGTGGTGTACAAGAGTGGTACAACGATTTTAATCGAATGGAAACGGAACAAAGTGAAAATGTACACCTCAATTATTCCAACAGTCGGATGTAGACAAATATTCACAGAACCACGTGGTCACCGGGAAAGGCACGATATGAACAATTTTGATACAAACGGTAATTGTCGTGTAAAGTTTGCAGGCCTTTATATTGTGCCAGTCAGCATAGGTACTGTCGACTTTAGGTAGTATTTTTCTAGTTATAAAGTTGCTTTTCTATAGTTTTGTTTCAGCACTAGAAACCGGCTGATTCTGTGTAAGGACATGTAGCATATGGTTGGCTATTTATTCTGCCTATGCTATCCGACATTATCAACTTCCTAGCGCCGATCTACTTATAACATTTTGTCTTTGTTTGATAAATGCCTACATAACATCGCCCTGTGAATAACTTCTTTTCTGAGCGTTTAAAATTATAAAAGCTTTTGTGATTTAAAATTACGAGAAAACTTAAGATAAGATTAGCTGGGTCAACCACGAAAGAACTGTAACTTAAATGGAACGTCAGTGCTTCTCTGGTCTAGCCAGCCTATTTATGCTAAAAAACGCATTATCACTTTACAGAAGTTACCGAAGCGATCGCGCCTTTAGGAATCTATTTTAGTTTAGTTTTCTAAAACTATCTTCACATTGCCTAATTAACCAGAAAATGTTTATAACGTAGATAGAATTTTGTGTTTTATATATGGATATAGGTTAATTTTCATAAGTTGTTCCACTTACTCCATTCATCAATGTATCCCTTATTGAGAATTGGCGTATTGCCAGTAATAATTTTATAATCATTATATTTTACTTAACCTTTGGGACATTATGGCGATACTGTTGTAGAAGCCATTAATACATTAATAAAAAAAAAAGAAAATAGTTTTTTTTTTTGTTAGAATAGAGTCTTCCATCGTACACAATACATATATGTTTATGAAAATTCTCTCCAAGTGTTGTAATGTCCAAGAATAATTTTATAGATATACAAGACTGAGTTGACTGACTGTAGTAACTTACAGTTAAAAAACGTTCGCAATTAAATTGGAAGGCCATTGCAATGGAAAAGTTAATGGATTTCTAATAGAATTTTTTATACTGCCTCTCGAGCGTAGAATAATAACTACGCCTCGAAGTAAGGTTTTTATTTGCCACGTTTAGGTAATGGTTGTTAACAGAAATTCCTTTGATAACCAAACGTCATTAAATGTATTCCTATATACATAGGATGTATACTTAGAAATGATGTTTTAACTATGTTATTATCTACAATACATACATACATATAATCACGCCTTAGTTAGGCAGAGGTTAATTAACACCCACATTACAACGATAATTATATTCGGTCGCACGTGGGTTTTATTTTTATTTTTATACTTCTTAGGTGGCAGGAAAGCACACGGCCCACTTGATGGGAAGCGGTTACCGTGGCCTATGGACGTATGCAACACCAGGGGTGTTACACTCGCGCTGCCGACTATAAAGAAACCTTCTGATGCCTCTCTTGAAGAACCCCATATTGTAGGCGCTTGGGAAAACCGCAGCAGGGAGGTCATTCCACAGCTTGAGTGTGCGTGAGATGAAGTTTCTTTCCTACTGCACAGTACGCACCGTCTCAGGTCGCTATGTGTGAGGATGAATTTCCTGCCTATGGCGAGAGGTCCATCATATTGTGAAATAGCAATTTTGTTACAGTTTAAAATATGGTAGTCGACAAATGAGATACGGGTGCACTTTTGCTTATAAAGTTATATACTGAAACTGAACGCATTCTTATCGGTATACTGAAATACCGATAAAGATGCGTTTAAACTCTTTGAACAGGCCCAAGGACGAAAATAAGGAGTTGTAAAGGGGTGGTGGAACCTTTGTGTAAGGTTTAATCTTGATGATACAAAAATCATGACTCCATTTGACTTTACTCGCCAATAAATTTAATACTGAACGTTTTGATATTCGATTTATGATCTTTTATGCTATTTCAAAATCATAAATTTTTCATGAACTTACTAGCAGAACCGACAGACGTTGTCCAGTTTGTACGTTGCCTTTTCGTTTGGGTACCATAATTGCTTTTTAAAAATTGTGTGCTACTGCATGGTTTTAAGTAATCAGTAAAATGTCCGGTAACTCTGGGTAGCACCAAATGAACTATAATTTGAATAGGGGCATTTCACGTCAAGGAAAAAATATGAGGTTATGAATTTTGTTTATGTTCTGGTCAGATATACTTCTAGTTGACGTGGACACGTATACACAATTTATTTTTCATGTGATGCTTTATTCCAGAGTTCTGATCATTTTTTTTTTTACGATTGGGCATTAAAAATACCCCTTAATTTTTATCCCTCTTAAGGCAGAAAATTTTGAAATACACTTATAAATATCTCTAATAACTAAATAGTAATCACGATTCCTTCATTAAAAATTTCAGAGATTTGTATAACCACTCGTACACGCACACACACATTCCTTTAAGGCTAAAATGTCCAAAAAACCTTCCTAGGTGAATGCTTACGGCAAAAAGACATCAACAGTCGAATCAAAATTTTTTAGTCAGGTTCAGCCAATCGCGGCCAAGTAATTACACATGCATGGATAACTAATCATAAAAGGATTCAATAAAATGACAGCAGTAGCGTTTGGCCACCGTAGCAGGGGTTGAGTCGCCTGCAATAAAATACAAATAAATTCGATTGAAATGGAAGACGAGCTGGGCTGTTTACTTGGTGCCAGTGGCAATGCCGTCGAAGGCAACGATAACTAAGATTGCTTTTTTCAGTTTCCAATCGCTTGTAAATTGTTATGGCGCATATTAAAAGTTTCAGAGTTTGTTTACCAATTGTTGTTGTATTACACAACAGTTGTGTAACAGTGTAAGGTTTGACGTTTTTTTATTAGTTTTATATTTGTAAATTAGAATGTCAAATTGTTGAGTGCGGTAGTAAACTAAGTTTAAGTAGAATTATTATTGACGTCAATAAGAAACAATTTTATTGTTCAAGATTGAAAATAAATTACTTTGATTTTGACTTTGACTTTGAGTGGAAAGATTTTTTTACAAGCCATTGGGGTATTTTTGTGTTTTTTTTACGTGAGAAATATCCCCATGAATAGCCCCCCAGCGTAGTTGGTGGGAGAGGTTATATCGGGTTCGATCTATATATATATATATATATATATATAGCTCGAAAACGCGAGGCACCTTTGGAGTCGTTATTAGTTGTCGAGGGAGAGGTTGACAGGCATATCCTCCAACGCTCGAGTTCCCTCCGTACGCGGGCAGCTTGGCTTACGATCCTTCACGAGCATAACTTCGTAGCGGCCCGTTCACTACCGTTACTTTAACTATTCTTGTCTTACCATATTCATAATACATAACCACTTCTCCAAAGCTAGCTCTAACTAAAGAAAAGAGACACTTTGGTAACTAGTACTTCTGTGAATCGACCTCCGCCCCACATGAGTGCCGGCCTGGGGGTGACAGGTGAAGCCGCCTGTCACCCTGGCAGAAGCAGGCCGCGGCGGTGGCGCGCCTGGCGCGCCTCCCCGTTTCCGGGGACGACTTGGGGACTCTGTAGTCCCCACACCCGAGAAGAGAGCCAAATCGTGAGAGATGGCCCTGGGTCGGCCGGGGTGCGAGGGATATGCCTGTCAACCTCACCTTCGGCAACTAAAACGACCCACAGGCGGCGTTCGAGTCCGACATAACCTCTCCCAGCGGCTCCGGTGCGGAGGTATCCGTGGGGACTTTGCGCACGTAAAAAAAGAAACCTGTGAATAATAGATCTCGTGAGCACCCTTTGCTACATTTTTTTGAGGTACCAAAATTGATTTGGTATGAAATAAAATAAATAAAAACGATATCTACGTATCTTATTATTTTATACAGCCGTTCTTGTATAATAAATGGTTCTTTCTTTCAAACTTCCCCCCTTTTTTGTCATCTGTTTTTTTATATTGAAAGGTGAACACCTTTTGGAGATCTGATTTTTTTCAAAACATTTTGTAAGAAATCATATCGATGTTTCAGTCAAAAATCATGATTCGTTCATAAATAATGAGACACCAATTTCCCCACTTTTATCCCCCTTTCCGTCTCATTAAAAAAAAATCTCGACAAAAGTTGAGTTAAGCTAACTTTCGCGTTCCATGATACACAATAATGTCTACGGGAAATAATGCGATCATGGTAGGTATAGGTTCATACATACCTATGATTTGCCTGACGTTTCGACCAGGTTATACCGACCGTTGTCACAGACTGACTAGCTCAGTGATGCACGCCCGCCGTTTTCGAGTCCATAAGGCAGTAGAATCTTCTTCTACCCGCTATTCTCGATATTTTTAATATTTTCGTTTCGCCATGTACCGTCACATACCACACTCACAGTGTCCCTATTCTGCAAGCAAACTGTTCGTTGTTTATCCGACTGCGTTTTGAATCACTGGATTTCATGTTGCAGATAATTTAAACCCATCTTCCCGATTGAAATTTTTGTGTTTCTTAATTTCAATCGCTTCACGTACAGCTCTTGAATAGAAGTGACGTTCGGTGGAGATTGGTGCCTGCTTCTAGTAGATGTTCTGCAACCGCAGATTTGCTCATCTGTAACTTCAATGGTAACCTATACCATGAAAAGTTGAGTTTTAAATAAAAGAACATGTGTGCCAAGTTAGGTGAAAATCGGTTAACAATTGCGCCCTCTAGAACTGACAAACAAACAGACATACGAACGGACATAAGCAAAATTGGCCACCTTGTCGAAACGGAGATTCACATTAGCTTTGCTCGATCGGTCAATACCTAAAGAATAGAATTATTTCATCAATTTCAGTGACAAAAAAAACTATATGCAAAATAATTCACATGAGTAAACAGTTTCAATTAAACAAGAACGTCGTCAAAGTATGTCTTACGCGTATATTGAACTTTTTAATAAACACCAAGACGGTTGCGGTGTAGTTTAAAGTGTTTCAATTTTCACGGTGTGGAATAACCGCCACATTAAATCTGTGAAGATGTAAACAGCGATAGCAGTTAATCAATGAACGATTGGATCAACCAGCTAATCTACCGTTCAGTGCAGCACTGACTGGACGATGATTAACATGGGACTTATACTGTGTAAGGACACGACATTGTTAACACCTATTGAATTCATTTTGCACTGTTTTATATATTAAATGCTATTTATTTAATTATATCATCAGAACATCATGAATAATTATATTTTACAGTTCTATTCGGATTTATTATAGTTCAAAATCAAACAACAACGACACGTTCAGAAGACATGAACAAAGTACTGGATAGACTAATACAACAGGTTAATGACTCCAATACAAAGTGGAATGATGAGGATTTGGAACGTTCAGAACCGGAACAGGGTGTTCCAAACGATGCGGTCGATGAAGCAGGTAATGATTCAGATATATATTACTTCAAGACAAATACGGCTCCTCGCATTAAATCTAAAAGCAACGTGCAAAAATCTAATAAACACCCGAGATATGAAGCTTTGTCTGAAGATAAATTACTTCCAGGTACATCCCAGTCTCGTAGCGGTACAGATTATGACGAAATAGAACTTCCTCAGGATAAGTCTGCAGAGATTGACAAGAATTTTAAGTTGTTAGAAGATTTGTTTGAAAAAGAAATTAAGAAAAAAGTGACAACAGAACGGTCACCGTATAACCGCAATCTACCGAAAGCCTTGAGTATACTACACGACTATCCTGAGATGATTATTGACCATATAACTTACAATGACAAGGACGACCCAAGATCAAGAGATAAAAATGAACCCCAAGTATTTTCTGATGAATCGAAGAATATTCCGCCAAACCACAGTAATCCTAAACAAAAGTCTACCCAACAAAATACTAATTCCAAAATTAATCCGGGACTGAAGAACGTCGAAGTTCACGATAGTCGTATGAACAAAATAGCTGAACATCAGTCGAATAAACAAAATATTTTGCTCGAAAAGATATTAGAACAACTTACTGTTAACAAAATGCAGGACACAGCAAAGCTAGACTCTCGAACTTTTGCTTACCAAGGAGCAGTGAGTCCTTTAGTTAGTGAAGTTCGTGGGTTAGGGCTAATGCCAACTTATTCACAGAATTTACAACATGATGTGGTTTCAACCACATTCATACAGACTCCCGTTTTAGCGTACAAATTGGCACCGCAAGTACCAAGAAATCGACGTTTGTTGGGTTTCTCCAGACCGGCAGTACTACAACGAACAGGTTTGGCGACTAATATACTTCAAAGAGCTATGCCAAGGACTAATCTATTTCAAAGAGGTATGCCATTATATGGACGTAATTTAGCTATGTTGCGTGGTTAATAATATTATAGTAAATTAAAAAGCTATTTTATAGAATACTCATTTCCGTACCTACATTTTGGTTGTTCATAATTAGTCACTAACAGCTAGTTAGCAAAGTTGAGACTCGGTAGCACAAAGAAACTCCACAATTCGCAGTCTAACTAGTGAGCAGGGCGCAAACACGATCAAACCGAAGTCCAAACTGCGCTCAAAGATCTAGTTAGCTGCGGGGATGACTCCACTGTTCATTGCCATGTTTGCTATTTACTGACGTGGTTAAGAACCTATAGCTGTGCCAATGAGTTCGCAATACTACCGCCGAAGGAGGTGTAAATCTGTCTAATTCGTAGCTCGTGTTGCAGATGCATTAATTAAACAGAAATCTTGGATTATTTGTTTGTATATCGGCGTATCCGCGTGGAACATTAGTGAACCATGCAATATCGCGTCCGTCACAATACTTTGCTTTGTCAATCAATGTATTTCTATAAAAACTTTTAATTATAACAGATATTGAAATGTATTAATTTTGTGACTTTAATCATAACATTATGCGAGTTCGTTTTATTTAATAATAGAAATCTGATAAATATAATCTGAAATATGATAATATCTATGATAAATATTTGGTTAGGTATTATCTAATACGTATATGTATATTTTTCTTGTTTAATACTTTTTAGAGCGTGGTTTTTCAGAAGTCGGCTTTTAGATTTTAAACTTATTTTTTATGTTTATTATTTTGGGACAAACGACAGTATAATTTATACATATATTTGAAATTTGCTAAATAAAGCCCTTTCAGTTCGTACCAAACACGGCATATTTATCTTAAATTTTTTTTAATACTTACTTTACTAGAGGGCGCCACATTAAATTCAGTGACACGTTATGTAGCCTATAACCTGTGGACAACCAAGACGCATCTAACGATATGTCTTTTGTCCACATCTAATAAGTAGTTGACGAGCTATGAGGGAATAGATGAACCTACATACATACATAGCCAGTCATAACCCTTCTTTGGCTTCGCCGTAGTCGGATAATAAAAGAATTAGAGATCTCGCGCCGACTGTATGCTTAAAAGTTCAAAGTTCGTTCATTAGCTACAATTAAAAGTCATACATCTTACAAGTATTTTTTAACAAAAAAACTGACAGCAAAGCAATTCAAACGGGTAGGCTTGATGTAATTGCCAATCATGTGTATCCATTTTTGACCTTGGCACCGACTTCAAGAAATTGACGTATATTTTTTTAATTTTCGGTGTATTTTTTTCAAGAAGTCGGTTTAATTACTTTTGTTAAAAAATACTGTTATTTCCTTTTTAGTGAAATTGAATGAGTAGTAAATTTTAATTAATTTGAAAGTAAACAACTTAAAAATAGACATTCGAGCTTATAATAGAAGCACTACAAACTAGACGACCTAGATGATAAATCGTTGGAAATACTACATACTGCTGGCATCCTTAATAAAGTAGCTGTAAAAACAATAATATTACTCCAATAACTTAAGTGGGACAATCATAATGTTTATTCAGAGATTTTGAGGAGTTCTCTTGTGAATCTCCGGTATCCAAGGTACAATCCAAAGAAATTAATACAGGACTACCTTAAAGCTAAACTTAACCGAATTTAAAAATAATTTTATAAACCGGTGCATAAAACATAAAAAATAAAGCTGAATATTATGTACACTTCTGCGTATCCATTCAAAGGATACAGGCATCCATTTAAAGGTTATGATGTGGTCTTGCATAAATAATGCAATAATATGCGATTGCAGCAATCGCAGCTGATTTCCTGGTATTTATTGAAGAGTTGTGTCTGTCTGTGAAACACCACATCAGATCTTCACAAAATTAAAATGGAATCATTTCGGAATAGGTACACCCCTTTCGAACAAAAAAAGAATTTTGGTAATCCGTCTACAAATGACGGAGCTATGAGTGTACAAACATAACGAATAATAGTAATTTAATATTAACACCCGAATTGAGAACCTCTTCCTTTCTAGAACTCGGTTAATAAATATTATGGAACCCTTCAAAAGTGATTCTAACCCATCCGTCTATTTACCATTGAAACTTTTACTAGCTAGAAATTAGACACTGATGGCATGCAGCTGGTGTTATACCTACTTAGTATCAACGTAGAGCCAGCATCACATAACACAAGCAAAATGAAGCTTAGACATGGTGAGGGGGATATTATATATAATTTCGGTTACTAATATTCTTCTTAAAAATGATATAAGATTAAAAAGATGTCATAATACCTGTAGCGCAGAATTTTTACATCTACCTTCCTAAACAATGAGTATCATCTACCTTCCTAAGCAATGAGTATTATGTCACTTGAATTAAAAACAAGCATTCAAGCAGACTCATATCGACAAAATTGTTAAATGGAACAGTTCTTTTATCATGTTTGTCGCGTGTGTCGGTCGGCGTCGGGGTGTAGGGAAGCATTAATTTTTCATTGCTGTCTGTTAGCGGCGCATTATAACAAGACAACTTTATACTCGAAGTGGGGGTAATCCTTGAACGCGTATTTCCACGGCACGTGTTAATCTCCGTGAAGAGCTTTCAATAGCGTTTCTCATATAGAAAAGTTTAATGTTGAAAATGTTTCGAAACTTCTCGCCGGGAGAAGTTGCTATGTTAATGTATTTCCACTTTGAATCAGAGCTGTCTGCTCGTTAAATATTAGTATTAAAAATAATAATAGAGACCTTTTAGAATAATTCATGAATCATCACCTACTTACCCACTCAGTACCAATTTTTGTATGCATAAGCATAAATATGTCTTTTTAAATGGAATTTGAAAGAAAATGTAATCAACTAAACACCTAGTTGATTGTTGTATTTGAATTATTAACCCATATTTTATTTAAATACAATAATTAAGTTATGATTATGGTTTTGGCCATGGATAGCGCTGTGATATGTCATATTTGTTAGTGTTATACAAATATGACATGACACAGCGCGTTAACGAAACATCAGGGAGGAAGTTCAAAATTATTATCAGCTCATATTTTATTTATTTGGTCACAATGAAATAAAAAAGAGGTACTCAAATCATTACCACTAAGTTCTGCAGTTTCTGTTGCATGTTTTATAAAATACAGCGCACAGCTTCGACTGTGTATGGTGAACCGCCGAGTTAGAACTATAATGAACTGCAATAATCCCTGAATAAAGTAAATATTTCCTCGCGTGTGTTGCTTTTAAGAAACTTATACAAATTCAATTTATTTTCCATTTCCTCACTCCATGAAAACTTAAATATGTTCGCAAGGTAAACCACTTTGAACGCAATCCTTTGATGGAGCTTATCTCTTTACGCAAAATTCCATCAAAATTTTATACCTCTAATACGAACTTTTATATCAGGCTTGTGTATTATCATGACACTTTTGTTTGAGTTCACAGTACTGGTAAAATTGACTTTTAAATAAAAACCCATTCCTACATATTGGCTAAACAGAAGTGCATGATATACTTGGCTAATTAAACAGAACTGAATCTTATAAGTTTAGAGTCATTTATGATAATAGACAACAAGTTCATGAGATAAAGCAAATTGTTTTCGCTTATCTTTCCATAAGAAATGCTAAAATGGAGTTCGGTACAGGCGGGTTTAATAAGAATTCAAACGACAGAGCAGGTTACACAGCGCTCAACTTAATCCGGATAAGAGAACTGAATCGAGAAGGCATCATTTCATTACCCACTATCGCATCCGTTTAAACAAAAAGCATATTCTGTATGCAGTGGGTATATACTTATTCAGCGTACCTACCCCTCGTTTATATTCTGCACCTTGCTACCTAAATTCTACCTATTATTCCAGAAATCTTTTGAACTGAGTTGTTTTAACATGATCGAAATATGCAAACACCATTGTACCTTCTTATATAAAGACTGGACTAATAGTGATACATATTTGTGTGTTTCTACTATACGTAAGTGCGTATAGTATTCCTATTAACTCCTACAGCTAAGCTTTATTACTTGTGTTAGGAGTGGGTTCACGTTGGGTCGGTAGTGTAATTCGATCCCGGGACCTCTACTTTGTAAAACCAATTCCCTAACCACTAAGAAACTGATGCTTCAGTGATCTAACCTTTTCGAGGTTTCAACACTATACCATAAACATGTACAATTTTTTGTCATTGAAGAAAAATGAAATAATGGGTTATTATTGTTAAGACAATTAAAACATTTCCATCCAAAGGTTGCCTGGAAGAGATCGCTTGTAGCAATGAAGCCGCCATTTATACATTTTTCATAATATTGTCCGTACATGTACTGTAATGTGTTGGTGTACAATAAATATTATCTTATCTTATCTTAAAGAAAGAAAATCAAATGATAGTTTTTGTCATGTTAATGATATCTTTTTCTAAAGTAATTATCTGTGTTCGGGTTAGCAATGAGATCCGCTAAAACTAATTGATACAGAATGAAACAAGATACAGAAAGAAAACAGTATCCTGTTTCGTATCTACCTAACGAAATTGGCTGATACAACGTACATAAAAAAACATTTGAGACAGTATTTTTGCGAACGAATAGTAGAATTACTGGCATTGAAATTGGGGTATTGGTATATTAGTAGAGTATATTTATGAGGGATATTCTTTCGATAAGATTGAACGTAGTGGTAAGGTGTTCGATTGCTAAGTCAGAGGTTGCGGGTTCGTATCTCGCTCAGTGTAAACATTTTTATACAAACATGAGTATATTTTTATCCTCTATGACGTGACGGTAGTGAACGCGACCGCTACGCAAGACGAGCGGGTTCGATCCCCGCTCAGTGCAAATATTTGTATACATGGATTTGCATTGGTCTGGCCGTACCTATGAGAGTACGTTAAGCCGTCAGTCCCGGTTGCCATACAAACATCTATGGCAGTCGTTACGGGTAGTTGGAGCCCTAAAAAGTGCAGCAAGTGGTCTAACTGCAATGCTTCGATATCGCCATTGGTTGTGGATGTCAGATGTAAAAATATCGAGACTGGAAAAGCGGACACCAAACTCCGAGGTAAAAGCTTCGGAAGCGACTGGGATTAACGCCAAGATGAAGAAGAAGAAGATGTTATTTCTATTGGTCTGGGAGCTCTTGCATGGGTATAACGGCATAGTATGATGGCGTAGCAGTAGAATGCTACGCAGAAGACGCGTGTTCATTAATATATTTTGAATGCGTTGACTTAGAAGATTGATTTTTTCACAGTTTCAAGATGTTACATACTGGAGTATGTGGTATGAATTTAAACTTGATACCTTCTCGTATTCCTGAGAAATAGGTCTTGAGAGACAGATAGACAGACGGAAGTGATCCTAAAAGAATTATATTATATTATCTGTGCTATAAGGTGCCAACTAAGTGGTATAAAAAAAAAATAAGGATTCCATTTTTTCCTTTTGAGGTACGAATGACCTATATATAGCGCGGCTATAATAACCTCGTGTTGTGTTCCCGGCGGTGAGTAGAGCAGCCAGAGTTCGCTGGTGAGTCTTTGTGTTGTCAGTGGGAAGACAATAGCTTGTCCTGCTTTGTCCTTTATACTGACGGCACATCAACTCTCAATGCTTACAGGGTTGGCAGCGCAAGTGTGACTCTCTTGGTTATGCAAACGTTCACAGGGTACGGTAACCACTTCCATCAGATGGGCCGTGTGCTTGTCCACAATCTAAGTAGTATAAAAAAGAAAGAGAAATAGTTGAGCTATGCTTACCCATGGATCTACATAGCGTTGTGTAGAATGTTGTGGAATATTTTATTTATTTAATATGTATGTATTTACAAAAAACTATCTACAATCTGACCTAAAAGTTAATGTCAAAAAGTAACCAGATGTATTCCTAAGCTACTTACAATATTCTTTTCCTACGATTTTACCACGCCCCGTACCTTTAGCATCTATATGTATCCAATTTAGGTTAGGTTAGTACAAGTAGGAACAATTACACATCACATAGGAGCATTATATTTCATTATAGACAGTACAAGCTAGAATTCGTCGTAATTAAAAACTTTTCGCACCTATCATATAAAGACACTAGAAAATAAGTACAGATCCAGATATAAATTTTTCATTCACGAGACGTCGCTTGAGAGGTAGCACTCCAAACTTTATGGATTGTGCATGAGACATGAATTAACTTAGAAAAGTAGTTCGACATACCGTCATACACACAGGCTCGCATTCAGCTGAATCACAAAGAGCAAAACGCTAATACTAGCTACTTATGTGAAAAGCTATTGCGAAGTTTTCCACGCGCGACGCCGAACGAGTTTATGATTTTAACAGGAAGCATATTTTCCCCCTTAATTTATCGTTGTTTAATTACGTCTATCATATGTGTAGACTATATAATGTTATCGTAATTTTTTGTTTTAAGTATGCAATATATTCTTTGAAAATATATTTATTAGCTGGTTGCACGTGTCAGAGGATTATAGATTTTCTAAAGTTTGTCAGTAACTACATAATGAATAATAAATCGGTTGACAAAAGGTATTGAGCTAAGTGTATTTTTTTAATGTCATTTTTGTTCTTTGATTCAAAATATTACATTTTGTTAAGGCTAAACGATGGGTAGGTACTAATATTAAATATTAAACCTTATTTAACATATAGAGCTTTATTGTATATTAATCTTTACTTTTTACACCTATTTAACACTTTAGAAAGTGCTAAATATCAATGTATGTATTACTTTTGTTTTGTATAAGAGTCGTCTGGAATGAGTCACTATGTTCGCTTTGAACCACTCTTTTTATCCATGTGTCAGTAAATTAGTAATCAAGCATTCGTAAAAATATCGAAGAAGGTCAATGTCTAGGTTTTTTCGGATAGACTTCATCTAACAATTTGTTTTCTTTTTGATTGAAAAGCTTTTTAGCTTGACATGATATGATGAATAAGGTTGAAGGTTTATCATGTGGTAATTACGCGAGGTACCATTCCATGAAGGATGACACTTAGAACGTAACAACCATTACACTTTGACACTAATTACGGTGCGTACACAATTGTTATTCGCTAACTCGACGTGGTGTAGCGTGATATTTGTGACGTCATCGTTGCTTCCCTTTGTCAATTGGGAATTAGTGACGCGTTATACACGAGTAACGTTATTTGCTGCTTTTTATAATCTTGGAGTTTATAATGTAATTCTTGTATTGCATACAATTGTTATGTGGATGTTGATAGTTAGTGGAATTAAGTAACTATAATAACTTCGTGTTGTGTTCCCAGTGGTCAGTAGGGTAGCCAGAGGTCACTGGAGAGTTTTTAGCTGCTACACTGACGGCACAGAAACTCTGTGTTTACAGGGTCGGCAGCGCGAGTGTGACTCCTCTGGTGTTACACACGCCCATAGGCCACAGTAGTATAAAAAAACCTCTGTAGCATAACGGTAGAGGGTTTGACTACTGTGCCATTTGATTCGATTCCCATTCATTGTGCATTGACCTGGCTGTATTTTTGTCGGTCAATGACCTTTGCCTAACCGGACTATGGATCAGCAGATTACTGACCGAGCTAATTCAGCTGATATGTATTTAGTTGTAAGGTTCACTGACCCGTAAGGTAGGTACTGGCCTAGGTACCGCGGTGATGCCCCTAGACCGGCACTGCTGAACTCTTGTACCGTCACTAGGGTGCTCTGAATGTTTGGACCGGAAGATTACCGCAACCAAAATAAAAGACAGAGCAAGGAGGAACTGTATTTATTCGTAAAATTGTGTGTACTTATTAGCCAAATTTCTGTTTTAACTATGTAGTACTTATATGAGCTTACAAACTATTCAGAACTCATCACTATTTAAATAACAAATCCTTAAAACTATTATATAAAATTTAATCGTGAGTAGTTGGGTTGTCGTGTTGTTACTTGTGTATGCATATGCTTATGTGGGTAGGTATTGTGTCCTTGGACTTTATATAACATGTACTAATTTAGTTACAAAAAGTGTCTAAATATGTTTATCCCCATTCTAGAACCCATATGCTTGCTTGGTTTGAGTCTATTCGGCGCGGTATAATATGTCCTTAAATATTTATTTCTTTATTCATCTATTTTTAAACGCAACTATCTGTTCTTACACTACACTTATCAAGTCCATTACTGGTAAAGATATGGATACTATGATAAAACCGCGAATTCTCCATATCAAAAGTTTAGAGAATTACCAGTTATAATACTTGGGGATGTACGCTCACTCCGATACCCAGACTATCACTTACACCATCGTCACCCATCTACCGTCCCCCATCCCCCTCCCCTCTCCCCTCAGTCCGTTATTACTGATACCACAACCAATTATTACTGACCTCTGTTATGCTTGACATTCCTTGGATGATCATAGGTCACGGTTACCACTTTCCATCTGGTGGGCCGTGTGATTGTCTGCCGCCTAAGTTGAAATAAAAATCTACTTGAATTTTAATTTTTACACAATACATTAATCGTACAGAAATCGTTGAACAGATTTTTTTTTAATTGTGATACCAGCGTGTGATTTCCTTTTCCGCAACTTGAATAAGTTTCTGTGAAGAACAAAATATATCCAGGTTATGAAGGCAACTATCAAAAATTGCTTTCGTAAATTCCAACACACAAAATCTGAGGTTTTAGTCCGCTATGAGCATAAACCGGCAAATAGTGTACAGAGACTTTTATTTTTTCAAGAGGGCACACACTTTGGTGCTGTGAGTGAGCGCAAGTTATGCTTGTTTTACAACACTTTAAAACAAGGCACTAGCATCTTGTAGAGGCTCCACGCGAAACGACGGAAGAAAAAGGATGCATGCAGGTTTATGTTTTGCGGTCTCCCAGAGTATTTTAAACCAAAATAATTAAAAGTTTTTACGATCGCTTCTCTAGTATCGTGTAAAGGATCCGACGACTGAAGTAACCGTGTGAATACGAACTTGGTACTAAAGTTGGGTCATTGAAGACGTCTGAAAATTCCAACGATTTTCTTCACTAAAACGATTTGTTTGAAAAAGGTACAACAAAAGTGGAGGCTATTATACTCGCAATTACCAGTATACAAAAGTATTCTATTCTTCAAAAATCTACAAACACACACACACACACATACATATACACACACACACACACACACACACACACACACACACACACACACACACACACACATACATACACACACACACACATACATACACACACACACAAAGACCTAAAATGAGCATAGCCTAATTAACTTGTGTTACGAAATCTAGACACATTTTTCAATTGCGTTTGTTTCTCAAATGATTGCAACCTGGTTCTCAACGTACTTCTTTCTCATTGACTAACTCATTTCAAAAATTCCCAAACAGTGAATGCCTGCCTGCTGTTTGTCGATCGGGTTCAGCCAATAAGGTTTATGTATGAGACATGAGTTTGACGAACATACAAACGTTTTTTTAAATTTAGGAGACGTCAATTTTCCTCTTTTACTTTGAGTCTCTCTTTTAATTTGAATCTCAAAAGACCAGAGTCCAGTCCGGCAAATTATTGATAATATATGTGATCATATGTGATCACTACTTTGTGGATTGAGTTATTTTCTTTTATTATACTTACTATAACTAATTACTTTATCTAGACGTAAAATTATGTTGCCGTATAGGTAATATTTAATTTAAAAGACTGTTAACGGTGAATACTTGTAATTGGCCTACATTACGTTATTTAATTCACATAATATTAGTTTTTAGCTATAAGTTTTCCTAAAATGTTAAAATAAAATAAAATAACATTCATCGATCACAAAAAAATCTTACCAAATGCATCCTTATGAAAAAAATCACTCATTTAACTAATATTGTGTGTTCATTCGTACAACATCTAGGTCAAATGATTTTTGTTGGTTGCTAAAAACTACCACTCTATCCTATATAACCTAAATTATACGAAATCATGATAATATAATCCTTTAAATCATAATATCAAAATATATACATTGACCATTTAAAGTGACACACGCTTCGATGACATCGTTATTTAAAAATACCGTAAATACTGTCCCATGCAAATGAGAATCGATCAATTTTTAATAGTTCGCGTAAATATGCATAGAGAGCCAATTTACGTTTGTGAACATGAGTTGATATCAATTTCGGCGTTGGTTTTTGCAAAAGACTGTTCCAACAAGGTTAATAGCTGGTTATTTCATCGACGGGGTGGGCACGGCGCGATGGGACCGCTTAGTAAAAGGACTTTCAGGCTCATAATACTGATATTAAAAAGCTCTTTTCAGTTTTTGCGTAAATAACTGAGTGATGGCAATATTGTGTGCTGTTATTTTATATTTTTATTTACTGAAATGTTTTGCTAAAGTGTATTTCAGTATTTTCTTTGTATAAAAACTAGTATTTACTAGTGTTTTCATGTTAGTGTTAGGCGTTATATCTGGGTGTCTACGTAATTGTACATATTTAGGTATATTTCAAAGTAATATATTGTTTATGCCCTGTATGATGCTAGTTCTTTAAGCGATTATTGATACCATAAGTTAATTGAGTTAGTCATATATCCAAAGTTTTCTATCATAAGGTTGAACAAACATAGATTTTTCAAAAAGAACTATGTTTGTTTTGTATATATTATTTATATTGAACAGGTATAAAAAGTATTTTGGGTTTTAAGGTGGCAGACGAACACTCGACCTACCTGGTGAAAAGTGAATACCATGGCCTATGGACTTGTGCAATTGTGCATCATCAGGGGCGTCACATACGTGCCGCCGTCCATGTATCTCCACTTTTCAAGATCCTATACTGAGAATATCTTATACGAAAAACTCAGTAACACTTTGCAGGACTCAGGAACACAACTGAACTCTACCGAGAACGATCGCGACAATTGTGAACGAACCACAGGACCAACGAGGCAGTAATAATTTATTTCGCTCATTTCTGACGAGAATGGCGTATCCGTGCTACCGCCCTCCACGTAGCCTCTCCAGCGATATGTCTCATACTTTACGACATTAGGTGACGTGCTTGTGCGCTTTCCATACGAGTATAACTCTCCTTGCCGCTTTACAGCGTCGTTTTCGCCTATCGTAAAGACTTTTAATTATATCTGACGAGGCAAAATTTGACCTGACGGTTAAACCTTATGCATTCTTTGCGCTGCTGTTTTAAGGGGACCATTTCAATTTTATGGTTTTTGTTTTAAAAGCGTTATACATAAACTTTATATCTATATACCACGTAATGCATGGTATACGTTTACTGTTACTATTTCACGTTAAGTAAATTATTTTTATAAACAATTACATGTTTGTATGGTGTTTTGCAAAGCTTTGTATTGTTGAACAGAAGTTGATGTTGCTAATATAAGCTGATTAAAAAGTTATACTAACATATGGAATGAGATTGGACGCCTGAAACTTTTTTGTTTGTGAATGTTTTGTGTGAATTTTAGTTGGGTATAGTTTATTGTTTACTAGCTGCACATTGCTGATATTTTTCGCTATTTATAGTACTTTACATAAATTTGTGTGTAGCCGCGGTAGGCTAGTGGTATGGGTAATGGACTGCTGAGACGAGGTCTCGGGTTCGATCCCAGATTTTACCATTGCACACACCAATGACTTTTTTTGATGCTTTTAGAAGTTATGTGTGTATTTATCGCAGGTTTATAAGTGCCTGGGTAATGGCAATAGCCTCGCCACCTATTACATTGCGACCTAAACATAAACTTGCGAAATGTGGGTGCTAGCACCTCTGCCTATCCCTTCGGGTATATAGGCGTGATTTTATGTATGTATGTTTCATAAATTTGTGTTACTAATAAATCTTCCCCAAAACATTAGCAGACAAAAAATGAATGAAATCGGTAAACTCATTCTCAAGTAATGGTCTGACAAGGGGTTAAGTGATACAGAGATTTAATTTTGTATAATGTTTATAAACATACAGAGAACGAACGTAAAGAGCTCATTTGTTTACGAAATCGAGTTCAGCATTTAGATTGAGATAGGTTAAATTACACATGTTTAATTAGAGAATGTGTTAATGTTGCAATTAGTGAATACGAGTCCTATCTAAAGTGAACTGAAAAAGTGCCAGATGCAATTAGAGTGTGTTTACATAAACATATCGTTTACAGATCCACTCTACCGATGACTCCGTCTTCTGTAAACTTTTAATTGCACGTCTCCACCGGGTCGTAGACGTGCTACGCGGACTACGCGTGTAGACTCAGCCGTAGATCCTACAATAGTTTGTCGTAGCAGTTATTGTGACATCTCAGGAAACTAGTATTTGTTGGATTATGCTTATCTGTTTAAACTAGGATTTGTTTGTATTATTAGATATGTGGTCTAGTGAACCTACTATTCGAGGTGAATACATTTAGGCATAAGTCGCTAAATGACAAGCGCTGGTACCAGCTTTCTTATCAAAAAAGTGATCGATACTATTTACATTATCATCATCCTCCTATTTTTACGTGCAAAAATTCCCCACAGATATCACACCCACCGGAGCTGGTGGGAGAAGTTATGTCGGACTCGAACCGACTAAAACGCACCGCACCTGTGGGTCGTTTTTGGTTGCCAAAAGTGAGTTAACACGCATATCTCACACACCCCAGCCGACCCAGGGCCATCTCTATCGATCTGGCCCTACTCTAGTGTGGGGACCACAGAGACCCAACTTGTCCCATGCACTTGGCGCAAGACGCGCCGCTGCCGCGGTGTCATCATCTTCCTAATGATTACCGAGTAGCGTCCAAAGTTTACACTTTGGAGCCGGGGCTTCCTATTAGTTTGTTGAGTTTTAGAAGGATGACTACCGTTTGATCTCCCAATCTTGGGAGGCAAACATGTGCCAGAGTTTCGTCCGTTAGTCTGCGCCTACACCAAATTGCAGATAAGGTTGGTTTTCGCCTACGTAGGGCCACACAATGGAATATCAAAACTATGATAATCCAATTATGTGTTTACATAGGAATGTGGTTACAAAATTGTTCACTCATACCTTGTTTACTTACTTTCAAAATATACAAAATATCATTTTTAATACAAAGAGTATCAAAACTGTATGTAAATATATTCAATTAAGTTTTAATTTGGGGTAAAGTGGCGTCTATAACAGTGATTGTGGCGGGGAAGTCATTAGCAACACTTCACACTAGTAGTAAATAATCCAATTTTCTCATCTAATTTGAAAGAGCATTTTAAATGCTACTCAAATCTAATAAAGTCAAATTAGAATCCAATGTAGCTCCGAGTAAAGGTTTGGTGCCAGTGATCGCTTTTTTATTCATTTTAATTATTCTATAAAGTTACTGCAGTAGCCTAGTGTTATGGGTAATGGACTGCTGCGACAAGGTCTCGGGTTCGATACACACCAATAACTTTTCGATGCTTTTCGAAGTTATGTGTGTATTTATCGCAGGTTTATAAATGCCTGGTTAATGGCAAATGGCTCGTCACCTATTACATTGGGACCTAAACATAAAGTGGGCAAATGTGAGAGCTAGCACCTCTGCCTACCCCTTCGGGGATATAGGCGTGAGTTTATATTATGTTATGTTATGTTATTTATCCTCTGAGGCTGATTTTCAATCTAAGGCCTTAAACTAAGTATTTATTTATCAATATAATAAGACCCTTAGGGCCTTACCTTACCCGCATGCGAGTATATAATTTACGGATGTAAGTATAGGTGATGGATGAAAAAGTTTCATGTCGGCATTGAGAGGTCAAGCGATAGCCACTCCCAAAAAACCGTATAAGTTAAACCAAGGTGGAGGAGTAAGCGAGTACCAGGTTTCTAAGTGAAGGCCTCGAAAATAGCAGGTAATAATGCTAACGCTAACAATAAACTTGAAAAGTTTGTTCGTCGGTTTGAGTATTGTCATTGCTATTTAAAAAGTCTTATTTTATAGACTAAGTCGCTGTGCCTGGGAGTCGAGCAATAACAAAAACATCAAAACATAAATATAAATATTAGGCCATGCGACGTAATGACGTGACGTTGGGCAGCCATCCGAATAGAACTGAGTGCGATCGAGTTTATAATAGTTTTATTTTTTTAAATTCGTGTGTTATGGAACTCAATTTGGTCAATAACTATTATTACATAAAATAGTTACGTAGGGAATGAGTCCCCGCTGCAATTGAGACCACCGACCGGCGCCCACCAGACAGTCGCTTCACCCGAATTAACCTGGGACATGTATATTTTATTGGAATCGGACGAAAGTTTTCAGCTAATTATAATATATCGCATTACGATTGACGGGAACGTAGGAATACCAGGCCGGATTTATAATTTTTGAAAATCAATGGAATATTATTTAATTTTTAAGAACCAAACTGTCTAGACGGCTCATCGTATGCTATAAAAAAAGTTTAATCTTTTGCTATATCATATCATGTTACCATTTTTTCTGCCCTCCTAGACAAAAGACCGGCGTATTGTAGAATAGAATGACAAATGAGTGGGATTTGTCGTATTTGACAGTCATCAACAGATCTCAGTTATAAACGTCAAATCCCAACACCATCAAATCGTTATTCTGCACGGCCAACGAATTGCTACTAATGTAGAGCCCTCCCACTCCGGAGGGGTAAGCCTGCGCCAGCTCCGTCTATTAATCACCATGTATTTGCCAGCTTGCAGTGGAGGTAGGCTGGGGCCCCAAAGATTTGGCCGTACCTCTGATTAAACACGTAAATATGAAAAAAAGCCTGTCAAGTGCAAATCGGACTCGCGGATCGAGGGTTCTGTAACTTAAGCTACTTAAACTTTAATATATTTTGAATGCGTTGACTTAGAAGATTGATTTTTCCACCGTTTCAAGATGTTACATACTGGAGTATGTGGTATGATTTTAAACTCGTTACCATCTCGTATTCCTGAGAAAAAGGTCTTGAGAGACAGATAGACAGACGGAAGTGATCCTAAAAGAACTTATATTATCTGTGCTATAAGGGTTCCATTTTTTCCTTTTGAAGTACGAATTCCTAAAAAAGGTATGAGAATATATTTTTTTCTAGATGGAAGAAAGTACTACCAATATAACATCTTTATAATATAGTTATGAGCATTAATGAACCGCTGCGTCCTTAGGGATGATCCATGTCTTATGTAATTACTGCAATCGGCTTACTTCGCTACTGTTGATTTTAACTATCAATACTTTTACAAATAACATTATTGAACTCAAGCGTGTCTAAGTAGTAGTGGTCAGAGCTTTCCCTGTAATCGACTAGTGGTGGGTTTAGGTTTCGTCTAGAATTTTCATTTTTCGATCTAAATCAATATTCAACATTTTCACACATTCCTGTAGGTTTACTATACCCACCAGTACGAGTTTTATTTATTTCTAATCTCTATTGTTTTATTTCTAAACTAGATAGCTTACTTAGCTTTCACAAAGGTTTTATTGAGGTATAATTTATGACCATTAATGAAAACAGTGTCTTCAATACAGTAATTTTCTTGTTAAAAGAATGAAAGATGCTTATTTTTTTTGAAGTGAAATCTTCTTTAGCGGCGCTGTGTACTTTTTTTGGAATGGGTAAAAAATTCTAAACTCGCGTCAGGACACGTGACCTGATCGAGAATTCGTAAGACGGAAGGAGAGAGGACAGGCGGCGCAGGGCGCTTGCGCGAATGTCACACGACTGTCACATGTGTGATGGCGGTGATAAACTTTTTAATGTAAAATAATTGTAATAGTTCTGAAGTGTTAAATTTTTAATGTAATATAAATTGTCATGTTTGTGTACGATAGCGCAATAAATGAATATTGTATTCCACCACATAAATAATAGTACTTTTATACTGATAATGAAAGCAATTCGTACAACATTTTTCTCTAACCATTCAGAAATATATCAAAAATGCACAACGTTAATATTCAAGTTTTCACTTCTGCCGGCACTCCCGGAGTGCAACCCGTCGTTTTTAATCTAGGACACGCCAATTTGACTTCACCTCGCCTGATGGTAAGCTAAAGGCAAAGTTTCAGGAAAGAGGGTCACCATTACAGACACTAAGCAATGTTACAAGGGTAGCAATCAGCTTGGCGGGCTCATCAGATACTTTTTCACGCCCCGCTTAAAGCACCCGGGACTGTAGGAAGAAGGAAACACGTGTGCTGGTCTTGGTGGTGCGGCAAAGAAAAGAGTTTCCGAACCGCTTGGTTCTTGCTTAACCTCCATAATGTATCAATTCCGTCCAGGTAATGGCTTCAAAGGATTATTTCATGGTTAATTACGAACCTAATACTGGCCGTTTATGCTAATCGTATCTAATAGCAATTTGGCACTTAAATAGATTACCTGTGTTTGTTTAAACAAACACATCTATGATTATATAGATGCACTAGCCTTTGTCCGCGGATTCGTCCGCGCGGAAGTCGGTTACTTTGCTCACAATATGTATTGCCATGTGGTTCCCGGCAGACGGCCGCGTGGTTCCTGGCAGAGTAGAATTTGGACCACCCCATCTCTTCCCATGCGGTGTCATACAAGGTGACTAAGGGATAGGAGCTGTTTAACATCAGATAGATATATACAGCCCAGACGCAGAATCAGATGCATGTCTCGAGTCAACAATAGTGCCCGGAAGACGGCGATAGGCTTATTGCGTGGGACTGAATACAATTATTCACCCCTGCCTAACCTTCCGGGGATAAAGGCGTGATTATATGTATGTATGTGTGTGTATAATATGTACGACTCTACTCAATCGATTGCAAAACAAAAAATTACATCAATATCCGTTTAGTAGCTTTTGCGTCCATCGCAGAAAAATAGATCTTCACCCTTTTAGCACTAATTCCAGTCGCATCCGAAGCTGTCACTTCGTAGTCTGGGGTCCGTTTTTCCGTGAAGTGACTGCCATCTGACCTCTACAACTTAAAGGCCATATCAAAGCATTGCAGCTAGACCAGTTGTTGGATATTTTTAGGGGTCCATCTACCCATGACGACTGCCATAGATGTCAGTATGGCAACCGGGACCAACTACTTAACGTTCTCTCCGAGGCACGACCAGACCATTGCAGATATCTTTATTCGTGCATACAAATATTTATACTAAGCGGGGATCGAACCCGCGCCTCCTGCATAGCGGCCGCGTTCAATACCACCATGTCTAACAGATAAGAGTAGAAAAATATATTCAAAAAGAATTCCAAAAAATGTGTTCAAAATCATTAATCTAACAGTTATGGTTGGATGATTCAATGTTTAAATTGTTCAGGAGTAAAATTGTATCACCTTGAACGCGCTACAGTGGCTTTATTCACATTGTCATAAGACTATTACCAGTATAATGAGATCCACATAAGTAATAGTCTTCCTAAAAACATAAAATCTATCTTCACATTGCATGTTGCATCTATATGCAAAAATGATTACAAGTAACAAAAAATAACACCTGCGAGAAACAAAGTCACAAGACCAATTTGTCTCATCAATTCGCATCCCGAATAATACGTGTTCCTGTATTACATGATCGGGGCAGTGCAACGAGTTGGTAACAGGTACGTGAATCAGAAGCGAGTAATCATCGAAATAGGATTGTCGCTTTCCAATTAGCGGCGCGTCGGCATTTGGTCTCTCGGCGAGTGACAGGCCTTTCGATAGATATCTCGGTGCCTTGGGGAAGAAAAATTATTTGCGATTCAAAGTCTTGTTATGTTAATCTATTTCTTGACATTTTGATGTAATCATAATTATACAAGGTATCGGGACTTCTCGCGAATTAAATCATGGAACTTACTATTTCTGCCGACGTTTCGCATGTGTTGCAGCACCCGTGGTCACGACTTGACTGCTGATTTTGATGTAAGTATTTAATTAGATCACTAAACTCATCAGAAAACTTCTTATCTAGGAAAATCTTTACCATTTTTTATTTAAGTTCTCACAAGTTTATTGTGTTCGACTGAAACGCACGTACTTCTAGTCTTACTGTTCAGATGACGTTCGTCAGGTTTTAATAGAACAACTGCATGTGCAATGGCACAGAATATATAGCAATGGTTAAGAATAATTAATATTATGCGCTTACGTCTTTGTTCGATCAACCCGAGCGATAATTTTTATTCTCTTAAAATTCACTGGAAGAAACGGTGTACATGATTAACATCTTTATAGGTTTAAGTTTTTAGTCACTAATGGGAACACTAGAAAAATAATATGATCTAAATATACCTAAGCGTTTAATATAGGAACTGGAGCTTTATGTACCTAGAGTTTAAGAAAAGTAAATGGTGTTGATGTTGTTATTATTTGTGGTAGAAAAAGAAATGAAATTACCAATTGTATGATATGTAGGTAAGTTGAAAGCGGGTATACAGGAGGTAGGACACGGTGGTATTTCCGTCCAATTGAGCAGTCCGACTGGGGAAGGGCGGAGGCCCAATAGAATACCGCGGCCATAATAACCTCGTGTTGTGTTCCCGGCGTTGAGTAGGGTAGCCAGAGCTCACTAGAGAGTTTTTGAGCTGTCATAGGCCGTAGGCCACGGTAACCACTTTCCATCAGGTGGGCCGTGTACCTGTCTGCCACCAAAGTGGTATAAAAAAATACATCTTTTACCTACTTTATCAAAAAGAAAATTAAGGGGTCAAGTTTTATTTTCCTAGCCTACTTTAATTCAAAGTAACAATAGTTTTTAGTTTCAACACTCTACTTTTGATTTCATTTGCTGATACAAATTTTGTGTTGACACAGTGAGAGCGAGAGATAATGATTTATCGTATTTGATGTATCATATGTATTTGTGTTAATTGAAATGAAAATTATTCTAACTAATACAAAGCTTAAAACTAGCGTTGCGCTAACGAGTTATCTTTAAGCTGCTTTGTTATAAC
The DNA here is from genome assembly GCA_963662185.1 of Eilema griseolum. Taxonomy (NCBI): domain Eukaryota; kingdom Metazoa; phylum Arthropoda; class Insecta; order Lepidoptera; family Erebidae; genus Eilema; species Eilema griseolum. The sequence continues at coordinate 15,224,707 of OY759242.1, read as the reverse complement.
CCTGTAGAATAATGGAAACTATGGCCCATGTGATTACTATTCACTCATAATACTGGCCGGTCCGAGGTTAGGGAATGGTCACACTAACACCCGAAAACACTAATACATAGAAATATCATATTTGTTTAGCATTTTGTAGTAGAGCTTTAATGGAAACTAGTTTTTAACATGATCTATAGAAAGTATTCCACCTGCAATAGGATCCACCTTAATATAATGTCGTTGACTTGAATGAACGTCTGACTTTCGAACCCTGATAGGAAAGCAAAAGCCTGCACCAGGGCGTCATCCTTCACTAAGCAGGTAGTTAGCAGGTGAGATTTGATTGTGTCTAGCAGATCTGGATCAGGTCCGTTGCACCCAGAATATTCTAGAATATTCTAGGACATTTTACTCGTAGATATAGAAGAGCCAAGAATAGCACCTAGCAATACAAGTGCTATGCCTGATATGATGGCAATCAAACAAAAACAAAAGCCAATCAAACGCCGCGTATCCTAATCGTATTTTATTAGAGGAGATATGGCCTAATAAAATAATCACTCAAATTGGCCCACAAGCCGAAGGGGAATTTACTGCGTTGTACGATAAATCCCCTGAATGCAAAACAATTTTAATAATTATTTTCATCCCACTGAATGGAGATCCTGCGCCATTTTAAGCTTAATCACGTGAAAGCTATTTGGACACTATATTTAATTTTTATGGACATTACATTTCAAAACCCAGAAATCTGTCTAAGAAGGTATTTTCATCTATCTTAAACAAGGCATCAGAGTATCAACATCTTAGTAAACAGCTAGCTTAGTGGTCAAGAAGTCGACCTGACGACTGATCGGTGCCAGGTTTGAATCATGGATATTTCACTTCCGACGTTGGGTTCACGTCGGAAGTGAAATATCCAAGCACTAGCAATTTAGCTTAGCTTGACGAGAATTATAGTAATTTCGGTGACTGTCTTTTTCTTCTTGAAAAAATTAGATTATTTTCAGTTAGCACATTATGTGTTCGAAGAATGTATTACCAGGACAGTCAATGTGTATCCGCCCCATGTCCGGAGGAGCCGCGGGCGTTGATCGGCCGCCTAATTTCAACCAGTAATAACCGGTCACGGAACGGACATCACATCCAGAATCTTTGTGGGAACTGTGCGTCGCGTCACCTATCAGCTAAGCGATGTCAGGGTTGACTCGACCTTACATTTTCTCTTTTTACATGTACCTATCCCACTATTATTATGAAAGCTTGTGAAGATGGGTATTTGCATTGGTCTGGGTGTTTCTATATATAATATGTATTTATTTACAAAAAAAAGTATTTTAGTATGTTTATCCGTATTCTAGATTCCATAACACAAACTAGTAAAACTATGCTTACCATGGGTCTAGATAGCGTTGTGTAGAATGTTGTAGAATATCTTATATTATATTATATATATATATTATATTTATATTACCTTTAATATATTATACTTTTAACTATAGATACTTTCCTCCAGTGTGGAACGGGTTAACTATAACACGTGCCGCGGGTGCCATCTAATAGTATGTACATGAATCCACTCTCAGCAATAAACATTTAACTTAGTGGCATAGAGGTATCAACGAGAAAGTGTCTAAAGTTTCTGGTATTTTTACTTAAGAAATTCTATTAAGTCCAGTAGGTACATATTTCATTGATTTCTCGATAGAACGAGAGCTAATGAAAAAAACTCATAGTATTTGTAACTTTTAAGATAGTGGTTTATGATCCAGACATGTAATGCGTAGGGATAAAAGTAATGTCGTAAGGAAGGCATTAACTATGGAAGTAGATGTCTACAAGGGGAGGGGGAGACCTAAAATGTGGTAGGCGGACTGTGTGAAAGATGATATGGTAAAGGAGTGAATGTTGAGTGACTGCAACTAGAGATGAAAGAAAAAGAAAACACATGTTTGTGAATTAAAAAAAAAAAACATGTGACCTTGAGATAAGGGCAAGAGGATGATAGTGATGATAATGAATGTATTTGTAAAAAGTAACAAATACATTCATTATCATCACTATCATCCTCTTGCCCTTATCCCAAGGTCACATGTTTTTTCACTTTTTTGTTAGTTTTGAGCTAAAACAGTAGGTATAATCGTCACATTAAATAATACTGAATGACTAGTGCATGACTAACCAAATTTTTAGCAAAAGAATAAAAAGTAATTGTTATTTTATTGGAAGTTTGTCATTTTCAATAACCAATAAACAAACTTGCTGGCTTGAAGTAAAGCGAGGGTCCGACCGAATTCCAATAACTGTAGTCGAGGCAAGGGGAGGCTAAAAATATTAGCGCGACCGAGATCCGTTTCGTAAATATCTAAATATACCTAGTTGAATTTTAATGCAAAACGTCTGAATTATAAATATACTGTTGATTGTACAGTCTCATATAAAAGTGTGATTTTTCTATAAATTATGAAGTTCACTGTAAACTTTTTTTTTCGAATATAATTGGGGTGACTAAAGGTTTCTGGACTTTTAAAATCAAATAAGGAACATGGACTCAGGTCTTCAAATTGAAAGCTTTGTTTGTAACCGGGGCTGGCACTCGGATATTTATACACTGACATCTATCAATCTAAAGGGCACTAAAAAAAAAATTAGGAAATAAGATAGTCTTGACAACAGGACAGCCCTACAAGCTTTAGAATAGAAGGATGTTAGTTATTGTAGTGCCGAACTGAAATCAATGACGTTGTTCGACGTTGACGAGGAATAGCTAGTTAAGGTTCAGTTAGTAGGTAGGTACATAGCTCTAGAGATCTATGCACTAACAGCTATGGATTATCACGTATTCGTTTGCACTATTATAGGAAATGTATGTTTGGTTGTTCAAAGTGTTTTATTAGACTTATAGATAATGAAATATTAGGTAACAAAAAGGCATACTTAAAATAAAACTGGACAAAATTATTATTCTAAAATGAAAGTACGCTTATTTGATCCCTTGTATCATCAGTTGAATTAACCAAATCTAACAAATAGGAAGATTTATTGACAGATAGTAAGAGAGAGAGTTTTTAAAGGATAGTTTTATTTTTATTTATTTATTTTAATTATATTATATATATATATTATTAATTTATATTATATAAGTACAGTATTATTATCTCAAATAAACAACACAACAACACAAGCAATGGTTGGTTGGTTTTTTAACGCAGTAGTTTTCTATTTTTTAAATGAGGTAGGAATTTTATTTATAAAAAAAATATCTAAATTATTTGAAAAAAAAAACATTGTATAATATTGTTTTACAAGTATTACAACATAATGTATAAGTGATGGTATCATGACATGCTATTTCATGCCATTTTATGAATAGTTTACTGTTTTGATACGATAGTCAACAACCCTATTTCCTGAATATTTAAAATGTTAAACGGCAAATCGATGCTAAAAGGCTTGGGGATTTGCCAACCCTATTTTTATAGATACTCACTTACAGTCATCAAAGGGATTGAATCAAGAACGCCGGTCGGTCTTTAATTAAATATTCCTAACTGATTGTATTTTCTACACCAACTTCATTATTAAATCTACTGTTTAGTAGGAATATTTGTTTTGGGGTTAATACGTGATTAAAATTAGATTCCTCAGTATCGTGTATTATTTTATTTTCTACACAAATATTGATTATTTTCTACACATACTTAATATACACATTTATATGAGAAATACTTTTAACAAAAGAATAAATTAAAAGCCAAAATTTTAACGCGTCGTTGAATTATTGTTTTATTTGTTGTATTGTTTTAACATAACTAATAACACTATGTGTAATAAGTTATAGAGTTCTCTATATCTCTATCTCTCTCTGTATCTTATCTAGTTATAATAAAATAAAGCTGCAGCTTTAACCGCCACTTTTTTTTTATTCATTTATTTTTGCAAATCAATTACATTGGTAGGTTATATATAGCCCCACAAAACCGTGTAATCGGTTTGTCTGCGGGATGCAGCCTCCATACATTTAATTGGTTGTACTCCGTACAATTTACACGTTATGAAACCTTATACAAAACGTAGTAGTCGACATTGACGCGTGAAGATCTACATAATGAGCCAAACCTATCGTAGACGCTCTACGCAGCTACGCCCGGTAGCTTTGCAGAAATGTGGTTATAGGAATTGAGTGTATGTTTTATATGTAATTAGGTACCCAGTTTTGTACGGACAAAGACATAACATAAACATACGCCTATATTCCCGAAGGGATAGGCAGAGGTGCTAGCACCCACATTTCGCCAGTTTATGTTTAGGTCCCAATGTAATAGGCGGTGAGCCTATTGCCATTAACCGGGCACTTATAAACCTGCGATAAATACACACATAACTTCGAAAAGCATCGAAAAGTCATTGGTGTGTGCCATGGTAAAACCTGGGATGAACCCGAGACCTCGTCTCATCAGTCCATTACCCATACCACTAGGGTACCGCGGACATAAAATAGTAAAAAAATAAACATTGCATGACTACCGGGTCTAATTGTACATGCAATCACTTTTTACTAAAATCAACTGCCAGAATTGTAAGTTTGGAGCCGTAGCGATTGTAGTGGTTTGGGTTTTGCGATAATGAATCAGTTGATCAGTTAGTCAGTTGAGACAAGTAATTATAAATGACGACCTCTGTGGCGTAGCAGTAAGCAGAGGTCGAGTCGGGTTCGATTCCCGCTCAGTCAAATATTTGTATGCGTGTATAAAATTTACATTGGTGTGGGTGCTTCTATAATATAATATGCAGATAAGTATTTAAAAATAAAATGTATTTAAGTATGTATTACCGCATTCTAGAACCTTATAATATTTATTTATATTATGTATAGGTTTTAATAATACATATTCTATAAATTAACATACTTAGTTTGTAAAACGATTAATTCAATCTATTAATAAAATAATTAAAAAAAATTTTTTTTTTTAAATAAAGCATAGGTTAAAATGTGTCGTGGAATTCCTCCGCATCCCATGCCCTCTTGTGGTAAAAATGTATAGGTAGATAAATGATCAATCATATTTATTTGATTGTTGTGAGAATAATGATTCAATTAAAAGTACAATGAATACCATGATGATGTCTTAATTTAAAATCCCCTCACTAATCGAATGCATACTAAAAAATGATATAAAAGTCTTATAACTACAGATATACTTAGAACCATCTTAGAACAGAACAATACATTTCTTAGAACGCGTTGCGTCGGTAAACTTCAAAGAATAACGTTACATGTTATTGGTTTCTGCACTCACGGCCAAACAAATATAACAATACGATACTTTTCTTACATTTGAAACCTAACTTGCGGTAACTTTTGCCACGCAGTACTCACTAACTTATTTTATATTATAGGCCATATAAAGTTTGAAGAAGTCTTATAAATTTTCAAACAGATTTTAGAAGTTTTTTCTTTTTATGTAGGATGCCCTATATAAAAAGTAACGTAAAAAGTCAATAAAACTTTATCTCGCCTGATAGATTATAAGTGAAGTCTAAGGATTGAATATCAGAATTGTAGATGAGACTATCCCCTTAAAACCATTAACTCTTACTCATCATCTTGAATTGGCTTATTCGGATTTCATGAGAGCAACCGTCATCTGCCTACCAAGCCCGAGAGGAAAACCTGTGACCAGTGTGTCCATCAATCAGCAGATATACCGGCTCTCAGATGGGGTTAACTTGACCCCTAAGGTCTCTATAAGACTGTCGGATACTTTTTATACTTATTATCCATACTAATATTATAAATTATATTAGCTGCGAGGTCTCCAGCATATAATCTCGTGGTCTCCAGCATCTACGACACAGTAAAATTTGAACCACCCCATCTCTTCCCATGCAGTGTCGTACAAGGCGACCAAAGGATAGGGCTATTTAACATCAAACATGTACAGCCCAGACTTCAATAGTGTCCGAGAGAGATGTCCCTGTGTCGGCCGGGGTGCGAGGGATATGCCTGGCAACCTCACCTTCGGCAACCAAAAACGTCCTAGAAGCGGCGTGCGTTTTGTTCGGTTCGAGTCCGATATAACCTCTTCCACCACGGGGGGGTATCCGTGGGGATTTTGCGCACGTAAAAAGAAGTGCGAAAGCATCTCTGTCTCTCTATTTGCTACGTTTTCACGTAACTCATATTGATGTAATTTGATACAGAGATAGATTAGACCTTGAGAAAGGACATAGGCTATGGTTGGTTGCGATAACTGACATCCACGCGAATGGAGGCGCGTAATATAATACTAATAACAGTTACTGAATTATATTATATCTTTCATTTTTAAATTGCTACAAACGGGCACCTTGGGGAAAAACAAAGACTGCTGTAAAAATTGCTAAGGATGTATCTTCTAAGAAATCGCCTTGTTTATAAAAACCTTTTATCTGACTATTACGGCTTTTACCAGTTGAATATTTTAAAAACTAAAGCTATCAAGCCAATGAAATTAACTTCCATTTCATAGGAATTTATTATTCTGTTCAAAAATAATAAAAGCAAACAAATTCTTTCATCACTTATTCAAACCGGTAAGGTGGCACAGGAGCAACACTCTTTAAACTCGCTTCATGGTAAGCCGTCACGGTTACATATCTAAAAAGTTACATGCGATCATGGAAACGATACTTTTCCCACCAAAACTGGGTCTGGCCGGTTCCACCAAAAAAGTGCCAACTTTCAGTTAATTTGGACGGTAAACAGTAGTAAATTCGAATGCATTTGGTTTTCTGAGGATAATATTATTATCAATGATTGATGTATGATATTATGCAGTGTATTCTAGCACTGGCAAGGAACGTGTCAGACTTGTGATCGAGGGGCACTGGCCAATACAAAAGTGAGTACCACAATTAATTTAGTTTAGCCTTAGGCGTCTGTAAGACCTTACTAGTATAGTTAGTTATATTATCCTTATTGTATTTTGATTTAGTAACATCATTAAAGTTACCATTATAAACGAAAATATAAGAAATGTTTTTAATTCACCAATATTGCAAGTTAAAACTGGTCAGTAGGCCGACGTCCTTTAACTTGTGCATATAACTTAGTAATGTTTTGATTTATAGGTTTAATAAGCAAGGTATCAAACATTACGATGCAATGTAATATTACCTATATACTTACGTCAAATTATATTACGTGAATTGCATAGGTGAGGAATATTTCTCAATCGTCATATCAACTCAAAATAAGTAATTAATTTAATGAATGAATTGAGCAGTCCGAAATTTTTGAAAAACTCGGCTCCTTAATAGCTTATAAAGTGATTTTTGGTATTTCTTTCATGAGATTTTGACTCTGATCTATGGCAACTAGTGCCAATAGAGATACTACTTATAACACACTATTGTCATGCAAAACCAAAAAATACTCGAAGACCATTTGCGAAACACAGCTGTGATAGTTGAGAATATTTTCGAAAATTTTCTGGCAATTACGTTCAATCAAATTACTGTTGGCCAGACCGTAATAGAATAGAAATATACTTTTTTATACGCCGAAAAAAAAACATACATGGAAAACTCAATCAACATTACACAGCGGCCTAGTCCATAAAAACAATATTTTACAGGCAACCTTACAGACAGTCATACAGAAGAGTCAGTCAATATTTAAAACGATGGAAAATACAGATCGGTAAAAAAGTCCTAGAGAACTTCATATTCACATTTTAATAAGTATCAATGTGACAGAAATCTATATTTAATACAGTACGTTTACTTATAAGTCTGTCACCCAAGGAAAATCAAATGTCAGAGAAATTATCGGTGTACGTCGTGACATAAGTATTTTTTAAAGAAGACTACAATGGCCAAGGACGTCGGTCATTTTCGTCCGAAATTGTAACTTGTAAATTGAACTCTAATAAAACCGTGCGCAGTGGTCTCTCAGCTTTGACACGCTAGTAAAAAATATTAGTAAGGCCAAGCTATAATCGAATATCGCCTTTTATGTTTCTTTGGCCGCCACTTTCAATTTTTAACCTAAATAAATATATTAATAAAACGCAACGAGAAACTGTCTCGGTTTTATTTGACTTCTTGTATTAGCTATTTTTCTAATATAGTACGATATTTTTCATTATTTTTCAATAATTCGATTCACTGAAAATGTACGTTTCCAAGATTTTTAAACCTTAATAAAACTGAGGGCAGTGGTCTTTCCACTTTAACGCCATAATAAAAAATACTACACTTAATTTTCAACCAAAAATGTATGAAGCATGAATGATGTCCTTTACGCGAATCAGTTTTGAGAATTACCGAACGCTACACAAGAGGCATGCGATGCGGAGGAATTCCACGACGCATTTTAATTATTTTATTGAATATTAATAATTATTTGATTTTATTATAGTTATCAGTTCTGTCTATAAATAGTCGTTTAGTTTTATTTTGATTGTTTATTATTGTTTGTATATCTTAACTTCACAATATAGTATGATTGGTTACAAAGCCATTACGAGGGTTACGTCAGTAGGGCTGTAATCAGCTATGCGCATTAATATGAAGACCTGCATTATCGATCTGGATATGGGGAAAACTGAACAATTTGCATATTTTATTATAAAGTAATTTGTTCGGCCTTTGAGCTTAGTTCATACCTTGGTGGAGTAAAAGTATCATAAAATTTGCGTACTTGTAAGTAAAAATATAGTATCTACCACTTCAACACTAGAGGCAGTTGCCATAACGTTATAAGTATATACCTAGTAGTATTTGAGCCCCAAACAATTGTAAATTTATTGCACTACCTACCTGAAGAACAACACAGACACCAATTCTTAAGGGAAAATACCCATCGAAATTGAATTAATTGAATTCCAGCTAATTATTCCCCGTAACACAATCATTTGTGTATCATATAATTTGTTTTATTGTATTTGCATTAAAAAATAGTAATAATAACAAAACATTACATTTCGATCCCAGGTTTTACCATGGCACACACCAATGACTTTTCGATGCTTTTCGAAGTTATGTGTGTATTTATCGCAGGTTTATAAGTGACCGGTTAATGGCAATAGGCTCGCCACCTATTACATTGGGACCTAAACATAAACTGACGCAATGTGGGTGGCTAGCACCTCTGCCTACGCCTTTGGGGATAAAGGCGTGAGTTTAAATTATTTTTATTAAAAAAAATATATAATAACAAATTAATATATTTATACAGGTACCAAATAGAACCAAATTATGGTAAAGTTCGCAGCGAGACACGTGGGGTGCGCGACGGCGGTCACCATAGGCGACCGGCGGCGGCGTGTAGGCGGGCCCGCCCAGACTTATACACCACCGATTATACTGATATTAAGCAGTCTACTACATTTTTTACCTGAGTTAACATTCGGTGGCATCAAGAACCTCTCAGTCGTAAATTGTCTCGCACCCGCTAAACAATCTTTATAGTTTCTAACGCTCTTTTCGTGTATCTATCTATAAATCCCCTTAAATACATTATTTCTAACTAAATATTGTAACAATTCAATCAGTGTGTAATTAATTACAATTCACAGTTTGTATTGTAAGTTTTCTAAGTTAACAGGACTAGTAGGGCGGGAAAGTGAGGCACGAGGCAAATGGGCGGGCGCTGCAGTCTCGCTTGCACAGAATGCACCACCCCCAGCGGAATGCGATGAGATTGCAGTTAGCGCCGCCGAGCCGTCGCATTTGCTCGCCCGCTGCGCCCGGTCAAACTCAACGCAACGTTACGCGACCTGTAACGAGTTACCAGGCTACCAGAACCAGCTAGGAGGTAAGTCATTACATTTATTTCATCACTCGCTCGCACTTACGGTTCAATCTTATCGCTGTCCTACTCGTACTGAAAGTTGAAGCAGTTTTCCCTTTTATCGTTGGAATGTGGGGAAGCGGGTTTTGGCCTCCCAACTCTCTCTTTCAATTGGTAAACATTTCATGATTCTTGTAAGTTAGTGAGTAATATCTATGCCGTACAAAAATTTTAAAATATTGTCGGAGAATGTTATGATGATATTATTTTTTTTTACATGAAGATTTTCAAGGGAAATGTTTTCGAATAATATATTTTACACAGGCTTTTATTATCACGATACACACGGAACATAGATGACCTTGTTCCTTACTGTGTTACCGGGCTGTTATTTTTAACGGTGCGGGAAAAATATTGTGTAAAATACTGTGAGTGCTATATTCCTATGTTTTTATGAAGCGGCACTTTTAATTTCATATTTTTGATGAGAAATGTCTCTCTTTCACTAAGATCTGTATCGTAATATGAAAACGTGAAGTATTATTATTAATAACACATCATACGACCCATTCTTTAATATTAAGTGGCACAGCAAAAAGTGATATATTGTTAATAAAAATAATTATAAATCCAGTACTTAATAAAAATGACCAATAAATCAGGTATTTAGGTACCTCGTTAAATCTTATTATATTATTACTAATATTTGAATTTACTTGTGCAAGTCTTTGGAAAGTTATAGATTGTCTTGTACTGTATGTAGGTCTGATTGTAAACTGAATCTATACTAATATTATAAAGCTGAAGAGTTTGTTTGTTTTGTTCGTTTTGTTTGGTTCGAATTGAAAAAATATTTTTGTATTGAAAAGTCCGTTTATGGACAAAGGTTTTTGCTATATATCATCACTCTACTACTTAAGGTAGCGAAGCAGTGATCATGAATGTTAAGAAATCCGGCAGATTTCCATACATTATTTGAAGACTTCAATTACGCGCTTAAAGGAGTGATATAAAATTTCAATTTCTTTCTTTACAAACCGATATTACTAACATTCCCTCTAACCGAGGGGACAAAATTGCTTGTGTTTGAAGTGAGTTCACGTCGGTAGTGTAATGATCAGGCTTCGAACCCGGGACCTCTCGATCGTAAGGCCGACTCCTTAACCACTAAGCTACCGCCGCTACAAACCTACGAGCGAAGCTGGGGCGGTCAGCTAGTATTATAATATACGTTCATAAAAGATGAATATTTTCAACACAAGTATATTTTAGTGTGACCTAGTCACAGTTCGGTGTCGAGTCCTATTGCTTTGATTTAGGTTTCCTATTCTGAGTCAAATATACTGCGGGGTTAAATCTAAAGGTTATAACGGCAAAAAGTTTATAAAAAATCTTACTCTCTTCTCAAGTACAAAAAAAATCTAATTGTATAGTTAGAATAGTTTTGTATAAATTTGATAAGTATTTTCATTATCTATTTAGCTACATATTTTAACTTGTTGTAATTGTAAATAAAATGTAATTAGAAGTTATTTTTTTCGAGGTTTACGCTTCCACTTTGAAAGGGAATATAATAGGAGATGAGATACTTTTACAAAGATAAATAACAAAAAAAAAATCGAAACCTATTGTACCTATATTAATTATTAAACGTAATATTTGTTAAAATTTAATTATTAAAACCGATTGGATTGAAAACATGACAACTAGACAACATAATATGAACGACTCTCCATAACCGCAAATTGGCGGTAACACTATCGCCTACTTTACTACTGGTACATGTACTTTTAAATCCACTACCTCATTTCTATCTCTATGCAATATCTAGGAAGGTTCCAGTCTTAACTGCGGTCTGTTACGAGTATAATAGACATATTTCGCTGTAGGTACCTATCTGATTTTCCAGCAAGTTCATTTCGGAATAACGATAAGAACTGGCATTTTTCTATAAAGTCAAATTTGTGTTCATATTAACTTTTATCCAAATTCCAAAATTCTAAATATTTATCGAAGGTACTTAAGTGTACGTAAGGTATTTCTTATTACTTTACGTAGTACAATGCAAAGGATGGTGTAATTACTATAACGGTACTGAGGCACAAAGCATTAATTAGTTTATTTAGATAAAAGGTAAAAGGTATCACCTACATTGGATCAGACACCGCATGAAACATAGCATTAATTTGGAAAAGTACCACCTCAATTGAATTGGGCAACAAATCGTCAGACGTCTCCCCTAAGTCAATGCCAAATAGTACTAGGAGCACAGAAATCACGAGAAGGTTCACTTACAGAACGGTGAGGCGGACGGGCGCGCGGCCCACGCACTTCACACCCACACTCCTCACCGCGGCTCGACCCACGCAGAGTCCCCAATGAAAATCAGTTTTTCTCGCACCCGTCGATAGTTTAAAATTAAACGTCATTCTGGCTGCGGTTAACACTTAATTTGTACAACGCATAATGTTATTACTTTGCAATTCAATTTATTATATCCCCGATGCGATTGTTGTGATAATAATCGCTGCTCTTAGTGAAATTAATATCCGATGACATTCAGTCAATTTAAAGACCAAAATGGTTATATGAAGTATATATTTATTATTTATTGTTCCTAGTTTAATATCTTGTGATCCCTGTTGAATGCGCAATATACATTCAATATACAATTAAATAATAGCAACACAAGTGGACAATTGGTATTTTTAAACCTTTAAAAGAATACCTTTCTCAAAATATTTTTACCGATAAAACAGAGTTTTTTTTACAAATGCTAAATATGTAGGGAGTAGTCTCTGTTTTGGCTGAAGCCCAAATAAACAACTAAAATATACAATAAATACACTATAGCAGAAGGTATACTAAGTGTACTGACGACCTCAGTGGCGTAGCGGTAGAGCATTCGACTGCTATGCAGGGGGCGCGGGTTCGATTCCCGCTCAGTGCAAATATTTGTATGCATGAATATGTATATTTGCATTGGTCTGGGTGTATAATATGTATGTATTTACAAAAAAAAAGTATCTAAGTATGTTTATCCGCATTCTAGATCCCATAACACAAGCTAGTTAAGCTATGCTTACCATGGGTCTAGATAGCGTTGTGTAGAATGTCGTGGAATAGAATGTCGTGGAATATTATACATTTGCCGTGTGTGTTGTGTATATTGTATCTAATAATAAACAAAATAGAATGTGTAATAGAATTTTTTAGCTTCTGTCGGAAGAAACGACACTCTCCTATCACCTACAGCTATGATTCCTCCTTGTACTGATTTTTTTGTGATAATTGGGATCTTAAGCTTAAAAAAAGACAGAGAAATTGAGTTAACTGCCATGATGATTCAGTTTTGGCCTTGTGTAGCTGTAATAAGTAAGCGTGCACCAGAAGAAAAGTGGCTATACATCAGAATTGATTCGTGTTAAGGCTGGTGCTCGACCATCAACTATCCTTAAAGAATGTTAAGACTCCTACATTAATTAGGAGGATTTTGCTTTAAAAAAAGGTCCACTAAGTACAATACACTTTCTTTGATGATTTGTGCCCGAGTCTAGATATTAACTTACTAAGTAATTCCTGGCAGGGCTCACATTTTAAAATCCTAAACATACTTTCTTATGCGAAAAATATTTCAAAAGGGCATAAATGGTTTTGCAACATAACAATATTTATCAATGTTTTCCATGGCGACCCTCGTCGGCCATCGCCGCCGTCGGCTACAAGAGCGGTGGTCACGGGCCGTTTGATGTGCGTAGCGCCACGCCGAAACGATTTTCTTTTCAATTTTCGATTGTCGGCGTTAGATAATATAATCTTATATTGCATAACAATTATAGTATTTTATATTTATAGCTTGGTAACATGAAATAAAATAGATAATTCAATAACATTTTGTCTAGTCCGTTAAATATAATATTAATGGGACTATCTAGTGAACTATACGAATGGTTATAGATGTGTAAAGGAACGCCGTCGAGATAAAAGAAAGCTACTGTTGGTAAATAATTTGAAGTATTTAAATGCGAGTAAATCAACATGCAGGTGAAAATTATGTCTTTTCTTAATATGTATACAACCAGATTTGATTGATTTATCGTCTCATTGGTCACAACGGTCACTAGTAAAGTTTGCTGCTTCGTAGCCCTACAGAGAACCTGTTCTTGTGTTCTCGTCAATAGCATTATTGGTTCATTTTGGATATCTGCGCTAGGCTACCTACACATTATGCCTAAGTTAGGGGTAACGTGTCCCATGACAGGGCATTCAATTTATCACAAATTTAAACAAATATATCTCGAGTACCTATATGCTTAACTAAAAATATAAGTACCTACTGTTACAGAAAGGAGTATCTCCAACTTCAGGAATAATTGGGGGACCGCTAGGTTAGACTGATCTGACTTGTTGTTATATCGTTGACTGTAGGTGTGTATTCTTATATAGCGTCGACCCAAAGGGTTTTATCAAGTCATAAAGTCGATAATAATGTAAATAATAAAAAAGAACAAAAATAATTTTCGATAGTTTCCGTACTTTTATTAAAATTTTATCAGTACTTAGCGTGTTTGCAACACGAGTACACCTCATTGACAGTATATGTGTATTTTCATATGGCGTCGATCTGAAGATTGTATCATGTTATAAACTTGACAACATTATAAATATAATAAAATAAGACAAAATAAATCACGAATGGAATCCGTTAATCTAAATATAGTTTTATTGTAATTCGGTAAAACTGTGACGACACAAAAACAAAAATGTATCTAATTACGTCTATCGGCGTTCTAGAAACCTATACCTACTATAAACCATGTTCGTTTTAGGTCGTGAAGCCGCTATGCAACTTGCAATTATATATTACATCACTAGATTTATTTACTAGAAAGCAAAGTACCATATGCAAACCAGTATTCATAGAACTGTGGATAAATACATGCCTATCAGACACAGGTCATAAATATTCGCAATTATGGAGGGACTGTCACCACAATTAACGGCTAATACTTATCTGATCAATTTAGACGACTTCAATGACGGGTGGCGTATATTTATATCTATGGAAGTGTACTTATTATAAGACTGGAAAAATATCGACCTAAATTCTTTATTGGTAAAAATTAATTTTACTTCCTCGTCCTTAAGGACAGCAAACTCGTTAAGTGTAATTTTATTCAAAAGCTCGTAAATGTAAAAAAAAAAATTTTGATTTTCTTTAAATAATATGTATCTCGTGTGTTAGGTTTCTATGGAAGTAACAAGTCAAAATTTTAAGAAATAAAAGACTCCAAGTATCTACTTACTTGTACAGATTTAATTTTAACATTTTAATCATAAAAATCAAAAAACCATCTCTATATATAAACTGTACGTCCTATAATATATTTTATGAAATTACTTGATGATAGACCGACTGAGAAGAATTCTAGAAAATCTTTACCTAATAGTAAAATATATTCTTTTACTGAAATTAGTTACGAATCATAGAGTTGGATATCATGATTGGAATTAAACGTATTATTTATTAACTCGTATAAGGATTATTTTTCTTCTACCGTTACTGATTACTAAGTGACGACTATTCACATACGCGGTCAAAGAACCCTGTCATTGTTACCAGCTGAAAGAAAATACGTCTCACAATTATTAATCATCACAGAATAACCTCGAATATTTTGTAGACAAAATACTGATGGATCGAGAAAATATGTCTATAGTGACGTATAGGTATTTTGTGATCGCGTCAGATTCCAAGAACAATCTACCCACGGCCATTCCTCTATTTTTCCATTAAGACAGACTCATCCCAAAAGAAAGATTTCGAGTCGTGATTTTAGTATGCGATTTGGCAGCCGTGAATAATTAATTCACTCTAATCAGCTCCTAGCCTCTTCTAAGAGTCAAAGAGTCGTATATTTTATTAAATACTAGCTGACCCGGCAAACGTTGTTTTGCCATATAAATAATTTTTAAGTAAATGTCTAAAAATTAAAGAAACATGTTAAGGGTGGACAACCCTTATCACTAAGGGGTATGACAAATAGATGTTGGCCGATTCTCAGACCTACTCAATATGCTCACAAAATTTCATGAGAATCGGTCAAGCCGTTTCGGAGGAGTACGGGAACGAACATTGTGACACGTGAATTTTATATATAAGATTTGTGAGCCAGTGATAAGATATAAATATTGATATTAATGCTACATTTCTATAATAGTAAAAATAGTAATATAATGAACGATATAAATTATAATATTACAGTAATGTAATTATAATATTGCAATAGTATAAGCCTCTCCCTTTGTTCTTCTTTCAATATTCATTACTTTATACCTATTAACCTACAAACGAGTATGTCAGTTCTGAACTTTCCGATAACTGTCACACAATCAATACAGATGCCTATTACACGGTTCCCAGTATCTGCATATTAGATTATTCCGTGAATTTGGTAACGAAATAGCTGGGAGCCGTCGGCAATCGTCGAGCGACTCCCCGTCGCGTTGTGAGTCCGTCGGAACACGCAGGAACAATCGCGAATAAAAGTTTTACAGGCGCTAACTACCACCGTCCTGTTTAAATATTTCCCCAATGAAATCGATTGCTCTCTGGGGTAACAGCAGTGGCATATCTTTATTACAATATTTTTGATGCAACAAATATAATGTCTTTTTCATTTTTGCTCTTTAACCTTCATTCGGTACGAGCGTTGATTAAGGTTTAGGGACCTACATTCAGTATTTGTATCTATAAATAGATGTTCGTAATAAACATCAATACCAAGCGTTATTTGAAGGGTGGTTCACGGGTAAACGTGTACGCATTAACGAGAAATGTAGGTAATATTTCAATTTTATTTTTATTATTTATAGTAAACTTACAAAACATAGAATTTACTTAGTACCAGATTGTTTAATAATATTTGGTACAGTATTTAGTAGTCTATTATGGTTTCTAAAATATAGAAAAATATACTAAGATTAATTTTGTTTTATAATAATATTGTTCCAATGATAGCAGGATATCAGAAAAATCTAATAGAAAATACAATTTAAGACGAGTGTCAAGTGACATGTCATCTCGAAATGGTCGAAATGTTTCTCTCGTCGAAACTCTCTAGTAGCTTACCTCGACAATAGAGAGAAAATACTCTCAGGAAGGATGGTAGTGTGTTTGTAATCGGCTTTTCTCACCTCTCGTCCGCCCTGGTAACCGGCCGTTACTATTTACGCCGTTCACAGAATATATCCATAAATATATATTTATTTGTTCTTTAAGTACCTTTCGTCTTATATCAGCTTACCTATATATTTTTTTTGAGTATCTAAAAATTAAATATATTATGCTGATCTATTTGGTCTATTAACTTAAAGTTGATATAATACACCAATTTAAAAAAATACACAAAATCAAAGGACTTTATACAAGTTAATCAATTTTAGGCTCTTTAAGTTTAACGAGTAAAGTGCTCTTATAATGTAGTTCTATTCTATAATGTTATCGAAATTGACGGGTAGAAAAGCGATTACCATATTACCTTTTCTACAGTCTACATAGTAATCTATTTATCATTGTCTTTTGTCCTATTTTTTAATACCACTTGGTTGGCAGACAAGCACACGGCCCACCTGATAGAAAGTGATTACCGTGGCCTATGGATGTGTGCAACACCAAGGGAGTCACACTCGCGTTTCTGAGTTTCTGTGCCATCAGCGTAAAAGACAAAGCAGGACAAGATTTTGGTCTCCTCACTGACAGTACAAAAACTCTCTAGTGAGCTCTGGCTGTCCTTTGGGAGGCTTACATGTTGGCACTGATCCAACACGAAGAAACCCTTGGAGAACATTTATTTTATACTACTAAACGGTTTCATATGGTATAATTTCGTAAGAAATGAAATAACTGACTTACAGCACAATTAAATCAAATGTTCCCGTGGGAACCTACTTTGGAAAACAAGGTATGGACGTACTGTTGAGTGAAATGCAACAATCTGTTAAAATTTCAAGTTCAATCATGGACTACTTTTTGAGATATTCTTGGATGTTCTATTTTTACATTTACATATTATTATTAATACGACTTTATTGTACACCAATATAACACAACAAGAAGAGATATACAATATGGTAGGATACGTACAGATGGCGGCCTTATCGCTCTGCGGCAATCTCTTACAGGCAACCTTAACCTAGCTAGATAATACGAGTCATCTACTGGGTACTGTTCGGTTCGGGACAGCACTATTTAGTAGTACAAACATTAACTACCTAGTTCCCCTAGACGCTGGACTATTGAAACAATTATATAAGTTAATTGAAAATAGAAACAAAATCAATTTTAACGGATTTTATTGCGATCTATTTACACGGTTCTCGAAGTTTCTATTGCTTTCCAGTAGAAAATATGTAGGTGATATTCGGTTCGATAATATATTTATAATTATGTGTAGGTTAAGTTTACATACATCTATGATAATTGCTGCAAGCACTTAACGCTTTTCAACAAAAAATGAATATTTTAAAGTTTAAAAGTGTAGTTAGCAGGTGTTCGTAAATTTACAATTTGTGAAAACCATTGCTAACTATATATAATATATATATAATTTACATACTGATATAATTAACAATTATGTGTAGGTTATGTTTATGTCGTATCCCGTTCCCGGCAGAGTAGAATTTGGGGTTCTCTTCCCATGCGGTGTCATTCAAGGCGACTAAGGTATAGGGCTGTTTAACATCAGACAGACATACAGCTCAGACTTAGTCTCAGATGTGTGGCTCGAGTCAACAATAGTGCCCTGAAGACGGCAATAGGCTCACCCCCTATTATGTAGGATAGAATGAAATGATTGGTGAAATGTGGGTGTTAATTCATCTCTGCCTAATCCTCCGGGTATAAGGCTTAATTATATGTATGTTATAAAATAATAATGATGAATTATTACTTTTAGTGGCGTGAAATGGGATATCTGACATTGGTTATAATTCTTACACCGTTTACAGTGACCGTATCGAGTACCAGGCGAGCATGAGCGGGTAGGTGGTATACAGGGACGGGGTGGGATGGGCGGCCTGTCTTACACGCGCCAACAATATATATATCTACGCAGTTGCATAGTTACATTGCACCGGTGAAGGCTGCACTCGTTTACAGCACGCGGCGCATCTATATGCCCGCATACGTAGTGGTTAGGAGTCAGAAGCTTTGAGGCTTTACGTAATTTGTGGGTGAATTGGATTGAGGCTCCGACGCTTTAAGACTCAGTATGTGATTTACGAAATGAATGTTATCTATTTGGTGAGATTCTAATACTTTTTGAATCACTCTATTATTGAATTATGAATTTTAATTGTGTTATTCTGGATTTAGTGAAATAATGAACTGTATCTACTCTCACGTAAGTAAATCCTAGTAAGTAGATGCTTTCAAGATTACTCTCGTGAATTTTTCTAGATAAGAAGTAAATATAAATAAATTACTTTGCTTTTTCTATCTTTTATTTACTTAGTTATATTTTTATTTTGAAACTAAGCAATTATACTTACTTGACGTTTTTGATTCTCTCGATGTTTTTCAACAGTCAAGGTCCTGGGGAGACTCAGGCCGTGGTTGACTCTATTGTCTTGAAGGTTAAACTTATCTCAAAGTATCCAAACTTTGTTGATATCATTTTAGGTGTTCGTTAAAAATCCTTTAAATTCGTTTTAAGTACTAAATTTCAAGCTTTTTACTTTGTTTAAAATAAAATTTAAAACACGAAGAACCCTATGATCATATTTATAAAGGCCTAGTGTATTACAGGCAAAATTCCTGATGGATCTGCTCATACCTTCGGTAACTAGGTGATTTTTATATTGGCAGTTACAAATGGATTACTTACAAGTTTTGATCGGCGACTGAGGTGGAACACGCAGCCAAAAAGTAAAATTACCGAATTTATAGATCGAAAAAGGTCTCTTCTAGATACAAGTATTTACGTGATAGTAATAATACAAATCATTTAGATATACAATATACATCGTAAGTGAATCGTGTTCAGTTAACTTTCCTTATCGCTGAGCACTATTTTTACAGGCGATGTGGTGTGAAACTGAACTGTGCTCAAGGGGCTTTGTTTTCATACTATAATCTTATATTAATACGTGAAGTGAAAATTTTAGATCCCTTTGCCATGTAGGGGGTGAGATTTGGCATTTGGAAACGAAGTGCATAAGCCTAATAGTATCTTAAAATTATGCAATAAAATAAAAATATAACAACTGCGATAGCCTAGTGGTTTGGGTAATGGACTGCTGAGACGAGGTCTCGGGTTCGATCCCAGGTTTCACCATGGCACACACCAATGACTTTTCGATGCTTTTCGAAGTTATGTGTGTATTTATCGCAGGTTTATAAGTGCCCGGTTAATGGCAATAGGCTCGCCACCTATTACATTGGGACCTAAACATAAACTGGCGAAATGTGGGTGCTAGCACCTCTGCCTACCCCTTCGGGGATATAGGCGTGAGTTTATGTTATGTATGTATAAAAATATAAAATATATTATTTTTGTAAATTTATATAAAACTATGCTAACTATACCTACAATATATACAAAAATGGAATAGAGAAAAAGAGGGAGACTGCAATTTTAGGCATCGAAAAATTCCTTCCCATCAATCTACTGGTACCGTGCCCAAGAGGCTGGCGGCATTACCACGCTGAATGGCGATGCCAATTCTTTGAGCGAGGTAAAGGCCAGCCTTATGGTCACGGGGAGCGTCGATTAGTCGCTTCGCTATTTCTGCGCGCGCTTGGACCCTACGGACCCAACGTTTCGACTCCAAACGGCTCAAAAATATAATTACCAGTTAAATTGGTATATTTGCGCCGTTTGAAAATCTCCGCTGATACAGTAGCAGGGCATGCGCAGTCCATCGTACTTGGAAGATGGGAAGGCGCCAGGGTGTCGACGCAAGTTGCATCCCACACCAAAGGCCTACCCATCTTCCAAGGCATCAATGACATACCATACGGTCTCTTACCATCGTCCCGTGCCAAGCCAACAGGTTCAAGCATAGCTAGCACGCCAGCGGTTACAAGAGCTCGATGGATAATGTCGTTAATATTTGCATTTCGGGACATGCGGCCTGCGCTCCTACTGCAAGACCAAGGCTATCGACAGCTTCTCCATGGAGACACCGATGCGGAGAAAAACACGGTGCATCCAAACGTAAAATAAATGTTACGCACACTGAAGCTTTCTCATTTTTCACGCATACTCAGACACACACACATACATGCAAGTTGCGTATGTGTGTGTTCATACAGGATACAAAAAGAAATAGTAAGGTTAACTTTAACTCAACATAACATAACATACATAACATAAACTCACACCTATATCCCCGAAGGGGTAGGCAGAGGCTAGCACCCACATTTCGCCAGCTTATGTTTAGGTCCCAAACTTCGAGAAGCATCGGACAGTCATTGGTGTGTGCCATGGTAAAACCTGGGATTGAACCCGAGACCTCGTCTCAGCAGTCCATTACCCATACCACTAGGCTACCGTGGCTCTTAACTCAACATAGTATAATTATAAATTGACAAATTAATACATGACTTTGTACCTCTTTTTACGAAAATTGTACAGACGGTAGAATATGAAATTTGTCATACTTTTTTTTTTTACGTGCGCAAAATCCCCACGGATACCTCCCCACCGGAGCCGGTGGGAGAGGTTATGTCGGACTCGGACCGACTAAAACGCACGCCGCCTGTGGTTTGTGTAGGTCGTGAGTTTGACAGGCATATCCCTCGCACCCCGGCCGACCCAGGGCCGTCTCTCACGATCTGGCCCTCTTCTCGGGTGTGTGGGGACTACAGAGTCCCCAACTCGTTCCCGGAAAACGGGGAGGTGCGCCGAAGCCGCGGCCTGCTTCTGCCAGGGTGACATGCGGCTCCACCTGTCACCCCCAGGCCGGCGCTCATGGGGGGCGGAGGTCGTTCATCGACCTCCAACGCCCGAGTTGCCTTCGTACGCGGGCAGCTTGGCTTGCGATCCTTCGTCGCTCCCGCTGCCGCTCCCGCCCCGCCTCCTCCTTCACGAGCATTACTTGCTCGCAGAAGGAGGCGCCGGCCGCCCACGCATCCGCGCAGCGGACCATCGCCGCGAGCAAGGTGGAGAGCGTGAGAACCCTCACTACCAGGGCTGCCACAAGCTCCCGCCTCGGCGTCTCCCACGCCGGACAAATTTGTCATACCTTTATTTATTGTTAGTCTGTGGTCAACTTTTACTCACACGTTCATATATTTTTTAGGCTTAGGTAATCAGTCACACTCAGACAGCCTCCGTTGCGTGGCGGTAGTAAACACAGCCGATACACAGGAGGCGCGAGTTCGATCCCCGCTCAGTACAAATATTTTAATGCATTAGTCTGATCGTGCTTGGGAGAGCATATTAATAACGTGAAAGTGAAAGTTTCAAATTATAAAAGACGTCGAAGAAAATATAAAGTATAACAAAAATGTACTAGCGAAGTTGCAGCTAAGATCGTTTTTTATTTTAGTGATTCTTACTTGTTCACAAGAAGTCAATATCGACGTTTCAACAACCTGTATTAAATAATTGGCCTTTATTATTCAACTATCGATCTTCAGGGCCGAAGCCAACTTGACCTGCCAGCTGGTATACCTTCTGATCGACCGACGAGGCTATAGCGTAGGCAGGGTTGAGGGTCAGAAAACATTATCTTTTTTTAATACCACTTAGGTGGTAGATAAGCACCCGTGTGCTTGTTTGGGCCGACCCACCTAATGGGAAGTGGTTACAATTGCCTATGGACGTGTGCAACACTAGGGGCGTTACACTCGCACTGCCGACGCTATCTACCATAATAGCCATAATAAACCGGCCCTCGTTGCTAGAAGCTCGAATTCCTCTTCTCTATACAGAGGACGCGCACTATCATTTTGTGACTACTTCTGTTAGAGTGATAGGTTCGAGTTCAAGGGGACGTCGGCATTCACCTGAAAGTATGCTGAAAGGAAATATATATAACTTTTATATAACTTTCAAAATACATAATTTTTCTATCAGGTGTATCATATATAGCGTGTGTGTGTTGTGTAGCGTATATACCCTTACACATTAAACTGCTGACCAACAAAGTCGTAGACAACAAAATTATTGTAAATAACTTGATTCCTAACCCGATCTAAAATCGTTAGAGAATTTTATACGTAGAGCCAAGTTTTAATTAAGTCTACATTTAGGTCAAAAATGTCATAAGGCTGAGTTCGTTCTAATTTCTGCCTTGGCGCGTCTTGTATTGACTTTTAAAAGCCCTAACCCTTTTTAGAATCTTAATGCTATAATATTTGAGTAAAAGTTTGTGTGGATGTTGTTTTTTTCTTAACCACGTCGGAATTGTTGAACGAATATCGACGGAATATATCACTGGTCTAGATTATAATTTAAAATGGCACATAGACTTTCCTTCCCGGTATTAGGTTCTTGTATGTTGTTAAAAGGGGATCAAAGTAGAACAGGACGGTATTTCCGTCAAATTGATCAGTCCGACTGGGGAAGTACCTCTGCCCTACAGAATACCTTGGCCACCTCATGCTTACAGTGGGTAGACCAAAGGCATTGTCTTTTACATTGACAGCACGGGAACTCTCTGATCTTACAGGGGCGGCAGCACGAGTGTGACTCCTCTGGTGTTCCACTCGTCCATGGGCCATTTTCCATCGCGTAGGTCGCGTTCTTGCCTGCCACCTTGTAAATATAAAAAAAAGTTTTCACGCGGGCGACAGTTCCTTAACATATCATAATTAGATGTTCCCTCTGAACGTTTATTGAACTATCAACAAATTTCAGTATAATGGAACATCTACCCAATATTTCCGAAGCAAATTGATATAAATGTTCGTGAAATAGTAAAACTTTTAGTGAAAACTTTCTTGGGCTCTTCTAGTTACAAAGTTCGTTGATGACGCTATAGGTTCATGCCGTTTAGAACAAACTGTTGCTTTATGACGCGAACTTTGTTTCTTATGATTTATTTGCAAAACTGGGTACTAGTAAATTAAATGAAGGGGAGCGTCGAACATTCCTCATTCAATTTGTGTGCATCTGAACTGAATTTTAAAAACGTTGTCAAACAGAATAAGACTTTTAGTAAAAAATAGTTAAAACTTAAAACAAATATCCAAAATTTTTAATCCAATACTCCCAGATGGTAGTCGTTTCATGGAAAATATCGAAGTTCAGCCAAATTTGAAGTTAGACTAATAAAGCGGATCCCAGAATCTGATTACTCAGATCCAGACTGGGATTAATGGTAAGATGACGAAGAGGAGGAGATTGTTCTGTAAAGGTTTATATTACTTGGACATTTAGTAACATAAATGAACAAAAATAATGCGTCCATTTCCTTTACGGAATGCGAACGAATGTTGCAAAAGTCCTTAATATGCTGCTGTCTACATGTGTAGGTAACGAATATATGATAGTAAAAACTCTGTAGAGCGTGGCCGCCAAGGACACAGTATTCTAAGCTTGCCAAGTACATGTTAGTAGATTTCAGTGCACGGCTACAAAAATAATAACCAAACAACGATTGCAATGAAAGCAAGTAATGTACCTATTGTATATGTTAAGATATAATGTATGCTTACTCGCAGTCTTGTCCCAATTAGTTCTCCAAGACCGCGGGTCTGAGAATAACGGGTAGAGCCGCAGGACACCCTAGCAGAAGCAGCAGGAGCAGGCAAAGGCGGCACAATACGCGACGCTCCATACTCCACACAGTTTCAAAGCTTTACAGATTTGAGTATGAGGTATGCATTTCATGCATACCTGAAAAAAGGTCTTCTCAGACAGACAGATAAACAACGAAGTGATTTTATTGGGGTTCCGATTTCTTCCATTCGAGGCACGGAACCCACAATAAGAACCACAGACGGTGCGCGTATCACTCAATGTTAACATAACAATGACTTGAGTATTTTGTTATTTGTATTTTGTATTTCAATTAAAAATAGCTTAAAACTGCTGATCTGGTACCTAAAGCACTGCATCATACTATCGGAGCGATCCAAGGTCCCCCGACATGACAATGTTTGAATCAAAATATTACTAGGTAGGTATTTCAAAGTTAAAAGGCTAACCAACAAATTTTATTTTTAACTGTGTGGGAATGTATTTGGTGACGAGGGTTTCTTAAATTGTTAATTTAGTTTTTATTTTACACTTTTTAAAGCTAGTTAAGCTCTTTGATTTGATGGCTATATTGAAGGAGTGGTGAAAAAAAGTGTAATTTGCTATTTTGTGGTGGCGGCCATCTTGATTTGAAATGTGCCATAGTGTATGTTATTTTACTATAACCCTTTCACTTGAGATCCATATCGAAGGAGTTCTGAAATAATATGTTCTCCGTCATTTTGTGCTGGCGGCAACCTTGGATTTTTTTTTTCAATCATAGCTAAGAATACTCTCGGCTAATAAAATCTTTGAAACAAAAAAGAAACTAAATTCAAATAGGTTCATCCGTTCAGATGCTTTTTTTTTTACGTGCGCAAAATCCCCACGGATACCTCCCCACCGGAGCCGGTGGGAGAGGTTATGTCGGACTCGAACCGACTTAAACGCAAGCCGCCTATGGGTCGTTTTGGATGCCGAAGGTGAGGTAGACAGGCATATCCCTCGCACCCCGGTCGACCCAGGGCCATCTCTCACGATCTGGCCCTCTTCTCGGATGTGTGGGGACTACAGAGTCCCCAACTCGTTCCCGGTACGAGTATCGGTGCGAGCCGCTTTAGGCAACTCCGACCACTGCCTGGTCTGTTCCACGGTGCCTATTATAGCGCCCCCACGACCCGTGCAGGGGAAGCGGCGTCTCTGGCACTACTCGTCAGCGGACTGGGATGGACTTCGTGACTATTTTGCGTCCATCCCGTGGGTTGAGCGCTGCTTTGAAGGTAAGAACCCATCGGATTGTGCTACTGCTGTCGCCGGTGAGATCAGTCTGGGTATGGAATACTATATCTCATACACCGATATCACCGGTGACCGCGGGGTGCGTCCTTGGTTCGGGTGCGAGTACGCGGAAGTTGTTGAACAAAAACAGTCTGCGTACCGCGCTTGGGTAAGGGCGCGCGCCACGCGCCATCCCAATCTGGGCCACTTCAAGGCGGCGTACAACAGAGCCGGATGCCCTGCGCATAGCGCAGCTTGGTCAAGAGCTAGTGATGCATCCCACGGGAAGCCGTGGCTACTGGCGACTGGCTAAAGCCGTGTAAGCCAACTTCTGTCAGCCTTCGCTGCCTCCGCTGCGTAACCCTGATGGATCCCTGGCCCATGAGCTGCAAGAGAAGGCAAATCTGCTGGCTAATCTCTTTGCGGCCAACTCCCGAATCGATGTTTTTATTACGCAGCCACCAACACTACCCGACAGTGACTACACGATGCCTGATATCCATATCAGGCAACGCGATGACCGTGCAGTGCTGCAATCACTCGATGTCCGGAAAGCCAGTGGTCCGGATGGTATTCCAGCGGTAGTTTTGAAAAAATGTACAGCGGAGTTGTCTCCAATGCTTACGCGTCTGTACCGGCTGTCCTACAGTTCGGGTACAGTGCCTTTGCCTTGGAAAGAGGCGAATGTTCAGCCGATTCCCAAGGATCGCTCGGAGCCAGCCAACTATCGACCCATAGCCGTCACCTCAGTGCTGTGCAAAGTGTTCGAGCACATAATTAACAAACAGCTCATGCGGCACCTAGAGGATCACTCCTTAATTAATGACCGGCAATATGGCTTCAGACCGAAACGGTCAACGGGTGATCTTCTAGCATACGTTACCCATCTTTGGGGTGAGGCTATAGACAAGCACAGCGAGTCACTGGCAATTAGTCTTGACATCGCCAAAGCTTTCGATAGAGTCTGGCACAAATCGCTTCTTTCCAAGCTACCTGCCTTTGGTCTGCCTTCTAGGCTGTGCAAGTAAAAAAGTACTTAATAGATGCTCTCGACAGTTTGCAGCGACGTGCGGTCCGCATCATTGGGAATCCCGAGATCACGAACACCCTAGAACCTTTACAGCTGCGTAGAGATGTTGCGTCCATGGCTGTATTTTACCGTCTGTACCAAGGGGAGTGTTCTGATGAGCTCTTCCAATTAGTCCCACCCTCCCCTTTCCTACACAGGACAACACGTGCAGGTCTTAGATGTCATCCGCACACGGTGCAAAACATCCGATCAAGAACCAAGCGGTTCGGAGACTCTTTCCTCTGTCGCTCCATTAAGGCCTGGAATTCATTACCAGCTCACGTTTTTCTTTCTTCCTACAGTCCCGGGTCCTTTAAGCGGGGCGTGAAAAAGCATATGATGAGGCCGTCAAGCTGAGTGTCACTATTGTCACACGGTATGTGTAAGTAATGGTGACCCTCTTTTCTGGGACTTTGCCTTCAGCTTACCATCAGGCAAGGCGAAGTCCAATTGACGTGTCCTATATAAAAAAAAAAGGCGCGCCGCCGCCGCGGCCTGCTTCTGCCAGGGTGACAGGCGGTTCCACCTGTCACCCCCAGGCCGGCGCTCATGGGGGGCGGAGGTCGTTCAACGACCTCCGACGCCTGAGTTGCCTTCGTACGCGGGCAGCTTGGCTTGCGATCCTTCGTCGCTCCCGCTGCCGCTCCCGCCCCGCCTCCTCCTTCACGCGCATTACTTGCTCGCAGAAGGAGGCGCCGGCCGCTCACGCATCCGCGCAGCGGACCATCACCGCGAGCAAGGTGGAGAGCGTGAGAACCCTCACTCCCAGGGCCGCCACAAGCTCCCGCCTCGACGTCTCCCATCCGTTCAGATGCTACGATGCCACATACATGCACACACATACTGATACAGACACGTCAAACTTATAACACCCCGTCGTTTTTACGTCGGGGGTTAAAAATTCCGTATATTGTATTTAATATTTCAAATACCTTGCTTAAAATTATTTTGTATTTTAATTACTTGCGATACAGTATTTTGTAATTTGTATTTCAATTAAAGCAAAGTATGTATTTTGCCCTGTCCTGGTTGAGCCACTGCCGAAACTACTAGATATTTAGTTTTTCCAGGTAAGCTTAAATCCCAATAACTTTTACTTATAACATCTTGATTAGCGATCCTAAAAATCTATTTTTTTACATATATAATACCGACATGAATTCATTAGACCATATTTCTATGAACCAGATAACTTAATAAATTATTAATAATAATTATACCTTATACCAAAGTTTCTAGGTAAACTTGTATTTCAGGAATAGTAATAAAATCTTTATCGCCTTGCAAAATCTGAATTATACTGGTAAATATCAAATCAATTGATAACTACAAATTACGGTGTTGTTAAAAAATTTAAATGACAATTGAACTTGATCACTTATTCGACGGGTTAGGTACACTCACCCTATGTCTATTATCTTACAAGAATTTTATTACATAGCAGCGATTACCTGATAACACCCTGTTATTACGTGATTATAACTTCAATAAGTTCATATTACTGGCGATGCAGGAAAGCAGTAATCATATTCACGTGTTAAGTTTAATAGAGATAATGACGTAATCGAGAACTGTCATTGCAAATTACACGTTATCAGAATCAAAATTGAACAACTGACAAATTAATGGAATTGTAGGTTATATGTATTAGGGGGTCTTTACACGATCTGCGATTTTGCAGACGCATGCAGATTTCGCGGACCACGGGCCGTGGAAAAGTGACCGTTCGTAATCCTGCAGACGCCTCTGTAAGATTACCGATTGTGGAAACCCGTATACGTACTACAAGTTCATTTTAAAATTATATTTAGTTAGATTATATAGTCCGTGTGAACACATTCCTGAACAGTTTAGTCCCATTGCGTATATTACTGTGATTGATACTAACTACTGATGCCCAAAGAGAGGACAAAATAAACTTGATTTATTTAATTAATGTCTCATTTAGATCAATTCCAATAGTGGTAATTGCATCTGCTTAATTATTTATAACTGAACGAACGTCAGACTTGACAGTCTTGTTCATTAATCCAAGTTTATTTATGGTGAACACATAGGAAATAAGTAACTATTTTTCGTTTGACTTAATTACCTTCTGTTGCTTGAGCAAGCATTTGATTTTTTTTTTTTTATACCACTTAGTTGGCAGACAAAAAAGCACACGGCCCACCCGATGGGAAGCGGTTACCGTGGCCTATGGACGTATGCAACACCAGGGGTGTCACACTCGCGCTGCCGCCCATGAAGAAATCTTCTGATGCCCCTCTTGTAGAACCCCATATTGTAGGCGGTTGGGAAAACCGCAGCAGGGAGGTCATTCCACAGCTTGAGTGTGCGTGGGATGAAGTTTCTTTCATACCGCACAGTGCGCACCGTCTCAGGTCGCAATGTGTGAGGATGAATTCCCTGCCTATGGCGAGAGGTGCGATGATAGAATGTAGCTACGGGCATCATGTCAAACAATTCATCTGAGCACAAACCATTGTATAGGCGGTAGAACACACACAGTGAGGCAATATCCCTCCTAAGGCTAAGAGGTTCCACACTACCTGTGAGTATAGGATTGTCAACCAGCCTCAATGCCCGTCTTTGCACTGAGTCGAAGGGGTCAAGCTGGTATGCAGGTGCTCCAGCAAAAAGGTGACAGCAGTACTCCATGTGATGCCGGACCTGTGCTTTATAAAGAAGGAGTTGCTGCCCCGCAGTGAAGTACTGCTTCGCCCTGTTGAGCACTCCGAGCTTTCTTGATGCCAACTTAACCTTGTCCCGCAAATGACTTCGGTATTGGACGTCGCTGGAGATATCGACACCAAGGATCCCTATACTCGAGGACTCGAGAGGATTTATAATTTCACCAATTAAAAATGGCAAATTATTTATTTTACTTCTTTTTTAAACGAAATTTAATAAATATAAAACGCCAAAACTGTTTAACTTGCTGGTTGTCATGCTAGATATTTTCATAAGTCCGCTGTTACTCCTGTCGTGTATAAGTTACAGTAATGGCACTGTGAGTGGGATTAAGATATAAAAAAAAACCGCGGTAGCCTAGTGGTATGGGTAATGGACTGCTGATTCGAGGTCTCGGGTTCGATCCCATGTTTTACCATGGCACACACCAATGACATTTCGATGCTTTTCGAAGTTATGTGTGTATTTATCGCAGGTTTATAAGTGCCTGGTTAATGGCAATAGGCTCGCCACCATCCATTACATTAGGATCTAAACATAAACTGGCGAAATGTGAGTGCTAGCACCTCTGCCTACCCCTTCGGGGATATAGGCGTGAGAGAGTTATATTATGTAAAAAAAAATCTAATATACATAGGTTTTTATGTATGTATTTATCGCAGGTTTATAACTGCCCGGTTAATGGCAATAGGCTCGCCACCTATTACATTGGGACCTAAACATAAACTGTCGAAACGTGGGTGCTAGCACCTCTGCCTACCCCTTCGGGGATATAGGCGTGAGTTTATGATATGTTAAGTTATACATAGGTACATGGATATAGGCCTCCCTCAATGTGCGCAATTACTCCCCTTCGGGTCAGTTTATAGTTTAATTTCATACATATTAGAAAACTTGATTAAACTTCTCATACATTTGTTAAATCACATACTTTTTTTTAATTAGCTTTAGGTATTCTATTATGAAATGTCAATCGAATATTTTAATAGCTACCTATTAAAATTCCTTTGTCCTATCCATATACCATATTATTGTCAAAATTCTTGTTGAACAGTTTAGCAATTATGCCTCGTAACTGTAAGAAATTCGATCGAACACAACTTAGCGGACGGTAAACCACGCGCGGTCTTCCTCGATTGTTTCAATTTTCGCACCGCATACTTCACACCAAGTAAGTAAACTTCAACCAACAACCCCATGTTAAGGATAACGACATTTACCGCAAAATCTATACGTGGGTAGGACCGATAGGTAACGCCTTTCGATAACTTGTGGCAACTTCGAATATTCTCGAATATCGAATGTTTTTTAAAATGTTCTTTGGTTCAGCCTGGTGAAAGTTAGGTATGTTTTCACGAACAGTAAATCGTGATGATACTCGTAATTGAGAATTGTTACCTATATAAGACTTATTTTCATTTTATTTATTTATTTTTTTAGTTATTTTTATTCATCCTGTCAGTTATATTGTTTCATCACCTACCTAATAATAGTTATTTATTCAAATATGTTTTTTCTTTTGATGTGTATCTAAGTATATTATTACTTTTTCACCATAAATTGCTGAGAATAAGTTGTTAAAGATCTCATGTATAATCAACAAACCCTGTCCATAATTAGTTTATGTTAATATATCAAACAAATCTATTAGGAACTTTAGAAAGTTAGTACGCTAGAAGTCTGGCGAACAGACTATAAGAGCTGCGAAGGCTTTGGTGGTGGTTTATGTAGGTATACACTATTACGACACTGCGACGACAAGCCTACCGAGAGTGTATCTCCATTTTGCATTTAATTGGAACTACTGTTACAATTATACAAATTAATTGGAACCGTAATATTTCATCCGACTTAAATTACGGTCTAAAAACAATTTTTAATTACTGGGGTATTAAAATAAAAGGTTTAACATAAAATCCTCGAAAATTCGGCTATTTAAAATTGAAAGCTTTCATTATGTAGGAGACGAACTTATCGGTACACCAACGTGAATAATAATGATACATTTCGAAGTTCATTTAATAAATATTTTTGTCTTCGCAATAGTGACAATGCGCGTACGAAGTCAACTTCTGACCTAATTCTTGTAGCTGTTACATTCCCGTTTTATACACCACTGTATTGGTGCTATTTTTAATCGTTAAATCGAATTCAGTTCATATAAATATAATAAGTAAGTAGATAATTTTTTTTTTTTTTACTTGCACTAAATGGTATTTGGTTGCTTTTGAACAGCCGTGGCGAGCCTATTAAAATAGTGGAAATTGCTTTTTATTAAAAACTTTTATTAAAAAATTGTATTCGTCAATATGGAATGGCTATCGCACATAGCAAAGTATTATTATATTTCCGTCCAATTGAGCAACTGGGGAAGTACCTCCGCCCTACAGAATACCGTGCCCATAATAACCTCGTGTTGTGTTACTGGCTTTGAGTAGGGTATCCAGAGCTCACTGGAGATTAAGGGCTCATCCTGCTTTGTCTTCTGTACTGACGGCATGAAAACTCTCTGTGCTTAGAGCGTCAACGGCGCGAGTGTGACTCTCTTGGAATTGCACACGTCTATAGGCTGCGGTAACCACTTTCCATCAGGTGGGCCGTGTGCCTGCCTGCCACCTAAGTGGTAACATAACATAAACTTACGCCTATATCCACGAAGGGGTAGGCAGAGGTGCTAGCATCCACATTTCGCCAGTTTGTTTAGGTCCCAATGTAATAGGTGGCGAGCCTATTGCCACTAACCGGGCACTTATAAACAGAAAGAAAGAAAGAAAGAAGAAACACAGAAAGAAACCTGCGATAAATACACACATAACTTCGAAAAGCATCGAAGTCATTGGTGTGTGCCATGGTAAAACCTGGGATCGAACCCGAGACCTCGTCTCAGCAGTCCATTACCCTCACCACCTAAGTAGTATAAAAAAAAATAAGATCCTCCCGCGAATTGACGCTATTGCTTAAAATACTTTTAATGACAATAGGTATAGTATAACCACAAAATCACCTTTTGATTTTGATGGCGAAAGCTGGTGACAAAAACCTTTAATCGATCAGCTGTTATTATTTGGGAACCCAAGTTGAAGATCACAGTAGCTTCAAACTGTTATACGCAAAATAAAAAACTGGGATATGCCTTGGTGGAGTTGACAGCTGCTTTTTCACTCACGTTCCTCCACCTAGTTTCTAGGCAATTACGTAGTTATAGCCAGTCACTAACCAATACTTTACGTCAATCAAGCGTTGAAGGTACTTTGTTACTACTGACTCATGATGTCAGTTGGATTTCAGATTATTTTCTATACAGTATCATATAGAAGAGAGAGAGAGCAAGAGAAACGAATAATAGATAGATAGATAAATCTTTATTTTTCTAAACCAATAAATTACGGTACATTTACATACAAGATATGAAATATTTACAAATGGCGGCTTTATTGCTGTAAGCGATCTCTTACAGGCAACCTTTGGATTGACATACTTTAATTATCTAAACAATGATAACTTATGGGCTAAAATCATCAACTTTCTTTCCAATTTAGAATTAGGTTTTCAGTTTTTCCTGACTTACATCAAAACAATTACGCGTGGTTCCCGGCAGAGTAAAATTTGGACCTCCCCATCTCTTCTCATGCGGTGTCGTACAAGGTGACTAAGGGATAGGGCAGTTTAATAGTAGACAGATATGTATGGGATATACAGCCCAGACTTCGCGTCAGATGCATGGCTCGAGTCAACAATAGTGCCCGGAAAACGGCAATAGCCTCACCCACTATTACGTGGGACCGAATACAATGATTGGTGAAATGTGGGTGTCAATTCACCTCTGCTTCTCTCTTCTCTCTCTTCAGATGTATGTATGTATGTACATCAAAATAACAATACCTACTGCACTTTTACCAGTTATAGTAGATATTCATGTTGAGTAAAAATAAAAATAAAATAAAAAGATCTTCTTGGAGTGATACATATCCAACAGGTATATAAGTAGATATAGATTGAACGAAGTGAATAAAATTATTCGAGAGATAATATGATATAGTACAAAATGTGCTACATTAAGTATTAAGAACTGACAAGACCTTCTGTACCATTCTACAAATCAGGGCTATTTATCACAATACTGTAGTCGTAAGCATATATGAGCCTTCATGCCATTTCGAGCACGCCATATTCATACCCTTTGCATTCGTTCGTTTACAGAAAACTTTTCCGTTGAGTCTTTAGATTCTATTAATTACCACTGCCTCTACGTACTTACATCATAAGCAGGAAACACTTTTTTACTTGCTTGGGAATTTTAAACTCTTTATGTATAGAAGCTTCTATTTAACTTTCCATGTTAGTATAAGTCAAACCTTGGAATTCAAATTTGAGCAACTTTTTCTATGTCATTCTATATGTACATGTTATTCTTGGCATTGATTCGTAAGTTTGTATGTACGGTGACCCGAATGATAATATGTGGGAACGCAAGCTGAACTTCTACGAAACTACCGCCCCTGCATCGCGCAACTGACAGTTCTCAACATTTAAATCGACATCATCGACCGTCGACATCAGTTAGTGAATCCCTTCGACGACTACTAATACATTCCTGATCATATTGTATAATAATTTATGTATTAAAATAATCGAAAAAGCTTGAGATGTTTGCTACTTTCAATTGTAGTAGATTATTATACACCTATCTCATTTCGCCTACTTTTTTAAGAAATAATGGTAGTTCGAGAGATCAATTTGAATTTGTCCCAGCAGTCGTAGTTTAGTTCAAAGTACCTAATTATCCAATGAATGCAACCAAATTTTGATAGATTAATAAGTATCAATTAGCTAAAGTTCTAGTAAACTTAACGATAGAAATCTAAATTCGAATTTGAATACCTAAGCATTAAACGTGATTATCGTTATCCTCATTTACAGTAAACAAGATTGAAGTAGTTATATAGGTACGGCTGTTCGTTGATCAATCATCTATCCACTAATTAGATACGTGTAACATGCATTGAAGCAAAGTACTTAGTTGACGGGGATACATAAGCTTGTGTAACAAGCTTTGATTGAGAGCATCAAACACTCTCGGGTAACCTAGACTTAGTTTTACAACTTCAGTTAAAGCTCTCGACTTTGAGCACTTATAAGGGATGCCGTTTACTTCAGTTGAATTCGTTTCTGGCTAAAGTGAATTTTTTTTTTATTTTCTTTTATATAGGACACGCCAACTTGACCTCACCTCGCCTGATGGTAAGCTAAAGGCAAAGTCTCAGGAAAGAGGGTCACCATTACAGACACTAAGTGCTACAATGGTGGCACTCAGCTTGGCGGCCTCATCAGATGCTTTTTCACGCCCCGCTTAAAGGCCCCGGGACTGTAGGAAGAAGGAAACACGTGTGCTGGTAATGAATTCCAGGTCTTGGTGGTGCAGCAAAGAAAAGAGTCTCCGAACCGCTTGGTTCTTGCTCGTATATTCTGCACAGTGTGAGGGTGACATCGAAGGCCTGCACGTGTTGTCCTATGTAGGAAAGGAGATGGTGGGATTAGTTGGAAGAGTTCGTCAGAACACTCACCGTGGTAGAGACGGTAAAATACAGCCAAGGAAGCAATATCTCTACGCATCTGCAAAGGCTCGAGGGTGTTCGTGACCTCAGGGTTCCCAATAATTCGGACCGCGCATCGCTGCAACCTGTCGAGAGCATCTAGTAGGTATTTCGCGGAGCCATCCCAGAGATGCGAGCAGTATTCCACGCAGGAGCGAATTTGTGTCTTATAGAGAAGACACCGCTGCTCCGGCGTGAAAAAACGTCTCACTTTGTTTAGGAGTCCGAGTTTCCGCGAGGCTGTTTTGATGATGCTCTCGATGTAATTTCTGTTATTCAGTTTGCAGCGAATATCCATGCCTAGGATATAGAGAGTGTCCTGCAGTGGAAGTGGCGTGCTCTGAAGAGTGGGAAGGGGAAGGAAAGAGATACCTTTGCTGTGAACGCACAAGCCTGCGTCTTCTTGGCATTGAACTCGACCATGTTCTCGGAGCCCCATTGAGAAATGTGATTCAAGATCCGGTCCAGTTCAGTGACAAGAAGCTGTCTTTTTTCCACGATATCAGACTGTTTGGCCGCAGGTTTTCCGTGATAACTCCCGTGTAAGGTGCTATCGTCTGCATAGCAATGTATGCTGCCGGTGGACAGCATGTCGTTGATATGCAGAAGAAAGAGAGTGGGAGATAATACAGACCCCTGCGGTACGCCAGCAAGCGAAGCCCGTCCATCACAGAGGACGCGGATACGGCGCTCCCGCATGAAACTAGCAATCCAGTTGCACAGTCTAGGAGGCAGACCAAAGGCTGGTAGCTTGGAGAGAAGCGATTTGTGCCAGACTCTATCGAAAGCTTTGGCGATATCAAGACTAATTGCCAGTGACTCGCCGTGCTTGTCCATAGCCTCACCCCAAAGATGGGTAACGTATGCTAGAAGATCACCCGTTGACCGTTTCGGCCTGAAGCCATATTGCCGGTCATTAATTAAGGAGTGATCCTCTAGGTGACGCATGAGCTGTTTGTTAATAATGTGCTCGAAGACCTTGCACAGCACTGAGGTGACGGCTATGGGTCGATAGTTGGCTGGCTCTGAGCGATCCCCCTTCTTGGGGATCGGCTGTACATTCGCCTCTTTCCAAGCCGAAGGCACTGTACCCGAGCTGTAGGACAGTCGGTACAGCCGCGTAAGCATCGGAGACAACTCCGCTGCACATTTTTGTAAGACCACCGCTGGAATACCATCCGGGCCACTGGCTTTCCGGACATCGAGTGATTGAAGCACCGCACGAACATCGCATTGCCTGATACGTATTTCAGGCATTACGTGGTCACCATTGGGTAGTGTCGGTGGCTGTATACCGCAATCATCGACTCGGGAATTGGCCGCAAAGAGATTTACTAGCATATTGGCTTTCTCTTGCGGTCCATGGGCCAGGGATCCATCAGGGTAGCGCAGCGGTGGCAGCGAAGGCTGACAGAAGTTGGCCTGCACGGCTTTGGCCAGTCGCCAGTATCCACGGCTGCCCGTGGGATGTGCCACTAGCTCTTGACCAAGCCGCGCAATGCGCAGGGCATCCGCTCTGACGTAAGCCCTCTTGCAGACCTTTGTGGCTCTGTTGTACGCCGCCTTGAAGTGGCTCACATTGGGATCGTGCGTGGCACGCGCCCTTACCCAAGCGCGATACGCGGACTGCTTTTGATCAACAGCCCTCGCACACTCGCGCCCGAGCCAAGGGCGCACTCCTCGGGCACCGGTGACATCAGTGTACGGGATATAGTATTCCATACCCAGACCGATCTCACCGGCAACAGCAGTAGCACAATCTGAGGGTTCCTTACCTTCAAAGCAGCGTTCAACCCACGGGATGGACGCAAAATAGTTGCGCAGTCCATCCCAATCTGCTGACGAGTAGTGCCAGAGACGCCGCTTCCCCTGCACGGGTCGTGAAGGCGCTATAATTGGCACCTTGGAGCAGACCAGACAGTGGTCGGAATTGCCTAAAGCGGCTTGTACCGAAACACTGTACAGGTCTGGGTGACTCGTCAGCAGAAGGTCTAGCAGAGAGGGTGCTAGGCCCGACCTTCTTGGTATTCTAGTGACCTCGTGTACCAATTGGGTCAGGCCATGCGCCAGAGCAAATGCATGGGCGGCTCTTCCCGCATGGTCTGTTTTGGAGGAGCCCAACCAGGTTTCGTGGTGGGCGTTAAAGTCCCCCAAAAATACCACTTTGGCGTTCGGAAACCGTTCCTGCGCATCATCTGCCGCCTGACTCAGATATTCAAAGAGTCGAGTTGTCTCAGCATCTCCTGTATGGGAACGGTAGAGGCACACATAGATCTGACTCGTAGAGCCATGGTCTACGTGTACCCATAGGGTTGAAAAGGATGGGTCCTCAAGGCAGCGCCAACGGCGACAACAAACATCCGCCCTAACAAACACGCACACCCCGGCTTTTGCACGGAAATTTTCCTCGATAACATAGCCGGGGTAAAGCAAGTAGGTCGTGTCATCAGGGCGGCCTATTTGTGTCTCCGTGAGAAAGAGCATATCTGGTTTCGCCGTCTCAAGGTGTTGGTGGACGGCGTTGAGGTTCGCATGGAGTCCACAGATGTTAGTGGACTCCACCTCAAATAGCGAGCTTGTGGGAGTTTGCAGAGCCGCTGTGTTGCCCAATACTCTTAAATGCGCTGCCATGATGAAAAGGAGAAAAGGGCGTGAAAAAAAGAGGTGATTGTCGTCGCAGCACCGCGTGACAAAGTGCGGGATATTGGTTTTGTCTATGATTATGAGGCATGGCGTGAGCCGACACGCCGTACGGAAGGGCCCCCGTACCCACCCGAATATGGTCGCCTGGCCCCCACTTCCGGTCACCAACCGGCACGACGAGCCATACCGGGATTATGCGCGGTCTGGTGAGGCAGCCTTCCAGGGTGGTTAGTCCCAGTTGGGCCTCTGTACTATTCCGCGGGCGGCCAGCGGCACCACCGTTTCTACGGGTCTCCCTGACCGGCGCGTCGCCCCGCACCATCCTCACTAGACTACGCCAAGACCCACTGGTCCCACTAGTGCTGCGACCACCATCACCCCTACCCGGCTATGCATTTGCTGATCCCTGAACGCAATCCAACCGAAATTGAATTACTATGAAGGGTTTTTCGCAATATTGCACGGTGGTACCAACCCGGTCGAAATTTGTGACAAATTTGTGCCGTCAAATCTCTACCACCAGTAAATTATAAATATATAAATAAAAAATATAAATATTGGAAAGTATCGGTAAACGTTTGGGTACATTATTTTGAGAGTACCTTTCTTTAGAATGTAAATCCTAGATGCTTCTCTGAATGTATTGTTTGTTACAATACCTACTGTAATTCTATTATAAATATGAATATTTGTGAGGGTAAATAGATGAATGTTTGTTACTCAAGAACTCAAGAACTTACTTAAACGACGTAACGGATCTGGCTGAAATTTGTGAAATATCCGATAAGCTTATTTTATCCCTGGAATAGAGATATATATAATAAAATTACAGTAGGTATTGTAACAAACAATACAAACTACTCTTAGTTCCACACATCAGAATTCGACAGCTTACAGTATTATTTTATAAACATAAAATTAATAAAGTTAGCTTTGAAAATGCGGGTAATAATTTCTTTTTTACCGCCTATACAATGGTTTATACTCTACATTCTATCATTCACAGTTATATTCTATCATCACACCACTCGCCATAGACAGGGTAGTCATCCTCTCACATTGCGACCGGAAAGGGTGTGCAGATTGGAGTGGTTGCCGATTCCGCGACGTAGAGATTGTCATATTCTGTCACTTCTCTACTGTGTTCTTCATCACACCTATCCTATCTACCTTCAAGAAGTTTTTGACTACCTAGTGCCCAGAGATAAACCCTGCCGATCAGTGACTTCACTTCTCCTTCGCACTCCACTACAATCGCCGAGCCGCTGCGATGGTTCTTTCTCGGTGGCGACCGTACGTTTATGAACCAATCTACCTCACATTCGATTAGCATTACTATTTAATAATGTATATATTAAATTAATATGAATTAATTGACATTTAGAAATTCATACCTAAAAAGGGAATTCAGCCAGAACCTACCTACTCCTAGAATATAGGTGTACCTATTTGGTTATAACGAGTTTCACTTTATCAACTAAAAGGTCATATTACATACACGATAGTCCTTCTTTCAGCATCTTCAGGAGTAGAATAAGGAAACATTTCTTACTTATGTCATAACTAAATATAGCTATGTTATATTTCAATTAATTAACCCACAGCAGTCCACTGCTGGACATAGGCCTCTCTCAATGTGCGCCAGTCCAGTCTGTCCCAGCCACCTTTTTCAGATCGTCCGTCTATCAGGCTAAGGGGCGTCCTACCTTTCGTTTACCTTCTCGCGGTCTTCACTCTAGGACTCGTTTGTTCCAACGGCCATCGGTCCTTCGACAAACGTGGCCAGCCCACAGCCACTTCAACTTGCTTATTCTGTGACCTATGTCGGTAATTTTAGTTCTCTGTCGGATAACCTCGTTCCGAATTCTATCCTTCAGAGAAACTCTAAGCATAGCTCCTTCCATAGCCCGCTGCGCGACTTTTGAGCTATGGACCAGCCCCACTGTAAGTGTCCACGTTTCGGCACCGTAAGTCGTAACAGGTAGGACGCACTGTTCAAAGACCTTTGTTTTAGGTATGTTATATTTATTTTCGTATTATTTGGATATATTTAGGTATGTATCTATGTATGAATTTATTGATGTATCTATTTGTATGTATTTAGGAATGTAGTTATGTATGTAGGTATCTATTTATCTTTCTATATTATATCCTATAATGAGTATGCTTGTAAGCATACATCCTGGGTGTTACCTATTTATTTCTAATCTGTGTAACTTCTCTAAACTTTCTCTTTCCTAGTCTGTCATATCCACTTTGCTGTATACTTGGCGCTGCCCTCTATCAATAACTTTTTATTCTCTCTATCACTCTAATGTTTGCTGGAAGAAAACTCAACATTGAGTTAAGCTTGCCTTTGTACTACAGTATCTTTTTTTTATACGAGTAAAAATGTATTTTGTATACAAAGAATATAAATTCGCACTGTGCGCTATGAAAGGAACTTTATCCCACGCACGCTCAAGCTGTGGAATGAACTCCCTGCTGCGATTTTCTCAAGCGTCTACAATATGGGGTCCTTCAATAACGGTACTATAAGGTAAGGGTTGGCAGCACGAGTGTAACTCCTCTGGTGTTGCTTACGTCCATAAGCCACAGTCGCCACTTCCTTCCCATCAGGTGAGCCGTTTGCTTGACTGCTACCTAAGTAGTATAAAAAAAAGAATTCACTGGAAGGTCAGAATCCAAGAAGGTTGAAATACTTAAGAAAAACAAACTACTTGAGTACTTGAGTTTTTAAGCGCGTCATAAAGAGAATGCCATTGGCATTGGCGCTCTGTACTTACATTTTACCTTGACTCCTCCGATCAATCGTTCGTCTAATAATATTCTTAATTATGTTCTTTTGACCTTGAGTACTATTCTTAAGATGAGTACTCATGGTCAAAAGAACAAATGACGAATGTGTTGGAGTCAAACCGACTGATTCCACACGGTGTCTCCAACACCACAGTTTTCGAGGTGGTGCCTGTGCAGTTATATACATAGGTACTTATCAGTACTTACCGGTGAATTTTTTTGCCACTATTTTTGTATGAAGTAAAGTAAGTACCTCTCAGTACATCTGCTGATTGAGGGACGAGTCTCTAACGCAGGCTCTCACAAACATCAAGGGAATAAAAAAATGTAGCAGTAGTACAACGGATCCTTTAGACACAACCGGAACTGATGCTCGACCCTCGAATGGTGATGCGAACCGATAGTGAAAATCGCTCATTCTTCAAAGACACAAGTACGTATAAAGTAAAATCACTCATTCATAGGTAAATGTATAATATGTAATTTGAACAATTGCAATACCAGATTTAATTTACTACAAAAATGACCATAATTGGTTACCTATCGTTCACTTGTCAAGTAATTAAAATAGTAAACTGTTCTTGTAAAATGAACGTATATTTAAACAAAGTTTTTTGTGCCGCGCTATACATAACTTTATAATATTTATACTCAGCGGCGAAGCGTGATAATTTTTAAAAGGGATGCCGGTGATTTGAATTTGATTGAATTTACCTCAAACTAGTTTGTCATGTACCTACCATTGGGCCTATTGGGAAACCAGTAGAAATCGGGTTATAAGGAACCCTCGCCACAGCTTATACATTGGCAAAATTGTATTAAATGGAGTATAGGGTCATTAAAATCTTCGGTCCAAGTCAACCTCATCTTCAAGGCGGTACCACTATTGGGCTTGGATTCTGTTAAAACAAAACTACTGTCGTACCATGCACTCTACTAAATAATCAATTTAATTTTAAACTATTATATAATGCGGTTAGAGTCCAAAATAATAAAACTTTTTACAGAGTGAATGAAACTCTTCTATTTAATTTTGAACTTTAAGCAGATTGAAGGTCTAAAATTTACTGTCATTTTATGGAGTTTCTGTGGTATGACAGTGGTTTTGCTTTATTATAATTGAGGTCCTGATTGATAGACAAGCATCTGGAGTAGGTTTTGCTTGCCCCACATCAGCAAAGTCTGCGCCAGAGGATTTTCCATCACACAGAACCCTATGTGATGTCAGACAGAGTCAGTAGCTCCCATAAAAATAAATCAATAATGGACGTATAGGAGAGCGGACTTCTGGTTCCAAAGAGAAAGTATAAGATGCAACCGAGATTGGACGTGCTATGATGAAGATTATATTAGCAAAGTTTTGGCGATTATGCTGCAGGCGTGAAAGGTTTACTGTATGAAAGTAAAAGGAACAAATAAATGAATAAATGAAAAGAAGACGGATTCATTAATAAACTTTGTCATCTCAGAAATATACAGTCCCTTCTATAAAGGTCGTTTTCAATACTCTCGTTTAGCCAATACAAATTTCTCGTAATATTCTCGGGATAAGGCAATTTTATTTCAACCAGATGAGTCATAACTAAAAGTACCTAGCTACATATTTCCTCACAAATAACAAGTTAAGCTTATTTGATTACTTGGTTGTATTAAGTGAATTGTTCGGATTTGAGAGTTTCCACTTCCACATCGAAGCACGTTCTCTTTACCTGGCCATCTAATTGTCGGTGCGCGCGCGTTCGCATTGACACGTCCGCAGAACTAGCTTACCGACAACAGTAAACATGAGCAAACATGTTCACATCTTAAACTCTCTTTGCTACGTAGGGATTTCCAGCTGTCGATATACTGTCAATATTTATTTTCAACTAATTTTTACTCGGTGTTGTACATTTATTTTCGCTGCATTATATTTTCTAAAGCCAACGCTTTGTTAACATTTTTATTATATTGTCAGACAATGAGAAATTTAATTAACTTTAATTTAATTTAATTAAACCAAGGTCTTCTTCCTACTTATATACTTAGCAAAATCGATCGTAATGGCTTGTCATTGTCTTATGTTATACAGGGCCCTATCAATATCTTTGCGACCAAAGTTAAACTCTCATGCTAGTTGGTGTACCCGCTAAAGAACAGACGAGGCCCAGAAGCTGACTTTCGTTTCGACGTTGGGAGCTTAGCCGTATAAGTCAAAAGGTGGAATTGGAAAAAGTGGGAAGGAGTAGGTGGACCTGGGTTTGAGGGAAAGCCACAAAAGTACTGTAATCTACATAACCGTAAACTTGTACAAGTTAAGCATAGGAGTCACACAGTGCGCTGCCGACCCTGTAAGAACTGAGAGTTTCTGTGCCATCACTACAGCAAATATAATCAGAACAAGCCTTTGGTCTGTCCACTAACAGCACAAAAACTCTCCAGTAAGCTTTGGCTACCTTACTCACCGCCGGGAACAAAACACGAGGTTATTATAGCCGTATGTAGGGAGGAGGTACTTCCCCAACCGGACTGCTCAATTCGGACGGGAATACCGTTGTTATGTTCGTACTACAGTAGATTGCCATCTGGGAGCAAGCATCCGTAAAAAACTGACATCAGACAATATTTTTTATGTATAAGGTGTAACAAAATTAACTCTTTGAACTTTGGGGGGTTGATCAGTTAATATTGGTAACTGCGTCCGAAACGACAGACCTTTCCAACTGAGTACTCTACAAACATGAAACAATATGAACTAGTAGTTCTTTGTACAGTAGACCTCGCGAGCACTCTTTACCACATTTTCCTTCATAAGGAAAAGAAGAGATACATATGAAACAAACACTTAAGTATATTTTTTAAACTCGAAGTTCACGTTTACGAGACATGATTTTTTTTCACAAAAAATTGTGAGTAATCATGTCTTTGATGTTTCAGCCAAAAGTCATTAATGTCAGAGCGTTCCCCTGTAAGGGAAATATCGCGGATTCGAATCCCGCCTGAACCGATTTTTTCTATATTTTAATCGATCATTAAGATTCGTTCATAAATAACACGACTTCTACCTCTTTCTTCCCAATTTTCCCTCCTATAAAGAAAAATCTCTACGATAGTTGAGTTTTAAATCAAAGAACATGTGTGTCAAGTTAGGTG
This sequence comes from Eilema griseolum, assembly GCA_963662185.1. NCBI lineage: Eukaryota > Metazoa > Arthropoda > Insecta > Lepidoptera > Erebidae > Eilema > Eilema griseolum. The sequence goes on along the minus strand of OY759242.1, from coordinate 15,181,051 downwards.
AAAATCGGTTAAGAATTGCGCCCTCTAGACCAGACATACGGACAACAGAAAACTTGTAGAAACGGAGACTCGCTCGCTTCGCCCGCTCAGTCAATAAAAAATTGGGACTAAAGTACTTCTTCTTCATCTCACTGGAGAATTTGTGCTGTCAGTGGGATGACTAAAGGCTTGCCCTGATTTGTCTTCTACATTGACGACACAGAAACTCTGTGCTTACAGGGTCGGCAGTGTGAATGTGGCTTCTCTGGTGTTACACACGTCCATAGGCCACGGTAACCACTTTCCATCAGGTGGGCCGTGCGCTTGTCTGCCACCTAATTGGTATAAAAGAAAAATTTTAGCGTTAATCCCAGTCACATCCGAAGCTTTCACCTCGGAGTCGGGGGTCCGCTTACGTCCGTCTAACTGCGGATTTGGCTGAGCTTCGATATTTTCCATGAAGCGACTGCCATATGACCTCCACAATCCTTAAACGGTATCGAAGCGCTGCAGTTAGACCAGTTGTTGGCCTTTTTAGGGCTCCAAGTACCCGTACGAGTGACAACCAGGACCGACAGCTTAACGTGCTCTCCGAGGCACGACCAGATCAATGCAAATATAAATATTTATGCATACAAATATTTGCACTGCGCGGGGATCGAATCTGTACCTCCTGCATAGCGGCCGCGTTCACTACTGCCACGCCACAGAGGCTGTCAAAAATTGGGATAGTGAACAATGAGATGCAGGCTGATATCAGTTGTTTCAACTGCTGGCCTGTTCCCCAATAATAATAATAATAATAATACGTATGGTTATTTACAGGAAATTTATATAAAGAAAAAGAAGGATTTATGGTCGCAATTCAAGATCAAATAATAAAAACTAAAAATTACGAGAGATATATAATTAAGGACCCAACAGTAGTATCCGACAGATGTAGACTGTGTAGTACCAACCAAGAGACTATAGATCATATCACGGGAGGTTGCCCATTTCTCGCAAATAAACAGTACACCGATCGACATAATAATGTAGCCAAACAAATACATTCACTGTTAGCTCAAAAATATAAGTTAGTAGATAAAATAGAACCATATTACAAATATAAACCAAAGGATGTCTTGAATAATGAAACCACACCATATTTCATTACAGAGGTCAGTTGTTATAGATACATGTTCCATAGTTAGGCGATTCCTCACATCCACTACACAAACACCCACCACAATTCAAAATGAACCGACTCACTTGGCTTAAGCCCGTGATAATTTCACACACACCAGCCGAAAAAGCTGAGAAGTTTAAAATAATAATAATAATAATAATACAGAAAAAATTCAAAAATACATACCACTTGCTGATGAAATACGGCAAATGTGGCATCAACACACAGTTAAAATAATACCTATCATTCTCTCATCCACAGGTCTCATTCCAAAATCATTACACACATCAATCACAGAATTAGGCCTACATAAAAAGTATATATTTCATTACAGAGGTCAGTTGTTATAGATACATGTTCCATAGTTAGGCGATTCCTCACATCCACTACACAAACACCCACCACATTTCAAAATGAACCGACTCTCTTGGCTTAAGCCCGTGATAGGTTCACACATACCAGCCGAAAAAGCTGAGAAGTTTAAAATAATAATAATACCTCAGTGTTTGTTTTATTTTTCTTTTGTAAAAGACATTAGCAACCAAATTCTATCTAATAACCCAAGATGAGATGCTTACGAGTCTTTTGTGGAAGAGAAAATAAATTTCTTTTGTGATGTTTCGGAGCGATTGTACCAAATTAATATACATTCAGCTTTCACCATTATTCGGCATTGTCTTTTCGTACCAAAATTTACACATGCCCTGCGTTCAACTCAACTTTTTAAATTTTTGGAACTTTTAGGTCAAGTGGATAGAGTGCTGCAAGACACTCTATGCAAAATTTTAAATATAAATTTGAACGATCGAGTGTGGCTTCAGGCGTCCCTTCCAGTTCGTCTCGGGGGCCTCGGCGTTCGCAAAATTGCAGATGTAAGTATGCCAGCATTTTTGTCGTCGGTCTATGGCACTGAAGAATTAGTCAGGAAAATTCTAGCTCCTTCACTGATTAATTCGGATGTGCCAGGTAAGGCCGAAGCTGTAAATTCTTGGAAAATGACTTGTCCAACTGCCGCCATGCCCGCCAACCCATCTTCCCAAAGGCAATGGGATGAGCCGCTCACTATTGGTGTTAAAAAACATTTAATCAGTACAGCTACCAGCGCTGCTGAGCGCGCTCGCCTATTGGCTGTGGGTGAATGGGAATCTGGTGTATGGCTCCAGGCACTTCCTTCGCCCAACATTGGAACAATGTTGGACGACACGACCTTCCGCATTGCGACTTGCCTACGTTTGGGTGCACCGTGTGTTTCTCCGCATCGGTGTCTCTGTGGAGAAGCTGTCGATAGCCTTGGACATCACGGATTGTCTTGTAGCAGGAGCGCAGGCCGCATGTCCCGACATGCAAACATTAACGACATTATCCGTCGAGCTCTTGTCACCGCCGGCGTGCCAGCTATACTTGAACCTGTTGGCTTGGCTCGCGACGATGGTAAGAGACCGGACGGTATGTCGTTGTTGCCTTGGAAGATGGGTAGGCCTTTGGTGTGGGATGCAACCTGCGTCGACACCCTGGCGCCTTCCCATCTTCCAAGTACGATTGACTGCGCATGCGCTGCTGCTGCATCAGCGGAGACTCTCAAACGGCGCAAATATACCAATTTAACTGGTAATTATAATTTTGAGCCGTTTGGAGTAGAAACGTTGGGTCCGTGGGGTCCAAGCGCGCGCGCGCTATTCAAAGAAATAGCGAAGCGACTAATCGACGCTTCCCGTGACCATAAGGCTGGCCTTTACCTCGCTCAAAGAATTGCCATCGCCATTCAGCGTGGTAATGCCGCCAGCCTCTTGGGCACGGTACCAGTAGAGATCGATGGGGAGGAATTTTTTGATGCCTGAAATTACAGTCTCCCTCTTTTTCTGTATCCCATTTTTGTATATATTGTATAGTTAGCATAGTTTTTAGTTTTTAATTTGTAAGTAATTGTATAACCCATCATCTAAGCTAAATTGCTTATGTTAGGAGTGGGCTCACGTCGGTAGTTTTATAGCAAAAATTTGCACCGGGACCTCTCAATTGTTAGACAAAACTGATCTAACAGGAATTTATGCCTTTCATAAAAAGCCTATGTTGTACACGTATTTAGTACCAAATTTCATCCAAAATTAGTCTTAGTGGGATATAGCTACACATTTATTTTAATATTCCTTAACACAGAAGCGTATACGAACAAGGCACTAGTCGGAAGGTAGTATTTCAAAAAAATCGTTGTTTTGAACTATCTTTAAAGTTACAACATGGCAATGGAGAGGCGTCCATGCCAAAATTTAAGCAAAGGAATTACATTTACAAGAGACAATGCCAAGTCCAAATGGCAGAAATAATTTTAAAATACTGAATTTATGTAATACATTTTAATATTAAATATGTTTCTGTAATGGAAATTAACGGGCTTTATTATTATTTTAAACCTACTTCATAAAAGAGGGAGATTATCAATTCGATACAATGTGTGCACGTTCGTTTGTATTTTTTTTTAAATACACTATAGCAACTATACCTACAGTTGCCATAGTGCCAGTATGATATCTTTTTGGACTTCTACGCAAATATAGGTACATGTTTTTGTCATTGACTGTATGTTTGTTCTCAAATTTCTACAAAACTATTAATTGATTAGCGATCAATGCTATTTTGGCTTACATCAACTTCAACTTTAGCGAACACTGCAACTTGCATAAAATTGATTCAGAAGTTTTCTAAATATGATAGGTCCTTAAAAGACTTTAGATTCTAACACATGTACCTATGTGACGACCTGATTCGTGCATACGAACTAAGTAACACGAACTAAGTACATGTAGAAACATTGTAATGCCCTAATTTATTTATTTCTTAATTTTTAGTAGGTAGTTTGTTTTGAAATCGTTTTTTTTTTTTAACATATTTTAATTATGAATTATGAATAAAAAATTCTCACTTTACCACTTGAACTAGATTGCTAGACGCTGTAATGATAGTACCTGCCATGTCTTAAATTATGACCATCACAGCAACTACCACAGCAGATAACTGAACGATAACAACAAATCTACAGGGACGTGTTATCAGTGCGCTGAGATTATTTATGAAAACATTACCTCAATAATTATAGTGTGGTTTGTTTTACTTCCAGTACTGTCTGATATGGTTTTCTGATAAGATAAAATCCGGTTTAAACGATTTTTACGAGTCATTTTTGAAAGCGGATAGGTATAGGTATATTTACTGTATTTCTTAATTTTCCTCATGCCTGGTTCTTATTAAAATCTTACCAGTACGGTAGTTGAAAATGAATATTTATAAACTTCCTCATCATAATTGTTCTTGACTACAAAGCTCCAGTTGAAAGTTTTATCAATTTTTTCACTAGTATAAACCAAATACTATCAAACGGTTAACCTAACTTTTAACGAGCTCAGTTTCAAATGAACCTCTAAAACAACAGAATAACAGAGTGCCACTGACAAACAGGTTGACTTTTGACTCAGTCAAAAGTTCATTTTCGAAATAGTAAACGAAAAATGTGAGCAACTTTAGATCGAATTATTGAGTAAAAGTTTATATATGTACTGTGTAAAAGGCACATCGTGTCTGCTAAACGTAAAAACTAGCTAGTTAGCGGAGTTTACACAAACAGCGGGCTTGTTAACTGTAACTTAACTTGTTAATTTTGTTGCGGTGCGTTGTTAACGTTTGTCACAATTGCTACTTCTGTCTACGTGAACAACAAATGGAAAATTCTGTGGCTATCCTCTAACGTAAAGGATAATACAAAAGGAACTAAATTGCCATTGGTACAACGTACGAATGAGCTTCGTTAGGAAAATTATTCTTACACACAAAATCTAAACAAGCCACTACAAACAGTTTCCACTTTAGTTATATCGCTTGCTAGTTATTTTGTAACAGACGTACCTACAAATAAATAACTTTTCAATTTCAGTTGCATTTCAAGAAATAAAATATAGTTACTTTCAAGAATAAACTTTATTTGGCTGATATAGTTGCTTACCTATGTCGCTTGGAAATGAATTCGACGTTTAGATGAATTTTGATTGTAGGTAGGTATTAGGTAACTAGTGCATCAGTCAGGGGTGATACCTAATAACATCTGCTTGTTATATATTGCTCATAGTATTCATACGTCTATCACTCGCACAAACTACGGATAAGTACCTACGGCGCGCTAAATCCCCGGGCTGCAAGAGCAGCGAGGGCTTGTGCGCGCTTGTGAGCCTATGCGTGACGCGACTTGAGCAAACACAAAATTGTAGTCGGTTTTGTCACTAACCGGCACGACGAACCATATCGGGATTATGCGCGGCCTGGTGAGGCAGCCTCCCAGGGTGGTTAACCCCAGCTGGGCCCCTGTACTATACCACGGGCGCCATCCCCACTACGCCAAGACCCAATGGTCCCACTAGTGCTGTGACAACCACCACACTGCCTGGCTATGCACTCGCTGATCCCTGAACACAATCCAACCGAGATTGAATTACTATGAAGAGTTTTTCGCATTTACTTCTACCACGAGGCAAAAAAAACTCAAAATTTTGCCACATTACAATTTAATTATAGTACCTTTGCATAAGGTAAAATATCATCAGACATTATATAAAAGTTAAACAACTGTAAACACATATATTGTAGTTAGTTGGATTGTTCTATTTTAATTTTCAGACAAAGTGATAGCCCCTAACACTTCTATAGTGTAATTAAATGTGTTTGAATCATAACTTTACCTCACCCCTACTGCAATACTAGAAAACACAGGTTTTCAACCAGTGCGTTCTCCCCGTTATGACTTACGGCGCCGAAACGTGGACACTGATAGTGGGGCTAGTCCATGACCAAAAGTTGCGCAGCGGGCTATGGAGCGAGTTATGCTTGAAGTTTCTTTGTACGATAAAATTCGAAACGAGGTCATCCGACAAAGAACTAAAGTTACCGACATAGCTCCCAGAAAAAACAAACTGAAATGGCAGTGAGCTGGTTCCATCTATCGAGGGACCGATTTCCGTTGGAGCAAACGAGTCCTACAGCGGAGACCATGAAAGGGCATCGCCATAGGCAGGGAATTCACCCTCACACATTGCGACCTGAGACGGTGCGCACTGTGTGGTATGAAAGAAACTTCATCCCACGCACACTCAAGCTGTGGAATGACATCCCTGCTGCATGCTGTTGCATTTCCCAAGCGCCTACAATATGGGGTTCTTCAAGAGGGGCATCAGAAGGTTTCTTCATGGTCAGCAGCGCGAGTGTGACAACCCTGGTGTTGCATACGTCCATAGGCCACGGTAACCGCTTCCCATCAGGTGGGCCGTGGGCTTGTCTGCCAACTAAGTGGTATAAAAAAAATGCACTTAACCCACCTGCAAAAGATGACTGGGATAGAGTGGATGTGGCATAAACGGGGCACAAAAAACCCGATAATAAACAGTGATACTTAAATACTTGCAGTGCATTAGTAGGCCACTGAAGTTTAACCAAAATCGATTCCATTATTCTCTTTTCTGCCCTAAAACTTACAATTCCGATAGAACTGTAGACTTGGCAAGTGCCCAGTTACAATGATTATTTACACACTGCCAACCAAGTCTGTAACGTGATTAGAATTCACAGAAGCGTACATGAAACTTTTGAAAAGAGTCACATTATATTTATAATTTAATTGCACAATTCTTAGGTTAATGTGAATTTTCTACGATATACATGTAAGTACTGTTACCCGTGGATTCATATAGAATTTTGTACCCGTTTCCGTAACCCATAGGAACCTTTTCCCAAGACAAAAAATAGCCTATGTGTATGTGTATTCCAGGCAGTAATTTATCTCTGTATTAAATTTATCCCTGGATTCGTTCAGCCGTTAGAGCCTGATTGAATAACAAACATAATCACTCAATTTCACATTTATAATATTTATAAGGATTTTTACGTGTTTCTACAGCTGATAAGGGTCCGAAATAATAATAAAATATTGAAATCGATTGACAGTGTTTTCCTTACAACTCGGTGTTGTCAACCTTCATCGGAGTGCTATTCCCTGTCTCATCCAAAGCTTGCACTTTGGAGACCGGGCCTCTCTTACTCCACCTGTTTTGCTTGGTTATAGTTTTTACCCGACTGTGCCAGTGAGAGTAATGTGTTACGTGCGTGTGTACATTTGTATGTACATAAACGTCAAAATACAAGTCAAACCCTGACACAAACCCTTACATGAGAATTATCTAAATTAAAATATAAATTGTTTCTAATTGACGTCATTAATAATTCTACTTAAGCTAAGTTTACCACCATTTGTCTAGGGGGGCAGGTTTCTTTTTCGTTTCACACAGGTTAAAATAAAAAGTACAGAACCGTTTTTGGCTATCTCCGTCGTTTCCTTCCCACATCTATTGTGTCGATTTAAAGTTTTATATCTGTTGCTGAATTTATATCGCCTAAACGTTTGTCTGTAATGTTTGCGCCACTGAACCTTCACACCCATTATAATAATAGCGTGATAATCAGACGGAAAATAGATTTTGCCTACGATGAGTGCGTCATGGTATTTGACACCCACTAGTGTCCTTGTGACGTCCTCGTGATCGTCTGATTCTCTATCTTTAGTTAATCTAAACGCAATTTAGTGCTTATATACATAATATTTATTTCTAATAATAATTATAATTAGTTCTGTTTTATATGTATTTTCTCTGCTGTTTTGCACTTGTTTTTTTATCATTTTGTTGCACTTTTAATCCCCCAAAGGTTTGTAGGGGGAAAACTCAATATTGAGTTAAGCTCGCCTTTGTACACCGAGATGTATTTGAGATTGCCTGTTAATGCATTATTTTCCTGTGTACAATTAAGAATCAAAGAATATCATTAATATAAAATATAAAATTAAAAGCTATTAAAGAGCTAAAGAACTATTGCCGACTTATTATCTAAGAAATTTATTTCACCTGACTAAACACTATTATATTTTTCAAAGTATGTATGTTAGCTTTGGCCTGTCCTATATAAGTATTCTCTTCTCTAAATCCGTACAACTAAACCAAATGTTTAAAAGGAATAAGTTCGCAATAGTACACACAGGGCTTTGAATCTGTCTACTTTATCGCTAGTCCAATATCTTACTCCTTACACTAGTAAATGAAACATTAATTGCCTTGTCGTTTGAAATTGCCTTCATTTCCTAGAAATCATATTTTATAAAATAAAATACTAGTTAAATGGAAAATATGAAGTGGAAATATTTTCGAAGAAATATGAGTTACTTACCTAATAATTGAAAACTAGATTCTTATAGGAAATTTCAAATCAAACCACTAATTATCTGTCATAATCCGCTCCTTGTGTAAACCATGTTAGTTAATAAATACAGCAACGGTAGCAACTCGTTCACTATGCTTTGGCTCAAAAAGAAGTTCAAGACCTCCACTTAGAGGTTTTCATTTCAGTTGAAGTCTGAAGTTGGCTTTTGTGACCGCATTCACATTTCTGTGGCTGTAAACACTGCCTTAAGCAAAGAAAACTTTGCTTAATCTCATTATTAACCCTTTTCTTGTTTGACGTAAGCTAGTTTCTAAGTCAAATATAAATAAATTTACTTATTCTACAATAAATTATTCAGCTAAACTCATACTATGATATTGTCATTATAGGTTCCAAAATTCGGATAAACATACTTATTTTATAAATACGTACGTTACAGTAAAAAGAAACAATCAGACCAACATAAATAGACCTATTCATGCATATAAATATTAGGTACGAAGTAGGAATTGGGAACGAATTGGCGGCCTCTGACGTCGCAGTTGAATGTTTCACTAAAAAGGTCATCATATCATTTAGAGGATTTCTTGAATTGGCTACACAATTATTAAAAAGTATATCGATCTGTCCCACATTTCTCGGTAAATACGTCTTCCAGTTCACCACGTCGCGTCTGTAAATTGTTCATGTACATTCAATACGGTATTGTAGATGTGTGCGTAGGGCAGCTATAGCTGTGTGAACGTGTGCATGAAGTATTTACGGCTGTGTGAGTGCGCCACGTGTAACGTTGTCTCCTTGAAACGCTACTGCCCTGGTAGCGCGCGCTCTGCGCTGTAAACGATCTAGTTTGCGAGAACTTTGAAGCGGAAAATTTAACTGACAGTTAAGTGAAGTGTATACACAGCACACAAATTTACCTGTCACTCGAATTAGGTTCATTCACTGCCTATAACTTGTGACTTAAGCGACCACTGATAGAAGCACGTGGAAAATGTTAAAATGTGACTCTTTATGAAAGTAAGCTTATCACAATTGTTTTCAACCCACTTCATAAAGGATCCTTAAGCTCCTTAATTTTTACTGGCATTCTACCAAGTACATAAAGCTACATAGCTCTTTCAAAAAAAATAGATCAGTGTACATTAACTAGCTTTTTATTTTGCTAGAATACAATTAAATATACTGAGGTACATTTTTGAATAAATTCTACTCTTGTAAACACGCTTCAATGATTAAACAAATGTTCTATCTCAATATTTTTACGTAATTTTCCACAGAGGATGATTTAGCAATTAGTTATAATTGTTATAATACCTGAGGGATAAAAAGCCATTAAAATATACACTGATTACTAGTAATTAATGCGTATAACGATTTGAACGCATTGCGATTGCACGCAATGAAATACAACACATTAGTGATTTTTACACTCACTGTAACAGTACCTAACTATCTCTATTGCACGAAAGGTAAACTTTATAAAAGACGTAGCCGACCTAACATTAATTTCTCTAAATTTACGTCATCAAAGCATCTACAGATAACATACTTGGTCAACACGTAATTCGAATTTGTGTAAGTTAACTACGGTTGCAATCAAGCCTCTTCACTGATGACCGTGAACCGTGGTTACACTGAGCTACATAATACAGCAGGCTAAACTAGTCTCGCCTCTACGACTCTACGGCTGACGTCCGTCCGTAGACACTTCGTAGTGCTTATATTTATATGGCAAATATGTTGAATGAAGAGAATCACGATCTTATGCTGTTATAATAAGATTGTAAATAGAATAAACCAAAATTTTGTATACTGGTTAGAAACATCAGTTACTATTAGGTATTTATTTATTCTTTACAAGCTTGATTGACATTTTTCATATTATACAAATTAGGTGGCAGACAAGCACACGACCCACCTGATGGAAACACCAGTGGAGTCACATCCATGCTGCCGACCCTGTAAGAACAGAGACTTTAGGTGTACTCAGTGCAGTACACAAAATCAGGACAAGCCTTTGGTCTTCCCACTGACAGCACAAAAACTCTCCAGTGAGCTCTGGCTACCCTACTCACCACCGGGAACACAACACGAAGTTATTATAGCAGTGGTATTCTGTAGGGTGGAGGTACTCCCAATATGCGTCATTTTGTCCGGTCCTCCGCCTATAAGTATAACTTGTTTGTAATATCTAGTTAATTCATCATTTTCCCTTCTTCTTTGAAAGATAATTGTACGATACCCTAACATCTCTTTTGCTTCTATCCATCCAATGGTTGCCTGGAAGAAATCGCTGTTAGCGATAAGGCCGCCCATTGTGCATTATGTATAAATGATTCGTTATCATGTAATACTTTTATGGTGTACAATAAAGAATATCTTATCATATCTTCAATTGAAATCAATAGAAATCTATTTCATGTTAAATGTGTATGAGCTTATCACTTTATTATACCAAAGTGTATTATAATTTACCTGCTTGATCCATTGTAGCTCGATATTTCGGCATGTAAACCAAAATGATGAAGTACCACGGAATGTACCTTATGACTCCAATGTCGTCCAGGGTAGTCAGCTGACCTACTGCGGAACCGTGCTAGAAAAGTTCCCACGCTAATCCATATCACGATTATTATTTATTGTGAATACTAACCGTTTTTTATCGTCCGTGTGGAGAAAGATTACAAGTATCACCCTCCATCTCATCCGACAGGTGTCGTAAGAGGCGACAAACGGAAAAATACCCAAATGATATCACTGCAAGAGAAGGAAAACTCGAAATGAAACCCTATACCCACCCGTCTCGTCAGCGTGGAAACAGTAGGCCAAAGCCTCCTAACGTTGGGAAAGGCCTATGTCCAGCAGTGTACTGCAATGGGCTATTTGATTGAACGGTTTTTTATATATTTGCTTTTTATTATATGGTAAAAAGGTGCAGTCCAGAAGATACAGACTACCATTCCCTATACTATTGAAGTAAAAGTGGTGTTCCCTACTTTGACGGCTGTGATAGATGCTGTTTTACGCCCCGTTTGAACAACCCAGCAGAGCATTCCAGCTCTTTATCATGCGGCAGACCTCTAAAAGAAACCTGATGAAGAAAAATAATATTACTTTTTTGTCAATTTCAATTTGCCACGATAATAGTTTTCCACTCGGGTAGAAACTTACACATCACGGTCACTCACAACTTTTAATGATATGAATTGTAGAATACAGATAAATATATATATACTTATATACCTATAGCTTTTGTATACGTAACATATTATGTAATATACGTAGAAACTCCTAAACCAATAAAAATATACATATTTCTTTTGTATTTACACTAAGCAGGAATCGAACCCGAGACCTCCGAGCTGGCAGTCGATTTCAAACGATAAAAGGTTACACTCGCACATGAACACTAACAAAAAAGAAGGGTGAATAGAATCAAAGTGAATAGTAATGTCGTATTACTATTCACTCATCCAGGGGTGATCATCACAATCTATATGAAATATACAACATGCTGTAACTTAACAGTGAATTTTACTGAGGGGTCAAGTCGTACTTCCCCATTCAATGACTCCTCCACTAGTTCATTCTATTTAGCAATTTATTTCCCACATTTTTACCCGCTCACCTAAACTAGCCTCGTTATATAATTTATATTATTGATTTTCGTCAATCAATGCGACTGCATCGTCTCTGAAACGATTGCCAACTGTTGAAGTCATAAACGGAATGTAGGTAAGGAATGACTGTACTTAATTACCGCGATTCAATTTCTTTATTTATAAAATCAAGAAATCTTTTATTTATTATCAAAAGTATCACACCGAGTACGAATCCTGGTCATTACTTACACTAATACTTTAGAAATAGTAGTTCTGGGTACCGATTTCCAGAAACAGAACTCGGCTCTATACGATGTTTCAAGACACAACAAATGTAGGCTACCGATAATTACCTTTGCAACGATTGTTAAAACTGTCGTCAGTGTATCGAGTGTAACAAATCGGTCATTTAATCACATGATATAAAGTAAGTGTAGGTGTTATAGACATTCAAATCGATACGACAGTTTGAAGTAAATATCAACCTCCAAGACCTATACTACCAACGCAAGTCAAATAATCTTGTAAAAATAATCATTCCTTGTTAATTCACGCCTCTTATATCGATCAGTGACATTTCTAGGACTAAATATCTAGAGTATACATAGTTTAATGTGGTTTGAAAAGTACCACATAACATAACATAAACGCACGCCTATATCCCCGAAGGGGTAGGCAGAGGTGCTAGCACCCACATTTCGCCAGTTTATGTTTAGGTCCCAATGTAATAGGTGGCGAGCCTATTGCCATTAACCAGGCACTTATAAAGCATCGAAAAGTCATTGGTGTGTGCCATGGTAATACCTCGTCTCAGCAGTTCATTACTCATAATATATCTCTAGGCTACCGCGGTTAGGCTAGCTCTAATACTGCTTTCGTGAATCGTCGCCAAGTGGCGAGTTGTGTAACTTCACATTCACAATGTGTGTGGTGAATAAAGATCATATTGTACATTGTAAAAAATAATAATATACTTTTTAAAAAAAAAAAATTTTTTTCATTTCTGATTTTATTTCCTTTTTTTTTATCCGACCACTTATCGTGGTTTCATCAAAAGTCTGTATTCCTAAAAGTTGGACAAATTTTACAGGAGCAGCTGAAGGGGCCGGCCCGATCGTAAACCCTGCGAGCAAGCCTCCCCTATCAGTTGATTCACAGCGATTGTGCAATACTTTTACATTGTTTACCTACTTTTTGAAATATGCATAATGTATGAAAACTTAAAAACACGGACGCACATAGATACAATTTTAGCACAACTGCTGTTAGTATTATTTGCTTTTACGTTGAATATTCCCCATATTGTCTTTTCACGACCTACGATAATACGGAAAGCTCGTTTGCAGTATGGTTCTTTGTTTTCGACATTACCGATTCGTTTAAGTGATTCCATACTTATTACATATTGTTATTATAATTTTTGTCTCAGACCAGAATAATAAAACCCAAGTTCTAAACAAGTTCGTTTTAGTGGTTCCATACTCGTTACATATTGTTATTGTAATTTTTGTCTGGGAATAGAATAAGACCTAAGTTCTAAACAATGTGAGATTCTTTTTTTATGAGGAAGTAGATATTTTTATTTTAAAAAAGTACCTACAAGGCGGCCCTATGTGGTATTTTGAATATCACCTACCAAATTTGTGACTCCTTGCAGTTTTATTGTCGTTTGACCATAATCTAGCTCAACCACTGCTATACTGGTTACATAAGAAAATTAAAATAAATATATATTAAAAAAAAAGTTCCTATATCACAAGAACTCCTTGTTAACGATTGGTTTTCATTACTTATTATTGTTAGTTACATGATACTCGCGAGAGTAAGAATTAAGGTGTATTGTATTTATAGACAAAGCTTTTCATTCTCGCTGTGATACGAATAACCTTGGACCGTAAGTTAGCCGCATCAAGTGACCTGTAATACAAAGCGACAAGAACAAATTATCCTTGTTCACGAAGTAATTTGTGGTGGCAAACAGTTGTTGTATATTGCAAAGTGTTATTGCATATTATTAAACAATGGTGAAGAGTACAGTAAGTGATTTCTGAAAATGTTTTTATTTTATAACTTACGAGCTGGTGTCCACGGCTGTGCATTCGGATTCAATTCCAAATTTTTTTTTCGTACAGAAACTCCTTCGGGTACCATCCCCATCTGCGATCAGGCGTGGTTATGTCGTACTCGGACCAACGCGGATAATCGCATATCAACTCGGGTCTTCAGATGCCGGGGTGTACATTATTTTGTTCTATCATCGATAGTTGTAGTGTAAGGAATTTTTTAGTTCATTTTTTTACATCTTTTATTTGGTTTTTTTATTGCATTATTGGAGTTTTAGTAAGGATCCCTAATTGTTTTGAAAATATAATATAGTCTATATTAGTCAGTGATAAGGCAGTTTTATAATGGCAAAAGAAATTGGTGCAGTAGTCTTTTAGTTATAGTTTCAAATCTTTGTTCTTTAATAGATGTATGGAAATCTGACGGATTTGTTGACATTTCTGATAACTGCTCCCTTTTGTAGTAGCGTTATGTTATATAGCCTATAACTTACGTCGATAAATGGACTATTCAGCAGTGAAATACTCATGCGTTCAAACAACCACACAGACAAACTCTTCAATTTCAAAATATTAATATAGATTAATTAATCCAGAACCCAAAGTAATTAAGTTCCAAATTTTATCTTTATCTGTTTATTAGCCACAGAGATTGTAGACGACGCGCCTCGCGATGACACCTAATTACCTGAAACATAAATGTAAATTGTTAAATACTTACTTACACTTATTCAAAATTGCTATACTAAAAGCATTGTTTTGGCCTAATTAGAATATATTTATCTGTACTTACCGTTTATAAACAATAAACATATGTATCCACTGTACGCACACTACATACGTCACCACGTTCTTTTGCGAGCTACGTAGGTAGCTTGTCCCTTCAGTCGCTAGCCGAAGTATATCGAGATTGCACGACGCCGCCGTAGTTTGAGCTCAGTGATACATTTTCAAAATAGTAATTCGTTTAAATATTTTACGTACTAAAACCCACTCCACGCTTACCTGTATCCCGTACAGAGATTCTTTACTCGTAGAATTAAATACATACAATTCATACATACATAAGCTCACGCCTATTTCCCTCCAGGGTAGGTAGAGAGCCCGCCATTTAACTTTATCCTTACATACTTCACGAACTTCCTCTACTGTAATTAATTCTTTCATGCAAGTCATCAACACATATCCATAATTAGGTGTTGATCAACTGTTCAATATTTTCTAAACTTTCCTTGCATTTGTAAATATAATTATTTCGCTGATGGTTGTACACTCACAAACTACATTCATGATTGTACCCATTGTTTCGTCGTTCGATGCGACGGTTAATTTGTTCCATTGTTACAAATATACAGATTGTAAAACGACAGGATGGTGTCACACTGAAATTTATATCCAGTGATAACCCTATAGGAGCTGTGATATCCTTGTAGTGGTATAGTGTAATGTATACTTTACTGCTAATAGGTCGCATTCCACTTATCCGATACATTATAATTTTGTTCTCTATATTTTTAAGGAATTGTTTGAAACATTTAGCTGAACGACATTAACAAATTAAAATACACGAAGAATTATGGAAAAACGGAAAGTAACTACTATAAAACGTTTCATATAAATTTTATGGATAAAATGTTTTATAATTTACTCCAGAATAATATCAGGCCAAGACTATTAAGGTGAAGGAAAAGAATCCCCCTTCTTCGTGCCATAAAAAGAGTGTTTCCGCTCTCTACCCACGAAACTGTTCCCACGAGTTAAAAAAATTAGAACATCATCAGTGTAGTAAATAGATTATTATTTTGCCTGCAATTACCTCAATGTATCTCTGCATCACCCAAAGTTTGACTGTTATATAAAGCCTTTGACATTAAGTCCACCTTTGTACAATGTTACTGTGCATACAGTTAAAAAAAAATTAAAAAAGGCACACCGGGCAGTGGAGATCATACCGGGCGCATCTTGTTCCTAGATTCTCATCCCATCCCACATAGAAAGATGTGACAAAACATAGCCCTTTTATTGCATTTATGAAAAATATTCTGTGAATAAATAAATGAATATGAATACATAGGTTACACTAAAAGTTTCCGGAACTGGCCACTTACATAAACAATATTTAAAAATTTATTACAACATTTGAAAATAGAACTCTTTGGCTGTAGAATACAGTTTGTTTCATCTGACTGTCTTTCGTTTTTACCTTGTGGCGCCATTTAAAAAATTGTGTGTCTGCATCAACATGGATTTAACTCGGGAAAATTTTCGTAGTATGATTTTCTACGATTTTAAGTGTAATTTGACGGCTCAACAGAGCATCGCTTGGCTTGAAACAGCTTTTGGCGATGAAGCTCCATGCAAGACGACTGTTTATAGCTGGTTTGCAGAATTCAAGCGTGGTCGTATCAATCTCAGTGACGAATCTCGCGATGGTCGGCCGTCCACCGCTGTGACCAACAAAAACATCGATGCTGTGCGCCGTATGATTGAAACAGACAGGCATGTGACCTACCATGAAATTCGCGCATCCTTAGAAATAGGCATGAGTCAAATACAATCAATCCTACACAAACATTTGGGTGTGAGAAAGCTGTGCTCGCGGTGGATCCCACATAACTTGACCGAGGATCAAAAAACGGACCGCGTCACTTGGTACAGTGCCATGCTTACCAGATTCAACGAAGGTGCGTCAAATTTGGTGTGGGACATAGTAACAGGTGACGAAACATGGATTTATTGCTACGATCCCAAAACAAAGCAGCAATCGAGCGTATGGGTCTTTCAAGATGAGCCGAAACCAACCAAAGTGGCGCGCGTGAAAAGTGCATCTAAGCGAATGATTGCTTCTTTTTTTAATAAAACTGGACACGTGGCTACTGTTGCTTTAGAAAATCGTCGTACTGTGAATAGTGACTGGTACACGACCATTTGTTTGCCGGAAGTTATTGACGAACTCCGTAAAAATAACCGTAAACGCCGTATAATCCTGCACCACGACAATGCTAGTTCTCACACGGCCAGACAGACAAACGACTTTTTGAAGGCGAAAAATGTAGAACTCATGAGTCATCCTGCATACAGTCCCGACCTGGCACCTTGTGACTATTATCTGTTCCCAAAAATTAAGAACCAATTACGCGGCCAACGATTTTCATCACCAGAAGAGGCTGTCGAGGAGTATGAAAAACACGTTTCAGAGGTCACCACAGAGGAGTGGCACAAAAGTTTTCAAAACTGGTTTGATCGAATGAAAAAGTGCATAGACGCCAAGGGAGATTATTTTGAAAAACAATAAATTAATTTTGTACCTTTAATAGTATTTTTTCATATTCATTCCGGAAACTTATAGTGCGCCCCACGTATTATAAATAACTTGGATGTTTATGAAAAATCTAACCGCGGTAGCCTAGTGGTATGGGTAATGGACTGCTGAGACGAGGTCTCGGGTTCGATCCCAGGTTTTACCATGGCACACACCAATGACTTTTGGATGCTTTTCGAAATTATGTGTGCAAATAGGCTCGCCACTGATTACATAGGGACCTAAACATAAACTGGCGACATGTGGGTGCTAGCACCTCTGCCTACCCCTTTGGGGATATATGCTTGAGTTTATGTTATGTTATATATTTATGAAAAATAAATGAAAAAGTGTGTAAAGTGTAATGAATCGTAGCTAGTTATTCGCACAGTGTAGATACACACAGGCTCTATTATTGTCACACGTGATGAAAATAACAATTTTACATTACTGAGTCAGGCCGTGGTTTTAATTGACAATATAGCTACATCGGAGGCAGTCATCAACGCAATTGCAAATAAAAGTATTTTATTCAGTATGATTAACTTAGTCCTGTTAGTTTAGTCTGAATTTTGGTCATACACTAACGCCTTTTTACCCGACTACAGCGAAGCCAAAGGAGGGTTATGATTTTGACAGGCTATCTATGTAAGTATGTATGTATGTCTGTAGGTTTATCTGTTCCGTCATAGCAACCAATCACTAAATAGAACTGGACAAATGAGGTATCAGTATCAGAATAAACGGGATATTTACCATGTTTCATTCTTTTGAGTTTGAATGAAATGAAAC
Organism: Eilema griseolum; assembly: GCA_963662185.1. Lineage (NCBI taxonomy): Eukaryota > Metazoa > Arthropoda > Insecta > Lepidoptera > Erebidae > Eilema > Eilema griseolum. The sequence goes on along the minus strand of OY759242.1, from coordinate 15,162,895 downwards.
ATGGTAAATATCCCGTTTATTCTGATACTGATGTCAGTGACCATGACAGTTTAAATACCTATAAATGAGGTATCGTTAGAAGTGTCTTAAGTCGTCCGCTTTGAGATAAAATTAAATATGTATAAATTATACCTATTGCTTGCAACATAACATTATATTTAAAAAAATAAGTTTAACATCAAAACCCTACTACTGAAAAAGTATTAAACAAGAAAAGCCGTATATCAAGGATAGCCGTGGTCGTAAGCCACTTAGTCTAACAAAACTATACATTCTAGGGAAAAGTGGCATATGATTACGGCTATCCTTGATATTTTCTTGTTTAAATACTTTTTCCTTCTAGGGTAGGTTGAGACAACAGACCGCTATCTGCTTTTGTCCTTACATACTTCACGATTGGTCAGCTGTGTCAGTGCATTGAAGATATTAAAAAAACTTCCTACATTTACAGTCTTTCAATCTCGGGTCCTTTCCTCGATGTCGATCGAAATCGATGACGTCAAGTAAGGGGTCACCATTTTAAGATCAACAATATCTGGAATGATGGCCCATATCTTATGGGCTGCGCCTTAGCTTCTTATAATAGACACCTAAACTTGAAGCAGCGTTAACTCTGCAGAAATGAATGCCAAATTCAAAAGACATGACCGTCTCTCTTGGTATTAAGTACACTACTTTTTGAGACAGTTGATATCTTATAGTAAGTATTTCTACCAAATATCTTTGTTAATGCGCATAAATCGTAATAAGTGTAGTCTTTTACATGCCCAAGAGTGGAATTCACTTGAACTACATTTCACAGACGTTGTAAGTATCAGTAAAAGTTACTGCCAGAAACTAAAGCTTCTTACTGCTGGTTGCACAGTGACTATCCTGGTTTCGCTAAGATTTATTTTTATATCCTTGGCTGGCAAGGTATAAAAATAAATTGTTAAATATCTATAAAAATAAGTAGTTAATTATGATTTGTTTGGCCCCAATTGGCCCCAAGGCCCAGACTCAAAGTAAAATTTTATATTTATATACTAATTATTACAAATTGTGTTGTACATACAAAAATAATTCATAATTATACTAGTCATCGGGACTTCTCGCGAATTATACCTTGGAACTTACTATTTCTGCCGGCGTTTTGGATGCGTTGCAGCACCCGTGGTCACGACTTGACTAGTCCTCGAGTGTCGAGATGTATGCGGGAAACATTTTTTGAGCGCCTAGTGGGTAGGTTACACTTATTATGAACGGTTAGGCTGGCGACACACCACACACACTATGTCAGTTTTTAACGGCACTGTGTTTTTTGGTTTTAGTATCTTAATCACTGGATTCCACGTTCCGGATAGCTTGAATTCATCTTCCCTATTGAAATTTTTATATTTTTTTATTTCAATGGCTTCACGCACAATCCGTGAATAGTAGTGGCGATCAGTGGAGAGGACTTTGGGTTGATGAAGCTCAATCCAGTGATTGGTACCCGACTCAAGATGTTCTGCTACTGCCGATTTGTTGAACTAACGGTTTTTCACATCTGCGATATGTTCACTGACTCTCTCTGCAATGGTTCGCTTGGTCTGGACTATGTAGGAACTACCGCAGCTGCAATCCACTTTATAAACACCCGGTGTTTTTTTTTTTTTTATATAGGACACGTCAATTGGACTTCGCCTTGCCTGATGGTAAGCTGAAGGTAAAGTCCCAGAAAAGAGGGTCACCATTACTTACACATACCGTGTGACAATGGTGACACTCAGCTTGACGGCCTCATCATATGCTTTTTCACGCCCCGCTTAAAGGACCCGGGACTCTAGGAAGAAGGAAACACGTGAGCTGGTAATGAATTCCAGGCCTTAATGGTGCGACAGAGGAAAGAGTCTCCGAACCGCTTGGTTCTTGATCGGATGTTTTGCACCGTGTGCGGATGACATCTAAGACCTGCACGTGTTGTCCTGTGTAGGACAGGGGAGGGTGGGACTAATTGGAAGAGCTCATCAGAACACTCCCCATGGTACAGACGGTAAAATACAGCCATGGACGCAACATCTCTACGCAGCTGTAAAGGTTCTAGGGTGTTCGTGATCTCGGGATTCCCAATGATGCGGACCGCACGTCGCTGCAACCTGTCGAGAGCATCTAGTAAGTACTTTGCTGAACCATCCCAGAGATGCGAGCAGTACTCCACACAGGAGCGAATTTATGTCTTGTATAGAAGACACCGTTTGTAGAGGTATGACATTCTTCGATGTTCGCATGTATTTCGCTACTTTGGCGAATGGTTTAAAAATCGTCTTGATGGAAAACTTTTGTAAGCAAGTTCCGATTTTGTCCGTTTCACATACGGCATGTATGCCGGTTGGCGGTCAACACCCGGCAACATCTTCCTCGGTACACGTCGCGGCTTTCTAGCACTCGTACCATACCCGTTCACCTCAAGAACCTCCTGAACATGATCTAACTTCTGCTGTAGGTGCTCAGGGTCACACAGGTTATTAGCTCGCTTGATGAGTGTCGAACTTACGGATTTTAAGTGAAGTGGGTGATGATACAGCGCGAAAGTTTAAAAAAAAAAATATAAAAAGAAACTTTATTTCGAATGCTCCTAACATAACCTCCCTTAATGAATGTGGTTTGTAATGGAAATAATAGAATTATATAATAGAAAGTTGTGTTAGTTACATTATAATTCAAGAATGGCTATATCGATTTGGCTGAAAATTTGTAGGAATGTCGCTTAGAGCCAGGAAACGGACATAGGATGCTTTTCAACCCGTTCGACCGCGTTCCCGTGTGACGTAACATAAAAGTTATAATAACCTCGTGTTGTGTTCCCAGCGGGGATAAGGGTAGCCAGAGCTCAATAGAGAGTTTTTGTGCTGTCAGTGAGAAGACTATAGGCTTGTCCTGATTGTGTCTTCTGCACTGACGGTACATAAACTCTCTGTTTTTAAAAGGTCAGTAGCACGGGTGTGACTCCCCTGGTGTTGCACACGTTCATAGGTCACGGTAACCACTTTCCAACAGGTGGGCCGTATGCTTGTCTGCCACCTAAGTTGTATAAAATAAAAGAGAAAATAAGTCACTAAATAACGTGGTATATATATCGATAATAAATAAATCTGACTTGGAATAACAAAACGCAAAAGACAGCTAATCGTATTTTTGTCTATGGTTAACCATGGTTGAAAATCTGATAATTATAAATTTTGACAGAAATCAATAACAAATTATAATCAGCAATAGTCAGTCACTCAAAAAACCTTTCTCCACAATATCAATATATGAAAATAGGTATAACGCATAGGTTCGAGTTACAGAAGTGAATATATCTATGGCAGCATAACATATGGCAGCGCGAATGGTGTTGCACACGTCCATAGGCCACGGTAACCACTTCCCATCAGTTAGACCGTGTGCTTGTCTGCTACATAAGTGGTATAAAAAAATCTTACTATATTCCAAACGTAACGCACACAAAGTCGCGGGTAAAATCTAGTATCTTCATAAAATTAATGGAATAGAGGTATAACTGAAACAATAGATTTGGCTCTGAAGCCGATTTACGTGACTTTGTTTCCGAGTACCTATGGCAGGTTTAGTCACATAATTGACCATTTAGCTTGTAGCAGGTTACAGGTAACGAAGCCATAGCCTTCAGCGGTACGACGACAGAGCTCGGCCATCAGCCGGGGGACTCATACATGCATTTGCATAACAAAGAAACATCTGTCTGTAGGCTGTGTGTTTGTGTAATATCGGATTTGTTTTCATAGACAATAACTGGAATACCAAATCCTGAATTAATTTATGGAGATAGCTGTCATGGTATCGTATAATATTTTGACTTTTTCGATGTGGTACACTTCGCTCTAGTAGATCATAGACTCAAACTTGGAACGATAAAAATAATAATCAACGAAGAAAAAATAACCATTTGTATTTATGGTCATAAGTACATGGACAAAATATACAGATGAATAACAATAAAATAGGTAATGATAATAAAGGTAATATTACTTTATCCGTATTGAGTCTATTTATATCAATTTGACCAAATTTTACAACAATTTGAAATACCAATCTATTGGTCAACCGGTAAAACTACTTATGATACCTATATTTATTCACATATTATAATATTTTGTCTTGATGTAAACAAAAGGCCGCGTGGTTCCCGGCAGAGTAGAATTTGGACCACCCCATCTCTTCCCATGTGGTGTCATACAAGGCGACTAAGGGATAGGGCTGTTTAACATCGGACATATATATGTATACAGCCCAGACTCAGCCTTAGATGGATGGCTCGAGTCAACAATAGTGCCCGAAATACGGCAATAGGCTCGCCCCTGTTACGTCAGTGGGACCGAATACAATTATTGGTGAAATGTGGGTGATAATTCACCTCTGCCTTACCCTCCGGGGATAAAGGCGTGATTATATGTATGTATGTAAACAAAAAATGAAATAAAAGAGAGTTATACGTATGCAGCCGTTAGATTTATATAAATATATAATATAATACGTAACTAAATTTATTGACCGGTTCTTTAAACGCTAGGCCGCATGTCGCTAGACTAACAATGAAAAATGCAAAGCCTAGTTTGCAATAAGCTAAATGAATGTTCACGTGATCTAAGCCCAGAAACAGGATTACAACTGCATAGCGATGCGTGTTGTGATATGTGAATGTTATGTAATAACATTGAAAATAAAACGAGACGGCACATGGTTCGTTGCCAAACTTTATTTTATATATTACGTTCAATGTACCTAATGGACAGTGGGCACTGGCTCCAGTTAACTTTCTAAAGGTCACACTACGAAGGGAACGAAGGAGTGTAGATATTTCGTACGGGATGACTATACCATTATTAGGAGGTAGGTCACGGCGGTATTTCCGCCCAATTGAGTAGTCCGACTGGGGAAGTACCTCCGCCCTACAGAATACCGCGGCTATAATAACTTCGTATTGTGTTCACAGCGGTGAGTAGGGTAGCCAGAGCTCACTGGAGAATTTGTGCGGTCAGTGGGAAGACTAAAGGCTTGTCCCATCCTGCTTTGTCTTCTACACTGACGGCACAGAAACTCTGTACTTATAAGGTTGGCAGCGCGACTGTGACTCCTCTGGTGTTACAAACGTCCATAGGCCACGGTAATCACTTTCCATCAGGTGGGCCGTGTGCTTGTCTGCTACCTAAGTGGTATAAAAAAAGTAAAGGCGGTCTGTGATGGTCCAAAAAGTACTGTATCGATTGAAATCGAATTTTGACACGCTGTACACTACAATACAACCTACTTCAAAGTAGCTGATTATTACACCTGAGTCGGTAGATGGCATTGCAATCGAGTAAAAGGTTTTTTTTGCTAATGTTATCAAGGATAAAGCCGAAATCCGGGTCTCTAGTAAGCTAATAATAGTGGACATTTCTAATCTCCATTGCGTCAATATTAATTAATGTAGAATATCATTCTGACATAATACAGACAATCACAAGAGTATGTTAATGCCTCGAAAATTAATTTATCCAGGTAATATTGGTCCACAATACAATCTGTTACGTAATACAACGGCATTTGCCCCGGGTAGCATGCGTCCTATGACATGCAAATCTTGATGATAGTATTAAATCGGACAGACGGAAGTGTGAACGACTCGTTACAGTTAAATTGATGTAGCTAGCTGGGGTACGTGGGGAGAATGGTGATACCATCCTACATACACGACTGGTCATCACGGCTTTGTTAATTCTATTGTAATCCTTTGTAGGATACCGCCGCGCAGTTTGTGTCTAATGAACTAGGATTGCCACTTTAGTAACACAATATTTAGTCTAACCTTCACATCCCTACGAATTCCCCATGATAAGATTATGTATCTATAAAAAATACATCAATAATTTTAATAGATGTATCTGCGGTGTAATTAATTTGGGACCAATACATTAAATTATATTGGGTCATCTTTACAATCGCACATAAAAATCTAAATGAAGATTGTAGAAATAGAAATCTTTATTTGCACATAATATAAGTTACAGTCAAATTAGCTGGAGTAAAAAAAAAGTGGGGACAGAATTTTATTTGTCTCATGTCATTGGTTAATACAGCTATATGACGTATCTCATGGGTAACGTTAGATTGGACCTAACGTTAACCATTAGATATATAGCTGTTAGAAATGAAATTATTTCAAAATAATTAAACTAAGTTTCAATCAGCATACTAGTTTATTATTTTGAAATATATGTAAAAGAAGACACTGGTTATTTGGCAAATAATGGATTCCCTTCTGCACACTCTTTGCACGCGTGCACACACGTCATCATCGTAATAACACTCCAAGAATTGTTTCCTTGTGTTTCCCCGTCCACCATAAACACTGAATTTGCCAACCGGTGATTCTTATTATGAAAAATGCCTTTACAGAAAAAGAATAATAAATATTCTACTAGACCCATGGTAAGCATATTTTCACTAGCTTGTGTTACGGAAACATACTTAGATACTTTTTTTTGTAAATACATACATATTATACATAGAACACTCAGATCAATGCAAATATACATATTCATACATACAAATATTTGCGCGGAGCAGGAATCGAACCCGCACATCCTGCGTAGAAGTCAAACGTTCTACCGCTACGCCACGCAGTATGTCACTCTAGGGAGTGCCGACTCAACCAATATACAGAATTGTCACATGTGAAATGTCACAATTTTTAACAAGAGGTGTCAGTAGGTAATCGGTATCGCGAGTTCAATAATTTCCCATCTCAAAAATATTCTACAAAAATGCCCAACGTACCAAAAGAAACTTTCACTTCGGAAATGTGACTGTACTGAAATTTATTCGTATTATGAAGGAAGGTTTACTTTTGGTGAGATTAAAAATAGAGATATTTGGAGCTAAGTGCATGGAACTTAAGGGAGTTTATGTTGAAAACAACATACGAGTACATTTTGCGTGAAAATACGTAAATAGACTAGTCTAAATCGGGTAGGTACTGACCACACAGTCCTCGTATAAAGCTTCTTAGGATTTAGAGTAAATTCTGTCTGCCACCAAAAATCAAAAAAAGTCAAAAATTGTAATGGAAGGAGATTCAGTAAATTATTTCAATAACGAAATTGGAGTTCGGATTTACACCAGTTAGTGATAATCCGTTTTGTACACACTGAACTCAGCGAATAATCATTTTATTCTGTCAAATCAAATAATACAGATAATATATTTATTTAAGCAACTGTAATTTGTTGAGACTTTATCATTTTATTATTCTCTAAGCTGTTTATCAACTCAGTTGGTGTCAATTTCTAATCTAACGAAGCTGCGGCTGAACTTCGATATTTTTCCGTGAAGCGACTGCCACCTGACCTCCACTACCAATTAGTGATATTGAAGTTCTGTGGTTAGACTAGTTGGACTTTTGAAGGCTTCAACTACCCGTAACGACTGTCATAGATATTCGTATGGCAATAGGGACCGACGGCTTAACATGCTCTCTGAGGCACAACCAGACCAATTCAAATATCCATATTCATGCATACAATAATTTGCACTGAGTGGGGATCGAACCCGCTCCTTTTGCGTAGCGGCCGCGATCACTATCGCCACGCCACAGAGGCTGTCTACTTTACTTTTTTTTACTATACTTGTGAATGTAATGGTTACGTACCTTTTTTAAAAGAAAACAAAGGTGGCAAAGCGAAGTTGGTTATATCAGACTCAAACCGACTAAATCGCACGCCATCTAATGCCTCAATTACCGGCGTATAAGGTGACCCAAAAAGGCAATTCCATCTCATCCTGGCCGACCCTTAGCCATCTACGCCATAAAACGATACCGTCAAATTTAGGATAGTACCTATCTTAGTCACGTCAAACTCTCTTTCACGCTGTTCTCTCACAAGTCTACATGAATAAATCTAATAAATATTTGGTTTAGTTATTAATAATCGTTTATTCAATTACTCTTACAACTTACAGGGTTGGCAGTACGACTATGACTCTTCTGGTGTTACAAACGTCCATAGGCCACGGTAACCACTTTCTATCAGGTGGGCCGTGTGCTTGCCACCTAAGTGGTATAAAAAAAACAAAGAATTCTTCTTTGTACGGTGATGAACATTCTGGATTTCAAGAACCGATATAGTTATATAGTAGTTTAAATATTGTACTTCTTTCATTGAATATCACCTACGCACCTCTTAGTGTCTTTGTGTAATATGTCAATCTCTCAACAATGCCACGTATCTGTATCTAATATTCTATTAAATAGCTTCACCATCAAATAGTACTATACAAAAGGCATCTTGTTTCTTTTGTTATTTAGAAATCTAATAGGGTGATGTGATCTGAGTCCCTTTTATGTGATCTGTAATTATTTTTCCCGTCAATGCGTGGTTCCTGACGAAGTTGAATTTGGGCCACCCCATCTCTACCCATGCGATGTCGTACAGTCTGCACCACTTGGTTTTCCCCCTTCCTGTTGATTGATTTTTCTGATATTTGGTACACTCCTTTAGTTCGGACAGTAATACAATTAATATCTATGAAGCAGTTTGATTTGCTCATAATACCTTGGTATTTATATGTATGTAATCATTTTGTGACAGCTATATTTTATATAACTTGATACCTACCTACGTATTCACGCCTTTTCACGAGCTTCTTCTACCCTCATGAACCCTTTCATAGAAGTCTACCGGTATCAAGTGCTCTTGATCTACTATTTTTTTAATACATTTAGTATAGTATAGTATAAACTCACGCCTATATACCTGAAGGGGTAGGCAGAGGTGCTAGCACCCACATTTCGCCAGTTTATGTTTAGGTCCTAATGTAATAGGTGGCGAGCCTATTGCCATTAACCGATCACTTATAAACCTGCGATAAATACACACATAACTTCGAAAAGCATCGAAAAGTCATTGGTGTGTGCCATGGTAAAACCTGGGATCGAACCCGAGACCTCGTCTCAGCAGTCCATTACCCATACCACTAGGCTACCGCGGTTATTAATGTTCAAATATTCATTAATACATTTTGAAGCTTTTGTCCCATGAAACCCTTCAGGTCTAAAAATAATCTATGTCTTTGCCCCCCATAATCATTATTGGTTCAGTGGTTTAGACATACAGACAGAATTTCACAATGATAATATTGTTAAGTTTGGATAGTTAAACATTTGAATATTCATATATAGTTAGTTCAATCAATTAGCCCACTGCAGTCCACTGCTGGACATAGGCTTCTCCCAATGTGCGCCATTTTCTCCGATCCTCCGCCTTCCGCATCCAGTCTGTCCCAGCCACCTTTTTCAGGTCGTCCGTCTATCTGGCTAGGGGGCGTCTTACCTTGCGTTTACCATCTCGCTAATTCATTGATTGATTGATATAGTTAGATATTTAGTGTACACTAGTTCGGTAGTTCTATATCACAGCATTTAATAATAATTGTATTCCAAACTCTGTACTTTCTGACCATATCTTCAAATTTTATGCTGTTTCGTATCATACTACATTGTGTCGCCGTTTCTGGCGCCCCTTGTAAGTAAGTAGCAATGTAAATACGTAGTGTATTTGATATATTTATAAATTGTAAAATGTATTTAATTAATCAAAGTATGCACCGTTGTTATCTATGCACTTTTGCTATCTCATAGGTAGTGCATTGATCCCTTTACTAAAAAAAACATGGGGGCGAGAATCAATAAACTCTTTGAAGGCGGTTTGGACTGCCGCATCGGAGTTAAATTATTTCGGTGTAAGAAGTTATCCTGTAAAAAAATAGTGATCTATTCGAGCAAGGCCCGGGGAGTACGGTGGATGTCGCAGACACTCCGATTGCAGCTCAACTAACTTAGTGGTTGTGCAGTGTGTGGCCTAGAGCGATGGACCAATCTCGGTTGTTTAGCAGCCAGTTCTTCCTTCATTCAACATTTTTCGTTTTCCAATTTGGTCTCCGGCCGTCCACGGGGATGGTTCTGAAGGTCGAAATTTTCTGAACGAAAACGTTGAACCAAAAACATACCGTGCTTTCTTTTGCTACACCAGTGCCGTACACATCACTAATTATAGATACAGATATTTCATGTTTTCCATTGTGCGGTAATAAGCGACGACAAAGAAAAAAATAATTAGGAAAAAAACAAGTGACTTACTGTTTTCAAAACTCAAATGTACCACCTAAATGAATTTTTAAATTTGAATTTGGAATTCTTGACTAAAAAGGATATATTTCAGATCAAAGTGGTCAGTACGATAAAACACTAATTTTGAATCTACGGACCAAATATTAAAAAAGAACAAAAATACATAATGTAAATAGTGATTTTATATAAGGAACTAAAATTCCAATATTTCTTATGTGTAGCCAATTACAAAAAAATAATTTTAACTTCAATTTTATTTTATATCTGCAATCAAAATTAGTGTCATTTTTATTTTGAATAGTCTAAATGTCTTCAAGAATTGTCCGACTAGATTATCACCATCCTTCATTGAGTCCTTATTTTACCAGCGTCAGAATATGATCTCAACTTTCTCCTCCATGTGAACAGTTATGTGATGCATTAGCAATATTAGGTATATCGAGAGCTATTATCCGAGCTAAGGTGATGTCACAGACTGTTACTACGGCCATTTTTAAATCTAAGTCTGCGGACGAAACCAACGGCAATTGGTAGTACATGTATGTAATATAAGTGAAAGTGTTCTTGAAAATAAAGAGACCACCTGTTGGCGCTCGCGATCAAAATAGTCACTTTAGTAAACAGTTTTAGAAGATAAAACGTGTAATCTCTTAGCTCCGACAGGTTGCAGTAAATGTTTTATGCACTTACACACCGTGTGTAAGAGAAAGAGTACAAGTAGCACTACCTCATCTCATGCGACAAGTGTCGTAAGAGGTGATTAATGGAAAAATACGCAGTCGATATCACGGCGAGAGAAGGAAAACTCGAAATAAAAGCCTGTACCAACCCGTCTAGTCACTGTGGAAACATTATGCGAAAGCCTCCAAAAATTGGGAGAGGCCTATGTCCAGGAGTGAACTGCCATGGGTTAATCGATTGATTAACTTTACACCACATATTTTTTAGGCTTCTATTCCTTATAATGCAAAACATAGAACCCTTGTGTCCTATAAATTTGGAAAACGTTACCAGAATTTACCTAATAAATAGTTCACTAAGGGGTAAATAAATATCTTGATCTTGTAATGTTCTTTTTTTCACATCTACCTGTATACCTCACTATCAATACCTCAACTGTAAGGTGGTATACTCTTTAATTGACAGACCTTCGTCCAAATATTTAAATTGAACTATAAGAGTCGATACTGCGAGTAAAGGGCCCTGAATAAAACAAAAACGTGTTATAGCCAACTCACAGTTTAATAAAATAGTTACATAAGTACTACGCAGACTGATGTAACAGTCCGTTGGTACTTAGTGAAGTATACCAATTGATTAACTGTGGATTTCTTTGGGTTAGCTATGATAGATGCGAAACGGTTTTTTTATTATGATATTAACAATAAAGTACATCTCTCTTTGTTTCAGATTACCTGCATGCTGTACTCGGAAAACTTCATCTACTAACGTACGAAACATACAATACTTACCTATTATACTTACTTATAATATAAGCACAATTCTGAAACATTATCAAACAGATCCTTAAAGCAAACCATACTAAAGCACACAAAACAACTTTTCATTCAAACTATGAGGAAACACACTAAACAATGTCGACTTCAACTTTAAGCGCGAACGTTACGTCACTGAAGGAAAACTCCGACACGTAAGCCTACCTATACAGCACCAACCACACTGTCTTTACAACACACCAAATGTACCGAGACCGAATGAAAACAGTCAAACACACTGATATAACTTTGTACTTGTGTGAGTTAACAAGAGCTCTTTAGATATTCTGCTCTCCTGGTAGGTACCCGATGTAACGAAGAGGTGGCATAAATGCCCGAAGTGCCTCTAGTGCCTGTTACGTTGAACACAAACCCGAGCACACTAACACTGCTTCTAATTCATGATACTTGAATATGTACTTCACAAATTCACAGGATAATTATCCGGCATACCAAAATTAATAAGCCCGCAGCCACCGTAAATCGGTGCTGATTGGTTGCGAACTCTGAAGAGGCACGAATGAATTTAACTACAAAGGGTGAGTTACTGTTATTGAATTCTATAATTTTAAGCTAGTTTGCGAGTGTTTCGTATGTAACAATAAACTGTAAAACAAATACTGACAATCGTAAAATAGTGAATTTGAATTCAAAAATCAAATAAAAGTAATGAAGATGTTTAAAACATAAAGGTACAATAATTGAAATGTTCAGTAGATATATTTTACAAAGTAGATACTTAAAAAAAAACTTCATAAATTTATACTTAAAATGAAACTACATATTAAATTAAATTATTCAACAGCATTCTACACAACGCTATCTAGACCTATGGTGAGCATACAAGTATTAATAACTACATAAAAATAAAATAAAAATCATATAAAATAAAGTAATTTATGTATTCATTTTGATCTCTAACGAAATCGTCTGCATAACAATTCATAACTTGCATTCATGTAAGATTTTATATAATTACCTAATGTTAATAAAAATAGACGATTCAAAAGTATTTTTACTTTTTGTCCAACTTAATTACCAAAAATATTGTGAAAATCACAGATTATTTCGGTGAAGCCACATTCTTTTGATATACCTATAATAAAATAGTACGTAAAATGTTTAAAACTAAGTAAATGTAACTATTAGCCGTTTTATGTATTTTTCAACATCATCATCATCTTTCTCGGTATGCGGGGTCCGCTATTCCGTGCTTTACCCGTATTTCACCTTCTACTTAGGAGTCATAATGTTACAAACTATTACATCTAGGACCAAGCGGTTCGATATATATTTTATCCTTAAGCAGAGTAATAATATGAGGATGTCAAATTGAAGGTGACCATTGTATTTGTTATTTGGCAATAGTGACGCTTATTGCTGAGACCTTTACCATTAGTCGAGGGAAGGTCATACATTCATAATAATGTCATATTACATCCGGTTCATTTTGTCCTAAAGAGAGGCACTAAATATATTTTTTATGTTCGGTTTGTACACAATTTTGTTTTTAATTTGTTTTTTATTTTATGTTCCAATGAATAAACAAAACAAATATACGTATCATAAGCGGTACGGCATTCTAAAGGCTTAAGCATTTGAGAAAGCCGTGAGTCCCAAAAATGCAACAAGTATTCTAAATTCAATACTATCGACTAATATACAAGTCCAGCCAGATTCACAGTTAGACTGAAAATGCGAACTCCGGACTCCGAGGTGACAGTGGTGATTAACACTAAGATGAACAAGAAATTGAGTGTCTCTATAGCTGATTTTTGATCTCGTACCGTACATAAAACAGTCAAAGGTGTACAAATCAAAAAACTTTTAACGTAAATTCGCAATAAAATCAAATCAATAAATTACTACAATTTATTTTACGACAGCACCATAACACCCTACTTTAGGTATTGTGGATTACTAAAGTTCACAATTACAGGTTTGGCAGCGCGAGTGTGACTTCCTTGGTTTTGCACACGCCCATAGACCTCGGTAACCACTTTCCATCAGGTGAGCCGTATGTTTGTCTGCCACCTAAGTGATATAAAAAAAAACTTAAATAAGGTGTTATGGTTTTCTTGCTGATACATGTTTTAGTTTTATCCACAGAACAACGAATTTGACATATATAACAGTGGTCAACGCATGACATACGAGTAAACGTCAAATCTAATACATTTGTAATTCTATTCTACAATACACCGGCCAACGAATTTCCACTTGTCTAGAGAAGCTGTAAAATCTATTAAAAAAATAAAGTAAGCATACCTTAATATCTATTATGGGGTCTAGAACGTAGCAAATTTATATAAATATATATATAGTTATCTACTTAGACATTTTTTTTATAAATAAGTAAAATACATAGAAACACCCAGCTCAATGCAAATATGCATATTGATGTATATGTTACCGGAAATGTATGAAATCAAGGAATTGTATACAAATCCTAGAAAATGTGTACAATTCCGATACTATTTAGGAAATGTATAAAATATTGTTTGAAAAACTATTTAATGCATAGATATCCTAGGAAATGTATAAATTTCCTCGGAATTGTAAATAATTCCAATATCGTATTAGGAAATAAAATAATAAAATGTAATAAAACACGTTGTTAATAATATTTTTTAATTATAGCACTTATTGAGACAATCGGGTAACAGTCATACCGTAAAATAATAATAATATGTTCATATTATCTTACTAATTAAAACTTCTAAAATCAACTATCTATTAACTTTTAACGTATCACACATTCTTGTACAATAAAATTTTCATTTGGCAAGTAATCAGTCTGATAATTAAGTAATTATAAATGTCACAGTATAAAAGTAAATCTTTATATTACAATACTTTTTCAGTCCATATAGCTATTTATTTTTGCAGGGTAAGCTCGAATGGCATTTGGAAGTACATAATACTTTATTTATAAAACAGACATCTTGCTGTAGCACAGTTTTTCTTGCAAAGGCACATCTTAAATCCCTGGCCGGTTCCAGTGGACTGTAAGTTGGCAACTGACCGTAGTGCAATCTCGGTACTCGGTACATCGTCTGCATCAAGAAGAGCTCTTGGACACACATTAATCTGAGTTCGAGCATATAATTGTTTTAAGATACCGTTCTTGGTACCAATCTGATAGAGTTCATCATCGGTTTTAGTCAAAACTACACCAATAATGTTACGTGCATCACCTCGTCCTCTATTAACCTCAGGAACTGCAATTCGTACTGAAGCGCCAATAGGTACAGGGGCCAACTTCTTTTCTCTCAATTTCAGCATTTTTCGGCTTGTTGTTCTTAGCATTTTGACGATTATCTAGTACTTTATCATTTTTTGAACATATTGGACACAAAACTTTAGATCCAAATCCTTCTTCGGGTGATTCTTCAGCAACAGCGCAAATAGCGTGGATTCTTAAATGTTTTACATGTCTGATTGCTATTTAGGAAATAAATAGATTTCCTAGGAAATGTGTAATGTGTAAGTAAAATATTATTTATTTCACTCATTTCCGTGCGATTTTAGGAATTACATACATTTCCTAGGAATTATATATAATGACGGATTACATACATTTCCGTTAACATAATATATAAATATTTGCACACTACCACTACCACTACGCTACAGAGGTCATCGAAATGAGCATTGGTAACAGTATGGTCCAGACTAGACCCAAACTATATAACCGTAACGTATTTCTAAATAGGTAAATAAAATAACCGTTATTGTTTCATGTGTTGCACAGATTACATACAGTATCTTTCTCCCGAATTAAGTCCTCAACCTGTATCTCAGGAGATAGTTCCTTCCACCTTCCAGGTTCCACATAGTGGAATCGATTATATGGTTTCATAAAAAAAGAAAACATAAAATTATGGTACAAAAAAAGGGATACAGAATTTTTAAACAATGCAAATAATGTAGGATCAGACCTAACATTGACCTTCACCCATCAGTTTACCGAATGAAAATTATAGTTTAGCAAATAAATTGCTTTGCTGAATACATATCAATAGGGTTGCCCAAAAACATGGTCAGAAAATTAATTATTACAAATTTTGAAACATGTTTTGATTCAATTTCACTAACTTGTCTATGAAAAAAATTACCTTAAATGAATAGTGCACAATGGACACTGAATGCCAAAACTTGTTAACCTTCCTTTTTTGCTCCCTACTACCTGGTTGTCGTGTGCAAACAGGTAACTACATTCAATTACGAATTCATACATACCGTAGGTACCATTACATTTATATTCCAGAGTTAAAGTGGTCTAGTTCTTCCAATTAGTCCCACCTTCTCCTTGCCTACACAGGACAATATGTGCAGGGCTTAAATATCACCCGTACACTGCGCAGAGTATCCGATCAAGAATCAAGCCAATAAAACCTAAACAGCGCACTTGTTTCCGTCTTCCTACAGTCCCGGCTCTTTGAAACAGCATGTGAAAAAGCATGCTATCAAGCTAAGTACCGCCATTTTTAACATGTTACATGTCTATAATGGTGACCCTATTTCCTAAGACTTTGCTTTTAGCTTAACTTCAGGCGAAGCGAAGTCAAAAAGGAGTATGCTCATTTCAGACCCTCGCTTATCGCCTTACATATATAGGCGATAAGCGAGGGTCTTAAATGAGCCAAAGACGGTAATCATCAATGCACACGTGTATCATACGATGTTCAACACACTTGCAAATAAATAATACAAAAAAATCATTTTACCTACTTTCATACTGAAAAACATTAAACATTAAAAACAACTGTAATGAAATTGTTTACGCACAGAGTACCAAAATAAATGTAAAAAATTACATAAACTTTTTAATTTTTTTCTACATAGTCTGCGGTGGGTGCGTTGCAACACTTATGCGCGATCAGCAAATAGATTTTGGCGCTAAAATTGAGTTTGTAATTTGACGCAAATTATGTTAACTATTTTATGAGATTAGATAAAATAGTGTATGTAACTGCACATAATTTGAATTAAGAACCCTTATTATGCAACAGTTTCATCAGCTACTATTATATACTACCTACTTAGATTAAAAGTTTATTTTAAGAAACAATTAGTAAATGTGCAGTTAGTAAAATTACAATGAGCTGTTTTTAATGACATAATTTTGTACAAGTGCCACGTATAAGTTGAAATTATCTATTTAAATACAAAGTTGCATAAAATGAGTAAGCAGTTGGTATAGTAATTTATTTGTACTATTGAAAATAATCTTTTATGTATCGAACTTTTTTTAAGAACCAAGCAACTCAACCAATAAAATTAAAAGAAAAGATATTAACTAAAAAGTCACAGTTTGATAGGTGCCATTTATAAGCCTAATTGTGGTGAAATTATAGAACGGTTGTTGGATTTTATAATTGCTTTTCAGGCACAATTCGTAATATGTGTAAATTATTAACTGTTGCTTGCTCCAAAATAATATAAATAAGGAAATAAATTTAAAAATATAACCCGACTACTGAAAACAACTATTTTTTTACTGTTTCAAACTAGTCTTTTTTTATCAAAATTCAAAATTCAAAATTCATTTATTTGCAGAAATGTGGTCAAACATGATGTTACAAAGATAATTTCAGTTCAGCACATGTACCATTAAATGACATGCAAATATTAACTGAGGCTCTATTTAAGTCTTTTGTCACAATACTATAAAAACAAACAGTTCACATAACCTTGAAACAACGCAGTTTCACGTGATTAGACTTTTAAAACTATTGTATTCTCACTCGTTAATCAGATGAATAAACGATATATAAAATTTTGTACGCCAGTTCAAGGCTCGATCACGACCTGTCACTGCCACTTTATGAAGTGTGTTGAAAAAATATTTGAACTAAGCGAGGATTGAACCCGCGTTTCCTACGTAGCGGACGCGTTCACTACCACTACGCCACAGAGGCTGTCAACCTCTGCGAAAAACTGCGTAATTATTGTTACGTAACTGGAATTTTAGATAGATACAATGATAAAATCCATCTCATATTAATTACTAATTGGCAATGATTTGGCCTTTGAAAAAATGTAAGTGGGTAGCTAATAATGATTTATAAAGAAAGATGATATTAAGAAAAGTAGGGCACCACAGGGGAGATATACGTGGAGCCGTGCGACTGTGAAGGAACACGTGTATATTTCCATAGGAAGTACAGGTCACCAGAGAAATAAATTAAGTTGACTACCTCTGTAGCATAGTGAAAGTATGCTAACACTATTATCTGTTCTGTAGCGATAGTGAACGTGACTGCTACGTTAAGCCATCGGTCCCGGTTGCCCTACAAACAGTGGGAGTCCTAAAACATGCAACGACTATTCTGAATTTAATACTTTCAGCTAATATAGAAGTCTAGCCAAGACAAGCCAAGAGTCTAGACTGGAAAAAGCGAACCCCGGACTCCGAGGTGACAGTGGTGACAGCGGGATTAACACTAAGATGAAGAAAAAATTGAGTGTCTCTATTGCCGATTCTTGATCTCGTACCGTACATAAAACATCCAAAAGTGTGCAGATCAAATATCAACACAGATCCACTTTTAAAGTAGATTCGTCGTTAACTCACTCAGGTTTTTGGATTTCAAAGGCGGACTACCATTACTCATGACCAGATTTTCATATGCAACACTATATTACTGAATTCACAATGAAATCTAGTTACCTGTTTGCACAAGGCAACCAGGTAGTAGGGAGCAGTAAAAGGTGGACAACCTAGCTTTTGTATGTACACATTGAATACTTTTCATTGAAGGTTTTTTTTTGGCAGACAAGTCAGTGAAATTTAAAAAAAATACGTTTCAAAATTATAATAATTAATTTTCTGATCATATTTTTTGGGCAACCCTATTGGTATATGTTCAGCAACACAGTTTGTTACCTAAAAATATATTTCATTCGGTAAAAAGAAGGGTGAAGGTCGATGTTAGGTTGGATCTTAGACTAAAGTTCCATTTCATAAATAAGCCTATTTTGTTCGTTGTATTTGCGTGTGTGTGTGTGTGTGTGTGTATTTGTGAGGGATATTTACGTATGTGGTGAATGTGTCATTATAATGGCAGGGCGGAGTGTGATTGTTAGTAGATAATGAAACTGATTTGTGATGAACTGATGATGTTTTCAATCTAGGTAGGTGCAGCCTGTGGTTTTAAATGACAAGACAAAGATGTAGATTGCTATACAAGAATATTGACTAATAAATCACTATAGTACTCAAAAAATCCTTACTACTACTACTAAACTCTTATACAAATAAGTTTTATTTATATCAAATTTTAGTTGTACTGTAACATTTTACAAATGAAAAAGTAGATACCTAGAGACATTTGATAGAATTGAACTACCGTCCGCAATTTACACTAAAGTATCTATCAACAAATTGATACCTAGATTTGCTAACGGAACCGAACGAAAGTTTTAGCCCAATGGCCATTGTCTGAATATCCTGAGGTATCGGTAGTAGCGCGATTATTCACAACAGATGCAGTTAACAAATTAACGGTGTGTTAGTAATTAATCCGATGTTACTTTTGGCGAAACTGTATTGCAGATTTTGATCCAGTCAAAATAGAAGAAATACAATGGTAAACTAGGTCCATGGGGAAACCTGTATACATTCACATAGAGCTGAAAATTGTAAGAGATCTTAAGTACACCATTACAAAAGAAATATCAAAAGTCCCCATCGGTTGAACTTGTGTATGGCAGTCGCACCTGCGAATGCCAAAATAAGTTAAAGGAAGCGCAAAATTAAATAGATCAGTTTACCGTCAGGTATGGTGAAGTCAAATTGACGTGTCCTATGAAAAAAAAAGCTGTTTTAGACGTAAATCGGTCATAGTTTACTCAATCACTAAAAAAATGTAAAAACTGCTCTCACAGTGATGCACAAAGCACGTCAAAGTGAAAGAATATCGACGAATGCGTCAATAGACCAAGAGACGCGATCAAACTTTCGTTATTTTATAAAAACTATGTTTCTCTGCAATACATGTTAGAAAAATCCCCGACAATGAAGTTTGGATGATGGTTGCTTTGCCAGTTAACAGTAGAGAAGATATATAAAATGGCACCTTAGTTTTGTTGTAGAATGAAACTTAGCTTTTATCTTAGATGAATTAAAAAAGGTTTAATTCATCTAAGGCCTGTTTTAATTCATCTAAGGCTAATTTATATTTTTTTTTTTGGAGGTAGGACACGGCTGTATTTCCGCCCAATTGAGCAGTCCGACTAGGGAAGTAACTCCGCCCTACAGAATACCGCGTTTATAATAACTTCGTGTTGTGTTCCCGGTGGTGAGTAGGGTAGCCAGAGCTCACTGGAGAGATTTTATGCTGTCAGTGGGATGACCAAAGGCCTACTTTGTCCTCTACACTGACGGCACAAAATCTCTGATCTTACAGGGTCGGCAGCACGGATGTGACTCCACTGGTGTTACACACGTTCATAGGTCATGGTAACCACTTTCCATCAGGTGGGCCGTGTGCTTTTCTGCCACCAAAGTTGTATAAAAAAAAACCAGGAATTGAAACAGATACCAAGATAGAGAAAGGGATGCTTAGATGGTACGGACAGGTCGAGAATACATAGGTTACACTAAAAGTTTCCGGAACTGGCCACTTACATAAACAATATTTAAAAATTTATTACAACATTTGAAAATAGAACTCTTTGGCTGTAGAATACAGTTTGTTTCATCTGACTGTCTTTTGTTTTTACCTTGTGGCGCCATTTAAAAAATTGTGTGTCTGCATCAACATGGATTTAACTCGGGAAAATTTTCGTAGTATGATTTTCTACGATTTTAAGTGTAATTTGACGGCTCAACAGAGCATCGCTCGGCTTGAAACAGCTTTTGGCGATGAAGCTCCATGCAAGACGACTGTTTATAGCTGGTTTGCAGAATTCAAGCGTGGTCGTATCAATCTCAGTGACGAATCTCGCGATGGTCGGCCGTCCACCGCTGTGACCAACAAAAACATCGATGCTGTGCGCCGTATGATTGAAACAGACAGGCATATGACCTACCATGAAATTCGCGCATCCTTAGAAATAGGCATGAGTCAAATACAATCAATCCTACACAAACATTTGGGTGTGAGAAAGCTGTGCTCGCGGTGGATCCCACATAACTTGACCGAGGATCAAAAAACGGACCGCGTCACTTGGTACAGTGCCATGCTTACCAGATTCAACGAAGGTGCGTCAAATTTGGTGTGGGACATAGTAACAGGTGATGAAACATGGATTTATTGCTACGATCCCAAAACAAAGCAGCAATCGAGCGTATGGGTCTTTCAAGATGAGCCGAAACCAACCAAAGTGGCGCGCGTGAAAAGTACATCTAAGCGGATGATTGCTTCTTTTTTTAATAAAACTGGACACGTGGCTACTGTTGCTTTAGAAAATCGTCGTACTGTGAATAGTGACTGGTACACGACCATTTGTTTGCCGGAAGTTATTGACGAACTCCGTAAAAATAACCGTAAACGCCGTATCATCCTGCACCACGACAATGCTAGTTCTCACACGGCCAGACAGACAAACGACTTTTTGAAGGCGAAAAATGTAGAACTCATGAGTCATCCTGCATACAGTCCCGACCTGGCACCTTGTGACTTTTATCTGTTCCCAAAAATTAAGAACCAATTACGCGTTTTCAAAACTGGTTTGATCGAATGAAAAAGTGCATAGACGCCAAGGGAGATTATTTTGAAAAACAATAAATTAATTTTGTACCTTTAATAGTATTTTTTCATATTCATTCCGGAAACTTATAGTGCGCCCCACGTATAAACTAAAGACCAATGACGAAACAGAATTATGAAGTGAGGGGCGAGAGTGAATGGGCGACCTGGTAAAGGTCCGAAGGTCCGAACCAAACATACGTATGTTAATCAGATCGAAGATATCTTGAGAAAAAATTAGGCTAACGGGGTACACTTTTACGAAAACAATTATGAAAGAAGACTTTCTTCTTTCTCAGAACTAAAAGCCTAAGAGCCAAGCGATTCGTAGAGTCTTTCCTTTGTCGCACCATTAAGGCCTGGAAATTCGCGGTTTTCTTCTTCCTACAGTACCGGGTCATTTAACGGGGCGTGAAAAAACATAATATGATGAGGCCGTCAAGCTGAGTGTATGTAATGGTGATGGTGACCCTCTTTTCTGAGACTTTGCCTTCAGCTTACCATCAGGCGAGGCAAAGTCTAATTGACTTGATTAGTTTTTTATTCCATATAAAAAACCTACCAGGATATAAGCAAATTGAAAGATATTGTATTGTCTTACCACAACGGCAAAGAGACGAAACATTATGTATGTATAGCAGTGGACTTCAAAAGGCTAATGTATAATGATGATATCAATAAAAAAGTTTTAATTCGATTTAGGTACCAGTTCCAGTATGTAGACCTTACAACACTGAGATAATTCCTGTTTCGTTGAATAGTACCTACCAAATGAAAATGAGACTATATTTATTTTTATATAATAATAATTGTATATAATTGCCTACTTGTATTAGACCATAAATGAGACTCCTCTAGTTCAAAAGACTGACACAAAAGTAAAATTTAGAAAGCTTGAGTTCAAACATAGGTATATATACGTCCATATAGGTATGTTGGGTTGGGTGTTCCAACGTAAATGTATCTCATATAAAAAAATTAACATTAGATAAAAATGTATTTAAATTATATATTTATCTGCATTCTAGATCCTATATTACAAGCAATGCTTGTTTTGAGTCCAGATAGCGCTGTGTGGATTCTTTGTGCTGAAATATTTTTTATTAGTTTCTCTATTTACTTTCTTTAAAGTAAGTACTCGCGAGAATAAATGATGATGGACGTCATCATTTAACGCATCAATCAGAGACGTGACAGTGCATTACGCAAAAAAAATCGTAATTTATATTAAATTAATATATACATATTGAGAACTCATTCCACCAAGTGCCATCAATCAACAGTATAAATAATTATTATATTATTTATTTCATAATTAATATATACCTGCATTAATAATATTGACTTATTATTTCTTCACGAAAGTAGCTATAATTTATTTTCTGTTAATAATACACCAATGGTATATAAGATATAAGGAAAACATGGCAAAATATTAACCAGGCACAAGTGCATTGCGATTTCGGAGTCCCATGCCAGTCCATGTCACATTTGCTCTCTAGCCCCACCCACTGTATTCCTTCCACCTGTCACTACTAAAGATTTGCAACGGACACAAAAAAGCCGGCATGATGTTAGGTATAGACTCGATGAAGAATACCATGGGCGCCAAATTAGCGGTGAGAAAGCGCTGCAGTGGCGCTAATAAGGTGCTTCCTGACGCCTTTAATTTGAAGAAGCTCAAGTTCGATACTTATTTAATGCGTAACATAAGTAACTCTCGGAACTTTGGGGGTTGATCAACATCGGTAAGTATGCCTGAAAAAAAATAAAAAAAATATATGTTAATTTTTCATTTATTGTTTAATATATTACATAACACTACCACGAGTCTGCGATTCGAAATTCAGGGTCTCTCAAGTAGAGAAGCGCGCGTCCGCACGTCGTTTCATGAAACTTACCTATGGAACACCCACCGGTCATTGAGTTCCAAAAGTCAACTGCTCACTGCAACTAATGTGCTGGACATATCGATGTGGTACGGTAAACATGGACATTGATCTCCATTTTTGCAATCTTTGCAACTTAATTTTAGAGAAATGGGTCACCCATTATTTTTATGTTATTCCTACACAGATTTTCGGTTATCCCACAAAGTTCCAAGAGTTTATTTTGTTACACGTTATATAAGAACGTTAATGTTGTCTAATGCCTCAGACAATAGGAATATCTCATCTTATGTTATGTATACTTGAAGTTTCAGTACTTAAATTTTTAACACTAAAGTTTCAAACACTGCTCTTGTATATACTGCAGCATATAGATATGCATATTCTCATATCGTGTGTATGGTGACGCCAAGAGTACTTACGCAGACGATTCAGTCCGACAAGTTACGATCAAGAACGCACTCAGTGACGATCTCATTGCCCACTTTGTTGCTATGAAAAATTCATGAGAGGAAAAATCTTGTGGTTTTATATTCCAACAGTAAATATTACATATTCTGTACCGTACGCTTGTCAGGATACTTAGATGTGTTTTTTAATATGCGCAAAATGCCCACGGATACCCCTCCCGCCGGAGCCGGTGGGACAGGTTTTGTCTGTCTGTACAGTCTTTCAGTAGTTGTTGGATGATAGAGGTGAGAATGGCAGGCATATCCCTCGCACTCTGGCCTCTCTCTAGAAGTATTATTGGGTTCGTTCTGTGTACAACATGTGCATATTTCTTATTATGGTCTAGCTCCTACCTGCGTGGAATTCCGATCCCGTTCCTACATTCTATGGGAATCTATTCTTGGAATAAAAAATCTTTATGTTATTCAAGCGAATAATGTATCACTGTTCCTCAGCCAGACCCGTATAACTGTTAGAGTGATAGAATAACAAACATATAAAAATCTTCACTAAATTTCACATTTATAATGTTTAATAAGTATGTAGTAGAATTTAGATTTAGAAAGGAATTAATTTCCCTTATATTAATATTAACATGCATCTCTGAAATAATATCTAATCTATTGACAAATTATAAAACTCCTTATCCAAAATAACTTATTTGAAATAATTTTACTAACACGTATTTGTTTTACAGGTGATGCTAGCGATTCAACCAACTGCGTCGCGAATGCCCTTCTTACATCTTCACATCTCCACAATAAAGTTAACACGACACACATTAGGTACACTATTGTACACTGTACATTGTACATAACACAACATCTAAATATACATTGTTAAATAGAACAGTCTCATCCATATCCTCGTAAATAACAACCACCATCTCACGGTAATTAGTTTCATAGAACAAACAAAGTTTTCCTTCAGTTTTCTTTTGGAGACCTCAATCAGATCTGGCTGAAATTTAAAGCGCCGGTAGATTAGAGGTTAAGGAGTCGGCCTGACGATCGAGAGGTCCCGGGTTCGAATCCTAAACATTACACTACCGACGACGTGAACTCACTCCTAACACAAGCAATTTAGCTTAGGCTAGAGGGATTAGAGGGAATTTCGGTTCTAATATTCTTTTTAAAAAAATACAGCAATTTAAATCTACCTACAACTGAAATTACTACTGAAGCTTGTATTGAAATTAACAAACCGAATAGGTACTGTCTAAATATTGACATAAAACTTTAACATACTTTAAAGCCTCCAAGTTGTATGTGGAAACGATTAATTTTTAACGTTTGGGCACCAATTGGTAAAGAAATGGCAAACTACTAATCTAATGTGTGTTAACGTGTAGCCTATCATGGCATACTGCAATGATTTCTAATAGATCCAAGCACCAAAACGGAATAAGGCGATTAAGTAAAAAATTATAGACTGGTGAGGTTCCATAATATCTTTGATCAAAGCAGCATACATTCTTATATAGGGAACTATAGTATTGATTAATACAACTATTATTAGGTGACATTAATATTTAAGAAAAATAAATAGCAATATTACAATATAACAATAACAAAGCAATTAGCAACGGAAAAGACCTACATATTGACGTTATTTTGTAACTTTGATATTTAGTTAAATTGTCTAACACGTGTTGTTACGTAAAGTAGGTACAAATATTGATGACTTAATATTACTTTCAATTACTTACTTAAAATCATTTTATAACTATCCTAATGAAAACATATCTTAGCTAATGTTCATCACAGTCCATTTGAATATCAGAGTTTTTATATTTTCCACAATCTTAGGTAAAAAACTGTGACTACATAGAATAAAAGTTATTTTTAGACCTTAGTAATATAAAGGTACCTACTTATTTAGTATTTATCGATGTAAAGCAACATAGCGTATATTAAATTGTCGAAAACACATTTCGATAACACAACCTGATAATTGGTACATCTTAATTCATAATGTCTAACTCAACTGTAAGCGCATATAAATAAAATATATGAAAAATAGTTCCTAAAGTAATAATAACATAGTACAAAAAATACATAAACAAAGCATACAACTCCATCTATTGGCAGTTTTCTGAAGAGTTTTAGAATAGTGGGAACTAGTTCAACTGTTACCTTCTAGTACTGAAGTAAGTACCATCAATGGTTGATTATCCAGCTTTAGATATCTTCACTCTTATTTCACTGTAGGATTGCCGAAAGTCTTAAATAAGAGTTTATTTTATAATCAAACACCCTAGATTTTATTCGCTATTTGCAACAGAAAATCGTTTTTAATTACGTGCACCCATTCTTAGCTTTGCATCAATGACAGGTATCTACATTCCGTAATAGTACGAGAGAGGACGACGCTAAACCGAATTCCATCATATTACCGGATAATATGCATATCAATAAACGCGTCTTTACCTAATTGGAGAACAAGAAATGGCTATGCTGCAACGCTAAACAAAAATCCTCTTCGGAAAACCAAAAGAAATCGGTATCTAATATGATAAGATTACCAGAAAAAACCAGGCAAGGTCACAGAAAGCGCCTGTACATTTGGTAATAGCAATTATATTAAAGTAAACACAGATATAAATCTATCTGTCTATCTAACAGGCGCTTTCTGCGACCTTCAAACACTGCTGTCACTACTTCCGCCAGTGTTTTCGAATTGCAGCAATGGTTTTTCGTACACAGATCTTTCAGATAAACCTATTTTTTTCTGGTAATCATATCATAAAACATAACGGTTTTTTTTTGTTTTTCAAAAGTATATTTTTGGTCTCACCCCCAGGGTTTTAGTCTCCCAGTATAGACAATTCATATTCTCCAACTAAAGACGCGTCTAATGATATACATATCATCCGGTAATCTAATGGAACTCGGTTTAGTGTCGTCCCCTGTTGTACTACAAATATAAGGGAATAATACATCTGACAAAAAACAAACCGTCATGACATAAATTTGGATCCTATCTACTAGACCTTCGCCTTATTGATAATGTAATTAATAAATAAAGATAACATTCTAAATAGGCTCAAAGATATCTAAAGTTAGAAGAATATTTAACAATATATAAGTATCGAACGATTTTTCAATAATTTAAAATTGTAGATAGACAGCAATTTAATAATAACTCCTGTCAGAATCGTTGAATCGTTTAGTAGACTAGGCGGCCGACGCTATCTAGACCAATTAGACAACCCATCGACAATTCTACCAATATATTGAGCGACACATTCCTTGATTAAATACATTTCAGTGCGTATATTCGAGATATTTACTCTACTCACTTTCATAGTCTTTATTAATTTTACAAATATGTATATCAGCAAGTAGTTTCCCAAGGGAGATTGACACAGTATGCACCATATAACTTGTAAAAATTGGAATTCCTCTTATTATTAACTCTGCAGTAACTATGCGCATTAGTTCGTTCACAGAGGTTTTTGTCTACTAATGGAATTCAACTCGATTACATATTTTACGCAACGGAAATAAATAAAACTTCTTCTAATAAATTAATGAGTCTTTTTCACCGATAGCGGAGGTCTCTACAAATTGTCTAATACCACAGCCATCGTGTTAGGTTACTTGTGTCACCGCACAATGTAGATGTTAGAAAATAACAACAATGGTGACTGTCCTGTTTTGTCAGCACCTTTTCCCATAATAACTCATTTATTGCTTAAACCTAGTTAGAAGAGAGACGTCACTATTGTAGGTATATTTTTAGCCTATATACTCACATTTTAAAACTACACACACACAACAATGTGCAAAGCGAATTTTGTTCTGTTTATGTCCTAGAGAACCTGAAAGAAGACTGAACAAGCGCTGTGCGTTTTGCTTGCGAATTTCACTCACATCAAATATGGAAAGGTAAATATTCATATTAGTTTAAATTTTTACTAGAGCTATCATTTACTAACTGTAATAAATCAATTTCGAAGGATTTAGATACTATTAGCTGTTGAAGAATTCTACAACTACTTACATCCTGACTCCATCGTTAGATAAGACTCAATGATGTCAAAATCATAGTCACATAGATACTAAGGTACAAGTTTCACAGTGTTACAAATTTACAAGTGATTGCTTCAAATTGTTAAATTCATCTTCGAAAATTTCTTTAAGAGGAAGATACTAACCCCGTGTTGTGTTCCCAGCGCTAAGTAGGGTAGCCAGAGCTCAGTGGAGAGATTTTGTGCTGTCAGTGGGAAGAATAAATGCTTGTCCTGATTGTGTCTTATGCACTGACAGCACCGAAACTCTCTATTCTTACAGGGTCGGTAACACGGGTGGGATTCCCCTGGTGTTGCACACGTTCATAGGTAAAATAATTAATCACTATTAGTTAATTTTTGACTGTGCCAAAAATAGTTTATCATAATTATTACAGTTGCTTATTAACTTAACTTGAACTTCAGTAATTGTTCAAATGTAAAAATATGCTATACATAGCAAAACTTAATGTGTTATTAGTTTTATTTTTAATCACTAGAGGACAAAATCAACACCTTAATATGATCAAGTTTCTATACTAGGCCCCGAAATAACTGTAACGTAAGATTGCGATACTCCTTAAGTAAATGCTGAAGTTCATTATAACTACATTGATTAATCACTAACCAAAATCTTTTTATAATGGTCCATCAAAGTAATGAACATTTGATTCAACCAATTACAGGTAAAGCTAATAGATAAAAGAGTGTTAGAAATGGTAGCTCAGTAAAAAAAAATAGTTTAAGGTTAAGTGTACTTACTCTTAGATTCTAAGTATATTAGTTTAATTACTTTGTGATTGTACAGTTGCACTCAAAAGTCGCTTCACAAGAATTATAGTAACGAGCTTCTCATTGAAAATCTTTGGAGAACAAATTTAATGTGTTTCACATTTTGTTTATCATTTTATGATAAGTAGATTCTAGAGCTTAGGTGATGGATAACTTGGAATAAGTTAAGCATCTTCTGAAGGCGACTGAAACTGAATTTAGTTTGAATAACGTAGATACGTAACTACAAATTTATAAGCTAATCAGTTGTGTAAAGGAAATAACAATGTACCTACCTACCTACTTATTAATACTATCAAGGCTGTACAACAGTGTACTGGATTAACCAGTAGGTAATTCATGTATGGTAAGTAATCCTTTAAAACTCCGACCTTAAATATAAGTCGGTTGATCCGCTCTGTGTTATGTTAAAAAAAATATGTATCGCGTCACCGCGAGTCGTCTCGATGCCACGTGCCCGACCTGATGAACGCAAGTCGTGGTTATTTGCAGCATAATTTACATAGAGATAGATCAGCGTCCCACGGGCCGTGCACCCGTTGAATTTCTATTGTTTAGATTGGAAAACTAAGTGCGCCAATAGTCGACTTTCCTCTCACGTCATTATTAGATCGCGCGTGTTGACGTGACAAACAGAATAAATGTTTCGCGCTAGTAACGTCATAATAACCTATCTATGGAGAGCAGAGATTTAAGACTTGTGCAATGTGCTTAACGTTGTAGGTTGCTAAGCAGTTGATATACTTACAAGTAGCCACTACTTACCTACTTACTGATAAGCGTTATTAATGAAATGTTATCCATTAATAACAGTTATCAGAAATCATATATCGATCGTTTTTTTTAGTATGTAATCAATGATCGCAGTGATATTAAATGGCTACGACATTTGCAATGAAAATGTCACTGAAAACTAAAATATTCCACTGGTATCTGCTTTATCCATCAAAAACTATATAAATAAATATCTAATTCCTTTTTCCTTAATTCCTTCCAATAATTTAAAAAACAAAAAGAAATATTTTAATTATGTAACATAAGTAGATACTTAGGTACTGTTAAATGACTTCATCAATTTTTATAAATTCAGTCAATCAATAATTGACCACATAACAAAGGCCTACGTGCCTTTGTTATGTGGTCAATTATTGATTGACTGACTAATGCTGGTTTACAATCATTCAGTTACATGAAATTATACAAAAAATACATACATATAATCACGCATCAGAAGGTTAATTAACACCCACATTTAACCAATCATTAAATTCAGTCCCACGTAATAGGAGGTGAGCCTATTGCCGTCTTCCGGGCTATATTGTTGACTCAAGCCATTCATCTGAGGCTGAGTCTGTGCTGTATAATATCTGTCTGAAGTTAAACAGTCCTATCCTTTAGTCGCCTTGTACGACACCGCATGGGAAGAGATGGGGTGGTCCAAATTCTACTCTGCCGGGAACCACGCGGCTAATAAAAAATAATTAAGCTTATTTAATTAACGAACTAAATACATGCGTGGCTTAATTTCTTATAAGCGTAGCTGAACAAAACGACATAAAGATGGTAGAGTCTAGATGGCGATAGGGTTGAGGACGAATCGATTACCTAATGGCCTTCTGTGCCCACCCGACCCCGTGGAGATTGACTCATTTGCACTGCATTACATTACCGAGTGACACGGACAGCCACTCTCATCATCGCGGTAATGAACAGATTGTTGTTCACAACACTCAATTGCAAAATTCCATTGCAATTGCTAGATACGTTTCCATTAGTTTTTGCAGCTCCAAGCTCAGGCGCTACTAAACGGAATGATTGGTTCTAAACGACTTCTTTATTACTTTAATTTCTGTAGTTTTAGATACTATTAGGTTGTGTATTAGAATTATGCAAAGAGAGCAGAAGCAAATTAATATGATTTTATACTTTTGTGTAATTTTCAGCCGGTAAATTCACGAACTTATTTACAGAAAGATTAAAGTTACTGCATGTAGTAAGTAGGTATGTACTGCAACCGTAGTGGCTAGTGGCTATACTGTTGCAACATACAAAGGTACATCGTCATACCTCTATTACAAACTAGTAGACAGAGACCACATGTTTCCACTTATGCTACTCCTGGCATACGGTTCTCTACTCCTACTTTAATACTTATTTTCATACCTGCTTGCCGGTTAGAAAGGCAAGGTCAAGAGTAACGGCTTGACTTTGTTTATCTTTAAAATGTCTTTTATCTGATTGACATACCTTGCTACGAAGGCACGTCTAGATCTACCCTTACCGGGCCGCCCAATCACCATAGTTCATCATTTAAATCTATTTCGTACAATCTGTCTAGATGCCCGTCATCATGCCAATCATCTAAGCATTAAATCATCCCGATTTTCTCCCATGTTTTTTCAAGAGTAGAGTTTTAAATCAAAGAACATGTTTGCCAAGTTTGGTAAAAATTGGTTTAAAATGCACCCTCGAGACCGGAACTGACAAACATACTGACATAGATACGGACAAAATTGTCGCCACCTTATCGAGATGGAAACTCTCGCTCGCTTTGCTCGCTCGGTCAACATCGGTCAAAAGTTATCTTCAAACCGTCATATGGTTTTTAGAAGAGATGTCTCTTGTTGCATGGGTTTGTACTAATTGTACGTAAGCACTCTTGGTGTTTGAAATAATACACATCTTTTAGACATTCTAGACAGATCTGATTGTAGCGAGGTGCAGTTCTTATCATTGGTAACCCTGAAGTTACCAACACCTTGGAGCCTTCGCAATTGCGTAGAGACTTTGCCTCTTTGGCCGTATTCTATTGCCACGGCGAGTGTTCTGAGGAGCTATTTTCACTGATCCCAACCTCTCCCTTTTACTCTCACAACTCGTGCTGGCCTGTGGTGCCACCCACACACGGTGGAACCCATATCGTCTCGCACCAAACGGTTTGAGGCCTCCTTCTTATGCCGCACGATAAAGAGCTGGAATGCTCTGTCATTTTAAGGGCGATTTCAAGATGGTGGATAACGCAACGAACCGAATACCAAGCAAGACTAAATTTAGACTGCCAGTGACCTCTTTCAACGAATTCTGAAAGAAAATCGCTAATAGGATTTATTTTTTCTGATATCCTATCTCTCTTGTGTTAGGTCAACAATAACAAAACTAATTCATCGAGAGGTAAAAAATAGTGTTAGTTCTGCTCATAATAAATTTATTTGATACCCCGTGCAAATAAAGATGGGTATATATCTTCTTTTACATAATCCTAATATCTATCATCAAATGATAATAATTTAGCGCTACGACTAGATTAGGTTCTATTAACAGTAGTAGGTAGGACTAGTCGGTATACCTACTTCATGATAAACAAGTTACAATATAGTTTTTTCTATTGATATTACATTGTCAGTCGCAATTAGGTAGATACTTCACTTTTTGAACGGTAGGTATGTAGGTACCTACTACTAACCAAGATTACTAGTATTTCCGTTAACCCCTCTAGTCAAACTGTGACTTACTTACAACGTTACTTTAACATAACTGTGATCCGATCAATTCTGGCTTTAACTTGCTAACCAATACAGTATGAATATACAGTATACTGTTATATTACTATATGTATGGAACAAATCTTAAGTCCTATCTCCTATCCATACTACTTAGGTAGGTAATGTAGTTATATAGTTCTTTACGCTGTGAGTATAGGTCGAATATCAGTAAAACGTATAAGCCAAGTTTGCTTGATTATATTGAGGTCGAGGGCATTGATAAGTTCAAGTTCAGCACTAAAATAATTATAATATAAGTATTATAATTGGTTCCTATGTAGCTATCTACATATCAAGTAGGTATAACTATTTAAGATAAATTAAGTAAACCATTACTTATTCTTCTTCTGTCGAATCGATCGAATCGAATCTTATTGTAAGCGTATGAAAGTCAGAATTTAATGACAAGAACTTTCAGAAGTGCCGCGTCGACTCTAGCAGCAGCAGCAGCAGTCTAATAAGCTCAAAAAATGGCAAATACTTTTTTGAGCTTATTCGACTTTGCTAAGTATGCAAGGTACGCAAGTTACTAAGCTGAGCTATCCTGATGGTGGTCTAACTTAAGTAGGTACCTTGTAGCGGGCCTACCAAGGGCGCCCCTAGCCGAGTCGCGGTGAGCAGACTAACCCGCGACTCGGATTAGGCGAAGGAGGAACACCGTGGTGGTTTAGTGGGTAGTCTGGCCTTTGTCCGAGGCCAGGAGTCCCACACGAAGCGAGCCCTCTGCCCTCGCGGGGGGTGAGCTAAGTGCGTAAATGCATTCCACCACGTAAACAAAAAAAAAAAAAGTAGGTACCTTGATGGATATCAGCTCTAATCTATGGTCTTAGCAAGGAGTTTGTCAAACTCTCCGAATTTCAAAATAGGAAGGTAGGTCTCTTATTTTTCAGATTAATTAGGTAGCTTCTCCTTACCATTCTCCTTTATCCACAGACGGCAACAGATATACCTACGTGTGTCCAATCTGCATGGTCAGCTGCTCAGCTTTCGAATATTGACCAAGAAACAATCCCCTCCTAACTAAAACCTTGTCAGAAAGCAGGGAATAACGATGAAAATAAATCTAAATAAATAGGACATTTATATCGTTATCTTGCGCAAAGATAATTTAGTAGAGCAGTTTGCCCCCTTTTTATTATGAATGCTACGCCTACAAGTTTAATCATAGCTTATCATTTTTATCTGATCTTGCGAGACGAAAAATGTTATCACAAGGTTTACTAATAGGTAAGTTTACCTTGAAGTGAGGCTTAAAACTCATACGTCCCTTGATGACTGAGATTTCTTAAATAATGTAGGTACCTACCTACCTCATAGATAGCACAGGATTTTTTTTACCAAGACGCAAGGAAAAATGTTATTAAGGTTATTTTGCAGTTTTCACAGTTGTTTTATGTATCTAGCTACCTAAATGGGTACCTGCCTCCCTATTCATTAGAAGTGATTCTACTCCATAGACTTCTACTCCTATAATAGAGCTATTAAGTCAAGTTCAGCCTGATACTGAGCATGTAAATATTTAAAAACAACATAGTACCAATATACCTACTTCCCTACTCTATCAAGATTTAAAACGTACGATTGAATAGTGAACCTGTTCAATTCCTACCTACATTAATAGATAGGTAGGTACCTAAACCATATTAAGAATATTTTTTGCCCTGCGGTACCATTCGCTACCTACCTACTTCTCCGTTAGAAGGCCAAATTCACTGAGTTATTGTCAAGTTCAATGACCCATAATACACATGAATTAAACACATTCATTCTCTATCTAGACAATTTTTATATGAATCTATACTGTAGACCACTTGTAAACTGAGAAAAAATGCTTTATTCCCAATGTCTAATCATTTGTTAACTGTAAAGTAGGTTATCTAATTAAAAAATAATTAAGCTTGTATAGATGTTTCCTGGATGTTACCTAGTTAGGTACTAAATACCTATAGGTACTTATCTACTTACAAAAACTGCAATTTTGCAATCTAACTTCCACATCTAAAGCGATAAAATTATCGCTTTAGATGTGGAAGTTTCAATGTTTAGTAATTTTTGATTCAGTTTAGATTACCTACATTATCTTAAATTGCGAAATCCCTATATTTTCCCCCTTCCATCAATAACCTAACCGTAGACTTATCTATCTATCTAAACCCACGCAAGGTAGCTAACCTAGACCACTCGTATGCCTAACTCTGGCGATATTGTTTCAAATCTTTAATTTATTGATTTAACCACAACACTGGCAATAATACCTTCATCATAATGTGATTCTGTTTAAAACGATTTCATTTAGGCGCTGACTGTACGTGCACTGTGGGATCATTGAACTATTGATAGGTAGGTTGTAAACCTATTTCTAATAGTAGACGTAACGCCATCTGCCCAAACTATGAAGCAACACAACATTTTCAAATAGTTCCTTTATCTACATAAGAGATTACTGTAGATGGCGCTAGATAGTCGGATATGCATGTGCAAAAATTGTGATAATAATGTCAAGGCCAATGTTAAAATTAATTAATTAGTAAGCTACATCTTGTTATACTCAAAAAATCAGTACGATATACAATGTTAGCAGTGTAATAAACAAAAACATCCCTTGCAATTGAGGTATATAGCCTATTTTTTCAATTATCAGTGTTGCTTCCGCGTCATAACCTCTTTGCAAATAATATCTATGGATCTGCCAGTTAAGGTAAATATAATTTGATTTCAGTATGAAAACGTACTAAATATTTATTTTGCCACTTTCTATATTAAAGTATATATTATATAATAGTACTTTGACTTACAAGATATCGATAAATAGCACTTTTCTTTGCAAACTCACATTGCAAAATTTAAATTTGGCGCCATAAAGTGTGAAACGCATGAAGTTCGCGTTGCGAATCTGGCCGATTGATGTGAAAGATATTCCGAAGGCCGTGAGTGAACACGGAAATCGAGATGTGTGTGTGGTCAAAAAGACAGTGCAAGGTAGGGGTCGGGTGGCGTTTGTGATGGCAAAATTTTTGCAAATGGTGAGTTAGGAATTATTGACTTATCGCGCCCCGATTTCGTTTTGTTTTGTGCTAGTGAATTAATTGTGTGTTTAGAGAAATATTTGGTGTTTATTGATATTAAAATTCTTAGATTCTGTGATACGGGATCGGCAAATGGCGCTACGAATAGCCAAAGTTGACACAACTACGCGTTTAGAAATCCCATACATCTTCTGTTGCCAATTTTGAGGCACGCGGCATGACCTGTGATAAACAATAAATAGTGGTGCATCCTAAAATTCCTCATATCACGCGTATGGACCTAGCAACTGGGACATCCAGCTTGGCGATTATAACGGTGTCAGCATGTTGCGATTTTTTTGGCGAGCGGTACTACTTTTTTAAACTCGTTTATAGAGGCGGCTAGAGGTTTCCGCGTCCCATAGGGTCGGTGGCCCCGCGATCTGGCTTCTGGAGTTAAATTACATAATGTATAGGTGTTGTTTGGAGCATGCAACAAGTAGATATGTGTCGGCGGGCTAACTGTCAATGTGGAGTACAGTAAGCTCGCTGCCCGCGGCCCCCATTAATTCGAGCCGCTGATGTCACTTATCTCTCCGCTCTCCTATCTAGGCCCTATGGCCGCCAATTTTTTTTGCACATAGTATCATAATGTAAATTTGATAACTGGCGCACGACTCTAATTACCACTTGTTTAAATATTAAATGATGCAAATCTAGGTTCGTTTACAGCAACTGTTCGTGAATTTAAATTTTAGTCCTTACATTGATATAACCTTGTAATTTTTATGCTTTTGAAATTATTTAGGTTTGTTGTATATTAGTAGTGAGGACCAAGTGTCTACAGTATTATGACATGAGTATTATTTGCAGCACGGTCACTGACATTAGCACCAACGATGGACCAGCAATTCTGCTTGCGCTGGAACAACCACCCGAACAACCTGACTGATGTACTTGCGAGCCTGCTACAAAGAGAGGCTCTGTGTGACGTTACACTTGCTTGTGATGGAGAAACAGTCAAGGTATGTTATACTTTTAATATTACTACAGAGATTCCAGGAATATAGCATTATTTTAGAAGTCTACATCTGTTAGTATTAAAGCAGTATTGTTCTTAATTGTATATACCGTAACATACTACATAACATACATTATTCATTTGATAACCATGTAAAAGAAAAAATTTAGTCACATGAGATATTTCCAGCTTAAGTCATTTTACAATAGCATAACATAATATCAGTAATGTTATGTCACTAGGAAGTGTATGTAAATATTTATAATCTGTTTGTTGCACTTACATGCAACAGTTTATTATTATGCGACAACAAAATGCATTAAATAGTAAACAAACATGAGTAATACACTTATGTCCTGTTACCTACTGTTGACAATACTTCTTAATTATTTTTATTAATTAATCATTGAGCATTGATAACTAGAATTCCTAGATGTTATCAACATACAGTATGACTGGTTTTAAAGACAATATAGTCACATAATATCAATGAAAATAACATAATACTAGAGACTTAGTCTCTCATGATTTGTACAACCTGTTTGAATTTGGTTCTTTTTGAAACCAGTTTGGTATAATAATACCTCTATTAAAAATATTTAATTTTTGGTACTACAGATATGTATAGAATAGTTAATTAAACATAGGCTGGTTGTTTTCAAAATTATAGCAATAAATAATTAATTCCAAGGACACCACTAAAATGTCTAATATGTGCGTACATAGCAGCTAGATAGAGGAAGATAAGACACAAAATCTTGATTGTCATTACAGTCAAATTGCTACCTTAGTCCATCAAGTCAAGGCAGTCTTCATTGTAGAAATTTAAATATTTGCTAATTTCACAAGGTTATTCCTACATGGGTTGGGTATTTAAAGTACCTTTATTATAAGACATATTACAATGTTTTAAATTCATGTTTCATTAAGAATATTGAAGTAACAATGTTTGATATTATTTTAATGCATGATTAAGTAGTGTACATAGTGTAGAATTAAATCTGTAGTAATAAGAACATTTTACAACTTTGAAGAATCTAAAGGTCAATAACACATAGACTAGCCACTTCTTTTATATGCCATTTAAATTCAACAATTAACTATGAAAGCTAAAGTTTTATGCTAATAAAATGCAATTTGTTGGGTAGGTTGAAAGGAGTTTTGCAGAAGATCTGCATGTTTTAAACTTTCTAATTTTTATTGCCGTTGTTAAGCAGGTTTTAGGGTCCAGATCTAGACAGAATAAATGTTAATGGTATGTCTAGCTGGTTCTTATAGAGCTTTTTACATTTGTTTTACAATACTTGGCTGTGTAAGACAAGCATGCAGTATTTGAAGCCATAGTTAAATAAAACAAAATATCCTGTCTCTGCATCAACTTACAAATTATGATCATTTTTGTACATACATAGTATATACATAATCTAATATTTAAATGCTGTGTACCTATTAAATGTTAACGTTTATTTAAATATCAAATGAGGCCATACATATCTCATTTTAATCATGCTAATCATGCATCTTAATCAGATGTATGAAAGCTTTAACAATTAGGCGTAGGCACCTAACTTTCCTAAAAAATTTTAGTGATTGGTAGGTACGAGTTTGTCGCCCAGTGACCGAAATTTGACCATAATTAATTAATTTTCACATTCTGCACTTCTTATAAATGTTAGTTTCTGAGTGCGGGCAATAGGGTTACAAATTATATATTATATATATTACATGTTAGCCTATGCCCGCGGCGCCGCCTGCATGAATGTCGGTTAATCGCGACTTTTGGACACATATCTTGTTCTACACAACCGGTAAATTTAAGTCGGACCAAGACCTTTAAAAAGACATGAAATTCCGTTCAGTAGTTTTTGCATCCGCATCCATCACATCGCAGACAAATAATACATTATAAAAATAAAACTGCTCAGTACCTATCGTAAATATAACAACCCAAGTTTTTTTTTAAATATCTCTTATGTACAGACAACCACTAATACTATATACTTAATTATTTTATTACATTACGTACCTATAAAAGCCATGCAGCATTCATTATAGCGCATAAAAAAAGGAAATAATTATTTTTATTTTGACTTATTTGATGTTATTCTATTAATAAGTACGTTAAAAATAGTTTTATGAATTTCACTTAAACATTATCATGCCTATATGCTTAACGATTTTGATAAGTAGGTACAAAAAATCAGATTAATTTCAGTCTCTTATGTCTCTTTTTTCGTGCGGAAATCGCCACGAATTCCGCGCCGCCTTTCAGCACGGGTGACATTCTCGGACTCGAACCAACTAAAATCGCACACCGCTGTCTCGGGTCTCATATGCCGGAAGGTAGCCTCATATTTACTCTACAGATATAACTACTACATGAATTTTACATCAATAAGTCATTAAAAAAAAACGTACCTATCTAAATGGTTACTTCAAATCTTCAAATTTTTACGTATAATTAATACGTTTTATTGAAATTTCGTAGAAACTTATGGACGCGCGCTCATAAAAAAAATATGCATTTCGTGCGAAATAGCGGATAAAAGTTAATTATGTGTAACGCTAAAATCTGTGGGAGACAGGACTAGTAAACCTGCTACCTACTCAGTCTAGATACCGCTATCGCCTTACAACATTCTTAGAGTGAATGTGTTACATTTTATACGTATGAGTCTAACATTTCTCTTCTAACAATAATTTACTTTTTGCGAAAACTGCATTCGCTAAAAATAGAATTGTTCGTATCTACACAGTAAATATTTTATTGAGATTCTATTATCTAGGGCGATTGTAGTAAGACACATACATAAATGAAGCTTTGAGTGAAAGTTCGTCTTTTAATATCATTGCTTCTAAGTACTGCAAAATGAAAGTTCATCACTAATCGATTCAAAAGCTACAAGAGTAGACCATATTTAATTTCGTATCTGCATAATAATACGTATAAACGTAATTAAATACACACCATTAAAATTGTTTCTCGTTGCATTATGACCAGTGTTGTCTTGCCATTTACAGCTCTGAACATCGATCATTTAGGTATATGTAGGATTAATATTTACGGTTATTTATCAAAGATTTTGTTATATCCCGTTAGGTTGTATATGTTATATAGATGATATAGGTAGTGTACGGAATTAGGTTGTTAACTCTTACAACTGCCGCTACGCGAAGTACCTAGTGTGGGTTCTATATTCACATAGGGTGTTTATTTTAGTGATTGAGTCTGTAGGTATATTTGAATATTGAGGCTGGGTGTCTTTATGTCCATTAACTTGTAAGTGAAGTCCCCACGGTATAGTTAGACAATCCTATAGCGCTGGAGTCATCTTCATATAAAATTATAAAAGAAAGTTCTATTCAGAGTTGCAAAAGTAGAAACTTACTTTTGGAAATAAATTTGAATTAAGAAGCAACATTTACATCTTTTAGCGATATCAATAAAATGCCTGTCTATCAATTAAGGACTATAACTAATAACGATAAGTAATATCAGGAAAGTAACTGTTTTACCCAGATGATGCATTTTGTTAGTCATAATCATAAAGTCAATACGTCAATTATTTTCATAATTTAACATCCAAAAGTTGCATTCTAGCTTGAACTCTAAATGAAACACAAACTTATCGGAAAACTAGTAATAACACTGATAATTGACGAAAGCACAGCTCATTCATTTAAAATGCTCATTCATTCATCAAAAAAAAAATATTACCAATAAATTGTAAAATTGTAACCCCCTAACTGTATTTAAAGAAAAATGAAAATTGCTGCCCTGTGTCGAGATACTTACATACTAATTACATTCATCTGGATTCATCCATTCGCGTTTAAACTTTACAGTTGTAGTTTAGCACTGCTTATAATACAAATTGCAACGCATTTACCGTTATTATTGGAACTCGTATCGTGCATTGCAGGTTTCTGATTTGATAAATTTGTAAATCACTGCTTTTATACTGGGACATTAACTATTTAACAAAATTCCAAAAACACCACACTACCTATGTATATATCTACTTGTGAGATTATATTTTATTATTTTTCAGATTTTTTATACAACGGATTGTGTGTCGTAAAACACTAATTATGTATTTCTTGTTTTTGAAACTGGTAGTAAAATATTACGGGCGGGCTCGCACAAACGGCTTGGACTGCCCAAGACGGTGTTGCTTTATTGTGAAGTTCAGTTAGATTCTCTCTGTGTTAACTGCCAGCCCATAAAATGGCATAGGAGCTGTATATTTTATTAGCGCGATGATCAACCTCCTACGGTCATCATCCCGTTACGCAAGGCTTCTGCGTGGTGGAGAGTAAACCCCGTTCTATCTACCTGTGCATCTAAGTGTTTAATCGGGGCAGGCTCGGTCCGTTATCGCAATCCATCGACAAAGCCATCCTCCATCCATATCTGTAGGTCTACCATTAAACGTACATTCATTGTTGCGGACCGAAATTTCTGGCAAACGGTATCATTAAACTCCTTCATCCCACAATTGGGCCTGAAGACAGAACATGACACTTTGTTCGGCCTAAACCTTACCTAAAGAAATTCGAAGTAACTTCATGGTGCATCTTTCTTTCGTGATTCAGTCAGGCCCGAGGTTTTGACTGTACTTTTCACGGCAGGGAGGCTGCCATGAAAAGTACAGTCAAAACCTCGGGCTGAGAAGATGATGTCTCACAGAAAGTTAAGAGCACCGTAATATTAATACAGTGCTCTTAACTTATATAGGTATTACCTTTATCAGTCATGCTGTTTAAGATGGCCGTTAGCGAGGAATTTTTCCCTATTTATTTTAGTATACATACGTGTAATCACGCCTTTTTCCCTGGAGGGTTAGGCAGAGGTAAAATAACATTACATTTCACCAATAATTGTATTCGGTCCCTCATAATAGGGGGTGAGCCTATTGCCTTATTTCGGGCACTATTGTTGACTCGAGTCATGCATCTGAGGCTGAGTCTGAGCTGTATATACTGTCTGATGTTAAACAGCCCTATCCCATAGTCGCCTTTTACGACACCGCATGGGAAGAGATGGGGTGGCCCTAATTCTACTCTGCCGAAAACCATGCGGTAATATAACGAACCTTGAATAAATAATTCGTAAAAGAAAATTGTCATGATTAGCCAAATCAGGTGTAGTTTTAGGAATAAGCTACAATTTATCTGGGCGCACCATGGACAAAACACAAATAATACGTTTTTTTTATATGTATAACGCTACTAAAACTTCTAATGACAATGGCCCCGTGTAGTATAAGTAACAACTAAGTCTGAAACTCTAGTCCATGAAAAAAACATTCACTACCTAATTGTAATAACAATAAGTCTGCCAAAATGGTAGTTATGAACTGTTTCTATATAATACTAACAGATTTGTGAAGACCTTCACATAGCTCTGCATCATTTCTTTTGTTTAAATTACACATGCGATATTTTAAGCAACTTTTATGAAAATGTTTTCGATTTGTTACAGGCACATCAGACGATACTCTCAGCGTGTTCACCCTATTTTGAAACTATATTCCTGCAAAACTCGCACCCACACCCGATAATATTCCTCAAAGATGTTCGATTCTCAGAAATGAAATCTCTTTTGGATTTCATGTACAAGGTATGTATTCAAGTAATCATGTCATAATCAAGGTACACAATAAAACTAAATATGACTGAACAACATTTTTTTTTTTCAGGGTGAGGTCAATGTTGGCCAAAATATGCTACCAATGTTCCTAAAAACTGCTGAAAGTTTACAAGTTAGGGGTTTAACTGAAAATAACACATTAAATCCAAAGGTAAGTTGTTTTTGCTGCAAATTGAGAAATTGTTAATTGCCACCCTGAGGTAAAAATGCTTAGGATTACATTTAATGGCAAGTAGCCAAAACTTATTTAGGTGCAAATCGAAAATTTAAGCAAATTTTAAAACCAGTTTCGAAAGGTGTTTACAAATTACCTACCTAGTTCTGTTCGAGGCATCATTCTTTGTCACTTTATAAGTTACTAGCTGACCCGCCCCAGTTTCGCCCGTGGCATATTTTGAAACTTGGCATAGTTTGAAACCCCTTTGAGTCCGTATTTTTTTAGTCTACAAATAATCTATGGAGAATTCCCAAATTTGTTAACATTTATGATAATTCCTCCGCTCCCTTAAGTAGTAGCGTGATGATATATATATCCTAAGACCTTCACCGATAAACGGACTATTTAATACAAAAAGAATTTTTCAATTCGAACCAGTAATTCCTGAGATTAGTGCGTTCGAACAAACAAACTTTATAATATTAGTATAGATAAACTTGTGTAGGTACGTTCTTTAGATACTTAAGAATTAATTCTGAGCACATATCAATGTAGTACCTATATAAAAAAAAATAGTCGTACAAATTAAAACGACGTAATTTAAACCTAAAAATTTAAAAATATAGTCACACGATAGTGGGCCGGCAAGATAATCAGGCGTAAATTAAACACCAAACGTAATGAGTATGTTACCGGCAATCTGTATAATGCAGGCATTCTATACAATGCCTAGGCAATATAATTATTCTTTTATATAGAATGCCTGCTGTTCCACCGGCAATGTGTGAAATAAATAAATCTTGGTCTATACAGGGTGTATTTTGAAACGGGACAGTAAGGGCAGGTACCTTAACTGTTGTAGTTACAGCAAAATGTTCTTAGGAGACCTTCCCTAACCTTTTGAAATACTTTGAACTGCATTCACAGATTTTGAACAGAAAAATGGATAAAGTCATTTTTTTTTCCAATAATCATCTTTCATGTAGGGATCAAAATACTCTATGGGACGATTTTAGCTTTGAGCTATCAAACTTGTTTCGATCTTATAGGCAGCAGTTTGTGTTTTTATTTTTAATTATATATATATTTTAATTAATACATTACTGCTTATCCCTTCGGAGATACCACGGCGTAACAAACGACTCAGGAAACGATTTGTATCGTGCGCGTATCGCGATATATAATTTATTTGTAAGCACTTCAGAAATCGGTTAACTATAATAAATCCTTTGATATAGTTTTTATCTATTACATCATGACTTAAGGAATTGTCTGCACAAGTGTCAAACTTTTTGTGTAGTCTGTCCATGTAGTAAATTCTAGCACCATACGAACAAATCGTATCGTAGAAATATATGCTATCAAGCAATCAGTATTGGGGTCATAATACCCCTTTAATTAGTTCTACTGTGTGTATTTACAAGATCATTTACACCGAGAAGTACAGTCGTGCTCATGACTGCAGAGCACAACTAGACTATCAAGACATTTTTCATGATTTTTATCAATAACTAGCTGATTCTCGCGACTTCACCCGCGTGGGACTTCTGTTCCCGTTCCTCCACGTGGGACTTCTGTTCCCGTTCCTCCACGTAGAATTCCGTCTCCGTGACTCATGGGAACGTTACTTTTTTATATAAAAACATCCAGTGGAACTTATTGAACATACGAAAAATTAAATGCCGAATTGGTTGAACCGTTACCGTTCTCAAGGTTTGCGGTCCAACGATTTTGGGCACAGTTTCGATAGCAGAATCGCCTGGAAGTATTAACTTAGCGTAAAGAAATATATAGGAATAATGTAATGGGTGAACGGGATATGTATGATTGTTAAAATTATCCTCCAAATTAATATCTTCAGCCTAATTTGCTGTTCAAAATCTTTATTATGCTTAAATATTTGATTATTGATTGATCTTCTTATTGAAGATACACAACTTATACAGCGTTATGCAGCCTTGTATTTTTAGACCTTCGCGACATTTTAAATTGTATACTTTATTTAATCAAGGTAGAGACAAAAGTTGAATTAATTTTAGATAAATAGCCGAAACTTGTGTGTAATAACGTCGTTTATAAGCTTAGGACCTATGGAACTGATCCACCTAATTCAATATAAAGCAATGATGTCACGAAACCGTTACAGTATACTGAGAT
This sequence comes from Eilema griseolum, assembly GCA_963662185.1. Taxonomy (NCBI): domain Eukaryota; kingdom Metazoa; phylum Arthropoda; class Insecta; order Lepidoptera; family Erebidae; genus Eilema; species Eilema griseolum. The sequence continues at coordinate 15,118,873 of OY759242.1, read as the reverse complement.
AAAGATATGCATTCATAAACGCATAAATTCAATAAATACAGTTTGAATATATTTCTTCTGAAAGTTTCATCAGATTTAACTATAGACATTATAAAATCCAGAATTCTACTAACGTCTGGAAAAATAAAGACTTCATTTTTTGTTAAGGTTTGTGCGAGAAATTACTTAAAATAACAATAGTAATTAGAAAGCCTTTTGTATGCTGTAGTATAAAACTTGAACTGTTTTCGAAACCAAATTGTAACGTTAGTGGAATAATGTACAAAAATTTATTATTTTCATATAACCTAGTTCCAATGTTTAAACGAATATTTTTAAGTGGTTAGAACACGAAATAAAATGAGTGAGAATTTTTTATTATCTTGTCATTTTAAGTCAGATTTATTTTAAAGGAATGTAATAGTATATCTTAAAAATTGAAGATCTACAAGGACACAATCATATTAACAATGCAACAATATTATTTAATATCAACAAATGCTCACTTATCCGTCAATATGTAACCCGGTAATCAAAACTACCTAAAGATCAATATTTTTAATTAAGTTCGACAACTGACGAACTATTTCTAAGTTTCAAATATTTACACTTAATCCTACCTACTACGTTTAAAATACTAAGATGTCGGATTTGATGATTTTGAGTGATCTACCTTAATTCGCAGTCCGAGGATCGGTCGACGCCATCGGTGAGTGCTGAAAACCTCTCCCGTACAGAGTCGTTCGCCACCCCGCCCGCCGCGCACTGCGCCCCACCGGCCCCGCACACGCCCCTGTCGGCCGCGCCGCCCGCGCACCCATCGCACCCGTCACATGCTGGGAAGAGACGCAGAGCGAACTCGGCATTGCCCAGAGACGACATCGACTTACCCTACCGACACTATGAGGTAATTTGGTTAAAATCTCTTACTGTTTATTTATAGTTGTGAAAATTGTTATTATCATTAGGCTTTCTTTATCATTTACTTCCCGTTCTCGATGTGGACTTTTTTCAACTTAAGGCGATGAGTCCAAACTCTGCGGCACACAACAGTCGTTCCCCATATAATCTCCATGAGTTTATATGACATAACATGCCGAGCTATGCAGCAGTGATGCGCAGCACTGCTGTATGCAAACGAATGAATAAATAACAGCACATCACCAACACTGATGTGAAGCACTGCTGCCTGCTGCAGAGTTCGGAATCATGCTAATAATTTTGATATATTAAATACAATTTTGAGAAACTATTCTATAAAACTCTAAAAAATGACGCTGGATGACTTTCCGCGTCGCCTAAAATCTATCTATATATCTAACCATGTATCTAAAACCTCATATTTCAAAATAGATTGAGAAATTTATGTACTAGCATGCTCAAGTCTCCTCTGTAATTTGTATTTCGAATTCATTATGTATTTTTTTATTTAGGCTATCGTCCAATAGGCATAAATTCCGATTGTATCCTAACTAGTAGAACTGGTCGTAAATCGATGGATTTAATGCAATTAGCACGTTAATTATTCGAATCGATTAAAATAGGAAAAGTCTCCTCTCAGTCGCTCACTTTTTCCTAAGTTAATCGGCTTGAGAAAATAATCGAGTTCAGTTCTTTATTCTCGATCAAACCAAAACGGTCGATAGTCAGTACGGCAAGTAAAGTCACGGTTCCGTGTGGTAACCCGCAGGGGCACGTTAAGGCCAAGAGTGGGTCGACGGGCTCGGGCTCGGAGCCGTCCACGCCGCCGCCGGCGCACGCCGTGGGGCGCGCGGCGCGCTCGCCCGCGCACACGCCGGCGCTGGTGAAGCAGGAGCGGCCCGAGCGCGCCGACGCCGACGCGCTCGCGCACGCGCCCTACGCGCCGCACACGCCGCACGCGCCGCTGCACCCGCCGCCGCACTTCGACCAGACGCACCTACAGGTTTACACTTTTATTCTTACTCTCTCGATCACTCAATTCTGCTTCCACCTTTCCTCTACTATTTATTTTCTGTGACTGAATAACAGATAAAACTAGGTTAGACTTAACAACTCTAGACTGGACATCTCTAAACATGTCTAGACTTGGCAAGTCTAGACAAGACTATACAAGTCTAGAAAAGACTAAACAAGTCTAGAAAAGACTAGACAACTCTAGACAATACTAGAGTTGTCTAGAAAAGACTAGACAACTCTAGACAATACTAGAGTAGACAAGATAAGACAGTAGATTATACAAGATTTGACTATTCGTATACGTTTTGTATTTTTCGATTTATCGTTTCGTTACTTTGACTGTCACGTTACATGATTTCCTATATTTTTCTTATTTGGATGATCTTTTTCTTCTGTTTAATTTAAAAACTATTAACCACCTAATGCTACTGCGCATTTTGGCAACAGGAAGGAAAGGATCTGCCTAATTCCAAAATATTGCAAAGGAAGATTATAAAGCAGACCCTTTCCTTCTTTGTTGACAGAGTACAGGCTGGGTTCACATGGCGGATGCGGAGGAATCTAACCGTCCACTGTTGGATCTCAGCCATAACCGTCCCTGTAGCAACATTCTCGCTTCGATCCTAGCGCTTCCACCTCAACAAATCGACCAACCTGTTAAAGTGAACAAACGATCTCTGAATTCTAAAAAGGGCGGGAATTTTCGTACAAACTGGTTAACTTTGTACCCCTGGTTAAAATACGACAAATCTGAAAACATTATGTATTGCACTTATTGCCGAAAGTGGTCACATGAGTTAACTGTCAATAGATCATCATTCATAGAAGGCAATGCTAACTTTAGGTTAGAAATAGTAAATCATCACGATAAATGTAAAGCCCATAAGTATTGTAGAGATCGTGAAAACACTACGACAGATAAATGAAATTTATATGAGTACAAATTTTTCACAAATTCTTCAATGATATTTACGCATCCAAACTTAACACGATAAGTTTCAGCGTGCTTTATTTTCTAGACATAACAAATTGAACAGACCACTTGAACTTTTGAAAGAGCTGTGATAATCATTACCTCAAAGCTATTTAATATGTACCTTATGTTTATTAATGTATTTTGAATGCCGAAGAGTATAATATATTTAATTGTTTAAGGAGATGCATAATACGTACGTGTATAATATCGATAGTGGTAAGGAAAAGAACTGAGTCGCCATTTTTTGAACGTTCATTAAAGGTGTTCAAAGTGGGAACAAATATTTTTTTTCCTTTTTTTTTCCTGTTTTATATTTTTATTTTAGAAATGAGAACAGCGTATATTGCTAAGAAAAATAATTGTTCGACTTGTTAATTTATATCACTTCCCAATAAATATCCGCAACAATAATTGATTTTAAAGCCATATTAAATTTTACAAACAAGGTTGAGCACGCTTATTTTCTACACGTGTATGAAATAATTACGCATCGAAGAAACGTTTAAACATGACGTTTAATTGTATATTTTCAGTGGTTATACAGGAATAGTATGTTTTGTTCTTTTTTTAAAAAAAAATAGATTAACTACTTATTTAAAATAAAAAAACACCTAACAGGTAACCGTTTAAAGTTTCTATTACCTTTATAACTGATACATCAGAAAATGTTTCCAACCTGGTGCCAGCTTCAAAAATAAAATAATAGTTGCGAATTAGCTTTACGTACAGGTAAAGCTCATTTCGTACGAAAATGTTTTTCAGTTATTTTTGCATTCCACATCGATAAATACAACATAATTGGTAGAAGTAAAAGTGATTTAGGTGTTAAATTCATAATCTAAATATGCTGTGTAAAATTTAAGTGTATAGTTTTTTTAGAAAATTGTGTAATTACCATGCACTTATTTAAATTTTAAATTTAATGTAAAAATAATGATAATTAAACTGTCTATTACTGTAAATCCGTTTTATTTTATTTAGTTATACATATCGTGAGCCGTCTTTGAAAAGATTAACCCAAACTATGAATAAAATTACACTTCTAAATGATATTATGAATCGTATTTCATTCGTACTTTTTTAGATCAAAAAATCACAATCTAAATTATAAAACACGACACTACAACCAAAAAATACTTATTAACCCGATCATCTGAAGGTGGTATGTATGCACGCACATGTCTGTGTATGCATACATACCACCAGTGTTTACTACATATGCCTTCAGATGGTGTGATAGCTTAATTTCATTTATTTTTAGTCGGTTGATGCCACAACCGACTAAAAATAAATGAAATGGGTTTTTGTGAAAATAAATCAAGTTCTGTCAATTGTATTTACTAGCTGTTGCCCGTTTGTTCACAACCGTTCGGCCATTGGTTGTTTTGGATTCAAACCGACTAAAACCGCATGCTGTCTCGGGTCTTCAGATATCGAGGTGTATGATTACCTAGAGTAGAGCATATCGCGCGCTCCCCGGCTGCCCAGACATCTAAGGTTTTCAGATGGCCTCCTCAAGAGTGGGAATTTATTTCGTAGCGCACAATTTTAAAAATGCGGTACCTAAGAGATTATTCCTTGTAATTATATAGTTTGAAGAGAGGTGAAAATGGTTACTTTGGGTTTTCTTTAGGATATAGATATAGGCTATCACGGGCTTTTAAAGTAGACCTTTTTAAGTTATAAATTTCCGCAGTACATTATTTAATTCTATCATCGATAGTTTTCGCAGCGCACGCGATGTAATGAATTTTTTAGGTATTTATTTCTTACACCTTTGATAACATTATTGGAGTTTTAGTTAGGATTTTTTTTAGAATATAATATAGCTTATATTAGTCAGTGATTATGCAGCAATGGCAAAAGAGTTTTGAAATCGGTCCTTATTCGAATACAATAATACAAATCTTAACTATTTATACTGTAGATTGATGGCACTTGGTGGAATTTGTTGTTACACATATTGATAACTCACTTGTACTCTTCCACATTACTTTATTGCTTATTACACCTGACCGGTTTCGCCTTACGGCATCCACAAAGGTTTATAATTCATTATAAACCTTTGAGGATGCCGTAAGGCGAAACCGGTTATAATTCATTATAAACCTTTGAGGAAAGGCGAAACCGGTCAGGTGTAATAAGCAATAAAGTAATGTGGAAGAGTACAAGTGAGTTATCAATATGTGTAACAAATCTTAACTCTTAAAAATATTAGTATGGAAATCTGCCCGATTTTTTGACATTTATAATCACTGCTCGCTCCCTTTTGTAGTAGTGTCATGTTATATACCCTCTAAAATTCGTCAATAAATGAGTGCATTTATCGACGAATGTTTTTGAATTGAAAAAATATTGTTCTGTTGAATAGTGATTCAACAGAACAATATTTTTTCAATTCAAACCGGTAATTCCTGTGATTAGCGCGTTCAAATAAACAAACTTCAGCTTTATAATATTAATATAGATTACTAGATGGTTATCAGATTTAACATATTAAAATAAGGATGATTTAATACACATATTGAGAACACACTTGTACTTTTTCCTCAGTAATAATAATACTGTGAGAAAAAGTACAAGTGGTTCTCAATATGTGTATCAGCAAATTCCACAAAACAAATTCCAGTGTCATCAACCAACAGTATAAATAGTTTTGAATACTATTTTGATTTGGACGACTTAAAAAAGCTAACAAAGAATAAACTTATTGACCTCGATTAAGAATAGAAATATGTAAATCATTCCAAGACATCGTGGAAATCTGCAAACTTATAAAAAAGAAATACGCATCGAATTGATGCCTCCTTTTTTTGAAATCCGCTAATATGAAAGAATGATACGCTATTAGTTTCGCTAAAGAGCTAAATTTTTAACCAAAATCTTAGTTACATTATTTTGTATAAGCATTATATATTAGGTTCAATCTTAGATGTGATTTTATAGGTCGTTGTAAAATTGTTGCCCTTGTTAATTATAATTATGATTTTACCCATCGGAGCGCCAATCCCGGTTGCATAAATGTTACATAAATATATACTGATATTCCAGGGTATTGGCGTGACTGAAATGGCCTCCATGTTGACCCAGCAGAGCCTTAATAATGAATGCAACGACAATGAGCCTATCCTGCAACCACACCCAGACCAGACAGATACCATAGATGGTGAGTTTTTCCTACTATCATATATAACTATGACCAATTTTGTAACAATAATTATATTGGACCATTGCATGATTGTACCTAAATTGGTCATTGTTCAATTGTTGAATGTGTGATATATGTATGTAATCTTAGTCAGATATTAATGTTTAAATATTGTTGTTACAACCTTGCACCCCGTACCCAGAAGGCAAGGTTTTGCTAAGTTTTATCAGAATGAATTCATTTGAGTACTCTCTAACAGTCAATTTCTAATATTAATCTGACGAGGATTGTAACATACCCGCCTATTGTAAAGTTATTGTTTAATGCTTTCAGGATTATGGTTTTGCTTCTCATAATATAAAAATCCAGAAATTTTGAGCCACAAACCAAATTTTCTTGAAAGGTTACTTGACATTTCTGGACCATAGCAACCACTAAATTTTGCATGTTGGTAATACCTGCAGCATGTCACTCATCGCTTATCCATACCATTATTAATTTGCACAATTTATGACTGCTTTTCAGTTCTTTTATTTCTCAATATTATATGCTTTTAAATATTTTTTTCTATTTACTTGTTACGAAGAAATCGGTGTCATAAAATTTCTTAATGATTTGGCGCCTCCAAGGGGGCCGAGGGTCATAGGTCATGCACAAGAACTTGATTTAGCTACTAACAATAGTTGTCTTTGAATCTAAGATTACACACGCGTACAAAGCGTATCTTCATATATTTAAGCAATACCGTCCTTGTATAAGGTTATCCTGTGAAACTACTATATAAGTAGCATAATTCTAGTATTAGGGTTGCATGTCTTGAAAGGGTTATGGAATGGTGTTAAGAAACCTGAATGAAGAGTTTGTGCAATGGTTTTAAACTGTATATTGTTATCCAAAAGAAAATCAGCATGACAGCATCATAATATAGTGTACCAGAAGTGAAGACATTGCGTAATTTACAGGTGAAAATTATGCCGTCGACGAAAATAAAAAACCATGGGAACCATTTACAAATAAACTAGCCAATGTTGAAAATATTGCTAAATCTTTTGGTCTGTCACTAAACACTAGACCTTACAGTGTTCCGGAGTCTTGTCATGTATGCGGCAAACTCGTGAATAATATTAAAAAGCATTTGAAATCTCACAACCCAGAGCAACATAAATGTCCCATATGTCCTATTATTCTCACAAGAGCCGATAACCTAAAGAGACATCTACGCATGAAGCATTGTTCCGTTCTAAATACTAATATGTCTAACATACAGAAAGTGTGATTAACCTAGTCCCCACAACGTTGAACAATAGGTATTAATATAGATGCTAGTGAATCTCCAAGTTATTTTATTATATTTATTGCGGACTAACATCCACCTTTTGTGATCTTATTTTCTAACTCTTAATACTCATAACGCTATTTAACAATAGGGTAGTTACCGGTCAAGTCAAATCATTTTCTTTTTATTAAATGAAATAAACCGAATATGACGTCAGTCATACTTTTACAGTGTCATTGCACAGTATCCAGCGTTCGGGTTGGCACGTCTAGAAGAGGGAGAGTCCGGCTAAGATCGGATTGCTTCGGTTTTGAAAAGTCTCTTTCTATCGCACATTTGATTGAAATATTAAACTGTCTGTCGGATGTGCGAGAGCGAGAATGCGTTACATAACCGAACTAACCGACTTTAGCCGTTCTCTTAATCTTCTTTCCGAAGTGCCAAGCTGTGTGTTTGATTTGGTGATACAACATAGTATATCTAATTAAATAAAAAATGTTATGGTTGTGTTATGGATATAAAACTTTCTTAATTTTTTTTAAATTTATTTAATGAACTCTTACAACTCGTAAGCTTTATGATACTACCTTATTGTTATCATTTCGACACTTCTTTACTTATGTTAATTTTAATTCAATAAATTGTTACTTCAACAAAATGCACTGGGTCAGTGGTCCTAACCAATGCAATTTTGTAACTAGAATTAAGGTGTGGTGTGACTAACATTGTTGGGTTTATAGTTAATATTATTTTTTTGTGAACTATGAGATTCCATTAAGTAGTTTTAATTTTATTTGTACATGCAACTGTAAATTTTAAAATCCTCAATTGAATACATGAAAAAGTTTGACGTTCAATGTTGATAAAAAATAATAAGTAAAAAATATGCTTTTATTGCGGCATGTATTATAATTATTAAACAACTGTAAACTGCAGTTTTATCAAAATTAGAAGTACCTTTTGACAGCTGACAAATTTATTGAACATTTGGAATAAAATCGTTATCTGCAAAATTTGAGCAATGATAAATCCAGTACAGTTTTATCTACATTTATAATTTCTTTGAAAAAGTTATAATCAGATTCCAAAATAAGATAATAACTAAAAAGCGTACACCACTCTACCGCCACACCACATAGGCAGTTGTATGCTCATTCTCGGATTAAAAATTCGAGTGTAAATTGTACTTAAGAAGTATGCAAATAACTGCATAATCATGGTGTTAACTCTTTGTCTGATTGGAAAATTGTGTAAAAGAAATCGTGCTCATTCATTGGCTTTACAAGTATAACTTTGTGTGAAGTGTAGTCTTGTACAAAATTGTTGCAACGTGAAAAAATGTGAAACTTCAAAAGGTATTTCATTTTGATAAATGTTAACTATGACACCTAAGCCCGGCAACGAACTTAAAGTCTCGGCAATACCCTGCAGCATCTCGCAAATCCTATGATTTCTTGAGACTACGCTGAATTCAGTCAACAAGCCTACATTTCTTCAGACTAATACGATCCCAACGCCGAAGTATCATACAGAGTGTTGCAGGGCTCATAGAGATTTATATCTTATTAACCATATAACCACAAAATACTAAGAATATAGAAGCCCATAGTAACTATCCTTGACCGTCGCGCTAGGTATGCTGACAAATCGCTGGGTGTGTTGCCGTACTCGGTGCGTCCTGCGGATCAGAACTGTATTGATCACAAACGTATGATTAAATTGATGCCTAGTACAATTTAATGTGCACTTCATCTTATTCTTCATTTTTGCCAGACGCGGCTCATGAAGAATGATTGAATTTCGCTTTACGTTTTATCCAAATAATATTTAACCTTTTTAGTTAGGTCTATCTACTTTTCAGTTTTGTGACACATCGAGTGAATAAGTGTGTACTGGCTTCTCTGAGACCGCGTGTTGTATGATACTTTATGGAACTGTTATAATAACTGTTGCGCTAAAAATATTTTATAACCAACATATGTCGTAACAGGTGACATTCGATTTTACCCCCTGAGCGAAGTGTACTTTGCTCAAGCGCGCAATGAGCTTCTGTATCTTAGTGTTTTGTGCTGAAACTTCACAACTTTGAACGTCAAACTAGTATATAGCAAAGTTTTCAACAAACATAAAACCTACTAGCACAGTAACATTTAGCTTCTTATCAATCCAGGTATTTTTTGCTTGTTAAACACTTGTTTTTTTTGTAATTGTAATAACATGAATTGTCCTGAAACAAAAATGTACCTTTTAACAATATGTGTCGATAAACATGTGAATCAAATTTAGAGCCATCTTGTTATGAACGACGAGAGTTATTTAAGTATGTAGTAAGGACTAACTCAACTGATCAGCGTAATATTTGTCATTTCACATAATATGGTCTGCAGCTCGTTTACTTTCTTTTTGACAAAGCAAAATAAAGCATTGCATTTATTTTAAGTTCTGTATTTAGTGACTATTATTTATGTTCTATATTAAGTCAGCCCAAGCATCTACATATAAGCTTGCCGATCAATTGAGGTGCCTTACAAATGAATTCCGACCAAAAATGTACAAAGTTATGATCTCTTATTAGTTCCTTGTAGAATGTAGAACTGATCGGTCGTAACCACTGTGTCTAAGACTGAATATGTGATTTAGGAACATACCTCTTAGTATTAATTTATTTTCCCTTTTAACTCAATTAGTTTGTATGTAAGTCTATCGTTATTGTGTGTTTGTTGCAAATATATTCCTTTATTTATACCACTTTCTTTTCATTTCATCCTCTATACATGCTTCTTATATATATAGCAGACCTATTTCTCTCTATAAAACGCCTTCTGCATTTACAGGCTTGGTGATAGTAATTAACAAAATGTCATGCAAATATACACAGACAAATTAACACAAACACCATTTCTTCAGTATCATTGATTCATTTCTGCATGGATCTCCATTCAATATTACTATTTTGTTACAAATGAATAAATTCTACAATTTTATTTCAACTTTTATTAATATTACGCTTTTATAACATAATAGTGCTAGGAAAGGCATAGTTCAGCGATAACAGTTAACATTAAGGCTTAAATAGTGCTAAAGTACCACAGAAACTGTCGATTGTTGATTTTGCAATTAATGCTACATTTGTGAACCTCGTAACAACTCGCATCACGTAGCGAATGCCCCAGTACCAGCGTGGCCGCGGTGGCACTGCGGCATGGGGTCGCTTGTGGTGCGGGTGGAGGGGTTGGTGTGGGAGAGTGGGAGAGGCAGTGACGGATCGCTGGTTGCAGGCTCGAAGGGCTGGCACATGCGGCTGACGTTCGAGCGCGTGGCGGGCGCGCTGAACCTGCACCGCTGCAAGCTGTGCGGCAAGGTGGTGACGCACATCCGCAACCACTATCACGTGCACTTCCCGGGGCGGTTCGAGTGCCCGCTGTGCCGCGCCACGTACACGCGCTCCGACAACCTGCGCACGCACTGCAAGTTCAAACACCCCGCGTACAACCCCGACACGCGCAAGTTCGAGCCGCCGCCGCCGCCCGCGCCCGCGCCGCCGCACGGCCCGCTGTTCGCCAACCCGCTGGACGCGGGCTTCGACTGATTGTCCATGTACTGGCTCGGCCTCGACGCTCTGTGAGCGCCCGGCCGCGGCCAGCTCAGACTCTATCGTTGTTGATGTGTCAAAATTTTAACGGACCGTCTCGCGTCGAAACCGCTTCCTAATTAGGATTAAGCTGAAGTGCTATTACTTAAACGGGCCTTTCTTGACGTAGCCCGCGCGACGGGCGACTCGTTTTAGTATCGGTTGTGCGTATGACTTGCCCCAGTGTGATCTTGTATAAGATTCCTTGACTGGAATGTACCTATGTCGATGTTACTGAAATAATGACTCGAAGCGTATATAGTAGGTAAGCAAATTTTTTCTATACCAATCGCTATACGGGAACGGGCAAAAGCAATAATATGATGTTAATTTTACTATTACCATATTATTTTTTATATTGTATCGATAGAAACCTTAAGATATTAAGAATATACATTATATCGAGTAGCGGTGCGACCGCGAAGTGATGCTGGCTATTAGCAGTGGCCCAGATACACGGGCTCACACTTTCTTGTTATATTTATTCATTAGATAGGAAATTATGAGTTTCCTGTAGCTAATTGTATTTATGTTATTATTGAATCCTGTGGGTGGTATGGAACGACATCAAAAGGATATTTGGGGACTGGCAAGAGATTGTGATTAGTCGTTGGTCAACGACGTATAAATATTGACTGAATCTCAGTGTAGATGCATTTGTAACTCTATGAGGCCTTTGCAAGATGGATAATTATTAAGGATTTGTGATGTATTAAAAGGATAGCGCCTAAGGAAACATACGAAAAGATTTTTATACTAGACTAGTTGATCTATTTACGGAGATTGTTTTTTTATACTTAGATATATTCTATTGTCTGATTTAATATACTTTGATATTTATATAACTACATAATATGTAATATGATTTATTAGTGTTGTTTGTTTTTAATCGATTCATCATAATTAGTAACATTGATTTCGTTTATATTGAGTTGTCGGTTAAATTTAATCGAGTTGAGATGTTAACATGTTTTATTATTTTATCGTTGGTAGGTGTTTAGTTGTGGCGGGCGACGCGGCGCGCGACCCGCCCCGTCGCCCACTCGCCCACTCGTGTGATCGTGTGATCGGTGCTTGGGGTCAAAGACCTCTTTCAATCAATTAATATAAGTTAGGATGGAACGTTTGAAGGTTGCGCATTTAGTAACTAATATTGGCATTCTACGATTGGGACTAACCTAGCGTTTATGTATGTATTTTTGAATTAAGATTTAAGATTGTTACATTTTTAGCTAAACACTTAGAGTGGTACGGTAACTGAAATGTGATAAAATGGAATGGTGCTAGAACCAAGAGTGTTAACACGCTACGATTCGACTCCTATTATAATATTATTAATGTTTTAATGATTAGTTACTTTGCATTAAATGTAAGGCATCTAGCATCCAGTTGAGGTCGCATCAGTCAGGTCAACGGGTAATTTCTGCATGGATCGTTCACGCCTAGAGATTACAGTATCACTCGAGATTTTACTTTAATTTTTCAGAGATCTTCAAGTTACTAGTACATAAATATATAATGATAAGACACATTTACATAATATACGAATCTGATCCTTGCCTACCAAATATAAAACGTTCAATGATGGTGTTAGGAATTATCACATCCAAATAGAGAACCCGTGATCGTTTCCATAACTTGAGTTGTGGCGTTAGTGCTGTTTAGTAGCTGTGAACATGCAATTCCACTTGTGCAATTTTTTGAAAATAGTCATAACTTTTAGCTAGATTATACAATTGACTATTGAATATAGGGGCCCACTCGAATGTAAGCTCATGCGTCCCTGTATATATATTATAATTATTATGAAGTCACCAAACATTTCTTCCAAGATTATATTATTTACTTTAAGGATATCAAAGATTTTATACCTACTGTTCATTATTATTATGTGGGCGCTTATTATTTGATAGCATTTCATACTCAGTGCAATATTACTAGTTATTTAATTACGTAACCAAACTAAATGATATTTTAAAAGTATATAATTAATATCATTGAAAGAGAGTAACTATAGAGCGACTGTAACCGCTGTACCGCGCCTTGGGTATCTGCGCGACGAGACCCGGGGGAGTAGCGACTAATCGACAATCAGATTTGATCAGTCCGCTGCCAACGCTCGCGGCGCTGTCTCGCTCGCTCTCGGCGCATGCTCTTTCTTCACCTCGTCCCTCGCCACGCCGCGCATTCCTAGGGCGCGGTACAGCGCTTGCGGTCATACTATACCTATTTGTATTTACATTTAATAAGTGAACTACTCCTAATTTCTATTTCTACTTAGTGAAACAGTTTGGGTTACGGTGATGTACAGGTTTTATAGCTGGTAATATTAAGAATTAGCTTGTTTACCTCTGCCAATCGTAATAGTTGTGTACTATTTAATAATTTATTGTCGCGCAAGTTGTCGTCTATTGTTGAAATAGATCATAGCTATCCGTTACGGGTCCCATTGCCCCGCGAGTCGATGATCGTGATGATCTCCGTCTGCCCACGCGTTTGACGCTTTCTAATCGTGAATGCATTTTTATATTACTATCACTCGAGACCAATTTTTAATATTGAATTTGCTATAGCAAATTGATTGATTAGTAACATAGAATATTATTTTAGATATTTTAGGTTAGGATACTATGATAGTGTCTGGCCAGAATATTTTGGAGTATCACACCGTTTGGCTCAGAAAATATCTAACTTTGATCTCTTTTCAGCTTTCAAAAAGTATGCAACTTAATAATTGTAATGGTGACCACATTTGAACTTAATGAAAGCTAACTTTATGCCATATGGAATTTTATACATAAGGTTAACGAATTACTAAATTTAGTCTTATGAAATTGGGGTCTTGTAGACCTAGTCACTTATTTGGCCAATCTATTGAATATTCCAATTTATTGTATATTGAAATTTACATTGTATCACAAGGAATGTGATCTTATCATTTGAATCAATGGAGTGCAGGACGAGCTATAAGATTTTTCAGGATAGCAATGGTCTAGTTATTTTTATTTTGTTTCTTCTTTATAACATTAGCAAATTTTGTTATAGTGTCGTATATCACAATAGTGTAATACTAATAGGGAAGGGGGTGTCAAATCGCGTACTTCACGCTGATGTGTCTTGTTATATTATTACATGAAATTTTATGAACGATTTGTTGTTTATGAATATTTTGTTTTGATGTCTTGGTTTGATGCCTCCGTTAAAAGTTTAATTTAAATAATTTTGTTTTATGCAAGCAGTTAATGCAATTTTTTTTTCACATTGTTTGATGTTATGTAATGCAATTTTAACATGTTGCAAACTCCTGCATTTATCTGTTGTATTTATTACTAATTTTTACATTAAATTGTGGTATGTTACAAATCCGTGTAGTTTCAGTTGTGCGTATCACACGCCCACACCCACCCGCAATCTATAGCGTACCCCCGGCGTTCGCATATCGTCGACCGGGCACCGGGCACTGGGCAGCGAGGGGACTCGGGGCGCGCTGACCGGCGGTCTGTTGCAGAGCGCGCGCACGTGCCGAGCCTGCAGTACTCGTACCACAGCATGTTCGTGGCCGCGGGCGACAGCGCGGCGCTGTGGCGCTGCAAGTCGTGCGGCAAGGAGGTGTCCAACCGCTGGCACCACTACCACTCGCACACGGCGCAGCGCTCGCCCTGCCCCTACTGCCCCGCCACCTACAGCCGCATCGACACGCTGCGCTCGCACCTGCGCCTCAAGCACGCCGCCATGCTGCTCAAGCACTAGGCGGCCTCGCCACGCCCACCACAACACCACAGTGACGCCTATCCGGAAGGTAAACGTCGTGTCGACGTTTTCTATACCATCCAGAAGAGACGGCACGATGTTGTGTCATCTGGATACGGTCACTCGGCAGTTGTGGACCCAGTACTGAGTGACTAACATCTGATCGTAAAACGCACCCGACCCCTACCTTGCTCTCGTCAGGTGAGCACGCTCGACTACCACCCGAGCACGCTCGACTACCACCCGAGCACGCTCGCTCCTACCATCCGAGCGAGATTCTTTTTGTTGAATGTGAGTAGATTTTTTGTTTAATTGGCGTGCATCACGCATTATTTGGATAAGTAGTTATGGTATGTGACTTTACTTACTGCACGTTTTCGTGCGTTATATTAAAATCGTTTTTTATGAGTAAGATATTGCATTTTGTTACGACTAATTTTAACTAACAGGGTAAAATAAACAGTAAGCTACACGAGAGCTTCTATCTACAGATTTTAAGTCGTTTAGTTAGTCTCATTTTGAAAAAATGTAATGAAATCTGGTTTAAATTATGCCCTAAAATAGGTGTGTTTTAATTTTCATGATAGGTAGAAATAGATATGGAAATGAATGCAATTAGGTAATTTTGTGTTATTTCTAACTGATATAATTCACACCCTCAATGTTAACAATGTTCGTATTTAATGTTTAGGTAAGTGTTTATGGTAAGATATTAATTTCAATGATTATACCAAATTAAAGGAATGTGAAGACTGAAACGGTAACAGCTTGTGATTGAATTTAAAAGGGAGACGTGGTCTGATTGTAAATAATTTGTAGTTTAATAATTGTCAAAATTTTTAGGTAGAACAAAATATTTGGAACTTATGCGTGTTCAAAATTCAAATTAACAAACAAACGCGATCTTATAGTCGTCTTATGTATTATAAATTATATTTTTGTATAAATATTGTCTGCGATCATCGCATAGCGTTAAGGAATTTAAAAACCTTCTCTTGACTTGCAAAGTTGTAGCTATGTCTGCAGCCGTACTTATGTATATAGGAATACGGATTTCTTGAGTTAAAATCCAAAGCTGATCTCAGTCAGACTTCAATTTTTAGAATGTATCAATTATATTAAAATGCTTATATCGACGGTTAAATAAATATTAAATTCAAAACTTCAATGAGCCGTTACGAATAAATGGCTATTGTGAGTTATTTTACCTAAATATAATAATTATTGTGTCAAGCGTATTTTATGTGACAAAGTGTCTGAAACATTTGTCTGCGTAAATAACTAGCTTATAATGGTCCAATACATTTTAATATTCGTAATTGTATTTGATATTGTTGTAGGTACAGATAATCGTTTCATTGAATCTCATCAATTCAGTCATTCATTTTTCAGTATTATACCATCTTAGATATTTAGTAATTAATTGATGTTATAAGTCCCAATCTAAGAATGTAGGGTATTAAACGTAGTATTGTAAAGTCATCTGTTAAATGCTTGCCTAGTCACACTTCTCTAGTTCATATTTTAAATTGTGTATCGTTTTTGTTCGTTTTTAATTGTTTATTACAATAATTATATAGGTTACTCGCTCCTATGTGCAATTTAGTTCCGCCATAATCATAAAATGTTTTAAGGTTGACTATCGTAATATATACATATATATTATTAAAATTTATACACTAATTTAATTATTCAAATAAATACACATCTACATCACTTTATACCCGTGTTTCTTTTCAATGGTCAGTCACAAAATAAATCATACAACGATCATAGACGTAAAATAAGTTTATTGCACATTACAGTAGTCATGTTCTAATGGCAACATTATACAAAATAGGTGTAAATATTTACACATTGCACAGATATCACTATGAGTATTCAAATTATAAATACTAGATTTACTATTAAATTACATCTGACTCAAAGTCTTTAGCGTCACATACCTACCTACATTCGAACTGAATTAAACATGGCAACATATGGCAAGTTTAATTCTTAATACTAAATATAATTTACAAAAAGAGTAAGTATAGCAAAATGGCAAAATAATGTACCACATACATTATAAATAACTGGCAACACAGTCAGTCCACACTCGTTTTAATTTGCAGTCACTCTGATTTAAGCATGAATTTTCAACTATCACAGGTTAACTTGTTATTTTTAACACATGTTTCTTGCATATTTTCAAGAAAATCACCTTATAACTACTGTTCATGAATTGCTATAAGTCAATTCTGTGTGCACACGAGTGCAATTTTAGAAAAGAGTCTAACAAAACCATTTAATCTAGATTACGTAACTCTAGAGCTACTTTACCAAAACGGTTCTTTTGATGATGCGTTTGAAGGAGTCATTCGACAGACGCAATTGAAAACTTTAATAATTGATGCCTAAAGACAATTCATTAATTTAAAGTATGTTGATATGGTATCTTATGGTACATAGTTACTATAAATTTTAATTAGAAATACTTTCATTCGTGTAGCCTTTCAACATTGCCGCTGGTTCCGGGTGACTCCACAGTTACTATGGGTACATTGTTTGTAGTCTCAGAACTTGCTTCAGTATTAGTATCATCAGCCTCTTCATCTGGACTTTCCTTTTCAGTAGAATCTTCACCAGATTCTTCTTGTTCATCCTCAGAATCCATTTTTTCTGAAGCAGATTGCTTATTTTTGTTCTTCTTGAATTGCTCTTCCATTTCTTTAAATTTGAGGGTTAGATATCTGGAAATTAAGAATGAGATACTTGTAAATATAACTAATTCATTTAATCATATTTCATGAGCGCCAAAAATTAGACAGCGGACTTGTAATCTGGATCTGGATTTCCCAATCGCATCCGAAGCTTTCACCTTGGTTTCCTGGGTCCGGATTTTCCAGTCTAACTGCAAATTTGACTGAACTTCGATATTAACCTTGGTAACTCGATCGTCTCTAAAGCCATCGCCAAGTTGCTATAATTTTATGTGAATAAATATTCTAGGAAATACTTATCACTTAGCGCCATCTAGACCGAAACTAATCTGACCTTAATCTAGTATGCAGACATACAATTATTTATACGTAGAAACTCCCAGACCAATGCAAATATAAACACCTCAACAAAGTCTAGGGAACAAGATGACCCCAATTATTTTTTTTCGTGTAAATCTTGTTTTGCAAATAACTGGCAGCAAATAAATAAAAATAGAATAAAGTAGATTACAGAGTTGTTCGAAATTTAAAAATAAATTTAAATAAGTAATGATTTTCGAATATGGAGGGAAACCTTTTAAAAGTGTTTGATTGTGCAGTTTCTCTGAGGCAAAATAAAAATTATTTTTTTTGATTGTAAATAACGTTTATTATCAATAATACGTCTTTTACGTATGGTTTGTGCATTTTTGTGACTGTAGTCATCATGACACGTCGTCATTTAAGTCGCGAAGAGATGTTAAGGGCTGTTGGTATGCTGCAAGCTGGACGAACTCAACGCGACGTAGTGGATGCTGTCAACACCCAACCAAGCGTAATTTGCAGATTATGGGCACGCTACAGGTCTACAGGGGATGTTGCCGAACGTCACAGGGGACGAAATAGGGTTACTACCCCGCGACAAGATCGTTTCTTGCAAAATTCCGCAAGGCGGCAACCCACGATTACTGCTCGTCAGTTGGTCGCAGGCCTCCAGTCTCAGCATCAAGTGGTTATTAGCGATCAAACTGTCAGAAGAAGACTACACGAAGCCAATCTTTATGCTCGCAGACCGCTTAGGGTTCCAGCTCTTCGACGTGGAAATCGAGGTCGTCGCTTATTGTGGGCTAACGCACATTTACAGTGGACCGACCATCAATGGGCACGGGTTCTGTTTTCCGACGAATCTTGCTTCGGTTTTCATCCTGATTCGAGAAGAGTGCGTATATGGCGAGTTCCTGGACGTCGGAGTCGTCTCCAGAATCCGCAAGAAGTTCATCCTTACCAAGGTGGAACAATCATGGTATGGGCTGGAATTCGCCTTGGTGGAAGGACCGACCTCGTTTGGATACGGGGCAATTTGAATGCAAACCAATACATTCAGGAGGTTATACACCCCATGGTAATCCCTCATCGACAGCAGTTCGGTCAAGATTTTATGTTCATGCAAGATAATGCACGGTCACACACCGCGAGGGTAGTGGTCAAAGCGTTAAGCGAGCACAATATGACGACGTTGGAATGGCCTGCTCAGTCTGCCGACCTCAATCCCATAGAGCATGCCTGGGATTTGCTTGGGAGAAGAGCTTTCAGTGATTCTTTGGAAAATCTGAACACTGAAGAACAACTTTTTTTACACCTTCGCAGTGTATGGAGCCATATTCCACAGACGATGATTGACAATCTCATACTAAGTATGCCACGCCGTTGTCGAGCTGTTGCTAATGCTTTAGGAGGTCCTACAGATTATTAAAACGTTTAAAGTACGGTTAATTACTATATTTCTTACTACCTCGTTATTTTTGTGCCTAATCATAGAAGGTTGTAATACTCAATATTGGCACTATTCAATTCTTTCTTAAAAAAAAAAAATTTGGTATGAAAATGTTTTTATTAAAATTAAAATTAAAAACGGTATAAAAATACCCTTCTATTGATATAAAACACTCACTATTACAAGAAAGGGTTTTTAAATAAAAACTAGAAATGTCCTTGTTCCCTAGACTTTGTTGATGTGTGTATGTATTTCCACTGAGCGGGAATCGGGATCGAACCCGTGACCTCTGACTTGGTAGTCTAAGGTTTTTAACATTTACAATTCGCCTACTGTATGAACTTCGCAACCTTGACAGCATATAATATTAAAGCCTGCATTAGATGTTTGTCCGTCAAGCAGCCTAGGTATGTACTAACGGCTTGCAGAGGAGGTTTTGGCTTGGGTACCAAAGTTCTTGATGAAGTCTCATACACTCTTGTTGTTGTCTACATTGTTATAATGCTTTTTTTTTAATTAGATCCGAAATGACTAGTAGTTAGTAGTACTCCTCCAGCTTAGTTTCAATTGGTTGTATTAGAAGTGCGTTGACATTGATAGGTATTGTACTTAATGGTCTGAAAGTGAACATGGAACTTCGATTCTTTGACCCGCTCCTTAATCACTAAGTCAAAGTCGATGTCAAAAGACATCAAATCTTAAGTTTAAAATCATACTTACTTATCGACTAAAGGTCCGCTGTAATCTTCTGGGAACTTAGGTGAATGTGGTAAAATATATTTATAAAGGCTCTCGTTAAGCACGTATAGTTGTGTTGTTGTATTGCATCGGACGTTAAACCACCAGTCACAAGTTAGCCCTGCCTGGGAGAAGATTGTCCCGTTGGGGCACAGGAATGATGCTTGCCCACCGTTCAAATCGCAGTAGTGCCATACCTGCAACAGAATTCATTGTCGAATTCATTACATGCATTTTTATGCTTCTGCATGGAAGAGCGAGTACTGACGTCATTGTGTTTCAAACAGAATCTATTCAAAATATACAGGTTCGAAGATTTCGACCTTACCCGGGGAAAGTACTTACTCTAAATACTGGTGATAGCTAATTTTACTCAAAGAAACTAATTGAAATTGGAATATTAATGTTTAAAATATCTGATGGTGCTTTATTTTGTGAAATTGATTTACTTTATTTTGTGAAATTATTTCAGGGATCTTCTTTCATTTAATTTATTGTTTGTTTGAGATTTAATCGCTTAGACCCTTTAGACGACTTATGTCATGAAAAACAGGGTGTTATTTTTGGTATTTTATTTGTTTTGATTAACGGGTTTGGCAAGCGAATTTTCGGAAATCCTTGAATGCAGTTTTGTTTCTTTTTCCAGTATTTCGAGTAGGTACTTTTTTCCTCCAGGAAAGGTCTGAAATATAAATCTGTTCAGTCTTGATCTAATGTCAATCATACACACGCCTTTCTCATAAACTTATCTTGTAGTTAAGTAGCCAACCTCTTTAAGAAACTAGTTACACCACATGTCATTTAGGATATGTCAGTAGGTATCTGTGTAGGTAGGGTTACAAATTATCACAAACTTAAGCACAAGGTTTTGAATGTATCTATCTACTTATTCATTAGCACAGACAGCTGGTGACTTTCATTCTAGTATTATAAATGCGACAGTAACTGTCTCTGTTACGATTTCACGTCAAAATTGTTGAACCATTTTTGATAAAATTTAGTACAGAAATGGGATAGCGACGACAGCCACGTTGATTGATAACGCAAATTCTATACGTAAGTACCTACTGCATATATAATAATACAGATATGCATTTTTGTACACTACGTACAAATATATTTAGGAATATAGACTGTTAGGTACAAACCTGGCAACGAGTCTCAGGGTCTGCGAAGAAGCCTTTATATCGCTGAGTCTTGCAGTTAAATTTAGTTGTTGGTATAACGGTCAGAATGGGATAGTCCACACCCGGCTGGCCCGGCGTACCACCTTCGTCGTCTGAGGTCACTGGCAAAGGAAACTGTTGACTGGTTGCACCACCGGAAGGCAAGTCTGTAAAAAAGTTATATCCTATGATTTAGTAGATGTCAACGAACAATATCTAATGATCTGAAATCTCATAACTAAGTAGATCCATATTTTAATTTTTTTATACAACTTAGGTGGCAGACAAGCACACGGCCCACCTGATGGAAAGTGGTTACCGTGACCTATGAACGTGTGTAACACCAGTGGAGTCACAGCGGTGCTGCCGACCCTGTAAGAACAGACATTTGATGTGCCCTCAGTGCAGAACACAAAATCAGGACAAGCCTTTGGTCTTCCCACTGACAGCACAAAAACTCCAGTGAGCTCTGGCTACCCTACTCACCACCATTAAGGTACTTGCTTACGTACCTATTACGATAGATAAGTATGAAAAAAGTTAGCATGAGCGATCGTTTTAAGCGACAGTGCCGTATCTTACGGTATCTCTGCCGTTTTTAACAAATATTAGAACATTCATCATTAATTACAGATGCGAAGGGGATCGTCGCGCTGGGATTCTTCAGTGACAGGTGGAATTACCCACTCTAAAAACATCAATCAATGTGCTATGCTAGATTGTGTGCTAAGCTAAACTGGTCATAGCCCGACCCTCACTCGTTCCCAATTCAAGAGCTGTAGGTAAACGGTAGGGACAGTCAACGATAAAATTAGATAAAAAAAATCTAATGTGACCGCGACTGTTGTAGGTATCCCATAATGATGCGGCGTGGCTAGGGACGGTGTAAAAAAGATTATTAGCGAAGAGCGAGCGATATACCGCCTTTTTTTTTACGTGCGCAATATCCCCACCGGAGCCCGTGGAGGAGGTTATCTCGGACTCGAACCGACTAAAACGCACGCCGCCTATGGGTCGCTTTGGTTGCCGAAGGTGAGGTTGACAGGCATATCCCTCGCACCCCGGCCGACCCAGGGCCATCTATCACGATCTGGCCCTCTTCTCGGGTGTGGGGACTACAGGGTCCCCAACTCGTCCCCGGAAACGGGGAGGCGCGCCACCGCCGCGGCCTGCTTCTGCCAGGGTGACAGGCGGCTCCACCAGTCACCCCCAGGCCGGCGCTCATGGGGAGCGGAGGTCGTTCATCGACCTCCGACGCCCGAGTTGCCTTCGTACGCGGGCAGCTCGTCTTGCGATCCTTCGTCGCTCCCGATGCCGCTCACGCCCCGCCTCCTCCTTCACGAGCATTACTTGCTCGCAGAAGGAGGCGACCTGAGTCCTCGCTCGCGTCGCAGTGATGGCACTCGGACGTTGGCTCTTTCTCCATCCGACGCAGATACTTTCCGAAGCATCCGTGCTCGGTGATCATCTGCGTCAGACGGTACGAGAGGCTGCCGTGTGGCCACCAGGCACTCCCCCATGATGGGTCTTACCGCCGCTACTACGGCGCGCCCTATTACGGCGCGCCCTCGATATACCGCCTTGAGCGCTGGCAGCGGCAGCGGTATCTCACTCGCTCTTGTCTCATGATCTTTCTTTACCGCGTCCCTAGCCATGCCGCGAGTATCATGGGAACAGTCACGCTACGTTACTTATACAACAGTTATTGATACATGTACATATTCCGGTTTAAAAAAGGTTTTAAATTTCACTAATTAATATTTTACTGTTAATCGTATTCAACATATGTCGTTGACTGTACCTACGTATGTGTCTATCTATCCTTATGATTATTCAATTACCTGAAATACTTAAGACGCTTAACCTCAAACAATTAAATTAACAGATAAAGAAACTACTCACCATCTAAGTGTTGAGAAGGAGGGATCACGTGCGCAAGATAATGCTCATCGTGCAAATCTTCATCAGCTACTGATTGCGGTTGTTCAGTAACCAGTTGGACATCTATTTCTGGTTTTACAGCTCCTTCTACGATCTTAGGAAATATAAACGGTTTTGGAGTACTTAGAATAGGTACTTCCACGTCGTTGTATTGGGGCACAGCCTTCAGAGCATTTAACACCTGTAATAAAGTTCTAATAGATGAACCGACATTCTCTTTTGTTATTTGTTTTGGTATTGATTTGTTCAACTGAAGGGAATTTAATAATGATGCAAGTGGAACTGTGTGTTCAGTTAGCGGCCGCACAGGCTGCGCTGTAGTCTGTTCAACAACGTACTCGTAGTAATTTGGTCTTAAATCGTCAATAGTGATGATGGGTCCTGACGGCACGCGATGTTTTTGATGCCCAATATTGGAAAGCACTTTTGCAGGTAGAGCTGTTGTGTATCTTGATTCTTCTTTAGCATACTGAGGTGATTTATATACGGGTTTAAAGCCACTTTGTACTATCGGCTGAGGTAATGTAATAGGACGTTGTTTTTCATAGTAATTTTCTGAAACGATGGCAGGTGGTGGCCGGAAAATCGGTTGTTGAACACTGACTTCTTCATAAACGTAATGAGGGCGAGTAGGTCTTGGTTTTGAAAAAGTTTGCTCTTTTGGTACAGGCAGAGGTTTGTTCGGTACGTCATAGACGTTGTCATTTATGGGTACCTTAACTGGAGGTGTTTGTTCATAAGGCACCAGTTTATATTTAGGTGATTGTTCCTTTTCTGATAAATAATATCTAATGTTTGGTGTGTCGTCATTGTATAAATTTAAATACGGTTTTCTCGTCGGTGTAATATAAACAACATTAGGTGATTTATTTATAGGCGTATGAATAATTCTGCTAGGCTCAAATTCGTTTTGAACCAAAGTGTTATATTCTGGAAATGTTTGCTGAAAATTTGGAGACGGTCTATTTGGAGTTTGATATACAGGTACGCCACCCTTGTAAAATATTTTTGTAGGATTTGCCGATGCAATATTATGTTGAGTAAGTCTATTGCCTTGATATAGGGGAATATTTCTATTAGAATAAATAATTTTCTTCGGCTCTCGATGGCTACCGTGTACATCTTCAGTCTGAATTAATTCTGCCTTTTCTACTTCTATTTCCTTCATGTTGCCAAAGTTCGGTGTGGCCAGATCATTGGCATAGTAAAATGTCATGTATGGTATCAGTCTTCTGTATCTTTCATTAATAGATAGTTTTGTAGAATTATTAGTATTCTTAGGTTTTATTCTTGTAGTTTTGATAGTAGATTCCTCAAACGCCATTGGCACAATTTTCTTTTCCATCATCATGCCTCCTTTCATTTTGATTTCAGGACTGTTGCCATTTGACGTTATTGTAATTGCTGTGACGAAGGCTGGTATGACTGAAACAATAACAAATATAAGAGATGAATATAAATGTGAACCTAGCGTAGGTAAGTAGGTACCTACTTTGTTTATATGCCCTATGACTATTAAAATATTATACGATATTTAATTTTCTGTTATTAATTATCATGAACGTTTTTTCTATTTTAATTTGATCTTGATGTATATATCGGTAGGTATATAAAAACTGAAAGAATTTCAAGATTCAAGAACGCTTAGCAAACAAGTATACTGCCCTCTTGATAGTAGATAGGTACTTAATACTTGGAGATACCATTAAGAAATGTAAGTACACCTTCATCTGTTATTTTACTGGAACAATGAAGCACACATGTTGATAATAAAACTGAATAATTTTGGGCCTGGTGCTCCATCACTATAAGGGTCAGTTAAAGTATGTCTTCGAATGGATTATAAGCAGTTGTATACTATAACCAAAATTACGTTAATTATTATGCTTTCGGTTCCATGTAATTGGGGCGAGCCTATTGCCGTTAACCATACTTATACTTGTTGTAGACTCCCTGGTGCTACCGGCTACTGAGAATTTCATAACAGCAAACTTGACCTACCTGTCACTGATTGGGAATGGTGTCTCAGGGGAGGAGGCTCTTGTTGGTCTAGGTGTGCCGACCGGGTCGGTATTTGGGCCGGTAGGGTATATTATGCACGTGAACAGCGTAGCTAACATTGTGAATAGGTGTGGGGTGTACATGTATGCCGATGACATGTGCCTACTGTATGCTTCTAAAGACCTGTATGAAGCTCAAAGGAACATACAAATTGACTTCGCGAATATCACACAGTGGGCACATGATAATGGGATAATATTGAATCTTCAGAAAACTAAACTCATGCATGTATACTCGTCCTATAATCAGCGCGCTAAATTGATAAACAAAGAGGACATTGTAGTCATTGGACACAAAAATAAAATACATTGCAATTGTCAAAAAATACAATCTGTTGTAAGCTATAAATATTTAGGATTAACTGTAGACACACATTTTAACTGGAAGTTGCATGTAAATGAAGTATGTAATAAACTAAGATCTGTTTTAGGTAAATTTTATGTTTTAAGTTCAACTGTTAATACACATACGTTGACAGTAGTATACCATGCTCTCGCAGACTCTTTGCTCAGCTATGGACTCAGTGTGTATGGGCGAACCTTAAAACCTATATTAAAGAAATAAAATGTATACAAACAAGGTTAGTAAAGTTTTTAGTTAATAAACAGGATCAATTATTATGTAACAAAGAGTATGAAAAACTATATCCTATATGTAAGATTCTTCCGATAGATAAGAAAATTGAATATTTACTAGGTTTAGAACACTATTTTAATGATAAATACAAATTAGTATTACAAAATATATATAATACAAGAAGTGTAACAGAAAAAAAACTCGACAAACCTAGAATAAGAAATTACTATGGTGAAAGAATGTCTTCGTATATAGTTCCACATATATATAATAAAATTAACTTGTTACGACAATTACCCAAATTAAGTTTATATACATTGAAAAACGAACTAAGGGCTTTTTTGTTGGACAATGGTGAGAGTGAAATGTGTGAAAGAGGGGATAACGCGTACATATAAATATTTAAATAAATACAAATATATTTTGCAAGGCAAATAAATACATATAAATTTGTAGTGTTTTTTATAGGATAGTTGTAAACAACATTTTTTGAGCGCTTATCTCGCCAACAAGCGTAATAGCTTGGCGAGTACTTAAATTTAAGAAACTTGTAACAAATTACATATGGAAATAAATAAAAAAAAAAAAAAAAAAAAAATAATAGGCAAGTACTAGGTACCTATTGATTATTATTAATTACCTAATTGCAACAATAGGGAAGCTGTTATTGTCTAGCTTTTTAAAATCAATAGGTATGCCTACCTATTCATTAGGTATCTACAATAAAACAGACATATCGTAAGCAGATAGAATGGTAAACAGGTACCCACAACAATTTCCCAAGAACGCGAAAAGACAATGCTCATTTGAAGGTCATGCGGTTTTTCAACTTGACATTGCCCCGAATATTGTTTTAGTACATGTAAGTAGATAGAATACACCGCGGTATTGCAAAATTAATTAGCATTATAACTTTACATACAGAAAATGATTGAACTGAATAGATGGAAATTGATAGGTACAAAGATATAATGATTTTAACCTTGTAGGTTTGTCGTTCATATGTGAAACATAAATTATTTCTAAATGTAGGTACCTACTTAGATGTATTATTTCCCTTTTCTTTTTTACACTCCTCCTAATTGAAAGTTCTAATGTAGATAGGTACTTACAATACCTACGTGTGAGACACTGCTAGAAGTGTTGTTAGTTGGTCACAGTAGGCCACGATATCACTCAGTGACGAAGGCCGTGCACTTGTTTACTATCAATTGTAAAAAATAAGGCCAGCGGTAGATATATTTAAATTACTAGATATATGTCGGTATCTATATACCCATAGACATTTAAATTGAACGAGCTTTTTAATCATAATGGATTTAGATGCCATATTTAAATCACGTTAAATTTCACTCCTGTTCGCTCGTCTGCGTCATATTGATACCTACGTGAAATAATATTAGGATGTCCCAAATTCTACCTAAGCTGCTCTGTACAGTTATAGAGCAAGAAAAGTTTGTGATTTGGTTGAGAGACTGGTTTTAGGGCAATCCCTTATGTTAGATACTTATTAATAGGACCTAGGATATCTACTTATCTGCCCACCTACTCATATATTTTAGTTATAGCTATTCCTGTGGGCATTCTTCCTTGTTTAAGTACCTAATAGAGTTAGTAGGTACCTAGATATCTATAGGTAATATTGATAACCTGGCAAAAAAAACGTAGGGTCTAGGCAACGGTGACGCTAAAGGCACTAGGTATTCTTTGGAGGTGGCGTTGCTATTTCCGCTTACCGATTATATGATTTGTAGAGAACACAATGGAGAGACAGCGAGGGTACATGGTTCGCTGGTTGACGCTCACAAAGAAGTGGACATGTATTGGTCAAACCGTATCTAACCCCCACTGACAACGGGTAGGTAGCCGATCTGGATTTGACCACTCTTAGTCTAGCATTGTAACAGACATCACAAACCTTAATTTTCTTTTATTATGTGCTGACAGTTTCACCCACAGTTAAAGCAAGTAGTACCTAATTAATTACTAATAATTTTACTATACCTACTTAATTCGAAAAGTCAAAGGTGCGTGACCGGTAATCGTAATTGTTATAATGACATCGGACGCCAACAGTTACGTTTTTTGTTATAAAATATATCTCGCACTATATATGACCGAAGACGTTATACGCACAGGAGACTTCTACTTCTCTTCTTAATCTACTATGATACTTTTCAGGACAATATGTGTGACATTTAAAGAGTCAATCCTTCTGTTCCTAACTTGACAGTAACAGGAAGATTGACACTTATAAATCGCTTTTCCTTGCCAGTTTATACGCAATACAACTCTCTTTTCTTAGACAGAGCCCTCACATTTCACTTAAGAACCCAATAACACTCTGACCCGGCAGTTTCAGGTCCGATTCGGTCGAAATTTCAACAATATTGCCTCTTCTTATGTACCTACCACTTAGTATTTACTGTTTGTAGACTTATTAGGAAGGTAGGTAGGTAGGAACCTACACTAACAATAGCCACTGGATTACATTTTTGTGTATCCTACATACTACACCTACCTACATCCTACCTATATATTCATTCAGTGAGATTACACGAAATGATCGCTATGCCTATCTAGCTATCGAAATTGCCTATTATGGTGAGAGCAGGTAGGTACAGCTAGGTGCTGCACCTAAAATTAATGATAATGTTCTGTCTTGATCACATGTACGCAGGTATATTTCATAAATAAGTTATTTTGATTTCTCAACGGTTAATTGACTTGCCTACACCGTTAGTAGTGATTGGTAGGCTAATCTTTTATTAGAATATGTAGGTAAGTAGGTGCATATCGCAAATTGTAATGATTGAAAGTATTTATATAATGAAATTTCAAATCGCTAAGAATTTGATCGCACAATTAATATTCTAGGTACCTATTTTATATTTACACTATTAGTTACTTTAAATTGAAAGAATGAATCCTGATGATAATTAAGTAAGTAAATATTTAATATTTCACAATTTAACTTAACAATTTATAGTAGGTATTGCCGTGTTGTTAAAATTTACTGCCAACTGGGGATCCAATTTTTGAGGAATTACGAATACGAATTCGTAGCCGACTGCAAACAGCAGATAGGTGCCTAATTAGGTACACCTTACGCGTACCATCTGAGTACAAATAGACTTGAATCTGATAATAATATTTACTTATTGTGAGTACCTAATTCATTGCGTTTTCAGGTCGTTTACATACATAGCATAAACTCACGCCTATATCGCCGAAGGGGTAGGCAGAGGTGCTAGCACCCACATTTCGCCAGTTTATGTTTAGGTCCCAATGTAATAGGTGGCGAGCCTTTTGCCGTTAATCGGGCACTTATAAATCTGCGATAAATACACACATAACTTCGAAAAGCATCGAAAAGTCATGGGTGTGTGCCATGGTGAAACTTGGGATCGAACCCGAGACCTCGTCTCAGCAGTCCATTACCCATACCACTAGGTTACCGCGATTCATGTCGTTTACCCGTATCGAAGATTAACAAGTAATGTCCATTGTAGTCTCTCCGTGTAGGTAGGTACATAACTGCTGAATAAAAACCAGAACGTCGGGAATTGTTGTAGGTGCGTAATAAATAGAGAAAAAATCCGATAAAATTTTTTTTATTTTAATTACCTACATACTGCTAGATATATTTTATCTGGGATAAAATGATTGCAGCTACTGCTTTATTTTTCCTGGGCTAAAATTATTGTAGTTCTTAACGAGTGCCTATCAACGATTTGTAATCCTAACCACTGTAATTATTATTGGCAATTAAAAAAGACCGTGAGCTTTTATAACCAACTATATTCACTATCTGGGCGTGCTGCGATTGCAACTGTATTTTTTTTAAACTAGAGGACAACCTTTTGCTTGTCCTCCACTGTGCTGTCTGCTAGTCAGAGGGACACGTGGAGAGCTCCCGAGCTGCCCTGTATAAGGCTATTCCTGCCTCGGTTGCAGTTAACCGTAGAGGGCACCTGTGGAACGGATCCGGCGGCTGGGCCTTGAGGTGGCTTTGCATAAATCCGAGGCCATGTTCTTTCATGGACCTCGGCGCACGCCACCACCTGGTTCCAGTCTCACAGTGGGAGGCACTCTCATCGGCATCAAGCCCCAGATGAAATATCTGGGGCTCGTGCTCGACGGCCGGTGGGACTTCGGGAAGCACTTCCGAAGTCTGGGCCCCAAATTGGCGGGCACAGCCAACGCTCTGGCGCGGCTACTGCCCAACCTGAGGGGCCCGGAGGACTCCTGCAGGAGACTCTACGCGGGTGTCGTGCGGTCCATGGCCCTGTACGGGTGTCCCGTGTGGGTGGACACCCTGAGTGATCGGCACATGCTCCTGCTGCAGCGTCCGCAGCGGAAGTTGGCGTGCCGCATCATAAGGGGGTACCGCACGATATCATTCAACGCGGCGAGTCTCCTCGCCGGATCGCCACCATGGATCCTGGAAGCGAGATGCCTTTCGGCGCTATACCGGTTCCGAAGGGCGGCGCGGGAGCGGGGTCACGATCCCGAGCCCGAAGAAATTCGGGCCGTGAGATCCCGGCTCCACAGGGAAATGGTGGCGGAATGGGAGATACGACTTGGGCAACCAGGCGCAGGGCACGCCGTAGTAACGGCGGTAAGACCCATCATGGGGGAGTGGCTAGAGAGGCCACACGGCAGCCTCTCGTACCGTCTGACGCAGATGATCACCGAGCACGGATGCTTCGGAAAGTATCTGCGTCGGATGCACAAAGAGCCAACGTCCGAGTGCCATCACTGCGACGCGAGCGAGGACTCAGGTCCGCACACGCTCACCGAGTGTCCGGCGTGGGAGACGCCGAGGCGGGAGCTTGTGGCGGCCCTGGGAGTGAGGGTTCTCACGCTCTCCACCTTGCTCGCGGCGATGGTTCGCTGCGCGGATGCGTGGGCGGCCGGCGCCTCCTTCTGCGAGCAAGTAATGCTCGTGAAGGAGGAGGCGGGGCGGGAGCGGCAGCGGGAGCGACGAAGGATCGCAAGACAAGCTGCCCGCGTACGAAGGCAACTCGGGCGTCGGAGGTCGATGAACGACCTCCGCCCCCCATGAGCGCCGGCCTGGGGGTGACAGGTGAAGGCGCCTGTCACCCTGGCAGAAGCAGGCCGCGACGGTGGCGCGCGTGGCGCGCCTCCCCGTTTCCGGGGACGAGTTGGGGACTCTGTAGTCCCCACACCCGAGAAGAGGGCCAGATCGTGAGAGATGGCCCTGGGTCGGCCGGGGTGCGAGGGATATGCCTGTCAACCTCACCTTCGGCAACCAAAACGACCCACAGGCGGCGTGCGTTTTAGTCGGTTCGAGTCCGACATAACCTCCTCCACCGGCTCCGGTGGGGAGGTATCCGTGGGGATTTTGCGCACGTAAAAAAAAAAAAAAAAAACCGTAGAGGGCACCAAAAATCGTCTAGCCTATATTACCTATATTTCCTTTCCCCACCCTAAACTTTTGGAACAAACTTTTATCTTTATTTTTCAATTTGGCATACAACCAACCCTCAATTTTCACCCTACTACCACCAACCACTATTATTATATGGCAAAACGTCATTTTGCCTGGACAGCTAGTTTTCCCATACAATTCTATGATGTAGTTAAATATCTAGGATTTCACTGAGTAAGTTCTACTTACCTACCTGCAATTTTAAAGAAACTAATATAAGTAAGCTATCAAATTACTTAACTTTATAATTATTAATTATTCATCTCTCCTATTTCTAAAGTTATATTTTTTATTATGCTTAATCAACCGACAAACACCACGATTAAACTCCCAATCATTTCATATATTTGTAATAGTAGAGTTACATTCTCTCGGCACACCTAAACGCCACGCCACGCTGTTTCATATCTACATATACGAAATACTAATCGGACTCATCTTTCGTACGAATAATTTCGTTGTGAAACAATCAACCAATTGCCGCAGACTATCGTATATTATTAATCACTATCAAAATGATCCATTTATACATCGAGGCCTTTAAAAATCAAATTTATTGGCCTACTTAGGTTTAATTTAAAAATTTACTTTCGCAAGCTAGAATTCTGTTGCGTCGGTGGATATCTAGTAGGTAGATCTAGTAGGTAGTTATAGAAGGTCTGCGTAGCTATCAGCTGTAGACTATATTATGAATTATATATTGTATTAGAGACCTACCAGTTGTTAGTAAGTCTGTAGGTACTTCATAAATGTTATGAAATGTGCCCCACTTTTAACAATTGTGTTTTGATACAGTTACTTATCTACATACGTATCATTCATCAGTATTATCAAGCCTTTTGTTAAGGTTTATTATTTTAAATGCATCTCTTCAAAAAGCCTTTGATGTTAATGATAGGTAAGTACTTCCGTACGTACCTACATACAATGTGATTGGTATGTAAAGTGGAAGAAAATGTAAAAGGGTAGGTATTATCAAATCTCAAATTTTCAAATTTGTCCCAAAGTGAGCATTGAATGAGCGGGCCTTCAAGGCGGCCGATTATTCCCAATAGGTACCTATATAAAAAAAAACAAATGACGTTTAATTAAATAAAAATCCTTCGTAAGCCGATGCAAAAAAGAAAATTAAGTTGGTACTACCTACTCAAGGTTGTCATTCTGCTGTTCGATTATATCGCCCTTCACACTTCATAAATTACTCACTTAATGATTGATGCTTAATTATAAAGTTTGTAGAGACTATAGTTAAGTGTATCATGTAGTGCCGCATGGTTCCCGGCAGAGTAGAATTTGAACCACCTCATCTCTTCCTATGCGGTGTCGTACAAGGCGAATAAGGGATAGGGCTGTTTAACATCAGACAGATACTTTACAGCCCAGACTCCACCTCAGATGCATGGTTGGAGTCAACAGGGACCGAAAACAATGATTGGTAAAATGTGGGTGTTAATTCACCTCTGCCTATAACATAAAGTTATAAGTCCTGATATAGACCCATTCAAGTTTTCTCCACTTGCAACTGAGGACATCAAAAAGATAGCCCTCTCTATTAAATCTAATGCAGTTGGCTGTGATAAAATAAGCCGTCGTATGATTGTGCCAATAATTGACCATCTGCTTCCTGCCATTTCTCATATAATAAATTTTTGTCTCTACTCTAGAATGTTGATGAACCTTTGGCGTAAAGCCTACTTGATCCCTTTACCTAAAATATCCAACGCTACACTTCCCAACCTCTTCCGCCCCATTTCGATTCTCCCTTTTAGGTCCAAGCTGCTCGAGGCCTGTACACTAAAACAACTCTCTTCGTTTATTCATCGGAATAACCTGTTAAGCCCGCTACAGTCAGGCTTTCGGCCTGGCCATAGCACTACTACTGCACTTCTAAAGGTTACAGGTGATATAAGGACTGGCATGGAGGCTACAAAGGTAACAGTGCTTGTCTTGGTGGACTTCTCTAATGCATTTAATACAGTCAGTCATGATATCTTGCTAGCTATACTTTCCCATCTAAAGATCTCAGCTGATGCACTGGAATTTTTCTCAAATTATCTTCGGGGGCGCCGGCAGTGTGTTCGCATCGAGGAATCCACTTCTAACTGGTGCGATCTCATTGCTGGTGTCCCTCAAGGCGGTATTCTCTCTCCCTTATTATTTTCTATTTTTATTAATCTTATTACTAACAATCTTCGATGTGCGTATCATCTGTATGCAGACGACCTGCAGTTATATGCTCAAGCACCTGCAGATGACATTTCTTGTGCTATACACGAGCTGAATGAGGATCTGGAGGCTTTGGGAAATTGATCTACTAATTTTGGTTTAACCATAAACCCATCAAAGTGCCAGGTCATCATACTGGGCAGTGGTAGGTTGCTGAATGAAGTCAATACCACTACACCTCCACCAATTATCTACAACGGAACAATAATTCCATTCAGCTCATCAGTAAAGGACCTGGGACTCTACCTCGATTCCAACCTCGACTGGCGCGTGCAGGTAATGAACTTGAGCCAGAAAATTACAGGTAGGCTTAGAGTTCTGTACCGCCTGAAGAACTTCCTCCCAGCAAGGACAAAAGCTATGTTGACTCAAAGTTTAATCCATCCTCTGATTGACTATGGTGATGTGTGCTATCTTGACCTGAATGCAGACCTTCTCAACAAACTTGACCGTCTTCTCAATAACTGCATTCGATTCATCTTCAATCTTCGTAAATATGACCACGTGTCTTCTTTCCGCTCGCAGCTTAATTGGTTAACTATTCGTCCTCGCCGTAAGTTACGCACACTTACTACTCTCTACAATATTCTCAACTCTCCCTCTATCCCTACTTACTTAACGTCTTATTTTCAACTATTATCTTCCAGGAATGACAGAAATCTTCGTTCTACAGACAATCGGCTCCTTGCATTCCCAACTCATAGAACTAACTTTTTAGGCTCTTCGTTCTTTGTTGAGGCCGTTCGTCTGTGGAATGCACTTCCTCAGGAGATCAGGAAGAGCACAAACCGCGATGTGTTCAAGTCCAGGGTACGGCAGTTGATCATCGCGGAATTGGCAGAGTTATCGGCTCAACAATGATGTTTTTACCACTCTTGTATATTTATATATATTTATTATATATTTATATTGTATTTATGTTATATTTGTATATTAATCAGATATGTATGATTTATGGTATGTAAATATATGTACTGTTTATGTAAGTGTATGTAATTAATCTATAGTATCACCTATCGAACAATCAAATCCCTCATTAATATGCGTCTACCACGTACTAGCTCTGCACCACCCAATGGTAGACTGGTAGAGAATGCCTACGGCATTAAGTCCGCCAATGTACATCGTGCATAAAGAATAAATAAATAAATAAACATAAAGGCTAAAGGCTATAAATAAAATAAGGGATAAAAGCTTGATTATATGTATGTATGTATCTCAATTACTTTGATATATATAGTAGATACTACTAGGTACATCAATTCTAATTATGACATACTTAGACAAGAAAGAATACAATTACATATAATATAACATGATACAAGTTACGTAGATTCCTTATTATAAATTATAATAGTTGATGATACAATTACTTTAATGTATAAAAACTATTACGATCGATACGTGTAATCAATAACTATTAAGTATAAAACTTATGAAAGTATTCCGTCACTGTCAAGTATGAGAATAAGGTTCATATTATGTTTCAATACTAGGAGGATAAAACTGGTTAATAGACTATATAGTATAGCTAGAACCAGGGCCGTCTTTAAACTATTTGAGGCCCTGGGCACATTAGGATCATGGGGCCCCTAGGACCTTGAGAAAACACTATTTAGTTACAATAGATAAAGAAAGACAAACAAGGTTCTAAATTTATTTTTATTTAGTTACTAACTATAAAAAAATAGGAAATATAAAAAATAATCTACAAAAGTAACTCGCTTAACATAAAATCCTTAGATTAATTCTATGTTGATTGCAAAGGTACCCTTCTAGATTTAAGATGAGCAAAATCGTTAATCACATCTTCAAAATCTATGGTATTGAGAATATCACATTCTATGGACATCAGCGACAAACTAGTTAATCTCTCTTGAAGCATTGTACTTCTTAATTCATTTTTTATTCGTTTCAATTTGGAGAAGGAGCGTTCTCCGCTGCAGTTAGTTACCATCATACTTAAAAATATTCTCAATGCAATTTCTACGTTAGGAAATGTGTCTTCAATTTTGTTTTGCTTTAATAGATTATATACTTCCTGTACACTGTTAGATGCTTCATTTTCACTCTGAACATTTTTTAAGTATTCTTTTAAATGTTGACATTCTATTTCTAACTCTTTTTCATTTACATCTTCGTGATAGATTTGAGAAAATTCTTTGCATCCTTGTCGTATCTCTTCGGAATTCAGAGTTTTTAAGTGAAAAAATAAACTAAAACGTTGACTGACGGTCTCATATGAACTTTGTCGCTGTTTTAGATGAACACTCAAGGTATCGATTATTGGGAGAAAGGTTTCTACGTTGAATCGCTCTTTTCCATTCAATTGAACTGATGGCGCAGAGCCATCAAAAAAAATCAGCCGTGAGCTTCTACGTCTTGTTCTTTGAGATAGATCTTTGTAGTCAGATTCTGGGTTATTTTCTTTGGCAGATGATTCGAAGTTATCAAATTTATCCCTGAGGTTAGTAATAAAATCATAAAGTGAAGTCAATAAATTGGTTGCAACGTCCAGTGTTATTGTTTCTTTCTGAAGATAATTACTTGTTTTGTCTATTCTTTCCAATATGGTGCTCCAGATTTCCGTCAGTATAATAAATTCTAGATTTCCCATTTTTCTAGACAGACTAAGGGCTTCGTCTCTTGTTTCTCGTGCCTTTTCAGTATCGTTTGCGATGGTGATTAAAGCTTCTAATATTCTTTTATAACCCCCATGCAAAGCACTTACTGCATCAGCTCGGGCTGACCATCTGGTTTGTGAAAGACTCTTAACAACTTTTTTTGAACCTAAATGTTCTGTTAATATATTCCATCTGTGGGTAGAGCCCGAAAAAAAGTTGTACACTTTCTGAACTATTTCAAAAAACTGTGATGCCTCCGGTACACACCCAGCAGCATGGACACCTACCAAGTTTAGTGAATGTCCTGCACATGGTATAAAGGTGGCAAATTCACATTTTTCCTTGATTCTTGTTTGTAGACCACTATACTTTCCCGACATATTTGAAGCATTGTCGTAGCTTTGTCCTCTGCAATCTTTTATGGGAATATCATGTATCTCTAAAAAATTTAAGATGGTCTCCGCTAAATACTTAGATTTATGCTCTTTAATAGGTATAAATTTCAAAAACCTTTCAACAGGAACACAGTCTTTTACGTATCGAATGATGAAAGTTAGCTGGTCAATATGAGACAGATCGGGCGTACTGTCAACGCTTATGGAAAAATATTTTGCTGATTTAACTTCATTTATAATTTTTTTTAGAACCTGTTTTCCCATTACTTCAATAAACTCATTACAACAAACTTTTCGTGAAAATAATCGGCGGGATCGTGCGATATTAATTCTTCTGTGTTGGAAAACTGCTGTTCAATTGACACAGTTGGAGTTGTCGGTTTTAGTGAAGCTACTGAAGTCGTTGCACTTTCGTCGTAGGAATAGTCGCTTTCTGATTCAATCTCTTTTTCAAAATTGGAACATGAAGGTTTAGAAATTCCCGCAATTTGTAATTGAGCTGAGTCATCATGTGGAACATTTATGAGTTGATTGCTACTTACAGAAGTTTCTCCAGTAGTAGTAGTAAAATATGATGTTAATTTTGGTAACTTTTCAATTACTTCTTTCTGATGTAGAGCTTTTTTCCTTTTTTTCAGATCCACTAGGATATGACCGTTTCGACATTTTATATTATAATTCAGTATTTAATTAATTTTATAACGAAAATATTCGCTAACACAAAACAGACAAACGACGATTTAATCAAACAATACTATTTTTTTGTCAGAGCTCAAGCACAGTCAGTAACAAACTAACAACTACAAACAAAACAAACGCCACAACATCGCAGACAAATACTTGAAGGGAATTCCCGTTCGTCAAGTCAAACGACGATCGGGAGTCGGGAATTCCCCTTTTTTGTCTTTGGTATTACGAATGACGTTCGAATAGGTTTCTTAAAGACATAAACCACACCGCATCAAATAATTCTTCTTTTTTAATTTAATAATTTTTCTTTTAATTGTATTCTTATGCTTACATATAGGTATTTAAATTAACCTAAATATACTAATATCGGAAAAACTCATTTTTGAGAGAGAGTGGAGTACTTATACCCTGTTTATTTATTAGTTTGATCTTTCTTTTTGACGGATGTCAAATCTGAAATCGATATAACTTTGCAACGACGAACAATATTTTCTTATTTTAATAATATTAAAAATTGATAATAATCATAAGAATAGACACACAACATAAGAGTACCTGTTAAGGACTCAAGCATTTTCTGAAAGTCTTAAGTGGTTTTTATTGCTTCGAAGTAAAATTTAAATAGAAAAACTGAAAACAATGGTACCTACCCAATGTTTTTATGTCTAGTGCAATAAAATTGATTGACGAATGAATTTATTTATTTTGAATAGTTTAAAACATACATACAGCCACATATTTAGCCAACACATTTTTTACACCAATAGATATTTTCTGTTTCCCATCACTGACCCATCTGTCAAAAAGTTCAAGCTATGTTGTACAAGGTATAGCTATCCGCATGCGGCAAACTAAAGCTAATATAATAAGCGTAGGTATTGTAGTAAGTCATTATCATCAGATTTTTCAAAATTAATGTTTTTCGGTAATACCTAAATATCGGTTATCATTTGGTAATCTGGCAGGAACTAGGGGGCCCCATTCGATCGCGGGGCCCTGGGCACGTGCCCATAGTGCCCAGTGGGGAAGAGGGGCCTGGCTAGAACTGACCAAACTGTATCGAATCGCTAACGCGGCCAAAGAAATCAATTTGTTTTATGTCACACACAGTATAATTTATTCTAAGCATCGTTTGTGTATCGTGTGTGTGTGAAAAAGTGATTACATACGAGATTACGTAAAAATAATGATGGTAAGAGGACGGGCTTTCCGGTGTCAGCCTTGTTGAGTTACCATTGATTTTCACTTCCAAAATTTTTTGTAGAAATTTTACTGATTAACACGAATGTGATTGGTATGATGAAAAAAATACAAATTTAATGTTTTTATATTTAGGGTTTAACGGTGTTTGTAAGTAGTGTAATATGTTGATAAATAGATGATGTATCTGTTCCCAATTTTATTGTTAGTTGAACAATCTGTCTTCCGTCTGTAAAAGTTTCAAGACTGACAACCAAAGATAATAATGTAAATACGTTACTTCGTTATACGATATTTATTACTGACTAAATCTTTATAAGTATTTACCACTAGTAAATCAATATTTCCTTTGGAAAACAACTCTGTTCGTTGCGAAGTGGATAAGGCTAAGATTATCGTGTTAAGTGTAGGTATAATCTATTACTAAACTAACATTATATTTTGATATTACATAATGCCTACCAAAGTTCTGGCAAAGTAGGTACCTATGTATACCTGAGATATGCACTTACAGAAGTTGTCGTCTTGCATAATTAAAATTGGCTCTCGCCTATTTTGTTCGTTAGGCACTTACTCAACAAACAAAACACTAGTAGGTACACTAGGTACCCAAGTCAAACTATTGCAAAAGCCGGCAATATACGAGCAGTGCCATAGATATATTATAATATAGACCCAAAAGGAATTGTGTTCAATGCGACAGCAGAATAAATAGTAGGTAAGCATTTTAGAAAGGCAGGATCATTCGTGTGTCGAATACGGGTAGAGCCTTGGAGAAGTGACTGGCTGTGCACACGGAGATCCGTATCCTTACTGCAAGTAGTCGCACCTCACTACACGTGCGACAGACTCAGGTAATTGTACTAATTCATTCCCTGAAGCTAGAACCTAATTGACTGCTGCGAAGTGACGTAGGTATTATTTTTCTATTTCACTGGCAAAATGCATGGTTAACCCAACATCATGTTAAACCCTGAAAACAACAAAATACAGCCAGACTTAACGGCACAGTGAGCGTATTCTGCGTCTTTTGGAGGAGGTAGGACACGGCGGTATATCCGTCCAATTGAGCAGTCCGCCTGAGGAAGTACCTCCGCCCTACAGAATACCACTGCCATATTATTATGGCTTCGTGTTGTGTTCCCGGCGGTGAGTAGAGTAGCCAGAGCTCACTGGAGAGTTTTGTGCTGTCCGTGAGAGGACCATTGGCTTGTCCTGCTTTGTCTTTTACACTGACGGCACAGAAACTTTTGTGCTTACGCGAGTCCATAGGTCACGGTGACCACTTTCCATTAGATGGGCAGTGTGCTTGTCTACCAAGTGGTATAAAAAAAATTAGTAACACCAATAATTCATCTTTATTCGGGTAGGTAGGTATCTACATTGAGATAGGACAAACTATGTGACAACTACCTACCATCTTTAGTTACCTCGCGATCATGGCTGCTGAAAAGTAGCCGAAGAATCGGGTTAAATATAAATAATAACAAATAAATTGTGATAGAATCCGTCAAAAAGTAATGGCAATAATACTGTAATCAAAACTTTATACTTTTTTGCAATAAGTTTAAACTAGACTGACGTTATTCTAATAAAGGTACAGAGCAAAACCTTGACCGGTAGGTAATGGTAGCGTCCTTCTGACTAACCGTTCATGCCAATGATATTTCATAACATAGATATGTCATATGCTCACAAATCAAGCTAAAATAATGTTCCGAACACATTTTTCATTCATCTACATTTCACTGCCAAACCAATCGATTGAAAAGAGATGACATGAAAAAAACCATATAAAAAAAGAAGAAAGCTAGTGTTTGTCACTTCGATTTAATGATAACAAACTACACTCAACGCACCAATCATTGCGGTTGCTACATCGGTGTACATAGACTAACAAAATTACTGAGAAAGAAGGTATAAAGCTCTCTAAATTGAGGTAATTGCCTATTTTTAGACAGATATGTTTTTATTTGAAAACAAATTAATGAGAAATCAAACTTCACTCTACAAAATTAAATATATATATTTATTGAAGAATGGTCGTGACATCCTCTTTCACTATTACAGAATCATGTAGAAATTGACTTTTGCAGATAATATCTTATTCTATTGATAATAGATAATATAGATAGATAATATATTATTTATTATTGTTCCGCAAAAGATTTTGTTTGAAAGTTAATTCTCGAACGCATTTTTTGAGTGCTGCCTTTCTGGGTGTTTCTAAAATTTCTTCCATATCTGGTATACTGACGTTGTCAAGACTCGACGGGGACATTTGTATAATATTTTGATTTACGCATTCCTGCAAAATAAAAAATATAATCTATTTGACCCCTAAATATGGCACCATAGTTATATTATATGTACTGAAGACAATTCGCTTACTATGTAAAAGCAATTTTATTACATGTACATCGTATGAGGAATAGCTAAACATACACAGTTTTTTTTGTAATTATATAATAAAGGAAGGTTTATTAATTACCTTTATAAGAGGAACAGCATTTTTTTAAGTAGTGTTCGACCTTTGTTTGATATATATTTATCAGTAGATTTGAAGTGGTTGCTACAGATTCTACTGCCTTTTTAAAAAATCCAGCTTAACTCATTCCTTTGTTCACGAACAATTGCGATCCACTCTTGAAGTCGGACTTCATAGGTTGGAAACCTTAAAACGGAACAAACACGTCATTCAGGCAAAATTATCAAGTGCTAGCACGTAAGTTATAACTTATAAAATGCTATACTGTTCAAATAAGTTGATAAACGTTAGACCACAATTGTACTTCGCGTTCCACCGCAACATCAGTACAGTTCGTACGGTCAGGAAATTACTAAGATGTGTATACACATAGGTATTGGTCTGCTAGAATGTAGTTCGTTTATTACTTATGACCTATAATTTTTTACCGAGATAGGTTTCTATGTATTATTAAGTAAAAAACTAAAACAAAAAAAAATTGTAATGCAAATGTAATTTACATTACTGTTGACTCGCTGTCTAAATAAAAAAAAAACATTATTTATTAAATTCAAATACTTATATGGTTGAACTAGCTTACGCCCGCGGCTCCGCCCGCGCGTATGTCGATTTGCAGGTTTTTTGAATATATTTCCGGTCCTACTCGACCGATGGTGATGAAACATGCGTAAGATTTTAAGTATGACCAATACCTAAAAAAAAACCGCATCGAAATCCATTCAATAGTTTTGTGTCCATCGTGCACAAACAGACAAGAATTCCAAAAAACAGTTACACAAGTTAACAATTATATAATAGTATAGATACACTTTGTAATCTATAATATTATAAAATTGTAAATTGGAGATATTTAAAAAAAATACGTGGGAAATATAATATGAACGAAACTGAATACAACGATATATTTTTTTAGGTCTTGTCTGTTTGTGTTTGTGCGCGATGGACACAAAAACTACTGGACAATTTTTGATTGTATTTTTCGTTTGTAAGGTCTTGGTCTCACTTAAAATCATACGCATGTTTTATCACAATCGGGCGAGTAGACCCAGAGATATAGTCAAAAGACGTGCAGACCGACATCCGCGCGGGCGGAGCCGCGGGTGTAGCCCAGTTGTATTATAAAAAAGCTATATTATGACAGTAGAGGAAGCGCGTGATGCAAGGACAGAAGCAGTTGGCGGGCTGCCGTCTCTCCCTCCCCCGGAGGGAAAAAGGCGTGAGCATTATGTATGTATTTTTTTTTATACTGCCAATAGTACAACTTTAACAAGTACCTAGGTAGGTACTTGCCAGTGAAGTGAAGTTCGCACTTATTAACTTATTTGAACCACATAGTTTTAGTACACACAAAAAATAACAATTTAGAATTGCGAGGTAGTGTACTGAGTTTACTGCCTACGATATTCTCATCTGTACTTTAATCTATGTTCGGAGTACACGCGTCCTTGTCGCTCACGTACCAAATTATATCATGCTGTCTCCTTTTATTTTCATGCTGACATTTTTAATTTGAATAACAAGCAAGTGAGAAATATAAACTTAATAAGTTGAAATAAGTAATACTTACATGTGATATGAAATCCCTTGTGATTTATTAATTTTAGAGTGACAGTTTTTGCAATGTCTATACACCCACAATGGCATTTTTGTAATTTTAA
This sequence comes from Eilema griseolum, assembly GCA_963662185.1. Taxonomy (NCBI): domain Eukaryota; kingdom Metazoa; phylum Arthropoda; class Insecta; order Lepidoptera; family Erebidae; genus Eilema; species Eilema griseolum. Next base: position 15,076,502 of record OY759242.1, on the reverse strand, counting down.
ACGGTTTTGTTTCAAATCACTGAAGTTCTCGCTCTACGTTCGACCGGCGCCGTTCGGTATTGCGGACTAGAGTCAAAACGTTCCAATTGACTCGTTTTCGGATCTTCACGTTTCTCGCGCAATAACACATCTACTCCTTTTTATATATAATATCATTGGTTCATGCCAATAATATCTATTTACTCGAAAGAACCACTTTGTTGTAATATGTGGGTAACCTACCGAGTTGCACGCCTATCTCCTATGCCCTTTAGCAGTTCACCTTTTGACTGAAAAAGGTTTATTATTTTGTTATTTAGTGTTTACCGATGGCATAAACATATACAGACTTTCGTAGATTTTTTGTCAAAAATTCTTGCCTTACCATTCAATGTTTTTTTTAACTAAAGCAAAGTATTGCACGTACACCTACTTAAGTCTACAGGAGTACTAGATGGCTACGATTAATTTAGCTAAGTATAATATAGAGTGGATATGTCCTAAATCAAAAATCCTTTATTGCACTTGTCCTTTCATTTATAATCTCTACAAAATTTTGTCAACATCAATTAAATGTAATGTCAGTTGGGTTACCTACTATAGGTATATAAATATCTACCTAGATAGCTATAGTTATTTAAATATTACAAACCTGAACAGGATATCGCTTTTGTTTCAGATAAAGAATAATTTATATCCGTATATGACTAGACCTTTCAAGAGCGTGAGGTCAAAAACTCAGATTAAAGATATCGATCAAATAAAACAGCGATATCTGTTAAGTCATGCTGGTTTTGTTCGCTTATGCACAAAAGTAAGCGTTATTTGTATCTTGTGAATGGCGGAATCGAGATCACATGTTAGTAATTTGTAGGTAGCAACCAAGGTTGTCATTATTATTTTATAAAAAAAATTCATATGATCCGAATCGCGTTACTCGTATTACTTACTTGACACACTTTTCCAAACACATTTACGAGGACGTCGCTAAACAGTGGAGGTGTTGACATCAAGTAGACACACTATTATCGGACAAATTGGCTGACGCGTCTGAGGAAGTAGCATCTTCTCACTGAAGATCGATTTGAATTGTAGTCCTGTTTGTTTCACACGGTGACGTCAAATAAGTTCTGTGCAGAACCCATTTGAAGTTTTCTATGAAATCGAACGTAGTGACCAAAATTACGTACCTAACGCAGCTCAAAAAAATACGCATCTTCTTACTTCGGCCTTAATACCTACGTGGCATTTTGTAGGGTGTCGAAATCGTAATCTCATTTTCTTATACTTGTTAGTACATTTTCTCTTTTCCGTTTCTTTGTTCCCTATCCAGGCAGGAACTCACTACTAAGGGTTCCTCTGGTGTTGTGAAATTGCATAGGATTTCCATAAATCATAAAAGTGAATTAAGTAATCGTGATATCGGATGCATTTGTGAATTTATACGCATAGTAATAAATAATTATAGTTTAGATCAGTCACGATTTCATGACCAAGAGACGCCATTATGAGAATTAAGTTTTGCTTTGTTCTCTGTATGCACGAACCCGATTCGATTTACTTAATATTAAAAAGTAATGGGTAACCTAATGAATTATTCTGAATAATATGAGAATGCTATCTTGTTTAAATTTCCTTAAACTATACATAGTTTCATCTTCCAAATTATATTTAGAGGTAGGTACCTATGTGTTCATTAAAACTGTGTAAAATAAATTAAAGAAAGTAAGATGGAATTCATAATTCCAACTTGCTTTTTATTATTGCTTAATCTAGTCTATTTTTTTCAAATATTTTTAATGCTATTACTTGCATATACGTAGGCACAATCTGATCGATTCCGATACGAACGATACATATAAATGTCTAATACTTATAATTGCGTGAATCCTGTAAGTAAAAATTACAACGCGACTTTAAATGAGACCCTCAGCAAAACAGCAAAATAAAGATTTAGATATCATTTAGGTAAGTAGGTATATTTCGTCCAGATACATTTGTTTATATAAATATATAACCGTGATGCTACTAGCATTTGTTGAGAAAAAACTAGCTTTTGTCAACTCAAGGTAGGCACCTCGGTCACGGTGCGCGGGCGCACGCACGACAGACCGTGCACAATACACACGTATAGCTAATTATTCGCTTAACTACAGAGACATCTAAGATAAAACTACTTATGTAGAATGAAGTTCTTGTTTGTTACTCGCGTTATGTAAAAAGACGGATACAGACAACACCTAGAAGCTCTCTCCTCTTTAGGTATGTTTGTTTTATTGTAAAAAGAATTGGTAATGATAGGTTACTATCTAGATACTGATTATTACCAAAGCCTGGAAGGGAAAGAAGAGCTGAAGCTGCGGAGGTATTAGTATTTTAGGAGATCTAGCATCCAAAGCTTGCAAGCTTTGTAACCTGAGGTCCGCTACAATTATTATTTTTAATTTGCTTTTTCGAGATCGACTGTTTTCTGTTTCTCAAGACTCGAAATAAAAAGCTACGCCAGAACCTAGTCTAGTAGTTGACTGGTGCACCAATTGTGGGTGAGGTTGACTTAGACCTCGAAAATCTTCGAACGGCCTCATATTTTGCATAGATTTGAAATGAATTTATTATGTAGCAAAATGTCCAAATGTTAATGCAAATATAGAAAGATAAAAACATTACCTTAACCCACTATCTACCTAGACAGAATATGAAACTGAACACATACGAACGTCCTCACTTTTGAAGACCACTTTGGTGACTACTACCTAATCACCTACCTACGTGACATATTTAACATATATATTTTTTTTTTTTTTTTTTTTTATATAGGACACGCCAACTTGACCTCACCTCGCCTGATGGTAAGCTAAAGGCAAAGTCTCAGGAAAGAGGGTCACCATTACAGACACTAAGTGCTACAATGGTGGCACTCAGCTTGGCGGCCTCATCAGATGCATTTTCACGCCCCGCTTAAAGGCCCCGGGACTGTAGGAAGAAGGAAACACGTGTGCTGGTAATGAATTCCAGGTCTTGGTGGTGCGGCAAAGAAAAGAGTCTCCGAACCGCTTGGTTCTTGCTCGTATATTCTGCACAGTGTGAGGGTGACATCTAAGGCCTGCACGTGTTGTCCTATGTAGGAAAGGAGATGGTGGGATTAGTTGGAAGAGCTCGTCAGAACACTCACCGTGGTAGAGACGGTAAAATACAGCCAAGGAAGCAATATCTCTACGCATCTGCAAAGGCTCGAGGGTGTTCGTGACCTCAGGGTTCCCAATAATTCGGACCGCGCGTCGCTGCAACCTGTCGAGAGCATCTAGTAGGTATTTCGCGGAGCCATCCCAGAGATGCGAGCAGTATTCCACGCAGGAGCGAATTTGTGTCTTATAGAGAAGACACCGCTGCTCCGGCGTGAAAAAACGTCTCACTTTGTTTAGGAGTCCGAGTTTCCGCGAGGCTGTTTTGATGATGCTCTCGATGTAATTTCTGTTATTCAGTTTGCAGCGAATATCCATGCCTAGGATATAGAGATTGTCCTGCAGTGGAAGTGGCGTGCTCTGAAGAGAGGGAAGGGGAAGGAAAGAAGATACCTTTGCTGTGAACGCACAAGCCTGCGTCTTCTTGGCATTGAACTCGACCATGTTCTCGGAGCCCCATTGAGAAATGTGATTCAAGATCCGGTCTAGTTCAGTGACAAGAAGCTGTCTTTTTTCCACGATATCAGACTGTTTGGCCGCAGGTTGTCCGTGATAACTCCCGTGTAAGGTGCTATCGTCTGCATAGCAATGTATGCTGCCGGTGGACAGCATGTCGTTGATATGCAGAAGAAAGAGAGTGGGAGATAATACAGACCCCTGCGGTACGCCAGCATTTATTTGCAAGAACTCCGAAGCCCGTCCATCACAGAGGACGCGGATACGGCGCTCCCGCAGGAAACTAGCAATCCAGTTGCACAGTCTAGGAGGCAGACCAAAGGCTGGTAGCTTGGAGAGAAGCGATTTGTGCCAGACTCTATCGAAAGCTTTGGCGGTCGGAATTGCCTAAAGCGGCTTGTACCGAAACACTGTACAGGTCTGGGTGACTCGTCAGCAGAAGGTCTAGCAGAGAGGGTGCTAGGCCCGACCTTCTTGGTATTCTAGTGACCTCGTGTACCAATTGGGTCAGGCCATGCGCCAGAGCAAATGCATGGGCGGCTCTTCCCGCATGGTCTGTTTTGGAGGAGCCCAACCAGGTTTCGTGGTGGGCGTTAAAGTCCCCCAAAAATACCACTTCGGCGTTCGGAAACCGTTCCTGCGCATCATCTGCCGCCTGACTCAGATATTCAAAGAGTCGAGTTGTCTCAGCATCTCCTGTATGGGAACGGTAGAGGCACACATAGATCAGACTCGTAGAGCCATGGTCTACGTGTACCCATAGGGTTGAAAAGGATGGATCCTCAAGGCAGCGCAAACGGCGACAACAAACATCCGCCCTAACAAACACGCACACCCCGGCTTTTGCACGGAAATTTTCCTCGATAACATAGCCGGGGTAAAGCAAGTAGGTCGTGTCATCAGGGCGGCCTATTTGTGTCTCCGTGAGAAAGAGCATATCTGGTTTCGCCGTCTCAAGGTGTTGGTGGACGGCGTTGAGGTTCGCATGGAGTCCACAGATGTTAGTGGACTCCACCTCAAATAGCGAGCTTGTGGGAGTTTGCAGAGCCGCTGTGTTGCCCAATACTCTTAAATGCGCTGCCATGATGAAAAGGAGAAAAGGGCGTGAAAAAAAGAGGTGATTGTCGTCGCAGCACCGCGTGACAAAGTGCGGGATATTGGTTTTGAGGTTGATGATTATGAGGCATGGCGTGAGCCGACACGCCGTACGGAAGGGCCCCCGTACCCCCCCGAATATGGTCGCCTGGCCCCCACTTCCGGTCACCAACCGGCACGACGAGCCATACCGGGATTATGCGCGGTCTGGTGAGGCAGCCTTCCAGGGTGGTTAGTCCCAGTTGGGCCTCTATACTATACCGCGGGCGGCCAGCGGCACCACCGTTTCTACGGGTCTCCCTGACCGGCGCGTCGCCCCGCACCATCCTCACTAGACTACGCCAAGACCCACTGGTCCCACTAGTGCTGCGACCACCATCACCCCTACCCGGCTATGCATTTGCTGATCCCTGAACGCAATCCAACCGAAATTGAATTACTATGAAGGGTTTTTCGCAATATTGCACGGTGGTACCAACCCGGTCGAAATTTGTGACAAATTTGTGCCGTCAAATCTCTACCACCAAGTATATATTTTTTTATAAGCGCAATGTTGTTCATCTGCTACAAAACAGTAACTCTACCATTGCATGTAAGTGCTTCCGATAAAGAGAGATGTGACTATATAGAATGTATAGTTTCATACCTATTTCTCGCTGGAACGTTTTTTTTTTTTATTATTTTTTTTTATACCACTAAGTTGGCAGACAAGCACACGGCCCACCTGATGGGAAGCGGTTACCGTGGCCTATGGACGTATGCAATACCAGAGGTGTCACACTCGTGCTGCCGACCATGAAGAAACCTTCTGATACCCCTCTTGAAGAACCCCATATTGTAGGCGCTTGGGAAAACCGCAGCAGGGAGGTCATTCCACAGCTTGAGTGTGCGTGGGATGAAGTTTCTTTCATACCGCACAGTGCGCACCGTCTCAGGGCGCAATGTGTGGGGATGAATTCCCTGCCTATGGCGAGAGGTGCGATGATAGAATGTAGCTACGGGCATCATGTCAAACAATTCATCTGAGCACAAACCATTGTATAGGCGGTAGAACACACACAGTGAGGCAAAATCCCTCCTAAGGCTAAGAGGTTCCACTCTACCTGTGAGTATGGGATTGTCAACCAGCCTCAATGCCCGTCTTTGCAACGAGTCGAAGGGGTCAAGCTGGTATGCAGGTGCTCCAGCAAAAAGGTGACAGCAGTACTCCATGTGAGGCCGGACCTGTGATTTATAAAGAAGGAGTTGCTGCCCCGCAGTGAAGTACTGCTTCGCCCTGTTGAGCACTCCGAGTTTTCTTGATGCCAACTTAACCTTGTCCTGCAAATGACTTCGGTATTGGATGTCGCTGGAGATATCGACACCAAGAATCCCGATACTCGAGGAGATGGTAAGCGGTGTGCCCAGGAATTGCGGCGCTACAATGAATGGGGTTTTCTTAGCGGTGAATACACATACTTGTGTCTTAGTGGGGTTGAATTGGACTAGGTTTAGTCGTCCCCAATCGGATACTCCAGAGAGAGTAGTCTCGATTTTAGACACAAGTTGTTCGCGACTCTTCTCCACCTCGGACTAATTAGTAATTGGTCGGATCGGTCCTGTCACCTTTCTAAGGTACAGGGTGCACGAATGCGGTCTTCCACGAGGCTGGGACCTGCCGCGCGGAGTATGAGAGTGCGAAAAGGCGTGTAAGTACAGGGCACAGCTCGGGGGCGCAGTGTTTAAGCACCATCGCCGGTATACCATCCGGCCCACTCGACTTCCGAACATCTAGGGACTTAAGCTCACGCTGGACCGCCCGTTGCGTGATTTTAACTTCAGACATGGAAGCACCACAGCTGGGAATTATGGGTGGTTCGGCGTCTCCGTCGTTCATAGTCGAGTTTGACGCAAAGAGATTACCCAACAGACGCTTATGGTAGGGTTGACCAACCAACCATGGTTAGCTTGATGCTAGTGCTAGCTTTGGAAGGGATCTCAATGACTCTTTATAAATCATACTATCTTAGGTATTACTTTACCTTCGTACTATTTTTAAATGTGAAAGTTTGAATCTATGAATTAGTGTAATCCACCTCCACCACGCTAGTCTTGAATCTAATATTGCACTGGAATAAATAACATTCTTGAATAGTAAATAGGCTACGCGTTTTATTTCAGGAATTGGTGTGGGGTGGTTACTGAGTTGTGAGTGTGAGAAAGGGATTGATATCTATTTCACGCAGGCGGAACTGCGGTCAACATCTTATTAATAGCCATGTATTATTTTCATAAGAAGGTCATTGTATGATCATTGAAGTATTATCTTCATCATCAGCCCCTATCACATTTTTTATATAAGGTCATCTCTCTATGGTTTTGCTACTCTTCACAGTTTTGTATCATCTCAGAGATTTGAGAATTAGGTACACAGGGCCACAGAAGTAAGTATTTGTACACTCTCAGATATAAATGTGTCAACTATGTCGCGGAACGATCTTGGCAATAATTAGATTTTTTGGTTAAGACCATCTTGCGATTACGATTTTGCCTTAGTAGGTAGGTAGATACCTACTAATAATAATATAATCAATTAGGAACGGAAATACGCACCTACCTATAAAATAATAATACATACATTTTGATTAATTCAATACTGCCTACTAACCTCAGTCCTGATTTAGGTAATGTTACCTAATCACGGAAATTTATTTCCGAAACGACGCAATATTATATACATAATTATTTTTTACTGTAATACTTTCTCTGCAGCGGGTTTAGTTGGGACCACATGTATCGATTTCCATCCGTTTGTCGTCATCAACACAACCACATCAAATGATATAACACGTGGACGTCGTTATAGCCATCCGAGAAACTGAATACCTAATCAAGCGCACTTTCTCTAATTTCGTTTCTCGTTTTTTATTAAAAAAAAACTTAAGTAAATTATATTCATAATATTTAAATGCATTCTTGTACAATAATAATATGATATTTCACTGTCATAGGAATACAATAGAGATTCGGTGGTTAACTATAAATTACTTTAGTTATACAATACGATCTTAATTCATAATTGGCGTGATCCAAAGTCATCCTTCTGTCAGTTATTTACCATAAAGAGATCTCCCTAAAATTCGAGAAAGTGTGTTATTAAGGTGAAAGCGAAACTCGTCCACTTCATACGGGACCGACGCCAAAAGTTATTACATAAAAGCGCGTCTTGTTTACAGATTAGGTGAGATTGTGTGGCGAACACGACCTGCCAACATCATGTAGATAGGTACTTCACGGTTTTCCAGGTGACCATAATGCTTAAGTAACGTAATCTTAACGCTTGCGATTAATACTCGTTTGCATAATAAGATAAGATAAAGATAGTCTGTAATTGAATTCAATAAAAAATATATTATATACATATATATATATAAGTAATAATGATAGTGGGTGGGCGCCGGAAACGAATAGGTACCTGAAGCGTAAAATGATAAGGCTGAAAAAAACTAGAGTATTTTTTTTTATTTATGTAGGTAGGACACGGCTGTATTTCCACCCAATTGAGTAGTCCGACTGAGGGAAGTACCTCCGCCCTACAAAATACCACGGCTATAATAACTTCGTGTTGTGTTCCCAGCGGTGAGTAGGGTAGCCAGAGCTCACTGGAGAATTTGTGCTGTCAGTGGGAATATATAGGCTTGTCCTGCTTTGTCTTATACAGTGACGGCACAGAAATACTGTACTTACAGGGTTGGCAGCGCGACTGTGACTCCTCTGGTGTTACAAACGTCCATAGGCGACGGTAACCACTTTCCATCAGGTGGGCCGTGTGCTTCTCTGCCACCTAAGTGGTATAAAAAAGAGTATCTTAATTTAAAAAATATCAGATCGCTACTACAATATATGTACAACAAGTGTAGTTACAAGGTTTAATTCTACAAGCTCGAATTATAACAAACGCTAATAACTTCATGTTGAACAGAAAATTTAACTATACCGTTTGTTTCACGGCCGTCGCACATGTTTATATTCACGTGGCATATTTGTAAGAAATTAAGTCACTGGTCTTAATGTTGTGTCATGTAATGGTCCCATAAACGACCAAGTCATACATCTGACCAACACGTAATGTTTGTAGAGTCAACACTTGTAGGATTAGGTCTCGTACATTTAGGCGATTACGTCTTTAAGATCAGATAACTAAAATGGGGTTATAAGTCTCAGCAACCCACTTTACATTTAATGTTTTTAATATGAGTTTATTTGTACCTAATAAGTGATGTTAGGTTAACGTGGGTTTTGTTACAGTTTTTTTTTATTTTTACATCTGTTGCTTATTTAGATTTAGTATCAGTCTTGCTGTATCAGGAGATAATACGTATCATAATTATCTTTTTGAGTGCCGAATAACCAGTACTTAATGAATTTTATATAATTTTTGGTAGATACCTAATTAACATTCAAAATTGTGTGGCCAGAATTTCGACTCATTGTCGCTGACCGCAAGGTTATCGCCGATTTATTTTGAACAACTTCCTCGAGTAGATTGTTTAAATAAATGTTCTTCACTTTTAAAACCTTGAACACTGAATCACGAGAAAATGTATTAATATGGCATGAAGAATTTATTGTAGTAGATTTCACCTTAATTTGATAATTATGACTTCCGGCGGACGTCTCATCTACACTTACGTATTTTTTTTAACTTCGAACATACAAACATAAGGTCATGGGCTTTTACATCGTACCTATTCCCTTTTCAAGAAAATTGTGAAACTGTCATACCTACGATACACTGTAGAGATACAGCCGTTAACTAACTATTAGGTGCCTATGTATAATGTTACTTCTTGACGAAAGAAACTAAATAAAAAAAACAAGACGGCCTCTGGGCGTAGCGGTAGAACGTTCGACTGCTACGCAGGAGGTGCGGGTTCGATTCCCGCTCAGTGTAAATATTTGTTTGCATGAATATGTATATTTGCATTGGCCTGGGAGTTTCTATGTATAATTTATCCGCATTCTAGATTCCATAACACAAGCTAGTTAAGCTATGCTTACCGTGATTATAGATAGCGATATGTAGAATAATGTTGTAGAATATTATTTATTTATTTAAATGAGTACTGCCCGCCTAAACAAGTGGCAATCCGTTGGCCGGCGTATTGTAGAATTGAATGACAAATGTCACGTTATTTCGATCAGTATATAAAAACTGAGTTGTTGGCGAAATCGTTGGGATCGCCATAGAAGAAAAAAAAAAGACAAATGTATGGACGTCTATGACAAACGTTGACGACTGTCAAATACGTCAAATTCCATACATTATGTTCTACAATACGCCGGTCATTGATTTGTCCACTTGTCTAGAGAGGCTGAGCTATAGAAAACATGGTAATGCAGCATGAGCAACAGAAGCGTTAATACCTCTCTTATTTTTAGGTGAGGCGTTGCTGCCTTTATCTAATGCTGCAGGCTGCTCTCTAATGACTAATGGAGCTGCCACACGAAAAATAGAAGAGAACAGAGCAGCCACAATACAATATTTTTCTCTTGAAAGATGGGAGATCAGCCCTCTAGATAAATGATAATACATAGTTAAAATCATGCCTTTATCCACGGAGGGTTAGGCAGAGGTTAATTAACAGCCACATTTCACTAATCATTGTATTCGGTCCCACGTAATAGGGGGCGAGCCCATTGCCTTATTCCAGGTACTATTGCGGACTCGAGCCATGCATCTGAAGCTGAGTTTGTTATGTATACTGTCATGTTAAACAGCCCTATTCCTTGGTCGCCTTGTACGACACCACATGGGAAGAGATGGGGTGGCCCAAATTCTACTCTGCCAGGAACTACCAGGAGGTAGGACACGACGGCATTCCCGTCCTAATTAGGCAGTCCGACTGGGGAAGTACCTGCAACCTACAGAATACCACTTCTATGATAACATCGTGTTACTCACCGCGCGGGAACAGGTGAGTAGGGTAGCCAGATCTTACTGGAGAATTTTTATGCTGTCAGTGAGAAGACTAAAGACTGCACTGACGGCACGCAAACTCTCTGTTCTTACAGGTGCGGTAGCACGGGTGTAACTCTTCTGGTGTTGCACACGTTCATAGGTCACGGTAACCACTTTCTATCAGGTGGGCCGTATGCTTGTCTGGCACCTAGGTTGTGTAAAAATAACTCCGTGGCGTATAAATGATAATACGTTAGTAGAAAGGAATAGAATAAATATGGTATTGGCATACGTTGGCAACTGTCATAAACGTCAAAATACGTGTCAATCCCGGCCGGTGTACAGGGATACACCGGCCGGAATTGTCACTTATCTCGGGGGGCAGGGGAGAGATTACCTACGAGAGATTTCTGTTTTGTAAGTATACATAATGCATATTTGGAATATGTCTTTTGTGGTCTTTACATAGAATCTATTTCACTAAAACCGCACTGTTACATTACATATTAATAAAACGATCCTAACTAATCATTAATTTAAAACCACTGCAACCATTTTTTATTACAACCACTAATTTTATATCGTGCGTTTAACAGTATACATAACTGGGTCAAGATCTTAATAACTTCTCAAAATGGCTAACGCATCTTATGCTGTTTGTTAATAAATTATTCTATACAATCACGATGGGAATATTAACTAACGCGTGAGACAATTTAGCACACTGACTTATTTTCTATAACTGGCGCGTCTGCGTATTCTTTTAATGATGTTTAATTGATAGGTGCAAGTGTTCCAACAGTGTGATCTGCTAGTCTACTATTTCTTCATCGGTAGGTGTAGGTACTTTGTCCATTCCATTGTTTGTTAGTCGCATGGTGAAACATTGGTGGTGAAACAACATATTCTTTTAGCGGACGCTGCCGGTAAAATGACCTGCAGATTGATTGATAACACGATTTAATTTTTGTGTATGTGGAATATAAAGAGACCTATGCCTTGATATTACGTACCGAGAGGAAAATACTCAGTTGTTATTAAAATTTGAAACGACGAATACTAGATACCTAAGTAATACATTTATGAAGGCTATTTATAATTTTAACTCCGAAACAAGTTTGCATTTTGTTTTGTTATACATACGTTAGCGTTAAGTACTGAATATTAAAATAAATAAATAAAATTTAAACAGCCTAAATATAGCAGCATATATACGAGTCATAATTAATCATTTTACAGTATTTAATCACAAGAATTTATAACTAAGACTAGTTGCTGCCCGCAGCTCAGCCCGCATGGATGTCGGTTATCGCTTAGTGTTGGGTCAACGCTATTGAACATAAAAAAAAATCTAAAATAAAAGTAGCCTACGTTACCTTAGCCTTACCCTACCTTATTACCTCAGCTACCTGCCAATAAAGTCTGTCTGTCTGTCTGTTTGTTCCGGCGAATCTCTGAAATAGCTGGATCGATTTTGACGGCACTTTTATAGGCTGGTAGCTGATGTAATAAGGAGTAACGTAGGCTACTTTAATTTTGGATTTTTTTTATGCTTAATAGCGATAACCGACACTAAGCGATAACCGACATCCACGCGGGCAGAGCCGCGGGCAAGAGCTAGTCTTATACAGCCTGCATCTCAAAATTCTTTCTTAAGGGATGCCTACGTCATCGTAGCTTTATGCATGCCATGTATCAGCCCGATCGGTTTAAAATTGACAAAGTTTCATACAAACTTTCATCCCCTATTTTATCCCCTTAGGGGTAGAATTAATCAAAATCCTTTCTTCCTGCATCATCTACCTGCATGCCAAATTTCAGCCCGATCCGTCCAGTGGTTTGGGCTGTGCGTTGATAGATCACTATGTCAGTCAGTCAGTCACCTTCGAGTTATATATTCATCTAAGCTAAGAGGTTATGGAAATCGTTTTTGAGTACCTACCTAGGTATTTTATGAGGATTGCGAAACAGGAAGTTGTCTAAACGGGATGTAATCATTCATATAAGTAACTAAGTAGGTTCTATTCGAACACGACTTTATGACATAAAATCTGCTTGTAGAGCAATATCTCTAATGGTGCCCCTAATTCCATTACCGCTTGAAGGTGAGTAGGTACCTACTAGAATATGGACACTGCTATTTTTCTTTTAAATATAACTTCTTAGGATCTTAGGAACTTAGGATCTACAGCAGTTCATTAAAGTATAAAGGTAGAAAATACGTAAGTAGGTAGGTACTACTCTTACATAACATAAACTCACGCCTATATCCCCGAAGGGGTAGTCAAAGGTGCTAGCCCCCACATTTCGCCAGTTTATGTGTAGGTCCCAATGTAATAGGTGGCGAGACGAGGGCCAGATCGTGAGAGATGGCCCTGGGTCGGCCGGGGTGCGAGGGATATGTCTGTCAACCTCACCTTCGGCAACCAAAACGACCCACAGGCGGCGTGCGTTTTAGTCGGTTCGAGTCCGACATAACCTCCTCCACCGGCTCCGGTGGGGAGGTATCCGTGGGGATTTTGCGCACGTAAAAAAAAAAATGTAATAGGTGGCGAGCCTATTGCCATTAACCGGGCACTTACAAACCTGCGATAAATACACACATAACTTCGAAAAGTATCGAAAAGTCATTGGTGTGTGCCATGGTAAAACCAGTGATCGAACCCGAGGCCTCGTCTCAGCAGTCCATTGCCCATACCAGGCTACCGCGGTTTTTTACTTTTACTACCTATGTATTTACTATGTACTGCTGTAATATGTCTAAAAAGCTCATAATACCTATTTATACTAATTTGTATTGTATTCTTGGTACTATAATATGATACCAACCTTTAAATGAGCATCAACATCATATTGACTTTTTATCATGACTGTCTCCATCGGATTCCGGTGGAATATGTCCGCCACCAAAATGGTTTCCGGGACATTGCGAGGTCGACTTACCCATTAAAACAGTCTTAATGTGTGTTGTTTTCATCTGAATCTATTTATAATCTCCTGGATCTCGTCAAATCAAGGACACAAACATAAGTACTTTATATACATACGAGATATGGTATTATTATTTTTGTAATTTTTATTTATTTATTTAATTTTATTAATTCGTGTGGTGACGGAGAAAGAATACAAGTATCACGACCCCATCTCATCCGAAGGGTGTCGTAAGAGGCGACTCATGGAAACATACGCAAACCATATCACTGCTAGAGAAGGAAAACTCGAAATAAAACCCTGTACCAGCCCGTCTGGCCAGCGTGGAAACAGTAGGCCAAAGCCTCCCAACATTGGGAGAGGCCTAGTCCAGCAGTGGACTGCGATGGGCTAGTTGATTGTATGATTGATTGATTTATTTATATTTATTAAACATTAAACAAAGTTCGTTATATTAAACATCTTATAAATTACCTTTACATATAACTTTATATGAAAAAGTACAACCGTATCTCCTTTGTCGACTGCACATACACAATAACGTTAGGTCAATGATAAAACACACCTACACCTAATAGGTATAGTATTCAAATCAGTACTTTCCTCTCCAACAGCCTCAGCATCTCTTCCCTGTCTCTCAAATCTCTTTATTTATTTTCGACCAGTCAAGACGAAGAGAAACCAAAGAAACGATTCATTTATTGAATACGATCGAAGAGATGTGTCTATCCCACTATGTTGAGGCTGTAGATCCATTGTAGAGAGAGACTGTTGCCTTTGATTTTACGCTAACAAACCTTCCGAATATATCTACTCCAAATCTTAATTTTATTAAATACGAGTTCTTATCACTAACGCTCGCATAGTTTTCTTAATGACCTTTTGTGTTGGGACTCTTTGCCACAGTTTGCATAACAGCGATATCTTAACTATATAAACAGAAGTTAAAAGTAAAGCATTTTTGCAGAATTTATACGAGTTTACACAAGTTAATTAGTCTATTAATTGCGATTTAGCAAATACCGTGTCGCGTGCTTCACCAGTTCAAGGTTATGTCTGTTTACGTAAAGTTGAGAATGTGGAATTTGCTCGATGCAATTTCAAATTAGCAATGTTGTGATGTCTGGTAGGTACTGTATTTATAATTGTTTGCTATTTCGCGGTGTTCACACAAAACATTACTCAACTTTTTAGTATGTTTGCGACTTTGTAATGTAGACTGTAGTATCGTATAGTTAATTCCATTTAGCTCGTTAACACATAATTAGGTACTATATTTGTTTTTATATGCTGGTAACCTAAGGTTAGGTTTTACTTGAACGTATTTTGCTCAATTTCAATTTAATTCAATGGAATGGACTTGATTTAACCATCACTAGATTACGGGGAAATTTCACCGGCTGGAGCCTAGCCAACCTATGGTACTAGTACTTGGTCAATATCAGTTTAATTCAACGAAATGGACTTAATTAACCATCACTAGCTAACGGTGAAATCTCACCGGTTGGGGTCTAATTTTACTGATGTTACTACTGGTACCTGGTAGAAAACATTTTATATCTACTTACTTACTTAAACTGCTCAAAAGTAATGTTTCTATTGCCAAAGTATTCGTTGCATATCGTTGATCATCGAACATATCGGTGTACCAAGTAGGTACAACCCTTTAATAGCGAAATAAATTATAGCTGTTGTATAACGTGTCTACATAGGTACCTCCTCAAGGGATAATTTATAGTGCTGTCCTACATCTATAACATCCGTATCGCTACGGTCTACTGCTGTAAAAATATATGATTGTTTAGCATTTAAAACCCCATTTTAAGTCGTCTAAGCTCTCACTTTCGACTTTCAAGTGTGCATCACTTCACACACTGATTATATAGATATAGATACGTATCTGTTTTATTGACTTCGCCTTTATTGCTTGTTTCTAATTTTAGTTGAAGGTATATTATAACAGTAATTATGACATGACAGCTTCGGATCCAAATTAGATTTTATATTCCAACATTTCCATACGGCTGAAGCGTTAGTAGTTTTATAGTTAAGAAGTCGGCCTTAAGATCGAAAGATCCCAGGTCCGAATGACGTGAATTCACTCCTAAAAATGTAGGTAATTCAAGGAGTTAACGGTATACAAGTAAAGTAAGGCGTTAAAGGTATTAATTTCGATTACTAGTATGTAACGACGAAAACAGGTAGGCTGTTTTCGCATCATATCAGAACATGGTATCTGAAGGTTGTTTTACCATAAATTCAAACTGTGTAGGTACCTACTTACATTTTACAGACACTTGAACGTACTTGAAGTGAGAATTTAAAGCCTGCGCTAAAGTGCAATATTTATTACGTACCTACCTACTAAAAGATTTATATGTTGTTTGAGAAAATGACAACAACAATACTTGCGAAAGATGGATTGATGAAGTAACCGAATGATTACACTAGAACGGCTGAACGGATTTGAGTGAAATTTGCCAAAAATATTCTCTGGCATAGATACTTTTAAATCTGGGCGTAGGTTCCTATGGGTTGTAAGCACGAAAACAAAATAACATGCATACGAAACTACGGGCATCAGCTAAAATACTTGACAGCAGCTGACCACCGTAATATTGACTTATCTGCACTTCACTGCCGAGACGCGGAAGTTACGGCAAGCATACGAAATCGTAACCGATTGTAAGTTTCTAATCGTGACTCATTTGAAAATAAGAGCATTCTAAAGTTCTAAACAAAGATTCAAATCATGGTTGTCAAGCTAAGCGTTTAAGAAATCAACGACTGCCGTCGTAGACATGTTACGTTGTGGTCTTGACACGTGATAGCAGTGGTCATCACGAAGGTCAAGAAGGTCAACCACACCGTCTTCGCCGAGACTCAGTGAAAGTGAACCATCCGTAACTAACAACATGCCGCATGCTTCAATATTCCGACTGCATCCAAGGTTGCCGAACCGTGATAAAAATACAGGAAATGGTTAAGCCATTAGTAGAGTCAATTACCACAAATACACTTAGGTCATTCACTGATCAGACTTCAAGTGTTTTTCCAGTTTCATTTCATTCTGAACACTCGCTTAGAAGTAGATAGATTATTTAAGTCTGTGGTGGTATTAAGATAATTTATTTTATAATATTCAAGGTTACAAAAAGTTGCAGGATATTATAGGTTTTATTTCCTGCTTAACATTCGCCAATATCAGCTGCTGCGTTTGTGAAATCTGGCCTGTTAAGTCACGGAAGTCTTTAAGTAAGTAGGTATGTTGGTATGTACTTGTACTTATAAATCGTTCGATCCGTATTCAGGTGAACCACTTTTAACGGGATTAACAGCTCGGTGTACCTTAGGTAGGTACAAGTAATCTACATCTTCTAGACGTATCAAAGTATATTGCGTACAGCAAAGTAGGTGTATTACCCACGTATCACTAAATTCTCTTTTGAACCATGTAACTTTTTGGAGGCGAGCCAGTTGTTATCAATCGGGCACTACAATTGAGATTTTTCTAATAGAAAACCTAACAACACTTAGACAATAATTGCACCTAGGACCTCATGTGGAGCCATTGCACTATCCATTGTTGCGTCATCGAGGCGGTACAGAT
This sequence comes from Eilema griseolum, assembly GCA_963662185.1. Classification (NCBI taxonomy): domain Eukaryota; kingdom Metazoa; phylum Arthropoda; class Insecta; order Lepidoptera; family Erebidae; genus Eilema; species Eilema griseolum. The sequence goes on along the minus strand of OY759242.1, from coordinate 15,059,308 downwards.
ATTCTGATGCAGATTGAAATAGTAAGATATTGTTGTCTATTATATGGCCCTAGTAAAATTCGACTGGCAAACCGGTCAGTATTCGTAATTCAAACAATCGGATAGAAAGTAATTCACGGAAATTCATGTCGCTATAACATTTTAATACTGATATCAAAATTAATAATTAATTCATGGATGACCGTCGTAACTTTCAAATATCCTCCGCTCTCCTTCGTGACCTTCTGAGTTGATGATCTGAGATAAGGTGATGACGGTCGACCATCATCTTTGACAGACATACAGGATGAAAAAATTGCTTGAGTGATTAGAGAAAGTTCTTATAAAAGGTTGTTGAGGAAGACATCCCATTCATGTTAGGGTAAGGGCAAACAGAGGTATGTGGCAAATCGTGTAATTTGGCTGTTGGTACACTACATTCATAAATTGAAATAAAAGAAATGAGTGCTGAAAGCTGATATCCACTCGGATGAAGCAGGGCCAAAAATTTAAATAAATATAAACAGCAATTCCTTTTGAGAAAGATTTCTTCGCTGCCAATTTCTCTATAATGAAAGGAAATAAAACTAAGAACGACAAATTAATGTTGCAATAGTAGACTATCGGGATTCAAACCTGTTTTCATACGTCTTATCTACAAATAGCACCAATACTGATAAAAACACATGGTACGTTTACGTAAGTCGTGTTCAATGGTCCTAAAAGTTATGAAGTCAAATAATTGAGGTACAACATTACACTGTGTAATATACTTTTGTGGAAAAGTAAGATGTCAAAACTAGGTTACACGAATACCGAATTTAAAACCAGTTACAGATACAGAAAAGGTCAAATAAAGATGCAATAAAATTGATTTCAGTAATTCTTCGAATCTATCTTGTACGTGGTAGCAGTTGGATTCTTTTAGCACTAGCTTTTGCCCGCGGCACGCCCGCGTGGTATTAGTATTTCGTTCCTAATTTTTTTGTGCGGTAGTTCCCTCGGATACCACCCCCGTCGGCCATCAGGAGTGGTCTTAAGATGCCGGGGTGTAAGATTGCCTATAGCATCTAGCGCTCCCTAACTGACCCTAGGTCATCTACTGTTGAAAGTGACCTCCTCAGAAGTGGGAAGCACGGTGTCCCTATCGAACCCCAGAAAAGGGGAGTGGACGTGAAGGTCGGGGCAGCGGGGGCGACCAGCCCACCCCTTGCCTGCTCTCTACCGTTCCCTCTGATCATAGAGACATGTGGGAAGTCTTTGAGCAGCCTTCTACAGTCGCTCCCGTTGGGACTGGTATTTACCGAAGGCGGCAGCGCCTCTCCCCTGGGTGCATCGCATGGAGGTTCAGGACCACGTTCTGTTCAGCAGATCTTCCTACTTCAGCTGTCATACTTCGAACCCCTGTTGCATCCCTTTCAATACTCAATACATTTATTGCATTCCATAATGTGATACAGATGTCAGATTAAGATTAAGTTACAATTATGGACCCTGTCGGGTACAGCACAATGTTTGGAGAGAGGGATAATTTGCTATTATACAGTTTTATTACAATTTTAATTTTAGCTATATATTAAGTTTTTTATACCATGTCCTTTGAAGAGTGATGATATGATAATGATAATGACGTGAGCAGAAGTCTTAATCACTGTTCAAGAGTAGGGATATAGACATTCAATAATGGACTTTAAATATAGGCAATATTAACTTATAATAATAAATTTTAGTTCTATGTCGTACTAACTTTTTGATTTTAGAGTTTATTAAAAATATACATTACTACTCTCTCAATACATAATCTTTTTAACAATTTTGAACACATGCAAAGTGAACATGATTATAAAAATGTCAGTTTTATATAACAATTTTAAATAATTATCAACATTATAAATTGTCAACATTAGATGACTACTGACTACAAAAATACAAAATGTTTATATTAGATGTCAAATAAAATACCATTAAAATACAAAAGTCAATAAGCTAACTACAAAAATACAAAATGTTTATATTAGATGTCAAATAAAATACCATTAAAATACAAAAGTCAATAAGCAATGTCTACCCAAAATACCAAGGTCAATTTCTTATTCAAAGTTCAGTATACAAACAAAATTTTAATTTATTCGATGTCAATATTATATTAATAAATAATTTTCGTTCTAGTAATAATGTTAATAATAATATGTTTATGTAAGGACGTATATAATATTTAATGTAATCAATGTCATTCTGAATTGACTATTTTTTTATTAGGTACATTTTAGGGTTTGTAGTAGTTTTTACTTGATAGGAAGTTTTTAACTTGTTTACTAAAATGCTAATTTTTTCCTCATTTTTAATGGGGTCGGGCAACCTATTATATATTTTTATTGACATGACGAAAGGACCTGAAGAATGCATTTCGAGTTTGGAGGTAGGTAGATTCAGTCTATTTTTCCCATGTATGTAATTTAATAGTTCTTAAATAATGTATGGGAATCTACCGGATTTATTGACATTTATAATTTGGTAATATCTTTTGAATAGAAAGTCCGATTCACTTTGTTCTCGCGTAAATTAGAAAAAATATGTAAACCCGTACCACATTTTTTTCGAACCCTCTCCCCCTGTTGAGCCTCACGTGATTAATGAACAACGCCCTACTAGCTTTCTTATTATAAATACATTTATACGTGCAGTAAAACATGAAGTAGAAAGGTGTTTACTATTTCTGTTAACGTCTTCACATTAAATAACAATTGAGAGAATGAATTATCAGATGGACTAATAAATTTAAAGCAACGATGATTGCTTGTATCTCTCTTTAATGTTATTGACTATAATCATAATCTATCATGTATTGTGTTTAATAGAATTAGATATATAATATATGGTCTTAATGTTTTTACTCGTTTGAGTAGTCAGTTCATGAATTCAATTAATCAAAATAAAATTCTACAAAACACATTGTGAGAAAGGATTGACGGGCTGTTGTCTATGCCTAGCCCGTAGGAGGAAAGGTTATTTACTTACAAGATACACATCGGTCAAGCAACTGTAAACTAACCAGGATTCAAACCTTTACTCCTATATAGTTGAAAGCCACGCAAATATATCATGTCATATGAGACATGTCTAACATTAATACATAAGGCCTGTAGACATGCAGTCTGTGATGCAATGCAAACTGCAAATGAAAAGTTATGCTTAACTAAATTCCAGATTAAAATTTACGTTATCAGGAACCAAGGTGGCTAAGCATTACTTGGCAATTACAGCACTTTACGTTAGCTGCCATGACATAAGAATATACAACGAAGAGCGTAATCATGACATAATGTAAATAACCACAGGAATATACCTACGTTGCAGCACCACTGCACCAGTAATGAAAAGTGAAATATGGTCAGTAGTAATAAAGTACAGTCAGAACCAGATAGATCTTGACGAACAAAACACTCAAATTGAACCTAATGCCTAAGTTTTCCTCCTTTTCTGTGGACTGATTGCTCTGATTTTTGAAACACACCTTTAGTTTGAACAATAATACAGTACCTATAGATAATTTGCCTTTAATATCTTGGTAATTAAGATCATTTCGAGACTTGGTCGTTAAGATGGTTTTGATACTGACTGTACAGTATATATAACGCAGTCGGTATATTCATTGATCAGTAATCACTGATCAATAGTTACTTAACCTGTACTTACCTAACCTTAAACTTAAACGTGTATGGGAAAAGTCATTTTAATAATCGTTTCATGATCGCTTCTATATAATGTACGTTCGTTAAAACTCTCTATTTAATAGAAAGTAGAGATTTTTTTTTCAATTCAAACGGACATCACATCATCGTGTCAATATTACCTCACCGGCTTCACCCTGTCATATGCTAAGTGTAGACAATATCTATAGTAGAGGGAAGTGTCCAGAATAGTACGTTTAGTAGGTAAGTAATCGATAGAACGACAATAAACCAGTAAAGTAGGTAAATCATGCTGAAGTATCGACATAGGTAAAAACAGTAAGCCGCCGCCGCCGCCGCTCTATTAATGAGATTCTAGAAATTACAGTTAACCAGACATGCTGATATTTAATTAATTGAATCTACCTACTCATAACATGATAGAATTACACGCACCTTGGGTTTTTTCACATAATTAAATTAATTAATTAGTTCACTTTCTTCAAAAAAATAGTCACGTAGGTATAGGATTTTTTAGAAATTTCTTTACAAGTGTGTAAAAAACATTAAACATTCATTATTTTAAACTTACTGTATATCATTATCGTTACTTAATATTGAAAAGTTTTGCAAGGAGATTTTTATGAATATTTTTGTAAACAAATTGGAAAGTTACATGTTCGATATGTATCAAATTTACATTTTATAAAATTTATATCAATCAAGTAACATAATGTTATATAACAACCAAGTTTAGGAGGCCTATGTGTGTATGTGTACCCAGCCACGATACAGTTCTACGTGAAATCTAACAAACTCTTTCGATTAACTCATGATGTCTTCAATGCTTTTACTATTTCGTAGTCAAATAGTGATGATGTATATAAATAGTTAACTGTATCATCGTAAGTGGTTGTAACAACCCTACCAAGATCTTTCAGGCCCGTACCAATCTCACCTACGAGCCCGTATAGGTACTATCTGATTAACGGAAGAGGCTCAGGCGTTACGCCTGTAAAAGCCTACGTAAGCCACATAAGGAGGAGAAACCTAAAGAGAGTGATCCTCGGGTCCCAAAAGTACAAGAATTAGACACAATCTATGAAAGCACCGAATTACTCAAATACTAAGAGTGAACACACACATACACACACACACACACGCACACACACATACATATAATCAAATTTAATATAAAGTTATTTGATGTAATTTAATTTTTTATCTAATTAACGGAATATAGTGTTATTTACAATGACAATAATGGTGCGTTATAATTTTTTACATGTATATGTGAATTTTCAATTTAATTTTGTAATGTTTTATTTTGAGTGAATATTTTATTAAATTTTAACTTAATTATTATAATTTGTTTTATGTATACACATTCAATGATTTTGAGTGATCTTTCTAAATTATAAATATCAGTTTCGTCACTTAACTCTATAAGTAATAAAGTGTCTATATTAAAGTGTACACTGTGTCCCAAAATACAGGCGCAAGCCTAGTTTGGGAATCAGTATCAGGCTTATTTTGTAACTACGACTACAACATAGATTAAGACATGTTTGTAAATATTTTCTAAGATCAATAGAACAAAACAAAACATACAATCGTGTAATACAAGAATTAGATACAAATCAACGTTTGGGTGATGATGTATCGCCCTAACTGTCGAAATAGCTTTTAAAACTGTACTGTCTGCAATTATTTATATGCACAATTAGTTACATTTTGCACAATAAATTCTTTGTAAAGACCATGTTGCAATAACCACAAGCGAACCTAAGAAACGTTTTTCATTATTTCAGAAATCTGACACTTGCTCAATGGTATTAAGTATTAGAATCACATGTGAACAGTGCTAAGAAGGTCAATTATATGTCACAAGTGACCGAAATCCTTCATTTAAAGACTATGGGTTGTATAACAGTACCTAACTGCTTTGTTTATAAAAATTATTACTAAGTTATCCATTATTTTTTTACTTTTCTTTCGTTTGTTTATTGTAATACTTCTTTATTTTTAGGTGTTAATCTTTGTAAGTAATATTGAAACTAAGTAGGTATACAAATAGTTTGTAATGTTGCGACTATTTTTTTTGTATTTCAACATCAATATTATAAATTTGTGTTTAATATTCGTATTTGTATTGTAGTAGTAGTGTGTATTGTATTAGTATTTGTAAAATCACTACACAATGTACTTAATACATTTAACAAGTCACGCCTAGCTGGCACAAATGATTAGATTAAAATTTTAAAACTAGGAAGCGGTAATCTAGTGGTATGGGCAATAGACTGCAGAAACGAGGTCTCGGGTTCGATCCCAGGTTTTAACATGGCACTCTCCAATGACTTTTCTATGCTTTTCGAAGTTATGTGTGTTTTTATCACAGGTTTATAAGTACCCGGTTAATGGCCACCTATTACATTGGGACCTACACATAAACTGGCGAAATGTGGGTGCTAGCACTTCTGCCTACCCCTTCGGGAATATAGGCGTGGGTTTATGTTATGTTTTTATGTTAAAACTAGGAAATAACCATTTTTGGTGAGAAAATTTTGGATTTTTTTCCAGTCAGGCGTATATCCACGAACTGTAGCTAATTAAACATAGACAACCAAAAAAATCGCGTCCTAATTAATATATATATTAGTACAAAAACTAACTAATACAAGAAGTAGTTATCTAACCGGAAACTATACGAAATGTTCACTGGTCGTCTCTCACTTCATTCTATTACAGCCTCATCAACGGTAAATATTATGAGAACGGGCATCAACGTGAAAAACAAATCTCTATAACCTATGTAATTGCGGAAATAAACGGAACGTTTAGAAAACGTCATTAAGTTGTTGGACAAAAGAATAATCTAAGTATTTCCTTGTTTTAGAAATTTCCATTAAGAACTGAGAATTGTTGTCAAACAAGAAGTAGGAGCGAAGTGAAATGAAGATTCTGAGGTATTGAAACGCGGCTAAATAAGAAACGCAATGTAGAGTCAAGGTTCCTTCAGCGTCCACAACATACGCCATACATGATATGAAATTACGCTATGACATACCTATTCGTCTCTAATAGTTGGCCTTGTCATATGAGGTTCATTGTGGCTGGTTAGGTTGGTCAAAGATGTCTTGAATTTACTTGTAGCGAAACGTCGTGGATTAACTAAGAAACACTAGGTTAGACATCCTTAGAGATTTAAAGGGTTAACTTACAAAGATGTTGAAAGTGAAGAAGTTAATGAGGAATGTATATTAATAGCCGATATTAATACCTTGTTATCAGGTTAGATAAATTTATATTTTGGAGGTTTCTCTTATAAAAATTGTATAGTTAGGTAGGTACACATCACTTATGCAGTTGTGGTAATGGATAAACAATTCTCCTAATAAAAATATATTCAAAATTCGAAAACACTCAAATGCTAATGAACATGACAAATATCTGTTTAACTCTTATACTTAACAGTTGTTTAAATGAACATGTTAATCTAAATCTAACCGCCAAAGGAGTATTATTAATTAGTATGTGAATTATATAAAATTTACTTATATTGTGATGTTTAATTAATTGTTAAGTCTTCAGCAATGAACAATAGAAAAAAATGTTCACTGTATACGTGGGGCGCACTATAAGTTTCCGGAATGAATATGAAAAAATACTATTAAAGGTACAAAATTAATTTATTATTTTTCAAAATAATCTCCCTTGGCGTCTATGCACTTTTTCATTCGATCAAACCAGTTTTGAAAACTTTTGTGCCACTCCTCTGTGGTGACCTCTGAAACGTGTTTTTCATACTCCTCGACAGCCTCTTCTGGTGATGAAAATCGTTGGCCGCGTAATTGGTTCTTAATTTTTGGCAACAGATAAAAGTCACAAGGTGCCAGGTCGGGACTGTATGCAGGATGACTCATGAGTTCTACATTTTTCGCCTTCAAAAAGTCGTTTGTCTGTCTGGCCGTGTGAGAACTAGCATTGTCGTGGTGCAGGATGATACGGCGTTTACGGTTATTTTTACGGAGTTCGTCAATAACTTCCGGCAAACAAATGGTCGTGTACCAGTCACTATTCACAGTACGACGATTTTCTAAAGCAACAGTAGCCACGTGTCCAGTTTTATTAAAAAAAGAAGCAATCATCCGCTTAGATGCACTTTTCACGCGCGCCACTTTGGTTGGTTTCGGTTCATCTTGAAAGACCCATACGCTCGATTGCTGCTTTGTTTTGGGATCGTAGCAATAAATCCATGTTTCGTCACCTGTTACTATGTCCCACACCAAATTTGACGCACCTTCGTTGAATCTGGTAAGCATGGCACTGCACCAAGTGACGCGGTCCGTTTTTTGATCCTCGGTCAAGTTATGTGGGATCCACCGCGAGCACAGCTTTCTCATACCCAAATGTTTGTGTAGGATTGATTGTATTTGACTCATGCCTATTTCTAAGGATGCGTGAATTTCATGGTAGGTCACATGCCTGTCTGTTTCAATCATACGGCGCACAGCATCGATGTTTTTGTTGGTCACAGCGGTGGACGGCCGACCATCGCGAGATTCGTCACTGAGTTTGATACGACCACGCTTGAATTCTGCAAACCAGCTATAAACAGTCGTCTTGCATGGAGCTTCATCGCCAAAAGCTGTTTCAAGCCGAGCGATGCTCTGTTGAGCCGTCAAATTACACTTAAAATCGTAGAAAATCATACTACGAAAATTTTCCCGAGTTAAATCCATGTTGATGCAGACACACAATTTTTTAAATGGCGCCACAAGGTAAAAACAAAAGACAGTCAGATGAAACAAACTGTATTCTACAGCCAAAGAGTTCTATTTTCAAATGTTGTAATAAATTTTTAAATATTGTTTATGTAAGTGGCCAGTTCCGGAAACTTTTAGTGTAACCTATGTATAATGTGTGTGTATACAATAAAGAATGAAGAAGACTCAAATTATAATGATTACTCACGTATTTTGATATGCCTATAATCCGAACAAATATCACCATTGTAGTTCAGAATAATTCATAATGTGTTAACCTTGCATTTCAATATTCACTCAGTTATTCAAATATGCTTCACAAATTAATTAATTATAGAAAAATGATGAATAAGAAATGATGAAATAATGATCCGATACCAAATGTATTCATTAGTTGAATTCATTTGGCATTGGGTGAACTTTAATGTCATAGTATGACAACTCGCAAAAATTATTTATGTAACCAATTATTTCGGCAAGGTAAGATAGGTTTCATTCAATACAAGATGCATAACTCATGTTTAAAAAAAAAAAAATGTCACAGCCGTCTGCCTATACAATATAGACTATTTAATTGAACTTGTATGTTGTGATGACTATGATAATGCGGTTTTTATAGAGAGTAATATTATGTTATTCTTTGAAATCAAAACGAATTGTTTTAATTGATTAGCTAAATTGGCACTAGGTACCTACATAGGCACCATACATGACTATATGGAAAGCAAACTCATCAAAGCCTAGGTCACTTTGTCAAATCATATTCCAAATAAGTACAAAGTTTAACTCCTCAATCTTTAGATTGAACATGAATGACGTGGTGTATTTTTTTTTTTTACGTGCGAAAAATCCCTACGGATACCTCCCCTACCGGAGACGGTGGGAGAAGTTATGTCGGACTCGAACCGACCTAAACGCATGACGCCTGTCGGTCGTTCTTGTTGCCGAAGGTGAGGTTAACAGGCATATCCCTCGCACCCCGGCCAACCCAGGGCCATCTCTCTCGATCTGACCCTCTCCTCGGGACAAGACGAGGTGTGTGTGTGATAGGTGTCAAGTTCTAACATTGTGTCATTAGCTAAACATATTAAAATCTCTAGAAGTCCAATTAAGATTTTTATTAACTTCCACCGTTAATTCTATTTTTAGTAGAAAGCCATTTCCACTAATTAATCTGAAATGATGATTTTATATTATAAGGAATAAATATCATTGGTACGAGTATTGGAATCTAGTAAAAATTACATTGAGCATTTGTTACAGCTGTTAACTTTCTAAAGAAATTTCTTCTTTATTTATTTAAACTTTATGCACAAGTGGCAGAGGCATTCTCTACCAGTCAAGGGCGGTGTAGAAAAAAACTCAGTAGGTGCATTATTGTGTGCAACATTATAGAGAGAATGTACCGTATACCGTATACAGGAACAAAATTATTTTAAGGTTCAATAGGTCAGGTCAGGTAGGGATTGTATATAGGGACCTACTACCTATAGATTTTTTTTAATGAGGTGGTATTTGTGTAGCTCACAGAATAATAAAACTTTAAACATTAATTTTACCAACATACTTCTTGGGATTTCCCCTTTTACCGGTGTCCGACAGAGGTGTTATGACCAAACATTTATACGTCTGAACCCCCATAAAGTTTCAATTCAACTGACGAACGATACAAAATAGAGGAATAAGCAAATAAGCCAAAGCTTCTTCAACGATGTTATATAATAATCAGGGCAGTCTTACAAAAGGGTTAAAACAAAAAAAACTTCCACCGTCTGATGTCGACAGTCAGTGCAGTAAAAACTACTACGATTATAAAATTGCGATATACTTTAGCCACCTACTAAGTATTACAGTTGCATTTCATCTTCATACTAAATATTGCGACACAGTAGGTAAGCAAGTATTATATAAATGTATCGCTCCGCATCATGCCCTAATAACGTATCACTAGTAAAAAGCTCAGCCATAAAGGTCTTAATATACTTATGTGTATCTTGTATCATGTAACCTCCATGTTCTTTACTATGATTTTTATTTTATGTTTTGAACATTAAATATAATATATACCTAGTGATACATATTTTGATTCAAGCGTTGTCATTGTCGGGGGGACCTTGGATCGTTGTGATAATATGATGTAGTACTCTACCAGTTAGGGTCCCCGACATGACAAGGTTTTCATCAAAATATGTATTGATAGGTATATCAAAGTCATAGAGCAAACTATTGCAACTTATTTTCGTCTTTTTGGGGGTTGTTTTTTATGACGGGGGTTTTTTAAATTATCCTCAATGATATAGGTATTTAAACTATCATGGTCACTCACATCAGTATCAAAATAAACGGGATATTTTATTGCAACAGCGCCGAAATATCAGAAACTCAAAACAATGAAACATGGTAAATATCCCGTTTATTTTGATACTGATGTCCTCAATTAATTTAGATTTACATACATGAATTACTTTAAAGAAGTACCCAAATCGCTTAATGTGTGCCACTGTGTGTATGTGTGTAAATATTTATAACTTTTAACTTTGGAACGCTGCAAGCCTGACAAACCTATAAAACGCACAAGAATTAGGGCTGTGATTTGCACGGAGGTTGACTTTCATACAGATGGGCTGTATGAAAGTCAACCTCCGTGCAAATCACTCAGATAGTTGTTCGAAGCAGAGCTAATGCCTGAATTTTGGAGCGATTAACAAAATGTTTTTGGAGGATTTTCTCTAGACAGGCAAGATTACCCTCAAGACAAGTGGCAATTCGTTGGCCGACGTATTATAGAATAATATGATGATGTATGTATGAGATCGGTACGTATTTTGACGTTTATGACAGTCGTGAACATACGCCAATCCCATACATTAATCAATCTATTCTATTCTACAAACGGATTGCCACTATTCTAGAGGGGCGGCAATTCTGGCTTGAGCTCGACGATCGAGTTTCTTGGGAATTTCCTCCTTAGGTTTCACCCGAGGTACCAATGACTTTTTAAAGGGTTCGTATATTTCCACATGTCAAATAAAAAGCTTTGAACATTTTGTTAATTTAACATCACTTGTATTTTCACGCTCTATATCACGATATTTCATACATAAGCCAGACAAGGTTAATATAAAACTAATTGCAGTAAAGGAAAATAATAACATAAATATTTGCACGAGCCCACTACTCATTAAACTGTGTAGCAGCATTGAATTTCACACCATTACAATGTTTCCATAATGTACATACTATTAGGTATATTATGACATAGCTTTGAGCACGTAATAGACTGTCAATATATAACAACTTTTTTCAGCAGACATTGACAATGAGAACGCACCAAAACAACCTCAATTTACTTTTTGTGAGGTCATTGTGCAAGAGTCGAGCGCAAAGAGAACTGCAGTAATTGTTTTAATTAAAGGTAACCGCAACTATGTAAAATATGTAATTGAAATCCTTGCAGTGTGAATCCGTTTTTATTTCAAGTTATTCCGTCCAAGAATGTATCATGCAATAAAAGTGTGGATGTATATTACGATATTCTTAATTTCTGTAGTAGACAGGGTACACACCTAAATAGACACTATTTTTGTTAGAAGATTATAGTGCGTTTTATTTAGTCTCTCTCTTATTCAGAGCAATTGTTACAGCCGTCAACTTTCTAAAGAAATTTCTTATTTATTTATACTTTATGCACAAGTACGTAGGTGGATTTAATGCCATAGGCATTCTCTACCAGTCAACCAAAGGTGGTGCAGAGAAGAACTCAGTAGATGCATTATTGAGTGCAACATTATAGAAAGAATTTACCGTATACCGTACCTATACAGGAACAAAATTATTTCAAGGTTCAATAGGTCAGGTCAGGTAGGGATTGTATATTACCTACTAAATAGTAGATACCTATTACCTATAGATATTTTTTTAATGAGATGATATTTGTGTAGGTAGCTCACGTAATAATAAAACTTTAAACATCAATTTTTAATCTAATAAAAATTTAAATGATGAATCAAGAAATTTGGTCTAAATTTATAATTTTATCGATTCTCATAAGTATATTAAATTGTAATTACTAATTTAATTTTTAACTGCTAATATTAAGTTGCTTATATTTTCGACTTACCGCATAAAAATAGTGTAAACATTTCCATTTTATAATCCATAATTATTGTGTAGCATAAAGTCAATCATTCATATAATGTGATTTTTAAGCACGTAAACAATGACGTATAAATTTCCCGCGTAAAAGAAACGCAACGGCCGAACTCGCGCGTGCGTCTGGCGCGCTTCGCGAAACAAGTGAGTTGAGAGTTGACTGACTCGGACTGCTTTGAGTGCTCAGAATGACCGCACGAACCAAGGAACGCGCTAAGTAATACGCCTTAATTTTCGGTACCTTTACTTCCTTTTGGATATCTTTAAGAATAGGCTACTTCTAGACAAGCGTGCTCCACCGTTGACCACATTGTCATTTACTAACTGGTGAGATATTGTCTAATAATTAAAAAATATGTGTTATTACAAAGTAAAAAAAATTGGTTCGCAAGCGTCAGATGTAATAATAAAAAAATATGTGTCATATGACAATGAAAGAAGTAAGTGTGTAATCTCCTATTTAAAAGAAATATAAATAAAATTGGTTTGTAAGTACATTACCATAAAAGTTCGGGCGCCTTGGAGATACACATGCCTAAGATAATCAGCGGATACTGGAAACTTTTAATCTTCCGGAGGTGAGCTAAATGAAACCAAACTGTGAGGTTTAAGGTTTTATTGTCCACTCCAGTGTGCATTCAGAAATAGATGTAAGGATACATTCCTAATGTATAACTAACCTTAAATTTAAAATTAGATTTTTATAAGCTATGTCAATATTATCCTACGTCAATATGATTCTATGTCACCAATGCACTTTTAGGTTATTTTGAAGTTTAGATTTAAAATATAATTAAAGTAAGCTCACGGCATCCCTCGGCGAGTATATGTAAACACAGCAGCGGGAAAGCTCGTAGCAGGCGAAGTTTTCAGTTTAAGCCCATGCGGTACATCCAGGTTTGAGGTGAAAAGTCCAAACCCTCCATAAGGAAATGCAGATGACCGAAGACAAAGGAACGCCGAAAAAGGTCCAAAGAAAAGAGAAAAGGCAAAGACAAAGGCGGTTCCAATTTGGAAACCTGTAATAAAATTGCATGTCATTAGAACAAACTCCTATATATGAACACGAGGTCCTAATTTTCTATAAATTTGCGCGACTTACCGCCTTAATTTGCTGGAACAATGCCAATAGCAAAAGAAGTCATAATATTTTCAGATTAAGAGCTGAAACAATAGAATTTTAACAATTATTTTTCAAATTAGGAGCGTGGCGAATTTCCATCAAAGGGAATCTTATTAAAAAATGACAACTCACCAGAAATAAACTATAATTCCACAAGAGGATAGTTGTGAGGACACAAACTATTATCCTTTAGGCCAAAATACTCTCATTTTTATGAGATTTATTGAAATTAAGTTACGAAGCCATGAATATCGACCATCCAGTCTCAATATAGGAAGAAAGGTGCTTTTGACAGCGATACGTCAAAATGTCATTCACTCCGCGTTCCGAAACCCTTCGTTCAAAAATAGAATTAAAACCGGTGTGACGACGTTCGCAGAGCGCGTCGTTACAATTGATCAAATGCGAACCTATCAACCAAAATAAAAAAGAACACAATAATGTCGTTCGAGTTTAATCAATAGGTATACCTTGATTAGGGTGAAATATACAATTGTTTCGCTTGATATTTGGACACTCCTATTCATATTATGGGGCAGGTCAAAAATACACAAAGTCGGCGAGCTTCAATGAAAGATTTAATGACACTAGAGGAAGGTCGTGGAGTGTATTAAGAAGCAACTACCCTGAAGGGGTAGAGACCTGAGTATGTGTATTTACGTAGGTATGTTATTTATACTCTGGTCTCTTCCTAAAGCCTCCCACTGCCGATGGCAGTCACGACGACGTTTGTATCGCAGCTGCATCGATATCCTGAAAGGAGGCTAATACTTAGTAAAAACAGTGTTTATATTTATATGGCCATTTACAATGCAGAAGACTGTACTATAGTACAATCAACGACACATGTTACTTATTTATTAGGTACTAAAATATTAATAAACCTTGTTCACCTAAGTATAAGTACCTATTTATATGTGCATTACTGAGACCTACTGTAATTCCAATATTAATCTATATGAGTTTTTAGGTACCTATTTATGGCTCAAAATGTAATTTGTATTTTTGAATGTCAGCTCAAAATTAACAAATTTAGCATGTACGTAAGTCAACAAAAGCGCCGTATACGGTATGACCAAGACAGATTTCCCACGGTTGGCGCATTTAACAGGCTCGGCATTTCATATCGGTGACCCTTGGTTATGAATCGTCATTGTATAGAACAATGCTGGTTATTATTAACTTCTTATGGCAACGTATGTAACTACAGTCATACAGTCATATGTTTGTGATAGTAACTGCTGCAGCTAGGAGTGTGGTCAAGGACTTTGTTTACGATCTTATTTAAAACATTTATTGCGAAAGTATCTTCTTGTTATCTATTTCGTCATTATTAAAATAATGATATTATTATTGAATTATTCAAATATAGAAATATTATATGTTCAGTTTAGCCAGTAAAAAATATATTTTTTTACCTAATGTATTAATAAAACTGAAAAATTATCATATACTTTATGAAACTCAACTTTTAAATATAATTTATTTCAACAATTATATAGTATATTATGGTACGAGTGTGTAACTTTGGTGATTACCGCTAAGGCGCTACATACATACATGTAATCACGCCTTTATCCCCGGAGGGTTAGGCAGAGGTGAATTAACACCCACATTTCACCAATAATTGTATTCGGTCCCACGTAATAGGGGGTGAGCTTATTGCCGCATTTCGGGCACCATTATTGACTCAAGCCATACATCCGAGGCTGAGTCCGGGCTGTATAACTGTCCGACGTTAAACAGAAAAAGGGAATTTAAAGTTTTTACAGAGATAAAATAAGTTATATTTGAGTGAAAGTTTTGTTTATTAACCTGGTTTAATAAACCAACTCAACCAATAAAAAAACTCACTTGTGAAATTATAGCAAGGAAAAAGTCACAGTTTGATTAGGTGCCATTATGTGCCTTATTGCGGTGAAATTAGAACCACTTTATGAGCAAGAATGTTAAAAACTATATTATCATACAAGGGGGAGGGGGGACCGAGTGAAATATTGTCCTCCTTAGGCTAGACTAGGATGCCTTACTTGACTTTATTCGATCATAGTCAACTTAAGACTGCATCCATATCCGCAGTTAGACTAGTAAAGTGGACCCCAGACTCCGAGGTGAACATTTTGATGCGACTGGGATTAACGTAGGAAGAGAAGAAAATCAAATTAAGACTGTGAGCAATGCAACGTTAGACAAGTTTATTATAACCGAAACTGTTACCTAGTTACCTATAGGTACTTACTTTTCATCCTGGTTTTCAGAAATCATTTTTAGATGGGTAGGGTAGCCAGAGCTCACTGGAGAATTTGTGCTGTCAGTGGGATGACTAAAGGCTTGTCCTGCTTTGTCCTCTACACTGACGGCACAGAAACTCTGTGCTTACAGGGCCGGTAGCCCTTGGGGGTGACAGGTGGAGCCGCCTGTCACCCTGGCAGAAGCAGGCCGCGGCGGTGGCGCGCCTGGCGCGCCTCCCCGTTTCCGGGGACGAGTTGGGGACTCTGTAGTCCCCACACCCGAGAAGAGGGCCAGATCATGAGAGATGGCCCTGGGTCGGCCGGGGTGCGACGGATATGCCTGTCAACATCACCTTCGGCAACCAAAGCGACCCACAGGCGGCGTGCGTTTTAGTCGGTTCGAGTCCGACATAACCTCCTCCACCGGCTCCGGTGGGGAGGTATTCGTGGGGATTTTGCGCACGTAAAAAAAAAAAAGGGCCGGCAGCCCGAGTGTGGCTTCTCCGGTGTTACACACGTCCATAGGTCACGGTAACCACTTTCCATCAGGTGGGCCGTGCGCTTGTCTGCCACCTAAGTGGTATAAAAAAAAGATGGTTGAATTAGAAACCTTTTAGTGTTTGAGAAAACTACTATGAGCATTTTCAATGATGATATCGAGTGTTATCTACTTTGAATTTAGGTTAACCTGGTCTAGCCGGTGACCATGGCCTCTGCAATTCATTACTCCGGGAAATAAAAGGTTAACTTCATAATAAGTAGCCACGCGATTGTTGTGTCAGTTATGCAAGTAAATCAAATCATAGCGCTGTATTTTAGATTACCAAATACAATAACGAGTATTAGGTATAAAATTCTTGTATCATACTTACTTGTATTACCTATACTTTTTACTTACTTACATAACTAAGTACCTGCCTATTCTGTACATATATAAGTAAATAAATAACCACGCCTTTGTTCCCGGAGGTTTAGGCAGAGGTGAATTAACACCCACTTTTAACCAATCATTGAGTTCGGTCCCACGTAATATGGGGTGAACCTATTGCCGTCTTCCGGGCACCATTGTTGATTCAAGCCATGCATCTGAGGCTGAGTCTGGGCTGTATTTATCTGTCTGATGTTAAACAGCCATAGGGCTGTTTAACATCAGACAGATAAATACAGCCCAGACTCGTCGTACAAGGCGACTAAGGGATAGCCCTTAGTCGCCTTGTACGACACCGCATGGGAAGAGATGGGGTGGTCCAAATTTTACTCCACCGGGAACCACGCCTATTCTGTATCCTGTGATATGCTACCAATATTATGAGAGTGACGGTTTCTAGTGATGCATTATTGTTGTATCTACTCTTTCACGCAAAAACTACAGAAAAGGACTGAATTAAATTTGGTACATAGATAGATAATAGTCTAGAATAGCGCACATAAGCTACTTTTTATCATGGAAATGCCTGTCAGATGCGGGAAAGGGACAGCTAGAGTGACATAGTATAAAGCCAAGATAGTTTATATCGTTCCTCTTCATCTTAGCGGTAATCCCAGTCGCATCCAAAACTTTCAGCTCGAAGTCTGGGGTCCATTTTACCAGTATAACTGCAAATTTGGCTAAACTTCGATATTTGCCATGAAGCGATTGCCACTGACCTCCACAACCCAAAGGCGATACAGAAGCTTTGCAGCTAGACCAATTTTTGGACTTTTTTAGGGCTCTAACTACCCATAATGTTTGCCATAGATATTGGTATGGTAACCGGGACCGACTGCTTAATGTGCTCTCCGAGGCACGAACAGTTTATATATTTAAATATAAATATTTATTTAAATATAAATATATACCTATTTAAATATAAATATATATTTAAATATATATAAATACCTATATTCATGCATATAAATATTTGCACCGAGCGGGGATTGAAGATCGATCCTGCGTAGCGGCTGCGTTCACTACCGCCACGCCACAGAGGCTGTCAATACTCAATCTATATTCTGTCTGTAAGTATATACTCTGTTAGTAATCCTGTAAATAACGAGACGCGTACAAAGATATACCTATACCTACTAAGGTAGGTATGCATTTACTAGAAACGAAGTTCCTAGCTTTTCATGGATTTACCATGCAGGTGCCGAGCTAACCTACCCTAGGTAGGTGCCAGACTTTAACAGCATTGCTTTAACGTCCAAAATGAAAAGACTTTTTGCAGAGTGAATGAAAAGGTGTAATCAAACCTTTGAAAATGAAGACTATTTAATTTTGAACTTTACGCGTATAGAAATAAACCTAAATAAAGTCTTTTTAATGTCATTTTTGCAGTGTCCGTGGTATTACAATGGTTTTGTTTGGATAGAATCGAGGCACAGGTGCATTAAACCAACTCTATTGACAATTCTTTGAAATAACAACGTCCCTTATCCCCTGAAAGCTGGTGTATGCACCTACCTACCTTCCTTTAGACAAGTTACTTTCAATTAATTATGTGGACATGAATTTGTGTACAACAAAAGAGTAGTTGCAGCAGCAGCCTTGGTACCGAATTCCATCCTCTATATACAGACGAACGTCTATATACGGACTTAGGTAGCTAGAGTACAATTAATTAAAACAGCAGTATAGTTGGGTAATAACTTTTTAATTATTAGAAACTCACTCCAACAATTAGCAGGTAAGTAAAAATACGAGCGTCAAAGACAAAAATCATTCATTCTGTATAGACCATTAAAATGGTAGTTAGAAAAAGTCAAAATTAAATATATATTAAAGACTAGTTGACCACCGGTACTGGTTCGAAACGCGGACCCGACCTGAGAAGAATCTGACAAAAAACTCAGCGAGCATATTTTGGTCTATTTACTAACAAGAATATTGAATAAGTACTTACTTACACCAACATTACAATTGCAAAAACCTTTCTCACCTGCAAGTCGAGTACACCTACTTATTGATGGATGAGGCTCTGGCACAGACTTTAATCTGAGGATTGGGGGTCAGATGCTCACTCCTGTTAAGTCAAATCTAGAGAAGAGAAGGGAGAATAGTCACTAGAGCGGACACCGAGTTCTAAAGTGCAATGTTTAGACGCAACTGTTACTAATTCTTTTGTGATTATAATGATATATATACAGTAGATACATGCTGAATAACTCCAGTAAGTATTATAAAAATTCAAGTTCAACTAAATACTTTATTTCATATCTTCAAATCTAGCAAAAGTGAAATACAACTACTTACAATACAACAGCGTAACAAAGTTATTACGAAATTGTTATGAAATGCGCCGAGTAATTAAGTTCATTCAAGTGCAGCGTCGATCTCTTTAAGATTGGTGAAGTAATCATTGCGGAAACCACAGATTAATATCTAAACTATTGTACTGTTAGAAGTTTCAAATGTATCGTGAACTTGACATATTGACATTGACATCCACGCGAATCGTGTGCATCGCAAAAGGAAGTTCAACGACTCAGTGATTAGTCAAATTAGTTACTTTTATTAAACATCTAAACGGTAAGATAAATCTAAGTAAACTTGTATGAAATAAATAATTGTGACGTCATAATATTTCATGGTCAAATAAATGACTATTATTATACGTTGGGTGGGTGATTAAAAATATATAAAAGCGATGAAATAAGAACAGAAGCAACGTTTACCGCTCGTTTGCCATTCTTAATTTATTAAGCTCAACTAAATAATTTATTTTTAACTACAGAAAATTATCCAATTCTATATTTTACAATGACGTTTTAACGCTTTCTTGCAACTAATAAAAGAATATTAAATTCTGTGTTGTTTAATCCACTTACTACTTTCTACTTATGAAACCATATTAAGTGTTCTTTTCTAAATACTTACTTATAATTTCTCTATACTTTAATTAAATTAAATTATTTAGGTAATATTAAATTTTGTCGTGACGAATTTCGTGTTATTTGCTGAGAAGACATTCACAGGTACTATTCTCTTCTTGTTTTTATTATTTATCTAGCCCATTTTGACTGCTGAGTAAAAGCCTGTCCCACATCTATTCCCTTCTCTATTCCCTTTGCTTTATTTATGGGATCATAGGAGTCAATATTTCTGTAATGTTTCCTCTCCTGATCTGATCACATAAGGGTATTATGTGTTATCATCATTCCAGCGGTTATTCCGGCTATATCCAAAGCTTACCTACACTTTGGAATCCAGGGTCTATTCGCCTATGTTATTGATCTTGTTGCTATTTATCTGCTTTTATGGTAGCGACTACCATACGACCTTCCTATTTGTAAAGGAAAAGCTGTGCCTGAGCTTCATTCGTTAATCAGCAGAAGCCCTCAGCTGCAGCACAGGTAGAACTTAGGCTTCGAAGGTCTTGGTAAGGGCAGTGAGGCACGCACAATGGTCCAAAAAAGAAGGCTAAGTGTGAACAAAAGAGGCCCTTTCCATTCCAAGGTCAGTGAGGTCTTGGTAACTACATTGTATCGTTTCCTGTACGCAATGAATTTACGATTTCATTGAAATTTTATCGTGACTTGGTTTGATTTTGATTTGATTCGCTGTAATTTGTCACAGTAACGGCTTATACCATGATTAGATTACATAAAAGCTCCTCGTGCATTTTGTCTGCAAATTAAATCTGGAAATTAATTATTTTTTAGATTTCAGTGCATCTTTCATTTTTGAAACTGGTTTAATTTTATTTTATATCACAATTTTATTTGTGTGAAGACAGCAGTGGAAAGTATCCGCAGCCTGTGTAGAACTGCTGATATAATAGCGCTACAGGAAACATGGCTGTATCCACACGAACTATCTTTTTTGGATGGCATTGATGAAGAGTTTGGCTGCGTGAGTACTTCTGCTATGGACACCTCTACGGGGATGCTAAGCGGCCGCCCCTACGGAGGTATGGCCCTGCTGTGGAGAGAAAGCGCGCGTTTCACAATGTGTCCGTAATAAAGTGCGAAAGTCCACGAGTATGTGCGATAAAAATAATGAATCAGTCGAAAACAGTGTTGGTGTTTAATGTATAAATGCCTATAAACAGCCTTGAAAATGTGGCTGAGTTTGCGGACTGCTTGAGCCTGGTAAGTGCTTCCATAGACAGTTGTGACATTGAGTGTTGCTATATATTGGGTGATTATAATGCTCATCCGACGAGGCGATTCTACAGTGAACTTATGCATTACTGTGACGATCTGGGTTGGACATGTGTTGATACTGAATTATTAGGCTCTGACACTTTTACGTTTGATAGTCAAGCTCACGGCACTACTAGTTGGCTTGACCACTGTGTCGTAACAAGGGCTGCTCGCTCTTCGGTGTATAATGTATATGTTAGATACGATATACAATGTTGGTCACTTTCCTATAGTGGTGGAATGCCAGTTAAATCTTGTAGTGCCTAAGTTACCTATGGTGAATGTAGTGCCCTGTAAAGTAATGTGGGAGGAGAGAAATGAAAATCAAATAGATACATACAGAAAAAACTGTCACAATAAGTTGAAAAGTATTGATTTTCCGTCTGTCTTCAGAAACAGTTGTGATAATATTTGTAATAAATTAGAACATATACATGATATAGATTTATTGTATAACCAAATTGTAGATGCCCTCAGGGAGTCCGCTGTGATGGGTCGGGAGGACATCAAGTGTGGGAGTGGAAAGAGAATAGTTGCTGGCTGGAATAGACATGTTGCAGCAGCACACGGTTGGGCTAGGCAGAAGTTTGTATGTTGGGTGCATAGTGGCAAGATTCCCTATGGAAAAGAATATGATGAGATGTGTGATGCAAGGAGAATATTCAAATCACGGATCAAATGGTGTCAAAACCATCAATACTAAATTAAGATAGACATTCTGGCTACGTATCATAATAAGGGGGACTTTCGATCTTTTTGGAAGCATACCAACAAAATAAATAGAAGGCCTGGTCTTCCTTTGTCTGTGGATGGGGTATGTGGAGCCAAAGAAATTGCAGATAGGTTCAGGGACCTCAGACAGGGGGATGGTCATGATGGGCTCAGCATTGAACACCTTCGGTACGCTGGACCTCATTTAGCGAGAGTATTGACTATGTTTCTTAATCTCTGCGTGGGTCATGCTTACTTGCCACCAGCGATGATAAAGACTGTGGTTGTGCCTGTGATTAAAAATAAAACTGGGGATATCTCAGATATTGATAATTATAGGCCTATATCGTTAGCCCCGGTTATTTCAAAGGTGTTTGACGGGTTGTTTAATGAGCAGTTAAATTAATACGTTCGACCTCATGACAATCAGTTCGGCTTTCGGACAGGGCTATAAACAGAAACTGCAATATTAAGTGTCAAGCAGACCGTAAAATACTACACGGACAGGGGTACTCCCATATTTGCTTGTTTTCTCGATTTATCGAAGGCTTTTGACTTGGTTTCTTAAGATCTTCTGTGGACAAATATGCAACTAGCCGGTATACTGTATGAGCTAATAAATACATTTAGATATTGGTATGGAAGCCAGGTCAATAATGTAAAATGGTCAGGTGAATTGTCGGACTCATACGGTTTGGAGTGCGGGGTGAGACAGGGAGGCCTGAACTCGCCCACGCTCTTCAATCTGTATGTTAATGACCTTATTGGGGAGCTCAGTGGTACTCGCGTGGGATGCCATATTGATGGTAATTAAGAGACATTATTCCATGTCAATATTACTATTACATTAAAGAAAAAAGCTCTTATTAACACTACTTTAAATATTGATCACAGTTTTGGTGCACAACCAGTCTCCTACTGGTTTAATCAATTGATGGTTGCAGAGAGAATCAAAATCAAAGTCAAATTCCCCGTACACGTATCTACACCCACTATTTGAACAATAATAATTAGTGTTGAAAAATAAATTACAATGAAACTTAAGAAATAATTTTATTGAATAAAAGCCGTTTTACAATAATAACATGTTTCCTGTTTCTTCTCGTTTTACTTATTGTGATGTATTCCGGTTTATGCCACTGGATCTGCCACTAACGGAAAGATTTTCCTTTTTGTGCCTTTCTCATTACGGTCAGTTTCAATATGATTTGTAAGATAGATTTAACTTTGAAATATGTACATGTAATAAGATTTGTATTATAACTTCTGTAAACCTCGATCTAGCTTTCTTTGAACATACGTTTTAGTAAAAACATCGTCTTGAAAATATTTAAAATAAAAATAATTCAAATGTTAACAAATTGAACTGAACCGGGGGTGACGGCCATGGGAGCACTGGCCACTGGGGGCGTTAGTCACGAACTCGAACTGCGCGTAGATTACGTACCTATTGTTTATATATATACTGATAATGAAAAATAAACTATCCAGTAAAATTGAATAGGCGCCTCTGCTGCTAGGTTCAAATAATTTTAGACTAGACTAAGTTTGATCAATACGATCGATACGGAGAAGAAGCAGGAACGTGACTCAGAGTTGAAAGCATCGAATGCAAAATGCAGGACGTTGATGACGAAGTAAATATGTTTGATCAATATAATTATACACATGTTAATAAGTATTTAACTATTTACATGATTGCGTTGATTTCTTAGGTTATTTTCTTAATTTAGAAAACACGTTCACACTAATACCTACCTATTAGGTAGTTAGTAGATAAACTAACTACAATTCATTATCACAGTGAAATGGACAGCTGATATTTTCCCCTACATAGTTAAATCTAAAGAATATTTGCTTAGGTACACTCAAATGTATTACTCTTTTGACACCTTCCACTGACATCTTTGTAGAGTTCCTTTATTTTAATATTACATTAGTAGAACAGTAGTTCCGTCACTGTCCGGACACTGTAAGTATACAGTGTCCGGATTTAGATTTAGTACGAACGAATAAAAAAGTAAGAAAAAATCCGGCTAAGATTGATTTGCTTCAAGCTCACTCTCTATCGTACACCGTTATGAGACCTTTATAGTGTAGTTAATACCGTTTATTTAATTAAAGTTATTACTATGCCAACTTTTCATATCGTCTACGTAGATCAATCGGTGAGAGCATTCCCCCTGTAAGGGACTGATCGCAGGTTCAAGACCCGTCTTAGACGTTCACTTTTCCCAATCCTAATCGATAAAACCGTTTATTTTACAAAATATTAAAAGCATAGTTTTGGTTTTAACTACTCTACAAAGATATCAAACGTTAGATAGAGAGAATACTTTATAGACTTTATAGCTGACTGAGCTGGCTTCGCCCGAGGCATACTTCGAAACCCCATATCATTGTAATCCACAATACACCCGCATTTTATTATTTTTCAAATGTATGAGAATCTGCGAATTTGTTAACATTTTTATTTTTAGTTTTTTTTTTAGTTAACACCTTCCACGATAAAAGGACTATACAACACAAAAAAGTAGTTCCTGAGATTAGTGATTTCAACCAAACAACCAACTCTTCAGCTTTATAATATCTATTTAGATGCTATCTGAATCATCGGATCTTAGCTGGACTCTCATTGTTCTTCCCGACGCACATCCAGCCAATCCAAAGCTAGGTAATTTATAATTACATGTATAAAGTATATGTACATAGTATATTGAGTACAGTTCTTATTATGTACTTATTATAGGAAACCTGATGATCATTTGTATACTTACTAATTACTTCTACACAAGTATAATCATTAATAACGGTTACATTACAGCTACTCAATACGCTCTCGACGAGGTTTGTTCACTTTGTAGCGAGATTAGGTAAGATTCGCTTACTTATAGAAATTAACCATAGACACTTAATTAACAAGAACAATACAAAATTCTTAGAAAAAATTCAATAGATCATTAGTGCCATCTAAAAAAAACCAATAAAGGGTTCTGTTAACGCAACTAGGTGGAGTTGCGTAACCAGAATTCAGTCATAAAATTTCTTCGAATGTTAATTAAGTAAATACTTCTTGTCCACAATTTTCAATATTTAAATTTTGTATCAAACGCGATGCCAGTAGTACCAATAGGAACTTAAACTCGATCGTAAGCGAATCTGACATAAAGCGAGCATTGACGGCAAAGATTCAATGTTGGACCCAGTGGTATTTTTGCGGTTGAATCACAAATGCGTATACCTTCATATTTCTTGTGATACACGCTGGTAACACACCCGTCATTTAAATTTTTTCTACAAATACAATGTTATTAGGTATATTAATTAACTGTACTTTACTATAAAATTATTACAACAGAAGTGGATTGTTTATTAATCTCACTTATGACACAGAATATCGTAAAGTATACCACAGTGGCAAAGGTTACACAGTCATAATATATTTCATACTCTCAAGTAGCAACCCACAGACGCTGGCCATAAGAGAGGTAATTTCTCTCGCCCTTTCACAAATAGTACAGAATGCAGCAAACTCGTACTTAAGTTATAGTGTCAAAGTCAAATTAAGATAAGCATGGCTCTTCTACTTACTGTATGAACCCTTCGCCACTTGTATTTTACACCAACAGGCAACAATATTAAACTAATAATCGAGTGTTGAACTAGTGCTTACTTAGTAAAAATATTGCAATTCGCAGGTTAAATATTATCAAGGTTTTTTATTCCGTGCAGACGCATGCTATCCGAAAATGATAGCAAACTGACCCAACATAAATTTTTCATACTATCAAGAGATAGCAATAGGTTTGTAAATTTTATGTTAGACCATTTTCGGATAGTCATTTAACTATTCCATACATATTAACCTTTCCTTAGCAGTCGGGTAAAAAATAATCCCTCCTTCAAATATTTATGAAAATATCAACGACTTTATCGATGTCATGTATCTTGTTCTACATATTTAGTTTTGATTCTTTGTAGCACATTTATACAGGAACTAGGTAAATTAAGAAAATTGTGCAGAAAAAATGTTTCACGGGGGCAACAGGTACTTACTTTGTTTTTTTTAAATGTTAGTTAAAATGTTTTTGCACTCCCGGCCGCAATTTTAGTACTTATGTAAAAAGATTGTAGTCTAGGATAACGCAGTTTTAATTAATTTATTATGTTCACATTTCTTACTGTTTGTTATACTAACAATATGCGTCCAAATTCAAATAATAAAATGAACATTCTAAAACATTACTAATTTATAATACATTACAATAACATATAATACATAATAATTACATTACATATACATTACAAAAAAATACATAATATAATAATATATTTTTTCTATCTTATTGATTTTTTTTGGCTAACAAAGACATAGGTACCTAATGTGTGTACCATGGCAGTATCAGGCAGAATTCCTATCTTTTCAGAACTGGAGTTATCTTATGTTACGGAGATTGATACTAATACAAAGGCAAGAGACACGTCAACTTCATTGTGTATTTTTTTTACTTCTTTTTTGAGGCGTTTCAAACCTGCACTCGATTCGGTATTGGTTTGATAGATGATCACTTAAAACACAACAATCGAGCCCTCTTCCATTACGTAAATTACGTTACTTCCATTTTTGTGCTTGTGTGATGAGCGGTCGGCGACGGTCGCGTCTCACTAATGCATAGCTTCGTAATTAATTAATAAAAATAATTAATTCGCGAAACGCGCCGCTCGGGCGCCGCTGCCCTACATCGCCACGATGGCTACCAACAAGGCGATCATAGTGAACGAGTTACTAGCGTTCATCCAGAATGCAGTCGACACTATGGACGAGATCAGCATCCTGCAGATCTGCAAGTCCAATTTCAAGGAAGAGGAGGTCTGCAGCGGGAAGGCGCTGCTATATCAATCGGTTGGCAAAACTGCCCAGATGCCATCTCGCAGAAGGGATGGAGGGGAACGAAGTGTGCAGGACATCATCACCCTGCTGAAGGAAACCGACCCGGATGACGTGCCAGATTTCGTCGCAAGGGAGCTGCACAAGCTTCCGCCGGTGGGATTCGACCACGTAGATGTCACAAGACTTCTCAAGGACATCACGTTCTTGAAGTCCAGCCTTGCTGATGTGTTGGCAAAATTAGAGGCTTCTGATAAAACTATCAGTGGACTACAGGCGGAATTATTGCTACTCCGTAACAGTAATACAACTAGTACGTCACATAATGTAGCCTCTAATAATGTCAATGTACGACGAGGCGCGCAGAATGCGTCATTTTGCAGTTTCGAGTCAGCAAAATTTGATTCGCCTGAGTCGCCGATGGCCGAGGAGCGTGCCGCGAACACTATCGCGCGCCCCGCCGCCCCCACTGCCCCTTCATCACCCATGAAGAGGCCGAATATCACGTTGCTAGTTCCTCAGCCACGTGACTACGCAGCTGTTACGGCCAGCACCCCTACAGCCGTACCAACAAAGAGACGACAGTGTAGTGACACTCAGTGCAACACTGCATCCGTCAAGGCGCCGGGGAAGGTGCCTTGTAATGTGGAGGACTTCAAAGTTGTTGAGAAGAAGAAGAAGTCCTCCCGCAAGAACCAGTGTGGTACTGCAGCGAGGAGCATTGAGCAGCAGTTCCGCGCAGAGATCCCTTCGACGATGGTCTACGTATCTCGTGTACATCACAGCGTGAAGATCGTAGACGTCGCGAACTATCTCCAAAAGAAAACCGGGATGGGCTTAAGGGTGGAGAAGCTGGACTCTCGTCACAACGTGAGCTTCAATTCTTTTGTGGTGCGAGTTCCAAACAGCCACACCGCTACCATCCTGCGTCCTGACTTTTGGCCGACGGGGGTGAAGTTTCGGCGCTTCCGAGGACGCCTGCCGACACGCGACACCCCGCCCCGTGACACGTCGACGTCATTACGTGTGCTTTAGGTTAAGATATATTATATGTATTTTTAGTTTTAAGGTATATATATTTATGGGCCGTAGAATAAGTTTTTTAACATCCTGTAACTTTTCTATTATTGCCTGAAATAAATGATTTATTATTATTATTATTATTATTATTTAATCCAATAAAACAACAATAATTAGAAATATGTTGTTTACCATTAAGTAGAAACATATGTCTATACCTACCTAATCTCTGCACAGAATAAAAACTCAAGTCTAAGTCTAAAATCGGAGTCTAAACTAAATTAGTATTTACAAAAATATTTCATCAACAAGTTTCTTATCTATAAGCCGGTGAGGCTTCGGTTTGTTTTGCTTCCTTCGTCTACGGTATAGGCGAGCATTCAGTGGGTACAATGCAGGAGATAGGGAGCATCGTACGTTGAACCACCAATCACAAGACGCTACTCCTTGCGAAAACACCGTCCCGTTGGGGCACAGGAATGAAGCTTGACGACCATCGATGTCACAGTAGTGCCATGCTGAAACAGCAAGAAAAAAATATGTCAAGAAGTAAATATTATGATTATGTTTATTGTATTAAATAATTACGTTTTTATGGATTCTAAATCAATATGAAAAATATTAGAACTATTTAGAAAGATATAAACTAATATTTACAAGAATATAAAATAGGATACAAAAGATTCAAATCAAGCATTGAACAATTCCTCCCCAAATATATTACAAAGATATTTCAACGTACCTACATCTGTCGAGTTAGATCTAGTTGAAAAAAAAATAGCATTCTAATTGCTTTATTTTATTAAAGTTCATTAAAAGTAATAAATTGGTATTCAAAATTGTATAAAATATTGAATTTTATTCAATATACATTGTAATTAAATAGTTAGTAATAAAGTACGATGTCTATTTATTTCCCTTGCGTGCTACACAACACATAATGTACAGAAACTAAAATCTTGATCGCTTGGAGGATATGACGCAGGTAAACAAAATGAAATATACCATAGCAGTATCCTCTTACTGCGAGAATATATTTTTTCCTATTGCCGTGCAGACATACCTCTTTATGGCCCTTATGTTAAACTGTTACATTAGTTAATCATTACCGTTTTTGGAACTCTTCAAAACCGAAAAGGGAGTCATTAGAACGAACAGCAACATTGGGACTGAAAGGAACAATTGCTTCCCGAAGGCAATGTATACATTGCCTCCGTATAGAGTTCTGAGACGCACTTCTTACAGCAAGAATTCTCTAATAGGACAACACTGTTTGGGCAGCATAGCTTAATGAGTTTGTATTTATATGTTCTATAATGCGGACAAACATAATAGAATATTTTTGTAAGTTCAGTATGATCTATATAGGTTAACCCCAAATCGTCTAAAACAATGAACATTATAAGTATAATAATACATTATAAGTATACGGTCCAAGTGCCCGTCTTTTGTTAAGAGAAATTTCTAAATGTTTAATTGACGCTACCCGTGACCATAGGGCTGGTTTATTTCTTGTGCAAAGGATTGGTATTGCCATTCAACGTGGCAATGGCGCCAGCCTTCTGGCCACCTTCCCGGTTGACATCGATGGGGAGGAATTCTTTGACGCCTGAACCTGCAGGATTGTTTAGCAATATTCTGTTTTTTTTTAATATTTTAATTTAGATAATTTCCGTGTACATTATGTACTAACACATTTAGCACCAATAAAGGCAATGATTCGAATCCAAATAATGTACATATCAACTATTACACGCATTGAAAAAAATTGCAGGTATGAATTTAGTTTGCAAATGTTATAATGCAATTCAGCAAAATATCTAGGTGGCAGATACCCATCCAGTCATTTTCGTCTATTAATAAACATGTTACAACTGACACGATAATTGTAACAAGTTAATTCTGTTTATTGCTCTGGTTAATTACTGGAACTATTGTTGCGCGTATTATAATGATTAAAAAAAACACTTCTATTTGTTCTGAAACTTAAACATGATAAGTATTTCTTCTATTTTACTGCTACCGCTGCTGCTTTTAGATAGCGATGATGTGACCACTTTAGTAAAATCCGCTCTAATCGGCATCCTGTATAACATGAAGAAGGAGATAGCCTATAGGTATTGCCATACTTTCTGAAATAATTCGTCGATTTCCACATATTATTGAAACTAAAACACATTGCGATCTTGTAATAATTAAATAATATGATGTTATTACAAAGTAAAAAAATTTGGTTCGCAAGCGTCAGATGTAATAATAAAAAAATATGTGTCATATGACAATGAAAGAAGTAAGTGTGTAATCTCCTATTTAAAAGAAATATAAATAAAATTGGTTTGTAAGTACATTACCATAAAAGTTCGGGCGCCTTGGAGATACACATGCCTAGGATAATCAGCGGAGATTGGAAACTTTTAATCTTCCGGAGGTGAGCTAAATGAAACCAAACTGTGAGGTTTAAGGTTTTATTGTCCACTCCAGTGTGCATTCAGAAATAGATGTAAGGATACATTCCTAATGTATAACTAACCTTAAATTTAAAATTAGATTTTTATAAGCTATGTCAATATTATCCTACGTCAATATGATTCTATGTCACCAATGCACTTTTAGGTTATTTTGAAGTTTAGATTTAAAATATAATTAAAGTAAGCTCACGGCATCCCTCGGCGAGTATATGTAAACACAGCAGCGGGAAAGCTCGTAGCAGGCGAAGTTTTCAGTTTAAGCCCATGCGGTACATCCATGTTTGAGGTGAAAAGCCCAAACCCTCCATAAGGAAATGCAGTTGACCGAAGACAAAGAAACGCCGAAAAAGGTCCAAAGAAAAGAGAAAAGGCAAAGACAAAGACGGTTCCAATTGGAAACCTGTAACAAAATTGCATGTCATTAGAACAACTCCTATATGAACACGAGGTCCTAATTTTTTTATAAATTTGAGCGACTTACCGCCTTAATTTGCTGGAACAATGCCAGTAGCAAAAGAAATCATAATATTCTCAGATTAAGAGCTGAAACAATAGAATTTTAACAATTATTTTTCAAATTAGGAACGTGGCGATTTCTAGCAAAGTGAATCTTATTAAAAAATGACAACTCACCAGAAATAAACTATAATTCCACAAGAGGATAGTTGTGAGGACACAAACTATTATCCTTTAGGCCAAAATACTCTCATTTTTATGAGATTTATTGAAATTAAGTTACGAAGCCATGAATATCGACCATCCAGCCTCAACGCTAGGAAGAAAGGTGCCTTGACAGCCATACGTCAAAATGTCATTCACTCCGCGTTCCGAAACCCTTCGTTCAAAAATAGAATTAAAACCGGTGTGACGACGTTCGCAGAGCGCGTCGTTACATTACATCCCTCCCCAAAAAGAAAAAAAGAAAGAAAGAAACTTCCTTTTCTAATGAAAATTATGAGAGTCCAGAACAAAATTCCAAAAAACCTCAAAAGACAAAATGTCTTGCAACATTTTTCAATAAACAAAAAAGGCAATGCGAAAGCATCTTACATTGGGTATTGCAGAAATAATTATAAATTAAAGAATGGGAAAGCATTCCTAAAAATCAAAGAATGTGAAAACACTCGAAAAGTAAAGAACCAAACTCAGAAAAGAGTAAAAACTTATTTCAACACAAAAGTGAAAATAAATCCTTCAATAAAACAAATTAAACAATCCCTACTCAATTCCATTCCAGATATCGATTAGGCAACCAACGCCGTCGAATCTAATCCTTGATCTTAACCAGCCTTCTAGCATCAATACAAAAGTGCGGTTGAGCTCCAACGCCACCGACTCTATACCAGCTATTCCTGAAACAAAAATATGAAACTAACAAGATATCGGTTAAGCACCAACGCTGCCGAATCTGAAAGAAAATCGGTAAAAACAATGAAGTTTTCCCACTGTCGGTTAGGTTGAAAAGCCGCCGACTTCAAATTCCTATTCCAACATCCAAAACGTCAAAACAAAATCACAACAAAAGTGTCGTAATAATATATTTATAAGCATTGTGATCGGCATAACACCACCAACTTTCCGAGCACAAGCAAAATATAAAGAAAATATGACAATTGTGACCAGTACAACACCACTGACTTTCTGAGCACAACCGCATAAGAAAAGTATGACACCTGCGACCGGCACAACACCACCGACATCCCGTGCGCAAAGCATAAAAAATGTAACAATGTGTATAAAAACACAATCGTACAAAAAGAGAAAAACGACAATTACGACCGGCTCAACACCACCAGCTTCCCGTGCGCAAAGCGTAAGGTGTGACTATGTGTATGAAACACAATAGCACAAAAAATTGTAAAGTCCAGTAAGACACAAGTTTCCCAACAAATGGTATAACAAGGTGTGTAAAAAATGCATAAAATGCGTCCAATCCGAGAATCTTAATACTAAGAAAATAACCCAGAACTGTACAAAAATAAAGTTCAAGAAACTTAATTTTCCATTCCCTAAGTGAGTGGAAATAAGTCAAGTGAATTTAATGTAGAAAATGAATATTAAATTTCACTCCTATATTAGAGTAGAAACTAAATTCCTAAATTTGTACAAAATATACAATATTAAATATACAAGTGTATAAAAATATATACAGGAAAATAATCCTATACAACAAAGATAAATAAAAATATAAGATCTTTTGATGTGGAACAATTTGTTAATATGGAGTAGAGTTACATAAAAATAAGTCCTAAAATGACCTAAGTTATTTTTGAAGGAAACTAAAATTGAAATTAATAAATTGTTGTGAAGTTCCTAACATACATCTCCTTTCAACACCCCTCAACCTTTCAAACATCACCTCATAGTGGGGTCATACTTCAAACAAAGTACCAAAGACAAAGATAGACATTGT
The DNA here is from genome assembly GCA_963662185.1 of Eilema griseolum. Lineage (NCBI taxonomy): Eukaryota > Metazoa > Arthropoda > Insecta > Lepidoptera > Erebidae > Eilema > Eilema griseolum. The sequence continues at coordinate 15,026,762 of OY759242.1, read as the reverse complement.
CAAAACAAGAATAATTTTAATATTTAATTATGTCTTTAATATGATAACGACCAGTATAGTTTTTATTAAGGTCTTTTAAAACATAAACATTAGAGGAAATTTTATCTATTATTTCACACTTAACAAACTTAGGTGCTAACTTAGCCGAAAAGAATGCAGGAGCATTAGACTGCACAAAACTTCTCCTCCACACTATATCTCCCACCTCAAAAGAAATGACCTTCCTTCCTATATTATAATAACGCGCATTACGCTTATAAGCTTTAAGCAATGAAGCTTGAACTTTTATAAAAATATCACTAAGTGATTTAAGTGAAAAAGCAAATGAAGACCTATCAACAACATCAAGTTGATTGAGGTTATCAAAAGAATTACTAAAACGGTGCAATGAAGCATCAAAAATAAGTTCTCTACCGAACATGAGAAAATTAGGAGTGAAATCTGTAGCTAGATTCACACTACTATTTAAAGCTAATTGAACATGAGGCAAATATTTTGACCAAGTTCTATGATCATCTTTAACAAAACAAGAAATACATGTTTCGACTGTTTTGTTATATCTCTCTACAGGATTATTTTGAGGTGTATATAAAGTATTATAAAATATTTTCCTTTAATAAAACTTCCACTTCATCATAAAGTTCTTTTTGTTTAGCAGGACTAAGGGGCCAATAACGTTGTTTAAAAGGTTCACCAGTAACATTAATTTTATGTTTAACTAAATGAGTAAGACCTAAGCCTCTCTTTTCATAAGAAATATTTTCAAAAAGTGAAATAATTTTATTTAACTCGTGTTTCTCAGAAGGAGAAAGTTCAGAAACAGAAGTAACTGCATTTACACAAGTAGTGGATTCATATTCAAAAGTAATATTATTCCATAAGTCTTTAGCAAGATTAAATTTCAACCAAAAGTCAAATCCCAAAATAATTGAAGGTTTAAAAGAAGGTATTATCAAAAAATCTACATTTTTAGTTAAGTTATCACAAGTGATAGGTAAAACCATAGTTCCAATAACATTGTGTGCAGAACCATCAGCAGTAACAGCGTTACCTTTATAAGGTTTAAATTTATAACCTAATTGCAAAAATGTTTGATGAATATTAGAACCGAGTACACAACTACAAGCTCCACTATCCAACAAACCTGAATAAAATTTATTATTGATATTAAATTTTAAATAAGGTCTAGTGTCTTTATGTTTAACAAACAAAACAGGAGCAGCCCTGATATTATTAAAGAAAACTTTCAAATAATCCAACCATTCATTAAATTCTTTCTTACAAGTGGCTTCATTCGGAGCATTGCTAAATTTTTTCAACATCGAGTCACCAGAGGTTTTATCAAAAACTAGGGCTCGATGGGACCTGATACGTTTTTTGACTGAACAGTATTTGAATTACAAACTTCGCAATTCTTCGTAGTGACGCCAAGCTTGTGACATTTAAAACAAATTACACCTGGAAATGTAGGGCAATTTTTATAAGAATGTCCAGAGGACTTACATTTTAAACAAGTTAAATCATCTGATTTAACAGCACTAATTTGAGCAGAATATTTTTCTTTTTTAATACTTTTATTCTCACTCAAGTTCTTTCTTGACACAAAATACTCTAATTCTCTGCTGAGGTTAATAAATTCGTCGATAGAAGAAATAGTTCTACCAAACACAAAAGGTGTGTAAATATTCAACATGTTATGTTTAATAATAGTTATGAGGGTAGCATCAAAAACAGGCATAGACAAACGGCAAGCCATATCCATTATGTCTGTAATAAAATCTGGTAATGACTCAGTTATCTTTTGTTTACGAGTACGGAGTTCATGTTCCAAATGATAATCAAATTCAATTCTATCAAAACGTTTCAACAACGCAGCCTTCAAATCCTGCCAAGAAGCAATACGAATACGAACACTACGAAACCATTTAAGCGCAGTGCCTGACAAAAGATCAGAGAATGAACTAACCAAAAAATATTCATTAAAATTTTTAAACAAGAAATATTCTTCCACTTGAGTAATAAATTCCCTAACGCACGATTTACCATCATACAAAAGCTTACTTCGTTTTAAATCAGGCAACTTAGTAACAGAAGGCAAGTTTTTCTTCAAATTATCATTCAATAAAACATTCATCATATTAAATGAAGATGCGGCTCTCAGACTATGATCACCAGCTCCTCGACTATTCGAAAATGGATCAACAACTTCAGACAAATCAGCCATGACATGAGGCAACCCATGAGTAGAAGTACCAACTGGAACATCATTAACAATATTCTCAAACAAAGGCGGGACCTGTATTTCCTTATCCATGTTTGATTTATAAAAGGATGTGAAAATCTAATAAAAAGTTGTATTAAATACACTATAAGTTTCTAATTAAAGTTAATTAAATTATGAATGAAGTTAATTGTATTGATAGCAAAACGCTAAACTCAAAAGTCAAACAAACTCATAGAATGGAATGTTATTGTTGCAAAAGTTATTTAGGTCAAATGCCTATAAAGATAAAAATGCATTAGTGATTCACAAAATAAATTATTTATGTCTACTTAAGGTAAACAGCAAATATTCAAATATTACTATGTTTTCACACATGTGAATAAAGGTTAAGAACTAGTAATTATATAATATTACTAAGTGGAAAATCTTACCTGTAATAAACAAAAGCTATATAAGATAAAACAATTATAACAGTAACCATGTTATACAAATTGAAACATTCACCTGTAATTGAGAGATACAAACAATAGTACTAACTTGTAGTATGATTAGTTTTGCACAGTAAACAATAACAAAGATTTACTGTAATACACAGTTATGTAACAGTAAAATACATGAAGAAAACACTGTTCTTAACATGATAAGGTAAAAAATAATGCAAAGGTGACAAGGAATAAAGATATATGCACACTGTCATGTCCCTGTTCGCGAGTGCCAATTGTAATAATTAAATAATATGATGTTATTACAAAGTAAAAAAATTTGGTTCGCAAGCGTCAGATGTAATAATAAAAAAATATGTGTCATATGACAATGAAAGAAGTAAGTGTGTAATCTCCTATTTAAAAGAAATATAAATAAAATTGGTTTGTAAGTACATTACCATAAAAGTTCGGGCGCCTTGGAGATACACATGCCTAGGATAATCAGCGGAGATTGGAAACTTTTAATCTTCCGGAGGTGAGCTAAATGAAACCAAACTGTGAGGTTTAAGGTTTTATTGTCCACTCCAGTGTGCATTCAGAAATAGATGTAAGGATACATTCCTAATGTATAACTAACCTTAAATTTAAAATTAGATTTTTATAAGCTATGTCAATATTATCCTACGTCAATATGATTCTATGTCACCAATGCACTTTTAGGTTATTTTGAAGTTTAGATTTAAAATATAATTAAAGTAAGCTCACGGCATCCCTCGGCGAGTATATGTAAACACAGCAGCGGGAAAGCTCGTAGCAGGCGAAGTTTTCAGTTTAAGCCCATGCGGTACATCCATGTTTGAGGTGAAAAGCCCAAACCCTCCATAAGGAAATGCAGTTGACCGAAGACAAAGAAACGCCGAAAAAGGTCCAAAGAAAAGAGAAAAGGCAAAGACAAAGACGGTTCCAATTGGAAACCTGTAACAAAATTGCATGTCATTAGAACAACTCCTATATGAACACGAGGTCCTAATTTTTTTATAAATTTGAGCGACTTACCGCCTTAATTTGCTGGAACAATGCCAGTAGCAAAAGAAATCATAATATTCTCAGATTAAGAGCTGAAACAATAGAATTTTAACAATTATTTTTCAAATTAGGAACGTGGCGATTTCTAGCAAAGTGAATCTTATTAAAAAATGACAACTCACCAGAAATAAACTATAATTCCACAAGAGGATAGTTGTGAGGACACAAACTATTATCCTTTAGGCCAAAATACTCTCATTTTTATGAGATTTATTGAAATTAAGTTACGAAGCCATGAATATCGACCATCCAGCCTCAACGCTAGGAAGAAAGGTGCCTTGACAGCCATACGTCAAAATGTCATTCACTCCGCGTTCCGAAACCCTTCGTTCAAAAATAGAATTAAAACCGGTGTGACGACGTTCGCAGAGCGCGTCGTTACAATCTGAGACGGTGCGCTCCGTGCTGTATGAAAAAAAACGCGGTCACGCACGCTCAAGCTGTGGAATGAACACCTTGCTGCGGTTTTCTCAAGCGCCTACAATATGGGGTTCTACAAGAGGGATATTAAAAGGTTTCTTCAGGGTTAGCAGTGCTAGTGTAACGCCCCTGGTGTTACATACGTCCATAGGCCACGATAACCACCGTGTGGGTTGGCCGTGTGCTCTTCTGCCACCTAAGTGGTATAAAAAATCGAAGTATTCTACTTCTTCATACAGTTAAAATAGATAAAACTGTAATTGTATACTGTGGTCTTACAATTACTATGAAACATGAAATATGTCTCATTGAAAAATAAAAATACACCAAGGGCGTCCTTATTCACGCAATCTCTTCCAGGTAACCTTACGTTTAATTCTCATCGAGAGTGGTAGCGGCCAGTGGCGACCTTTGCCAATCTCGATGTGCATTAAGCCTAAGGTTGCCTAGAAGAGATCGCGTTAAACGATAAGGCCACCCTTTGTCAAGTTAAAAATGCGGAACGAGTATAAAATGTATACGAAAAATATTATCTATCCGGCCTATCGACGTAATTATACCTACTAGGTATCGGGACTTCTCGCGAATTATATCTTGGTACTTACTATTTCTGCCGACGTTTCGGATGCGTTGCAGCACCCGTGGTCACGACTTGACCAAGTACCAAGTAAGTACCAAAATATAATTCGCGAGAAGTCCCGATACCTAGTATAATTATGAATTCACACCGCGAAAGTTTAAAAATAATATTATTATGTATTCAATCTATCGACATATTATTAAAATTTCAGATAATTAACAAATAAAGTAGAATGGGTGAAAATATTAATCATAACATGTGAAATGGCTAATATTAACATGTAAACGACTCTTGGTACGGATCGTTCCTGGTCCAGAGGCTGGCCATCGCAATCCAGCGTGGAAACACGGCAAGTGTGATGGGCACCTTTGCACCGGGAGCGATCAGGATTGGGTTATTCGATTAGTACAAAAAATAATTATCATCATTATTTATTAATTTAAATATTATATTAACTTAACTAATTTATAGATAATATATTGAAAATCAAATAAAGAGATACTAACATGTAAACATGTTATTCACCATAACAATAACATGTAAACTTACCAGTTATTTACCACGTTCCTAAACGTACACATCCAACCCATATTTTACGAAAATTATATCAATCCTAAATCATCACCTCAAATATTTTTAGATTCTCATACTTAATTGAGCATAATACCTAAATTACCCTTTTAAATAAAGAATATAGTAGTGCCTACTAACTTCAATTACTACTATTAAGTAGTAAGTATTAAGCGTATTCGATTATATCTGACAAATTATGAGACAACTACCATCTTTAGTCTCCCCGTGGCCATAGTTATTGAAAAGCAACCGAAACGTCGGGATCTCTGTTAATAATAAAATCTAAACGTTAAAATGTCTGATATCCGAACTTCCGTCAATATCATCAAAACAAAATAAGCTAAATCTACATAACTAGATTAGTAATGAAAATTCGATTCCATTCTTTGACTAGAAAAGGATCATGTTTATCATGATTTAGCGTAATTAGCATCGCTTAACATTAATAACGGAAGTCATACATAAAGTAGATTACTAGTAAGTACTAGTATCCAAAAGCGTCTTATAACACAGGTTTTTTTTATAAATCATGGACCACTTTTTTCTTTATAGCTATTAGATATTAAAAGTCTATAATTGTTTCAACAAACAGAAGTTGCATTTTAATAAACTAAAACATCCATAGCTATTGACATTTTAAACCACTTTACAGCAATTATAAATTATAAATATGTCATATGTTTATTGATGAAGAAGAAAAGGCAGTTTAAACGACACATAATATAACTAGAATGACCATGATTCACCTTGAAAACGCATCCAATTAAAGGTTATGTTATATACTTTGCGTCAAGTACCAATATATTTTACTTTTCTACGTTTTCATTATCAGCTCACATGTTACCTTCTTCCTACAGTCCGGGGTCCTTTATGAGGGGCGTGAAAAAGCATATGTTGAGGCCGTCAAGCTGATTGTTACTATTATAATATGGTGTATGTACGTCATGGTGATCTTTTCTGAGACTTTGTCCTCAGCTTACCATCAGGCGGGGTGAAGTCTAATTGACGTGTGTGTAGTGTGTGTGTGTATATATGAAAACCGTAACTAAAAGTATAATAAAATAATTAAAAAAGATAAAAGCCAAGATAAGAGAGATAAATAAATGCCATATTTTAATCGTCAATAGGTATATATTTCTACCACAGTAAAATTGTCTTTGGTGCAACAAGTGGACGCTGCAGTTGGTATTACCGTATCATCATAATCGCAAAGAAGTAACGCTGTATTGTTTACACTGTCTGCAGGAAGTCTATTTTCATAGATAGATAGATAGATAATTCTTTATTGTACACCAATAGATTACAGTAAAACTTGTAGTTAGCATGCATACAGTTAAATGTACAATGGGCGGCCTTATCGCTGAAACCGATTTCTTTTAGGCAACCTTGGGATGGACAGTAATGTAATAAAGCAAAAGATTTGGTGTAGTTATCAAATAAACTAGAAATAAGGTGTATTAAAAAAACAAAAAGAAAGAAAGATATGAGAGAAGTTCAAATAAATTAAAATAAATATACAACTTTAGCACATAAATAGATAGACGTCGTAATAAATCCCTGGTACTATTACTTCCATCAGGTAAGACCATCTTCTGCCATTACGGGTGATGAAAAGATAAGTACAAATATACAATTGTATGAAAATGAAACTTGAAGTTACATAATTACATTTAAGTATACTACCTATGGACTTATAGAACAAATGGCTTAGATCTTACAAGCCTTAGATACAAATAGACAAAAAAATACAGTAGGAAATAATCGGCAAAATCCGCATCACATTAAACTATATGAAATGCGAAAACATTGTGCTCCAAGATGGTAACGATACGGAAATGTATAATATCTTATAAACTTGCGAATTTATGACAACTGCCTAATTCAATACGTCACTTGAATACTAAAATGAGGTAGCTTATTGACGGATCTCACGATTTCTATAAAACATTTCACGTCAGATCATCTTCCGGGTTACTTTGCGAGATAATTATATGACCTCATGGTAGCATAAGGTCAGTTATAAATCATTAGGTACGAGCACGGCCAAGGTCTCACCAAATGCAATAACAGAGGCGTTTGTACAATAGACTCAAAGAAGAACACCTACCTATGTAATTAATTTGACGGTTTTTTTTCTGTTCAGTCTGATAAATGACAGAAGATTCTATGAATAAAGATTGGCACTACCTACTCTAATCGTGAGATTAGCCGATTAACTTAATGTGCGTCAATAAATATCGAACATACAATAGAATGTCATAATCAATTGTATAGTCACATTTTATTATATTTCAAAATTTATCTAACTATTTCAACGAGTGTTTAAGCCTCAGGCCTTTAATATAAATCATAATGAAACATAGTGCGATAAGCTATGAGAATAGTGTCTAGAAGTTGAATAGCCATTCGTCATTGTTTTAACGATAAGGTAGTAAGGGTCAAGTATAAAGGTTCAGGCAACTTGAACAGTTTATACAAAATAGGTAAACGTTTGGCTAAAACCATCTTAAAGCCTTAAGAAAAAGAATTAAGAAGAACCCAGCAAGCCTATAATTTGCTACCTTTCAACTTATTATTTCCAACAACGAATTGTCATGACATTTGTGACATTTTAATATTAGGCAGCTATTTGCCCTCCGTACAATTCTAACTGAACACAGGAAGACTCTACTTAGAGAGATTAACCATAAGACGTAAGAATAAAATGTGCACATACTCAGCACCACATTATTAGTTCACCAAAAGGTTATTTTCTTTTTATGACCTGATATTCAATTATACTGTCCTTCTACGATTCAGTATTTATCTCACTACACTACAAAATTAATTATGGATAGAGCACTAAATGTATATCAGTATGTTTATGCTGGAACTTCATCAAAAAATTTATACTAATAGATTGCTCTCAACAATACATCGCGTTTAATATGTGCGGCGGAGTGTGGTCTATTAGTCTTGGTTCTATAAATAAGTATTCGAATTTAGAATACTTAATTTTAGCTATGAAATAACAAAGTCTTGCCTTTGTTTACAACAACCAGTTTTAAATAATTCAAACAAAAACATTTGAATTGCAACCAAATATTAAACTAATGCATAATACAAAAACAACCATTCATCCTTGAATCTTCAAACCTGATAGCTCCATTAGGGTACCCGGATCTATTAACATAATAAATAATCTTACAATGGAGAAACATAATAGTCTTTACCTTGACAGCGTGTCTCCATATCGGCGAAGAAACCAGGATAAGCCTGCTCGTCACAGTAGAAGTTGGTATACGGCACTGCTCCCAATATCGGGTAGTCTGTCCCAGGTTTTCCTGAAAAATTTAAAACCATTCGTTTATACCACAGATAATATAATATAATTCTTATATTTATACTAAGTTCGATTTTCAAATAAAATTATTCATATAGTCCACAAAGTTACAATTAACGTCAAAATTATTGCTTCACAACTTTAGTCAGATTAAAGAAGAAATAAGTAGGTAATAATACTTGTGAGAAAAGAATCATCAAACTCTAGACGGTCCGGACTATAAACAGGATATATTTTTGAGGCAGAAACGTAACAGTAATACTAATGAACAAGGTAACCGTTATAGTTATAGCAAAACCTTCATAGCAGACTATCCATAAATCTTTCAGGTATTCCGAACAGTTCACAGTTTTTGGAAAATCTTGCTGTCAGCAAAAATGCTGGCGGAAACACCCCTTCAAAGTTCACTATAGGGATGCTTCAGCCAGCATTTTTAGTCGTACTTCCCGTAATATGAAAATCATAGCTTGATCACCTATTGACCCTGTCCGTATTACATAATGTTATCTTTCAAAAAACTAGAACGGTAAAATTGATATTGTACCTTTTTTATACCACTTAGGTGGCAGACAAGCACACGGCCCACCTGATGGGAAGTGGTTCCCGTGTCCTATGGACGTGTGCAACACCTAATTGAAATCGCAGCATTTGAATATATATATCCTCCAATAGAAATATTAATAGAGGCTCCAAATGGAGTGATTTCTTTATAAAGACGTCGTAAAGGTAAAAATCGATATCACCCGTGGGTGATCGGTCGAGTGCTTGTGACGTATACTATGTGGTTGATGTGACTTAGGCAGAATATGAGAACATACGGCGCTATAGACGTGTCTGTTGCAGACCTAAGAAAAAACGAGTTCAAGAAAATACGAACAGTTCTCCCACGGTAAGCGGTTTATCTCAATATTTTATCAAAATCTCACAAATGAAAATCGATCGATGGAATTTTCAAATTAGCTTTATATAAAAATAAAATAGCTATTATACAACTTATAACTAAGAACAATTAAAATGCGTCGTAGAATTCCTCCGCATCGCATGCCTCTTGTGGTAGCGTTCCCAGAAGACTGGCAGCATTGCCACGTTGTATGGTAATGCTTATTCTCTGTCCTAAAAAGAGGCCAGCCTTCTGGTCACGAGAAGCGTCGACCATTCGCTTCGCAATCTCACGGAAGAGGTTGCGAGCGCTCGGACCCCATGACCCCAAAGTCTCGACTCCAAACGGCACAAATTCATAATCTCCGATGAGATTGAAGTATTTGCGCCGCTTGAGAGCCTCTGCAGAAGCAGCAGCAGCACCAGCACAGCCAGCCGTGCTAGTTATATGGGTAGGAGCCATGGTATCAACGCATGTGGCGTCCCACACCTGAGTCCTACCCATCTTCCATGGCATTAACGACATGCCATCCGGTCTCTTGCCATCGTCACGCGCCAAACCGTTTGGTTCTAGTACAGCTGGTACATCGGCGGTGACAAGAGCACGGCGGACTATGTCGTTGAGGCTGGCGTGCCGTGGAATTCGCCCAGCGCTCCTGCAGCACGACACGCTTTATATTGAATTAATTCTTAAGTAAATAGTATATCAAAGCTTACATTGACAAAAAAAAAGTCAGTGCTTCCATAAAATGAAGTATAATTATTATCATATTATTGGAATGTGATTGACTATTTTTGACATGATAATACTTTTTTTGGCTGACATTACCTCTATTTCCTGTTGTATTTTTCTTTTGACATCGACATTTTTGATTTTGTTGTATTGCTACATGTTAATATCTAATCACAATTATATTTGCTTGTATTTTAACTGGATATCAAACACAATGTGACATTGCTCATGATTAAATAAATAAATAAAATAAAATAAAAATAGTTTAAGCCTAATAATGCCTCATTCTTCTGTTTTAATTAAAATATTACGAACAAATGAAACAAACCCTACATCGCTCACATTATAATAAAGATGACGTTGATGTCTTTTATATGAAGCATTTTTTTTATCGTAAACAACATTATGAATTAATAAAATTATGTGATCTTTTTGTAATTAATATATTAACATGGGATCTGGTTTTAATTCGTTTATTATTATTAATAAGGTCAAGATGTTTTGATATAATTAAACCTTTCCATTATGTTTCCTTAATACAGGTTGTATTCAAGATCTTATGCGACAAAAAATGAACCTGAACTATAATATTATATAACCTTATTAATACTGGTTTTTACCTTCATTATTCATGCCAGGTTACATTTAAACAACACGTTTCTAGAGGTTAAAGGTTTATAACTAAATGAATCCGGTATCCAATTACCTAGTTCTCACACAAGTCACCACGCCTCTCATACCGACCTATAATTCTTCTAATAATAAATCTATTGGGTTCTGACATCCCGTAAAATATTTGTATTTTTTGAAATATTAACCTTTTTGAGTAAAGAAACAAACCTATATTTTACTTTTGTGTAACGACGGTACCCGTGGAAGCAACTAAATCCCGACCTCCGAGGCCTTGGATTCAACCGACCCTCAACTCTGAGATGATAATGATGATAAAATGCTTCTACAACATGATCACAACCGTGTTTCGTTGTTAAGTGGGTACGGAAATTATATCTAACTACAATGTTATGATCCGTCTGGCTCAATAGATCGTGAGAAAATGACCAGCTATTTGATTACGACGCTTGCGTATATTAGGTCATTCCTGGTGGTTGTGCAGATAACGAAAGTTCACTTGTAATGACCACTTTCACTCTGTGAGGCCGGTACCATCGATTGTCATTTTCACTAAACAGCTATCGGTAAATACTTACTCATAGAACACAATGAAATGATTCTACTACTAGCTGTTACCAGGGAAATCACCCGCGTGGAATTTTGATCAGTTGCCGCAACCAATGGGTCTGTTCCCGGGATAAAAGTGACTTATGTGTTATTCTAGTACAATCAACTAAGATAAACCTATACGGGTTTTATGGGTGCTTCTATAAGATGAACTAATGTAATACTATTGAAATAAATAAATTTAACAAAAAAGCAATTCCTTGGAAGATGGGTAGTCCTTTGGTGTGGGATGCAACTTGCGTCGACACCCTGGCGCCTTCCCATCTTCCAAGTACGATGGACTGCGCATGCGCTGCTGCTGCATCAGCGGAGACTCTCAAACGGCGCAAATATACCAATTTAACTGGTAAATATATTTTTGAGCCATTTGGAGTCGAAACGTTGGGTCCGTGGGGTCCAAGCGCGCGCGCACTATTCAAAGAAATAGCGAAGCGACTTATCGACGCTTCCCGTGACCATAAGGCTGGCCTTTACCTCGCTCAAAGAATTGGCATCGCCATTCAGCGTGGTAATGCCGCCAGCCTCTTGGGCACGGTACCAGTAGAGATCGATGGGGAGGAATTTTTCGATGCCTAAAATTACAGTCTCCCTCTTTTTCTCTATTCCATTTTTGTATATATTGTATAGTTAGCATAGTTTTATATTAATTTGTAAGTAATTGTATATTATAATAGAATATTCTATTCCTGTACCAAATTTCAAATCTGGAAGGATAAAGTGTTATGGAATAAAAATATATTATTAAAAAAAAAAAGACGCGACGTAATAGTACCGCCTTGTTTTGATCTTTTAGACAGCAGTCGTGTTTTTTTTATTTTAAACTTTTTAGTTATGATATAACATAATTATATACAATAAGAACAACTAGCCCATCGCAGTCCACTGCCGGACTAGGCCTCTCCCAATATTAGGAGGCTTTAGCCTACTGTTGCCACGCTGGCCAGACGGGTTGGTACAGGGTTTTATTTCAAGTTTTCCTTCTCTTGCAGTGATATCGTCTGGGTATTTTTCCGTTATAAGTATACATATTTTTGTAATTGCCATTTAATTCTCTTCATTATGATACCCTTCTCGATAAATTTAACAACACGCAATTTAGCACCAAGAATCCCCCGTATACTTTTTATTGTAATTTTTTGTATCGTATGTCACTCAGGAGATGAATACACATTTTTTCACATTTATAATATTAGTCAGATAGTAGGAAATAGGATTTAAGGGAATACTTGAAATGGACAACAAGGGGTAGGTACGCTGGTAATAAGGATACTTAAATTATTGCGGAAGATCGAACCTCGATAGAAAAACGGAACGACCAATTCTTTTATCTGGCAATTCGTTTAAACAACCCGAGGCATAATTAGCAGCATTAGGCAGAACATTTTATTTCGACTTACATTATACCTATGTATTGCCGATCATAGTGTACCTCCTGCCTTCTCTGTATTATTTACGTCTAACAGAGGCGCGGTGGGTATGGAAGAATACCCGTCATGGATCTGTCCCTCCTGGTCTCACGTATTCATTTATTAATTTAGGACACGGCGGTATTTCCGTCCAATTGATTAGTCCGGCTGGTGAAGTACGTCCACTCTACAGAATACCGCGACCACAATAACCTCGTGTTGTGTTCCTGGCGGTGAGTAGGGTAGCCAGAGCTCATTGGAGAGATTTTGTACTGTCAGTGGGAAGACCGAAAGCTTGTCCTGCTTTGTATTTTACACTGACGGCGCAGAAACTCTTGTGCTTACAGGGTTGGCAGCGCCAATGTTGACTCCCTTGGTATTACACACGTCCATAGGCTACGGTAACCACTTTCCATCAGGTGAGAAATGCGCTTGTGTGCCAACCAAGTGGTATAAAAAATAAAAAATACGAAATTAAATTTACGTTATTAATGCAAATTATGTTGCTCCTGCACTCGAATTTAATTATTAGAATCGAGAAAAGCTAGTAGTATCTATTTTAGTTGCACCGTAAGCCGCTAGCGACGCAGCCACCTTTGCCCTCCATTAATTCGTATTGTAGCCAATGCAATTATAGTGCACGTCGAATGTAACCGTTCGAATTCAGCCTTTCAACCGCAAGCCTTACGCAATTATACGTATTCCGATTTCCTAGTGAAATATTACCCGCCTTGTATAGCAACTGGTTCTCACTCGGAGCGAGACGCCTGCGTGAATCACATACGACTGATAGCGTAAAGAAAGTCGACACTGCACTGCAGTAACATTGGAATGCATTCTTTTATTCCTCTCTATCATTTTTATATTAAGTATGCTAACTTTGTCCGCATGGACGAAAATATTATACTTCTTTTTTATATGCAGTCCCCACGGATACCCCCTCGCCGGAACCGGTGGGAGAGGTTATGTTGGACTCGAACCGACTAAAACGCACGGCGCCTGTAGGTCGTTGTTGGTTGGTTACCGAAAGTGAGGTTGACGGGCCTATCCCTCACAATATAATACTTATGATAGTTATTCCGTACTGAGGATGGATTGTTCAAATCCCTAACAAAAAATCTTAAGTGTTTTATGAATGTAGAACCTTTTTATTGTAAATCGTGAGAGATTGAGAACAGACCAGTGGTATATTGTTCGTCTGGATTATTACTCTATGCCTTGAAACAAACCTTAAAGGGTCAAAAGGTACATACTAATATATCAATTACAACACGAGCTACATTAAATCCGTTACTCAAAAACCTTGGTGTCAGACGTTAAAATGAAATACACTTCGTCATTGAAACCTCATTACACACTTTGTAACTTATTTGGCTTAATTATAGTACTGACTATTTAACGAAAATGAACTCAAGTATTTTATTAATTAACAGCTGTGCACGCAACTTCGTCCGTGTGAACATGGATCTAAGTTAAATTTTACTGTACGGAACCATAACTCGTAAAAAAATAGCCTAAGTTATGCCCTATGCCGTTACGGAGATTACCCGAACAAACATAAAGAAGGAAAGACAGACAAATCTTTTAAAAGTTGAAGGAACTTTATGTTGTTGATGAATTATTAAAGATAATTCAATGGTTAACAAGGAGAAGCTTGTATTTTTGCAATATGTTACCTCTAAATGGACCAGTCAGTGGCACACTTAACCTACGAGGTCGCCACTGTGTCACAGGCCCTCATTTATTAACTATAACTAACTACACCTGAACCCAGTTCGTGTTTCGGCTGCTCGAAACACACAAAACAATTAATTATCTGAATGTCTCTTTTGCCATTCTAATTTCATACTGACAATGCAATTGCCTCCAGCAAAAGTGGCCAGTAGCCCTGACTCTTTACTATTGCTTGTAACGTGCCTACTAACAGTTGTTAAGAGTATAGGTCCTTAAGGTTTAAATTGATTGATGTACAAGTTAACTTTCCTTCTCTTCCTCTTCGGAACACCAATGTCTATTGCATCCAAAGCTTGTACTTTGGAGCCCAGGGCCCGCACTACTACTACTCATTTTTTGCGTGCAGAATCCCCCTGGGGCTAGAACAGGAGGTGGGGGTAGCTAAAGGTGTGGTGGGTACATGGGATAAGAACAGCACAGTGTTTTGTCACATCGACCTATGTGAATTTGAAACAGATTTGCAGTGAAAGCACTCACCAAATAAGACGTGTCCGGTGGGTACCTGTGTCAGCCAGCAGGCTACCGTGCAGTCTCTCTATGACATACCCTATCTACTACTCCTCCATTCCCTAATTTAGTTTATTTTGGTAATTACATATTTGAGCCGTTTGGGGTCGAGACTGGGATCATGGGGTCCAAGTGCCCGTCTTTTGTTTAGAGACATTTCTAAACGTTTAATTGACGCTACCCGTGACCAGAGGGCTGGTTTATTCCTTGCGCAAAGGATTGGTATTGCCATTCAACGTGGCAATGCCATTTTTTTTTATATATATTTTAATTTCGATAACTTCCGTGTATATTATGTAAATAAACTAATATTTTCCCGTTTATTTTGATTTTTACAAGTGCGACCGATGTCTGACCTCTCAATTCCGACAATAAAGCCTACGTCAGAACCTCGACCGCCAATTGTCAGTAGGTGAAGTTGGCTTGAGCCATGATTTAAACAACAAATAACACTATATACGTGAACTATACAACACTAAGGTAACTATTATAAGATTGACTTACTTTCCCTAATTTGTTCACGAATGAGTCTCTAACACTTATAGCACAGCATGAATATTTCACAATTAATTTACTGTGATGATGTTTCTATAAGAACACAATCATCTGACCTACTTAAACGGATAAACAAGAACGTGAACTGCGTACTTAACATTAAATCATATAACAAAAATATAATCCCTTCGGACTACTTACATAATCAAAGTAAATTTTTATGCTACGAGTACCTCCATACATACTTCACCCTACATAAAGAACGTTTACTTTCCAGTAATTATCTACCAAGTGAATGACGAGTGAATGACGGAAAGGGGCTATTAGTGTTAAACCACATAATGAGGTTTAATTTCTAATCCATGTACCGTGTATACTATGTATGTATGTATACTATATAATGTAAATTCAATGATAAAAGTAGCTTGACTAAAACTTTAATTTTTGTTCACCTTAGTACCTTTGCTCTTAAATGTTGTAACTCGGAAGTTGTAAAATTACTTGTAAATACATCAATTTATTGGTACAATTTACAAGACGGATTGTAAATATTTTGTAGTCTTCTACTAATAAAAATGTCTTATACCGCACGTATTCTATCCTTTTAGGATGTACAAATATACCAGTAATAAATCATGTTTGTTTTGAGATGAGAAATGACGTGAAGAATATGTAGTGAATTTCTTTTTACCATTAAGTCAGGTATCTTTAGTATGCAGGAAGCTTGCCGGTCACTATCCGAGTGGGTATACCTAACACTATTGTACGAAAACACTGTCACGTATACTGAGTATAAATTATTATTTGTTTGTTTGTAGATATTTTGCTTATTGTTTATTAATTCTCAAGTATGACTGTTATCGATAATAATATCTTATCGTATATTTGAAAAGTGGTTAGTGTTTAGCAAATTCTGTCGTTGACTGTGCGTAGTTTTAATATACCAATCGAAAAGTTTGGACTATCAATCGATAATATGTATTAATATGAATTAGTATTTGTGTCATTTATTTCATAATGTATTTCATTTGGATCTAGATGTTACATACCAAATATAGATTTGGATTACGCTTTATATTACACTAATTTGAATTTGCTTACATTATATAGGTGTACCATAAATATGTATAAAGCAATTAAACAAGCAACTCTTGGATAGACAAAACGATGTTACATGAAATAAAAAATAAGTAGCTTTGGGGGAAAAAAACGAGGCGAAACAGGAAAACATTAAAATTAATTTCGAGGTGAAAGAGGAATAAACTAGAACTCGTAGGGCAAGTGTAGAGTAGGTAACTCTAAAAATAGTTGTTATAACTTGTCAATGATTTGTACACTTAACAACCATGATTGTTGAAAAAAGAAAAACTTCTACTAACATTTAGATAACATTTTTAGAAATAAAGTGTACGAGAATTTACCAAGTTCCTTGGCACCAAGTCTACCTCACCTACAAGCTGCCTCATCCTGCTGATTGATATAAGATTCCGATGCAGTCTGTCCACTCGGGCTCGGGTCAGACGACAGTATACCTAAGCTTAACCTAAAGACCTTATAAATGCCTTAAGCAGAGAGCAAGTAAATCAACCCCGAGCTCCGAGGTGAAAGCATCGAATATAACCGCGAACAATGTTAAAATGATGATGATGATGATCTTATTTAGAAATAAACTATCTCTCTTGTATATATACTATATATACACTACCAAATGTAAAATAGTTGCTGAATAGTTGCCTTTCGATTGTTTATAAGCGTAGTTAATGTGCATTTTGTGTTGTCAAGCCTGTGTACACTTTGTGTGTCATGCACATCGTAAACAAACACAATACCTACCTTTGTAAATTAGTAAATAGGTAACTAGTATAGTCTCTGTAGATTATGCAACTTTCAGAATGTTATGTAATTCTAGAAACTATTGCTTTGTTTACTTGGACTTAATACAAACTCTTAATTGAAGAAGCACATAATACACTGAAAGTTCAAAAGACAATTCAGTCTGTATGAGTGCTGAGTGATGATGAGTCCATTACTTATCATCGTACAATATTTTTGATAGAAAAAAGCGGAACCTGTGCTGTAAGGTAAAGAATCCAACGTACATGAGAAGTCACATAAAGTCTTGTTCTTCTACTCACAAAAGTGCTACCGACGCGACGTCATGCGTATTGTTTAGGCATTACTAGTAATACGAGTTCTACCTACTAGTAACAATCTACTATCATTGTCATTTAATAATCATTAATAAGATTGAATAATACATGAAATTAAATATAACATGCGTTATTTAGTAGTGTATTATTAATTTGGGTGATTTAGATAAGTAGGTACTTTTGTATCTCTATAAAAACCGGCCACTATTTTAATATAGCGTATCTACTATCTCTGAATAAAAACCCACGTCTCCAGTTGAACACAATAAAATTGAGACCAGATATTATACATACATACAATCACGCCTTTATCCCTGGAGGGTTAGGTAGAGGTGAATTAACACCTACATTTCACCAATCATTGAATTCGGCCCCACGTAATAGGTGGTGAGCTTATTGCTGTCTTCCGGGCACTATTGTTGACACAAGCCATGAATCTGAGCCTGAGTCTGGGCTGTATATATCTGTTTGATGTTAAACAGCCAAACATTATGAAGTTGTTAATTACATAACTGTCATAAACAGTCCCGCTTTGAGCGAAACATAACCAACGATTAAATCACACAATTACTAATTATGTAATAATATTAAACGTCTAACGTGTATACGATTTCATATGTAAATGAATGAGTATGAAACACTATTTACAAATCGGCGTTATGTCATTTCTTCGATGGATCCATTACATACATATTCCACACGACTGCTTATGTATATACGCCAAGGTCTTCAACGCATCGCTAACTCATCATGTTTGTATGCAGTTCTTCACTCGAGACTAGATTCACCGGGCTGGCCAACTCTACAGCCTGTTTACCTTTCTCATTATATAAAAATAAATAATGTTCAAATATTACGTGACCAGACAAGAATTTACGAGCCTATGCATAAAAGATTCTCTAACAAATGATGTGGTCGCATGTGATCTAACAATTTGCTAAATGTTAAATATCTGTCATGTTAAGCGCTTCTCGTAACACAAGTCACATTATGGGAAGGTATCACCGATAAACATATAGATATATAGCAGGGTGGCTTTGGAAGAGATTTAGGGATTTACGAACAAGTCAGTACGTGGGGTAGGTTTCTGCCAAAAACTAACCATTTATTGTATCACGCGAAATAAAAAAATCTATTAAATTTAGATTCACTCAAGCTATACTCGTAGATTTAAGGTAGGTAAGTACATGTAGGTTCTTAGATAAAAACAATAAAAAGTTAGTTACTCGCGTTGGTATACCTACATAGTTCAAAACTAAGTCAGCCTTGAAGTCAAAAAGCAAATGAATGTTTATATATCATTATTTTGTTGTCATTATAATACATTAACTTGCAGGGGCCCTGGGCAATGCTATATTGGTTATCTCAATAGGTAAGAATGACTACGTATGTATGACCCACGTGTGGCGAAAGCAGCCACGCATGATATCTACTGTAGTGTAGCAATCCACAGAGGCGGTGAAGCCTGCGTAGAAGAACTAATCCGACATTTTCAAATACAATAGTATTTTGTATTCTATTCTTTGAACAAGAAGGACTGATATTGAAGGCCACGATAGTAAAACTTCTGAACTGTATATCGATAAGTAATATAAGAGCATTACGAAATTATGTAAGACACAAGAAGAAACATGATTAAATTCGTGTCATCTACACAAGGTTCTTTATTATTTTAAGTACCTATTTTGAAACAATATTCTACAATGGTTGCTATTTTACAAATTATTCAAGGGTTCAAAATAAGATTACAATCAATTAGCCCACCGCAGTTCACTGCTGGACATAGACCTCTCCCAATGTGCGCCATTTTTTCCGATCCTCTGTTTTCCGCATCCAGTCAGTCCCAGCCACCCTTTTCAGGTCGTCCGTCCATCTGGCTAGGGGGCGTCCTACCTTTCGTTTACCTTCTCACGGTCTCCACTCTAGGACTCGTTTGCTCGAACGGCCATCGGTTCTTCGACAAATATCTTCGGGAAATATTTTTACTGTTAACTTTTCAGGAATCTATGACTTCAATCAATCAATTAATGGAGAAGATTTTTCGGCGTTTTTTATTTTATATTCTTGTAAATATTAGTTTATTATGTTATTATTTTATTACATAAAAAAAACAATGTATTAGCCTATCGTAGTCCACTGTTGGACATATGCCTCTCCCAATGTTGGGAGGTTTCGGCCTACTATTTCCACGATGGATTGGTTTACGTATTTATAGCTAAGGTTATGTAGGAATGTACTTTTTTAAAAATTATTAAAATATTAAATGCATTCATTCTCTTTAGCAAACTTGCAACTTATCTAAATATATGATATCATAGTAAAGTGAATCCTAAACGAGATGTTAAGTCAACAGAATGTATGTCAAGCTTGTTAGCTCACTCACAAAGATGTGACAACACGTTACCTATAACATTATTTTTAGATTTCGTTTAATCTTTCTCAATATCCTTAGATTTTTTCTACAACGGTGACAAAGAAGTCAGTGTTTCTGAATTCAAACTGTATGTTCTCATACTCTAAATTTATTCGGGAGTAAAAGAATTATAACCCATAACAATTTTATCTTTAACAGTTTCACAACACACAACAATAAAAAAGGCATGCGATCTAGAGATTTCAACCATGACATTTGAAATGCATGCTTCATATGTTTGTCCAATAGGTAATTCGATGACATTCAAAAACTTAACATCTATTATATATATATATATTATATATTTATTTAAACACAAATGCTAGCTTTTCGATTAGAGATAACTCTAATCGAAAAGCTAGCATTTCATATAGATTTTTGAGTTGTTAGACCAAAGTCTTACAACAAGTATTTATGCCGTAATTACAGCACTGCGGTTAACTAAACTATGGCTGATCATTTTACTCAATGAGTACATGTAAAATGTACTAATGTAGTTTAAATAGAATTAAACACATTTAAATGTTCATTAATGAAATCCAGCCATGGTCGTTATTCTCTGAACATTTTCCCAACTCAGTTGAAGTTGGCTTTTCAGTCTTTTTTTTTTACGTGCGCAAAATCCCCTCGGATACCTCTCCACCGGAGCCGGTGAGAGAGGTTATGTCGGACTCGAACCGACTAAAACGCACGCCGCCTGTGGGTCGTTTTGGTTGCCGAAGGTGAGGTTGACAGGCATATCCCTCGCACCCCGGCCGACCCAGGACCATCTCTGACGATCTGGCCCTCTTCTCGGGTGTGGGGACTACAGAGTCCCCAACTCGTCCCCTGGCTCTTCAGTCTAACTGTGATGCGATTAATCTTTGATATCGAATCGAGCGATATTGAAGTTCTGTAGTTAGACTGGTCGGAATGTTTAGGGCTCCAACTACTAGTAACAACTGCCATGGATGTCCGTATGGCAACCGGGACCATAGATTAACTTGCTCTCCGAGGTACAAAATATCCAGACCAATGCAAATAGATTTAGAAATCCAGTCATAGTATCCCTGAGGTCTGATTTACATTATAAAGGAAATGTCTTACTTTGTAACTTGTAATTTAATACGTGTTCCACAATTTAAAATGTGTATTATATTATGAAGTTATATAATGGCATGGCCATAAATTATATAGCATATTGCCATTTTTTTTTTTTTTTTTTTATATAGGACACGTCAATTGGACTTCGCCTTGCCTGATGGTAAGCTGAAGGCAAAGTCCCAGAAAAGAGGGTCACCATTACTTACACATACCGTGTGACAATGGTGACACTCAGCTTGACGGCCTCATCATATGCTTTTTCACGCCCCGCTTAAAGGACCCGGGACTGTAGGAAGAAGGAAACACGTGAGCTGGTAATGAATTCCAGGCCTTAATGGTGCGACAGAGGAAAGAGTCGCCGAACCGCTTGGTTCTTGATCGGATGTTTTGCACCGTGTGCGGATGACATCTAAGACCTGCACGCGTTGTCCTGTGTAGGAAAGGGGAGGGTGGGACTAATTGGAAGAGCTCATCAGAACACTCCCCATGGTACAGACGGTAAAATACAGCCATGGACGCATTTATACATATGATCACTAAAGCGAGAATGCTTTAATCATAAGTGGTGAGAAGCAGATTGTATTTATGTATATAATATATAAGCGTCTATCAATTTAATAAATGTTAATTAGATTAGGTATTATCTTCATAATGTTTTACAAATGACGTTTGAATAAATTTTCAGTGTCAAGGATAACCTTGCAAAGCTTGAATATTTCGTCTTCAGGATAGTTTTCTAAACATGTATTTTTACATATAATTACGTCTGTATTCCTAAAGGATAGGCAGAGGTAGATCTAATACCAACATTTGATCAGTTTATCTAAAGTATTTATATGTAAGATATGTAAACGACGCTGGCCTTGTTTCCGCTTGTCCTCGATTACATATATATGATATAGGGTCAAGTCATTTTACACCTCACATACCTACATTTACGTACCTCCTGGGCCCCGATTCTACTAATTATATGTCATAATAAAACCATTGTGATATCACTGACACTGCAATCAATGTCATTTGACTTTCCTGTTATGCTATTAGTCTAAAATTAAATGACATCTTGTAGAGTGAATGAAAAGATCTAATGAACTCATTTTCATTTAATTCTGGACTTATCCTATATCAATGAAGTCAAAAAATTAATGTCTTTTTTTGCAGTGTCAGTGGCATAACAGTAGTTTTGCTACGACATATAATTAAGAGAATCGGGGGCCTGGAACTTTGGCACTTTAAAGTTTACCTAAATAATTTCCATGAATGACTTTTAACAACACCATTTGATGGCTTCTGATAAGAAATCGTAACAACATTGATTGATAATATAACCTTCTGTGTTTGTAGGTCGGTAGACCTCGATTATAATTAGGATATATCTGTGGCTTGTCATTTTACGACAATTTGAGAAGAGAAAAAAAGTATCAGGTACTAATACGGTCGCAGGCGTCGTCACTGAAGTGATCTTGATAAATTGTGAATGAATGCGTGAGGCAGTAAACCTGACACTCATAATTATTATACTTCTCATTATATAGTAGTCTATGTAGAACATTTCATACCATTTTGTTAAGGTTAAGTAGTGTGATTGATGAGGTAATGTGAATTTACAGGTCAAATGTCAGTGCTAGTATGTACTCTACATCACTTGTACCGTAAAAGTAATCTTTTATGTATATGTATTTCGTCATACCTACAATAACTGAACTAGGTACATGGGTACTTATTTATTTTTTCATTAAATTCTTATGTGAGAACTAACAGTGCCTATAGTGAACACCTAACTAACAGTGAAATGGTTCCAGTGAGGATGTAACCAACATATAGGTACTTTAGGATACAAGAAGTTACTTTGTGTTATAGCCGCGTGGTTTCCGACAGAGTAGAATTTGAGCCACCCCATCTCGTCGCTAGCAGTGTCGTAAAAGGCGACTAAGACATATCCATGCATCTGAGGCTGAATCTGGCCTATATATACAGCCCAGACTTAGCCTCCGATGCATGGCCCGAGTCTACAATGGTGCCCGAAATACGATAATAGGATTACCTACCCCCTGTTATGTGGAACCGAATACAATTATTAGTGAAATGTGGTGCGTTAATTCTCTCTGCCTAACCCTCCGAGGATAAAGGCGTGATTATATGTATATATGTACGTTTGTGTTGGAAATGAAACCTTCACTTAGAACAATGCATAGTTTCTGATAAAATGGCATGCGATGCACCCAATTAAACACAAGCGACATGTATTGTGTATTTGTATTTATGTAAAAACAAGGTCAATGAACGTCAAAATGCCTTTTATTTATAAAAAAAAAGTAACCTATATTTTTATTTTCTATCACTTCAGAAATGCGAAGACGCATTTTAGAATATGTCTAGTGTTAATTTTATAATCTTATTATGCATTATAATCATTGTAATCTGTGTTGTGTACGAAATAAATAAATAAATAATTATCAAGTTTATTCTTACAAGCAGTATCTTTTATAAATAATAATTAAAGCTTAGCCGCTAAAGCCTAGAAATATAGGTAACATTGATACCTACTCAATGATTTGAGTTATAAGGCAAATAATCTTATTATGTAGGTACTCTCTGTGCTAATATGTATTATGAATGAAGTTTGGATGAATGGATTTTTATTACTCAATCATGCCAGAACAGCTGACTTGTACTGAATAACATTCCACACAGAAATATATTATCATCTGGAATACCATCGCTATCTTTATCCTGTGAATAGGTTAATGCCATCCTGTGGGTGGTAAGTTTAATTTAGTTTGACCTGCTTGTAGGGTCAAACTTACTAATTGATGACTGTTGATTGACTGATCTGATATTTGGTGCAGACCTATAGAATGAGTTCGGATGATAATACAGTTTCAATTAATAAAACCGTTTGACTTCAAAAATAAAGTAGATATTTACTTATTAACCGCGTGGTTTCCGGCAGAGTAGAATTTGGGCCACCCCATCTCTTCCCATGAGATGTCGTACAAGGTACCCTAACAGATATACACAGCCCAGACTCAACCTCAGATGCATGACTTGAGTCAACAATAGCGCCCGGAATACGGCAACAGGCTCACCCCTATTACGGGGGACCGAATACAAGTCAACAAGTCCCGATACTTGGTATAATTACGAATACAATTATTGATGAAATGTGGATGTTAATTCACCTCTCTAACCCTCCGGGGATAAAGGCGTGATTATATATATGTATGATGTTTGTATTTACTTGTAAAATTGTTAATTTTTTAAATGAGAAATCTTTGTTTTATATCAAACACGTCTTATAAGTAAATATGCCGTTATCTTCGTGTGATCTTACGCCTATTGTTCGCCCACGTCTGATCGGGGTACGCCTTGCCAATTATTCTCCGATACAGCGAGTATTGTTTGAGAGTCATTCAAAAATTATGTGTGCACAGGAAATAATTACTATTGTCACAGTAAATGTCAACCACGTTGGTCGAAATGCAAGTAACTAACCTTGCTGAAATCAGTATGGGGTGCAGATTTCGTAACCACAACATTGTATTAGACAAAGCATATTCTTCATACTTATGAAGTATTTTAGAATCTATGTATATTTTAATTTTTTTATACCACTTAGGTGGCAGACAAGCACACGGCCCACCTGATGCTAAGTGGCTACCGTGGCCTATGGACGTATGCAACACCAGGGGTGTTACACTCAAGGTGCCGACCATGAAGAAGCCTTCTGATGCCCCTCTTGAAGAACCCCATATTGTAGGTGCTTGGGAAAAGCGAATTAACACTCACTGATTAATCACGCAATTTAAAAACTGTAACTACAAACTTGAAATTTGGCAGGTAGGTAAGTTCCTTATAGGGTGCAGATATCCGCTAAGAACGGATTTTTTAAAAACCCTTAAGGAGCTAAAAAGGGTTCCACGCGTATACGAAGTCACAGGCGGTCACTAGTTTTTTTTTTTAAATAAATTACTTATTTACAAATCTTTCGAATGGGGTCAAACAGAAATATTTTTCCACAAATTTGCTACATTTACAAAACTCCAAACACAGGATACAAGAAAAACAATTATTTTTTATACATCTAAGTCATTGATGTGTGCCATGGTAAAACCTGGGATCGAACCCGAGACCTCGTCTCAGCAGTCAATCACCCATACCACTAGGCTACCGCGGTAAAATGACTTTTCGACGCTTTTCGAAGTTATGTGTGTATTTATCGCAGGTTTATAAATGCCCGGTTAATGGCAATAGGTTCGCCATCTATTACATTGGGGCCTAAACATGAACTGGCGAAAGATGGGTGCTAGCACCTCTGCCTACCCCTTTGGGGATAAAGGCGTGAATTTATGTTATGTTATGTTATGATATACATATATACATGCTTAACATAGCTATACATAATTTGATCTTCACTTATATATACATATGTATATATACACATGTATATATATATACGTATAAATATAATTTAAAACGATGTGGTACATAAGTACCACATCGTTTTAAATTATATTTTCAATTACCTACTCATGTAGGTATACAGAATAAATTTGAAAAATTATTAAACCAGTCGCATAAAAGAAGATCTAGGTCTTATTCTTGTTTAATGGGCTATTTCAATAAGTTTTTTTTGTTTTATTTATGCATCTTAATGTTTTAGTAGTCTAACCAGTACGAAACCCGTTCAACGGCAAATTTAATATTTTTTACGAAACGCGCTGGGTGAATCCAAATAAAACGAGAGTGGCGATTTACGATTAACCCATCCTTGGATAGAGTAGAATGAACGGATGGAATGATCGGACATTAATATTTGGTCGGCTAAAATTAGATGCAACAAGACGCTTTAACAAAGTCACTTTCAGGTGAAACGTCGCCGGACTGTAGAGACAAATTGACAACTTGATACATTACAGATTAGTGTTATTGTGTACTCACATGACTGCCTTCATACTGACCTCAAGCCTCGTACAGAATGTCAGGGCGATTTGCTCAAACGGCTACAACTCTGTAACCGGAGCTCACCTCATGCCTATCAGCGAATTTCAATCAATTACACACATTGCAAACATTTGCAGATGAATGATGTAAACCGTAAACCGACTTGCAACGTAAATGTTTAATTTCTTTGAGCAATGATATATATTTCTCTAAGATAAAGTTAGGTTACGAATAAATGAAGACATTTTAGTTACCTACTTGATTGAGTGAGGCCGCGTGGTTCCCGGCAGAGTAGAATTTGGACCACCCCATCTCTTCCCATGTGGAGTCTTACAAGGCGACTAAAGGATTGGGCTGTTTAACATCGGACAGATATATACAGCCCAGACTCAGTATCAGATGCATGGCTCGAGTCAACAATAGTGCCCGAAATACGGCAATACGCTGACCCCCTATTACCACGTAATACAATTATTGGTGAAATGTGGTTGATAATTCACCTCTGCCTAACCCTCCGGGAATAAAGGCGTGATTATATGAATGTATGTATGTTGATTGAGTGATTGAATTCTATGCAAACCTAAATGTCAATTTAAGCTCTAAATGTCCCTTTTTACCAGACGAGTTTTGTGGACGGCCGTGCTTCCTACTCGTGATATCTGCGGTAGAGTATCAAATAGTATGTAAAAAGTTATGTTGTGTATCACATATCAATAACATGTCAACACATATCACACAGTCACAGTCGACCCCAACCTAAGGATATAGCAATCGTGCAGACTTGCAGAACGACTGGCGTGCGCTGGAGACTACTGGATACAGCGCGTTAACACAATCTCTGAGTTCAGACTTTCCTATTTTATGATATTAATAAAATTTTGCTGTACAATAAGATGAAACTACCCCAAGTTTTGGAAGAATAACTTATAGGTAGTTATACTTGCAGCGAATAAACAATTTTTCATGACACCCTGATAAAAAAAAAACAGAGTTCATGCAATGAATAGCTATCAGTTAGTTACATTTTGCTGTTAGCAAATACGAATTGCAAAACAATCATGCTTATGTCACTGACATGTCATATTAATTACTGGGAGATTAACTACATACCTTTTCTTCTCACTTTCTATCAGGCAATCACAGGGACTCTGATTGACAGAAAATGAATCTAATAATTAATGTTGGACGACACGACCTTCCGCATTGCGACTTGCCTCCGTTTGGGTGCACCGTGTGTTTCTCCGCATCGGTGTCTCTGTGGAGAAGCTGTCGATAGCCTTGGACATCACGGATTGTCTTGCAACAGGAGCGCAGGCCGCATGTCCCGACATGCAAACATTAACGATATTATCCGTCGAGCTCTTGTCACCGCCGGCGTGCCAGCTATACTTGAACCTGTTGGTTTGGCTCGCGACGATGGTAAGAGACCAGACTGTATATCGTTGATACCTTGGAAGATGGGTAGGCCTTTGGTGTGGGATGCAACTTGCGTCGACACCCTGGCGCCTTCCCATCTTCCAAGTACGATGGACTGCGCATGCGCTGCTGCTGCATCAGCGGAGACTCTCAAACGGCGCAAATATACCAATTTAACTGGTAATTATATTTTTGAGCCGTTTGAAGTCGAAACGTTGGGTCCGTGGGGTCCAAGCGCGCGCGCACTATTCAAAGAAATAGCGAAGCGACTAATCGACGCTTCCCGTGACCATAAGGCTGGCCTTTACCTCGCTCAAAGAATTGGCATCGCCATTCAGCGTGGTAATGCCGCCAGCCTCTTGGGCACGGTACCAGTAGAGATCGATGGGGAGGAATTTTTCGATGCCTAAAATTACAGTCTCCCTCTTTTTCTCTATTCCATTTTTGTATATATTGTATAGTTAGCATAGTTTTATATTAATTTGTAAGTAATTGTATATTATAATAGAATATTTTATGTACCTAAATTTCTGATGGTAATAAAGATTAGTAAAAATAATTAATTAATTTAATAAGCTATAAATAATAACTATAAAATAATAATACATAATTAACATATAACATAATTTAATAACTATAAAAAAATATAATGTTCTTTCAGTATTTTTTCAGTAGGTACTATTCATGAATAATTTTAACATTGTGTCTGAACATTTTTACAATATATAGTGATAATAATAACAAAGGGAACCATAGTAACAGTAGTATTACATGCAAATTATACATTTAACCATGCACCAATTATATTAATTTAAATGAATAAGTCAACGTTAAAGCAATGAAAGTATTTTAAAAAAGTACCTAGTTATTAAACAGGAGAAAGTTATACCTTCTAACGTAGTTCCTAATCAATTTAGAGTTTGTTATAATCGGAAAATAGAACTCTATAACACTCGACGATTTAACAATCTATAAAAATTAATTGAACTCTTTTATGGTCTATGTACCTAGGTACCTTTTGAGATGAAATATCGTATTCATACCAACGATTTATTGTTTTCAAAGACAAGCCGTCGATGTCATCGTCCCTCAAAGAAATATGCTAATAGATTACGTAAGTGCCCGACTTTCTGTAAGTACATTGCCCAAACCCATGTTCTACGATTACGACCTCGTTCATACGTCTGCGTATACGATTGTTAACACAATTAAGAGCTAAGGTATAGTGTAAGAGTCAAAGTCTGCAGCGAGCAAGGCTATACGACGCACGGAACCATAGGCCCGACCGCCCGACCTTCAGATCAATAAAATTTGTATTAAATGTAATACAGCTCTGGTTCTAAAACTTAAAAGTCATTCTTATTATCGCCATAGTATGTAATCTCGAAATATCATTGTTTACGTATAATAGGTGTAACTGTTGCCCGCGACCCAGATACTGTGACCTACAGGCAGGGCCGTCTTTAAACTATTTGAGGCCCTGGGCACATTAGGATCATGGGGCCCCTAGGACCTTGAGAAAACACTATTTAGTTACAATAGATAAAGAAAGACAAACAAGGTTCTAAATTTATTTTTATTTAGTTACTAACTGTAAAAAAATAGGAAATATAAAAAATAATCTACAAAAGTAACTCGCTTAACATAAAATCCTTAGATTAATTCTATGTTGATTGCAAAGGTACCCTTCTAGATTTAAGATGAGCAAAATCGTTAATCACATCTTCAAAATCTATGGTATTGAGAATATCACATTCTATGGACATCAGCGACAAACTAGTTAATCTCTCTTGAAGCATTGTACTTCTTAATTCATTTTTTATTCGTTTCAATTTGGAGAAGGAGCGTTCTCCGCTGCAGTTAGTTACCATCATATATGCAATTTCTACGTTAGGAAATGTGTCTTCAATTTTGTTTTGCTTTAATAGATTATATACTTCCTGTACACTGTTAGATGCTTCATTTTCACTCTGAACATTTTTTAAGTATTCTTTTAAATGTTGACATTCTATTTCTAACTCTTTTTCATTTACATCTTCGTGATAGATTTGAGAAAATTCTTTGCATCCTTGTCGTATCTCTTCGGAATTCAGAGTTTTTAAGTGAAAAAATAAACTAAAACGTTGACTGACGGTCTCATATGAACTTTGTCGCTGTTTTAGATGAACACTCAAGGTATCGATTATTGGGAGAAAGGTTTCTACGTTGAATCGCTCTTTTCCATTCAATTGGACTGATGGCGCAGAGCCATCAAAAAAAATCAGCCGTGAGCTTCTACGTCTTGTTCTTTGAGATAGATCTTTGTAGTCAGATTCTGGGTTATTTTCTTTGGCAGATGATTCGAAGTTATCAAATTTATCCCTGAGGTTAGTAATAAAATCATAAAGTGAAGTCAACAAATTGGTTGCAACGTCCAGTGTTATTGTTTCTTTCTGAAGATAATTACTTGTTTTGTCTATTCTTTCCAATATGGTACTCCAGATTTCCGTCAGTATAATAAATTCTAGATTTCCCATTTTTCTAGACAGACTAAGGGCTTCGTCTCTTGTTTCTCGTGCCTTTTCAGTATCGTTTGCGATGGTGATTAAAGCTTCTAATATTCTTTTATAACCCCCATGCAAAGCACTTACTGCATCAGCTCGGGCTGACCATCTGGTTTGTGAAAGACTCTTAACTTTTTTTGAACCTAAATGTTCTGTTAATATATTCCATCTGTGGGTAGAGCCCGACAAAAAGTTGTACACTTTCTGAACTATTTCAAAAAACTGTGATGCCTCCGGTACACACCCAGCAGCATGGACACCTACCAAGTTTAGTGAATGTCCTGCACATGGTATAAAGGTGGCAAATTCACATTTTTCCTTGATTCTTGTTTGTAGACCACTAATACTTTCCCGACATATTTGAAGCATTGTCGTAGCTTTGTCCTCTGCAATCTTTTATGGGAATATCATGTATCTCTAAAAAATTTAAGATGGTCTCCGCTAAATACTTAGATTTATGCTCTTTAATAGGTATAAATTTCAAAAACCTTTCAACAGGAACACAGTCTTTTACGTATCGAATGATGAAAGTTAGCTGGTCAATATGAGACAGATCGGGCGTACTGTCAACGCTTATGGAAAAATATTTTGCTGATTTAACTTCATTTATAATTTTTTTTAGAACCTGTTTTCCCATTACTTCAATAAACTCATTACAGATATTTGCTGATAAATAAGAAATGTTACCCTTTCCAGGATTCCCAAATTTTGTTAAGTGATCTGCAAGAAATGGATCAAATTCACTCAATAATTCCACACAACCCAAATAATTTCCATTGTTTGGAGATCCTAGGATTTCATTGTCGCCGCGAAATGGAAGCCCTCTCGATGCCAAAAATTTTACAACAGCTACAATCCGTTTAAGTACGTTTCTCCAGTAATCCACTTCCTTTTGATGTTGAGATAATAACTCTATATCTACTCTACCAACCGCTTTACTTCGTGCCAGATAAGTCATCATAGATTGCTTATGCGCTGGGCTATTTTCATGTGTTAAAATTATGTGATTAATATGCTTCCAATCATTACATCCATTCCGAGAGCAAAGATTAACATCAGTTGGGTTAAATAAGCAGCATGAAAAACAAAATACAGAGCATTTGGAAGGCGAATACAGCAACCATTTTCTTTCGACGCTTTCATTGTTCTTTAATTTGCGAATAAATAATGCTTTGTTGAAATATCTCGTCACTAATTTATTACCATCTTTGTAGGTTCTGGATGCCTCGGAAAAGTCAGAATCTTTATTTTGAAAATATACTGGTCCCTTACGAATTAAAATTTCGCGATTTATTTCAACAAACTTTTCGTGAAAATAATCGGCGGGATCGTGCGATATTAATTCTTCTGTGTTGGAAAACTGCTGTTCAATTGACACAGTTGGAGTTGTCGGTTTTAGTGAAGTTACTGAAGTCGTTGCACTTTCGTCGTAGGAATAGTCGCTTTCTGATTCAATCTCTTTTTCAAAACATGAAGGTTTAGAAATTCCCGCAATTTGTAATTGAGCTGAGTCATCATGTGGAACATTTATGAGTTGATTGCTACTTACAGAAGTTTCTCCAGTAGTAGTAGTAAAATATGATGTTAATTTTGGTAACTTTTCAATTACTTCTTTCTGATGTAGAGCTTTTTTCCTTTTTTCAGATCCACTAGGATATGACCGTTTCGACATTTTATATTATAATTCAGTATTTAATTAATTTTATAACGAAAATATTCGCTAACACAAAACAGACAAACGACGATTTAATCAAACAATACTATTTTTTTGTCAGAGCTCAAGCACAGTCAGTAACAAACTAACAACTACAAACAAAACAAACGCCACAACATCACAGACAAATACTTGAAGGGAATTCCCGTTCGTCAAGTCAAACGACGATCGGGAGTCGGGAATTCCCCTTTTTTGTCTTTGGTATTACGAATGACGTTCGAATAGGTTTCTTAAAGACATAAACCACACCGAATCAAATAATTCTTCTTTTTTTAATTTAATAATTTTTCTTTTAATTGTATTCTTATACTTACATATAGGTATTTAAATTAACCTAAATATACTAATATCGGAAAAACTCATTTTTGAGAGAGAGTGGAGTACTTATACCCTGTTTATTTATTAGTTTGATCTTTCTTTTTGACGGATGTCAAATCTGAAATCGATATAACTTTGCAACGACGAACAATATTTTCTTATTTTAATAATATTAAAAATTGATAATAATCATAAGAATAGACACACAACATAAGAGTACCTGTTAAGGACTCAAGCATTTTCCGAAAGTCTTAAGTGGTTTTTATTGCTTCGAAGTAAAATTTAAATAGAAAAACTGAAAACAATGGTACCTACCCAATGTTTTTATGTCTAGTGCAATAAAATTGATTGACGAATGAATTTATTTATTTTGAATAGTTTAAAACATACATACAGCCACATATTTAGCCAACACATTTTTTACACCAATAGATATTTTCTGTTTCCCATCACTGACCCATCTGTCAAAAAGTTCAAGCTATGTTGTACAAGGTATAGCTATCCGCATGCGGCAAACTAAAGCTAATATAATAAGCGTAGGTATTGTAGTAAGTCATTATCATCAGATTTTTCAAAATTAATGTTTTTCGGTAATACCTAAATATCGGTTATCATTTGGTAATCTGGCAGGAACTAGGGGGCCCCATTCGATCGCGGGGCCCTGGGCACGTGCCCATAGTGCCCAGTGGGGAAGAGGGGCCTGCCTACAGGATATAGGTAATGTCTTCCATTTTCGAGCGAGATTGGGTCCAGAATAACGATCAACTTTATCTAGGCTCAAACTTAGCATACACATATATATCACGCCTTAAGCCCCGGAGAGTTAAGCAGAGGTGAATTAACACCCACATTTCACCAATCATTGAATTCATAACATAACATAACATAAACTCACGCCTATATCCCCGAAGGGGTAGGCAGAGGTGCTAGCACCCACATTTCGCCAGTTTATGTTTAGGTCCCAATGTAATAGGTGGCGAGCCTATTGCCATTAACCGGGCACTTATAAACCTGCGATAAATACACACATAACTTCGAAAAGCATCGAAAAGTCATTGGTATGTGCCATGGTAAAACCTGGGATCGAACCCGAGACCTCGTCTCAGCAGTCCATTACCCATACCACTAGGCTACCGCGGTATTTTTTTAGCCCTATCCCTTAGTCCCCTCATACGACACCGCATAGGAAGAGATGAGGTGGTCCAAGTTCTGCTCTGCCGGGAACCACGCGGCATAGCACGTTCTAGAATATTGATAATGTAATATAAGTTTACGTTTTTACTTTTTACTAAGTTACGTGTTTATCAATTAGGTACAAAATAAAAAGCTAAGTAGGTCATTAATATTTCATAGTTATTAGCGAAAACCTAATAATTGAGTATTTAGTAAAACACGCAGTGTGTGTTAGCAGATAGCGTAATATGAAAATTCAATCAATTAGTAGGCCATGCGAGAAGTTCACAAGTAAACATGAAAGAACAGTCAGGCAGCTAAAGCGGACGCCTCACCATGGCCAATACATTGCGTATCGTAGGAATGGACCAAGATTTGTAACCATAATACATGGCACCAACTATACTTAAACTAAAAAATCCCTATCATACGGATTCCAGAATGCGGATAAACTTACAAACTTAGATACATTGTTTGTGAACACATACGGATTACATATCCAGACTAAAGCGCATATTCATATACAAATACTTATACTGACCGAGAAATCGTACCCACAACCTCGGACTTAGCAGTCGATCGCCCTACCTACACCGCAGATAACATAATACCTACGCCTCGTCCTGTTCGATACATATTGATTGTGGTAGTGAGGTATACGCCATCAAACTGCTCCATCGTACATGCACCTGTGGTCATGAACGCCTAAGCCCAACTTGTCCAAGACACAATGGCTAAAGACACACACGATGAATGAAGTGTGTCAAATGTTATTCACTTAATCTTAGCAACTTTTTTGATCATTATTCGAGCATACAAAGTTTGATGTTTGAAATCCGGAGTCCGCTCGAGAGGAAAACCTGAGCCAGGGTCTCCTTCATCCAAAGATCTTGAAATCAGAATCAGTAGTACGATGATATTTGATATGATTATGATATTGAAGTTATTTCATATGCCTATCTGCAAACCTTGTTAGTGTATTTAGACTAAATAAAATTAAGCCACGAGCGACATAAAGATAATATATCAAATCTTTTTTTGCCAGGTACCTACTTTCTAAAAAAATATATTTCGAAGGTTATTTATTGAACTCGTGTGTAATGGTTGTAATCGATTATATTCAGCAATATTGTTTATTATCGTACACCACGGCTGCATGGATGGGTTTTTACTTTTTAACTAAATTAAAATATTTTAATTGATACGAATTTTATTTAAGTGTTTTGAAAGGCACAAAAAACGATTAATTAGACTTAAACTTTTACGTTTTCCACCAGTTATAGACTGGTGGAAAACGTATTGTTTAAAAGAAAAGTCTGTCGGCTGAAAAAACAGTAATACAAAGTATAAATCGGTAATTAGAATATATTAATACATAGGTAATTCATGTTTAACATATTTTACTAAAGCGGGACTTCGTTGCCGTATCAGAAAAATTCAAATATCTTAACTAATATACTTCCAGAATATCTACCTTTTTTAAAAAAAAGTTTCGACTGAGGCATCTCTCCTACCGGTCTGGCTTGAATACTGACCGCAACATCAACTATGCTTTTCGTTTAACGTGATGGTCGAATCTTCTACTGGCCGTACTATTGGCCATACGCCAGGGGTCTGGCATTCGATTCCTGTTCATTAAAAGTATTCCTTTGCTCGTTTGCATATCATATTTAAAAAAATGTTAATTTCGCTTGTCCGAGTTTTAGAGCACATAGTAGGTACCTCTCTTGATTCAATATGAGTAAACAATTAACAGTTGAGGTAGTTGAGCTTGCAACACATTCGTATTCCTCATCTTTTAATTTGCATGCTTGGCACATACTACGTACGTAACAGTACTTATTGTCTTGACAAAGTAAACATTACATAATAATAAATTATTATCATAGTGAGATAAGAATTGGCAATGATTTCACACTTAAATAAATCTGCAATCACATATGATCTTGCTGACTTTTTGATGTTCATATTACTGAATTAACATATTCACTAACTTTTCATACAATAATCCTATAACGAAACTGTCTTTATGTGTACCTAGGTACAATCAGCATTAGATCGATCTTGACCGCAAAGTCTCAAAATTATCTTTATAGTAAGGTGTTAAGAAAGTCAAACTATTTTATTTATTTAATTGTATTATCGCCAGAACTAAAGATGAATACCAAGACATTAACATCATTTTAAGTACTTTAATAGTATTAGCGAACAGTACATTAACAGTAATTAAATTGAAGTTATGTATACAACATTATAAAGATACAAAGATAATTCTTTTTTGTACACAATAGATTACAGTAGAACTTGTAGGTAGCATGCATAGGTACAGTTTAATGTACCTACAATGGGCGGCTTTATTGCTGGAAGCGATTTCTTCCAGGTGACAGACTAAAACATTAACGCTTAATAACATGAGGGAGTATTATTAGTGGGAATAGAAGTTTGTGGTTAGAGGACCACAAACTTTTTGGATCGACCACACTTTTGGCCGACAATAGAATCTACTACACCATATAGTGAACTACACAAAAATGAGAGACTACTCCAGTAAAAGAAAACCAGTTTTGTGTTAAGACCTGTTTCCATTTTATTTATGTTCATAGCGAAGCACCTATGCATTTCTTTACACATGCCTATAACGAGCGTTCACCTTAAAAACAAAATATTATAAATAAATAGTTCCTTGAAACTTGAGATAACACGTAATACATAATTTCCGGTTACAATAACCCAATTTTAGAAGGTTTTATATCCAAAAAGGTCCCATTGATATGAGGTCGGCGGACCTTTTCCAGGAAGTATAAAAATATCTAGTAAGACTAGTAAGCAATTACAGTAAATAATTAAGTACCACTTCATAATAAATTTTAATTTATTATGACTGCTATAAAATGTTCCTTGTTGAAGTACAACACAAGGACCAATACCTACAAATATTCCCGTAGCTATCGAAGACGACTAAGGAAGAGAGCTACTGTACTATTTACAGGCTACAGTCTATGAAGAAGTGTCTAGTTGGAGTCAATATGCTCACAGGGCTCACCCTCTATTACATATCCTTATTTTAGAAGTTTCCGAGAAAAGAAAAATATAAAAGAAAAGTTTTCAGAAATATGTACATGTTTTTTCAATGTTAATGTTATTTTTGTTGTAATCTAGGTAAAAAAGACGTCGTTAAAGTTAAACGCCAATACGATTATCATTAGGTATGCTTCGCCAAATATTAAAGAGCGACTAAGCTCCAAATAAAAGCATTGACTCTTTTGTGAAGCTTGTTTACAAATTTTTGTTCACCTTGAATTTATCTAATAAAAGAATTGGAGAACACCTACAAGGCAATTGGTAAATTTTACTAAAACGCAATCTATGATATTTACTTTAAACATATCCACGATGTACAGACTCGAACCTTGTAGAGATACACTTCAGATAATTGCACAAGTACATTCTATTATTATAAACCCACATATACACACCTGATTCCTTATAAGGAGTATAATGCAGAGTCTTGATTCTTTTTGATTCTTTAGATAGACGTACTGATCTATGTACATTCTACTACCTTAACATACGCCTACGATATAGATACATCAGTATTGCAATTACTTCTATTACGGGCCTTATGTTATATGTTAAAGTAAGGTGTATTGGGCCCCACCATGATCATCGGATCCAAAAGCAATTTCACCATAAGCCTTGACACCCTGGTCCTCGATTCTATTAAAGCAAAACCACCACACATACACTCCTACACTCAGATGCTGCAAAAATTTTATTCGCTTTTTCATTCACTCTGCACTTTACACAAACTTTACAAATTAAAAGGATTTTTAACAGTGTCCGCAGTATGACACTGATTTTGCTTTAGCAGATTCGAGGTCCTGCTGTTTGACGCACGAAGCTCTGTCGCCTCGGATCCCCTCGGGTTAGAAAAATTAGACAGCCATCGCTCCCGTAAAAGTTAAGAGAAACGAATCAGGAGAAATAGGGAATGGA
The DNA here is from genome assembly GCA_963662185.1 of Eilema griseolum. Classification (NCBI taxonomy): domain Eukaryota; kingdom Metazoa; phylum Arthropoda; class Insecta; order Lepidoptera; family Erebidae; genus Eilema; species Eilema griseolum. Next base: position 14,989,389 of record OY759242.1, on the reverse strand, counting down.
TTGTATTATTTTGATATGCGCCAAAATAAGGCATCCAAAACTGACTTCGGATGCAACCGGGATTAGTGCTTGGATTGTCATGATTAAGGTTCACAGTATGAATATAGGAGGAGGTGCTTAAGAAACTAATATAGATTCAAATAGATTGCATAAAAGAGATCATAGTAAAGTCATGACGATGATATGTGTGCCGATAGTCTCACTACCACGGATATTTTTTATACAACTTAGGTGGCAGACAAGCACACGGCCGACCTGATGGAAAGTGGTTACCGTGACCTATGAACGTGTGTAATACCAGTGGAGTCACATCCGTGCTGCCGACCCTGTAAGAACAGAGATTTTATGTGCCCTATGTGCAGAACACAAAATCTGGACAAGCCTTTGGTCTTCCCACTGACAGCACAAAAACTCTCCAGTGAGCTCTGGCTACCATACTCACCACCGGGAACACAACGCGAGGTTATTATACATAAGTAAAAGCCGGAAAACGGACTCCAGACTCTGAGATAAAAGACCTCGTATGCGACCGAGTCTAACGCGAAGATGATCATATTGGTAGGGAAATGAGTAACACAGAAGACGACATCTGGCAGACAAGTATGAAATAGAATAATACGTTGTACCAACCCAAAATATTTAGCACAAGGTCGGGCATATGATGATGACGTATAATTCAATTTGGGTTGGACAGAAAAAGTTACTTAATTCTCCATAATAACAAACTAATAACTAGAAGTCTTAACACAAATAGCTTAGCGTCCATCGCTAATGTTGTTTAATTTCAGTTTGTGGCAATTTTCCATTTTAATAACGATTAGGTACGGACCACAAAAACGAGACTTACAGCAAATTATAATAGAATTATAATCCGTAAGCCTCGTTAACTTAAGGATTTAGGTACCTATTAAAGCAAATATTTGAATAAAATTTATTCATACTTCTAAGATTCCTTTATGATCGGTTTACCGCACCGCAATTAAGGCAACTAAACTGCGTTTATATATTATTTAGTTTAGTGGAATGGAATTTCAGTGGTGAAATGCAGCCTCTTTTGGCTAATGAAAGTTTTCCGGTATCTGCAACGCTTGCTATCAATATGATTGTCAAGAAGCTCAAAAAGAGGAGTTCCATGGATTTATTGGAGAAAAAATCCAGTAGTTAGGATTACAAATGTAATTACACAAAAGCTTGTCTACAACAATGTGATATTTATTTATATTACTAAGGACAAAATACGAACCTTTTTATTGAGTGTTGACTATACGTTAATTTTCTTTTTAAAGTTAGATTTTACTCATATTGAAACATGTATTTAAGTTAGTAAATTCAAACAAACACCTTCGCAATATTGACAAAATATAATAGTAACAACAAAGCCTAAATTATCGCTTACCGGGTATCGCCATCCCCAATTCTAGATATTCCTTCACAGACGGGCTGAGGAAAGATGTGGGGGCAGAAACTGCCGCGGGTTCGGGTTCTGGCGCATCCAGTGCTTGCGCCGGTTCCCGGGCTACGGCGGTACTGTCGGCGCGCAAGCGTTTAACTCGGCTTCCATCTTTTGCCTCCCCTAGAAATATTCCGTAGTCAATCATGGGATCATATTAAAAATGGTTCTTGTCAGGGTTCTATATTATCTATTTCCGTTTACCGAGCTCCCCAAAGAGCTCTCGCTATTTTAAAACATATGAGTTAAATATCTCATTTCTCTCATTTAAAATTAAAAAAAGGACTAATGTTTCTTAGTTGGTGAGTACTTTGGATGTTTGTGATCGTATAACTTTTTAGACACATGGCATATAAGACTTATTGTCTGGTTAGACAATCTAACCCTGGATATCTCATGAGTAGCAGATGTTAGTACTGGATCTATTACATCATCAAGGTCGCTACTTTACCCACCATCAGAACACGCGTACTAAGTAGAGGTAGGAACTGAAAGGTTGGATACATTCATCATCATCTACATGAAGACATATTTTCCTGATTGTATTCGAGGCCAAGGTGCCATCGGAACTCAGGGGCCTCCTTCCAGCTCTTTCTCCTCTATTTCACACGATCTTGGGCGTCCATGGTAGCGAAACCATTCACACGCATGTCACCCTCCACGACATCTTGCGTCAGCCCCTTGTACCTGAACCCGGCGCGGCGGGGGCACCATGGTTAGGTTTTTACCCCCTGACTTTTCACTACTACGACTCACTGAATCTTCTGCGATTTTATGATAAGTATTCTCTTGACTTTAGTTTCACACGAATTTTGCAAGGTAATGTGGCTTTTCCTGGGTAGGCCTCGTCAAATTTATCAAATTTAACGGTTTCTTGAGTATCTACTTATCTTATCAACACATAGTAAGAATAAGAAGTGCCTACGACCTTACAATGTATTATACATAACATAACATAACATAACATAAACTCACGCTTATATCCCCGAAGGGGTAGGGAGAGGTGTTAGCACCCACATTTCGCCAGTTTATGTTTAGGTCCCAATGTAATAAGGTGGCGAGCCTATTGCCATTGACCGGGCACTTATAAACCTGCGATAAATACACACATAACTTCGAAAAGCATCGAAAAGTCATTGGTGTGTGCCATGGTAAAACCTGGGATCGAACCCGAGACATCGTCTCAGCAGTCCATTACCCATACCACTAGGCTACCGCTAATGTATTATACATTAAGTAGAATTAGGAACAATGTTCGTAGGACATCACATACATAAAATAAAAGATCTTATAGACATTTCGATTATTTTACTCAGTTAAATAAATGTTTCTAGTTGGAAATATCATTTCCTTTCAATATCGTTGTCTATGTCAAATTTCGCTAGTTATTAAGATAAATGATAATAATAATAAATAAATTGTTTAGTGACTCAAAAAAGAATTGTCTAGTAACAAAGATGATAAAATATATCTACATAGCATAGTATTCACACAAATATTTTTCTTATGAATTACATATAAGTATAAATAAAATTTGCTAGGTACTAATTAATATTTTGCTAACTATTAGTAGCATCTGCTGCCGAACTAGACTTGAAGCCCGTGTTTAAGATTTTTTACGCGATTTTTTACCTTTAGGCGACCTAAACCACCCACTTAGTATTTGGTCACTAACCACAAATCAAACTGGGAAATCAAACGGCAGTCGCTCCCGATATAGCCGAAAAATAAAGCCATATCACATTAATGCTGATCCCAGGGTGAAAAATCCTCGGATGCAACCAAAGGATTATGATGATGACCCATTAAAATATTATTGGTAGGTTCCTAATGTTTTGATACATCAACAATTATCTTCAAAGGATAACATGTACTAAAGACATATAACTACAGATAAGAATATGGATTCTTACCAGTTGCAACTTGTAATGACAGTAACACCAAGGAAAATAAACCAAAAACTTTGTTTCCATACATCTTGAGTTTTAAAATTATTGTTAAGTACAAATTCTATCACCAAAACATATGCAAACGCATGTTTAACTTGGTCGTGTCACAATCGAAAAGGCTTCAGACGGCATTGGAGTAGATTGAAGGTCTCACAAAAGGATTGACGAATTTCGTAATTTTGCTTATGGCTTTACTCGTGGTTGATTAATAACCGCGCCGGACGCGACTTGTATTATGTCTTTATTTCTGTTACATAGCGGTACCACTCGGGCGTGCGCTTTCGGAGGCAGCCGAGCGCGCAATGTTGTCCATGCAATGCGCATAACATGAAGATCCTATACTAGCTTAAATTGACCTCTAAACTTCCTCAACAGTTATAACTTTGTCACACTCTGCGACAATTCCAATAGTTAAAAATAAATGCGTATTAAGGAAATAAACATATTTCCTATAATATAATATTTTTGGTAGTAGAGTATAATTTCTTTACAAAAAGACTACTACGAAAAACTGAGATAGGCAGAGCGTTCCACTGCTACTTAGGTTAAATACGGGTTCGATTCCCGTTCAGTGCAAATATTTGTATGCCTTAATATCTAGGTTTTTTTATATATATAACACGTCAATTAGATTTCGCCTTGCCTGATGGTAAGCTGAAGGGAAAGTCTCAGAAAAGAGGGTCACCATTACTTACACATACCGTGTGACAATGGTGACACTCAGCTTGACAGCCTCATCATATGCTTTTTCACGTCCCGCTTAAAGGACCTGAGACTGTGGAAAGAAGGAAACACGTGAGCTGGTAATGAATTCCATGCCTTAATGGTGCGACAGAGGAAAGAGTCTCCGAACCGCTTGGTTCTTGATCGGATGTTCTGCACCGTGTGCGGATGACATCTAAGACCTGCACGTGTTGTCCTGTGTAGGAAAGGGGAGGGTGGGACTAATTGGAATCGCTCATCAGAACACTCACCATGGTACAGACGGTAAAATACAGCCATGGACACAACATCTCTACGCATCTGTAAAGGTTCTAGGGCGTTCGTGACCTCGGGATTCCCAATGATGCGGACCGCACGTCGCTGCAACCTGTCGAGGGCATCTAGTAAGTACTTTGCTGAACCATCCCAGAGATGCAAGCAGTATTCCACACAGAAACGAATTTGTGTCTTGTATAGAAAACACCGCTGCTCTGGCGTGAAAAATCGTCTCACTCTGTTCAGATTCTTTTGCTGTAAACGCACATGCCTGCATCTTCTTGGCATTGAACTCAACCAGGTTCTCAGAGCCCCATTGAGAAATGTGATTAAGGATCCCGTCAAGCTCAGTGACAAGAAGCTGCCTCTTCTCTGCGATATCTGACTGGTTGGCCACAGGATGTCCATGATAACTCCCATGTAAGGTGCTATCTGCATAACAATGAACATTGCCGGTAGACAGCATGTCGTTGATATGCAGAAGAAAGAGAGTGGGTGATAAGACGGACCCCTGTGGCACGCCAGCATTTACCTGCAGAAACTCCGAAGCTCGTCCGTCACAAAGGACGCGAATTCGGCGCCCCTGCAGGAAGCTAGCAACCCAGTTGCACAGCCTAGAAGGCAGACCAAAGGCAGGCAGCTTGGAAAGAAGCGATTTGTGCCAGACTCTATCGAAAGCTTTGGCGATGTCAAGACTAATTGCCAGTGACTCGCTGTGCTAGTCCATAGCCTCACGCCAAAGATGGGTAACGTATGCTAGAAGATCACCCGTTGACCGTTTCGGCCTGAAGTCATATTGCCGGTCATTAATGAAGGAGTGATCCTCTAGGTGCCGCATGAGCTGTTTGTTAATTATGTGCTCGAAAACTTTGCACACCACTGAGGTGACGGCTATGGGTCGATAGTTGGCTGGCTCCGAGCGATCCCCCTTCTTGGGCATCGGCTGAACATTCGCCTCTTTCCAAGACAAAGGCACTGTACCCGAACTGTAGGACAGCCAGTATAGGCGCGTAAGCATTGGAGACAACTCCGCTGCACATTTTTGCAGAACTACCGCTGGAATACCATCCGGACCACTGGCTTTCCGGACATCGAGTGATTGCAGCACTGCACGGACATTGCGTTGTCTGATATGGGTATCAGGCATTGCGTGGTCACTATCGGGTAGTGTCGGTGGCTGCGTACCACAATCATCGATTCAGGAGTAGGCCGCAAAGAGATTAGCCAGCAGATTTGCCTTATCTTGCGGCACATGGGCCAGGGATCCATCAGGGTTACGCAGCGGAGGCAGCGAAGGCTGACAGAAACCAACTGGCTTGCACGGCTTTAGCCAGTCGCCAGTAGCCACGGCTTCCCGTGGGATGCAGCACTAGCTCTTGACCAAGCCGCGCTATGCGCAGGGCATCCGCTCTGACGTAGGCCCTTTTACAGACCTTTGTGGCTCTGTTGTACGCCGCCTTGAAGTGGACCAGATTGGGATGGCGCGTGGCGCGCGCCCCTACCCAAGCGCGGTACGCAGACTGTTTTTGTTCAACAGCTTCCGCGCACTCGCGCCCGAACCAAGGGCGCGCCCCGCGGTCACCGGTGATATCGGTATATGAGATATAGTATTCCATACCCAGATCGATCTCACCGGAGACAGCAGTAGCACAATCCGATGGGTTCTTACCTTCAAAGCAGCGCTCAACCCACGGGATGGACGCAAAATAGTCACGAAGTCCATCCCAGTCCGCTGACGAGTAGTGCCAGAGACGCCGCTTCCCCTGCACGGGTCGTGGGGGCGCTATAATAGGCACCGTGGAGCAGACCAGGCAGTGGTCGGAGTTGCCTAAAGCGACTCGCACCGACACACTGTACCGGTCCTGGTTAATCGTCAGCAGAAGGTTTAGCAGAGAGGGTGCTAGGCCCGACCTTCTTGGTATCCTAGTGACCTCGTGCACCAATTGGGTCAGGCCGTGCGCCAGAGCAAATACGTGGGCGGCTCTTCCCGCATGGTCTATTTTGGAGGAGCCCGACCAGATCTCGTGGTGGGCTTTAAAATCCCCCATAAATACCATTTTGGCGTTCGGAAATCGCTCCTGCGCATCATCTGCCGCCTGACTCAGATATTCAAAGAGTCGAGTTGTCTCAGCATCTCCTGTATGGGAACGGTAGAGGCACACATAGATCTGACTCGTAGGGCCATGGTCTACGTGTACCCAAAGGATAGAGAAGGATGGGTCCTCTAGGCAGCGCAAACGGCGACAGCAAACATCTGCCCTAACACACGCACACCCCAGCTTTTGCACGAAAACTTTCCTCAAGAACACAGCCAGGGTAGAGTAAGTAGGTCGTGTCGTCAGGGCGGTGTATTTGCGTCTCCGTTAGAAAAAACATGGCAGGTTTCGCCGTCTCTAGGTGTTGGTGGACGGCGTTGAGGTTTGCATGGAGCCCACAGATGCAATTAGCAAGCTTTTGGGAGTGAGACGAGCCGCTATGTTGCCTTTTTCTGTAAATTGCGCTGCCATGAGTTTGGGTGGGAGAAGGCGTGAAAAAAGAGGTGATTGCCGCCGCAGCACCGTGTGACAAAGCGCGGGATATTGGTTTTATCTATGAATGTGAGGCATGGCGAGAGCCGACGCGCCGAACGGAAGGGCCCCCGTATCCCCCCGAGTATGGTCGCCAGGCTCCCAAATCCGGTCACCAACCGGCACGATGAACCATATCGGGATTATGCGCGGCCTGGTGAGGCAGCCTCCCAAGGTGGTTAACCCCAGTTGGGCCCCTGTACTATACCGAGGAACGGCTAGCGGCACCACCGTTTCTACAGGTCTCCCTGTTCGGCGCGTTGCCCCGCGCCATCCCCTCTAGACTACGCCAAGACCCACTGGTCCCACTAGTGCTGCGACAACCACCACCTTTGCCCGGCTATGCACTTGCTGACCCTGAACACAATCCAACCGAGATTGAATTGCTATGGAGGGTTTTTCGCAATAGTGCACGGTGGTACCCACCCGGTCGAAACATGAGACAAATTTGTGCCACCAAATTTCTACCACCAAAAAATATAATTGTAAGTATAATTGTATTCGTCCGGGTTTTCTATGTCTATATAATCTTTATAGAGTCTATAATGGCCTTTATAATTTTTAATAATCTATAATATAGAATAGACCATTAAATAGGCAATGGAAATCTCGAAGTTCCCCAGTCCCAGTAGGACTGGCAAGCGGGCCCCAACTGTGTTGACTAAATGTTCAGAGGAATCGTCATCATAAGATGATGATTTTTTTATCTACGAAACGCCAATTTGATTTCACCTAGTCTGATGGCAAGCCAAAGGCAATCTCAAGAGAGGATCATTATTACAGACACTTACCTAGTATGTTACAATGGTGACACTCAGCTTGGCGGCTAGACTTTGTAATTATGAAGGAAGTAATCTCAGACTCTCTAAAATAAAACTCGGTCGAAAAGCTTATATCAACTTTTGAAAGTAGTAAACTCGGCCATGGATTAGATATTTTAAGTCCAAGTGGCCCCCTTCTTGTCTTTGGCTTTCTGAATTCGGACTCGTGGTTATAAGAATATTTCACTTTAGTTCATTATCATCTTGAACTTAACAATAATAATGAAAAATAAGACACAGCCCTATTTGGCTACCGATACCGCTCATACGAGGATCGTACCGTACCATTCTTGAAAGAGCTGTTTTTCTAAGGCACACTATATTTAATTTAATAATATATTATGTGAAGATGGCGCTTTTATTATTTATTTTAGTATGATAACATTGGCTATGTCCTGTCATTTCACAGGTTTGCCAATTTAGGGGGAATTACCCAAACTGGAGAATCGCAACTCGATCAATCGGATAATTTTTGTGGGCACACTCTTATATACTCTTTGGTGGGCACGCCGGCACGAGCATTTATTAGAAATAATCCAATGAGATAGAGTAGGGAACCGTGTGAATGGGTAAGTACTGTATGTAAGCATTAACGAAATATGTTGTAATGATAATCTACTATGAAGCAATACAGACTCTGCATAAATATTTGAATGCATTATTGAAAATGAGAATGGTCAATCCACCATTTTTATACATAAAAATTCGAATTCGCACCAATTTCGGCAAATAAAATAATACCCTTCTTCGTGTCGCCAAATCTTTTATTTCACTTAGAAAACATTAGCACAGAGGCTATAGCAAGGCAGAAAGGAGATGGGTTCGCTTTCATACATTCTTGGGCCTAAATGTAAAAAGTTGAGAGTGGCCTCAAGCGAGAGCTTATATATTATTAAAACATCCCTGAAAAATCTGCAGATTTTGAACATCAGAGAGCTGAGTTATAAGAGATTTAGTAAGTGAGGTTATGCAAGAAATTAACATTTTTGAACTATCATTTCTACGTTTTTTTTTTATAGAAAGTAGTTATTTTTATTTTAAAGATATGTAATAAAAAGATGTCATGTTAAAAAAGCTCTTTAAAGAATTATTATATTTTATTTTTCTTCAATAATTAGAATAACGTCTAAGAATTGCGGAGGAGGAATAACATTACCTTGGTACCTAGCCCAACTAAAGTACCATATAATTGACATTATGTGTGCGCAGCAGCCTGCAGTTCGTTTACCTACAATACAGTTACAGTAATATCCGAGGACTGCTTATCTACCAGGGTAGAAAGTTGTCGACTAAGATGTATACAAAATACGTCTTTCGACTTATATGTCTGGTCTGAATGCGTCTCCTTAGCATTCATGCAGAATTAGAAGACGAAACCTCTCAAAACAGGCTGCTGCTGACCACCCTACACACTTCTATAATGAAGCCGTCATTACTTCTTAGACGCTCACCATACCGTGCCTACTTTATCTGATATGTCTTTAAATATACCTAGTCTAGCCATAAATATTGTTACGAAGAAAAAACATTTTTTTTATTGCAAATAATATTTATTACTTTTACAGTGTGTTAGTTTAATACATAAATATAAAACAATTTAAAATATAAAAAGCTTATTCGAAGTGGTCTCCATTGGCTGCAACACAGTCCTTTAAACGTTGAGGCCAGTTATCAATAGAAGCACGCACTCTTTCCATGGGAAAATTCCTCACTGCCAATCGTATGGATTGTTTTAGGGACTCCAAATTATCATGGCGTTTAGAGCAGGCCATACTCTCTAAAACTGACCGTAAATCATAATCCAGCGGATTAAGATCGGGACTAGACGACGGCCAGTCTTCAGCTCTGATGAAGTCCGAAACGTTCATTTCCAACCAAGACTGCGTGGACCGAGCTTTATGACCCGGCGCTGAATCTTGTTGGAAGGACCATACTTGGTTATTGAACATGGTGTTGTTAAGGGGTTTAACTATCTTCTCAAGAATGGTATCTTGATACACTTGTACCGATGTTTTGATACCTTTTTCACAAAAATATGGTCAGTCACTCCTTCATAGCTAACACCCCACCAAACCATCACTGAAGTCGGATAATGCCCACGTTGCACTCTGTCGACTAATTGGGAAGCTTCCTTAGAGCTTTGAGCATAAATACGGTCATTTTGTTTGTTAAAATGTTGCTCAATTGCAAAGATTTTCTCATACGTAAACAAAATTTTTCTGTGACCTCCCTTTGCGTACCGCTTCAGTAGTTGCTTCGATTTTACCACCCTATTCTTTTTTAAATTATCAGTTAAAAAATAGGTAAAGAAACTTTTTAAGTTAAACGGTTTTATGTTAAACATACATTGCAATGTTTAAGATAAATGTACTAAAAACCAAAAAATAATAAAATAGATACAGTCGTGGGAATTATAAACATATGCATAGACTAGACTAAAATAAAACCGTGGGGAACGTCAATTGTCTCTCTTTTATTTACATGGAGTGTATAACTATTGGAATGTCCATGAACAAGAAAATAGTAAGTAATTTCCTCACCGTCTGCGGGCCAACTGCCTAACGACGAATTAAACGATTCTTCTATCGCACATTAAGTCGATAATTTGTAGACAATTGTCGTGCCCCACGGTTTTATTTTAGTCTAGTCTATGCATATGTTTATAATTCCCACGACTGTATCTATTTTATAATTTTTTGGTTTTTAGTACATTTATCTTAAACATTGCAATGTATGTTTAACATAAAACCGTTTAACTTAAAAAGTTTTTTTACCTATTTTTATTTTCTAGTTTTTAGTTTTTATTTCGCATTCTGTTTAATTCATTTAGTGCTTCATTATTGCAAGGTTTCTTGCCCGTTAGTTTATTGCAGTCCAACTCCTCTATACCTAAATTACAGATTCAATTTCTAAATTTAAATCTTATTATTATACGCCATTTAGTGGCTGCGCCCATCTTAAATATTGAGGTTGTATAGTGCACTGTATTCTTCTTGTCAAGCCCTTTTATTTGATACCCATATTGGTGGGATTGATAAAAAAAAATTATCAGCCATTTGGTAGCGGTGGCCATCTTAGATTTCAATTTTGCATAGTAAATTGTATTCTACTTGTTGAGACCTTTCATTTGATACCCATGTTGATGGGATTGATAAAACCTAAGTTATCTGCCATTTTGTAGAGGCCGCCATCTTGGATTTTAATTTTATATAGTACATTGTATTCTACTGGTTGAGCACTTTGATTTGATACCCATATTGATGGGATGGATAAAACCTAAGTTAATCGCATTTTGAAGCGGCCGCCATCTTGGATTTCAATTTTTTATAGTTTATTGTATTCTGCTTGTTGAGCCCTTTCATTTGATACCCATATTGATGGGATTGATAAAACCTACGTTATCGGCCATTTTGTAGCGGCCGCCATCTTGGATTTCAATTTTTTATAGTATATTGTATTCTGCTTGTTGAGCCCTTTCATTTGATACCCATATTGATGGGATTAATAAAACATAAATTATCCGCCATTTTGTAGCGGCGGCCATCTTGAATTTATAATGATAATGAATAAACATAATTGTATTGTCACCAAAATCCAAAGTGTATACAAAATTTCAGATTAATCGGTTGACAGGAAGAGGGTGAAATTTGAATTACTAAATTTGACCCAAGAATAAAAAATAAAACAAACGGGGTGAGCTAAATAAAACCGTTTAAAAATGACCAGTGCGTCTCTTATAGGCTGCAAGTCCTAAGTCATCTTTTAAAATGCGCGACATGGTTCTGGGTGCTATCTTCATCTCCATGGGTAAAATCTTTTGCTTTCGGACAGGATTTCTTCGAATTCTTTCCCTTACTGCTTTAACCACCTATTTCGTACGAACACTACGTGGACGGCCAGATCTTTTTCTGTCACAAACAGAGGAGGTTCATTGTACCTATTAATAGCCCGGTACACAAACATTTGACTAATACCAAGCGTATGGAGAGTTTTAAAAATTACATTCGGCTCCATACCAACTTTGTGTAATGCAATCACAGCGATTCGGTTTTCTTTATCACCCCACTCCATTTTAATATAGCAAAATATTGTACAATGTAATCGCGCCAAAATTAGAAAACACAATGAACAACCGTATAAAAATGACAGATTCCAAATTCAAATGTAATATCTTCCTTATTTTAATTGTAACAGTATTTATGGCCAGACTAAGTATTAGATTTAATTCACTTTCTGTAAGCTGGGGAAAATTATTCAAGTTATCATTGTGAACCGTAATTGTACCTAATAACTGATTGACTGAAAGTCAGGAAGCTGTCAGTTGTCACAGATTAATACGACTTATGCAGTTGATAAACACGAGAATTATTTAATCGATTAACGGAAATCAATTCAGAATTTATTAAAATTACACTGTTATTATATTTTTTAAATGTGTATTATTGTTATTATTATGATAAACAGTTTGGTTTCACTAAAGCTAGAAACACGACAGATGCAGGAGTTGCACTTGTCAAACATATATTTGATGCATGGGAGAAGAAGCAGGATGCCATTGGTATTTTTTGTGATCTATCAAAAGCTTTTGATTGTGTTGATCATGAGACGTTGTTACTAAAATTAGAATATTATGGTGTTTCAAGCGGCTCACTTAGATTACTTACGTCTTACCTTACGGACAGAATTCAAAAAGTTAACGTTAATGGCACCGACTGTTCTGGTGCCCCATTAGTTATGGGAGTACCCCAGGGCTCGATATTAGGACCCCTTCCATTCTTGATATATGTTAATGATCTTCCTTACTTCGCGACAAATCTTTGTGAAATTGTATTATTTGCTGATGACACATCATTAATTTTTACAACTGATAGACATGAAGTAATACTTAACGAAGTGAATAATACCCTTTCTGATATATTACATTGGTTTACAAGTAACAACTTGCAGCTCAATGCGAATAAAACTAAATGTGTAAAGTTTACTATGCCAAATGTAAGACAGGCAGATATTAATATTAAAATGAATAACGAATCTGTCCAAATAGTCAATACCACAGTTTTTCTTGAAATAACTCTAGATAGTAAACTGCAATGGGGTTCTCATATCACAGCCTTGGCAGGAAGACTTAGCTCAGCTGCCTATGCGGTTAGAAAGATAAGGTCACTGACTGATGAGGAAACTGCACGACTAGTTTATTTTAGCTACTTTCATAGCGTTATGTCATACGGTCTGCTGCTGTGGGGCTCAGCTGCCGATATTGAAACTATATTTATACTACAGAAACGAGCGATACGAGCGATCTATAGCCTCAGACCCCGTGACTCGCTGAAAGAACTTTTCAAAGAAATTAATATTTTAACAGTTGCTTCTCAATACATCTATGAAAATATCTTATATGTACGAAAAAACCTAAATATTTTCGAAAAACTATCTGATGTACACAATTTTAATACGAGAAATAAAATTAACTAGTTGTACCAAAACTTAGGCTTCACAAGGTTGGTGATTCATTTGTAGGCAGCTGCATAAAAATATTTAATAAAATTCCTCAGGACTTGATTAATATGCCAATAAATAAATTTAAAACAGAAGTGAAAAAAACTTTAATGAGTAAAGGTTACTATAAAGTGGATGAGTACCTTAATGATGTTAATGCGTGGTCAACATAAGTCTCTTGCTTGCTCGCACAAAATAAATTGTAAACCAAAACAAATTTAAAAAAGAAAAATAATCTAGTTCTAATGTAGTTCGCTGAGTTTCTTGCTGGTATCTTCTCAGTAGAACTAATCTACCGAACCAGCGAAAGAATCATTTTCCAATGGTTTATTTTACATTATTTAATATTTTTATATTATTTCTTGACATACATAATGGTAAAATTTTGACGTTCATATGTGCTCTTTATGTGCCTAAACTGAATAAATGAAATTGATTCTTTGATTCTTATGTTTTGTTCACTTTGACTGAAATAATACTACGATGAACGATGAAAGTGTTTTTATTGACAATATTGTTTGAATCGATCACAGTACTCGATATTGAATCATAGTCGTGGAATAAACTTAGTTTTAAGATTTCTCGTCTTCCTGATGTTTAATTGAGCTGTTTTTTTTTTTAAATTTTGAAATAGAAAAATATACCGCTTATTTTAGGTCATATCTCAACTCATTACATTTTGGCCCAGAAATCCCCGTCTCATTTATAGTTTATAGTTAAAATAAGGATTTTTTAAAAAAACAACAAGTATGAAAATCAATTATTTTGTAGTTCGTAATTAGGTTAAAGAAATCCCAAGAAAAAAATGGTTATAGTTTTGAAAAAATCAAATCAAGAAATGATATAGAAAATAGTTTTTCCCTGTGATTTAGTTTCTGGGGGATTTTGAAATTTACTTTGGCAATTCAGCATTCATTTAATTAATTGACTCTATGGTTTTTTAAGCACTTTTGTTTGGGTTTAGGTTGACTCTATGGATATGTAGTACCTAGTTACTTACTCTTATATACTCTTTGTTACTTACTCTGTGGCTTTGCTCTGTGGCTCTGGCTCTGTGGTTTAGCCTAGGTCTTACAGTCGTTACGATTTTGAGAATTTTCCAATTACCTTGCCTTTCGGTTCGGTATTCTGCTACTTATTTCTGATTCTAATTATTTAGTACATAATCCGATATAGTTTCATAATAGCAGTAATCCTAATAGTGTTATAGCTTCTCTTGCAATGAATATTGAATGTAAACACATTTGATACCCACATCAAAGTTTTATGAATTTTTCTAACATGGATAACAAGAACAATAAAATCTGTCCAAATTGCAGTCAATTTTACCGTATAGATTGTGAGTATAATTATGATAAACTGTTCATTCAATACAAAAATATCTTTCGGAGTATCGTAATTTTTAAATAGTCCTGTAACTTAACAAAACATGTCTGTACATACCGGTGCGGCTGACTGTAGCTTTTTGTTATTATCACACAATGATCACAACAAACATTCTATGCGATTGTACAAATTTATAGAACTTACTGAAGAACGAAATATTCTTACATTTTATACAGCTTATGTAAATTATGTTATTTACACCTTGGGAAGTAGCTTGACAGAAAGTTGTATATGTAAACAAATTTTGAACAAACGCCAACGTATGGAAATTGATGCTATGAATATATTCATTGTTCATAGCAATATTTCTTCTTGATAAATATACAGATTAATTGTACATTAGAACATGCCACATTAGGTGAATTTTAAACTACAGCATGGGACCTTCAACAAAAGGTCATTGATTGTTGAATTGTAAGGCATATGCACATGCTAATATACCTCGGGACACTCGGACCTAAATCCTGTGAAAAACATGGCCCTCTCGCCATTGATATACAAAATGATTTTTTGTAATAATCCATGCTTGATGAAGTTGAATAGTCCACCACCATAGCACCCTATTCTATCCACTAAAAACCCCACCAACCCAAAAAACATATACTGCGCTTATAGAGCACATTATAGGTCCAAGATATATCCCAAGCAATGTCTGTTAATAAAGCCCTCCCTGTAATTATGATCATACTTAACATAGGTATCCGTAATTGCATTATTCAAAGTGCAAATTTTTTATATTTCAGTAGTCCCAACAAAGTACAAGGTGAATTTACCTCTTTTCTTGTCATGTGGTCATTCAATGTGCGAGAACTGCATTCTCAACATCATAAAATGTATGGAGCCAATAGAGTGCAAAGTTTGCCAAGCTGATATAGACTTCAAAAATAGTGATGTCATGACAGTAGTCAAAAATCCAGACAAGCTGCGTGACTTTTTCCCTGTGAATGTTTATATGGTTGGTGAACTTATCGTCAATCTTATGCAGGTAAGATATGTTAATTCATTAATTGACTTTATATAATTTAACTGTGACGAAAACATTAAATAAAGATACTTCTGCGAAATCTACCTTTCAGGACAGCTATTTGAAGAATGTCTTACTCAAAACTTGCAGGAATGTTTTTTCGTTATCTTCTTGAGAAATTATTATTTTACATGAACATTTAAAACACTACTAAAGTATAAAAAAGTGATCAACATTCATTAGCACATGTTTTAGTTAGTTTATGATCTAATTTATTGATTTATTTATGAACAAGCAGCTACAAGCTAATGTGTTCACATCTAGTGATAATTATTTTTGGGTTATTTATTTCTCCTGTATTTATCATGTAAATGTGACTAAAGTTATGCTAGAGAATAATTGCATATAGAGGAAAAGCTCATTCTCCTCTAAAGGTGTTAGCGCAAGATCTATGTTGTTAGTATTTATTCTACATTGGGATACTTGTGTATATATCAGTAATTTATAGTGTAGTTTAGTAATCTACAGAGTAAAAAGTTCAAATATTTAATGCCTTATTATTGATGTAGCTTTATGAACTAAGGTGTTAAGTAAATTATAATTTGTTTTGCTTATGCATCTTATGATCACCCGTGCCATCAATGGTGTCCCATTTTCTGTGGTTACATAATAACAACTAAAGTCCAAATCACATTAGTGATACTTCTAATGCACCTATTGCCTGTTTTTATTACTACAGAAACCACAACCTCAAATCTCTACCCGTGACCATTTCTACGATCTCAAAGCTGTGTTGAAAGATGAGTCTCCACAAGGTAGGTACTTTGACTGAGTGTTCCTATTTTTATTTTTGAAAGCATATTATGTTGTGCTAAACATATGTCATCTGTGTTCAGGTAAGAGCCAATTTGTGAAAATATGACATGTTTAGATATGGGACCATGGGATACCATTAGGACACAATGGTATTTCCATCCAAGTAGAAATACCTTTTCTTTTATATACCACTTAGGTGGCAGACAAGCACGGCCCACCTGATGGAAAGTGGTTACCGTGGCCTATGGACGTGTGTAACACCAGAGGAGCCACACTTGCTCTGCTGACCCTGTAAGCAACCGAGTTTCACTCACCGCTGAGAACACAACACGAAGTTATTATGGCCTCGGTATTCTGTAGGGCGGACGGAGCTACTTCCTCAGACGGACTGCTCAATTGAGCAGAAATACCGCTGTGTCCTACCTCCTTATGAAACCCTCCGCCCTACAGGATACCGCAACCATAATAACCTCGTGTTGTGTTCACGGCGAATAGGCTATCAGTGGGAAGACCAAAAGCTTGTCCTGCTTTGTCTTTTACACTGATGGCATGTGCATACAGGGTTGACAGCACGAGTGTGATTCCCTTGGTGTTGCGCACGTCCATAGACCACGGTGACCACTTTCCATCAGGTGTGCCATGTGCTTGTCTGCCACTTAAGTGGTGTATAAAAAATTTAAAATCTATCCAAATTTTATTTATATAGCATTTATGCAGTAACAAAATTCTTTAAATGTCTTGCTGTTTTTGCTACCAAAGCTCTTAAATATTGGAATGTGTACCTACTTCCTGTGGCCTGCAACATTCTGAAGGTAAGAGGACATTAATGTCAATATGATTATCAAGATGACACCAAATGACCTGGCCTGCAAAATGCGTGCTGTGCTACTGGGATTGATGCTTGAATGAAGGTTTATTTTGCCTTTTGTGGGAGTAATTCTTGTGTTAATGTGTTCATTATTAAATACTCTTAGTTTCAGGTTTACTATTTCTTTGCTCATAGGTATACTAAGATAAATAAATAATATGCCTTATTTCTCTTTTGTTCCAGGTGAATGTTTAGAATGTCATGCACCCACAACCAAGATATGTCTACAGTGTGCGACGATTTTATGTACGAATTGTTTCAACAAATCGCACAAAAATTTCGTCATATTCAGAAACCATGAGCTGCAAGATATAGGTTAGTTCTATTAGTCTTCTTAATTAATACCTTTTTTTTCGTAAGTTATCTCTGCCTGCCCCTTCGTCGATATAAAACCTTTAATATATATTTTATGTGTGTACATATACTCTTTCATATCTTTATATTTTTAGACACAGCTGGACAGCCAAATTATTGTATAATCCATAAAGAAAAGCCCTTGGAGTACTATTGCCATACTTGTACAAAACCTATATGTATGGATTGTATGATGGTTGGTGGTGACAAATCTTGCAAGAACCACAATGTAGTATCCATAGAAGAAGTTGTAAGTATTTTTTCATACTTGATGTTAAAATGACTTCCTAACATTGCAATAGAAATACTATAGTATCATTAATACATTATATTACTTCTACACTACCATTAATACTACTACACTACCATTAGGACTACTACACTACCATTAGGACTACTACCCTACCATTAGGACTACTACACTACCGTTAGGATTACTACACTATCCTTGAGACTACTACACTACCATTAGAACTACTACACTACCGGTAGGACTACAACACTACTGTTAGGACTACTACACTACCGTTAGAACTACAACACTACCGTTAAGACTACTACACTACCGTTGGGACTACTACACTACCGTTAGGACTACTACTCTACCGTTACGACTACTAGACTACCATTGGGACTACTACACTTCCATTGTGACTACTACACTACTAATAGAAGTATACCGTTAGACCTATTACACGTTTATTAATGCTTATTGATTGCATGACACATGATAGTGTTATTATAGTATAAAAGGTGTTATTACATATTTCACCTTGTATTTCAATTATAACATTTACAGAATGGACCCTTCATGGAAGATCTGAATAATATGTATCCCCAAATAGATGAAACCTTCAGAAGACTTACAAAGACAGCGGTGGTGAGCAAATTTTGTTATTTCTAGTCTAGTCAATTCTGATTAAATTTGACAAATTAAATTTCAATTTCTTTATTCACCCGTTCATTGATGATTTTACGAAAATACTTTTTTATTAATAGTGTTAATATAATATTGTAATAGATGTCCTATTCGCCCAATAACCTGTAGTTATTTATTATTTTAGGACATAGGATATTTACTTCTTAATTATGAAAGTGACACTGGGTCCGCTACGGAGTTGATTAAAATAGTAGCTAGTGTCGATCAGCACTTTTCGAAACTTATGTCCATTGTTCAGAAACATAAGCAAGAAGTGATTAACATCATTATCAATTTAAAATGTTCGGAGAAAGACTCGTTAGAGAAAGCTAAAGTGGATGTTGTTAGCAATATTAAAAAAGCTAAAAGTATAATGAAGATGATTAAGGCTTACTCTGATCCTCAAAAATTCAAACAGGTATGTTTTACAAAATATTTCTACAAATTGACAGGGAACATAATCAAAATACAGAATTTCACAATAAATATTTTTTATCAACAGGCCAACTTATCGGCTCTCCTAGATGATGCCAAGCGGGTAATGAACTCTGCATGGTACTTGAACAAAGATGATTCAAACAAGGAGGCCCTCAAGTTAGTATAATTATATTATTGGTCTTTTTTTTATCTAGGACACGCCAACTTGACTTCACCTCGCCTGATGGTAAGCTAAAGGCAAAGTTCCAGGAAAGTGGGTCTTTAAGATTAAATACTAGCTGTTACCCGCTACTTCATCCACATGAAATTTTGATCCCGTTCCGGTAACTTCATTCACAACAATCTTGCATACTTTGCAGCTATGAGTAATAACCTACATCCAAACCAATCTAACCTGTGGATTTTCTTAAATTAGTGTGCACTTTATTCTTTAAGCTTACGAATGGCATAACGTGATTTAATCAATCATTCTTGTCAATTTTCTAGGATATAATGATAATTTCCTTTTCATTTTCCACTTCTTGTTGCTGTACTGCATTTTGCAGGGTTTATTAGCGTACCTACCGAAGATCGGAGTCCTTAACTCCTTCCTAACGTTTTTATAATCCTGTCGTGCCTATAATAGGATACTTTATCTTATACAATGTTAGAAAAAATGTGTGATTAAGATGATTTTGATAGTTATAAAAACCACAGGATAAACGTAAATGAAGAGATCTGTTCGTTGATAAACGATTATGTGCACTTGGAAGGCAATGTGAAGTCAGTGTACAAGTTATACTCGACTACGGAATTGGATGAAACCGTAGAAATACCACCACCGCCGACTGGTCCTGTCCATCCACCGGAATTGCCCAAAGGTAATAAAAATAATATTAATAATTGTAGGTGCCATAATTTCCGATCTTGTCTCTCTCCTCTCTCTCTCTCTTTCTCTCTCCTCTCTCTCTCTCTTTCTCTCTCCTCTCTCTCTCTCTTTCTCTCTCTCTTTCTCTCTCTCTCTCTCATGTCTCTCTCTCTCTCTCATGTCTCTCTCTCTCTCTCTCTCTCTCTTGTCTCTCTCTCTCTCTCTCTCTCTCTCTTGTCTCTCTCTCTCTCTCTCTCTCTCTCTTGTCTCTCCCTCTCTCTCTCCCTTCCTTTATTCCTCTCTTTATCTCGCTCCGAGCTGGTAGCTACTGATCAATACATTAAAATTGATTAAGATAGCATAATCGCTCATTGTATCTACAGTTTACCGTGCACCGCGTATGATGTGTAGGTACTATATTAAAATATTGGTTTAGATGTACGGGAAACAGCCAGATCAAGAGGAGAAAAGGAGGACCAAAAAGGCCGAACTCTATTCAAGAATGTACCAAAATATCGCAGCAAAAGTGGCTCTGTATCTTCTCTCAACTCAGTTGGTAGCGAGAGTTCTTACAAGAGTTATATAACACAAAGTGAGTATAACATTGCTTTACCATGTGAGGTACTAGGCTACGTGCTTACACCATTTAGATTTTTGCGTCCTTTTCCCATTATTTCAAACATTTTTACTATCTTGATAGGTATATTTGTATATAAGTCTGTCTTTTTGTTTGTTGCTTTAATGTCTTTGAACTCGATTTAGCAGCATTACAATAAATATATTATCCGTGCTCTAAAATGACGACAAAAGAAATGATGACGACCGTCATCATTTTACGCACAGAGACGCGCCGGCACATAATCACCCCTTTATCCCCGGAGGGTTAGGCAGAGGTGAATTAACACCCACATTTCACCAACACGTGATTTAAGCCATACTGGCACAATTTTATTTTCAATTGTAAATACATACATATTATCACGCCTTTAACCTCGGAGGGTTAGGCAGAGGTGAATTAACACCCACCACCTCACCAATCATTGAATTCTGCCCCACTTAATAGGGGGTGAGCCTATTGCAGTCTTCCGGGCACTATTGTTGACTCAAGCCATGTATCTCATACTGGGTCTGATCTGTATATATATGTCTGATGTTAAACACCCCTATCCCTTAGTCGCCTTGTACGAGGCGGTGGCATGGGAAGAGCCTACTTTATCTTTTTCCTTGAGATAGGGGAATATGTCATTGACCGAAATATAAGTATGGTTTTATGAACATAAATTACAGCAGTAAATCAATTAATTAATTTATCAACGTTTTTAGATGATAATTATCAGCAGCCATTGGTTCATCCAGTTTCTCCGTTCCCTGAAAGCCAACTTCCCCAGCAGCTTCGTGAAGGTAATTTTTTCAGAAATAATATTCTAGTTATTCTCGAACGAACTTATTACATTTTTTTATTGATATAAAACTACTTTTTAAGGGATTATTCGTATGATTTTATTATTTACACTTAACCCGACGTTTCAGCTACTTTTAAGCAGCCATGGTTGCATGGTAACCCGGGTGGTGAAGGGACGGATTAAAAAGTGGTTTTATTCAATGATTAATATTGCCGGTCCCGACAGTGACATATCTGTATTTTTTTCACGCCAGGTACTCAGGAAATTATCTACATTTCGCACATTGTCGATCCTCATAACTTCTTTGTACAAAGAGCGTGCCATCAAACAATTGTCAAGGAAATGTTTCGCGAATTTCGTAACGCTGTATCGTTCACTAAACCCTCGACGAATCATATATCTTTAGGTAAGTTTTAATCATACCCACGGATACGCGGTACAACGTACCGCGGTACAACAACATTGGACAACTTTTTAAATCCTTGCTACTGATTTTTGAAAAATATAGTGACTCATTTTTTTTCTTTTTTGGTCGTATGCAAATTTTTGCCAATACCAAATCTCAAAGTGCCGAGAGTTAATTTTGTTACATGTTGTTATTTATAAGTATATAATCATATAGTTATAAATAACAACATGTTTATTTTGGTTGGTGGATAGTAAGGAGTACATATATTTATTTATATTTTCACATCAGCGGAATATTTCACGTAAGTTCATTTACTTGTAGTTTATTTATAGTAGAATATTCTGTTATTATACCTTCTAAAACATCCAAGAATTTGTATTCAGCAATAAAATTACGAAGTACGTAAAATATACATGTGAATAAAAGATAATGTAAAAATGCATAGGTATCAACTTACATATTGACGCAGAACTGATTGACAATTGTTGTGTGTGTGTGCGCAGGTAAAACGTATTTAGCTTTAAACAGAACGGATAATATGTGGCAAAGATGTCGCGTCATTGGTGTTGACAGATCTAAAGCCAACGAACAACCATCTATAGAGGTCTTCTATTTTGATTTTGGAAGCAGTGAAACTGTGTCCATTGACAGGTATGAATATCACCTTATACTATACGAATGTCTCATGTCACTAATTTGTATACTCACAAAGTGGTGTTAGACAGCTGAATTCTTATTCAGTTATTAAGGCTAGCTGATTACCACCTGAAATTCTATACCCGGTGCCCGTGACCCATGGGAACTTTTCTTTTTAACCTTCCGTGGCCATATTAGGAATCCGTTAAAGATCATACGAAAAAAAAATGTCCAATTGGTCGAACCGTTCTAGAGTTTTCCGCTTATCAACATTAATTTTTGTTTATAAGAACGTTACGGGTGGTATAGACTATCCTGATGATAGACTATCCTTTTAATGAAGTAGGTACATTAATGATTAGCCTCTGGTTGCTAAATGGATATCATGATATAAGTTTTAAAATCTTATCATGAGCTTATAGACAAAAAAAAATGAAATATTAAGTTCGGAAGTTGTGTGTAATTCCAAACAAACAAACATTTACAGTTACAATATTGAAGATTATTTTTTATTTTTGCAAAAAATATTTTATAAAAACGACTATGTGTACACCGTGCAGTAACTTGTGTTTACTTACTATTAAAATATAAGTAGGTTATGGTTAAATCTGTTAGTTTCTCATTTTATATGTTTGAGGTCGGGCTACTCTATTCACCGCTGGTAACACAACACGAAGTTATTATAACCGCGGTATTCTGTAGGGCGGATGAACTTCCCCAGTCGGACTGCTCAATTGGGTGGAAATACCGCCGTGTCCTACCTCCTATAAAAAATTTCCTGTTGTGTTTTTATTTGTCAAAACATGGTTTGTATTCGTAAATGATATGCCAGAGACTACCGCACCCTCGACGCAACTTAAGAGTGATAATAATAAAAGAGACGGAGTGCGGTTTCGGTCGGTTCGAGTCCGATTCACCCGCCAGCACCGGCGGAAGGTGTATCCGTGGGGATTTCCGATGTACTTAAAAAAAGAACATGGTTTGTATGACCGGCCATTTTTTGAAAATACACTGTAGAAATGTTATTTTAATGTGAAAAGTATTATGACAATCTTAAGGAAACTTTTGTAAACTTTTTCCGGGTTCTCTAATTTTTTATTTCATTTGTAGATTACGCCTTATACCCGCACCGAGGATTCAATGTCCCTATCCTCTGGCTCTCAACTGTTCTTTGGCAAATTGTGTACCAAAGACCGGTGCTTGGACTAGTGACGACTCTATCCTCATTCAAAACATAATAGATAAGTAAGTATACATTTTATTAAAAAGTAGTTAAGCTGTTTCCCGTGCCTCTGCTCGGGTGGAATTGTAATCCCGTTCTCGCAATTCATGGGGACCTATTTCGGGATAAAATGTAACCCATGTGTATTCTACACTATAATCTATCCCTGCACCAATTTCAGACCGATCCATTCAGCCGTAAGAAACACAAACTTACACATTTCTTATAATAGTAGGATTAGTAGAAAGCACACAAACATGTTTCTAAAAAACCGTATTGCAAAATAGCCCTGAGTAGTATATTGTCATAGAATGTGATGATTATTATTAATTTCTAATATTTCAGCAAGCAAGCTGTGATACACATCCGCCGCATCATACCCACTTCAACTACTCAGTCTTACCCAGATTGTAAACTTGATTGTGACGTCACTACGTTTGAACACGGCGTTAGTCTTGCTCACGCGCTAGTATTCCATGATCGTGCAAAAATGCCCAATCCTAGGCAACGCGTAAGTATTATACTACTACCAATGGTGCCGCGGTAGCCCAGTGGTAATGGGCTGCTGAGACGAGGTCTTCGGGTTCTATCCCAGGTTTTACCATGGCACACACCAATACCTTTTCGATGCTTTTCGAAGTTATGTGTGTATTTATCGCAGGTTTTTAAGTGCCCGGTTAATGGCAATAAGCTCGCCACCTATTACATTGGGACCTAAACATAAGCTGGCGAAATGTGGGTGCTAGCACCTCTGCCTACCCCTCCGGGGATATAGGCGTAAGTTTATGTATACATACTGTAATAATTAAATAATATGTTGTAATTACAAAGTAAAAAAAATTGGTTCGCAAGCGTCAGATGTAATAATAAAAAAATATGTGTCATATGACAATGAAAGAAGTAAGTGTGTAATCTCCTATTTAAAAGAAATATAAATAAAATTGGTTTGTAAGTACATTACCATAAAAGTTCGGGCGCCTTGGAGATACACATGCCTAAGATAATCAGCGGAGATTGGAAACTTTTAATCTTCCGGAGGTGAGCTAAATGAAACCAAACTGTGAGGTTTAAGGTTTTATTGTCCACTCCAGTGTGCATTTAGAAATAGTTGCAAGGATACATTCCTAATGTATATCTAACCTTAAATTTAAAATTAGAGTTTTATAAGCTAGGTCAAAATGATCTTATGTCAATATGATTCTATGTCACCAATGCACTTTTAGGTCATTTTGAAGTTTAGATTTAAAATATAATTAAAGTAAGCTCACGGCATCCCTCGGCGAGTATATGTAAACACAGCAGCGAGAAAGCTCGTAGCAGGCGAAGTTTTCAGTTTAAGCCCATGCGGTACATCCAGGTTTGAGGCGAAAAGTCCAAACCTTCCATAAGGAAATGCAGATGACCGAAGACAAAGGTCCAAAGAAAAAGTCCAAAGGAAAAAGAAAAAGGCGGTTCCAATTTGGAAACCTGTAATAAAATTGCATGTCATTAGAACAAACTCCTATATGTGAACACGAGGTCCTAATTTTCTATAAATTTGCGCGACTTACCGCCTTAATTTGCTGGAACAATGCCAATAGCAAAAGAAATCATAATATTTTCAGATTAAGAGCTGAAACAATAGAATTTTAACAATTATTTTTCAAATTAGGAGCGTGGCGAATTTCCATCAAAGGGAATCTTATTAAAAAATGACAACTCACCAGAAATAAACTATAATTCCACAAGAGGATAGTTGTGAGGACACAAACTATTATCCTTTAGGCCAAAATACTCTCATTTTTATGAGATTTATTGAAATTAAGTTACGAAGCCATGAATATCGACCATCCAGTCTCAATATAGGAAGAAAGGTGCTTTTGACAGCGATACGTCAAAATGTCATTCACTCCGCGCTCCGAAACCCTTCGTTCAAAAATAGAATTAAAACCGGTGTGACGACGTTCGCAGAGCGCGTCGTTACAATACATATGTACCATACCATAAATTCACCTCTGTAGATCCCCGCAGATTGTTTTAACACAACACCCACATTTCGCCAGGTATGAATGATATGTATGAAATATTTGATCAACCACTTAAATTAGTCACAAGCTTTACAATTCAAAGCTAGCGTAATTGAAGAACCTTATTTTGAGCTACAGG
Organism: Eilema griseolum; assembly: GCA_963662185.1. NCBI lineage: Eukaryota > Metazoa > Arthropoda > Insecta > Lepidoptera > Erebidae > Eilema > Eilema griseolum. The sequence continues at coordinate 14,963,721 of OY759242.1, read as the reverse complement.
TAAATTGGCTTGTTGAGCATTTAAGTCCTTTGATAAATTGATTACATACAGTGAAATTCTACGTAGATATTAAAGTAATCACTTCCTCAATGATACTTAAGTTTTCACCTGTTTCTCATTGTATTATGTACTTTTGTTATGACTAATTACTAACGGCATGTCGTCTCAATATTTCAGTATCCGCAATTATCTGTCCTAAGAGAGAAGCCTAAATTGTATATGAGCCACAATGATTTTAAAAGTGATACGCCTGAATCAGTATATTTGACACATGTTGTGAGCCCTGACAAGTTCTTCGTGCGAAAAGTAAGTTTTTGCACATAATTATACTAAAGTGTTATTATTTCCACGAAATTAATACAAAATGCTTACTTTTTAGCAACATCTACAGGCTGTTTACGAAAAGATTTGTGAGGACTTGGATCAAGAATATAATTTAAATCCTAATGCTGGAACAGTCTACTTGCCAGAATTAGGTGAGTATTAAAACTTTTTGCAATGGGTTTAATTTACACTTAATTTAATAAAAACAAACGAGACAAATGGAAGTGCATGTGCTCTTTCTTTATTTATAATGTTTTATTTATTTTCTTCATATTGGTTATGTTTGCGACGTAAAACAGTTGATAAAATCAATAGTTATTTTTAACAAGTATGGAGATAACATCTATGTCGTTGATCGTGGGAAAACAATTTTTAAAAATGTCTGTAAAATATCGGTTGGTCAACGCCTACCTATTTCATAACCGCCTTAAAATTATAATCTGCGCTCACCTTTTTTTCGTACAAAAGTACTAGATATTTCGGATACTTGTGTAGAACTCGAATTTATAAAAATCGCACGCCGTCTTGGGTTCGATACCACTTCTTATCTGTGCAAAGACTATGTCTCTACCTTATCTGCGCTTACCCTAAGGGCCGTTTTCCACTAACCGCGATTTTACAGTCTCAAGCTCTATTTTGGAGACTACGCCCCCTGGAAAGATGCTCGTGTATGATACTGCAAACCCTTATCACAGTAATGCGTCCGTATCTGTGAAAGCTCACACCGTGTCATCCTGGCATCCTGGCATAAGGCGCATTGTGGTTCCAGGCATGGTGTGCGTGGTGAACGTGGAGCAGGGCCGCGCGGCGGGGGGCGGCGGCGGCGGCGGCGGGGGCGGCGGCGGCGGCGCGTGGGCGCGCGGCGTGGTGTCGGAGCTGCCGGGGCGCGGGCGCGTGCGCGTGCTGCTGCCCGACTCGGGGCTGGAGCTGCTGGCGCACTGGACGCAGCTGCGCCACATCCACAACAAGTTCACCGCCATCAGGGCCATCGTACGTGCCACACTCTTCAATACAGTGCAAGCCGCTTGCGGTGCCACGTCTTTTTTTTTATACAACTTAGGTGGCAGACAAGCACACGGCCCACCTGATGGAAAGTGGTTACCGTGACCTATGAACGTGTGTAACACCAGTGGAGTCACATCCGTGCTGCCGAACCTGTAAGAACAGAGATTTTCTATGTATACAACTAGCCGCTCGCGTGGTTGTCGGTTCCCGGCAATCATTCCAATTTTTCTCACCTTTTAAACCTTTCCCAGACCTCCACGAACATTTCAAGACTAAAATAAGATAAATCCGTTCAGATGTTCTCGAGTTTTATAGAGACTAACGAACAGCAATTGATTTTTATATATATAGATGTTGATACAGACAGCATCAGATCGATCTTGGCGTGCAAAGTACTCAAGAAGATCATAATAGAGTCTGGCAAGCGAAATATGGTTAAAAAAAACGATTTTTCGCTGGACATACTCTATTAAGTTGCTGCCCCTGCAAACTAGGGTGACGACCTCCGTGGCGTGGCGGTAGAGCATTCGACCGCTATGCAGGGGGCGCGGGTTCGATTCCCGCTCAGTGCAAATATTTGTATGCATGAATATGTATATTTGCATTGGTCTGGGTGTTTCTTTGTATAATATGTATGTATTTACAAAAAAAAAAAGTATTTAAGTATGTTTATCCGCATTCTAGATCCCATAACACAAGCTGGTATGCTTACCGTGGGTCTAGATAGCGTTGTGTAGAATGTCGTGAAATATAATTATAATTATAAAATTATAATTTGCGGATGTAGCTACTATTAAAAATAGCGCAATCCACTGTGAAATCTCCGATATCTCCTCTCTATGATACATTTAAAGATCCCGACCAGATCAGTACGAATACCTAGTCCTCTCCATGTACCCTGCAGTGTTACTAATTATAGAAGCAACTCTTTCTTCCTTAGATTAGCCAATTTTGTGAACAGAACGTCCGAATATCCGGAATTGGACTTATTTAACAAAGGTCCCGCGAAATATAAACGTACTATCGGTAGTTATTGGTTTGAGGTGGCTCTCTATGTGATCTGTGTTCTCAATTTTATTGTTTTTAAGTTTTTCTTTTCGCAAATTATCATCAATTTATGTATATGAAACCATCTAGTGTCTATTTGTTCTTTATATGTGAAAACTTAAATGGTTTTTAGTCATAGTTTTAATGCTGTTTGTTTACCGGATTTAAAAGAAGCCAGTATCCAATTTTTTATCGTCGAGTATAAAATCTTTGATGTGTTTATTCTAAAAAATAAAGAAATGTCTCCTTTGACTAAAATTTGCTATATACTTTCCCTCCAGGTAGAATCCAAAGTTCTACTCTGTATACAAAAATAAATAAGAGTAACACTACAATGTGCTTGCCGTTTCAATTTGTATATATTCAGATATATGGTTTTTTTAGGCTACAGAATGCCACCTAACTGGCGTAACACCGTTGAATAAGAAATGGGCTCCCGGTTCTGTTGCTCTACTCAAAAAATACGAAGGCAACTTATTGGAACTTGAGGTGGAAGATAACCGCAACTGGGCTAATAGCAATCGAGGCTCTATTGGGGTCACGATCTATGACAAGACTGACCCTGAGAACGTCATATGCATTAACGAAGAAATGATCAAGTATAAATTTGCTGTCTCTATCGGGTGAGATCACTATATCTTTTTTACCTAATCCAAAATGCGCTTGTTTCCACTTCCTACTATGATATTATGGATGTGAGAGTTTTGTAGGTAGATTCGTGTTTGAACAGCCGAACGAGGCTGAATAAAATTTGACTAGCCTGGACTTTAACTAATATCTTCACAAACTCCCACATTTGTAATATTAGTGGAATGATTTTATTAAAATATTTATTTCTATATTTGCAGGATTTACATGTTTAGCAAAAAGCCTGTTGAGGAACAGGTAGTAACTAATAGATCGCCAATAACTGAATCCAAACCAAATACTAAAACCAATAAGATAACTATCTTGAAAAAGCAAGACACAACAACGATAAAAGAAATTGATTTGCAAGCCAAAGATAAGGGACCTATTAGGTTAGAGGCTAAGGTTCTACATTACCAGTCGCCTTCACTCATGTATATTTCACTAGTTCACCAACAAAAAACATTTAACGACCTGTTCGAACGAATGCAGAAGTACTATTCTAAAAATAAAAGTATACCAGAATCCAGTTGGCAAGTTGGTGATAGGTGTTGTTCATTCTGTAACCAGTCTCAGACATGGCGTCGTGCAGTCATAATGGAATTGGAAAATGACAACGCCAAAATATTTTATAGCGACTTCGCTTGCATTGAAACTGTGCCATTGTCGAGTTTATGTGAACTTAGACCGGAGTTTGCGTCATTTGGAGACGCGGCCATTAAGTGTCACTTGAGTAAAATTGTGCCCGCCGTTGGAGAAGAATGGCCATCGATCACTAAAGAATTCCTGAAGGAACTTCTGGACGCTTACAAACGGGTGTTCGTCACAAAAATTGGCCACTTTAAAGGGAAAAGTATGCCCGTCGAACTATGGGTTTACCATACCATACAGGGCGATGCACTTGAGCCCAACAAGTCCGAATGGCGTTGCTTAAACACCAGAATTATAGAACAAGGTCTGGGTATACCAGATAAATCACAGGTGAGTTGTCATACCTGTTTTTATTTTAAATAATGCTTGTTATAGTGCACCCAATGTTGTATTATGGATTCTAGATTGCAGTTTGAGAACGATTCCCATCTTAACTCTCAACCGCGAAAAGCGGCATGTTTTTTCATGCACAAAAATACATGTCACATGTACATAAATATTTGCACTGCGCTGGACTGGGAATCCAACCTACAACCTGACCCTTGATTCTACTAAAGCAAACTACTGTCATACTTTTTTATGATTTATTTAGTTTTGTGTATTATAATTTTTAACTGACGTCAAATCTAATGCAATAATATAATATCAGTTGATAATACTTTCCTGATTTTATACTGTTGACATTTTGTATGCTAACCATAGATGTAAGACAAATATTGTTACTAACCAATGGCAACTCCATCAATAAAATGATATTTAATTTAATTTAATACCACAGACACTGCAAAAATTTACATTCAATTAAAATTTTATGGCTACACGCTTAAAGTTCAAAATTAAATAAAAAGAGTTTTTGGATTTAAACGGCATTGATTTAAAGTCGAAAATTAAATGGATTTTTCAGCTGTGTCCGTGGTATGACAGTGGTTTTACTGTAGTGATTTAGCCGTCGAACGCCCAAAACTAGATGGTTATCGTTCACGATTTTTTATTGCAGGTTACAACTGCAGAGAACACAGACGCAGACCTAGGCGATATGTTGTCATTTCTCAATATAACGGGATCAGTGAATGAATGGCTACAGTTAGATCCTGTACCCTTAGCGCCGGTTACTAAGAAACTCGAACATGATAACATACAAGACTCGCCATCATCTACACCAGACACTGAATATCCCAAATTGCAAGTGGCAGATTCGTCTAATGTTATGTATATTTCTGACTGGCTGCCGCCTGAACCATTGACAGCAAAAACGTTCACTGGAGTACCAACGTAAGTAATTCATGTATAATTACTCGTAAGAGCTACCTTTCAATAATTCGGAAGAGCAACTGCTATCACTTAAAAGTAAACTGGATATTTTCGCTGGTGTATTGCGAAATTTTCTCTTTATAGCGTATCACAGTTTTGTGTTAGATATAGACTCCACTTCTTTTGCATTTAAATAACCATTTGAGCATAATTTTTTAAATATTATTGCATGTGATGAAAAATGAATCGATCTCTCTTGTTAAAAATATAAGCTAACTAAAGAACTAGATTAAAGTCATCATTTAAAGTCATTTGTAATGGTAAAATCATTTTTTTTTATACATGGTAGGTTCTATCTGCAAGTACCGTCTAAAGAAGAACTAACAATCTGAAAGTATTAACATTTGTGTTTATAGGTACATAGATAACGATGGTGTGATTTACTTACACGACATTTCACAAAAAGAAACATTGGATCTTATTCGTAAGGCACTTGATGTACGTTTCAAAGACCCAGACCCAAAAGCAAAATACACAAAATGGTCTATTGGCGAGCCATGTGTTGCACTATATTTCTTAGACAACAAATATTACAGAGGAAAAGTAATAGATGTTAACAGAGAATCATCGGTGTGTCAAATACAATATGTGGATTATGGCAATGAAGAATTGTGCACTTTCACAAATATAAGAAAAAGTGTCCCATTACATCAGATACCGATACAAGCGCATAAGTGCGTTTTAAGTCGGATCCGGCCAGTGGGCAAGCAGTGGGACCGACAAACATTAGACTACATTCATAAATCAGTTGTTGAAAAACAGTGTTGTATTAAAGTAGTTGGTGAAGCAGTCAATGGAATTCTACCCATAGAATTGAAATTTGACAAGTTGGTGATCAATGATCACTTGGTTGATTTTGAAATGGCAGAATATACAGATGGGTCGAAACCTATGATTAAAAAATTCGCACCTACTAGAGAGGAGATATACGTAGAAGAAACTGTCATTGAATCAGATTCTGGACCAGATTATATAGTTGTGGATGAAGCTGAATGTGACATAGCGGAACCCACATTGCCATCTGATGACGATTTAGACTCTAGCTCTTTAAAAGGAGTAGATTGGAACAAAATAATGGAAGCAGAGACTGTATCTATTGATAGTAATTATATTGCATATCCTGCCCATACCGATGAAGAATTTATTTGTAACATCACTATGATCAATGATATAAATCTACTTGAATTAAATATTGTTCATGATGAGGAAACTTCTCGACTTTATGAAGCAATGTTTGAAGATTTACAAGCTGAAAGCCAAAGCTTAACGCCGCTAAATGGTATATTCGAGAATAAGGGGTGTGTAGCCATTTTTCCAGAAGACGGCCAGTGGTATCGAGCATCAATCTTACAATTCAGTGAAGCTAAAAATCAAATAAAAGTAAGGTACATTGATTACGGTAACACTGAAGTTATTCCTCTTGCTGATACAAGAGAAATAATTGATGATTGGACAAAACTTCCGCCGGCTACTGTAACTGCAAAATTATATGGTGTGCAGATAAATCCTGACGTACCAATTAGTGAAATTTCAAAAGAATTCGCAAAGATATTCTTAGATCAAGGGCCATTTAACGCTAAAATCATCAGTTACGAGAATTCATTACCCTTAGTCGAGTTAAGAAATGATAAGAATGAGTTAATTTATGACAAACTCATTGAAGACAACATTTTTATTATGAAAGAGTCAAGTTAAACATTCCTTTCTATGATTCGTTAATTAAACATGACTTCTTTTTATTCTTTTGTTCTTCGATTGATTCGATAATTTTTTTTAGTTATTTGAGTAGAGTAAGTTTGTGTTAAGAAACAATGTGCCTATCTGTTATAAGAAACAGTTTATTTGACTTTAAACCTAACTGGTTAACTTAGTTATTATTAAAACGTTTATTGCAAGTGATTTTTTTCTCAAATAAAAGTTGTTTATCGCATGTATTGTTTTAATTCTATGATTCACACTGACGGCACAGAAACTCTATATTTACAGGGTTGGCAGCGCGACTGTGACTCCTCTGGTGTTACAAACACCACGGTAACCACTTTCCATCAGGTGGGCCGTGTGCTTGTCTGCCTGTCACCTGGGTGCGCATTAAAGTCACCGAGCATGTAAACACTCTAAATGTCTTCACTGTCCACTATGGCGTTTAAAGTACTCAGACAGTCCGTGAACTCTGCCAGATTAACACTGTTGTCAGTAGTATTATCAGAAATGATACCTCAATGATACAATAAAACGATTCTCTTTTGTACAAGAAAAATCACTACAATACATTAGTTTCATAATACTTTGATGTATTATACACCCTATTTACGGAAACAGGATTGTAATATTTAGGTCGGTATGGCCAGTAAATTATTGTTAAGAAAATATTACCATATCATAGGACGTTTCTATAACGAACTTCTCGACGTTCCATATGAGAATTAAAAAAGATCAATAAAATTAGAATCAGTCACGTTTCTGAAACCCACTTCTAACACTTTAGGTAAATAGGTCCTAATTCTGTAGTTGGTGTATCATCATCGATTCAGTGGACCCCGGGGTTCGTTTTACTATGCGTTCACCTCCTTGTTTGTCTTATTGTGGCTTTTTCGGGAGCGAATGTACCTGGACCTGAACCCTCTTGTATCTATCTCGACAGGATAGCCTGCGAGAGAATCACCAGATTTACCTACGTACTGGCACAGATTAAAAACAGTTAGGTACTACGGTACTGGGTCGTAAATGAACTTGGATAAGGCCTTGAAGATTTCGATTTATCATTATTTATTTTACAGTTACTGTATCATTAATTAACATTGAGATAAAATGAAGTTTACCTACCTACATATCTACATTAACATTCGCAAAAAAACAGACCTTTGTTATTTAATTTATGAATATCAACAGAAAACCGAAACATAAATTGACCTATGATCTTCTTGATTATTCGTTCGAGTCGCGCCGCGAGTTTCTCGACGATTACTGAGTACGGTAACGTGACCTTGTAAATGAAATTTATAACATAACCTAAAAATAGTTGACTACGTTCTGTAACATCTGTTTTTTTTTTATACCACTTAGGTGGTATAAAAAAAAATCAAATCGATTAAGATAGAAAAAAATTGTATCGGTCCAGGTGGGCTTCGAACCCGTGATTTTTTCCTTACAGGGGGAACGCTCCGACCACTGAGCCCCCGAACCTTCGCCTGAAACCATCCAAGTTCTTCCATACATATATCCGTCTTACGACGACAGTGGGAGCCATCTACCGATATTCGTACGAACTATCGGAATCAATTAATGACGTTGCAATCATTTTTAAACATTGATTTCGCTCAAACTAATGAATGAAATTTGAAAGTATTTAGTATTAATTTAAATAATTAAGACAGAAAAAATTGAAACGGTTCAGGCGGGATTCAAACCCGCCATCTTTTCCTTATAGTGGGAACGCACCGACCACTGAGCTGAGAAAATTTCATTCAATGATGTTTTAATAATATTATAATACAGAGAGGAATATAATCCTGATGTACTTTTGGACATTGCTTCTCCAATGTCCAAAAGTACGTCAAGATTACAAATAAACATTATTATGACAATAAAAAAATATATTAATTTATAGAGCAGTATATTGTGAAAAGAAAACGTGATTGAGAGTGGGTAATATCAGTCATCACAGCGTAACTTTAGGACAAACCGCTACAAGCCTCACAGGTGCGCCAGTTCCTTGTTCTATATTCATTGGTAGCACCAAAGCCGTGCATGTATATTCTAAAAAAACAGATATGATCTTTGTCAAAGATTGCAATAAATTAATTTGTAGGTGACTTGAAAATGATAAATAAGTTACCCACCATTAATCGATCTATGTAAATTAACATTTTCCAAGTTGTACAATCCAGCTTTAGAGAGGATTCTATGAACTGCAAAGTCCTCTGCTCTCCCAGGATCAACTGACGGGCCATCTACTCCAACGCCCACGATATTTTTGTGCGACACAATCCATTCCGCCACTTCTGTACTCAAACCTAAAAATATAAACACTATGATAAATAGACTTAATGGGTATTGTTTGTTATGTTAGAAGAGCGGTAAATGTTGCGTCGATTCTTATTTCACCGCTTTTATTTATTTTTGTTCATCCACCTAATCTATAAATGATTTGACTATTGAATATTATGACGTCACAATAAATTATTTCATACAAGTTTCCTTGTAACATACCGTTTTGACGTTTAGAAAAATGTAACTAATTTGGCTGACTAGTCAAATACCGAATTAAAACAAAATTGACTTATATCTACCACATAGTTAACCGGTACTACAGCGACACAGGCAAGAACTGCAGGTTAAAGAAATGGATGTACGTTATCTTGCGACAGAATCGCGTGAGACACTCACATGTGCGGTTAGCCTTCATGTCGTGTCATCGTAGATAAAATGCAAAAGAGTCGTTTTCGTTGGTGAGACCACGATTTGCAGCAAGTCCATGGCTACATAGGTGATATCAGTCTGACGATATTGCTTCTGTCGGCCCCAAGACTCAAGATGCTACCGGGACGCCGATAAAATGATGATAAATAAGTTGTTCATGTTCACTAACCTGGGAACTTCAACTTAGTACCCTCTGAACCAAAATACTTCTGAGTATCATTAAAATATTGACTCCATCCAAATTTGAAGATAAGAACACAGGGCTTTCCAAATTTATCATTTAACACGGGGTCCAAGTCCTTTTTAAACAACACGAAGTCAGAATTGCCATTTACTTTTGAACTGACATCTACTACAATTACTGAAAAGAGAAACCATTTTATGTCAGTATTGTTCTCAAATCTCTTGGGAATATACAATCAAAAGGAAGGCGTGCTGTTTATTATATTCAACTGTTGTAGGAGGTAGGACACTGCGGTATTTCCGCCCAACTGTGCAGTCCGTCTGGAGAAGTACCTCCGCCCTACAGAAAACCTCGGTTATAATAACTTCGTGTTGTGTTCCCAGCGCTGAGTAGGGTAGCCAGAGCTCACTGGAGAATTTGTGCTGTCAGTGGGATGACTAAAGGCTTGTCCTGCTTTGTCCTCTACACTAACGGCACAGAAACTCTGTGCTTACAGGGTCGGCAGCGCGAGTGTGGCTTCTCTGGTGTTACACACGTCCATAGGCCACGGTAACCACTTTCCATCAGGTGGGCCTCATCCTTAGGTCTGCCACCTAAGTAAGTAATCCCAGATCTGGGATGATTGGTCATAATTTGCGAGTTTGACGAGACTAGTTTCCATACAAACGAGGTTTAGTGAGACTTTATAATTCAAGATTCCGTAGTCGGAATATTGACATGGTAGATACCTAATTGGTTAATTAGTTTTCTTGATGTAAATTGCTTAATTGACAATTATTAAAATAATTGAGGCCAAGTACACCCTTTCAACTTAAACTCATGAGAATATAATTAATGGAAAGAGAAAGATAGAAACATACATGGCACGATCAATTTTTCTAAAGGAAGGTCTCCAATACGTACTCCTGGCTCATAAAAATGATAGGGCGCGTCAACATGTGTACCAGCATGTTCCCCTGTTGCAAATTCATTTTCTGCGTACCTGCACCACAGAATACATAGATCACGCATTAGATACTTATCATAAAGTTAGTCACAGATTTACCCATTCGTAGCAATTTCCTGTCGCCCCAATGTGCTAAGAATGCACAAGCAACCTATGCCAGGTGCTCAAAACATGTCATAACATAACATAAACACACGCCTATATCCCCGAAGGGGTAGGCAGAGGTGCTAACACCCACATTTCGCCAGTTTATGTTTAGGTCCCAATGTAATAGGTGGCGAGCCTATTGCCATTAACCGGGCACTTACAAACCTGCGATAAATACACACATAACTTAGAAAAGCATCGAAGTCATTCGTATGTGCCATGGTAAAACCTGGGATCGAACCCGAGACCTCGTCTCAGCAGTCCATTACTCATACCACTAGGCTACCGCGGTCGTCACAACATGTCACTTAGCTAAAAATAACTAACTAAAAGAATGAGTTTAGCAGCCGAACCCTGATCAATTAAAATGAGAGTCTATGAGACCCATTTCAAATTAAACCAGTTGGTGAGACCCATCATAGAAGTCTCTGCAACCGGCTCTGTAACTAATAAATCCGATAAGCGCCGGCGTCGCATAAGACAGGGGTCAACGTCGCTGTAATAAACATGGGAAGTGATCACTTTAGATGTTGAATTGGTATTCTCATGTGTCTATTCACTGTTTTTTTTTTTAATAATTTCCAATGACGCCAACACCTGATGCTCGAATTGAACCATATTTCAGGTAGATATTCCTCTTACTGGTACAAAAAAAATTTGATATCAAGTGCAAATAATACAATATATCTACAAAATAAATGACGACAGAATTCGTTAAAATAGGTAGGGTATTTTAATTATAAATTATTTTTTACTTACCAAGAAGAATCGCCACTACTATATTTTGCTATCTTTTTGGTAAATTGAAACCGTTGAACGCTCGGGTAACTCAGGGTAGCATTATTGAAATTATGACCTAGGTCTATAAACTCATAATTTCCATCAAATAATACATCCTGCAAATTGCACCTGTCAGCGGTCACAGACAGCGGTATCGTTATACATGAGACAGTTATGAGAACAAGTGTTACGCTAGCCATCTCGACGTATACTGTTATTATCTTCGCGGTCGTAAGTGTTATATACCCACGCATTGAACCCAAGATGCCTACGAATAGGGCACTTACATTACAGTGACTTTGTGTATAAACCTTTAGCGCTGTTTACACTTAGTGTGAAACGTATCTTTCCAGTGCGGGGGTTCAAGTTTGATACAGAAATATGTCCAAATCTCGAATCTAATAGTTTTTCAGCCACGTAAGTTATGTAACTGTAACCTGTGACTTTCCTAGTTACCAAAAACAATATCCAGTCGTGTAACCAAATAGATCGCTAGTAGGTATGTTTTACAGCATCTTCTGTTTGAAATTATGGAAAATATCATGAGTCATCTTTATTTATGTCGGTTGGCACTGGTGTTCCATCAAACGAATGCTATGCTTGTTTGTGTCCTTATCGGTAGGTAGGAAAAAAGACGGTAGGAGAAGGACTGTACTGAACTAATCTATCCTATTCTGTTACGCTGCATATGCAGACACCATTATGATATGATTAGCATGCGCATACTCAGCTTTAGGAGGAGGTAGGACATGACGGTATTTCAAATATAAAAGTAAAATATACGGGGGAGGGGTTTTGTCGTGTGTTTTAAAATAACTGCGAGCAGAGCAGGGTAGGTCAAGTGCCCTACATGTCTCCCCCTCCTCCCTTGTGTACGCCCATGATGGTGAGCTGATATGTAATGGGGTTCAAGCTCACCTCACCGGCTAGTTAGAACGAGGCTCTGGCGGAGGCTTTTTTCGGCGATTGGAGATCATACGGCAAAGGCTTTGGGTGCGACCGGGATTGGCGTCCGGATGAGGAATAAGGAGTTTATTCCCCTTTGGGTACTTATCTACTATATTATTGTAGACCTACATATAGGTACATTCAAGATAATCCATTCAAGAATAATATATTCAGGTCAATTGTGACGAATCGTATAAATCTATAAATAGATGGAGGGACATCTAGCTATTGTAAATCAATTTGTTATCAGTAAATGCGTTTATATATTGGGGGTTACTACTAAAGTGACTTAAGCGACATCGCACTCACAAGGGAATAGGTCTCTAATGACCACATAAACACTATTCGTTATCATTGTAATTATCATTTCCACTGTCAATTTAACTTATGACAGTAAACTTTTCCTTCAACCGATGTACAAGTTCAACATCCTTTGATTAAAAAACATTCTCTTTCTTGTCTCCTCGTGTAGTGTGTATCTACTATCTATAATATTTTAAAAGATAGGAATAACATCTTCACGTAATGCTTATTGAAAACTACACGCTAGTTGATAAGTTGATATGTATACTTGAGCTGATTTCACCACCAAGCAATGGTTGAAATTGGAGAGGACATTGAATAACCGATGAATTCCAACAAAATATTTCAGAAATAAATTGTTGGGCTAGATGCAGAGTTGGGCAGTATTTCAATTACTTGTATTTAAAATACAAATACGTATTTTGTATTTTAAATACTTCATTTTATAGTATTTTAAATACCTGAGGTCGAGGTATTCAATAATTAGTATTTCAAATACTGTAGGCTTCAAAATACATTTTAACAAAATACATTTAAAGTAGCACCAGTGAAGAAGATGACGCACGGCTGCCTCTTGTACCGTTGACTCTAGTCGCGTCTTTTAAGGTAGCTTCAGATACTCTTAAAGATACGATACGAGGAATATTTTGCTACATAAACGGGAATTTACTTGTCGAGGCACATTCGAGGCCCTATAGCGCCCATCGTAAATGAAATCGATATGCCCGAGGAAACTTGGGTGAAACTAGGTTAGTGGACTAAAGGCCAAGAAAACCGTCCCGGGACCGGACATCATTCCAGTCCAAGTGTAAGTCCCAGCTCTAGGCAACGACAACGGTCTCGAGCTCCGACTAGAAGGGTTTCTCAGCGAATATCTGGAGAGGGGCTAGTTCCATAAGTTATGGAAGATGGGGGAAGCGGGTCCTCATCTGAAAGGCCCGGAGGATTCGCTTGTGTGGTTCGTCAATGCCATCTTGTGTATGAAGACTGCGGTCGCCCGAGGCGAGATGTTGGCGGTGTCCTTGATGATACAAAAAACCGAGGCTATATTCTTTTATGGGCCTCGGCGCACGCCACCAGCAGGAACCAGCATCATAGTGGGAGGCAATCTCGTCGGCATCAAGCTCCTTATAAAATACTTGGGGTTCGTGTTCGTGCTCGATGGCCGAAGGGACTTCGCAGAGCTTTTCTGAAGTTTGGTCCACAAACTGAAGGTTGCAGCTGGCGCTTTGGCTGCTGCTTAACTTAAGGGAGCCGGATGACTCCTACAGGAGACTCTACGGGGAAATTGTGCGGTCTATGGCCCTATACGGGTGCTCGAGCTGGGTGGGCGGAGGCCCTGAAGGCCAGTATGGCTCAACCTTAGCGAGTGATGACTAACAGGGTCTTCAGGGGGTAACACCCAGCGGCGGTGAGACCCATCATAGAACGTTCATAGGTCACGGTAACCACTTTCCATCAGGTGGGCCGTGAGCGTGTCTGCCACTTAAGTTGTATAAAAAAAAAATTACCTGCTCAGTCTACTTCTGACTATCTCTAGAAAGAGCCAACGCCTGAGTCACGGTGATGCAAACAAGGACTCAGGACTGCACTCGAGTGCCCGGCATGAGAAATACCGAGGCGGGTCCTCGTGGCGATTGTACGGCCCTCCCCTATGAGTCCTCTCGCTCAGCGCATTGCTCACGGGTGATGGTGCGCAGCGGGAGCGCGTGAGCTGCCGCCGCCTTCTTTTGCGAACAAGTAATACTCAAGGAGGCGGGGGAGCGGGTCCTCAGGAGACCCAGGTTCATCTCGCGAAGTTTGCAATGCGCGGAGGCGAATCGTGTATTGGAGGTCGCACATCACTCTACGACCTTCGCTGCAGAAGCAGGTCAACACGGTGGCACTGTGCGTCCCTGCCTCTATCCGGGGCAAGATGGGGACAGCTATAGATGTTCGCATAGCAACCGAGAAGGACGGAAACATCAGACCAATGCAAATAGCATATAATAATGCAAACAAATATTTACACTGAACGAGACTACCGCTCTTGACTACAGACTCTTGATTTTAATCGGTTCGAGTCCGACGATACCAACCCTGCCAGGAAAGAGGGGCGGGGAGCCGATTTTCTGAACATATTAAAAAACGTGACTTGAAATTTTAGGCTGCGAGCGTAGGTACCTCGGAGATTTCTCGGATCCGAGAAATCTCCGAGATACGCTACGGGTTACATAGGGACACCGTGGGACCCTCACCCGAAGAGGGCCAGCTCGAAAGTGATAGCCATGGGTCGTCTGGGGTTTCGAGAGATGTCGGCCAATCTCACCTCCTTAAGACCTTAAAAGTGTCTGTAGCTACAGACACAAGTGGTTAAAGAGTCGACTGTACGATCACTCCTAGCACAAATAATTTAGTTTAGTTGGAGGAACATTAGGAGGAGGAATATTAGTCATTTCGTTTGCTAATATTCTCTAAAAAGAAAAAAGACCCACAGACGAAGTATACAGAAAAAGTATTTGGTAATTTGTATTTCGATTTCAATTACAAATAGCTAAAATACTGTATTTTGTATTTTATATTTCAAATACCTTAAAAGTATTTTGTATTTTAATTACTTGCGGTTACAGAATTTTGTAATTTGTATTTCAATTAGGTACAGTAAAGTATGTATTTTGCCCAGCCCTGGCAAGATGAATTGCTGCTTCAAGGTGAGAGTGGCTTTTGGTCCGATTGCGTTAATGGAGCACAACCGCCCTAGCTAGAACATATAATTAGAAACTTGTTATTTACTTAGGTTCAAAGAAAATTTGTTTCTAAATGTTTATCTATTTTCACCTTGATGCCACAAAATTGGATTTAAATTTACACTAACTCAAGACATACTGAAAACAAAATTGCGTTCTGTGACATTTGCAACCCCAAAATCTAACTTTTCAATGGACTTCCCAAGGTGAGGATTTAGTTCTGTTTCTACAATGGAGCTTCAGTGGAAGCCTGACTGATTACATTCTTCAAATAATATCAGTAGAATATAATGTGAAAGTTTTAAAGATTTTTGTTATTCAATCACACTAACGACTCATACCTATTTGATACAGTGATAAACATAGATTATATAGAGACAGGCTAATTTTTATCTCGGGACTAGTTTTTCAAATTCTACCATCTATTTAATTATATTTTAAAATATCAGGCGAGTGGAGCCGCGGATAGTATAAAAATTAAACATCAAATAGGTACTTAAAATTTTTTATTTGTTTTATATTCCACTCATAAATTAGTGTACTAAATATTAGATAGACAATTTATTTTTATTCAATTATTATAGTTAACTACACTTTTTATCAGCACCTTATAATATAAGTTCATATTATTACGTGGTTATGTTTACATACTTAAGTAAATTAAAAATAATATAACTAAATTTTAGGTACTTAATTAATAATATTAAATGTCATAACAACCTATGATTAATAATTATTTAGGCACATTATATTATTTAAGGCACAAAATTTATTGCAATTACCGAAACCACATGAAGGTTTTCATAGAATTTACCGGTCATAAGCATGCTTATATTAATATATAGGCTTATATTAATAAATTAATATAGGCACATTGATAGTTGTCTGATAGTTAAATCAGTCAATTAAACAAACCTCTCAATGACTAGTTAGCACGTTATCAGCTGAGTCGCCGAGCAATACATCAATTTCCTATGTCATTTATTTGACGCTTGTGGCCCGAAGACTCAATTCATAACACGCTTACTATAGTACTAATTAAACATCAAGGCAACTATTGATAGTAAATTATTTAAAAATGGAAGGTTTGCAGTCATGCCTACCTTTTAAAAATGCCCATATTTGTCGTATAGATCAAAGAAATTAAAGTGTGTTTAAGTTTTATTATATTCATTATGGCATGTAACTTCAACTTCAATGTTATAATATAAATAGTACATTATCAGATCCATTATACTGTGGTGATATTTTACAAAATGTTGATTAACGTCGGACGGTGTAGTGATGGGCGCGACGCAGCCTGCGTCGCAATTCCGCCGGGAACTTCTCATAGCACCGGCGGCAAGCGGGACGTTCGTCGTACTCATAGAACTTGCTCCTGGTACTCAGTGCTGTATCACATACGGAACACGCGAAGTGATGTACGCACCATGCCTTGTTGAGGGCGGTAAACACTGTAAAAAATAATTCAGCTCACTACAAATTTCTTGACCGCATCATTCCGCCTGTCTGTGCTTTACGGCTATATCAGAATTTATCGTACAATAAAACTAGACAAAGTTGCCTGGATGGAAGTTAGAACATTATGAAAAAGTTGCAAAATGTAAGACAGTGATATTTCTTAAATATAAGAAGTAAAAAAGCTCTGCGTTGTAGATGCTTTGCTAGAAAATTAAAAAGCAATCAACCGAGAAATAGTGATGTAGACCCCCGAGTTATAAGCATTCACAGGCTACTATCATTCTCATGCTTATTTGCCTTCGTAGTAGGTAGAAAAAAATGGGGGTTGGACTCAAACTTACCGTCCCCAGCGATGACTTGATTGCACACATAGCACAAGTTGCCGAACAGTTGGTGGTAATGTTGCTCGCAGTACGCCAACCCTTTCTTCTCGTAGTGACGGTGACCATGGAATGGCTTCTCACATTTGGCGCACACAAAGTGCTAAAACAGAAAATTTGATGTCTTTAATATCCTCGAATGTAAAAGTAGCGTTGAAAAGGTAACCTTGAATTCTTCTACTCTGATAGACTCGTATGACTATGAACTCAGAAGGTGCTTCATTAATTCTGTAACGGGACAAACTAATAATTATGTACTTTACTAAGTTTAAATAATGTGTGCTTAATAGTTAAATCAGGCAAAAAAATCGCTTCTTTTCTTTGTGTTGAGAGTAGAAAAGAAGCATTTCGTTAAGTTTGTACGTCTTATCAGACATGCCACAGTGATACCTACTTATTTATGTAATTAATAACATCTTCTACTACCTGTGACAAACAATAAATGCATTTGATTTGATTTGATTTGAATTGCGGCTGCGGGTCTAAAAAGGCCAAATTGAGCGATTCTGCTAAAAACAAGAAACTTTATGAATTGCCAGTAGATCTAATAAAATTCTTTAAATAGTCACTCATTTAAGCCGAATCGCAATAATTCATGTACTAATTCTAATTTCGTGTAAATATCAATTAAATTCATAGTATCAAAATAAATGGGTTCGATTCCCAAATAGGATTATTTGTTTTTCAAAAATCTAATGATGAGGTTTTAAGTTTCATCAAAATCGGACTCGTGACTCCTTTAGGCATTTTTCGCTATTCCTTATAGTTTCGGATATGGTCCCTTTTGAAAAATTCACCCTGTATATTTGATTGTCCCGCGCGTAGCCGGAACGGGGTGTTAATTCAGTATACCCGATTGTACTCTGAATGAGATAATACCTATGTAGTCCGTTATTCAAAACTCGCCATTCATAGTGGCCATGAATGGTTAGTTTTGGATAACGGACGACATAGGTCTACAAGTAGCTTGTATTGATATTTCAAAACAAAATAAATAAGATATTTTATACATACCTCAACATGCCAATGTTTGCCAAGAGCTGTTACAATCCTCTCCTCAATCGGACGCCGGCAGGCACCACAAATCGGGATACCCATCTTGTCATGGCAACGGAGACAGAAGAGATTGTTCTGGAAGGAAGGTCACTGCGGTATAGAGATGATTTTAACGACATTGTATATGCCCGAAAGAGACTACTTGTATAAGGAACTGCTGAGCTACATGTAATAGTAGACGAGAGTTAGAATTCTTGTATAATTGTGCAACTGCCCACACTTGTAACATCACTATGTCCGTGCGAAAAGTTATGTCAGAATTGAACCGACTAACACGAACGCCGTCTATGGAAGCTGGCAAACGACGGACCACAGAATCCCCAACTTGTCCCCGAGTATGGGGAGGCGCGCAAGTCTCGATAAAGATGGCTCGGCTTGTTTCTGCATTTCTGACACCACCCGTCACCCCCAGGCCCGCGCTCACGAGGGCGGAGTTCATTCTGCGAGCTCTATTGTTGGCCTTAGGAGTGGGAGTTCTCTCGCTCGCCTCACACGTGTGCGTGGGCTGTCACGGATGCCTCCTCTTCACAGGCGTCCGTTCCCAATGAGCGCGGGCCTGGGAATGACGGGTGGAGCCGCCGCACACCCTAACAGAAGCAGGCGAAAGCGGCGGCATAACACGCGCCACTCCATACCCGGGGGTTACATAGGGACACCGTGGTACCCACACTCGAAGATCTTGGCCAATCTCCTAACACAATTTAGCTTAGTTGGAGCGATTAGTAATTTCGGTTGCTAATATTCTTTAAAAAATAAGAAAGCCTGTAAAAATATTTTTAAGTAAGGTATGCTTAAAAATATTTTGTGTTTTAATTACTTGCGATACAGTATTTTGTAATTCGTATTTCAATTAAAGCAAAGTATGGATTTTGCCCAGCCCTGCATACATGATATTTCATAGTACTTACCACATCATTGGCAGCATACCCAGGGCGGTTTTTGACCTCACGAGCAGTATGGTCCAGTTCTACGCCACATGTGGCACAAGTGAAATGGTACCCGTGGTACACTTCTCCGCGGTAACGCAGTGGCTCACCGTCGATCACACCACTAGTAAAATTAGAAAACTTAATTATTAATTTACAGAAACTGTATCTCTCAAGACCAACTTCAAAAGTCATATATCAATTAATGACATAGAAGGTAAAAGTTCATAAACTTTAAACCCTGGCATCTGAACCGACATACGTAATCGACCCCACCAAGCGGCAAGGGGCAAGGCCACATAAAGCATACCGTATAATCAACAAATTATCGTACGCATCGCGATTTTGATTTGCGATCATCGTCGTCAATATGTACTATTTTACTTTGATTATACGTCATGCGTCATGCCTCTTGCGTTTTCTGTATAAATTCATGTCTTAAATGTCATATTTTGTCATAAACTTACTGGCATTTATGACACATGTAGTTAAGCTTTCCATCGGTTCTGATACGTGCGTTGCAAGTGTGGCAGAGGGCACGTCCACCAGTTTTAATGAAGCCAGCATCAGCCAGCTCCACATTGCACTCCTGACAACGGAAGCAAGCCGGATGCCAGTTTGAGTTCATCGCTTTTATTACACGACCAATCACGAATTCGCCTGAAATAAGAAATAAAATCTGAAAATATTATATTTTTACATACATACATACATATAATCACGCCTTTATCTTCGGAGGGTTAGGCAGAGGTGACCCACATTTCACCATCATTGTATTCTGTCCACGTAATAGGGGGTTAGCCTATTGTCGTTTTCCGGGCACTATTGTTGCCTCGAGCCATGCATCTTTGGCTGAGTCTGGGCTGTATATACCTATTTGTCTGATGTTAAACAGTCTTCTCCCTTAGTCGCCTTGTACGACACCGCATGGGAAGAGATGGGGAGGTTGTAATAATTAAAAAATATGTGTTATTACAAAGTAAAAAAATTGGTTCGCAAGCGTCAGATGTAATAATAAAAAAATATGTGTCATATGACAATGAAAGAAAGTAAGTGTGTAATCTCCTATTTAAAAGAAATATAAATAAAATTGGTTTGTAAGTACATTACCATAAAAGTTCGGGCGCCTTGGAGCTACACATGCCTAAGATAATCAGCGGAGATTGGAAACTTTTAATCTTCCGGAGGTGAGCCAAATGAAACCAAACTGTGAGGTTTAAGGTTTTATTGTCCACTCCAGTGTGCATTTAGAAATAGTTGCAAGGATACATTCCTAATGTATATCTAACCTTAAATTTAAAATTAGATTTTTATAAGCTATGTCTATATTATCCTACGTCAATATGATTCTATGTCACCAATGCACTTTTAGGCCATTTTGAAGTTCAGATTTAAAATACAATCAAAGCAAGCTCACGGCATCCCTCGGCGAGTACATGTAAACACAGCAGCGGGAAAGCTCGTAGTAGGCGAAGTTTTCAGTTTAAGCCCATGCGGTACATCCATGCTTGAGGCGAAAAACCCAAACCCTCCATAAGGAAATGCAGTTGACCGAAGACAAAGAAACGCCGAAAAAGGTCCAAAGAAAAGAGAAAAGGCAAAGACAAAGGGCAAAGGCAAAGGCGGTTCCAATTTGGAAACCTGTAATAAAATTGCATGTCATTAGAACAACTCCTATATGGGCACGAGGTCCTAATTTTTTATAAATTTGGGCGACTTACCGCCTTAATTTGCTGGAACAATGCCAATAGCAAAAGAAATCATAATATTCTCACATTAAGAGCAGAAATAAACTATAATTCCACAAGAGGATAGTTGTGAGGACACAAACTATTATCCTTTAGGCCAAAATACTCTCATTTTTATGAGATTTATTGAAATTAAGTTACGAAGCCATGAATATCGACCATTCAGTCTTATCGCTAGGAAGAAAGGTGCTTTGACAGGTATACGTCAAAATGTCATTCACTCCGCGCTCCGAAACTTTTCGTTCAAAAATAGAATTAAAACCGGTGTGACGACGTTCTCAGAGCGCGTCGTTACATTACATCCCTCCCCAAAAAGAAAAAAGAAAGAAAGAAACTTCCTTTTCTAATGAAAATTATGAGAATCCAGAACAAAATTCCAAAAAACCTCAAAAGACAAAATGTCTTGCAACATTTTTCAATAAACAAAAAAGGCAATGCGAAAGCATCTTGCATTGGGTATTGCAGAAACAATTATAAATTAAAGAATGGGAAAGCATTCCTAAAAATCAAAGAATGTGAAAACACTCGAAAAGTAAAGAATTAAGTTGAAACAGAATTTCCAGTTTCAAATGGAAACAAAGGACACTATCCAACTTAATGGAATAACCGAAACCAAACTCAGAAAAGAGTAAAAACTTATTTCAACACAAAAGCGAAAATAAATCTTTCAATAAAACAAATTAAACAATCCCTACTATATTCCATTCCAGATATCGATTAGGCAACCAACGCCGTCGAATCTAATCCTTGATCTTAACCAGCCTTCTAGCATCAATACAAAAGTGCGGTTGAGCTCCTACGCCACCGACTCTATACCAGCTATTCCTGAAACAAAAATATGAAACTAACAAGATATCGGTTAAGCACCAACGCTGCCGAATCTGAAAGAAAATCGGTAAAAACAATGAAGTTTTCCCACTGTCGGTTAGGTTGAAAAGCCGCCGACTTCAAATTCCTATTCCAACATCTAAAACGTCAAAACAAAATCACAACAAAAGTGTCGTAATAATATATTTATAAGCATTGTGATCGGCATAACACCACCAACTTTCCGAGCACAAGCAAAATATAAAGAAAATATGACAATTGTGACCAGTACAACACCACTGACTTTCTGAGCACAACCGCATAAGAAAAGTATGACATTTGCGACCGGCACAACACCACCGACATCCCGTGCGCAAAGCATAAAAAATGTAACAATGTGTATAAAAACACAATCGTACAAAAAGAGAAAAACGACAATTACGACCGGCTCAACACCACCAGCTTCCCGTGCGCAAAGCGTAAGGTGTGACTATGTGTATGAAACACAATAGCACAAAAAATTGTAAAGTCCAGTAAGACACAAGTTTCCCAAAAAATGGTATAACAAGGTGTGTAAAAAATGCATAAAATGCGTCCAATCCGAGAATCTTAATACTAAGAAAATAACCCAGAACTGTACAAAAATAAGGTTCAAGAAACTTAATTTTCCATTCCCTAAGTGAGTGGAAATAAGTCAAGTGAATTTAATGTAGAAAATGAATATTAAATTTCACTCCTATATTAGAGTAGAAACTAAATTCCTAAATTTGTACAAAATATACAATATTAAATATACAAGTGTATAAAAATATATACAGGAAAATAATCCTATACAACAAAGATAAATAAAAATATAAGATCCTTTGATGTGGAACAATTTGTTAATATGGAGTAGAGTTACACAATAACAAGTCCTAAAATGACCTAAGTTATTTTTGAAGGAAACTAAAATTGAAATTAATAAATTGTTGTGAAGTTCCTAACATACATCTCCTTTCAACACCCCTCAACCTTTCAAACATCACCTCATAGTGGGGTCATACTTCAAACAAAGTACCAAAGACAAAGATAGACATTGTCAAAACAAGAATAATTTTAATATTTAATTATGTCTTTAATATGATAACGACCAGTATAGTTTTTATTAAGGTCTTTTAAAACATAAACATTAGAGGAAATTTTATCTATTATTTCACACTTAACAAACTTAGGTGCTAACTTAGCCGAAAAGAATGCAGGAGCATTAGACTGCACAAAACTTCTCCTCCACACTATATCTCCCACCTCAAAAGAAATGACCTTCCTTCCTATATTATAATAACGCGCATTACGCTTATAAGCTTTAAGCAATGAAGCTTGAACTTTTATAAAAATATCACTAAGTGATTTAAGTGAATAAGCAAATGAAGACCTATCAACAACATCAAGTTGATTGAGGTTATCAAAAGAATTACTAAAACGGTGCAATGAAGCATCAAAAATAAGTTCTCTACCGAACATGAGAAAATTAGGAGTGAAATCTGTAGCTAGATTCACACTACTATTTAAAGCTAATTGAACATGAGGCAAATATTTTGACCAAGTTCTATGATCATCTTTAACAAAACAAGAAATACATGTTTCGACTGTTTTGTTATATCTCTCTACAGGATTATTTTGAGGTGTATATAAAGTATTATAAAATATTTTACTAATATTATAACTTTTTAGAAAATCTACAAATTGCTTAGCTGTAAATTGGCTTCCATTATCACAAACAAAAATTTTAGGAGTTCCAAACTTAAGAAATATTTCTCTTTCAAGTATCCTACAAATTACTTTAGTGGTAGCACTAGTCATAGGAAATATCCAACAATATTTTGTAAAAACATCTATGATTGAAAGTATATACTTATGGCCAGAATAAGCTTTTGGAAGAGTTCCAATAATATCAATAGAAAGCATTAACATTGGTTTATCAACTTTCTTAGGATTAACCATAATTCCATGAGGTGGATTAGTAGAAGATTTATAAGCTTTACAAGTATCACAAGAAGAAATGTATTTTTGAACATCAATAAACATACCTTTCCAAAAATAATGTATTTTTAATTTATTTAAAGTTTTATGAATTCCTAAATGTCCTGAATTAACATCATCATGATTAGATTTAATAGTGTCTAAGATGTGTTCTTTAGGTATGACAATTTTCCAATTTAAACGATTATTAGGATTATATTTATCTTTACAAAATCTATACAAAGTATCACTTTCAACTTTGAAATTTTTATATTTTCTAGGAAACTTTTGACAATTTACAAATATTTTTCTATACCAAGGATCAACGATATCCTCATTTGGCATAACAATAACATTATTTACAGGAATATTAATAGCAGAAATTTCTATTCTGGATAAACAATCTGGAACTAAATGTAAAGAACCTTTTTTATATTTAACATCAAAAGTAAATTGAGAAATTCTAGCAGCCCAACGTGCAAGACGACCACTAGGATTATTAAGTTTAAGAAGCCAAGTTAAACTAGCATGGTCAGTGATAACTGTAAATTTCATTCCTTCAATATAAGGTCTGAAATGTTCAATAGAATCCAATATTGACAACAACTCTCTCTCAGTTGTACTATAATTACGTTCACATTTATTAAGTGATCTAGAATAATAAGCTACAGGATGTGGATCTCCATTATCATCATCTTGGCTCAGGACACTACCAATTCCAACAGAACTAGCATCGCAATGTAAAGAGAATGGTCTTTCAAAATTCGGACAATGTAAAACTGGTGCAGAAATTAATGCAAGTTTTAAATTATGAAAAGCAACTTCAGCTTCTTCATTCCAGAAAAGAGATTTTTTAGAATTCTTGCTTCCGGCCGTTAATTTGGTTAAGGGCGAAGCAATATCAGCAAACTTATCAATGAATCTACGGTAATAAGAACATAACCCAAGAAAACTTCTTAATTGTCTAACGCTTTCTGGGCGTGGGAAACTTTTAATGGACTCTAATTTAGCAGGGTCTGTATGTAAACCATTACTATCAACAATATAACCAAGATAACGCAGTTTATCTTTACAAAAATTACACTTTTTTAAATTAATAGTTAACCCAGCATCTTTAAGGATTTTATAAATTTTATTTAAATAATCTAAATGATCAGAGAATGTAGAATTTATCAATATGAGATCATCTAAGTAACAGAATGCTACATTATCAAATTCTGGTCCAAACAACTTGTCTACGAGTCTCTGTAACTCTGCAGGTGCATTAGTCAAACCGTACACCATCCGGGTAAAATGAAATAAACCTTTCCCAGGAACAACAAAAGCAGTCTTCTCTCGAGAAGATTCTTCTAAAGCGATTTGCAAAAATGCTTTAGACAAATCAATAGTAGTTATATAATTAGCACCCCGAAGGTTATCTAAAATTCTAGAAGGGTAAGGTAAAGGATAAGAATCTTTAACAGTAACTGAATTTAAACGTCTAGAGTCCAAACATAATCTTGTTCCACCATCGCGTTTTTCAACGGCTAACACTGGAGAACACCAAGGAGATTTAGAAGGTTCAATAATATTTTCCTTTAATAAAACTTCCACTTCATCATAAAGTTCTTTTTGTTTAGCAGGACTAAGGGGCCAATAACGTTGTTTAAAAGGTTCACCAGTAACATTAATCTTATGTTTAACTAAATGAGTAAGACCTAAGCCTCTCTTTTCATAAGAAATATTTTCAAAAAGTGAAATAATTTTATTTAACTCGTGTTTCTCAGAAGGAGAAAGTTCAGAAACAGAAGTAACTGCATTTACACAAGTAGTGGATTCATATTCAAAAGTAATATTATTCCATAAGTCTTTAGCAAGATTAAATTTCAACCAAAAGTCAAATCCCAAAATAATTGAAGGTTTAAAAGAAGGTATTATCAAAAAATCTACATTTTTAGTTAAGTTATCACAAGTGATAGGTAAAACCATAGTTCCAATAACATTGTGTGCAGAACCATCAGCAGTAACAGCGTTACCTTTATAAGGTTTAAATTTATAACCTAATTGCAAAAATGTTTGATGAATATTAGAACCGAGTACACAACTACAAGCTCCACTATCTAACAAACCTGAATAAAATTTATTATTAATATTAAAATTTAAATAAGGTCTAGTGTCTTTATGTTTAACAAACAAAATAGGAGCAGCCCTGATATTATTAAAGAAAACTTTCAAATAATCCAACCAATCATTAAATTCTTTCTTACAAGTGGCTTCATTCGGAGCATTGCTAAATTTTTTCAACATCGAGTCACCAGAAGTTTTATCAAAAACTAGGGCTCGATGGGACCTGATACGTTTTTTGACTGAACAGTATTTGAATTACAAACTTCGCAATTCCTCGTAGTGACGCCAAGCTTGTGACATTTAAAACAAATTACACCTGGAAATGTAGGGCAATTTTTATAAGAATGTCCAGAGGACTTACATTTTAAACAAGTTAAATCATCTGATTTAACAGCACTAATTTGAGCAGAATATTTTTCTTTTTTAATACTTTTATTCTCACTCAAGTTCTTTCTTGACACAAAATTCTCTAATTCTCTGCTGAGGTTAATAAATTCGTCGATAGAAGAAATAGTTCTACCAAACACAAAAGGTGTGTAAATATTCAACATGTTATGTTTAATAATAGTTATGAGGGTAGCATCAAAAACAGGCATAGACAAACGGCTAGCCATATCCATTATGTCTGTAATAAAATCTGGTAATGACTCAGTTATCTTTTGTTTACGAGTACGGAGTTCCTGTTCCAAATGATAATCAAATTCAACTCTATCAAAACGTTTCAACAACGCAGCCTTCAAATCCTGCCAAGAAGCAATACGAATACGAACACTACGAAACCATTTAAGCGCAGTGCCTGACAAAAGATCAGAGAATGAACTAACCAAAAAATATTCATTAAAATTTTTAAACAAGAAATATTCTTCCACTTGAGTAATAAATTCCCTAACGCACGATTTACCATCATACAAAAGCTTACTTCGTTTTAAATCAGGCAACTTAGTAACAGAAGGCAAGTTTTTCTTCAAATTATCATTCAATAAAACATTCATCATATTAAATGAAGATGCGGCTCTCAGACTATGATCACCAGCTCCTCGACTATTCGAAAATGGATCAACAACTTCAGATAAATCAGCCATGACATGAGGCATCTCATGAGTAGAAGTACCAACTGGAACATCATTAACAATATTCTCAAACAAAGGCGGGACCTGTATTTCCTTATCCATGTTTGATTTATAAAAGGATGTGAAAATCTAATAAAAAGTTGTATTAAATACACTATAAGTTTCTAATTAAAGTATCAATTAAAGTTTCTAATTAAAGTTAATTAAATTATGAATGAAGTTAATTGCATTGATAGCAAAACGCTAAACTCAAAAGTCAAACAAACTCATAGAATGGAATGTTATTGTTGCAAAAATTATTTAGGTCAAATGCCTATAAAGATAAAAATGCATTAGTGATTCACAAAATAAATTATTTATGTCTACTTAAGATAAACAACAAATATTCAAATATTACTATGTTTTCACACATGTGAATAAAGGTTAAGAACTAGTAATTATATAATATTACTAAGTGGAAAATCTTACCTGTAATAAACAAAAGCTATATAAGATAAAAGAATTATAACAATAACCATGTTATACAAATTGAAACATTCACCTGTAATTGAGAGATACAAACAATAGTACTAACTTGTAGTATGATTAGTTTTGCAAAGTAAACAATAACAAAGATTTACTGTAATACACAGTTATGTAACAGTAAAATACATGAAGAAAACACTGTTCTTAACATGTTAAAGTAAAAAATAATGCAAAGGTGACAAGGAATAAAGATATATGCACACTGTCATGTCCCTGTTCGGGCGCCAATTGTAATAATTAAAAAATATGTGTTATTACAAAGTAAAAAAATTGGTTCGCAAGCGTCAGATGTAATAATAAAAAAATATGTGTCATATGACAATGAAAGAAAGTAAGTGTGTAATCTCCTATTTAAAAGAAATATAAATAAAATTGGTTTGTAAGTACATTACCATAAAAGTTCGGGCGCCTTGGAGCTACACATGCCTAAGATAATCAGCGGAGATTGGAAACTTTTAATCTTCCGGAGGTGAGCCAAATGAAACCAAACTGTGAGGTTTAAGGTTTTATTGTCCACTCCAGTGTGCATTTAGAAATAGTTGCAAGGATACATTCCTAATGTATATCTAACCTTAAATTTAAAATTAGATTTTTATAAGCTATGTCTATATTATCCTACGTCAATATGATTCTATGTCACCAATGCACTTTTAGGCCATTTTGAAGTTCAGATTTAAAATACAATCAAAGCAAGCTCACGGCATCCCTCGGCGAGTACATGTAAACACAGCAGCGGGAAAGCTCGTAGTAGGCGAAGTTTTCAGTTTAAGCCCATGCGGTACATCCATGCTTGAGGCGAAAAACCCAAACCCTCCATAAGGAAATGCAGTTGACCGAAGACAAAGAAACGCCGAAAAAGGTCCAAAGAAAAGAGAAAAGGCAAAGACAAAGGGCAAAGGCAAAGGCGGTTCCAATTTGGAAACCTGTAATAAAATTGCATGTCATTAGAACAACTCCTATATGGGCACGAGGTCCTAATTTTTTATAAATTTGGGCGACTTACCGCCTTAATTTGCTGGAACAATGCCAATAGCAAAAGAAATCATAATATTCTCACATTAAGAGCAGAAATAAACTATAATTCCACAAGAGGATAGTTGTGAGGACACAAACTATTATCCTTTAGGCCAAAATACTCTCATTTTTATGAGAATTATTGAAATTAAGTTACGAAGCCATGAATATCGACCATTCAGTCTTATCGCTAGGAAGAAAGGTGCTTTGACAGGTATACGTCAAAATGTCATTCACTCCGCGCTCCGAAACTTTTCGTTCAAAAATAGAATTAAAACCGGTGTGACGACGTTCTCAGAGCGCGTCGTTACAAGGTCTAAATTCTACTCTGCCGGAAACCACGCGTAAACCACCATATTTTGTTGATCATGTCATGGCACTTGTGCATATACATATAATGGTTGAAATTTAGCACAAAGATATTATGTTCCTGCTTGCGGCAAAGGGATTAGTATAAAATAATCTTATGTTATTTGAATTTAGGCATCAATTTTATACCATAAATGGAATGAGGTAAAACAATAATAATGAATCAGTTGCATGCCTAATAAAATGAACAGTTTTATAATAATAATAATGATTAAATACCGCATTTTCCGCAGCAAGGTGCAAACAAAACTTGGAAGTCACGTTCGCAATACTTGCGGCCTTCAAACTCATAGAATACGCCTTCAGGAAATACTCGGAAGCATTGCGCACATCTGTAACAATATGTGAGAATAGATTGTAAGTGTAATATTTTTTCCTTGTGGCGTTCGGCAGGCGTGGCAGGTTTGTTCATGCTCACAGCAGATATACTATACCTAATTAGTTTGAATCATACATACATACATACAGTACGCCTCTTTAGCAGTGGGGTAGGATCATATGTCACAAATATTTCTGAGAATAATATTGTGTTGTAGTAGCTTATCTGGGGTCAGTTTTCACGCCTATGACTCCTATGAGTATCAGGTGTCTGTTCAGTTGACAGTGTCCTGTTATCATTTCTATAACAAGTCGCATGTTCCCTCTTGAGAGTCTCATCAGTTGGTTTGTTCTCTTCGTGTTCGTCCCTTTCATGAAAATCTTCGACTGTCTCATGGCAGACGAGGATTACCATATCCTATTTGTTTCTTCTGCAGTTATGCTTTGGCTGATTACTCCCTTAGTAATTTTCTGGGCTATTGGTAGTCTAGATTCCGGGCCCACCTGGTTTCCATCAGCTCCTTTCCTGGTCAGTTCATCGGCTACCTCATTGCCTGTATTGCCTTCGTGTCCTGGTACCCAGGCAAGTGTAACGTCGACCGTTCGGGGTAGTCACTCCAGCCTTTTAATGCTGATGTTGTTTCTGTCTTTCCAAGTGCCTTCAGTGCCGCCTGGTTGTCCTGTAAATGGTGACCTTACCTGTATCTTCTAGATAGTCAGCCATTTCGGCATATTCCATTATGGCGTATACTTCTGATTGGAAGACACTAAAATACTTTCCTAGAGGTACTGATCTGTTGATGTCTGTTCCGGTTTCGCAATCGATGTGTATTCCAGAACTAGAGAGCTTTGTTGATTCTTTCCTGGAGCCGTCAGTGTAGCAGACAGTGCCTACAATATCTTTCTTCCAACTGTCTCTCGATCCAATGTGTATTCTGTATTTTTATCAGATTCTTTCTCTTTATTAGGTTGTTGTTTGTTAGGACCATTGATAGCCTTTCTTCGTAGCTTTGACTGATCTTGGCATCGCCCTCATCATGTTGCCAATCCACTGACCAGTGCTTCTCAATTTGAACCATTCTTTGATTGCTTTCCTTTTATTTCCAGATCTATGGGGTTCAGACCCAGAATAACCCCAGAGTTTTTTTTACGTGCGCAAAATCCCCACGTATACCCCCCCACCGGAGCCGGTGGAAGAGGTTATGTCGGACTCGAACCGACCAAAACACACGCTGCCTGTGGGTCGTTTCTGGTTGCCAAAAGTGCTAACAAGCATATTCCTCGCACCCCAGCCGACCCAGGGCCATCTCTCTCGATCAGGCCCTCCTCGGGTGTGGGGACCACAGAGCCCCCAACTCGTACCCGGAAATGGGGAGGCCGCTGCGGCCTGCTTCTGCCAGGGTGACAGGCGGCTCCACCCGTCACCCCAGGCCTGCGCTCATGGGGGGCGGAGGTCATTCATCGACCTCCTACGCCCGAGTTGCCTTCATACGAATTCGAATTTCTTCAGGCTCGGGATCGTGACCCCGTTCCCGCGGCGCCTTTCGGAACCGGTATAGCGTCGAAAGGGATCTCGCTTCCAGGATCCACGGTGGCGATCCGGCGAGGAGACTCACCGCGTCGATCGATATCGTGCGGTACCCCCTAATGATCCGGCAGGCAATCTTCTACTGCGGACCGCGCGGCAGGGGCATATGCCTGTCCTTCAGGGTATCCGCACACATGGGGCACCCGTACAGGGCCATGGACCGCACGACACCCGCGTAGAGTCTCCTGCAAGAGCACTCCGGGTCCCTCAGGTTGGGTAGCCGCGCCAGAGCTTTGGCTGAGCCCACCAATTTGGGGCCCAGACTTCGGAAATGCTTCTCGTAGTCCCACCGACCGCCGAGCACGAGCCCCAGATATTTCAACTACCCCAGGGTAGCTGTGGGTGTGGTTCTCATCGCGTCAGTAGTCAATAGTACTGCCAATCTATGGACTTTGTCCAGTTCCAGTTTTCCCTATGTTGGCTGTATGCCACCATACTAGAGCTCCTTGTGTTATTCTTGGCTGAATAATATTGCCTTGTATATTCACAGTACCATAGCTGGTTCATCCCTCAGCTTCTGTCTATTGTTAAGCCACTACTAAGTTAAAGATTCTGAGTTAGATTCCCACTCAGTGCAAACATTAGTATGCATGAATATTTTAGGAAGACATATATGGCTTTGTTTCTACCTATAAGAAAAAGTTTGGGTGCATAGATCTGTATGTAATACTTACACAAAACAGTTGGTATGCCAAAGTTCTCCATTTGAATTGACAATTTTTTCATTAGCTTCAAACCCATCTCCACAACGGGTGCAGAACATGTTGTCAAGAGACATGTTGGCTATTCTGCAAGCAATCATAAAATGGCCTAGTTGATATAAAATAATCATATTGGTGGGGAAGCAATCTTATTTGCTCTAATACTGAAATTGGACTTGCAGGACTAAGAACAGTCCCAATAGTTAATTTGCAAAATGTCTGAATTCAAAAATATTCAATTATTAAATATGCTATAGAAAAGGGTAGATAGGTACTAATTCAGAGAGAATAGTTTGTCATTAATTTTAAAATTAAAAGTTTAGTAATAACATGCATTTTGGGTTTCCGACCTGCACTAGCACTGCTGTAATTTGTGCACTAGATTCAATAGTATGACGCTAAATTGGATACTATGCACATGATGGATTATAAGGGATTGGGTTTGCTAACTGTTCAAAATGAATTTCTAGAAAGGTCTCTAAGGTGAAGAAGGAAGGAGTCTTGGAGTGAGAACTGTTCAGTCTGTTCACATCACATAACTTTATTTCTTTATTAATATTTTTACTCATTATTATGAATAATGTAACATTAACCAACTTAATTATTTTAGTCGATTATTGTGAATAACGGAATTAAATTAAAAATGGGTCTATTTTGATTATGATAAAGATCAACTTAATTACCATTAGAATAATATTATTTTATTACTTATCAGATTCTAATGATATCATTTAGAGTTAAAAGTTTAAACATAAGCTCTTATATTATGATGTTTAGTTAGCATTGTAAGTAGTTTTATTAACTATATATTATTTCCTGGTAGTTATAGGTCAACATGATACTGAGTTATAAATAAAGCTGATGTATTGTGTTTAATTGACAAGTACTTGGTGAAAAATGCTTGTTACATGAATTTGTATATGAAAACACAAGTATTGTATTATTAATTCTTAGTAATAATGTCATAATAATACGATGTATAATATCGATTTAATGAAGGTGCCTGTTATGACTAATAGCAATCTGTGCAAGTAGGTTAAGCCACTCCCACGATTGCAGATGTTGCTTACCCTGGCATTTTTCACTTCTTATATTAACTAATATAAATCTTACAAGTCTCCGTGCACTTTTCTGCTAAAAACAAGAAATATAGTGAGAGAAAAAT
The DNA here is from genome assembly GCA_963662185.1 of Eilema griseolum. Classification (NCBI taxonomy): domain Eukaryota; kingdom Metazoa; phylum Arthropoda; class Insecta; order Lepidoptera; family Erebidae; genus Eilema; species Eilema griseolum. The sequence continues at coordinate 14,931,071 of OY759242.1, read as the reverse complement.
TCTGTCGCTTTATATTTCCGTCTGACTGGCTATGGGCATAATCTCATAGGTACAAACTGGGAATGATGTAACTGTGTCCAAAATAGAACATAACCTATATAAATCAACTTTCAAAATCTATTATGAACGTAACTTACCGTATGAAACTTATGCGTGATACAAAATGTTCCTGAAATGTAAAATAATACTCTTGTTTCCAATAATAATAAACACGGTTCGAACCAAATTGTCTTGTCTGTCAGTTTGCAAATCCAAACATTACGTCACCTTCACCTATACAGTCCACTATCTATTCATCTATCTTACGTAGTATTGTATTCTCTTTGTATCTATCCACAGACGCGACTGACACAGTGACACCTACTGACTGATGACATGACATGACACATGACACTGTTGCTGCTGCAAGACTAACACAACTTGTCGGAAATTCGGATCTGGAACGCGTGCTTGCTACAAGTGTTCGTCCTTGCCAAAAATCTTTTTATTGACAATATTGTGTTGCTGGAGTATTTAAGTGCTTCTGTGTTGTCTAAGTGTGCTTAGTATTCTTATTCAGGGTAAGTAACGGTGTTTAACACTTAGATTGTCCTATGGATAACCATCCACCAGACCCCGGTGTGGGAAACGTCCCCGGCCAGCGGCCGGGCACGCCGCTCCCCAGTAGTTCTCGCATTGTGCTAGATGATACTCCTACATCCATCATAGCCAAGAAACGTATGAACCATACCTCACAGGAAGACGCTGTCCCTGCCAAAAAAACCATTACGATCCCCTCCCAAGCTACGCCGTCTATACAAAGTACTTTCATCCATCCGGATTTTCAGGATAAGGTAGCGAAGTACTTAGACTCAGATTCAGGTCCTTTTTTGGTTCACGTGACAAGAGATGCCGAGGATGCCGCTGCTGGAACAGTGTTCCGATCCATAAAGTTCGGCCATTTCTTATTCGCCAATAAAATTAACAACATAGTTGATGGTAGTGTTAAGCGAGTGGGTCGCAACAGAGTGTCCGTTGAATTTAAGAACGCTAGTGATGCCAACAACTTTCTTTCTCATCCATCCTTAGCAAGGGCCAAATACATTTGTTCTATTCCCTCTTTTGCAAGCTCTCGAATGGGCATAGTAAGGCAGGTTCCAGTAGATTGGACTCTAGAAGAAGTGGTCCTATCCATTGAGGTCCCATCAGGATATGGTTCAATCATGAAAGCAAGAAGGCTTAACAGAAGAGTACTGAATGAGAACAACACAGCCACATACATTCCCACTCAGACTATTGTAGTCACTTTCTCAGGACAAAAATTGCCCCCACACGTCTATTGTTTTTATAACTCTCTCCCCGTTGAGAACTACGTTCTCCCTCTGATTCAGTGCTGGAAATGCTGTCGCTATGGCCACACCACTACACAATGCAGGTCTGCTCCACGGTGTTTTATTTGCTCCCAAGCTCATGAGGGTACATCATGTGCCTCAGGATCCCCCACCTGCATGTTTTGCTTAGGGCCTCACTCAGCAAAAGATCCCTCTTGTCCAGAACACTCTAGGCAGAAGATGATAAAGATTACTATGTCTCAGGAGAATATCTCATATATGGAGGCATCTGCCAGATTCCCCCAAGTGAAAAAATCCTTTGCCGACACTACCAGAATGTCTCAACCATTGAGTCCTCAACTTGGTGCTCAGCAGTCTTTCCCGTCTTCTGTCCGGAGGTCTCAAGGGCCTCAAGTATCTCACCGAAAAACAATTATCATGCCCCAAAGGCAGAACAAACCCGCTTCTGGCCCTGGCTATGACAGGCAGGCCCACAATGTTATCACTCGCTGCCCCCCATCTTCTCTTCCTAATGGTGCTGCTATCTCTGATGCAGAAGCTAACGTTCCTGCGAATGATAACCTCCTTGATATATTACTCTCCACACTTATTAACATGTTGACCCGCTTTGATGATACTGAGCTGCCTGATAAATATAGATCAAAACTTACTCAGCTGTTAACTTTCACCAGTAACATTCCCTCCTCTGCTCCAATGGAATTGTAGGAGCATTAGAAGTAAGAAAAGTCATTTAATTTATTTAATTAATAAGCACAAACCTCTCATCCTTGCCATCCAGGAGACTTGGCTTAAGCCCGGTTCCCGTTTCAGGGTGCCTGGGTATGTCTGTCTCCGGGATGACAGAGGTGATAGGTATGCTGGAGCTGCCCTTCTAGTCTCTAGAACAATTATTTTTAATTCTTTGACTTTACCTCCTCATAGTGATGGTATCAATATTGTTGCCATTACAGTGGCAAACATTGTTTTTCTCTCTGTTTACATCCCCTATCCAGATGTTTCTTCCTTAGCTGAGATGAATGACATTTTAACTTCTATAGCTTATCCGCTTATTATTCTAGGTGACTTCAACATTCATCATACTTCTTGGGGTTCACAAGATTGTGATGTTTTAGCATCCCCATTCATAGAGATGCTAGATTCGTTGAATCTCTGCATCTTAAATGATGGCTCTGCCACCCGTAGGCCCATTTTAACCCAAAGGGGCCCTAGTGCTGTAGATTTGACTGTTTGCTCAGCGTCCCTTGCCTCTTGCCTGACTTGGCAGATATCAAGTGACTCACAACAGAGTGATCACTACCCCATAATTGTCACATCACTAGCCAGCCACAGAGAATCATCACCATTTAACCCCCTTCTCAAATATAACCTTTCAAAGGCCAATTGGGAATTATACTCCAGTTATCTTGAACAAGAGGTTTCTCTCCTGCCTGCGCCTAACTCAGATAACATTGAGACTGTTTACACCCTGTTTAAACAAGCTCTTCTGAACTCTGCTGACAAGGCAATACCTGTTAAAAGGGCCCCCAGGAACAACATCCCCTCTCCTCCTTGGTGGGATGAGGCCTGCTCGTCTGCCTGCCGAATGAGAAAGGAGGCTGAAAGAGCATATAAGCATAATATGTCAACTAATAACTATTTAAACTACCAAAAAGTAGCTGCACAAACAGTTAGGCTCCTGTCACAAAAGAAAAAGGATGGTTGGCGCAGATTCTGCGAAAGATTAGCCCCTCGTACCCCCGCATCTTTTGTATGGAGAGATATTAGAAGGTTCAGGTACTCTACAACCTACAGCAATATTACGTCGAATGACCCCTCCCGATGGTTACAGAAATTCGAGCAAAGATTGGCTCCCCCAACAGCTCCCACAGCTGATGAGTCTTCAAAATTCTTTCCCTCCAGTCCTCAGGCTTCACACCCTTTAGATGCTTGTTTTACGTACGACGAGCTTTCGATCGTCTTGGGGTCCCTTAAGGATTCTTCTCCTGGGGTAGATGGCATCCCTTACTCATTCATTTTCAAAAGCAGCACCACAACCAAAACCTTCTTTTTAAATTCACTCAACCACATTTTTTGCTCTGGTTTCCCCCCGGAAGAGTGGAAATCTCAAATCATAATACCGATCTTGAAACCAGGTAAGCGCAGCGATGATCCCTCTAGCTACCGCCCCATTGCGCTCTCTTGTACTATGTCTAAAATATTAGAGCACTTAATAAAAAATCGTTTAGAGTGGCTGGTGGAAAGCCAGGGCTTACTGTCGAAAACTCAGTTCGGCTTCCGCAAGGGCCTGGGGACAATGGATAGCCTCAGCATTTTAACTACTGACGTTAGAATAGCTTTATCTAAAAATCAGTATTGCGTGGGCGTTTTCTTGGACATTGCAGCTGCATATGATAATGTACTTCTTCCTGTGCTCAGGCAAAAACTGCTCAATCTGAGTGTTCCAGAGAAGATCGTAAATTTCATTTCCAATTCCCTGTCTGCAAGAACCATTAGTCTTAGAGTTCGAAATTCAACCCTCTCTTCCAGAATTACTTGGAGAGGCCTTCCACAGGGCTCTGTCTTAAGTCCTCTCCTCTACAGTAACTACACAGCTGATTTGGATCTCTCAGTCACATCTTTCTGCAACATCTTACAATATGCAGATGATTTGGCTCTTTATGTAGCAGTGGATCATATGGCAGATGCTGTGTCCAGATTGAACTCAGCAATTTCCTATCTCTCTATTTGGCTTACTGACCATGGTCTATCACTCTCGGTTCCCAAAAGCTCTGTGGTAATTTTCAGCCGTCGTAGATCCATCCCTGATTGTTTAATCTCTCTTGATCATCAAAATTTCCCTGTAAATAACACAGTTAAGTTTTTAGGATTTGTTCTGGACTCAAAGTTATCTGGGGTGGATCACATTAACTACATTTCCCATAAATGTGAAAAAAATATTAATATTTTAAGAGCAGTGTTTGGCGCCTGGTGGGGAGCCCACCCCTATTGTCAAAAGCTGATGTACAACGCCCTTATCCGTAGCCACCTTGACTATGGAAGCTTCCTCTTGGAACCATGCAATAAGACAGCATTAAGCTTGTTGGATAAGATCCAGGCCAAAAGCATGCGCCTCATTGTAGGTGCCATGAGATCATCACCGATAAATGCACTACAATTGGAGTGTGTAGACCCCCCTCTATTTTTAAGAAGACAGTACCTCGCAGACAGATACCTATATAAATCGTCCCAACTATCCTTACATCCCCTAATACCCAAGTTACATAGACTATCAGAATACATTTCTTTAGGTGGATATTGGACACATAAAAACCACCCCTGTTTATTTAATAGTTTTGTGAATTATGTTCGTCTCCCTTTCCCTTGTTTTCAGTGTAAAACTAACCCTTTGTTTGAAACCACATTTGATGCAATTATCTACACCCCTAATGTGGTCTTATATTCAGGTATCAGTAAGGATTCTGTGGACGCTGGTAGGGAGTTGGATTATTTGATCAGTCAACATTGGAAGGATTGGCTTGCCATTTACACTGACGCATCTAAAACTTCTGACTCTTCTTGCGTGGGGTCTGCAGTTTGGATCCCAAAATATAAAATTATACTGTCATATAAATCTCCAAATATCAATTCCATTTTTACTGGCGAATCGATAGCTATACTTGAAGCATTACTATATGTTGAATCTCATAATATAAGCAAGGCGGTGGTTTTTACTGATTCCAGGAGCTGCTTAATGGCCATCCTAGCTAATCAATTCACCAGTAAAACAAAGTTCCCCTTAATACTGTTGATTAAGCAATCATTGTTCAGATGTCAGACTAAGGGTCTGTTGATTTCACTGGTATGGATCCCAAGCCATACGGGCATAGCAGGTAACACTTTTGTGGATTCCCTTGCCAAGGAAGCAATATCCAATGGTGCTCTCGACCAATATAGAGTCTATGCTCACGATATCCTCTTACTTGCCAAACCCTGTTTGATCTCAAAATGGACTACCCTTTGGGAGAAGTCCAGTAAGGTGAAGGGTAGACACTATGCCTCCATCCAGCCTATATTCCAGCTAGACCTTGGTTTTACCAATTCCGTGAAGCTAGTAAGAGAGCTACTTCGGTAATTTGTCGTCTGCGTTTAGGTCATGCCTGCACCAATGTATTTCTAGCTAAAATCAGGATCAGGGACAGCTCTCTCTGTGAGTGTGGCTTAGATGAACACACAGCGGATCATATTTTCTTTGAGTGCACAAGAAGGAATGGTTCCTTATATGACATCCTCCCCATTAACCGTATCCCTCGACCCATAAATTTTAACTCTCTTCTGACCTATACTAATTCTCCTCTCATATATTTGATCTCTAGCTACATTAACTCAAATAATATTAACCTGTAGAACTGTGTTTGTCTGCTATAACCTCCAACCAGTGTGTTTTGCTTTGACTCAGGTACTCCAGCGTGCTACATGACTTTCGGCCTATATTGGATGTTAAATACATCATCTCTTGTACATTCATAAAACCTTTGATCCGAGATTACAACAAGTCACATTCCGCCAAGTCGAAACTATGAATTAAATCCCGAGCTAAGTCATTGGCGGAAACATCGGAATCGCCAGAAGAAAAAAAAAAAAAAAAAAAAAACACAACTTGTCAGAGAGTGATATTTAAAGGTCTAGAGTCAACGCACTCTAGAAAGAATATTAAGGTAAAAGCACCATTAGTGAACACTTTCGAGAAAAAACCGTTATTTTAAGAAAAGTAACCATTTGGTTTATAACAATATTGACTAAAAAAAGCGCCTAATGGTATCTCTAAGATATGCTTAAAAAATCGCAAATTTTGAATTAGCGACAGTTGAAAGCAGATAATATAGACCGGAGAACACGATCATGTTGTTTCTTAAGATTTTTGTTAATGGTACAAATTAATAGGTGCGATATTTTATTTATTTATAATTTTTGTATGAATGTTATAAATATGTAAGTTGCTGATATACTTAGATCATTGCCTACGAATTTTGGTCAGATTTTCTGGCATATTTCATGATGTCCACAATTAGTGCCAAAAATATCAAATACCCAAAAGCGAACACTTTCGAAAAAATGCCTGTTTTAAGAAAAGCATACGTTATATGTATACCTATGATTAAAGTAATAAAAGTTTTGGTAGTGATAAATACATTGAAATTCATCGCATGTACCGGTAATTATTATTTATAATGCCCGCTGGTCTACCTGCATGGATGTCGCTTATAGTGTAGTGTTATAACTTTTAGCGCTGAATCGACACTTTTGAATTACTTGACTCTATATTTGACTATCTAGTCACCTCTTCCCCCTTCCCTCAGCCCTTTTTCATTCCTCATGCCTTGTACATTCCCTTATTATTATTAGCATTAGCATTATTGCCGTAATGTAAACATTGGCTCCGTACTTAAAATAGTTAAAATATTTGAAAAATACAAATTATTATGTTTCTTTTACAAAAAAAGTGCTTGATGATTAGCAATACGTCCAAATAATGTGGAAAAGTGTTAACAGTGACTCGCAATAGTGAACAAAGTAATATATGCACAGGGAAGTTTAAGTTACAGTTCAGTTATGGGAAGTACCTAAAAGTGCAAAAACTTATAACAATCTACTTTATTACTGGTAATATCTGTCCGTACTACACACTTTCAAACTTAACTCTGTGAAAAAGCGAGAAATGCTAGAATCAAAATACATATATTCAGATTGAAACAGTTAAATTCAAACCATAACAACATTTTCACAGTAGCAAGAAAGACCCAATATAAGAAAAGGTACGGTAACAATAAAGACCTAAAAAGTATATGACCATAGTAAAGTAGAAGAGCGAAAAGGCGCTTTTATATTGGGTACGACACGATAAATCGGTATCGTACAACTGTGACGTATGCATGGATTTGATGGTAACGACAGAAATATAAAAGCGGTAAATAATAACCAATAGCCCAACTTCAACATAATTAATTAAGAATCCATAAAATTCATTTGTCAAAGTAACTGCTTCACCGCTGGGGGTGCAAAATGGAAGACATTAATAATATAACACTAAGAAGACCCATAGGTAAATTTACATGCAGGGACACCGTAAACATGGGCGACTCCCTGGAAAATCCTGACACAGAGGAATTATTGAGTACAAGTTTGGATGCTACCTGTGCGATTACGTCGTACAAAGATGAAATAAAAAAAGAAATGAATGATCTTAAATCTATTTTACAGAGTACACAAAATGAATTAGACAATGTTATACTAGAAAATATGGATCTAAAGAAACAAATAGCCCACCTGACTCAGGAAATTACGATGCTAAAACAAATATGCCAGAGCCCCTTATCTTCACTTCGAAAAGCGCAGCAGTCTACAAGGAAATTAAGCGCCAGACGTCGACTGACGGACTCGTTTAGCGTCAACACTCCTCGATCACAGAATCCTGTACAAATTCAGGGTATTCAAAATAAAACGGAAAATTTATCCACCTCTGCCGAAGAAAAACCTAAATCACCAAACAATATAGCTCCCGAAAACTTAATTATTCCCTTATCTAAGCGCTTACAAGATGATGTAAAAGTCACCGGAACGTATTTGAACCAGCAGCCAATCAGGAAACACAAGCTATGTATTCTAAGTGCGAACAACTCCAACAATATAATATCAATAGCAAGAGATACCTTCAATGATAATTATGAATGCTGTCATTACATTACGACAGGTGGCAATGCAGAGCAATTATTGAAAAGCATGACTACGAAACTTGAAGATTACATGATGGAAGACTTCTGCGTTGTTCTTCTGGGAGAAGATGATTTCAGGAGGACAAATAACTATATGGACACTATCTTTAAAATACGAGAAACTGTAAAGGACCTAACGTATACAAATGTTATTATCTGTTTCCCCTCTTACAAATATAATAATAACTGTAACTTATTCAATTGGAGGGTGGAAACTTTTATTAGCTTGTTAAATTTAGACGTATTAAATCATGGATATGTTTATCTATTGGACAGTAACCTAAATTTAAAGTACGACAACAGCATGTTTGACAGACGCTCTGGTAAAATAAATAACCTGGGTATGCGAGTTATACTTCGTGACTTATTAGGCCTTATGAATAAGGTAAAAATGTATAACAAATGTGATTATAGTCTACATTTAACCGAGCTTTTTCGAGACAAATGACATGTGTATCGACGTGTGTGGTGAACTGTTGGAACACACACACAGTGAGGATAGGGTAGATATTCTAAATGACCCTAAATCTGAACAATTGCAACGAATTACATTTTTTCATCAAAATGTGTGTGGGTTACAAAGCAAAATAAATGGATTTGAGGTTTATTTAAACGACCTCAACAAAGAAATACATTACATATGTATAACGGAACACTTTTTAACGAAATTATCGGTGCCGTCACTTTATTTCCCACGCTATACACTCGCTTCATGTAACACACGAACTAACAAAAAAAGGGGAGGTTCTCTAATCTTGGTTCAATTAAATAGAAAAACGGAAGAATTACAAACTTGCAAAAAATTATATAAACAGGATGTCTTTGAAATATGTGGTGTCCGAGACTGTGACACAAATTTAAATGTAATTTGTTTATATAGAATTCCTGATAGCAAAAATTTTGATGAATTTATGGTGAAGTTCGAAGCATTGTTACAGCACTTTTTGAATAAACAATGTATAATATGTGGCGACTTCAATGTTGACCTTTTAAAGACTGACAGTGAGCGGCACTCATTTCTGACATTAATTAAATGCTATAATTTTGAATATTTAATCAATACTTATACTTTTATTAGGAATTCAATAATGTCCTGTATTGACAACATAATAACAAATATTCCAAGAGCTAATATTAAGAATATAGAAGTAGATCACAATGGACTATCTGATGGACATGCTGGGTTATCCTGTACGGCTATGACAAAATCTACAACTCAAAAAAACAAACAGCCTAATCACATATGTAAATACATAAGGTCATATAGTGATAAGAATAAAATATTGTTTAGGAATACGCTGTTGAACGCCAATTTGAGTACAGGTATAAATACTTTCATAAATAAATTTAATAATATTCACTCTACGAGTTTTCCATTACATTATAAGAAAATAAATACTAATAAAATTGTAAACAGTAAATGGATAACGAAAGGAATAAAAGCATCTAGCAAATTTAAACGTGTGCTCTGCTGCGTTAACAAGGAGCATTGTGACGATACAATCTTAAAATATAGGCAAAGGTATTTTCAAATTTATAAAAAAGTTATTAAAAATGCAAAAAAGAATGTAGTCAGGAAAGAGGTAGCTAATGCAGTAAACCCAAGTAAAACAATTTGGAGCATTGTAAATCGTCGCAAAACCGCAAAGAAGTGTTTCAAACAGCAAAATCTCGTTTTAAAAATTGATAATAGAATTATTGATACACCCCAACTGATAGTCAACATATTCTCAGATACCTTTGCAAATGCCAATGTGTTATACTCTGGTGATCACAGTGGGGTAGCAATGAGATATTTAACTGAAAATATCGGTAGAGTAGAAAACTCCATGAACTTCGACCCTATTTGGCCAACCGAGATATTTGGGATGGTCAGACAAATGCCGTCTAAAAACTCTACAGGTTATGATGACATTCCTCTGTCAGTATTTAAAGAGAACATTGATTTGCTAGCTGAACCAATTGCTGAGATGTTAAATAAATGCGTTGATATGGGGGAGTTTCCTGATCAATTTAAGATAGCCAAGATTTTGCCAGTATTCAAAAAGGGTTGTAAAACTGATCCCGCTAATTACAGACCAATCTCATTATTACCAGTATTCTCTAAAATATTTGAAAAAATCATGAAAAATAGACTCATAAGTCACATAAATTCGAGTAACATCTTAAATTGCAGGCAATTTGGGTACCAGAAAGGTATAGGGACTTTAGATGCTATAGATACATTGATAGGGGATGTAGTGGGTCATTTAAACCAGAAACGCAAAGTGGTAGGACTATTCCTTGATCTCAGTTCTGCATTTGACACTGTTGAGCATGAATTGCTTATAAAGAAACTGGAGCACTATGGAGTACGTAATAATGTTCTAAAGTTGTTCCAATCTTATTTATCAAACAGGAAGCAGTTTGTTGAGACAAAAGTGGTCATAGAAGGTACAGAAAAATTGTATAAATCTAAAGCAATAATAATAAGGAGAGGGGTGCCTCAAGGATCCGTCTTGGGACCTATCTTTTTTAACTTATTTATAAATGATCTGGCGGATTACGTTTGTAATGAGATTCCTGACATGAAACTCGTGCTCTTTGCTGACGATACAAATGCAATAATTTCAGGTGATAGCATTGACGATCTTGAAACCAAGGTTAATACTGCATTATCTACTTTTGAGAAGTGGTTTGCAATGAACAACTTGAAATTAAATATGACTAAGACAAAGTGTATGCTGTTCAAATCTACGTCAAAATCTAATGTAGAATTAAGAGTAAAGTCCCTGGGCACTGATGTTCATGTGGTGGATTCGGTCAGATTCCTGGGTGTTCAACTTGATACCATGCTAAATTGGAAAGAAGAGTTATTGGCTATAGTTAACTCCTTGAGCTCTGCTTGCTATGCCATAAGGAGTTTAAGAGATGAGTTAACAATCGAACAATTAAAAACTGTGTATTTTGCCCTAGTTGAATCAAAACTTAGATACAGCATATTGTTCTGGGGAAATAGCTATGAATATAATATCGACTCAGCTTTTGTTGTGCAAAAAAGAGCTATACGAACCATTGTACGCATTAGTCAGACTGAATCATGTAAACCTCATTTCATTAAACTGAAAATTCTGACAGTGCCATGCTTATATATTTTAGTGCTGTTGACGAACCTAATGAAAAATTTACACAAATATGAAACAAATAGTGAAAGAGATTTAAGACTAAAAAGTCGCAGAAAAGACTTAAACAGTGTAATTGTGCCAAAGCTCAATGTTGTAAAGCATAGTTCAGGGGTACAGGCTGTGAAGGTCTTTAATAGACTCCCCACTGAACTGAAAACTTTTACCAGTGTCAATATTTTTAAGCCAAAGCTAAGAGAGTATTTATTAGAAAAATGCTATTATGACATTGATGAGTTTTTGAATCATAATGATACATAATTTTAAATTGATTATTGAATTGATAATTTTAATTTATTTAGTATTTTATTAATGAATTTTAACGTGACATAACCATTGAAATTTCACTTTTTTGTAAACCTACTTCAATTTACTTTTTATCTAATAATACTATTGACATTGTTGTTGATTTTGCAATTTTTATTTTTTTATTTTTTATTGGGTTTTGAATGATAATATCACATAACTTGGAATTGATTATTATATTATTTTATTATTTTGTTGATCTATTTTAACATGACATAAGAACGGTTGACATTTTACATTTTTATTGATTTGCATGTATTATTATTATCGAAATTTTTGACATTTTTATTGATTGCTATGTATTTAAATTGTTATAATTTCTACACGAATTATGTTTGTTGAGAAATAAATGAATTGAATTGAATATTTAGGCCTAGCCACAATCCTTCCCTTTCTCCACTCCTCCCTTTCTTCACCAAGCCGTTACCCCAATTTCCTCACTCTCCGAGTTTCCTTTTCCCCACATCATTTTTCCCTACCCCTTCCCAAGACCTTCCTCCACGTCTTCCCCTACCCTTGCCCCACTCCCTCTCCCACCCATTCCCTCACTTATTCAAACACTCCTATCCTCAACTTTTCCCCACCCCTTCACCTTACCCTTACGCACTCCCCACTCGTTCTGCTTCCTCTACCCCTTTCCTCACTTCTACCTCTTCTTCGTTCCCGTTGGCTCTCTTTTATACCTCACTCCTTCGTCGTCCTTCCTCAAGCCCTAATCAATTTATGTATATCATCAGGACATACTTTTATATTAATTTTTCATCCCCTATTTCTTTTTAACTCACTTTTTACGATTAATTGCATTTATGTTTACACTGCGATTGTAAACCTTTGAGGATGCCGTAAGGCGAAACCCGTCAGGTGTAATAAGAAAATACTGTGGCAAAAGTATGTACTTCGATATGTGTACAACATACAATATTACGTAAGGGGTTCAAAAAATATAAAAATGGTCATTCTATAGTACCACAGATAATATAATATAATTCCTATAATAATGCATATATTCTTTGTAAGAGAAGTTTGATTGGCCTTATAGTGTTCACTATTGGTGCCAATGTGTGTCCGCTATTAGGGAGATGCTGTCAACTGTTAGTGATTATGCAAAGTGTATATTAATTTCATTGTAGTAAAAGTATGATAGTTTAAATTTGTGACAAAGTGTCTACATGTTGCTGTAACAGTTAAAAAGAATGTATTAAATTTGTTTACTAGTAGTGCAACGTATTATTATCTGGATGTGCGTGAGAGTTTGGCGACAGCGGTTCCGCTACTTAATCTGTCGTAGAGTACCTACGCATCTCAAAATAAGTCCCTAGGCCGCGGCGTGGTTGGGCGTAGTAGTCGCAACTTGTAATGTTGCCAGTATCGTCTTTTATTTTACTAGATCTTTCATGTTTCCGATACGAAGAGTTGAGTTGAACTTGGTTGAACTGCTGAACTTAAGAAATTTAAGGAGTAAAGTACTTTTCATAAAATAAATGGTTTTTTGAAAGTAGAAGGAATGCGAAATTACATGTATGTACAATAGTTAGGGATTTTTTTTACTGCTACTTTTGTAAAAAAATAAACCTACAACTTATGATGTCACAACTTTGGCAATCAAAGTCATCAATTTTGGCAATATACTAGTATCCATAGCAGAGCTCTAAATAAATTGTGTCATTTATCAATTGTCAATATCAAGTCATTGTCATTATCACGTCAATGTCAATGTAAAATCAGCGCCAACGTTTATTTTTACTTTATTTGTGTCTTATATATAATATAAGATGGAAAACGCTTTTAAAAGTAATTTAAAAATGCTGAAGGAATTAATACTAGACGAAGATAAATTAGTTACATACATTTCTCTTAGCAAAGAGTTGTGTATTCATGTGAATGAGGCGAAATCACTGTTGAATCACATCGTACAGGACATACGAAAAATGGAGCCAAAGACTGAAATAAATGTTTGCTATATAATATCCGGTTTGTTGAGTAATAATAGTGCCTGTACCACCGTATGTTCTGAATCAGACATAGAAACGTTAAGAAAAACATTAAGTATTGTGTTCTACGAACATGTATACTGTGTCAGTAAGGGTATGCAAAATGTAGATAATGCCGCTTTGACAGCTATCAACAAATTTGATGATTTTCCTTTGTATACTGGATTAATAAAATCTAATTCATGTAGTAAAAGATCAGACAATGAAATATGCAACTTAAAATCTAGTAAAAGTGTTGCAATGGAATCAAAACTAAGTAATACGATATCCAAAAATACAACTGATAAGAAAAAAGAACAGATAAAAAATGCCTTTGAAAATGGCAAGAAAACTGTGGAGGTTAAATCAGAACCAGTTATTAAATCTAAAACTCCATCTCCCAAGAAAGAATCTACAAGTACTAAAATAAATAATAGTAAAAATGGTACTAAAACTGCTACAAAAAGTATTGCTGGCTTCTTTAGCAAAGCAAATGGAGATGGCAATAAGGCAAAGAATGTAAAGGCAAAGGAAGACAAACCCAATAATAAAATTGAGATTAAAGTTGAAAAGGAGGTTAATACAGAAGAAGCCAATACTGATGAAAATATTTCTGTTAAAACTGAAGTCAATGAACCTATTAAGTCAAATAAGATAACTAAAGTAGAAGAGCCTGTTAAAAACTCTCTTAAACAGATTAAAAAGAATGCTAAAGTAGACAAGAAACGCAAAAGACTCCTGCGAGTATCAGATAGTGAAAGTGACACTGAGGCAAATGATCCCTTTGGTGATGATGATAACGTGCCAATGACTGTTGACAATGAATCTGAAGATGAAATACCACCTACACCTACAGTTAACACTGTCAAAATAACATCGGGAATAATAAATCCCAAGAAAAGGAGAAAGATTGTGGATAAGACTTATACTGATGATGATGGTTACATTTTAACTAAAAAAGAAGAAGTCTATGAAAGCTGTTCGGATAATGAGGAAGAAATAAAAGTCACCACTAAGCAAGAGAAAGAAAATGTGCAAGTGACACAGGTCAAAGTTGAAACATCTCCCAAAGAAAAAGGTAAATCTAGGAAAAAGAAAGTGTCTCCACCTCAAAAAGGAAAACAGCAGACATTAACTAGCTTTTTCAAAAAGGTTTAACTATTAATTTTAACCACTGAAACTAAATAAAACATGAAATATATTACTTCTGTTATTCTATTGGAACAGTTCAAAGCTTTCATGTTTGATTTCTGCTCACTGGTTTTATCTATAGATTTTACTTAACAAACCACTTGTTTTTGTTTACATTCCCATTATGGTAATCTAAACCTATTATCAGTTGCTAATAAATTTTAAGGACAGTGGAGTAATTGTAGCTTTTTGTTGAACTTCATTTTTGTCTTTTGCACCTTAATATTTATATGAATAATTAATTACTATAGTGAAAGCTCATCATACTCCTCAAAGAAGGAAAGAAGTCTCTGAAAATTATGTTGCTTACAAATAATGGATTAATTTAAACAAGCAGATTGGTGTTTATGCTGTTATTTATTGTTTCAATGTACATTCTTAAAATAAATAATTGTATACTATTTCTATTTATCATTTTATCTCTTAGTACCTATGGCAACAACCCACTCTGGGTGAACTTGTACATCCACTATATAGGAACATTTTGTATTGTAAGTTGTCTGTTGAATATCCTGACTGGACAGCTGTCTGTAAATAGAAAAGAGTAAATGAAAATTATCACCCGTGCCTGGCCATAAAAATACGATGTTCTTTCTGTATGCCACTTGTTTTTCTTTGCATACCTTTTTTTTGTCACTCAATAACTATAAAATCGCACGTTTCCTTGGGTCTTGCCCAGTGTCAGTTAGCATAAAAACCTCCCGACCTGATTGACCCTGGGCCATCAAGGACAGCCTGCGCGAGCGAGAGGATTCCCACCCCAATATCTGCCATGTGTCTTTGCAGATCCTACTCAGGTCAAAACAACCAATGCTTAAGCAATCCTATTCTTAGTTGAAACAGCTAGTAAGAAATCTACATTTCCTAAATTCATCATTTTATATTAAATATTTTCTCACAGATTTAAATAGTGCGAAAATACTTACTTTGATTTAGTGTTACTGTCCCATACAATTTTAACAATCTCGTCCATGCCCCCAGAGCATAGAAGCGAATTGTTTGTATACAAATCATTTGGATCGGTAAGAATTCTGTTAGTTAAACTAGGTTTGCCGACATCGGACCAGTCCAAAGCAGTAACTTTTCCGTGATGGCCTCGATATTCTTGTACACAAGTACATGCTGCTAAATCCCACACTTTTATTTTCTTGTCGTCACCTGCAAGGAATCAAAAAGGTAGTTTCTAATGTGAGTCTTCAATCCCAAAAATGTGAACACATTCACAAATGGAAAAGTCAGTGCATGTTTTGAATTCCAATGAGTAAAATGTGGAACTTCAATCTAGTTAAACTCGATTTACACATTTTACACTGATGAAATTCAGCTTTAATATAATTACAACCTACATATAAATTAATTATAGAAACAGGTACTTACCAGCGCTAGCCAAACATGAGCCTGATGGGGAAAAGGCGAGGGCTCTGACCGCACCGCGGTGTCCAACCAGCACTCGCACTAGGCGAGCATCAGACATCATCCATAATCGCACAGTCCTATCCGCTCCACCAGTCGCAATATAAACTTCGTTAGGGTGAAATTTGACACACTGTAAATAAAATTTTACCAGATTGGAAATGCACTGGAGGAGGTTAGAAAATTTGAAAGGTAGGAGGTAGGACACGACGGTATTTCCGCCCAATGAGCAGTCCGACTGGAGAAGTACCTCCGCCCTACAGAATACCGCGGTTATAATAACTTCGTGTTGTGTTCCCAGCGGTGAGTAGGGTAGCCAGAGCTCACTGGAGAATTTGTGCTGTCAGTGCATTGATATACAAAAAATCAGTGGGATGACTAAAGGCTTGTCCTCTGACGGCACAGAAACTCTGTGCTTACAGGAACGGCAGCGCGAGTGTGGCTTCTTTGGTGTTACACACGTCCATAGGCCACGGTAACCACTTTCCATCAGGTGGGCCGTGCGCTTGTCTGCCACCTAAGCGGTATAAAAAAAAAATTTGGAACCTAATGTAAAATGTTTGACTCAAATCCTATCTCATTATCATCATCAGTGTTGATCTCGGTTGCATCCGAGGCTATCACCTTGAAGCCCAGTGACTTGGCTTTGGCGTTTGGCGTTGGCTTATACAGTTTTTATGGGAGCAACTGTCATCTGATCTTCCAACCCAAAAAATAAGATCGGTTTGCATCTGTTTTATTTTTTACTATGCCAAAATAATGCCTACTTACATAATCATTTCGAGTCCACACTAGATAATTGCCCATTACTTTTTTTAACATTACCATTACAAGCGAAGTGTTGAAAAATATTTTTGTTTTGAGTTTTGATACAGACAATAATGTGACTCAACTAAAGAATTCATTCCATCGATAGAGTTTCAATTCTATAACATAACATAAACTCACGCCTATATCCCCGAAGGGGTAGGCAGGGGTGCTAGCGCCTATATTTCGCCAGTTAATGTTCAGGTCCCAATGCCATTAACCGCGCACTTATAAACCTGCGATAAATACACACATAACTTCGAAAAGTCATTGGAGTGTGCCATGGTAAAACCTGGGATCGAACCAGAGACCTCGTTTCAGTAGTCCATTACTCATACCACTAGGCTATCGCGGTTTTTATTATGCGGTTTCAATTGTATCAGGATTATAAACAGGCAATAAGTCGAAGGTGCAATGCACAATAATAAGCCTCTATATTTTTTTTCTAAATTTATATAAAAAGAAAACTAGTTACAACACTTACTGTGACATCTGACATATGCCCAACAAATACTCGAATAGGGAAAGTTCTACTCAAAGACCATAATTTTGCAGTCTTGTCGTGAGAGCCGGTAACAACAAAGAGCCCACTTTTGGAAACATCCATGCACCATATTGGATAATTGTGGCCTCTAGAACAATAAAATTATTATAATCTACTTATAATCGCCTGCATTTCACGCAAGCGGAGGTCGTTCATCGACCTCCGACGCCCGAGTTGCCTTTGTACGCGGACAGCTTGGCTTGTGATCCTTCGTCGTTCCTGCTGCAGCTCTTGGCCCGCCTCCTCCTACACAAGCATTACTTGCTCGCAGAAGGAGGCGCCGGCCGCCCACGCATCCGCGCAGCGAACCATCGCCGCGAGGAAGGTGGAGAGCGTGAGAACTCGCACTCCCAGGGCCGCCACTAGTCCCGTTTCGGCGTATCTCACGCCGGACACTCGGTGAGTGTGTGTGGCCCCGAGTCCTGCCTCGCATCGCAGTGATGGCACTCGGACGTTGGCTCTTTCTCCATCCGACGCAGATACTTCCCGAAACAACCGTGCTCGGTGATCATCTGCGTCAGACGGTGTGGCTCTTCTAGCCACTCCCCAATGATGGGTCTTACCGCCGTTACTACGGCGCGCCCTAAACTGAACCCCTTATCATCCGAGCACCAACGCCCGTTGCATCCAAAGCCTGCATTTTAAAGAAATTTTAAAACAAAAAAGACATGGTAGAACCTGTATATAGCAGCACAAGAATAGTCTGTTAGTCTCCATGCTCTCATAGTGTTATCATGTGAAGCCGAAACCACCAATTCCTCTCTGGCAAGTACACTAATAGCTTGAACTGGTCCAGAATGGCCTCTTAATGGCACACCAGCACCTATTTGCCTGAAAATAAAGTTTATATTGATTTCACAGATCACTTTTATTGCATATTTCTATCAAACCACAACCAAAAAGTAAACTTACAAAGTGTCATCTTCCGGTAAAATATATGGTACATTGCAGTCTAATTCAATTTCCGAAATATTTCGGTTTATTCTCCTGTTGATATTGTTCTGGCCAAGATCCCATAGCCTGATTTCCGAGTTACTAAACCCACTGCACAACATGTCACAATTCTCGTCTGTTTTCGCACAAATTAAACTGCAAAAATTAAATCATTTCATTAAAAAATCAAAAATTCTTTACACTGCGCACTTCACAACTGCCGACGAGAGAGAAAAGCCTGTGCGAGACCCTCATCAGTTATGAAACTTATTAAGTAAGTGAGCTGTGAGCTTCTTGGGTCTCAAAGGTGTTTGTACGAATCCTGTACATCCAAAATAAAATGAATCATATGACATTAAAAATTTCCTTACTGAGTATCAGGAGCAGCTATTTTGTACAATTTTAGGGGAGTTGTTGACGCTCTAACACTCTTTATTGCGTCTTGGAGATCCTTTAGCTCCTTATCAATAGTTTGATATTCTGCATGACCATTGCATTCAGCAAATATATCTGTAAACAATTATATACATATCATCTCATAATTCAAGCCGACTATGTAGGGGGTGAGATTGACATTCCGGTTAAACCAGGGCCACCTCCGGTTTCGAGACATTCCCTGGCGTGATTGAAATGGCTTACACAGAAGGGCTGATCACCCGTCCGGTCCATGGCGTCCACACTGGAAGTAGTACTTTTTTTTTTTTTACGTGCGCAAAATCCCCGCGGATACCTCCACACCGGAGCCGGTGGAGGAGGTTATGTCGAAATCAAACCGACTAAAACGTACGCCGACTGTGGGTCGTTTTGGTTGCCGAAGGTGAGGTTGACAGGCATATCACTCGCACCCCGGCCGACCCAGGGCCATCTCTAACGATCTGGCCCTCTTCTCGGATGTGAGCACTACAGAGTCCCCAACTCGTCCCCGGAAACGGGTAGGCACGCCAGGCGCGCCACCGCCGCGGCCTGCTTCTGCCAGGGTGACAGGCGGCTCCACCTGTCACCCTCAGGCCGGCGCTCATGGGAGGCGGAGGTCGTTCACCGACCTCCGACGCCCGAGTAGCCTTCGTACGCGGGCAGCTTGTCTTGCGATCCTTCGTCGCTCCCGCCCCGCCTCCTCCTTCACGAGCAATACTTGCTCGCAGAAGGAGGCGCCGGCCGCCCACGCATCCGCGCAGCGGACCATCGCCGCGAGCAAGGTGGAGAGCGTGAGAACCCTCACTCCCAGGGCCGCCACAAGCTCCCGCCTCGGCGTCTCCCACGCCGGACACTCGGTGAGCGTGTGCGGACCTGAGTCCTCGCTCGCGTCGCAGTGATGGCACTCGGACGTTGGTTCTTTCTCCATCCGACGCAGATACTTTCCGAAGCATCCGTGCTCGGTGATCATCTGCGTCAGACGGTACGAAAGGCTGCCATGTGGCCTCTCTAGCCACTCCCCCATGATGGGTCTT
Source organism: Eilema griseolum (assembly GCA_963662185.1). Lineage (NCBI taxonomy): Eukaryota > Metazoa > Arthropoda > Insecta > Lepidoptera > Erebidae > Eilema > Eilema griseolum. The sequence continues at coordinate 14,911,218 of OY759242.1, read as the reverse complement.
ACCGCCGCTACTACGGCGCGCCCTGCGCCTGGTCGCCCAAGTCGTAACTCCCATTCCGCCACCATTTCCCTGTAGAGCCGGGAAGTAAGTAGTACTGGGAACCATGGTGTGTTCGCCTTGCCTTCGTATAGGAGGCGCGCACATAACGGCATCACCTTGACCTGCTTCTGCTAGGGTGATAGATGGCTTCACCCACACATATACATACGATTGTAAAGTATAACTGTAACTATTTTCAATTGTTAAGTTATAAACATTTTTCTTACCATTTGGGAGAGATGAACATTTCATATCTAGTAAACTGTGTGTAACATTAATTTCATCATCCATTTCTTCTTCATCGTCTTCCTGTAGATTGAAATACATGTAAATAAAAGTTTGCTTTATATTACATTTACTTACAAAATATTTTTTTTTTCAGCAGTAAGGTGACTGGCAGGAGCGGCAGTTAACATATAAAAACAATGAAAGTACCTATTTACCGTTGACTTATGGTTAATCCCAACTGAAAAAGCAGCAAACAGCAGCGGTTTTTAATACGCAGCATTTTGGATCTTATCTCGGGAGAAAAAGGTCATTTAAAGGAAAGGAAGGGCGCAGAGCCGCGAAGCTATGTGAGCATTCTCGCAACGATTAATAATAAAGAATTCAGGCCTCCATCGACCTGCTGCTCTTTCAGTGGGGATTGACCCTTATCAATGTCGAACCAGTTGGTTTCTGCTTGGGTCCGATAACAAAGCACCAATAACCTAATAAAGGTAGCTTCATAGTTACACTTGATGCAGATTGCACCTCCTGTCCCATCAAGCTTCACACTTCTTTATTATCGGTTTTCACTAAATATTCATAACAAGTAACAACATACATTAAAAACCTACCCTATTATTTATTTATACACTAAAAATAATTAAGTAGCAAGAAAATAAAATTAAAAATCAAAGAAAAAAATCGAAAAGTAATGAAACATTCTGTAAGCAGCTCGGTAAGTCTCAGCGGCAAACTTATTCATACAATATTGTGAGCCATTGTGGGCATCGCGCCGCTGTAAATTTACCAATCTACCCGCACATTATTTTACTATGCACTTAAAAAAATAATTATATTATGAACACAGAGCAAAAGTAAAATTATATTGTTGCACTATATATGTACCCACAATGTAACATATTTTTGTTATGCAGATTTAATTTTGATATTGCTATACCTAGATTAAGTACTTGCCTACCTGATGTATAGAATTAGTATTATGTAGGCTCGACGACGAACGTAGTGTACGGACAAACCTTTCTGGTTTTTGTTACACTACTAAGGCATTAGACCCAATTTATATTTTTCTGGTTAAATTAAAATTAGAAATTAAAAAAAAATGTAATAAATCTAATGGAGGTAGGACACGACGATGTTTCCGTTCTATTGAGCAGCCCGACTGGGGTAGTACCTCCGCCCTACAGAATACCTCAGTCATAATAACCTCGTGTTGTGTTTCCGGTGGTAAGTAAGGTAGCCAGACCTCACTGGAGAGATTTTGTGACAGTACAAAATCTCTCCAGTGAGCTCTGACTACCCTAGTGGGTAAACCAGCTTGTCTTGCTATGTCTTTGACAACACAGAAACTTTCTGTGCTTACAGGGTCGGCAGCGCCAACGTCCATAGGCCACGGTAACCACTTTCCATCAGGTTCCATTTCAATTCCACCTCAAGTAGCAATGCGATAACTACAAACGTGCTGTTTGGGGTTATCCTTAACCTACATGTAACACAGTTACTTTACTAGCACGGGACTGGGAAGGGCTAGTCCTGGTGGCTGTCGTGGCTAGCTGGACGTATTTAGCTCACCGGTTAAAATTGTTACTTAGTGGATACATGTATAATTGTTTTATATGTCAATAAAGTTTATCTTATGTGGGCCGTGCTTGTCTGCCGCCACCTATGTGGTACAAAAAAAAACACTCGCAAAACGACATTAAAGTACTTACAGCATTCTTCTTATTAGGGTCGATGTTAATGTCAACATGAAACCAGGTTTGTAACACTTGTAAAAGAAGGACATGGCCGTGTTTAGCCAAGTATGCCTTCAATAAATTCAAAGCATCTTGCGATAGATTGATTTCATATTTACAGGATCTGCAACAAGTAGGACAAAACTGCACTATAGTAGGTACTGGCTAGTGCTTGAATTACTTGGCACAATGTAAAATGGTACAAAGCAATTGTCTACACTGAGTAACATGCAAACAACGTGCCACACACAGGGTTATGACATTTTTACTGTAAATGTTATACTATGCATGATAATGCCAGTAATTATATTTGTTACTTTTAATATAACAAGTAATTTTATTTGTTTAAATTCATTTCACAAGCAATTTGAGTACAGAGCCCTATTTACATCTTCGGAGCCCAAGTCCACCTTTTTTTTTTAATTTATTTCAATAGTATTACATAAGTTCATCTCATAGAATCACCCATAAAACTCGTACAGGTTTATCTTGGGAAACCTCATCTGCTTGTCGGTGGACCACCTATACAACAGATTAGGCTAGGGCTCTCACAGTGGTAAACATGGACCCTGGGAGTCAAAGTACAAACTTTAAACTGTGAAATCAGTATGAGGATGATGATGAAAGTAACTTCATAAGCAGATTCACATAATAGTGTTATACACATAACAATATTTACTTATGTTTTTTTTAAACTATTGAGGTGTGAATTCATAATTATATAATTTTTTGGGGGTTTTGTGATTTAATCATGAAACATAATGTTTCGTGACCACGGGTACTGCTACGCATTCGAAATGATGGTTCCATGATTTAATCTTGAAAAGTCTCAAACCATAATATAATTATTGTGGAGATTTTCTTATTTTAGTCATACCTGAAAGCAGCAACTGATGGTCTAGTTTCCACATCTTGTAGGGTATAAATTGAGCCAATGTCTTCTAATATCTGATTCATGTCATCTCTTTCTGGAGTCTCATTATCTATAGTTCCATTTTGTAGAGAATTGAACAATTGTTCTAAACTGTTGGGTCTGTACAAGGCTGATGGTAAGTTACCATCGATAGGTTGATGATATGACAATTCCTTTGGAGGTAAGGTTCCTGAATGCTTTTTAAGAAACATCTGTGCAGGGCCTCCATGACCACCTCGCAACATTTCTAGGTATAAGTGGCAAAGTAATGGACATGACAAGCCTAATAATTCATTTCTTACTTTTTCATTTTTAATACCCTTTACAAAGTTTATTAATCTGAAAATGGTTTATAATCTTTATTTTTCATCACATACAAAAACTGTATTATACTTGTCTTCTTCTTCCTCTTAGCTTGGTATTGGGATTAATCCCAATTTAGTTTAAGCTTTCACCTCAAGGTTTGGGGTCAGTTTTACCAGTCTAACTGTTGATTCGGCTAAACTTTGATATGTTCCGTGATGGAACTGCCATATGACTTCCACAACTCAAAGGCGATATCGAAGCATTGCAGCTAGACCAGTTGTTGGACTTTTTAAGGCTCCAACTACTAGTAATGACTGCCATAGCTGTTGTTGTGGCAACTGGTGACTGACGGCTTAACATGATCTCTGAGGCACGACCAAACTAATGTAAATATTAATAAACAATATTCATGCATACCAATGTTAGCACTGAGCGGGGATCGAACCGCGCCTCTTACGTAGCGACCGCGTTCATTACCGCCACGCCACCGAGGCTACCAAAAAAATTGTATTATACTCAAATTTAATTTTTACCTGTAGAAGGCAAAAGTTTTATAAAATTGGTATAAAGTTCAGCTAATTAAAAAAATGGTTTTTGACAATTAAGCAATTTCTATAGCTTTATATGATAAATTTAATGATGAAGACGAAATATAATGTAGCAACAATAAACATACCTCGTATATTGAACGTCGTATTGTCCTGAATCATTGTTAATACATGAGAATAATATCGAGTTAGCACGACTTGACTCGCATTGAACTATGGTAGCAACAGCCATTTCCTCAGCACTGCTGCTCAGATTATTACTGTTGCCGAACATGTCAATATCCTGGAGTGATAAAAAACTAATGAGCACATTAATTAGTACCTGCAATATAAGAGATAAGTTATTAATACAATACTTACAGGATAGTTGCGCCGCTCTAAGTAAGAAGTAACCGCAGCCTTAATTGCATCATTTCTAGTTTTTTTCATTAGAGACATTAGTTTTGTGGTTAATTAAATAACTAAAAGAAGTTAAAGAAATGTTTTATTTATTGACAAACTAACTTTGTCGTCTCTTATCTCGAGTAAATAAAAAAAGATATAGAAAATAGGAATGGGAAGTCGACTCTGACTTGAATCGAGAATCGATCTTTCATGAAAATAATCAAATTGTTTTTAATCTAGTTCGGTGGCTTCAAGTCGACTAGACTAGAAGCATTATTAACTATTAGCATTTGATGGTAATTTAGTTTATGATATCTCCACAATTCTCTTGTTTCTATTAATACCTATTTATAGAAACAAGAGAAGGTATATATAGTAAAGAGTAGGTATATATACCTATTTAAATAATTTATCTAATGACTTGACATGCGGACAAACAGACAAACCGACAGTTAAAAATTGTGTTAAGTATGGTTAACATAACCCAAGTATTTTTTTAATATATTCAATGTAAGATTTTACGAAGACAAGGACTTTACAATTTATTAAATAGTATAAAAAGTACAAATAAAGTTAATTTTAATCTATAACGTCAAATAAATTCATATAACTTTATGATACTCTCTGAAGTTGCAAATATCACTCATTGAAATAAAACCACTGTTCATCAGATCTATGGCAATTTATTTTGTATTATTTATTTTGTATTATTTTGTATTATATATATATATTTTGTATTGTATATATTTGTATATATTTTGTATTATTTTGTATTATTTAGCCTTACGTATCAGCAGCAGTCGGGCTAAATGTAAATTATATCAAATAAATCGCGATAGAATCCGTTAAATAGTAGTTTTAGGTTTCATAGGATTTTATCTAAAAATTAATAGAATAATTGTTTTGTTTATTACTTAATAAAATGTTTAAAACATTTATAAGCTTCCATAAACGAGTTAATAAATTTTTCAAAAATCGATTTAATTCAATAAGTCCTCTTTCAACGCTGATAAATCGACCCAAGGTGACTTCAAGACAAAAATCAAATCAAAAGTCGAGAATCGATTCGGTGTGCGCCTTTCCCATCCCTAATAGAAACTGCTCTCAACTCAACTGCAGTTTTCAGATGATGGCTGTCACGCCACTGTCAGGAGCTGTCACAACTGCTGTCATGTATTCTTTTTCAAGGTTTCTAACATGGTTACATGACCTTTAAGCCAAGTCTTCTATTGTTGATGACGAGGTCTCAAAGCTGAAATTTATACCATCTTTGGCTGAGACAACCGAACCATGGAACTAATAAGTACTACGTACAACTGGAATGTGCACTCACTATAAGCGTGTACATAATATAAGACTTTAATGAAATGGGTGAAAATCGTATTTAAAACGAACGGGGAAGCGAGCCGATAGAGACAGCAAGCACGAGGTCAATGTGTCCCTTTCTATTATTGCCAGTACAGATGCAAATACTTTTTAGTAGTTTATGATATTTATGCAACTATTATTAAATATTATAGTAAAAAAAAATGTGTGCTCTTGACTCGTTTCAGTCATGAAGTAGAGATAAAAACGAAACATTTTATTATTATTAAAACATCGCAAGGTTCTAAACTGTAAATACCTATATAATTCTTTTGGTAGTACAATGGTAGGATTTTGAACTTTAACGTCGCAATCAGCTATCCTTAATGGCATAGGTCGTATGCGCCGACTTGTTCGTAGTCTGAAAGTAGGTAATTTTAATAACAATTTGGATTGCTATCATGGTGATAACGTGTTGTATTAAAGGTTGCAGCAGTGAAACATTTACAGGATGTAATATATTGTTACGATGGACGTATCGCCATTGACGTTGCTGGACCTTTTCCAATGACTGAAGAAGGTAACAAATACATCATAGTAGTGCAAGATTACTTCACTAAGTGGCCGGAAGTATTTGCGACACCCAACCACGAAGAAGTCACTGTGGCAAGCAAAAATGGTTCAGGAAGTGGTCTGCCGGTACGGCGCACCTATGGAGATCCACTATGACCAAGGACAGAATATTGAGTCTGCTCTATTTCAAGAAATGTGCAAACTCCTTAGAATGAACAAGGCCTGTACGACTCTAGCGCATCCGCAGTCAGACGGAATGGTCGAGGTTTACCCAGGCGTTGGAAAATCACTTGGCTAAAGTTGTCGATGAACACCAAAGAGATTGGGACCAGTAACATCCCACTGTTCCTGATGTCCTATCGATCTGCGTTCAATGACAGTATGGGACACACCCCAGCGAAAGTTAACTTAATAATGTATCCATCATGCATTGTGTGTGGTCGCAAATAAAATATTTTCTTTCTTTCTTCTTTGTGACTTTGGTCGAGAGATTAGGCTACCAGTGGATGCAATAACCGGTACGCCACCTGATAGTCCTAAGCCCATGACGGATTACGTGAGTGAACTTCGAAACCGACTGGACGAGGTGCACAGAATAGTACGGGAAAACAATCTGAAGACAGGTGAAAGGATGAAAACCCGGTACGATAGAAATGCAAAACCAACGGTTTTGAAGAAGGAACACTGGTATAGTTTCACAACCCGCTACTCAGGAAAGGGAAATATTCAAAACTACAAGCTCGTTGGGAAGGCCCCTATACGGTTAATACAAGAATCAATGACATTACCTACTGCATTAGGAAGGGGATTACGGGAAAACCAAAGGTAGTCTATGTGGATAGGTTGACGCGTCATCACGGAACAAATGATGCTCGGGACAAGCGTGACTAAAAGGGTTACGACAGACGTTGTTACGACAGACGTCGATATCTCGAAAACTAGTAATCGAATCTTCAAGAAATAAAAACACAAATTAAAAGAGATGTCAATTCCTATTTCTTGCAAAATATTTGGTTACCCTAGCGGAGTGAGATACAAGCACCTCCTAGTTGCTATCTCTTTCGGACCGCTTTCCTAGATCAGTGCACATTCCGGTTGAACGTAGTACTTATTAGTTCCATGCGAGATAGAGAATTGCCATACAGATAGACACCTAAAAGAGGGTTATTGTGATTTATTGTCATTTCTATAAAAGATTCTCTGCAAACTTCTACAGTCTTATTACAAAACACGGACTAACTCTAAAACCAGGTTTAAATCGTGTTTAGACCATGGTCTAAAGAATTTTTTATTACAAAAACGGTCTTATTACAAAAAACGGAATTAAGTCAGGTTTAAACCTGAACTATAAAGTCTAGGCTTAATCTCAAGACCATGGTTTAAACTTCTCCTTATTACAAAAGCTGAATAATCCATAGACCATAATTTAAACCTTGGCCTAAATAAAACCACAGATTACTCAAACTATTGTTCGTTCATTATGATACCATTCAATCGCAACGTTCCGTTTCCTCCGAAAACAAAAATTATCTGAAATCATTAATATATAATATTTACTAAAAATGGTGAAAAAAAGGATTTAGATAATACATTTTCATTAAATTCAATTTTATGAATAATAGTTATACTTTATTTTGTATTAAAATATCATTATGATGCCTTTATTTAGCAATCATTGTTATGTATGATATTGGAAGATCTATGGACGTAAAATGGAACGAACTTTTTCATTCGCGCTGACTAGGTATCAAATTTTTCCCAATTACTATAACTACTTTAAAATATATTTATTGCAAGTTATTTAAAACGTTTAGTAAACCTATATTTTTGCCTAAAAAGCTTCTTCAGATAGTTCCATAAAAGTAAACGAATTTATCTGACGCTAACCGGCTAACTTCAAAATGGCAAGTTTGACATATTATTATTGTGATTTACACTTTAGACCAACGTTAAACTAGGGGTCACGTAGGTTTATCTTTAGACCAGAGATAGTCCATGGTTTAGTAATAAAACCCTTTTTGTAATAAAAAATTCTTTAGACCATGGTCTAAACACGATTTAAACCTGGTTTTAGAGTTAGTCCGTGTTTTGTAATAAGACTGAAAGGGTTTTATTACTAAACCATGGACTATCTCTGGTCTAGGGGTCACGTAGGTTTATCTTTAGACCAGAGTCTGGTCTAAAGATAAACCTACGTGACCCCTAGTTTAACGTTGGTCTAAAGTGTAAATCACAATAATAATATATGTCAAACTTGCCATTTTGAAGTTAGCCGGTTAGCGTCAATAGCTGCTCGTAATGGATATTGACGCAGTTGACCTGATGGATATCGCAGATATTAATGTCGTGGAGTCATTGGACATACCACGCTTACCTAACAGACATCGTATTCCAGTAAACCCCTTTATGGAACTATCTGAAGAAGCTTTTTAGGCAAAAGTATAGGTTTACTAAACGTTTTAAATAACTTGCAATAAATATATTTCAAAGTAGTTATAATAATTGGGAAAAATTTGATACCTACCTAGTCAGCGTGAACGAAAAAGTTCGTTCCATTTCACGTCCATAGATCTTCCAATATCATACATAACAATGATTGCTAAATAAAGGCATCATAATGATATTTTAATACAAAATAAAGTATAACTATCATTCATAAAATTGAATTTAATGAAAATGTATTATCTAAATCCTTTTTTTCACCATTTTTAGTAAAAATTATATATTAATGATTTCAGATAATTTTTGTTTTCGGAGGAAACGGAACGTTGCGATTGAATGGTATCATAATGAACGAACAATAGTTTGAGTAATCTGTGGTTTTATTTAGGCCAAGGTTTAAATTACGGTCTATGGATTATTCAGCTTTTGTAATAAGGAGAAGTTTAAACCATGGTCTTGAGATTACATAAGCCTAGACTTTATAGTTCAGGTTTAAACCTGACTTAATTCCGTTTTTTGTAATAAGACCGCTAGTATTTACTCGGAGACTGGTCAACAACCTTGTTGGGAATGTCCCCACGAAGATAAATGGCTACCCCTCCCATATCTCTTGCCTATTATATTGCGCACAAGTTAATAGCCAGGAAGAGAATACTGTGTAGAAGGGAGTGCAGGTTTTAGAAATGTTTCAGACTCAAGGACAGCATGAACAAGTTAACATCAAAAGAAAGAAAGTCGGAGTAATGAGCGGGAATGCTTTGGGCATTGACATGGACAGCATTGAAAAATTTGGGGAAACTTTTGAATGAAATTTTGAGCTGACTTTCGCAGAGATGTATGGCAGAGCAAGGAGCTACATGGCAGGTTCTATAGGGCCCTCCACTGGCCCGAAGTAGACCTACTCACATCCGTGTCCTGGCTACGTTTCGGTGTCGTTGTTTGTGCAATTGTTAACGAAGTCATCAATACCAATAACTACTGGTAGTATATCATGAGGGATGGCACAATTGACATCTGCCGAGCGTGTCACCCACCTGCTGTGCAATTTTCTAAGCTCACAGCAATGAGCACAGTGCTGCGACAGCCTTGATAGGGATTCTCATTGGTCGAACTGGGTGACGTCACCGGAGATCGACCAATGACTATCTCTCTATCAAGACTATCGCAGCGCTGTGCTCGATGCTATATCCTTAGAGAACACAGCTGGTGAATTCCTCGGGCATATTACTTCCGGTCGTTCTCGTCTTGCTAACGTTGAGTACTTGCATAGACATAATCAAGTAACCAAGATAATCCATCAACGACTTGCTCTGAAATACAACCTTGAGGAAATTGAGATGCCGTACTATAGGTATATTCCTGAGCCAGTTCTAGAAAATAGTTATGTCACATTGTACTGGGATCGATCTATCATCACTGATAGGACTATTGAAGCCAACAAGCCTGACATTGTGGTGATAGACCGATTCGAACGCCGAGCATTGTTGATATTGATATCACCATTCCTCACGACGAGAATCTCGTGAAAGCTGATAGAGATATGTTTAAGTACTTGGACTTGGCCCACGAGATTGTCGTCATGAGTTTTGATATTGAAGTGCAGATATTTATTAATTAGTTGACTATTATTAGTATATGTCACTGAATTGGACCGGATCCTGAATCACATTTCTCAATGGGGCTCTGAGAACCTGGTCGAGTTCAATGCCAAGAAGACGCAGGCATGTGCGTTCACAGCAAAGGAATCTTCTTTCCTTCCCTTTCCCACTCTTCGGAGCACGTCACTGCAGGATAATGTTAATATCCTAGGTATGGATATTCGCTGCAAACTGAATAACAAAAACTACATCGAGAGTATCATCAAAACAGCCTCGCGGAAACTCCGAGTTCTAAATAAAGTGAGACATTTATATACTGCTCGCACCTCTGGATACCTATTAGATGCTTCGATATCGCCAATGAGGTGGAGAGGTCAGTGCCAGTCGCTTCATGGAAAATAACTAAGTTCAAACAAACTCTCAGTTACTTCGTATGCAACCCTACAAAATTTCCTTCTACGGAAAATTTAAAAATCGATTTTCTCTTAAAGTATGGTAGTTAGAAGAATGGACGATTAGGTATATTATAGTTGAAATATTCTCAAAAAATCTTAGTGCAATTTGTGTTTTCTATTTGTTCAGACGTTTTAACAAAATTCAACATCGATTTTCTCACTAAACCTTTACAAATTTGGGAATTACTTGAAATATTTTAGAAATTTCTATTTATATTTTAGAAATTTAACTATTTTCTTAAATAAAAATGATTAACCCAGAGCTCGTACTTTTTGAGCTCTATGCTAAGTATATCTTTTTATGCAAACATCTGGACTGAGATCCCAAGTAATTTAAATATAGCATTAATCTTTCGTTTTAGAAATTTTAGGTTAGTTTTTACTATTTTTTACTAAATTCCCTAAAAATATTTCGTTTAACAAGGTTTTAAAAATTGGTTCCTTAGTTCAGTTCAGATGCACACGATTCTGAGAGAGATTTTTTTGTAGCCGATGCCCGCGGCTCTACCTGCGTGAAATTCGATTTTCGGAACGACAAAGAGGAGAATGTAAAAAAAGAAAAAGAAAAGAGTTTACACTATGTAATATAATTCTGTTTATTAAAAACAAACTTAGGTATAGGTAATACAGGTTCTTTATATATGTATTTTTAATTTATTTTCTAATCATATACTTACTTATAGGTTGCTTAGGTATAGGTTATATACCTACCTACCATCTTACATACTACCTAGTAAGATAGGTATTTAAGAAAAATAAATAATTTGCTTCCTCTACAAGGAGTATAATGTACCTAAATAGGTAGTTTAGTTACTAACTGGAGGAATGTAGGTACTAAGAATATAGTCAGTATGAAAAATTCTATGCTATACGTCTTTTTTCATCCTAATGTTAGTCATTCTGTAGATGATTGAGTCGCGCCCGGGGTCCATATCCGTAATGGCGCACACTGTGGCTACAATACTGAAGGTGTAGACCAAACCGAACCAAAGCATGATATTAAATATGACGGGAAAGTTAGCGTCGAAATCCTGTAAGAAATATAAAACAATCTAATTACAAAATCATTGGAGTAGGTACTGGTCGCTTCCGAGGCCTTTGCTCTTTTGCGGAGTCCATGGTTCACTTGCATTATCATCATCATCTAAGTTGATCTGTAAAGCTTGTACTTTGAATAATCTAGTCCACTCTCCTACTTCTTTCCTTGAGGATTGATTAATCTTTATTTTTAGAATTCCATACTTTATAAGGAAGGAATCATTTTAGGATCACTTTCCTGCCCGCCTGTCTGTTAAGACCTTTATTTCAGAGGGAATGTGTGGAGGAACAAATTAAAAATTTGTAACAAATTGAAATTGCTGAGAAAAAGTCAATGCCATCAAAAGATACACGTAGTTTGGGTTTGGTTTGGGTAAGTAGGCATCGGTCGCCGCGTCGTTTTGAAATTGAGCTGTTGAGTTATTAATGAAAATATTAATGTGAAAGTACAGTATAAAGTAACCAAAAGTTACTACGGACTAACTTCTCTAAACCATATTGGAACGTAGAAATTTAGTTATACTTACAAAGTGGAAAGTGACCGCCCTTGAAGGGAAAGTACTCTCAATACTGACTAGAGATAGTGAAATCCACTCAAAGGAAATATTCCTTTATTTTTTAAAAAGAAACAAAACTGCATTCAAACCTTTCCGAAAATGTCACACCAGGAAGTCAAACCAACTTACCTTAACCTTCTTTTACATGGAGTTCCCATTATTTAATTTACTAAGTATGTCAGAGATATTTGATCCTTACGATATTGACCCTATCGATTGTTGCAATAAAAACACAGGAAGCAAACCACTCACTCAAACATATTCGTTACTTAGTTTTTAAAATGTGTGCGAGTGTGCGTGAAACGCACATAAACGTACAACACTAATTCGCCTGTAGCGATCACGCACCATGTTTGTCTTTTATTAGTACGGAATCTCAATTGCTTTCAAGTGTACCAAATATAAACACACACACATCATCATACATCAAATATATTTTTAGTTTATAATTTATCAGCTGTCCTTTAGAAAAAAAGTAGTTAAGGTATTACTTACGTCTGAAGTAGAAGAGGCAGGCGGAGGAGGAGGAGGAGGAGGTATTTGGTCGTCATCGTCATCGGGAGAACGGCCTACACGTCGTGAATGTGTGACGTCGGTGACGATAGTAGTTACTAGAACTGAGCCATGATAAGCCTTTTCGAAAGCATTGCTCAGATCTTGAAGAGCACTGCCTACAAATAATTAGGTAATTTCAAATTAATGTTCCAGAATATGTTGTTGTAATGCTATTGTATATTTTAGATCTGTGACAGAGAATCCCAGATTTCTCAGAATACAGAACAAACCAGAAGCCGCATTCAAGAATAATTGCATGTCCTTGTCTCGCTCTACTGCGAAACTTCCCGCTCGTGTAATGTTGCTAGCTAATGTGCGGTTCCCTACTTTTTGGGATAGTTTTACAACATTGTATGGACGTTGGTTTTTACTCCCAATAAAATCCATTGTGGTTCAAATTACACTGATAACAAAAATTAGGAATTGGGCATTAGTTAGATAATAATTTTTAAACCCTGCTTTCAGAAAAACTAATAGTTATTTTATGTTTGAATTCGAGGATGGCAACACAATTTTTAATAGCAATTGTCGCTGTCATCATTTAGTCGCCGCTGTCAACGGTCACATAAAGTCACTTTCGAACCATGCTCGAAAACTCTGGTTTCCCTTCATAATGCATAATACCATGCTCATTTTGTAATGTAAGATTGTACATTCACTGTGCAAATTACACTTTGATCCCTAAATGGGACTTCTTTTTTTTATACCACTTAGGTGGCAGACAAGCATACGGCCCACCTGATGGAAAGTGGTTACCCTGGCCTATGGACCATAGAGTAAAGTAATACACTGGAAACTATGGACGTTTGTAACACCAGAGGAGTCACAGTCGCGCTGCCATTATTGTACTTCTTACTAGGTCATCACAATTATAGGATCAGTTTTTAACTTGCATTTGGTAAAAGCAAATTGTTCCAGTTTTGTATTGGAACTGCTATTGTTTCAGTATGGTGTAATCTAGCAATTTCACTTTATATTTGTAAAAATCTCACTGAAAAAATCAAATAAAACAGTCTACAAAAGCATAAACAGAACTGACTTCCATCTGTCATCACGCGTGACGCGTCGGTGACAAGTAGGTAGTCAAACTTATTTTTGTCCGGCACAGGCAGCAAAAGTTTTGTTTGTATTCAGCCTACAAATACACCAAACTAAAAATGATGTTGTCTCAAAATTGCAGTAACTTAAGATTCCATTTTATAAATTATAATATTAGTTAAATGTAACACTATCCAAAAATATTTGATTCATCGCTATTGGATTTTTTCAAGAATAAAAAACCATTTCTGGACAACTCCTTTATTAATATTACTTTATTATTGTATTATTAGGTGACCAGTTTTAGCAGACTAGAGAGAGAGGTGATCACTTTCAGTTATAACTACTATAAATGAAATAGGGCAATATGGTAAGTAAAACGTTGCCGGCAGAGCAGAATTAGGGCGACCCCATATCTTCCCATGCAGTGTCGTACAAAGCGACTAAGGGATAGGGCTGTTTAACATCAGACAGATATATACAGCCCAGAGTCAGCCTCAGATGCATGGCTTGAGTCAAAAATAGTGCCCGGAAGACGGCAATAGGCTCATCCCCTATTAACTGGGACCGAATTTAATGGTTGGTGTTGTGGGTGTTAATTCACATCATCCTAACCCTCCGGGGATAAAGGCGTGATTATATGTATGTATGGTAAGTAAAATTCTTATTAACCCCGACGCAAAATCGAGACGAGGTGTTATAAGTTTGACATGTGTACCTGTGCGTGTGTGTATGTGTGTGACTGTGTTTAATTTGAGGAAACTGAAATTAGAAACGTTTTATATACAAAACGTAGTAAGTACTACTTCCTACCTATTGTTCAGAATTCAGAAACACAATGACAGTCAACTGAAGTTCACCTTAAGCTTATCTTTATTGAATCATTAGCGGTTGGGATGTTTAATATTGGGGTGAGTAGAGTTGCCATAGCTCACTGGAGAATTTGTGCTGTCAGTGGGATGACTAATGGCTTGTCCTGCTTTGTCCTCTACACTGACGGCACAGAAACTCTGTGCTTACAGGGTAGGCAGCGCGAGTGTGGCTCTTCTGGTGTTACACACGTCCTTAGGCTACGGTAACCACTTTCCATCAGGTGGGCCGTGCGCTTGTCTGCCACCTAAGTGGTATAAAAAAATAGTAACTTCAGAAACCTGGTATGAGTGCAAAAAGTACAAACCACGGCTCTACAACTATCATCGAACCAATAGGTAGTTCGCATTCTCAACGCTTGATGGTTATATGTACCTATGTAAAGAATTCATCCGTGTCAAAGTTAATTTATTTCGAAATAAACTGTTTATCTTCATAACATAGTGTCAGAGATTATTTGTATTGGGAACATTTATTATATAAATCAATGGTGACGCCGCCCGCCATCCTCAAATCTGACAGTGTAAATATATTTACTTATTATATAATGACGCCTTTATCCTCGGAGTGTTAAGCAGAAGTGTATTAACACCCACATATCACCACTTATTGAATTCGGTCCCACTTAATAGTGGATGAGCCTATTAACATATTCGGAGTACTAAATTGCTGACTTGAGCCATGGATCTGAGCTGTATATATCTGTCTGATGTTAACCAGCCCTATAACTTAGTCCCCTGGTACGACATCGCATGGGAGAAGATGGGGTTGTCCAAATTCTACTCTGCCGGGAACCATGCGGCATAGCTTGCCCAAAAAAAGTGACACATAACAGTACATGCAATAAAAAAGAAGAAAAAGAGTAGGTACATACGATATGTAACAGGAGCTAGAATATGACTACAAAGTGGTACCTACATAGATTTAAATTCCATATTCGTAAACATTTCAAAAGGATTTCTCTACTTAGAAAGTTTCTAGGTAGGTATAGAAATATTTGAAATGATTTCTAGCATATCCAAGACGGGTTCAAAAGAATTGCTCATCTCCAAATCCACTGTTAAAATACCTAGGTACTATAACTTAGCTAAAAATAAACAGAAAGAAGTACCTATTTAAAAAAAAATTAAAACGGTTATGGAATCGATATACGGCCGGCATTGATCCGTTAAGATGAACGTTGGAGTTTTGGCGCCAACATGAAGAATGGCGCATCGCGGTATATTTTTATTTTCTAAAATTGGTGTGAGTTCGAGAATAATTTATGTATAAAAATAGTGGATTTTTAGAAATAATATCTTTGACAACGCACACAAGTGTGGAAAGTGGCAAATTACAGTGAATTGTGACTTTTCGTGTTGGTTCTACATAGTAAAGTCCCCACAACTTTACTGAGGACCGTAACTTGAAAAACTTGACTTTGACGTCTCGCCATTAATAATTCTAAAGACATTTATATATAAACATAAATTACCTACTAATACTATATTAAGTACTTGAAATTGGCATATATCAATTACTTGCCAAAAAGGAGAAAAAAAAAGATGAACGTTAGTTATATCTAGTTTATTTTAGAATGCGGTGTTCAAAAACGCACTTTCGCAATTTAATCGAACCAATAGCTCTGTCGAATAGATAAACTACAGTTAAAAGTACTTCAGAAATCAGGCATAAGTCGATCACAATAATGTTAAAGAAATTCAATAATTAAATTAATATGCACATTTTGAGAAGTCACTTGTACTTTTTCACATTATTTTTAATATTTCGCTTTACGGCATCCTCAAAGGTTTACAATGACAGTTAAGACCATTCTATTAAAAACATATTTTCGACCCAAATGTGTACGTACAATGTTCTGAAATGTCATTGTCACAAAAACGGCAAATACAAAACGGCATTTTCAAATAGAAATTGACCTAATACGTCCGACGTGCTATGTGCATACGAGTGTCATGCGAGTGATAAATTCAAACCTACTTCGATTCAGAGTAGTTTTTGTTGCTTCAACATTAAGCGCGCTTGCGGTTTCTGATTTGTTCTGTATTTTGAGCAGAGAATGTACCTACTCCGTACTATAAGAATTATATTATATATTATTATCTGTGTCCATACCTACTTAAAATTATGTATAAGTACATGCGAATATAACTCATGTTTTCTCTCACTCTTACTCTCACTTTCATACTTCAGTACAGAGATAGATTAGACTTTGAGCACAGATACTTATCATAATATTAGGTAGGTACCTACTGAACTCCTTGGTAAAGGACACAGGAAAGCCATGTTTGATCACGATAGCCGACTGGCAGAGTTGCGGAGCCCTGGTAAATAGCTCAGTAGCCTTATATGCCAAAAGCGGCTTTGCAAACCGTGCTACAAAATCAACAATATTAATGCCCATACTTAAAAGTGTCTTAGCCTCTTCAATTTCCGCGGAATTAGGACCGTGGAAATCAGACAGTGCATGCAAACTGGTGAACCGGAAATTGTAGAAATCAACAATGTTGTCAGGAACAATAGCACCAGACGAGACCTATAAAAGTTACCGTTGTTTTAATTTGGTTAGTACCTGTGCAAGCGAGCGGGAATTGAATTAGCGACATGGCACTACAACTAAGGTTACACACCAGTGACAATTCATTGTATAAAATAATAAAACCTTAATCGCAGTTGTATCGATAGTTAAGAGGCCGTATAAAAATTCTAAACGGGCGATACTGAAAGTATTAAGCTGTCAGATACCGATGCGCGCTATATTTATTACGTGTCTTTTATTTTTATTGTTTTTACCCGATTGCATCTGAAGGAGGATTATTCGAGAGTGTGTATGTCTGTACGTATAATTTTTTTGCACGCTCAGCAGTCTGAACGGCTCAATGGGTTTTAGCTTGAGAGATGTCGTTAGATTTGTATTTACTGTGAGAGTGACACTAGGTAGGATGGTATATTATATAATTCCTAAAAAAGTAGCCTAGGGGTATGGGTAATGGACTGCTGAAATGAGGTCTCGGGTTCGATCCCAGGTTTTACCGCGGCACACACCAATGACTTTTCGATGCTTTTCGAAGTTATGTGTGTATTTATCGCAGGTTTATAAGTGCCTGGTTAATGGTAATAGGCTCGCCACTTATTACATTGGGACCTAACCATAAACTGGAGAAATGTGGGTTGGCACCTCTGCCTACCCCTTCATGGACATAGGCGTGAGTTTTTGTTATGTTATGTAAAATTAATCATTAAAAATACAAAACTCGACTGCTGTTGAAAAGACCGAAACAAGTTTGATAGCAGGTGGTACCCATTTGCAAAACATAAACCGAATGAAAATTCATAGGTGCCGCATGCTATCAAACTTGTTTCGGTCTTTGCAGCAGCAGTCGGGTTTTTTGTATTTTAAATGTACCTACAGGCAGGCTAAGCTATGTGACCTTAGGAGAGTAAGGTGTACCTGCAGGGAGATGTGTAATAGTGAATCTATCTTTAAATCGAAAATCATATGTGTATACTTTGTAACATCATCTGCACACATGTTTCTACAAATAAATGTATCTTTATCTTTAAGGATGGAAATACTTGCTGCCAAACATTTAGATCAAAAATTTCGCGGTTTTTGGAAAACTACACGAACAATAAACACAGAGTAGTAAAAAAAAATTTGCGTGATTACTTGCTATCAGAAAATGTGTCGGTAAAAAATATCAACAATATTATTGAGTGGCTGGGGTCTCCTTTAAAGTGGCTGGGGTCTCCTAGAATTGATTTTGAGAGAAGGGCTGTTCATGACTTCGCACTGACGTACGGGTTCCCACAACTAGTGCATTCTATTACTAGAACACCAAAAATAGAGACCCACAGAAGCTCTATACTGGACCTTCTGCTGACTACGCGCCCGGACGAATACTCCGAAACTGTGGAAGCACCACTCGGACCATAGCCTCGTCTAGGCGCAAGTGACTCTCACGCGGTCTGAACCACCGCTGGAACCTCAATGGCGGCATGTATGGGACTACGAGTCGGCAGACTGGGACGGACTGCGAGAACTCTTCGCATCGTGCCCGTGGAGGTAGCACTTCAGATGATACAACCGCAGGCGATCCTAGAGGGAGTGGAATGCTGTATTCCTAACCGCTGGATCGCGGCGGGAGCGAGCAAACGCCCGTGGTTAAATGGGCTCTGCAGAGCTTTTTTTTTATACCACTTACTTGGCAGACAAGCACACGGCCCACCTGATGGGAAGCGGTTTACGTGGTGTATGGACGTATGTAACACCAGGGGTGTCACACTCGCGCTGCCGACCATGAAGAAACCTTCTGATGCCCCTCTTCAAGAACCCCATATTGTAGACTACCTGTGAGTATGGGATTGTCAACCAGCCTCAATGCCCGTCTTTGCACTGAGTCGAAGGGGTCAAGCTGGTATGCAGGTGCTCCAGCAAAAAGGTGATAGCAGTACTCCATGTGAGGCCGAACCTGTGCTTTGTAAAGAAGGAGTAGCTGCCCCACAGTGAAGTACTGCTTCGCCCTGTTGAGCACTCCGAGTTTTCTTGATGCCTACTTAACCTTGTCCTGCAAATGACTTCGGTATTGGACGTTGCTGGAGATATCGACACCAAGGATCCCGATACTAGAGAAGATGGTAAGCGGTGTGCCCAGGAATTGCGGCGCTACAATGAATGGGGTTTTCTTAGCGGTGAATACACATACTTGTGTCTTAGTGGGGTTGAATTACACTAGGTTTAGTCGTCCCCAATCGGATACTCCAGAGAGAGTAGTCTCTATTTCAGACACAAGTTGTTCGCGACTCTTCTCCACCTCGGACTGAGGGACATTTGCACGGCCCGTGTAACACACGTGTCTCCGGTACTGTCGTCCGCATAACAATGAATGGAGCCATCAGACAGGATGTCATTGATATGCAGCAGAAACAGCGTCGGAGACAACACGGAACCTTGTGGGACACCAGCGTTTATGTTCATGCGGTCCGAGCAGCTGCCGTCGACGATGGCTTGGAGGCTTCTGTTGGACAAAAAGCTGGACATCCATTCGCACAGTCCCTCGGGAAGTCCATAATATGGCAACTTCGCAAGAAGACCTTTATGTCAGACCCGAGAGAAGGGAGGTGATAGCGATAGGCCTGTAATTGGTCGGATCTGTCCTGTCACCTTTCTTATCACTTTCAGCAAAATCAGTTCTAGGAGACCCCAGCCACTCTACGTGGTGAGCGTTGAAGTCCCCCAAGAATACTAAATCCGCAGTAGGGTATTGCTCAATTACCTTGTCCGCAGACCGCTGCAGATGCTCAAACAATTGAGCTGTACCCAGGTCACCGCTATGAGACCTGTAGAGGTACGCAAAGATACGGCTTTGGCCACCGTGATCCGTACGTACCCAAAGAGTTGATAGGTCCCTGTCTTCAAGACCTCGAAGACGGCGGCAGCAAATATCATCCCGGACATACAAGCATACCCCGGCGCGACTCAGGAAGTTATGCTCGAGTTTGTACCCGGTGTACATTAAGTAGGCTGTATCGGCGGAGCATGATATTTGCGTCTCCGTCAGAAAAAACAAGGTGGGCTACGCGGTCTCTAAATGGAGATGGACCGCGGGGAGGTTGGTGTGTAGGCCCCTGATGTTACAGAAATCCACATGTACTGTGGACGATGGTGCCGCTGTGGTAACGTTTTTCTTGTTATTTCTTTTCATGACCTATGTGGGGGGTGGGGGGAGGAAGGTAAAGAGAGTTTCTGTGCTCCCAGTGCAGAAGACAAAGCTAGGCTTCGTACTACCATAGACAAGCTGGGGTTGTGTGACTGGCTCTCGCGGCGGGCGGAAGGGCCCCCGGTTCCCTCCCAAATACTGTAGCCGAGTCCACTCCGGTTTCCTCCTCCAGGCTGCTGGTTCAGCCTCCTGGGGCGGAGATTAAGTAATCCCCAGGTTTGGAAACCGTACAACCTGCGGGCGGCCAGCGGATAACCGTTTCACCGGGTCTCCCTGACCGCCGCGCCAACATTTCACGTACCTACAAGTCAGTGGTGTCAATTTAAGCCTACGGTCTTTCCACTGACAGCACAAAACCTCTCCAGTGAGCTCTGGCTACCCTACTCACCACCGGGAACACAACACAAGGTTATTATAACCGCAGTATTCTGTAGGGCGGAGGTACTTCCCCACAAGCTGGAGACCTCAAGCAATTTACTTCAGGGCTTGGACCACGGCTCTTGCCAATAAGTATCCGAACATTACTGAAGTGAAGTGGAAGTTGAATGATGCCTCGAGGTCCAGTAAAAAGCAACTAAGCCCCGATAGGCCAACTCGCGATGACACGCATCGCATCGCACTAAAACATTATTTTTTGGCAAATAACGGTGGGTTAGGTACGCGCTAGAAATACTACCTACATTGTTTTTTTTTTAAATTTCTAAGTTACCGAAATAAGGTCAAGTGTATGTTTGTTTTTTGTTTTTGATATACCTAATTACATAATAATTTAATTTCTGATATAATTACCTACATAACAATTTAATTTATTATGACAGTGGTTAAAAAATATGTTGAAGTGTGATGGTTTTCTTCTTAACTGTTGGTATGGTAATGTTATAATCTGTAAATTTTTCTTGCTGTCATAGTCAATATCCATAGATATTAATTACTATGGCCAGTATTTTTCTGAGGTGTACCGTCACCAAAATAAAGTTAGGGGCATTCAAAATGTTTTATTTCAGAGGTAAGTGTTGTGTTCCCGGTTTATTAATGGGAGTTCTATTTAAGTTAAAATAGCAACGGTTCCTTGCCCATTTTCTCTAAATATGTCTATATTCAATGTTTATTAGTTACAAATTTTGTATTAATTTTTTTTTATACCATTTGGTTAACAGACAACCACCGCACGGCCCACAAGTCCGCCGCAAGTCTCACTAAACCTCGGTTGTATGGAAACTAGTCTCGTCCCAGATCTGTTCCCTAGTTATACTTTTTTTATTAATACTACTTAGGTGGCAGACCTAAGGATGAGGCCCACCTGATGGAAAGTGGTTACCGTGGCCTATGGACGTGTGTAATACCAGAGAAGCCACACTCGCGATGCCGACCTTGTAAGCACAGAGTTTCTGTGCCGTCAGTGTAGAGGACAAAGCAGGACAAGTCTTTAGTCATCCCACTGATAGCACAAATCCTCCAGTGAGCTCTGGCTACTCTACTCACCACTGGGAACACAACACGAAGTTATTATAATCGCGGTATTCTGTAGGGCGGAGATACTTCCCCAGTCGGACTGCTCATTCGGGCGGAAATACCGCCGTGTCCTACCTCCTATATTATATCGGCGAAATCGCCAAAATTTTGTAGACGGCCTCTTAAATTCTATCTTAGGTAGGGACTACCTAAGATAAAATGCATTTCGTACCAACCTATACTCGTAGTTCGTTCGCGATAAGAATGTAGTGAGTCCTCAGTACATTAGGGTTTATTCACAGAGGTGTTAAAATTCAAACTAATAATATTTTAAAAGATTAATGAATTTATAAAAAAAAAATTGTCATAAATTGAACTTGACCTTGTAATTTGAAAATATTCGATTGGTTAAGGGGCGTTCTTATCGCGAACGAACTACTTAGTTCCTACCTACTTAGGTACCTATAGGTGCCTTATTGGAGGCCTTTACTTTTGACTTACGTCTTACGCACATGGTTAGTATGAGTAGGTGACGTGGGACGTTGGATAAAAAGTACAAAAAGTAAATTTGGGAAATAGGTATTACCTTATCAGTGATTGCTTTTAAAGCCTGAAGTTCATTCAAAAACTGATAGTCCTCTTCAACAGAATACTTTAGATGTACTAGTGGTTGTTTAGTAACTTTAGGAATATTGATATCCCCAAAGACATCGGCAACGTGTCGTGACGCCAGCTAAAATAATAAATGTAGTAATTTATTATTATTACTTACAGCTTGGTAGGTATATCAGAGCGCCTCGGGCTTCACCTCACCGGAGCTAGTGATGATGGCTTTAACACATTTCGATTTTTCGGCCGAGGATTCCAGTGTGTTCTAGAAAGGATGGGCCAGAGACCCTCACTGCCTTTTGCCATCATCGTTAACGATTAGCGACCCAGTCATGTTGTTGGGGAGCAAAATTCTCCTCCCATATATAGAGGTACACTGACGATCGCACGTCGTCAGTGTACCTCTATATATGGGAGGAGAATTTTGCCACAATGTACCTATTAGTTAGGGAAAGAGGTAGGTTACGTAATCAGCTCTCTGGTTTGACCCAGCAGGGAATCAATAACCTATTTGGGTCCAGTGCTGAATGTCCTAAGGTCTGACAACTTCCTGAATGAATTATTTAACTCACCTCTTTACGATCTGATAGTTGAATATTCACAAGTTGGTTGTCACCGTTAGAAAATCTCTGTATTATTCTGTGCTTCACAGCTTCATATATCTTCGGCTCATACTCATCAATAGTCAACGGAAACGTTTGAAGATCAGTACCGGTCTAAAATATTTGTTTTTATTGTCAGTTATTCAGTGGACATTATCATTAAGTACATGAAAATTTATTCCATGAAAAACCACTAGTCCCAAACGTGACGATCAGTATGACCCACGTCAGCATTAGCAATATAGAATAGAAAGTTTAGGAATGAACCAACCCCTGTAGATTATTATTTGGTATTGTAAATTATGAAAATAAAATAAATGAAAACTATCCTGTATAGGAGAGTTGATCCGTTTAATTAAACCGACTAAACCAGCCAATTTACCCGTCTTACCGGTACCTTGTGTAACGGCATCGGTACCACTAGGTACCGATGCCGTTACGCAAGGTACCAAGTAGGTAAGTAACTCACTTAGTTGGTTTTGGCTGTATTTATAGCACAGCTCTATAATTATCTATCGTCGCGCCTATGTGAATTTATTTTAGTTTAAATCTAAGGTTATGGGTGAATTTCAACATCTATGAATCTTTACCTAATTTGGGTGATTTTTTATATTTCTAAATATTTGGGTACCTAATCTCTTTCTTTGCTAGCTAGTAATACATATTTCGATGCATATACTAGAGTAGTCTAATTAACCCTAAAAATTAAGTACTTTTGTTTTATACACCTGAATTGTCATGCACCATTATTGGTAGGTATCTAACATCAAAGTTAGATATCAATTTATTTTTATTTTTTTAATGATTTGCATTAAATAGGTACATATAATCCTTAATTTTCATCCGTTTTTACCCCCCATTTCTGTATGGCAAAACAACTTTTTCCGGGTCAGCTGGTGACAGTATAAAGAAAAGCTTCGGTCGGTATGTCTAACCCCTCGTCCAGCCTATGCTCCATTGCATTGCTCAACGCGTCACCGGAAATATTGACGCGAATAATGCCAGTACACTCGCGTCATTGCATTGTTCCGCATTACAGTATTCATCTTGCAATGGAGATGGACGTAAGCGCACGGGCGACGACCAATCACTGTAGCAGTGTACGCAGTATGCTTTTTACAGCATAACGAAATATTTAAATAATTTATTATAAAGCATAATAGATTTATCATAATAAAATACATAATACGTTTTATATTTTTTATAAAATACAATAATTTAAAATATTACATACTTACATAATGTGTCATGAAATTCCTCCGCATCATCATCGACCGATAACGTTCCCAGAAGACTGGCAGTATTGCCACGTTGAATGACAATGTTTATCCTCTGTGCAAGATAATACCTAGCCTTCTGGTCACCCGTAGAGTCGATCAGCCGCTTTGTATAGGAAACGGGCACTTGGACCCCACGTCCCCAACGTTTCTACCCCAAACGGCTCAAAAACATCCCACACCAAAAGCCTATCCATCTTCCAAGGTAGCAACAACAAACCATTCGGTCTCTTCCCATCATTAATCTGAGAGAAAATGAAGAAATCTGCCTGGCTTGCTATTGGCCGTAGACAGCAAACTCTAGAAATAGACGTCTCTATCCCTTTTTTTTACGTGCGCAAAATCCTCACGGATGGTATCTTTCTTACAAAAAATAAACATTATTATATATTATGTTAACTTTAAGTTTTGATTTTCGGCCACCCTTATATTTTAGTAGGTAAGGTAGGTAGGTTTTGTTTTTGTTGTGTAAATACTCACGAATACCGTGATATCCATCCCACCGACAATGGTTATGTCGGACCAAACTGACGAAAACTGCACGACCCGTCTTCGATTCGAGACCGCGATGTCCCTCAAATCTCAATTACCAGGGTGTAAACTGTTATGTGACCACAATAAGGCAATCGCCTCGCACCTCAGCCGACCCTGGGCCATCTACGGCTTTGAGTCCACAGTCAACAGCTCTCACCACCTTGCGAGGTAGGCGCTGCCATCTACGTTTCCCAGCGTGCACTGCGTGGAGGTTTACGGAGAAGTACCCCAGTAGGTAAATATGTACCTACCTCTGCCAAACAGTACACATACTTACGAAGTTGCCAAGACTTGAAACTCCGTCAACATAGACAGATACAGCAGCCTCAGGTGTGCTAAATGGATCAACCACATGTAGCCCCTTCCATTCTGTGTTCTGTAATGGAATAACTACTATTAGGTAGAACTTTCCAATACTATGACTGTAATATTATTATAATAATAAGATTACCTAATGTTCTACAATGGAATAATCTTGTATGTTGTCAGACCTATCGGCACATGAGTAGAATCTACTCATGTGCTATCGGTGCATGTGTTAGTTTAACACCGCTATTCGGAACAAAGTAGGTACCTATATAGCTAATTGCTTTTTTTTACACTATGAATTCTTCAAAGCGTCAAAAAAAGCAATTGAAAAGTGGACATAAATAAAGATAAAAAGTACAGATTAAATACATAGGCACTACTCTATAATCTTTTTTTTTTTTCTTTTATAGGTATTTAGAGCCTACACAGATACTTATCCACATTGTATTATTTTGCCTCAGTAGCGGACATCCTCCTTTTTGGCTAATTTCGATGAAAATTGTCGAAATACAGCATAATATGATTCCTTGATTTATAAATTATGCAGTTATGCAGCATTTCTTGAAAGGAACTTTGGCAAAAAGATTATTACAGGTTTAGCGCAAAAGAATTCAAATTAATTGTAGTTAGATTTACTAACGAATGGAGAAAATATTATATGTGTAATTGAGTTTAAAAATTCAAATTCTGTAACTGCCCTGGAATACGAAAAATACCAGTTTTTAAATTTCATACAAATAAAAATAGGTTTTTTTGGTGACAATCGCTTATTTTTACCTACTGGCAAAATACACTTCAACAATGTAGCTTCTTACCTAATTACAAATTTTTGATTTTGAGGACAGCTGAGGTACGCAGTTTTAAGTTTTTTTTATTTTCTATGAAAATAGGATTGTCTTAAAAATGTAGTGTAGCGGATAATCCTAAACTCCCTCTCCGTAATACACGCGGTAGGGCGCCGAGACGTTATTCTCCGTCTACTAATTTACGAACGCGCCCATAGCGCTAGCCAATCACAGGCCCGCGCGACCGGCTCGGGGAGTCGGAGAAACGAACGCCAAGAGTAATACACGATTTACGATAATTGTCTTAATAATTAAGTTTATTTGTTGCTTAATTGTAAAATTCGTTATTAAAAGGAATGTGACAACTACACCTGGCTCCTTATTGGCTCCATCCCGACTACAACTGACGCCCAACGTGTATATAAGGAGCATAAAGTTCGTCCAACAAGATGCCGCGCAAACGACAATCGCTAGATCAAAATAGTTCTGTACAGGAGGGAAATAGCAATAACTCAACAAATAATAACGTTGTGTTTACACAAGAAGCACTTACAACGCTTATTACGAGTATGCAGCAGTCTCAAGCTGAGTTATATTCTCAAATAATGAGAGAGGTACGTTCGTCCACACCAAACGAGGTTAATGTCTCCGCCATTATGAAAAATAATTTTGCGAAATGTGCATCGCGTTTCAACGGAAATACTGGTGAGTCTGTTGACAATTTTATTGATGCCATCTCAGTATACAAGGCGTGCCTAAACATAAGCGACGAGAACGCCATGTTAGGACTTTCTATGTTACTGGGTTCATCGGCGGGAACATGGTGGCAAGGCGTCAAAAACTCAACGAAAACTTGGGAAGAGGCCCTAAACAGATTGCGCAGTGCCTTCGGCGAGCGTCGTCCGCCATTCAGGATTTACTCCGAAATATTTTCAACCACTCAAGGTCAGCAGAATACAGATCTTTTTATTGCGAAAATTCGAGCTTTATTAGCAAAGCTTCCGCATGGTGATCTGTGTGAACGAGTGGAGTTGGACATGGTATATGGGTTATTAGATCGCCGCATTAAGAAAAGATTAGATAGATCAGCTATCAGTACATTCGACGAATTATTAATTAAAGCTCGCGCTATTGAGGACTCGTTAAAGGAAAACCACAAGTCCGAGAGCTGCAACACATCCGTCGCGACGACTTCGGAATCTGCGCGCCCCGCTTCTAACCCTATGCGTGCCACTGCAGTCCCCGCACGTGCCTCTGCAGCACCTGCGTATTCCACTGGCACAGCTGTTGATGGTCAAGATGCAAGACGTGGGAAACCCAGGTTGTTCTGTGTGTATTGCAAGCGTAGTGGTCACACTAAAGACAAGTGTGAAAAGCTTAATATTAATAAATCTAATGATAATAAGTCTAGTGATAGTGATACTTCAAAGTACAAAGATATTAAATGTTATGGTTGCGGTACAGAAAATGTTATAAAATCTAAATGTCCTAATTGTAACCCTAAATTAAGCTCATATGGTGAGCACACTGCATTTTATTCCCTTAGTTCAAAGACTGAGACTTCAACTTGTATTTGTAACAATTGTAATCCCCGCTTTATGTTGTCAAATGGTTTTCAATGTGTTTCTGGTAATTTTGTCGGATCAAAATCTCATGTTAATAATGATTTTAGGCCGCACACCAGTATTGCTGTACCATTATCTGACAAAGTTGGTGGCTCACAATCTTTATTGGAAATGTCAAGTAGCTCTAAACAGTTTCATGGGAAAGTCAGTGGTGCTCAAACATATTTGGTAAATGGTGCTCAAACATGTTTTGCTAATGATTCTCAAACATGTTTTGCTAATGAATCTCAAAGTTTTTTTAAAGTTAATTGTGAAAATAAATCTTCTCTACGTCCAGTAATAAAAATTAATATTTTAGGTGAGAATGGTACAGCAATGATTGATTCAGCAGCCAAATGTTGTGTGGCTGGCTATACATTGTACAATCTTTTTAAAATGAGAAATCATCGTATGTTGTCTTGTGTGAAAAATGTAAGCTTAGCTGATGGTGTTACTAGATTAATGAATGTACTTACTACGGAAGTGTATGTATGTCTTGAAGGTAGAACCAGGCTCATAAGTTTTTTAATTTTTCCAGACGCGGATAGTAATCATACTTTGTTAGGTATAGATTTTTTGATAAATTTTGATATCAGTGTGGATTTTGGTAACGCTAAATGGTACTTTAACGATAATGATAAAAAGTTTGATCTTCTTTTCGAAAAAGATTTATTTTATGAACATGTCTATGTTAACAGCATATTTAGGGATGATGAAGCATCAGGTCTTACCGATCAACAACGCGAGGTTCTTGCTCAAGTTCTCACGGAAAATGAGGACATTTTTAAGTTGACAGGTGAACCAACTAGTTTCGCGGAACATGTAATAGATACCGGTGACCACGCTCCTATCGCGGTACCTCCGTATAGGTTAACGCCCGCGAAAAAGGCTGTTATGCAGACTGAAATAGAAAAGATGTTAGCCGAGGACATCATAGAGGAATGCGAGTCGGCATGGGCCGCTCCGGCGTTATTAGTTCCAAAAAAAAATGGTCAGGTACGTTTTTGTGTCGACTATCGTAAGCTTAACGCAATTACTAAGTCTGACGCGTATCCAATGCCGCTTATTGACGAACTTGTACAGTCAACAAAACGCAATTGCATCATGACTACGTTAGATATGAGAAGTGGGTTTTGGAATGTAAGCGTACGCGAGTGTGATAGGGATAAAACGGCCTTTCAGACACATTTAGGAACGTTTCGTTTTAAACGCATGCCTTTTGGTCTTAAAAATTCGCCAATGACGTTTGCTAGGCTAATAGACAGGTTGCGCTCCGGTACATCACTGAAAAACATAAACATTTTAGCATACCAAGATGACCTGCTAATTATATCAGATGGATTCGACCAGCATATCGCAGATTTACGTATAGTTTTTGATAGACTACGCCTATTCAATCTTCGCGCCAACCGCGAAAAATGTGTTTTCGCACGCAAAGAGGTTAAATATCTTGGCCACGTCATCACACAGGAAGGGATCCTCCCTGATCCTGGTAAAGTACGCGCTATCGTGGATATGAAAGAACCAAGTTCGGTACGCCATCTCAAAACTTTTCTTCAAACGTGCTCGTGGTTCCGAAAGTTCATTTTGAACTTTTCGAAAGTCGCTGAACCACTAACACGTCTTCTGAAAAAGAATCAACCTTGGAAGTGGGGTAATGAGCAGAAACAGTCGTTTCAAGAGCTCAAAAAGAGTTTAACGTCTGCTCCCATTTTAATCCAAGCTGATTACAGCAAACCATTTGTATTACGTACGGATGCTAGCAATTACGCCTTAGGTGCCGTCTTGCTGCAGGGCGAAGGAAACAATGAACGGCCAATTGAGTATGCGAGCCGTCTCCTTAACCCCGCCGAACGCAACTACAGTACTACTGAAAGAGAAGCTCTAGCGGTAGTCTGGTCTGTTGAACGCTTCAGAGGTTACATTGAGGGTCATGAAATTGTTGTTAGTAGTGACCATCAACCTCTTAAGTGGTTATTAAGTTTAAAATCGCCTTCAGGTAGACTCGTGCGATGGGCTTTAAAGTTGCAAGAGTTTAATATTCGCTTTGAATACACTCCTGGTAAAGCCAATGTTGTCGCTGACACTTTGAGTCGTCCTACCTGCGAAGAAGATAGTAAGGATCAGTGCGGGATTTGCTCAGTCATTGTAGACTTACCTTCGAGAAGTCCTGCTGATCTTCGCCAAGCTCAGTTAGATGACTCGGAACTGAGAAAAATTATTAGTAGTCTTGAAAGTAATGATGCTCTTGAAGACAAACGCTGGTCTGAGCGAGGTTACTTCATGCAACAAGGAGTTCTTTATAGGTATAATCCTGACGTCGATGTTGAAGAACCACAGCTCGTACTTCCTGTGAGTTTAAGACTCGATGTCCTGCAGGAATGCCATGACACTCCTATTGCTGGTCATCAAGGCATCGATAGAACGTTACATAGACTTTCACAACGGTTTTTTTTCACTGGTATGAGACGTCTTGTGGCTGATTTTATTAAGTCTTGCCCTACATGCCAGCGGTATAAGTCGTCAAATGTAAAGCCATCAGGCCTCTTGCAAACACCAGTTTTGCAACAAAGAGGTGAGGTTATAGCAGTTGACTTATTTGGCCCGCTCCCATCTGGAGAAAAGGGGGAGAAATACATATTGTTGGTTGAGGACACAGCTACTCGGTGGGTCGAGCTCTTTGCTCTTGTTGACGCCACGGCAGAAGTCTGTGCCCGAACACTGATAGAGGAATATTTCCTCAGGTATGGCCTACCGCGTCGTGTCGTCTCCGATAATGGAGTACAGTTCGTCTCATCTGTTATGCAACAATGCATGTTTATCCTGGGGATTCAACAGGATCTGTTACCCTTATACCACCCGGAAGCAAATCCGGCTGAACGTAAAAATAGAGACCTTAAGGTACAGCTGGCTCAGATAGTTGACACCAAGCATAACTCATGGCCCAAACACCTACCGTCGGTTCGTTTCGCTATGAACTCAGCTATGTGTAATACAACTGGTGTCTCGCCCGCATTTCTCACCTTTGCTAGGGATCTCCGTTCACCTATCGAAGTCAATCTTGACATCAGGACAGTCCTAGAGAAAGATAATTTTGTACCCCAGATTACTCCTTATTTAAAGAGTTTCTTGAATTCTTTAATTTCAATTCGAGATAGAGTAGAGAAGGAACAGGATAGACGTAAAGAATACGCGGATAAAAATCGTAAAATTGAAGAGTTTCATGTCAATGACCAAGTGTTAGTTAAATCGCACGTATTAAGTAACGCTGCAAAAGGGATTTCAGCTAAATTTGTACCAAAAAGAGATGGTCCTTATACAATAATTAAGGTAGCGAGTCCTACTACTTACATTCTTTCTAAACTTGATAATCCTAACGACATCATAGGTAAATTTCACGCGTCACAACTTACGTCATTTGTTAAAAGGAACGAGGTTTCTCTACCGGTCATGCCCAAACGTAACCGAGGCCGCCCTCGTCAGATTAAGCCTGTTTCCATTTCACCTGAACGGGTTCCAGAGCCTGTTTCTATCTCAAACGAACGGGTTCTTGAGCGAGGACGCTTTATCGAACCCGAGGGGGAGTATGTAGCGGATAATCCTAAACTCCCTCTCCGTAATACACGCGGTAGGGCGCCGAGACGTTATTCTCCGTCTACTAATTTACGAACGCGCCCATAGCGCTAGCCAATCACAGGCCCGCGCGACCGGCTCGGGGAGTCGGAGAAACGAACGCCAAGAGTAATACACGATTTACGATAATTGTCTTAATAATTAAGTTTATTTGTTGCTTAATTGTAAAATTCGTTATTAAAAGGAATGTGACAACTACACCTGGCTCCTTATTGGCTCCATCCCGACTACAGTAGGTTAAAATGTTGTCTTAAAAATGCATTACGAATACCTAGGTATTCGTAATGCATAATATTTAGATTGACGATACAATTGAAATAGAGTTAGATTCACTAAAATTTGAAGATGAAATAAAAATAAAATTACTTCACTATACGCAGAAACACTGCTGAACCTCAATTACACCTTAGGTACTATCATAGAAGGTAAGGTTTTTAATATTATTACTTAGCTGTGCATGTTGTGGTGTATCAGCATCAGATTTCAATAATCTGAGTCTTATTATAGGCCAGCCTATAATAAATCCAGTCGCATTTAACCACGGATTGAGCCCACTGCACGCTTGGAATAGAATTTTCGAGTATTTACTACATTTGGAATATAAAAATGGTAGAGCAGGGATGAAATGGCAAGTGACGAAAAAGTCTTTAGAAGCTGCAGTAGTAGAAAGTCGAAAATAGAGTATTTGTGCTGTCAGTGGTCTACTGCACTGTCGGCAAAGAAACACTCTATTCTTTCAGGGTCGGCAGCTCCCCAGGCCCTCAATTATATCAAAGTTCAAAACTTAATTAAAAGAGTTTCGTTACACTCTTTAAATCATTCCTTTTAATTTTGAACTTTATTCTCATTAGCTTAAAATCCAAAATTAAATGGATTTTTATGTATGACAGTGGTTTTGCTTTTAGTAAAATCGAGTACCTGGTGTTGTACCGTGACCTATGAACATGAACATGTACATGTTCATAGGTCACGGTAACCACTTTCCATCAGGTGCGCCGTGTGCTTGTCTGCCACATGTGTTGTATAAAAAAAAGAAGCAGGTTGGGCCTTTTAGTCGATGTTCTACGTCCAAACTCAGGTACAACGACTGACGGAAATGCTGCTCGGACTGCACTATCAGATCAAAATCGTGCAACATTTTCAGAAATCTTGAGCCTAGAACCGTGGTTGGCGGAAGATTAACACAATTTTGGTGTTTTTATCCAGTGGGTTAAAGATTAACACTTATTATATATCTACTATTGCACAAAATATTAATTCATGGTAGGCAAATAATTGATTCCAGCTCTTTACCAATAAGTAGGTAGGTAGGTATATATATAAGATAAGTCAGGCAATCTAGAAACAAATTATGGCGTTATGATCGTGATCACCATACGCGCATGTTAGATCGGAAAATAATAAGTAATACACATAATAATGTTTGTTGTCTCCGAAATCAATGAAATACATAGGTCCCTAGATCCTACACTAGGGTTCCCTGTGTTGTGGGATACAAGTCTCTTAGAATAATTCTACCACTTTAATAAAGTTAGGTCAAAATCCAACTTGAATAACCAATTTGAGACGGTGATTTTTCATACCTTCCTAGTCAGTTTAAGTATATTAAGTATATTTTTAATCTTCTCGTAAATGTATGGTCCCATGAATCCGAATGATTGTCTACCAAACGATTTGAAGCACCTTACTCTATCCCATATCACCGTGCGATTAACGCCTAAAGATGTTGTGCGTGCTGTGTAAAGATGTTTAATGAAATCGTAATAAGGTACTACAGATAGTAGGTACCTACGTAAAGTTGCTTAACACTAAGCATTCTCGACTCTAGAGTATAATTGAATAGAGGGATACCTAAATGGCCGCTTATATGCAGATTTTAAAATAGCACGTTGCGCTCGCTCTTTTCAATCTCATTAAGAAAGTGACGCCAACTTTCTAAGTAGGTAGTATTGTCCATGCGACGCGGTAAGTTATATCTTAAAACATAAATAAAGAAGATGACCGATACTGAGGCAAAATAATATACCTACTGTGATTTCTTTCTATTTCTGTAGGTACCGTTTTCATGTTACCCATGGTGTGGCGAGAGATGAGTTAAAAAAGAGAAAGGAAGAGCCTGGGCCGAGGGCGAGAGACATAGGTAGGTACCGCAGCAAGCGCGCAGCGCTCACGGCGGCGCGGCGGTAATATATTAATATTTCAATTATAAGTAGGTAAGTTTACCTCATCAACAGATAATCCTAGCGATGCAGAAATTATCTCTTTGAGAAGGCTTTCCAAAGTTTTGATTGGTCCCGAGAACTTCAGGCAAAGCGGACTATGAAGAACTGTAAACTGAGCTGCGGCGTTGGTGCCTGAAATATATTAAATTCCATATAAGTAATAGGTTTCTATAGGTAATTACGTTTATTAATCAAATAACTATTACCGACATACTTAGGTACTTTTAGTTTCATAACTTACCAATTACAGCTAAAATTAGATTGACCAACAATAAGATCAATTTCTCACGCATTGCAACAATTTCAAAATGAAAATAGATTTTAATTAATCACTCGTCATTGTCCTCTAGAAAGAGAAATATCAAAGAGAATACAGGATGCTTAGATAAGTCAAGATGTCATACATAATATTTTTTTCAGAGAATAATTTATAGCCATAAAGAATAAATATTTTCGAAAAGTCTGATAATAACTTCGTTATAAGTGGTAGGTATAGATAGTAGGTATAAAACTAACGCTGCTCGACGAGTGGCGTTTGTGTAGTTCTGCGTGCCATGCCATGTGAGAAAAATTATGAAAAGTAAGATTTTTTAAAACTTTTTTTGCCATGTCTATAATATATGTTGATGAGAGTTTTGTATTTTGGTTTAAGTTATACATGCTTCGAAAGGTCATAAATTAAAGATTCATTATTATGATATAATGATTTCTGTGTACCTATTTGGTTCTTGTTTGTGGATTGAATAAAAATTGGGAGGTTTTTTCTTACTGAGATGTGACTTCAACTCTCCTCGTTTGCAATTTTATACTTATCAGTAATAATGGGCATGTTGATTTGTTTATTGTATTTCAGCATGCCTACTGATTATAAAAGTGCAGAGGTATGGCGAGTCGCGACATATATGATCTTGCAGTGGAAGAAGTAACTTTGCGGCAGAAAAGTCTCCGAAGCGTCCCGTCCCATGTCCCTGTGGAGCTAAGACTTCACGGTCCAGATTTATTCAGGCTCGGTTTCGAGTCCCCGCACCTGCGCCTCGTTTCAATACCGTTCTAGCACAGGAAGGGCTCTCGTCTCCAGGATCTAAGGTGGCGATCTGACAGCCAACGGCCCTGACGGACATCGTGCGCTGCGGAGCACGCCGCAGATGTAGGTACCTGGCCTTCAGGGTCTCCCATATAGGGCGTACCTTCCTCGAGTTACAGATCACGGTGTTAGAATGAAAAACTATATCGTGTCGCCTAAATTGGCTTACTGTGCACAACCCCTCCTTCCTACCGACAAACGATGACTGAGGTGAGGGACGTAAGGACATTGCGGACATAGCAATATCACGTGCACCGCAAAAACCATGCTGAAACAGATGTTGTGTGCGATTGTTTGTCTTACCCCATTTTTGCTCTTGCCTTTATTCACCCTATATTCCTTCGGGCATTTAAGTGCTTTGAATCCTTCGCTCGCTCAGGATTATATGTTAAATACTTTGTTACGTTTGTTGTAATATATGAAAGTAGAAGCGAAAGGTGTATGTCAGCATGGACATAAACATCTAGTCTTATTCTAGGTACCTTATTGTTTCAGTGCAAATAAATTACTTTGAGCGTATTCTCAAGTGTATGTTCAGTGAATCTGGTTATTTATTCTACATACATACATATAATCACGCCTTTATCCCCGGAGGGTTAAGCAGAGGTTAATTAATACCAACATTTCACCAATCACTGAATTCAGTCCCACGTAATAGGGGGTGAGCCTATTGCCGTCTTCCGGGCACTACTGTTGATTCGAGCAGTGCATCTAAAGCTGAGTCTCGACTGTATATATCTGTCTGGTGTTAAACCCTTAGTCGCCTTGTACGACACCGCATGGGAAGTGATGGGGTGGCCCAAATTCTACTCTGCCAGGAACCACGCTATTTTATTTTTACTTATCCACATTGGATTAAAATTAAACTATTGTACCTACTGTCCTAATTCCGCTAGCTAGGTAATTTCAGCTCCGCATTGATGTCAATCACTCTATAGAGGGAAAACCTTTTTACTAGATTGCGGAAATAAACCTACATTGTCTATTACGAATTAAAGCGAACTTAGTCACAGGTAAAAGCTAATACAGATATTTCAATCCACGAAGACGCGCCCCACTTGTTTTCGGTTGAGGGGATTGCGGGGTGCGGGGAGTTTGCTTCGGCCTTAGTCATATTGTATTCTCTTTGCGTCAGCGGTTCGATACAGACGGGTAGTAAAATCTATGTTGCAAAATTCCAGACTCATTACTAAAGTTGCTCCACTTAATTTTTTTTTGAAATGTCGAAAAAATCTCAGCATATTGTACTTAAAAGCCAGGTATGTAAATGACTGTTTATAATTTTCCTAAAATTTATCACATAAACACATGAAATAAATAAAGGATTTTTTTATAAATAAGTAAAAATATATATTTTTTTTTAATTTTAGGCGAGAGAAATTATTTCTAAAGTTTATGATTTTATGAAAAAAGAAGCAAGTAACAAATATGCAGAAAAACTCACTGAAGCACGATGGAGAACCGCACAGGTTGCTGGAGTTTCTGAAAGCACAGTGACTAGAATTCTACGCGAAAGAAAGGAATATACTGATACAATGCAGCCTATTACAGCTCCTACTATAGAATCCAATATAACTATGGAGACGGATGGTATAGTTCCCATAGTCCCAAGTGTGGAGCGTACCTACAACAGAGCTGACTACGGAAGTGGATACCGAGTGTGAAAATGAAACGAGCACGTCGCATTCTAATTTAGTGGGCAGAAGTGCTACTATTTTTACATCACCTATGAAGAAGAGAAGGGTAAGACCACGAAAAATTAATTTTGACGAATTTGATATAGGTGTAATCCGAAGAACCATTCACAATTATCATATAGAACGTCGTCAATTTCCAACATTATCACGACTTAATATTGTTTTTATGATATGAAATTAAAACACATGAAATAAATAAAGGATTTTTTTATAAATAAGTAAAAATATATATTTTTTTTTAATTTTAGGCGAGAGAAATTATTTCTAAAGTTTATGATTTTATGAAAAAAGAAGCAAGTAACAAATATGCAGAAAAACTCACTGAAGCACGATGGAGAACCGCACAGGCTGCTGGAGTTTCTGAAAGCACAGTGACTAGAATTCTACGCGAAAGAAAGGAATATACTGATACAATGCAGCCTATTACAGCTCCTACTATAGAATCCAATATAACTATGGAGACGGATGGTATAGTTCCCATAGTCCCAAGTGTGGAGCGTACAGTACAACAGAGCTGACTACGGAAGTGGATACCGAGTGTGAAAATGAAACGAGCACGTCGCATTCTAATTTAGTGGGCAGAAGTGCTACTATTTTTACATCACCTATGAAGAAGAGAAGGGTAAGACCACGAAAAATTAATTTTGACGAATTTGATATAGGTGTAATCCGAAGAACCATTCACAATTATCATATAGAACGTCGTCAATTTCCAACATTATCACGACTTAATATTGTTTTAAAAGACCGCATACAATTTGATGGATGTTTAACAACCCTAAGGACATTGTTACTTAAACTTGGTTATAAATGGAGAAAAACTGAGAATAATAGGAAGGTGCTAACCGAAAAACATGATATGCAGATGTTAAGATTGAAATATTTAAAACAAGTAAAGTCTTTTCGTAATGCAGGTAGACCTATAGTCTACACAGACGAATCATATATTCATACCAATCACGTGCAAAAAAAATCTTGGGCCGAAAAAGATTCTAATACAGCAATAAAACAAAATTTATCAAAAGGAGTGCGCATAATTATAGTACATGGTGGAAGTGCAGAGGGTTTCGTTCCAAATGCATTGTTGACATATAGAGCAGAGATCAAATCTGGAGACTACCACGATAACATGAACACAGAAAATTACTTAAAGTGGCTTAAGGAGAAACTAATACCAAATCTCCCAATTAATGCCGTGGTAATCTTGGATAATGCAGCTTATCACAATACGAGTTCGGAAAAAATTCCAACATCCAACTCCAACAAATCAGACATGCAGACTTGGCTGAATGCAAAAAATATCCATTTTGAACCAAGCTACAAAAAACCTGAACTTTATAATCTTATATTAAAAAACAAAGAAAACTTTCGCAAGTACAAAGTGGATGATTTATTGAAAGAGCATGGATTCACAGTGCTTCGGCTGCCTCCTTATCATCCAGAATTGATCCCAATTTATAATACCCCAAATATTTGGGGTATTATAAAAAACGACGTTGCTAGTCGCAATATCAGTCAAAATTACACTTCGATTATGCCCATTTTAAATGAAGCATTTGATCGCGTAAATAAAGATGTCTGGTTCAATACTTGTAAGCACGTGGAAAAAATAGAAGACGAATACCTGAGACACTGTGATCTTGATTTTAGTTTTATTATAAATGTCGGCGATACATCAGACTCTGAATTAGATAATTCTGAAACGAGTGATTGACTACCTATTTTATTTCTTAATAAAGTTCTATAAAAAATTTCACATAAGTATGTCTATAATTACCCCTATAATAAAAATGGTAATATTATCATTATATTAAAGAATCACATAAAATATCTACACCTAAAAATAAAACAACCCTTTTCTCGCAGTCGGGTATAAAATTTAAAATTGAAGTAGAGCATCTTTCTTTTTGACTATGACGCTCTCTCCTGATTAGTCTATTAATTATAGTGTGTGCGTGCACACATAGATTATTAGTGTGTACGGATAACACTCAGACATTGACTTAAGCGTGCACACATGTACTGTAAACTGATCGGAGAAATGGAGGGGCGCGTCTTCGTGGATTGAAATATCTGTACTCATGTACTCACTTGGTCTTGCTTACTAAATAAACAAATGCACTCTATAGACAAGGAATGTATTTTATTTCGATCAACTCACTACATTGTAATACACACAAAAACATTAGTTTAATGAAAAAGTAAATATTTTATAAGAACATATTGTTCTAATTTATTAATAGTAGTCGTAAATAATAGTTTAAAATCTGAAAAAATCAACATCCAAGATGGGACTTAAAATCTACTAAAATCAATAGGAAAAGTTAACATACAAATTGCTTTATAATTTCAACCATAAAAATAATTCGCACATTCTAAATGGTACAAGACGCTGCTATTTATAGGTAAGTACCTAATAGCCTATATATCTGCAGTGAACGAAGCGAATATACATATTTTTAAGAGACAATGTGTGCAACAAAATTAAATTAAATGTTCGATGTGAATTAATAAAGCATATCTTTATAACAGCTAAATATGCAGTGACAATAGTAAATTCTGGAATACCCACAGGCATATAAGTTATTTTAATGAAATTAAATAATCACAAAATATTTCATATTTATATATTAGTATAGATAAAACGTATGAGTAGTTGTTGATATCAAACACTTTAACTTATACATCTTCCGTCTTTCAAGTTAACAAACCTGGAGCAGAATAACTTTGTTATGTTAAAAAAGAGTGAGGAATAACGAAGCAACTTAGAACTCAAGTTTCCTTACACTAGTATATACTATATTAGTTTGTAAATAAATAATAATCGCTTTAGATTTTAACAAATGATTTACTTTAACTAAAATAACATTATGTTACATTTACATCATTCATATTACACAGGATGACTGAAAAAACGTCAAAGTTCTGTTTATCACAGGTTTAGAACAAAGTTAAGTTCAACATGCTCACTATATTTTGACGCTGATGAAATGGGATTTATAATACAATACTGTATTTAGAACTCATTTCGAATTGAATCAAGTTCTAAATATATTTATGGACTTAATTGTCCTTCTTCATCCTGGTGCTAGTCATTCTGTAGATGATGGAGTCCCTACCAGGATCCATGTCCATAATAGCATATACAATAGCTACGAGAGTGAATACTAATACCACGCTGAACCACAGAATGATGTTGAAGATAGCAGGGTAGTCAGCATCGTAGTTATCATCGTCAACCTGAAAAAAGATAAAAAAATATTTTCAATCACAAGAAATTATACATAGGTACCTAAGTACTGTAGGTATGGGAAATAGA
This sequence comes from Eilema griseolum, assembly GCA_963662185.1. Taxonomy (NCBI): domain Eukaryota; kingdom Metazoa; phylum Arthropoda; class Insecta; order Lepidoptera; family Erebidae; genus Eilema; species Eilema griseolum. The sequence continues at coordinate 14,871,789 of OY759242.1, read as the reverse complement.
CGTGGCTGTAAGTACAGTCACGCCTTATAGGTATTTATGGTAAATATCCCGTTTATTCTGATACTGACAGTCACGCCTATTTCCCAATGAGGTAGAAGTAAGACTAGATGTTTATGACCATGCTGATACACACCTTTCGCTTCTTCTACTTTCGTCTATTAAGTACAACAAATTATTATTGTTTTTAATATGGACTAGCTAATTCTTTCATGCGATAACGCCAGGGGACCACGTGGGAAATACTCCTATCGACCGCTTCACACTTCTGGGGGCCACGTAAACCCTACTACTTTAAATACAAGCACATGTAACTTTGTGCGAACGCGAAAGCGAAATCAGAATGTGAATAACTAGTATGGTATGTATGTGCCTACCCACCTACCTATTGATTAATGTATGTATAGTGTGATTAGTCATTCTGTATAGCAATGTATTGCAAGAAGTGTGTTTAGCCTAAGGTATTTAATAGCCACTGTGTCTTACAGATGTCACTTGTAGATGCTTATAGTAATACATACCTACCTAAAGTATTGTATAAGTAGTTTATAATCCATATAGGACGAAATAAACATACAGTTTCGTTGTTCTGCCGTTTCACGTGAATGCATTGTACCTATCGGATATTATGACTGTGAGCATGATGAGTACTTTTGTTGTGGTAGGTACCTACTTTGTCAGCCGTATCGTTCGGATACGGCTGACAAAGACGATACTTATAAATTAATACAGGATAAATTATAAATAATGTAATACGCTGTTTTATTCAGGGATATGAATAAGCATAATAATATATCTAGTTTTGGTAAATAAATAATGGAAAATTTAGTGAATAAATCAGGGAGCTTCATCTGCCAACAAACTTTTATACAGTTTGGCAGAAGAAAAATTATTGTAACAATGCTTGTTTTCCGTAAATAAATTTTATTTCATTATTTCATTTCATTTCATGTGAGAAATGAGCGCTCTCTCTTCGTCATAACGGCCATAAATAGGGATTACAGGTCTGTTATGCTTATTGGTTCACTAGAGTTGAAACTTAAGTAGCAATAGCCACACCAAATGTGAACATATGCTCGCACATAGCTATTGCGGATTAGGTTTTACATTTACATGGTAGTTAGTGGCTATCTAGCCTGCTAACCTCAGGACACATTTTCTGACCTAGTCACCCTATTCGCATCCCGGATGTGTTCGTTCCAGCCTACAGTGCGTGGATCACGCCTAACTACAGTCGAACTGTCACGAATGATCATCGCTGAATAACGAAGGGCGGAAATAATATTGCAGTACAATTTATCAAAAATTTGTCTGTGATCCATATTGCTACAGAATTTTTCTGCACAGTTTCTATACGCAGCAGTTAATCAATCAGTTTGGTCAGGTCAGGTAATTTGTTCCGCACATCGTCCACTCCACACTATATGTTTGTTATGAGTAACAGGTATGTCCTAATTTAGGAGTAAATACACATAAATTGCAATCAATTATTAGTGGAAAATGATCAGACCCGACCACATCATACATAACATAGACATTTATTACACACTGTCTGGCGGACTGCTGCATCATAATACAGGGCAGTGGTCCATCTACAAATCCTGTAAACATCACTAAGAAAGGTGTATGTATCCAAGATATCCCCGGCATATCGATATCTATACACAACCAATATTGATCATTACTGTAGCTGTTCAGTTCATTAAAAATTACTCGAGCCTTTTGTTTCTTCATGTTAATTTCCTCTAAGTTGACCACATCATATGTTTTACTACAAATATAATTCGAGATATCCTCTTTCACAGTATCCCTATAAATATTTGTAATAAAAATCGGTATGCTCTTGTCTGCAGCTTTATAGTTTGTAATAATCTAGGATTGGTGAGTTTTCGCTTGTCCACCCCCATAGCACCCCATGCTACCCTCTAAATGTACTCAAGAAATGTTTACCGCATATAAATCACATTTTTATGTCCAAGACATATGTCCCGATATAATATTGTATAATAATATACCTGCCTGGTTATAAATTTAAAATTTAATGCTAATATAGCATAATATTACCTCTGCATCTTGAATTGCTGCTGCTTCAGGAACTTCACTTTGAGCAGCACGGATCCTACGTGTGTGTACAACATCAGTGGTAACAACAGTAACAAGAACAGAGCCGTCATAAGCTTTTACAAAGGCGTTGCTAAGGTCCTGAAGAGCCTCACCTGCAAAATGAGAAACACAGCTGTTAGTAATTATGTCCAAAGGGGATACCTCCAACTAGATAGATAATCTACCCTGTACACATATATAGGCCATTTTATAGATTTAGCCAGATTTTTTTTTTTTGCCTGAAAGAAATTGCCACAGAGCAATAAGGCTATAAGGTTATAAGGTATGTACCACAAAATTTGTATCTCATAATCTAATGTAATATGTTATTGGTGTACAATAATAATTATTATTATTGTTTCTCAGTTCCATGACTCTCGGGACTATGGAGTCCCAGGCCTTTGGAAGGCATGTGTGGAACTGGACTGAGGTTGATGTGTAAGGGCTACATAGTTGACATATATGGAACATTATATTTTAATTAATTAATAACAGTATATTTTAATTTAACATATATATTTTAATTTAGATAACTTCCGTGTATATTATGTAAATATTAAATAATAAATTTATATTTTTGGAACAATTGTATATCTATGGGCCAATGGCTTGAGATGAGTGAGGTATGAGGTGGTTACCAAATAGTCAGCGTATTTAGATATTTTACTTACCTAACAAGTTTTTAGCTTCTTTAGTTTGCAGAGAACTAGGACCATGGTAGTCAGACAATGCATGCAGACTGCGGAAACGGAAGTTATAGAAATCTACAAAGTTGTCTGGCATAACAGTACCAGGAGACCAGACCTGAAAATTAATTTCATTAGTTGACAAACATCAAACAATAGAAAATTTAATAGTAAATAAATATTCAATAAAACAATTTAAAGAAAACTAATAAACATATTTTTAGCAATATTTTTATGGATATATTGTTTCTTTTTAAGGCTTATAAAAATTACTACACTTTTAGAAGTATACTTTTAAATTTATTTTCTGTCTTTAAACTTGCTAATTAAATTTAAAAAAAAAACATACCCTTTCTGCAATAACTTTCAACCTTTCAAGCTCTGCCAGGAACTGATAATCTTCTTCAACAGAATACTTCAAATGAGAAAGAGATTGCTTAGTGACCTTGGGAATCCTTACTTCACCAAAAGAACTCACAAATTGTGATGAAGTTAACTAAAAATTTAAAAATGGAATATATGTTTAGATTCAAATTGAATTTTCATCAATGAATTGAAAAATAGTTGTTGCCATATTTACCTCATTAGCATCAGATAGACTGATGTTAACAATTTTGTTACCACCGTTAGTAAATCTTTGCTCAATTCTGTGTTTCATATTGGTGTAGGTGTCCGGCTCATATTCATCATTTGTCAGAGGGAATCTTTTAGTTTTCAAGCCGACCTAAAATCAGAGATGTAGTTTTACTTTCCATGAAGAGTTTCATTAACTTACATTTAAAAAAATACTAACTGAGTCACCGAGTTTTGACACACCATCAACATATACTTCTACAACTGCCTCAGGAGTGTTAAAGGGATCAGTTACATATAATCCATCCCATTCAGAGTCCTGCAATCAACACAATTCATTATATTATATATATATATCATAAAAACGGTAATATCGATATAAAAATGATTATAAAACATTAACATACTGCCATCACGAGACCAATAAGAATTTCATTGTTAACTGAACAAATCACTTGAAATATTAATACGTACCTGTTCAACAGAAAGTCCTAAAGCAGCTGAGAAAACCTCTTTTAGGAGGGTTTCGTATGCATTGCTCGATCCCGAAAATTTCAAGGAGGATGGGCTATGCAGAATACTAAATTCTCCAGCAGCATTCGAGCCTACAATATTAATAGGTTTGTAGAAACATGTTAAATTTAAATATTATTACATAGAATCGTTGAAATCATAAATATTACTTACCGATTACTGATAAAACAAGAGAAACCCAAAATAGAGCCATGGTCATAGCCATTTTATTCGGAAATAAGTGACCGACTGACTGACTGTCATATGATTAAAGTATTGCCACAAGAAAAAATTTTTGTGTACCAACCAAACAACAAAAACAGAATTTATTGATTTAACCCAACTGAGTCTTTTACTTACTGAAATAAATACAATAGTACATTGTACAGCTGAGGCTAAAGATTATTCGGTTTACAAGACTGAACTTCAAAATAATTGTGGGGGTAGGACGCCTTGCTTTGTCTTCTACACTGGAGGCACAGAATCTCTCTTTACCTAAAATATGGTATTTCATGAAATGCTTTATATTTTACTCTAAATTGGAAAATACATTGTGAACTAGCTAAATATGATATTTAAATTAAAACTATATCATAATTTTAATAAATACTCCATGTTTTCTGTTAGTACCTATTTGATGAAAAATTAAATAAAAATAAAAACCTATAGCAACCCAGGTTCCTAGACATTCTATTCGCGCCACGCGTGGACGGTTACCCGCGCGCTATGCGTCTCCCTCTGACACATAAGCGGTTAGTTCGACACACGGCCGCAAGGGCAGTCCGCCGGCTACCGCGCTTACGCACACGTCTCGCTGGTACCTACCTAAGCTCGCCGGAGCAATACTTACTGTATTCGACGTAGTGTTACTGACTTTCAGGCATTGTAACCCCGTAAACATTATCAGTGTAAATCAATCTTTGAAATATATTATATACTCACATCTCGTGAAACTATTCATTCCCCTGAGACTGACGTCTCCCCCATATATGGCGCCCAACGTTTTTCTCGAATACCAGTGAATAAGTGACTATATCAGTGATCATGCCAGTGACCAGGAGTAGAGCGGCTAGTTTGAATCGCAGGGACGATGTCGAAAACACATCAACGATTGTCTCGCGACCGAACACGCCGCCGCCCGCCGAGTCTGCGTTTCAAGATGGCGCCAACGCGTCCTCTCCTCCGCAATGTACCGACGCTACGTTTTCTTTACAGCACGTAACGTCCATAATAGCTGCCCTTCAACGTTCACAGACTGAAGCGCTCAGGGAGCTACTTACCTCGGTACCACGCGCGAACGCATCGACTCCGGAGTCATTTGCTTTTTCAGGGCAAAGCACCCTAGCTCGCTGCAAAGTCACGTTCTCCGGCACACCGAAAGAATCGGTAGAAGCTTTCATCGATGGTATAGAAGCATACAGTGACTGTGCACAAGTTTCGGACTCAAACATTATACGCGGCCTTGCATACTTATTCAAGGACGAAGCCGCTGTTTGGTGGCAAGGAATCAAACATACCGTGTCAACATGGCGGCAAGCTAAAGAAAACTTAATAAGTGCATACGGCGACCGCCGTCCACCGCATCGTATATATAGAGAAATTTTTTCAACAACACAACAAGAGGAGAATACAGACGTGTTTGTGGCACGCATTCGCGCCCTTTTATCACGTTTACCTACGGGAGACGTAACCGAATCTGCCCAGATAGACATGACGTATGGCCTTCTCAATTCTAGGATAAGAAAAAGGCTTCGAAGAGAAGACTGCACAAATTTTAGTCAATTACTTCGGCTTTCACGTAACATAGAGGATTCATTTGATGATAAACACACGATGCCTACTACAAGTGAGCGCCAGATACAAACAAAGATGCGCCCCTTGTCTACATCTACGCAACAGACACAACTCGTCGCTAACACGCTACCGACCCGCGGGGCTCAGGCGCCGGCTCGCAGCGCTCCGCTGCCCGCTAGAAACGTTCCCGCCGTTTACGAAACCCAGCGCCCGCCGCCGCCAGCTCAGCCGCCGCCGCCGCCGAGTCAAGACTCCGCAAGTACTGCGAAGCATCAACGACCCGTTTGTGTTTACTGTAAGAAATATGGACACACTAGGGACCAGTGCCGTAAGTTACAAAAACATTCAGGTGAGTCTCAATCTCATAGCTGTACGGAAGTGCGCGTGCGTGAAAAACCCGATGTCTGTGATAAACAACAAAATAACTCATTTTATTGTGTTCATTCTCGTGTTATACCTACAGACTCTAAGAATAATTTTAATAATTCTTACGCTAATAATACTTCTCGTACGTATAATTCTAATATTCATAAGTGTGTATGTATACCTAAATGTGATCGAAGTATTCATTCAAATTTTTCTTGTGATAAATGTGTTAACAAGTCATTTCTGTTTTGTAATAATAATAGTAGTTGCTCCGAATTGGATTCAAGTTCCGTTTCGCGAAATTGTTCAAAATACGATAGTAAACAAATACGTTTAAAACAAAAGTGTAATAAGTCTAGATTATCAGATCAAAGTAGTAATGTGAACCAAAAGGTTAATAACCTCTACATTGATAGAAATGTACGCACAGTGGGAAAGTATTGTAACCCACAAATTTTAGAAATTAAGAATGTTTGTTATGGTAGTTCTATATGTTGTAATGGAGATGCTTCATCGTGCGGTAACCGTCCTGTCGGACGTATAGGTCGCGATTTACGCCCGATTTTCGAAATTCAAGTTCTGGGTTTTAACGGAACCGCATTGATAGATACGGCTGCTAAACACTGCATTGCGGGTCATTCGCTGTATACTCTCCTTCTACGTCAAGGACATCCACTCTTACCTTCCACAAGGGAAGTAAAGCTCGCCGATGGTATAGTGCGATTAATGGATGTACTAACGACTACATTAGAGGTTACTTTAAAGACTTCAGTTATCACCATGCCATTTTTAATTTTTCCCAACTCAACTAATAATGAAACATTATTAGGTATAGATTTTATAACTGCCGCCAGGGTTGTTATTAATTTTCATAAAGAAACTTGGTACTTTAGCAACAATAATCAAATAAAATACAAGCTGTGTTTTGAACCAAGCTCTCCTAACGTGTCCTGCGCCTCGACTGAAATACTTCGGGATGATGAAGGTACTCACCTTACGCCAGCTGAGCGTCAAGCGCTCGCTGACATCATTAACAGGCACGCTCGCGTCTTCAGTGCAGGGGGAGGTCCAACACCGTACGCAGAGCATCGCATTGATACAGGTGACCATCCGCCAATAGCGGCACCCCCTTATCGCCTTAACCCTTCAAAAAAACAGCTGATGAAAGCTGAAATAGCGAAGATGCTACAAGACGACATCATTGAAGAATGTGAATCGGCTTGGTGTTCACAGGCGCTTATGGTGCCAAAATCTAATGGTGGTATCCGTTTTTGTGTAGACTATAGGCGTTTGAATTCAATAACTAAGGCTGACACATACCCGATGCCACACATCGACGAGTTACTACAGAGTACGAAACAGGACTGCTACATGAGTACTTTGGATCTTCGATCTTCCTACTGGCAAGTAAAGGTAAGGGAATCAGATAAAGACAAAACTGCTTTTGTGTGCTCTTTAGGGACCTATAGGTTCAAAAGGATGCCCTTTGGGGTCCGCAACGGTCCGGCCACGTTCCAGCGTCTTATTGATCGTCTCCGGTCCTGCTCTGCACTTCAAGAGGTAACTATGCTATGCTACTTAGATGATCTGTTGATTATGTCCCAGGGGTATCAGAAACACCTGCAAGACCTCGAAATAGTATTTAAACGTCTAGCCGACTTCAAACTCCATGTCAATAGAGAGAAATGTGTCTTCGCCAGAGCTAGCGTTAAATACCTCGGTCATGTCATAACTCAACAAGGTATATCGGCCGATCCGGAAAAGGTGAAGGCTGTAACTGATATGAAGGAGCCAGGTAACCTTAAACACCTGAGAACCTTCCTACAAACTTGTTCTTGGTTCAGAAAATTCATACCGAGTTTTTCAAAAATTGCCGAACCATTAACCCGTTTGACTAGAAAGAACCAAGAATGGTCTTGGGGCTCAGAACAGACCCAAGCATTTACCGAGCTAAAGCGTCTACTGACCACAGCTCCCATACTGGTTCAAGCCGATTTCAGTCGTCCTTTTGTTCTGCGTACAGACGCAAGTAACTACGCCTTAGGTGCAGTTTTATTACAGGGCGATAGCAATCAGGAAAGGCCTAATCAAATCATAGGTAAATATCATACTCAGGATCTTAGCCTTTATCAAGGTAGGGAGGACAGCACTGTACCAAAACCCGTAATTCCAAAAAGGAATCGCGGACGTCCTACAAAGAAGGTTGAATCACCAGTCCAGGAGCGAGGGCGTTCTCCAGAACTGGAGGGGGAGTATATAGCAACCCAGGTTCCTAGACATTCTATTCGCGCCACGCGTGGACGGTTACCCGCGCGCTATGCGTCTCCCTCTGACACATAAGCGGTTAGTTCGACACACGGCCGCAAGGGCAGTCCGCCGGCTACCGCGCTTACGCACACGTCTCGCTGGTACCTACCTAAGCTCGCCGGAGCAATACTTACTGTATTCGACGTAGTGTTACTGACTTTCAGGCATTGTAACCCCGTAAACATTATCAGTGTAAATCAATCTTTGAAATATATTATATACTCACATCTCGTGAAACTATTCATTCCCCTGAGACTGACGTCTCCCCCATAAACCTGTTTATTTCAGTAAACTTATTTCTAGAACAATGCTGAGTCTTCCCAGTGAGTGATCTAATGATACTCGTGTTGGGAATGGCCCGCTACTTCCCTTAGTTTTTAATAAACTAGTAAATTATATACAATTTAGGGTCATATTATAAGGTTATATAGTTATATAGTTATATATAATTAGATTACATGTAGTGTGTGACGGGGTGTGTGATGCGTGTGAGAGGGTGTGTAATGTGTGTGTTTGCGTGCGTGTGTGTGTGTGTGTGTGTGTGTGTGTGTGTGTGTGTGTGTGTGCGTGCGTGCGTGCGTGCGTGCGTGCGTGCGTGCGTGCGTGCGTGCGTGCGTGCATGCGTGCGTGCTTGCGTGCGTGCGTGCGTGCGTGCACGCGCGCGTGTGTGTGTGTGTGTGTGTGTGTGTGTGTATTTGCATAAAATTCCCATCTATTTTGTGATTTTAAAATATGTGAAAATATGCCTATAAGTCACAAAGTATAATCATTCAGGAATGAAACAAACAAGTATTGATAGAAGATCAACTTATATTAGCATAAAGAAATACTTACTTAAAAACTTTCTAAAAAACAAAAAAAGGTTAGCATAATTCTATTACATCGATAAATAATCAACTAAATAGTTTGCTCTGTTCGTCCCTTCTCGAACAAATCGCACTAGAAAAGTTGTAATTACTAATGGGGATGTGATACAATGTGAGGATTTTTTTTCAACAACAAGATACTGATGCGGCTAAAATGAATACTATAAAATGAAAATTGGATATATCATTACAATTTTTGTACCACTCAGAATGTAGGAGAGTGACTATCACGAAAATTGTGTGACAAAAGGAATAATTTGAGCAATGTCTACACTGCTGTTTCAAGATCACAATTACTAAGAATAAAACATTAATTCACTGATATTTTTTGGTTTCATAAAACCTTTTTTACACACAAAAGTATTAAAACATAAAATTATTCACATCTTATCGTCATTATTGTTGGTTCTTGTAATATCACTAATATCAGTACATAGTAGTAGTAGTATTTATATAACATTAATTTAAATCGAAATATGTTAGGATTTTATCAAACCACAGAGTAAGTAATATACTCAATAGACTACCATAGCTGCTAGCGGAGTGATCCATAAGGGTACGTAAGTATGCTACATACGAATTTCGTTTGTTTAGGTAGGTACAAACAAAACAAAAACTTCTATGGCTATAAGTTTTTGAGTCAAATGAAACAAGTATTCCCAAGTTAAATTATGATGAACATAATATACTCATCAAAATCATATTACCTACCTACTTCTTTTTACTTCGACGTAGCTGGGTAATTAGGTACATTAAAGTTTTCAAATATTCCATTATACACTAAGCTTTACAATTCTTGATCGTTATGATTTTGTTCCGGTAGTACGTAACGTGAATCATATTTATATTTATTTATTGTAATTATTGTAACGTGACGCATAGGAAGTGTCGGTTTTATATCACGAAACTTTTAAAATTAAAAATAACGTATATTCAGTTAAATCAACAAATTTCTAGTTATACTAATCTAATATAGGTTAATTTATTGTTAATACAATACCATAATAAAGCAAAGAAAACAGTTTATGTACCTTTTAAATACCGTCACTACGGCCCCTGGCGCGGACTCTAGCTGTCAAAATTCCTTGTTTTAGATGACCTTGACCTCAATTTTGTAGAATCTGGCCAGTGTCAACCAACTGTCAATTGTCAAGTACACAAACCAGCACAAACGCAAACCATCAAATGAACAAAAAAAGAGCGCAGTACCAGTACGCAACGCACAATAATATTGCGATTTGTAGCTTGCACTCCAAAATAAATCATTGCAAGATCTAGTAGCAAAAATCAAAAAAAAATTAACATACGTTTACAGTGTACAAGATTGTTACCAGACCAATTTGATAGTACCGTACATTTAATTAAATTTTATTATATGATTATCTTTATTCATCTAATAATTTGCCAAAAATAGTTTCATGATTGCTGTGCGTTAATTATTAACGTTTGTGTTTTATGGCAATTTTTATTTATTTAATGTACCTGTGTTAAGTGATCCCTTACTTTTACTTTAAATAAGTGTAAATTAATTTTCAAAATTATACTATTTTAAATATTTCATATAGCTATTCAAGCAATGTCGCACAGAAAATGTACTCAAGCAAATGATCTTTTACCTAGAGAAATTGATATAGAAGTATGTCTGAAAACATTAAAAATATATCAAAAAATGGAAGGAGATGTGAACAGTATAGTATGGGATGCATCTCTGGTCCTCGCAAAGTATCTTGAAACTATGTGTCACCATAAATCAGATTTTCTCAGTGGCATCAAAGTTTTAGAACTTGGCTCTGGTTTAGGAATTGTTGGCTTAACCGCAGCTACTCTGGGGTTAGTTAGTATGTTTTTATTTATTAACATTTATTTAACTACAAAACTAATATGTACTTATAAAATCTTAGGTTCTTATGCCTATTTACCTGTAGAGTTTTTTATTATACTTTTAGAGCTCAAGTTACACTTACAGACTTACCAGAAGCTTTACCTTTGCTACGATTAAATATAAATGAAAATAAGGCAAAGATTGGAAGTATGGGAGGATATGCAATTGCTGAGTCATTTATTTGGGGCGAAACCGAACTTGATGAAGAATTTGATTTGATTCTTTTAGCTGATTGTACTTATTATGAAGAGGTAAGTAAATAAATTAATTATCTTATTCCCAATATCAGAATGTAGCTATTTCAATTGTAGTCATTTATTTATTTATTTCAGGCTGTTGATTCATTAATTGAAACATTGATGACTTTAACTAATGCACCAAAGCAACCAATAATTTATTTAACTCAAGAGATGAGGGATACTGATGTTCAGAAGAGTCTTTGGCATACATTTTATGAAAAGCTTACAGATAGTTTTCATATTGAGCAAATTCCAGAGGAAGAGCAGCACCCCAACTATCGGAGCCCTGATATAGTTTTACTAAAGATATTTAGGAAATAATATTCCAATATTGTGTACATGGGTGCCAGGATCGGGAAGCAAAAAAATGCAATAGCACGACCACCCCTGCCATGCAAACAATGTATAGTACCAGATTATTTTTTCTTAATTGTTTTATAAAACTTAACTTTATTGTTTGCTTGTTGTTATGTTGAAAGTTTTGTATTAAATTGTTTACACAATATCAATATGAAATCTGTGCAACAGATGCACCTCTCTAACAATAATGCTAGTGGTACCCATGCTATTTCATGATGTTAGGAAATTACAGGTCTAGCTAATATCAGTTCTAATTAAGTTGCAAAATGTTATTAGTTAAATAGGTGATATTAGTAAGTTTAAGTTTAAATAAGATTTAAAGTCATGACATTAATGTACAAATTTTATTTATATTTTTAGAATTTGAATTGTTCGCCTTTTAATGCTAAGACTGTTATTAAAAATCATGCTTCAATGTTAGACTATAAATATTATGTCAATTTTGTTACACATTAATTATTTTATTAAATATTGTTGAAGTTTTAAAATAAATTCATGATAAACGTAGATTTCTCATTCGGCAAGACTCTTATTCTCAATTTGGTTTATTTTGGCTTTTACGAGAGCCAATCTGTTGTCGTTTGATTTTGTTACCACAGAACAATAATAAGAAGTATAGAATCAAAGAATCAAAGAATCAATTTCATTTATTCAGTTTAGGCACATAAAGAGCACATATGAACGTCAAAATTTTACAAATATGTATGTCAAGAAATAATATAAAAATATTAAATAATTAAAAATAAACCATTGGAAAATGATTCTTTCGCTGGTTCGGTAGATTAGTTCTACTGAGAAGATACCAGCAAGAAACTCAGCGAACTACATTAGAACTAGTTTATTTTTCTTTTATAAATTTGTTTTGTTTACAATTTATTTTGTGCGAGCAAGCAAGAGACTTATGTTGACCACGCATTAACATCATTAGAAATGTGATGCGAGATAGAAGTGCGATACATCAAGTCTATCAGTCTGTAAGAGCTCATCATCGTCCTTGCTCTAGTCCCGGTGACATCAATGGCCTTTATGTCGAATTTCGGGGTTCGCATGACCAGTGTGAACCTACTGCTTCAAAATAAGTCCCTTGATCGCGGCGGGGGCTCGCAACGGGTTATGCGCACTACGTCCCATTCGCACTTCGTCCTCCGTTCGCAATTTGTCCCATTCGCGGTTGGTCCCATTCGCAATTGGTCCCATTCGCACTTGGTCCCATTCGCAGTTGGTCCCATTCGCAGTTGGTCCCATATAAGTAGTTTGTAAGGGAAGAGGTAGGTTTAAGGGCCGAAGTGGGTGACACGAATAAAATTGTCATTAATTTTGCATTTTGCATTGTAATCAAATAATTAAACACTTCTGAATCAATTAAATCAGTAGGTAGTACACATATGTGTATACCATAACAACCATACAGACTTTCTGTTGTTTGTTTCCGTGATAAAAGAACAAGCGACAATCCTTTTGCACTGCCTGCGTGGCAAATTATCAGGCGTTCGCCCTTGCCTATAGGTACAGCCGAAGTAGATGCTGCAGTGTCGTCAGTCCACGATTTCGATACAGTATGATTAGCATTGAGCCAAGTCTCATCGGTGAAAACCACATTCGACCAGTCTTCGATTTGTTTAGCTTTTCTTAGGAAGTCACATCGAGCCAGCGCTATGTCGTGGCGTTCCAATAAGATTTTTCTCTTATCAGACTTTTTGAAATAAAATCCAATTTGTCTCAGAACTTTAGCTAGCGACGATTTTTGGCCACGGAACAAACCACTATTCCTCAGTGAAATTACCATTCTTCTTAGAGCCGGAATTTTTTTACGTTGGTAGTACTCGTATATATGACGTATTAACGTATACGAATAGTCGTATACTTACCTAAAAAACCCAACTTGTTTTTGTTTATTTACAAATTGCGCCAAGAAGGAAAACACTGGGACAAGATTTTTGAAAACAGCTTTTTTATAACGAAAAAAGAAAGAACAGAAAGGCTCTTGATATTAATTTTGATCGAAAATACAATAAACTCTTAGATGATCTACAGCGGGGTTCTTTATCTATAGATGACTTCATGAAAAAAGTTATATTTTTGCAATTAGTTAAGTAACTATGCGTAACTTAAATATTTCCTATTGTGACATACTTTTATTACAATGTTGTTGGATTGATAATACTGATTGTATACTATTTTGGTTGATTTAGAAGTGTTTATTTATTTGATTACAATGCAAAATGCAAAATTAATGACAATTTTATTCGTGTCACCCACTTCGGCCCTTAAACCTACCTCTTCCCTTACAAACTACTTATATGGGACCAACTGCGAATGGGACCAACTGCGAATGGGACCAAGTGCGAATGGGACCAACTGCGAATGGGACCAACCGCGAATGGGACAAATTGCGAACGGAGGACGAAGCGCGAATGGGACGTAGTGCGCATAACCCGTCGCAACATGTAATATTGCCAGCAAGATAAAAGCGCCAATAGCAGACACTTAAAGGAAAGATCGAACTTCAATCTACAAAATTAGATAATTATTTTAACTGTTACAGCAACATGTGGACATTAACTTTTGCAAATAAAATCTCTAAAAATATCATACTTCTACTCAAAATGAAATTAATATACTACACTTTGTCGTAATCACCAATAGTGTACATCATCTCTCCAATAGCGTACTCACATTGAGCACCAATAGTAGACACTTTAAGGACAATCAACCTTCTCTCTACAAAATTAAATACTATGTGTGTATTAGGAAAGGGGAAAAGCATATATGCACACGGGCCACCTCATAGGTAGTAGTTAACATGGCCTAGACGTATGCAACACCAGAGTCGTTACAGTGCGCACTGTTTTCATTCGCAATGTGTGAGCACTGACCATTGTGTAGACGGTAGAACACATACAAAAATTGTGTTCGATAATATTTGAACTGTCACTTTTTCAACTTAAATCAATGAGTGACTTGAGTTTTGGCGCCAACATGAAGAATGGCGCACCGCGGTATTTTTTTATTTTCCAAAATTGGTGTGAATTCGAGATTTTATGTATAAAAATGGTGGATTTTTAGATACAATAATTATATATATATAAATTACAGTGCATTGTGACTTTTCGTGTTGGTTCCAAACCTCCCTAGGGAGCCTCTAGTAAAGTCCTCACAACTTTACTGAGGACCGTAACTTGAAAAACTCGACTTTGGCGTCTCGCCATTATTAATTCTAAAGATTTATATATATATATACCTACTTATATTACTACTACTAGTTTGGTAGTCATGGCGTTTTGTCAATACAAGAAAAAGTATTAACATAACATCAATGATATTATATACCATCTACCTCTTTTTTATGTAATATCATTGCATAACATAACATAAACTGACGCCTATATCCCCGAAGGGGTAGGCAGAGGTGCTAGCACCCACATTTCGCCAGTTTATGTTTAGGTCCCAATGTAATAGGTGGCGGGCCTATTGCTATTAACCGGGCACTTAAAAACCTGTGATAAATACACACAACTTCGAAAAGCATCGAAAAGTCATTGGTGTGAGTAATAGTATTAGTTATTTAATTATATACGAGAGCATTATAGACACAAGATATATGTTTATAAATCTTTATTTCATTTTTACACCGAACAATATAGCATAGTAAAACAAAGTACATCAACGTATTCGAAACATCCATCGTTCTGTCATTCCATCCAGCCAGTCAGTCGTTACGCTTGCAAACCTTTTTCTAATACTCCTCCTCAA
This sequence comes from Eilema griseolum, assembly GCA_963662185.1. Lineage (NCBI taxonomy): Eukaryota > Metazoa > Arthropoda > Insecta > Lepidoptera > Erebidae > Eilema > Eilema griseolum. The sequence continues at coordinate 14,856,350 of OY759242.1, read as the reverse complement.
GCGTATCCCTCAGACTTGCTCATGCACACAAACACACACCCATCTCCCTACGACAAAATTCTTGCTTGCCTTTTGGCAATGATTTTGTTAAAGCGTCTGCTACCATTAGTTTAGTTTCCAAGTAAGCTACTTTTATAAAATCATTTTCTATCGCTTCTCGCACAAAGTGGTGTCTTAAGTCTATGTGTTTCGTCCTTTGATGGTGCACTGGGTTCAGTGATATGGCCATGGCTGACTGACTATCACTATAGATTATTATTGGATGCATTGGAGTCTGCAATAACTCTGCTAAGAATCTTCTTAGAAAAATGGCTTCTTTGGCAGCCTCTGATAAGCTGACATATTCAGCTTCTGCCGTAGAAATTGCAATGCTCCTCTGCTTTGTACTCTGCCATGAAATAGCTCCATTAGCCATCTTAAAAATACAGCCTGAGTATGACCTTCTATCTACCAGGTCACTAGCATGATCGGCATCTGCAAAGCCTATAATTGCCATTTCTCGATTAGAATCTCTAAAGTACTTCAGGCCCATACTCTTAGTTCCCTTAAGATACCTCAAGATTCTTTTAGTGGCCGTCCAGTGCATCTCTCCATAGTTGCTACTGAACTGACTCATATAGTTCACTGTGTGTGCAATGTCTGGTCTCGTACAGACTGCTAAATACATCAGTGAACCTATAAGTTCTCGATAAGGTATTCGCTCATCTGGCTTAGATCCTTCTTGTTTTCTGAAATGTTGACCAGCAACTCCAGGAGTGGAAACTGGTTTACAGTCGGTCATTCCAAAGTTATTGAGAAGCTTTTCAACATATTCCTCTTGATCAACACTTATGTAATTATTCTCTTGTTTGATTCTCATTCCTAAAAATTGGCTAACTCGTCCTAAGTCCTTCATTTTGAATTTGGACATAAGTTCTCGTTTCATAATCTGCATCTCCCGCTCATTGTTATAGAATACAAGTATATCATCTACATAAATAGCTAGGATAATCCTATCCTTGCCATTGGTTCTTGTGTACACACATGGTTCATTCTTGCATCTCTTGAAGTTTAAATTCTCTAACTCCGAGTGCAACCTCAAATTCCAAGAACGCGGCGCTTGCTTAAGTCCGTAGAGTGATTTCTTAAGTAAACATAAGTGATCCTCCTTCCCTCGTTCTTCAAACTGTGGCGGCTGTCTCATATAAATAACTTCGTCTATATTTCCATTGAGAAATGCAGTCGTCACATCCATGTGATCTACTTTTAGCTGCAAATTAACAGCTAACGCTAACAAAAGCCTCAAGGTACTGTGACGTATGACAGGTGCAAATGTTTCATCATAGTCAATTCCTCTTCTTTGACTAAAACCACGTGCAACCAAACGTGCTTTGTAACGTACTATATTTCCCCCCTGTTTTTTAATTCTAAAAATCCATTTAGAATCAACAACATTTACACGTTGCTCGGGTTTCACTAGCACCCAAGTGCCATTATTTTTAAGAGAATCTAACTCCTCCTTAATAGCTGCTCTCCAGAATTTCGCATCTTTGCGAGCTAATGCCTCCTTCACCGTGACTGGATCACTGTCTTCCGACATTGCTTGGTAAGTAACGTAATCAGGGAAGGTAGTTGGCCTTCTATCTCTTAGAGGATATCTTCGTTCTCTCTCGAATTCTGTCTCTGTCACTCTCTCATTATCTTCACCTTCATCTTCATCTAAAGATTCCCAGTGTTCATACTCGTTATCAACTATTTCAGGTTCTTCACCATCACGTGACTCATCTTCTTGAAATGACTCTTCAAGTTGGATAGGTGCTCTCTGTGGTATCGATTCCTCTTGATTACTGTGACATCCCATCTTCTTCTGAGTTTTTGATACCTCTTTATATAGTTGCTTTTCGAAAAATACTACATCTCTCGCTCTGCAAAGTTCTCTGCTAATTGGATTGATAAGCCTGTATCCTTTTGACTAGGAGCAGTATCCCACGAATATCAACTCTTCGCTCTTTTTATCCCATTTGGTTCTCTTTTCATCTGGAATGTGTGCAAACGCCCTGCAACCGAACACTCTTAAATGACTCAGATCGACTCTACGACCTGACCATGCCTCTTCTGGCGTTTTGTTTCTCACTGTTATAGTCGGACTTCTATTCTTTAAATAGACTGCCGTATTCACTGCTTCCGCCCAGTAAAATATGGGTAGCCCTGCTTCTTGCAGCATGGCCCGTGCCTTTTCGACGATAGTACGATTCGCACGCTCAGCGACCCCATTCTGTTGTGGTGTATACGGAATTGTAAGTTGGTGCTTAATTCCGTGCTCCTTCAGGTAGCTGTCCAATCTCTTATTGACAAATTCAGACCCATTGTCAGTCCTCCAAATCTTCATCTTGTTTCCCGTCTGAGTTTCCACATGAGCTTTAAATTCTTTAAAAACATCAAAAGCCTCACTCTTCTGCTTGAGAAAATAAACAAAAGTTTTTCGTGTATAATCGTCTATAAAAGTCATAAAATACCGTTTACCGCCTAAAGAACCATTAGACATTGGCCCACAAAGGTCAGAATGTACAAGCTCTAGAACATATTTAGCTCGCGTAGCCTTATTGCGTTCGAACGGTTGTCTAGTTTGCTTTCCTAAAAGACAAGCAACGCACTCTAACTTTTGGCCATACGACTTTGAAAAACTCAACCCAGTCGCCATTTTCTCACTCAACAAGCACAGATTTTTCATACCCAAATGCGCAAGTCGCTTGTGCCATAACTCCATATCAGCACCAGCTACTGCGGTTGCATTCACACTCGCCTGTAAACATTTAAGTTTGTAAATGCCTTTCTCAACCACACCTCTCAAAATTGGCTTACCTGTAACTTTACAATCGCTCGCATTATAAATTTTACAGTCTTCATCTGAGAATACAACAATTTTTTGTTTAGCTGTGATTTTACTAACACTAATAAGGTTTGAATTAATATCAGGTACATACATTACATTATCAACAGTAAAGTTCAGCTTCTCACAAGCTACAGTACCAAAACCTTCACCATAAACCTTACCTCCATTCGCACAAGTAACCTCTATCTTACGATTAACTTTTACAATATCATGCAACCAATCCCTCTTGTAGGTCATATTCTCTGAAGCTCCGGAATCGAGAATCCAAGAATTATGTTGATCTTGAGTAGACTCTTCTCTATAGTTCGTACCAAGTGCCGTCGCCAAAGAAACGTCATTCTTCTTGCTTGTGTTCCTCGGGTTAGCTGGACAGTTGATTGCTTTATGTGGCCCCGCACATATGAAACACTTTAAAGTCTTCTCTATCTTTTTCTTGTTATTATTCCTCTGAATATTATCTATCCTGCTCTTAGGTTTCGTAGCAAACGCAGAAGTAGAAGGACTAGTAGCACTCGAGTCTTTGCTTTTTCTGTCTCCATCAAGTTGTAAAAGTTTGGTTTTGACAAAGTCTGTTGTCAAAATAGTGTTGGTACTTTCCAGTGCCAGTCTCATTGGTGTATACTCGTCTGGCATCCCTTGCAACAATAAAGCAGCTAGAAGTTCGTCGTCTATCTCTTTGCCTAAGTCAGACAGCTGATTCGCTACTCTCATCAACTCCGTAACATAATCTGTAATTGTCACAAACATGTTTAACTTAAGGCTGACTAACTTTGATAACAGTCTGCATCTGTTGTTTATGCCTTTATCTTCATATGCGGCTCTCAGATTGTTCCATGTTTCATGCGCTGTCTTCGCTCTACGTACATGTACCTTGCATTGATTCTCTATCAGAAGACATATTTTCGTCCTTGCTTTTTGGTCACCACGTATTTTGGTTTCATCACTAGAAGGGCTTTCAACATACTGCCACAAATCATCATGGACGAGTATGCACTCCATGTCAAATTTCCAACTATCATAATTGGAACTCCCTCGTAGCTTCTCAATAGAACTCATTGTAGTCGGCGCACTCATCATTGAAATCTTGCTTGCACTCTTGCAAAAACAGTTAATGCTCTCGATAGCAACACCGTGCTAGGTCCATAACCTAATAGTATTAGTTATTTAATTATATACGAGAGCATTATAGACACAAGATATATGTTTATAAATCTTTATTTCATTTTTACACCGAACAATATAGCATAGTAAAACAAAGTACATCAACGTATTCGAAACATCCATCGTTCTGTCATTCCATCCAGCCAGTCAGTCGTTACGCTTGCAAACCTTTTTCTAATAGTGAGCCATGGTAAAACCTGGGATCGAACCCGAAACCTCGTCTCAGCAGTCCATTACCCATACCACTAGGCTACCGCGGTGGAAAAGTATTAATTCCTCAAATATTCATTCCATGCCTTAATGTGTAGGTAAATGTTTGTAAATACTAAATTGGGTTCCGTGCGTAGTCCGAAACCTCCATTCGGTGCACCCTGGGCAACGGAGACGGCAGTGCCTAACTTGCTTCCCCAGCACGAGGAAGACACTACCACTTTTGACAAATGCCCGACGCCGCGTGGGCAGCTCTATAGAGAGCTGCTTGTAGGCTCGTCACGTGTCTCTTTGGCTAGCAGAGGACATAGTGGAGAGCAGATAAGGGGCGAGTGATACTGGGCTTCCCATACCTAAGAGGACCATCGTAAAACCATAAATGGCCCTAGGTCAACCGGGTTGCGACGAAAATGCCTTAATGACTAACTTTACGACCCGGTAATCGATACTAATGTTATAAATGCGAAAGTATCTGTCTGCCTCTTAGTGTATAGGTACATAAAACTTCGTTTTATTTTGTGAAACTAGTTTTATGTATACTCTGAGGTCTGCCTGTTACGCTTTCGCTATTACTATGGTCTGTCTTATAAACCGTGATAGCTAGACATCTGGAACTTTCACAGATGTTGTGAAGTATTAATAAATTAAAGCAAGAGTGTTGAGGGTATTATACTAATGTACTTAATTGTAATATTTTATAAAAATAATGTAACGGTCTAAGTATTGAACACCCGAAATGTTGCTTGAAATTCCTGCGTAATTTATTTGGTCCTCTTCGATGTTTTTTGATCCACTGGAAATATCATCAAATGCTGAAATCATATCTTAAAATGTGATTTGAAAACATCTGAAAAGTAATGAATAAATACAGCAGTACCTGTACTGTAATACAGCTCGCCACAAAGCTCTTACTAATAAAAAATATGTATGGGGGAGACGTCAGTCTCAGGGGAATGAATAGTTTCACGAGATGTGAGTATATAATATATTTCAAAGATTGATTTACACTGATAATGTTTACGGGGTTACAATGCCTGAAAGTCAGTAACACTACGTCGAATACAGTAAGTATTGCTCCGGCGAGCTTAGGTAGGTACCAGCGAGACGTGTGCGTAAGCGCGGTAGCCGGCGGACTGCCCTTGCGGCCGTGTGTCGAACTAACCGCTTATGTGTCAGAGGGAGACGCATAGCGCGCGGGTAACCGTCCACGCGTGGCGCGTATAGAATGTCTAGGAACCTGGGTTGCTATATACTCCCCCTCCAGTTCTGGAGAACGCCCTCGCTCCTGGACTGGTGATTCAACCTTCTTTGTAGGACGTCCGCGATTCCTTTTTGGAATTACGGGTTTTGGTACAGTGCTGTACTCTCTACCTTGATAAAGGCTAAGATCCTGAGTATGATATTTACCTATGATTTGATTAGGCCTTTCCTGATTGCTATCGCCCTGTAATAAAACTGCACCTAAGGCGTAGTTACTTGCGTCTGTACGCAGAACAAAAGGACGACTGAAATCGGCTTGAACCAGTATGGGAGCTGTGGTCAGTAGACGCTTTAGCTCGGTAAATGCTTGGGTCTGTTCTGAGCCCCAAGACCATTCTTGGTTCTTTCTAGTCAAACGGGTTAATGGTTCGGCAATTTTTGAAAAACTCGGTATGGATTTTCTGAACCAAGAACAAGTTTGTAGGAAGGTTCTCAGGTGTTTAAGGTTACCTGGCTCCTTCATATCAGTTACAGCCTTCACCTTTTCCGGATCGGCCGATATACCTTGTTGAGTTATGACATGACCGAGGTATTTAACGCTAGCTCTGGCGAAGACACATTTCTCTCTATTAACATGGAGTTTGAAGTCGGCTAGACGTTTAAATACTATTTCGAGGTCTTGCAGGTGTTTTTGGTACCCCTGGGACATAATCAACAGATCATCTAAGTAGCATAGCATAGTTACCTCTTGAAGTGCAGAGCAGGACCGGAGACGATCAATAAGACGCTGGAACGTGGCCGGACCGTTGCGGACCCCAAAGGGCATCCTTTTGAACCTATAGGTCCCTAAAGAGCACACAAAAGCAGTTTTGTCTTTATCTGATTCCCTTACCTTTACTTGCCAGTAGGAAGATCGAAGATCCAACGTACTCATGTAGCAGTCCTGTTTCGTACTCTGTAGTAACTCGTCGATGCGTGGCATCGGGTATGTGTCAGCCTTAGTTATTGAATTCAAACGCCTATAGTCTACACAAAAACGGATACCACCATTAGATTTTGGCACCATAAGCGCCGGTGAACACCAAGCCGATTCACATTCTTCAATGATGTCGTCTTGTAGCATCTTCGCTATTTCAGCTTTCATCAGCTGTTTTTTTGAAGGGTTAAGGCGATAAGGGGGTACCGCTATTGGCGGATGGTCACCTGTATCAATGCGATGCTCTGCGTACGGTGTTGGACCTCCCCCTGCACTGAAGACGCGAGCGTGCCTGTTAATGATGTCAGCGAGCGCTTGACGCTCAGCTGGCGTGAGGTGAGTACCTTCATCATCCCGAAGTATTTCAGTCGAGGCGCAGGACACGTTAGGAGAGCTTGGTTCAAAACACAGCTTGTATTTTATTTGATTATTGTTGCTAAAGTACCAAGTTTCTTTATGAAAATTAATAACAACCTTGGCGGCAGTTATAAAATCTATACATAATAATGTTTCATTATTAGTTGAGTTGGGAAAAATTAAAAATGGCATGGTGATAACTGAAGTCTTTAAAGTAACCTCTAATGTAGTCGTTAGTACATCCATTAATCGCACTATACCATCGGCGAGCTTTACTTCCCTTGTGGAAGGTAAGAGTGGATGTCCTTGACGTAGAAGGAGAGTATACAGCGAATGACCCGCAATGCAGTGTTTAGCAGCCGTATCTATCAATGCGGTTCCGTTAAAACCCAGAACTTGAATTTCGAAAATCGGGCGTAAATCGCGACCTATACGTCCGACAGGACGGTTACCGCACGATGAAGCATCTCCTCCACTACAACATATAGAACTACCATAACAAACATTCTTTATTTCTAAAATTTGTGGGTTACAATACTTTCCCACTGTGCGTACATTTCTATCAATGTAGAGGTTATTAACCTTTTGGTTCACATCACTACTCTGATCTGATAATCTAGACTTATTACACTTTTGTTTTAAACGTATTTGTTTACTATCGTATTTTGAACAATTTCGCGAAACGGAACTTGAATCCAATTCGGAGCAACTACTATTATTATTACAAAACAGAAATGACTTGTTAACACATTTATCACAAGAAAAATTTGAATGAATACTTCGATCACATTTAGGTATACATACACACTTATGAATATTAGAATTATACGTACGAGAAATATTATTAGCGTAAGAATTATTAAAATTATTCTTAGAGTCTGTAGGTATAACACGAGAATGAACACAATAAAATGAGTTATTTTGTTGTTTATCACAGACATCGGGTTTTTCACGCACGCGCACTTCCGTACAGCTATGAGATTGAGACTCACCTGAATGTTTTTGTAACTTACGGCACTGGTCCCTAGTGTGTCCATATTTCTTACAGTAAACACAAACGGGTCGTTGATGCTTCGCAGTACTGGCGGAGTCTTGACTCGGCGGCGGCGGCTGAGCGGGCGGCGGCGGGCGCTGGGTTTCGTAAACGGCGGGAACGTTTCTAGCGGGCAGCGGAGCGCTGCGAGCCGGCGCCTGAGCCCCGCGGGTCGGTAGCGTGTTAGCGACGAGTTGTGTCTGTTGCGTAGATGTAGACAAGGGGCGCATCTTTGTTTGTATCTGGCGCTCACTTGTAGTAGGCATCGTGTGTTTATCATCAAATGAATCCTCTATGTTACGTGAAAGCCGAAGTAATTGACTAAAATTTGTGCAGTCTTCTCTTCGAAGCCTTTTTCTTATCCTAGAGTTGAGAAGGCCATACGTCATGTCTATCTGGGCAGATTCGGTTACGTCTCCCGTAGGTAAACGTGATAAAAGGGCGCGAATGCGTGCCACAAACACGTCTGTATTCTCCTCTTGTTGTGTTGTTGAAAAAATATCTCTATATATACGATGCGGTGGACGGCGGTCGCCGTATGCACTTATTAAGTTTTCTTTAGCTTGCCGCCATGTTGACACGGTATGTTTGATTCCTTGCCACCAAACAGCGGCTTCGTCCTTGAATAAGTATGCAAGGCCGCGTATAATGTTTGAGTCCGAAACTTGTGCACAGTCACTGTATGCTTCTATACCATCGATGAAAGCTTCTACCGATTCTTTTGGTGTGCCGGAGAACGTGACTTTGCAGCGAGCTAGGGTGCTTTGCCCTGAAAAAGCAAATGACTCCGGAGTCGATGCGTTCGCGCGTGGTACCGAGGTAAGTAGCACCCTGAGCGCTTCAGTCTGTGAACGTTGAAGGGCAGCTATTATGGACGTTACGTGCTGTAAAGAAAACGTAGCGTCGGTACATTGCGGAGGAGAGGACGCGTTGGCGCCATCTTGAAACGCAGACTCGGCGGGCGGCGGCGTGTTCGGTCGCGAGACAATCGTTGATGTGCTTTCGACATCGTCCCTGCGATTCAAACTAGCCGCTCTACTCCTGGTCACTGGCATAATCACTGATATAGTCACTAATTCACTGGTATTCGAGAAAAACGTTGGGCGCCATATATGGGGGAGACGTCAGTCTCAGGGGAATGAATAGTTTCACGAGATGTGAGTATATAATATATTTCAAAGATTGATTTACACTGATAATGTTTACGGGGTTACAATGCCTGAAAGTCAGTAACACTACGTCGAATACAGTAAGTATTGCTCCGGCGAGCTTAGGTAGGTACCAGCGAGACGTGTGCGTAAGCGCGGTAGCCGGCGGACTGCCCTTGCGGCCGTGTGTCGAACTAACCGCTTATGTGTCAGAGGGAGACGCATAGCGCGCGGGTAACCGTCCACGCGTGGCGCGTATAGAATGTCTAGGAACCTGGGTTGCTATATATGTATTTTTTCATGACCGTTAGTTGTTAATACAAAATGGATCTAGAATGTTCAAAAACGCCAAAGTGAAATACAAAAATTGGATCAAATCGTAAGCAACCACAACAAATCTAAATAATGGTTTGAAACAAAAATATTCACTTTAAAAAAGTCTCAATAGAATACATACATTACTCACGCTGTGTTTTACATTATAGTATACGTACGTACCGGTAAATTTAGCTATTTGGTCATAAATATCGTCCAACTCGGAAAGCAGCTTGCCGGCAAAGAGTATACATGTCGGCTTGAATTTCGGCCATAAATAACAGTACATCACTTATTTTGAATACTAATGTCTCATACAAGTATTATACCCATGTCAATTAATTATTAAGCCCTAGACTGTTATTAGATGAAAAGAAATTCAATAAATGTAAAATATATACTAGACATCTCCAAGAAACCAAATAGGTATTTGTTAAGTGTTTCAAATACTAGGAAAAATATTGGTCACTCAAACATTAATTTCATGGCTTTTTTCTTGACGCACAATACTTTATTTTGCTTTCCTTTTTGTAATCTGTGCTCTTTACAGACAGTGATTGACAGCTGATACAAGTGACAGTTATTATGACAAGAGAAATCCGAGGAATGGAAATTGTTAAAACTTTTTTTTCTAAATAAGACAACTGTGCTGTGTTGTGTAGTTTACCTCCCTTCACAATGAGCACGGACAATAAAAATGATAACAGACAAAAGGTTTCTTCAGCAGGGAATGCTTGGATAATATGTCATTCCAAATCACATCCAGGAATTAATTACTATTTCAACACTCTAACCAGGGAAGCTGTATGGAACTTGAGTGAAGCAGAGGTATATACTTAATGCAATTTTAACAACTTCTAATAGCACTGTTAAACAACGCGAGATTCGGTATTTTAAGTCTTCTAAACAATTTCACTAACCTATAAACACTTGAATTTGTGTATGCAGTATACTTGGTAATTGGACAGGCAACAGATTATTTTAAAATAATTTAGGAAAGTAGTTAGGCAGAAATTTTGCCAAATTAGATAAGTAAGGGGAACCATGGTAGATAGAATTAAGGGTTTGTTAAATTGTAAGTTTTGTACTACTTGTGATGCAAAACACTGAGAATACTTAAAAAGTTTTCATGTGAAGATTTCATAGAATATATCTCAGTTATTATGTTCTTCCCTACTGAATAGCTAAATAAACTCACAAATAACCTAAGTTGGAATTAACTTTACCTACAAATAAAAATAAAACAACACATTCCAGTGGCCTCCTTGGAAAGTTTAAGAAAATGATAGTAAATACCAATCATAAAACTATTTAATTACAACTATTGCCAGTTATAGTTTACTGTTGTGCAGAAAACTGATGCAAGTAGATTTGTGTGAAAGCTTCGTCTCAAAAAATCTCGGAATGGTATTCCAAATTATATTCTAAATTCTTACAGAGCGAAAAGGCTAGGGCAGCAACAAAAATGATTGAGTCTCAGTCAGGATCAAAACCTGCACCATGCCCAGAGCCTAAGGATAACCCACCCCTACAGAACACAAGAGATCACCAAAGACAGCAAACTGAAAGTAATTTAATACATCCACAACAGTTCATAAGAGGTATATTTGAAGGCCAGCAACCTGAAGTGGGTGTATCACAACCACAAAAGCAATCTGGCACCATTTTTTCAGCAATGCCTGTGACTGATCTGTCTCCATTTGATTTGAATGCTCTGAATAATCAAATCAATGCATTTAACATAATTAATACTCCAGCTTTATATAATCCAAGTGGCTGGGCCATTCACCATCCACAACAATTTCTGATAACACCGGCAGTACCATTTGGCAACCATACACAGACTGCACTAAATGTTAGATATAACAGATTTATGCAAAATGATCAAGTGCCACTACGAAAGAACCAAATGAACAGTGCACCAAATGGGGGTCACAGAGGTTTTCGATTAAACAATACTGCTACCCGACCACCGTTTAAAAGAACACGGCCATCATTAGGCCACAATGATTTAAGACAGCGTTTATCTTTAAAAAGGAGATTAAGTTGTAAGAATGATGAAACTGTATTAGAGAACACTGAAGAAAGTGAGTATGAAAAGTGTTTGTATTTACAAATGTACATGTTTGTAATAAATGACCACCATTTTCGTGATTAAGGAATAATATTTCTGTACCAACTGTTTTAGCTCCTGTTGTAACAAGCTTAAAGAAGAAAACTACTGATCTTAGCACCTATATTACTGATACAATAGATGCAGTACCTAATGAACATGAAAGTAAGGTAAATATTATTAAGAACACCTAAATAGATTTAACATTTTTATCAAAGGAGTTATCACACAATAATTTCTAGGAGATAAACAACCAGGCACATGCACACACGCTACACTTCAAGGTAGGACTGCCCATAAATAGGCAAGGTGGCTTAGCTGCACATTTGTCAGTTCAACTATAGAACCAGTCTGATGTGTGGTTTGAGCTTTCCACATTTTTATGTGCTTTCATATTCCATATTTATTGCAGGATCATAACAGTATAAGTGCTCAGAATGAAGAAACACAATCAAAATTAAACCTAAAACCACTGAAATGTCTAGCAAGTAACAATGATACTTTGGAGAAATGGTACATTGTTGTGGATTTAAATGTACTACTTGAAGAATTTACTTTTCTAAGTAATATGACTGATTCAGGTAATTATAAAATAATAATTTTATAATCATCTGGTGTATTATCTTATCATTTGTGAGGCTTTGTTTTTGTATGTAATATATGGCTACCTCTACACTAGAGTGGTGCGTAATGTAGGGATTTTTGTTAAGTTTTTTTCCTATAAAAAATACTGGAAGCTGTGTGGAAGAGATTGGGACACTGTGTCATGACACGTTCAGCTGTGGAAAAGCTCACGAAGATATGGAGTGATCGCCGCATACCTAAAAACACCGAGGTTCGCTTGTTCGCTAATATTCCCGATTTTGTATGGAGCTGATACATGGACTACTCATCAAAAGACGCGTAAATAAATTGACGTCCTTAAAATGTGGTGCATTACTACTAATACAATAGAGGCATTTACTGAGGATTGTTTCAAACTAAGACTTTCGTCGCTTGTGCAGCTGCGAATACTTAAAAATGTTTGGTCATGTGAATCGTGACGAAGACTCTTTGGAACGGTTGGTGATACACGGTGTGAAGGGTCAGTATTCTCGCGGCATAACACCCATAAGATGGGCAGACCTTATTAAGACCTCTACGAAGTGTTCCCTTAGATAATGAGTGTATACCCTGTGCTACGAATATCGATTATAGTAATGGAATAGAATAAAAAAAAAATCGCTCCACCCTGCTTGTAGAGTACGCCTACACGTTGGCGAACGTGTTCACTAACACCTATTGGCAAACTGTAGAGCGGGAGTTTGTGCCATTTTTGATGTGTGGAGAAGCGTCGAGAGAGTGTGTTGGCCAACGCGTCCACTGTGTAGAGCAGACTTGAAAGATTTAACACCTTTTGTTTACAGATGAATATTGCAATCTTTTAATACCAGAAAATGTAATGTCGGAACTTAAAGATTACATAGCTCGTTCCAACAACATTCCAGCTCGGCGTATTTTAATCTCCCTCTCGCAGCTAATTAAGAGTGGCCAAGCATCCTTAGGTAATTAACATTTAATATATAAATACTTATCGATTGATTTAAGTTTTCTTTCGAGGTTGGGACATTAGAACACATCATCACTTATTATCAGGTGCAATTGAGGTCAAGTTGAGCTCATAAAACGTCGCTCCCATAAAAATGCTGTATTAGTCAAACGAAAAGACGATTATCTATGGCTATGTTTCTTGTTCTAAAAGTTTTTAATATTTTTAGGGAAGCCACCAAATCAAGACTTTGGAGAGTCTATTACCAATCCAATATTAAAGACTTGTTTCAGCCTGCTAGAAGAAAATGTTCATTTGGTAAGTTTAAAGATTTTACTGTATTCAGTGTCAATCAGAACTTCCATATTTGAGCATTAAATTTATTTATATCGTGTTAATATTATAGATGTCAAAGTTTGTTTGGATAACTCGTTCATTCATAAACTACTGAACACGCACAGAGATAGATATAATCTAATGATAGATATAGTCTTGGAGTGTGAAAAAACACATAGGATACTTCTTATCCCGGGAATAGGTCCCTGTGGATTGTCAAGTAATAAGTATTTCTGTGAGCTTGGTACTTTTATATGAAGTACCAGGCTCACAAAAACTTGAAGGAACTTGATCGCTCAATCTTTATATATTCTGTTGAACGTATGAAAATATTGTCTATGAAAGAATGTACTAGGCTCACAGAAACATCAAAGTGCTACTTACGTCGAAAAATGTACTGCTCAGTGTTGAGCTGACCCTGGACGATATTGTTATATTGTCATCATTTAGAATGTTATTCTAATTAGGTACTTATATAAAACAGTAGCTACCCTGGGAAGAAGTTAGTGTGGGTTGCTGGAACAAGATCTGTAAAATAAATAAGTACCATAATACCAGTAATAAATAAATAGGCACCTTAACCTTTATAGTTGCAGCATAACGTTTCTAGGAGACTATACCTATAACACTCGTAGTTTTTAATGAAGTTATGTTGTTAAATCTGTATTGTCATCAAATCATGTATCATCAGACATCAGTATCACACACATATTGTTCTGACAATTATGTCACAACAATACGTTGTGTGATGCCAACTTTTGTTCCAGATACTACTAACTAATGATAACGATATTCTAAGGTACAAAAAGTTTATTAAAGTAAACATGTTTACTGTGGATGAAGTTAAAAATCTTTTAGAAAGTACTCCTCATCAGCAGCAGGCCAAGCCTGGTTCAATTTTGAATTCGCTCATCAATAATTCTCAATTACCATCCGAGAGTCCGATTAAAACTACTGTATCAGATAAGACATTAACAAGAAACACTATTACCAAAGAATCAATTAGCGTAGGAACTACTTCAGAAGAACCAACTCATGCAGAAAATGTTTCTGAAACAGAACTCAGCAAGTCAGAAAATTCTCGATCTCTTCAATCTACATTGAAGTCTACAATCAATGCTGCAATTCAAACTGATATAGTTACTGTAATTAGTAATAGCAATACACTTAGTGATGAAGTACTTAAAAATAATTTGATAGAAAACTCTAATAAAGGTGAAGTTAGTAATATACCTCCAGGTGAAGATCTTGAAAAGAATTTAATTGAAAACTTAAGTAAAAATGAATCACAAGAATCTTCAATTAAAATTCCGATTTCAACTGAACTTAATGTATCCGTTAGACGGAGAGCAGTAAAATTAAAACGCAGTGTATCTAATAAAACTATTCAGCAAAGTTCGGATGTAAAAAATGACGACAAGAAACCGTTCAGATGGCGGCGAAAACGACACACAAGTTTAGAAACTTCTAGAGCAACTAGTGATAAACCTCCCAGCATCCAAAACGATATGGATACTGTGCCAATAGTGGAAGAAAATCATGTAAGTGACAAAGCAAATATTGAAAATGAAACAGAGCCACCATCTGATTTAAGTGAAATTGTGGAAAGTAGAACTTCGAGTATTATTTGCCCAAATACAGGGAGGGAAAATATAACTATTGAAGAAACATCAACATCTGGCATAATATCAAATACGGAGAGTAATGTTGATACTGAATATGTTAACTATAAAGTCAACCATAATGCGGACTCTTCTAATAAAAGTAACTCTTCCAAAGATATTACGCACATTGATAGTGACAATATGGAAGAATCCTTAAAGACAAAATGCGAGGAATGGACTTCTAGATTTATCCAGATTATGGAAGAGGTGTTAACGGTAGTATTACACAAAGAGCCGACATTTTCAAATTCAGAACTACCGCCGCCATGGAGTTTATATGAAGCCAATATTTGTATTGGAAAGTATAGTAACGTTCCTGCCATTAAGAGTGTCTCAGATAAACTGTCAAGTATTCTCTTTAACTTGAGTGACAGTGCAGGTTAGTAATTTTAGGGATGAAGTTTTTAATGCATTTATTTTTGAAAAAATAATATTTTCTTTATTTTTAGGTACAATATCCATGAATATAACACCATCGCAATACATGGAAATGTATAATTGCGGCGTGTCTTTGATTGGTGAAATTAAAGTTAGTATAAATTAATACTGTTTGTAAATTCGTAATACCTAATTAGGAATTGTTTCACGTAGAAATACAAAGTTATAAATGGAATTTATTTACTGACAAACATACATACATACATAACACGTACACGGAAGTAGGACACGTTAGTATTTCCGCCCAATTGAGCAGTCCGACTGGGGAAGTACCTCCGCCTTACAAAATACCGCGGTTATAATAACTTTTTGTTGTATTCCCAACGGTGAGTAGGGTAGCCAGAGCTCACTGGAGAATTTGTGCTGTCAGTGGGATGACTAAAGGCTTGTCCTCTACACTGACGGCACAGAGACTCTGTGCATACAGGGTCGGCAGCGCGAGTGTGACTTCTCTGGTGTTACACACGTCCATAGGCCACGGTAACCACTTTCCATCAGGTGGGCCGTGCGCTTGTCTGCCACTTAATTGATATTTAAAAAAAAAAGAACTAAATCGGCCAATCTTCATTTCTTCTAGTTTTAGGGTGATAGTTAATCTATTTGTCCTATCCTATCCGTCTTACTCACTGTTGTTTGAAGTTAGGTAGGTGGTTAATGACTGATTCATATGTTCTATTTGTACACGGGTTCTACTTTTATCTAGTCAGCTGGTAGGTACTGATTTTATAGGTGCCTAAAAGTTTTATTTCCTTTATTACTCAATTAATCTTGAGAAGTTATCTACCTAAGTTAAAGAACCTTTTTCTTCAATTATTTACTGTCATATAACATAACATAAACTCACGCCTAAATCCCCGAAGGGCTGGGCAGAGGTGCTAGCACCCACATTTTGCACACAGGAAAATAACAGGCAATCGCTAATACATTTTAATGTACAAAGGCGAGCTTAACTCAGTATAGAATTTTCTCCCACCAAACCTTTGGGGGATTAAAAGCGCTACAAAAGGATAAAAACAAGTGGACAATAGCAGGGAAAATACATAGAATACAGAAATACTAAGAACATACATATACAATACATACATACTCGCGGGCGAAGCTGCGGGTATCAGCTATAGACCGAACGAAACCGCTGTACTGCCCGGTTTTTATTTTTATTTTTTTGCCGCCTACGCTCACGATGCGGTGGTATCTCGCTCGCTCTCGGCTCATGCTCTTTCTTTCTCTTTAATTACTTCGTCCCCCGCCACGCCACGTTTTTCTAGAGTGCGATACAGCGATCGTGTTTATATTTTAGTCTATTATCTCGTTTATAGTATAGTTCCAAGTGAAACCAATCTAATAAGAATGTTATAAAATCTCTTAAATATTTAGTTCCTAATCTAATTGTAGCTATTTTTTATATTTCTACTATCCTTCCTTACTTTTTTCTTAGGCTATCACAACTCACAATGAAGATATCGAAATTGCAGAAGAATCTTTGAAATCCCTATTGATTGATATTAAAAATCCTAATTATGGTTCAAATTACTCCGAAATTGATGCACAGGAAAATATGCAAGTGTCAGGTGAGTAGTCATTAGTTATTAATAAATGCTCATAAAATCATTTTCGTGTCATAACTTCTTGGCAACATTTCATTATAACCTTATTGATAAATTATTAACCTAAGGAAATATCAAAATTATTCCGATATAATCCATTTGAAAAACACTTTCGCAGGTTCTCTGAACGAGTCGTTTGTTAGTAATATTTCACAACAAGAAACTAGATCAACATCTGCTAGTACAGGAAAATATAACCTTCGGTCAAGATTAAAAGTAGCGGTAAGTCTGTTTGTCTTTCTCTACCATCGCAGACACTATCTCTTTTGATCGTAATATCTGTCTCTGAACTAGTTAGTTTACGTATGTGTTTATTTGTCCATCTATTTTTGCCCACAAAAATTGCTGATGTTTGTAATAGAAGTAAGTACCTTCATAATAACATTATTTTACAGAAAACTTTACAATCGCCGCAGCCTGTAAAAATAATTCGAAAGTTTGATAGTAAGACATCTTTCTTTTCCAATTTGAACCTACAAAAAATACCTCTTAACTTATGTCCTAATACGACCAAAACCATTGAAGTATCTAGTAAGCCGGAAGATAGTGCTGTATTAAGTAAACCTGAAGATAGTGCTAAAGAACAGCGGCCCATTATTTTCTCTAGTGCCAATGTTAATGACGAACCTTTGGATAATTGTTCAAATTCTGTAAAGAGTTCCGTCAAGACGCCAAATATTGTAAGGAATTTCACAATATGTGCAGAATTTGAAGAAAGGCTTAGAAATAAATTTCTTAACACTGCTAATGAAGAATTACTGGATGCACATGAAGAGCAAGAGAAAGCGCATGATGAGGAAGAAACTGAGCATGAAGAGCAATTTACGGATTACGAAGAAGATTACGAATACACATCAAACGATTTTTTGTCAGATTATGAAAGCAATGCAGTTCGTACAGACCCAAACGTCACTCAATTATCAGAGTTGTCAGATATGTACATGGCAGCGAACCTCGTAGCTAGTAGCCCAAAAGCGGTTGATCCGTCACTGGCTGCAGGAAGTAATAACACGTTTAAATTCATGGTACAAATATTTCTACAAGAAGTAAGGAACGCTATAAACGATGTGAAAGTCTTATGGTAAGCATAGTTTTAAGTTTGGTGAAACTCTGTTAAAAAATGCGCCCTCTAAACCGGAACTGACAAACAGACATAGATACAGACAAAAGCAAAATGGGCTACCTTGTCGAAATGTAGACTCGCTCCCTGCGCTCGCTCGGTTAATTACATTCAAAATAGGTAACATAACATAAACTCACGCCTATATCGAAGGGGGAGGCAGAGGTGCTAGCACCCACATTTCGCTAGTTTATGTTTAGGTCCCCATGTAATAGGTGGCGAGCCTATTGCTATTAACCGGGCACTTATAAACCTGCGATAAATACACACATAACTTCGAAAATCATCGAAAAGTCATTGGTGTATGCCATGGTAAAACCTGGGATCGAACCCGAAACCTCGTCACAGCAGTCCCTTACCCATACCACTAGGCTACCTCGGTTATCTACCTACCAAAATAAGTGAATAAGTTATATTAGTTGATTCAATAATTATTATGATGAATTGTTTTTTTCTTTTTTACAGTGTAAAATGTTACGCAGAGCTCCAACATCCACAGCTGCCCACATCGCAGAAACAGGCGCTAATATCAAAAACCGAAAACGCGCGTCTACATTTGAAGGGTTTATCTCTTTCACTGGAAAGGTTATTAACTTGTTTTGCTTGTAGTCAGATAATTGTTGATAACAATGATAACATTTGAAGTATATACCTATACTATGCGTACCTTGTTGTTATAGGTATTCTAAAACTATACATCTGTAAATCCACACCTTAAATTGCAATAAGATTATTTTTAGGAACCCTTTTAGGATCACATCGTTGACCATCTGTCTATCAAGACATTTTTCTCAGGAATGCCTGAAGGTATCAAGATGAAATTCATACCCAATATTTAAGTCTGCGATACCTGGGAGCTGTGAAAAAATCAAACTTCTAAGTCAATGCCGTCAAAAGATTCAGACGTTTATGTAGCATGAGGTCGTCTCTCAATTCTATTTTGCACGGAACTCTTAGTGCGCGAGGCCGACTCTCACTTAACCGATTTATTTAAGTATGTCTTTCATTATGCTTTCAGCATGCTAAATCGGGACTCCAATGCACTTACTGATAACATAAACACTGCAATGAAGAATGCTGGTATTAATATATCACATATAGATGAAGACCTGTTATTAAAATACTGGTAAATATACATACATACACATACCCACAGAGACTACAACTCGGTATCTATTTCAGCCCTTTACGAGTAATCACAAGCTTCGTCTCCTTCTCTTCTTCTTTCGCCACATCCGAAGCTTTCACCTCTGTGTCTTAACTTATGTCCGCTTTACCGGTCTAACTGCAGATTTGGCTAAACTGCAATATTTTCCGTAAAGCGACTGCCACTTGACCTCCACAACTCAAAGGCGATAACGAAGCAATGCAGCTAGACTAGTTGCTGGACTTTTGAGGGCTCCAACTACGCGTAACGATTGCCATAGATATTGGTATAGCAACCGGGTCTCATCGAGACTAAAAAGGCCACATTGAGCGATTCTGCTAAAAATGAGTAACTTTATGAATTTCTAGTAGATCGATAGATAGGTCGATGAACGACCTCCGCCCCCCATGAGCGCAGGCCTGGGGGTGACAGGTGGAGCCGCCTGTCACCCTGGCAGAAGTAGGCCGCGGCGGCGGCGCGCCTGGCGCGCCTCCCCGTTTCCAGGGACGAGTTGGGGACTCTGTAGTCCCCACACCCGAGAAGAGGGCCAGATCGTGACAGATGGCCCTGGGTCGGCCGGAGTGCGAGGGATATGCCTGTCAACCTCACCTTCGGCAACCAAAACGACCTACAGGCGGCGTGCGTTTTAGTCGGTTCGAGTCCGACATAACCTCTTCCACCGGCTCCGGTGGGGAGGTATCCGTGGGGATTTTGCGCACGGAAAAAAAAAAGTAGATAGATAGATAGATAGAATTAGTTAAATGGTCACTCATATGAGCCGAATCGTCATCTATACTAATATTATAAAGCTGCAGAGTTTGTTTGAACGCGCTAATCTCTGGAACTACTGGTCCGATTTGAATGATTCTTTCAGTGTTGGGTAGTCCATTTATCGAGGAAGGCTTTAGGCTATATATCATCACGCTACCATCACACATTGATAATAAATGTTAACGAATTCGACAATTTTATTATACATATTATGCATACATATTTTGAAGACTAAATCATACGGGCTCAAAGGGATATAAAGCTTCAAAATATACCCCGGGCGAAGCTGGGGTGGGTCAGCTAGTTAATTCATATACTAAGCAGATTCTAATATCGTGTAAATATTGCCGCAAGACTAAACATTATACTGTTACGACAGATGCCGATATCTCGAAAACTAATAATTGAATCTTCAAGAAATAAAAACGCATTGTTAGTGACGAGGTACTCTACCGAATGGCATAGAAAAATCTAGAATTGTCAACACAAAGTCACAACCTACCTACGAGTACCTACACACTCTTTTGAATAACAACAAACAAAAGGTAAATATCGAGAATGTACATACTCGAAGGTCAGTGACGGCGGCAAGATCAAAGAATAGGTATTTATCGCTCGCGAACTTTCTAGATGATTCGACCCTCCTAATTGAGATGTATAAAAACACGCTCGCATAGCGACACCATTCATTCTGTCTTTGAGATCGATAACGAACACAGCGAACTTAAGCGACCGAAAAAGATTCTACTTGCGACCTGAGCAACGACTGTGGACTACTGTGAACTACTGAGCGACTGGAACTGTTGAAGAGTACTATGTGTACCAGTGATTAAATTGTCTAGTTTGTGGTGAGCTAATAAATCTCTTCGTTGAGTAAACGGCATTTAATTGAACCCCGTGCACGTAACAATACTAATACGATTCCAATAAAGTGGCCTTTTTAGACCTGCAGACCAATGCAACCTATTGTTACGTGCACGGGGTACAATTAAATGCCGTTTACTCAAGGAAGAGATTTATTAGCTCACCACAAACTAGACAATTTAATCACTAGTACACACAGTACTCTCAAACAGTTCCAGTCGCTCAGTAGTTCATAGTAGTCCACAGTCGTTGCTCAGGTCGCAGGTAGAATCTTCTTCGGTCGCTTAAGTTAGCTGTGTTCGTTATCGATCTCAAAGACAGAATGAATCGTGTCGATATGCGAGCGTGTTTTTATACCTCTCAATTAGGAGGGTCGAATCATCTAGAAAGTTCGCGAGCGATAAATACCTATTCTTTAAAGTTCGCCGCCGTCGCTGACCTTTCGAGTACATTCTCGATATTTACCTATTGTTTGTTCTTATTCAAAAGAGTAGGTACTCGTAGGTAGGTTGTGACTTTTTGTTGACGATTCTAGATTTTTCTATGCCATTCGGTAGAGCACCTTGTCACTAACGATGCGTTTTTATTTCTTGAAGATTCGATTATTAGTTTTCGAGATATCGGCGTCTGTCGTAACACTATATTCATGCATAAAAATATTTGCACTGAGCGGAGAGTCGGTCAACGCCACGGAGGCTGTTAATCACGAGCTTCGTCTACTGTCTGTGTGAACTTCTTGGTAAGGAGTTCCTGTTTTTCAATCAATTTTTCAACCTTCATTTCTGCTCAATCTCAACTGATGCAGGTAAACAGAAGGTTATGTAGGTAATGCCCTCTGAGTTCATTGTTTTTGTTTAAAGTAAAACGTATGACGGTGCAATGTTTTTTCTTTTTTTCCAGGAGTACTATCGCCAACTGCAAAAAATACGCTGATGTCTGTCTATTGTCAATACAAGAAATAATTGCCGCTTTTAAGTCTGTTAGTGAATAAGTATCACTTTTACACATTTTACTATGTTATATTCATACAAAGCGTGAATAAGTTGAAAATCACCCATTTTAAAGCAGGTTAATATATTTTTTTTATTATTTCTTACACAGAACAAGCACAATGATAAATTGTATTTGTAGTTATGCAAGTTGACTTATCTAAGTTCATAAGTCAACTGGCACAACATTTTCATTGTGTAAAAAATTCTGTATCTCGCCATATAACATGTATAACTTGTACTTATGAGAAATCATTGGCTTTCATGCAGAGGAAATTTTTATTGTGCCTTTTATGACTGGGCAGGCGAACTGAGCTAAAGTGGGCGTTGAAAGAGTCAAATTCCATTTTTTATATAGAAATATCTGTCTTAAATACTTGTAATGAGAAATGAATCTCAGCACAATAGCCATAGGTTTATATTTAAATATGTATTAAAACTATGTCAGTCTTATATTTCTGCTCTAATTTTCTGTACATAAACCCATCATTGGTGAACCATAATGGTACCGATTCTGTGGCGCATCTAACTAAACTACCTCGAAAAAGTTTTTATTTGAATTTGGAAACTTCATTCTATTTGTGATTTATTTAAATTTAAACCAGGTAAAGCTGGCTGAAAGAGATCTTATTTTCTTAATGACACTACCAAGATGGATTACATCAATGTACATAATATGAACATCACCATCAAATATCTTCTATTTTTGTATAACGTATTATTAAAAAAATGCAATATACGTGGGGCGCACTATAAGTTTCCGGAATGAATATGAAAAAATACTATTAAAGGTACAAAATTAATTTATTGTTTTTCAAAATAATCTCCCTTGGCGTCTATGCACATGTCTTTTTCATTCGATCAAACCAGTTTTGAAAACTTTTGTGCCACTCCTCTGTGGTGACCTCTGAAACGTGTTTTTCATACTCCTCGACAGCCTCTTCTGGTGATGAAAATCGTTGGCCGCGTAATTGGTTCTTAATTTTTGGGAACAGATAAAAGTCACAAGGTGCCAGGTCGGGACTGTATGCAGGATGACTCATGAGTTCTACATTTTTCGCCTTCAAAAAGTCGTTTGTCTGTCTGGCCGTGTGAGAACTAGCATTGTCGTGGTGCAGGATGATACGGCGTTTACGGTTATTTTTACGGAGTTCGTCAATAACTTCCGGCAAACAAATGGTCGTGTACCAGTCACTATTCACAGTACGACGATTTTCTAAAGCAACAGTAGCCACGAGTCCAGTTTTATTAAAAAAAGAAGCAATCATCCGCTTAGATGCACTTTTCACGCGCGCCACTTTGGTTGGTTTCGGCTCATCTTGAAAGACCCATACGCTCGATTGCTGCTCTGTTTTGGGATCGTAGCAATAAATCCATGTTTCGTCACCTGTTACTATGTCCCACACCAAATTTGACGCACCTTCGTTGAATCTGGTAAGCATGGCACTGCACCAAGTGACGCGGTCCGTTTTTTGATCCTCGGTCAAGTTATGTGGGATCCACCGCGAGCACAGCTTTCTCACACCCAAATGTTTGTGTAGGATTGATTGTATTTGACTCATGCCTATTTCTAAGGATGAGCGAATTTCATGGTAGGTCACATGCCTGTCTGTTTCAATCATAGGGGAGACCAGGGATGAACGTAACAATTTTCATATTTTACCTAATATCTCACATACCTTTCGGAATTTCGAAATCTCAATTGATATACCAGATAAGTTGGTCTTTCAGCTATATTTTAGCTTTAGAATTAATGCGACAGTTATTATATATTTTGATGAAAACGATTATAGAAAAAGAGTGGAATCTGTTACAACCATCCCTACCCCTAGGGTTGGTTGTAACAATACAAAGGGATGATTGTAACACTGCAAATAAAACCAAATATACTTTCATAATCAACATATTTATTTATTATCAGCCTTTTAGGACTTACATTAATATCACAATCATCAATAATATTAATTATTTCTAAGAAACATAGCAATCTTCTTAATTAATCAACATAGTTTAAAAATGAGATCTAATCGGACAAACAATTATGGCACACATAACTTAATTCGTTTTTAGTGCATTCTACATGGGCCCATCGTTTACAGTCTAGGCATTGCACCCATTTTTCGCTTGGCCTACTGTTTGAAAAAGATTCCACACAAACTAAACAAAAGCAATCATCATCGTCTGAATCACCACTATTTTTCTTCTTTTGTGCTTTCTTTTTGATAGTTTTCTTGACAGCTGAAGGCTTACCCTTTCTTGTATCTTTGGCCATCTGAAAAATTGGTTTCTTAACCACTTTAGATCTTGTCTTTCTTTCTTCTTCGTCTTGAATCTCTAGTTTGTTTGGTGTGTCAGTCATTATTGCTGTTTTTCTACATTTTCTTCCCTTTCCATTATTCTTCCTGGGTCCTGCCTTTGGCAAAGGCTTGACTACGTAGGGGCTAAACGTTGTTGTGACGTCCTGAATACTGGCTGACGAGGTAGATGGAATGGGTAAATTATCAGACTCAGAATTATCAGGAACCGTTGTTGATGGCAAAGCCATTGGTGCCATGATTAATTCAGGAGAATTTCTCAGCGGTATTGGCATAACAGGTGGCGCCGGAGAAGCTAACAAGGGTGATTTTGTTGATGGTGTTGGTGTGTTTAGGTCACGTTGTAAAGGTAGCAAATCTTCTGTAGACATTGTTTGAATGGACGGTGATGGTGAATTGAGCGTTGCTTCAACCTGACGGCTTGTTGATGGAGTCGGGTCTGCGTTTTCACTGGGGACTGTAGTAACTTGCAATGGTCTATCAGTAACGGAGCTGGGCAAGAAGTCGATGTCGGAAAATACTTGTGTATTGACGGGCCATATCCCTGTACTCGCAAAACCCGCCTGTATGTTTCGCGGTGTTACTGCAATTGGAAAAGAGTCTCGGACAATACTCGGTATGTCGTAAATCGTCATAACTTTTCCAGGGTTTGATCTCATCCAGTTGTCACAGCATGTGTTGACGGCTTTTTTCAGAGGTCCAAATACACTACGATCAAGCGGCTGCATCTTATGTGTGCAGTGCGGAGGGAAAGTCAAAAGGATTATACCAGCGTCTCTGCAAAAATCAATGTTCTTCAATGCTATATGGGAGCTGTGGTTGTCCAAAACAAGAATGCATTTCTTTTCTTTAGATGGCCTCGCGTGAGTCTTGAAATGCGTCAAAAATATATTGAAGTCATCTTCTTGCATCCAACCACTTCCATTCGCACTTCCAACTGACCCTTGCGGGGCATCACGAATGAAATGATCCTGAAACCTCTTTCGAGGGAATATGAACATAGGAGGGATACTATTTCCAATGGCATTAACTGCAGTAGCCACTGTTACTAAAACACCACGCTCTGCAGATGTAACTGAGCTTACTTGCTTGGTGCCTCTTCCTGCTATAACTCTATTAGGTTTTTGCACTGTTGTTATGCCAGTTTCATCCATATTCCATATGGCTGATGCTGTATAATTGTCTCGTCCTAGAATTTCAGTATAATTTTTAAAAAACAGTTCAACATTATTTTTATTGAAGCTTGTAGCTCTAGCAATACTTGTAGCTTGCGGGGCTCTTATGGACAATCTTGGATTACGGCCCATAAATAACCTCAACCAGTCATTCCCAGCACATTTATTTGAATTCCACGAAGCTGGAATTTCTTTTTTATATTTGATGGCCAATTGAAACGCCAATGTTTTCACTTCTTTGGTTGACAACCCGTAATTAATTTGGGAACAATGAAGTAAATACTCAGAAAGTATTTTTTCTTCCTCATCATTAAAAACACGCCTCTTTGATACATAGCCTACTTTTGGAAGACTAGTAGAACCTTCTTCTTGCATTTTTTTCTTCTTTTGTACATATCTATATAAAGTTACATGACATAGCTGATATGACTTCGCAGCGTCTCGAAACGGTACGTTTCTGAGAAGTACTTCTTCCGCAGCCAAATCAATTATTTCTTGAGTGACTAAGCCTCTGTCAGTCGTTCGTTTGTGTATATTAGGCATTCTGGAATGAGAAAATAAATCTATAATACTTTGAAATACAAATAAATACAATAAGGTGCACTTTAAGATACCACAATCATAATAGGGATGAAAGTAACAAGTTGTTACTTTCATCCCTATCTTAAAATTTTCCCGAAATGGACAAACACATGCTCATAACCTTCAAAAATTGTTAGACAGATACCATTTCAAACACCAAGATAGTAAGATGGACAGTTATACTATAATATTAACACATAAAATGTCAGCTTAAGGTAGCCACAATAAAAAAAAACACACTTGAAAAATACGATCAAAACTTACTTTGTTGTTATTTTTTCGGCATTGACTCGCTACGTCCACAACCTGACAGCTCAGCGCCGTGAGCGCAACTGAGGCAAGGGGGGGGTCAAAATCGTGCATATTGGCGATACGACCGTCAATGCAGCCAACATAATTCGTTCGGGAACTCACTTGTTACGTTCATCCCACGTTACTTTCATACCTGGTCTCCCCTACGGCGCACAGCATCGATGTTTTTGTTGGTCACAGCGGTGGACGGCCGACCATCGCGAGATTCGTCACTGAGATTGATACGACCACGCTTGAATTCTGCAAACCAGCTATAAACAGTCGTCTTGCATGGAGCTTCATCGCCAAAAGCTGTTTCAAGCCGAGCGATGCTCTGTTGAGCCGTCAAATTACACTTAAAATCGTAGAAAATCATACTACGAAAATTTTCCCGAGTTAAATCCATGTTGATGCAGACACACAATTTTTTAAATGGCGCCACAAGGTAAAAACAAAAGACAGTCAGATAAAACAAACTGTATTCTACAGCCAAAGAGTTCTATTTTCAAATGTTGTAATAAATTTTTAAATATTGTTTATGTAAGTGGCCAGTTCCGGAAACTTTTAGTGTAACCTATGTATAATATATTGTTTCCGGGACTATACAAAGTTATTGCATTTTCAGTATTTTTAAGCGGTTTTTTAACAGTAGAATCTATACCCATATCTCTCAGCGGTTTTCTCCCTTTAAATTGGCTTTCTGATGGTAATATTTTAACGTAAAGCGCATGTACCAGTATATAGCAGGTGCCAGTGTTATGCAGTCTTGAGTGTTAACTTCTTTAAATTGAAGTGTAAGATAAGTTATGACATAATTATTCTTTAATATTAATGTAAAAAATATTTTTAGTTTTTGGGGAGGAGGGAGGGGTCTAAAAACTACAAGATTCTTAATAAATTCAACTTACAAGCATCTTATTCTCAACATCGCCACTCTATACGTAGTGAAAATTTAGGTATTTAAACGTGCATTAAATGCTCTAAAATTAAAAATGTTTTGACCTTTGTTTTAATAAGTGACTTAAAAGACATATATTATGTTATAATATAACATTTCCTATTAACAAGGTAAAAGTGAACTGTTCGGCATGTTTGCATTGCCTTTTCGTGCGCGCGATGAAAATTGTGTAAAAGGTTTTGATTAATATCGAGCATGATCTAGGCGCGGGGAATGTTATGCGGATATGAAATAGATTCGCCGCCAACCCCTTCAAACATTGTATTGTATACAGGCGAGATGTATAAAACATTATTGTAAGAATAAAAGTTATCATGTAAGACATAACGTCGCATGTATCTATGCATTTAAGCCTCTTTCTTAAAAATGATGTTATTAACAGCGTCCGCTGACTTATGCGCGTACATACATGCGGATCGTATATATTTTTGCACGAAATTTGTTCAATATTTTTAGCACGAAACAGCAGAAACGCCCGCATGCGTATACACTCATGAGTGGACGGCCTAATTGTTGTTATGATTACTTTAGAAATACATTTAAAGTTTTTATTTTATTGTAGTTTTCACTGGGTACCTATACTAGTATTGTTATATTAGGAAAACCAGAAAGGGACTTACGATTTGTTATTTTCATTATAAAAAGTGATATAGGTGATAAGAACTAGACGATTTAATATTTTATTTATTGATTGATGCATTTCTGGCATGTCTGTAATTTCCCGTGTAGTTTTACTTTTTTCATAATGTTAGTGCTTATGGCTAGTTTATCGTTTTTATTATGATTTAGCTTTAACACTGTTTTATTTACTTTGAAACAATGATTTATTCCCCTAAGATACACTTTCCCGGTAGATACACTTTTTGAAAACTCTCGCTTTTATTCCCCTTTGGTACACTTTTTATAATCATGAGTAAACATTACCCCTAGATACACTTTTCAGTACATATATACACAAAAGTTTTTACATAAATCTCGTAATTTTACAGTCAGTCAGTCATGTCATGTCGATATCGATGTTGATAAAAGAATTAATAAAATTGTAAAGGACTTTATTGCTGACAAAATCGATATAGAGCAATGCTTACGTCCGTCGTCTCTCATACATACGATTAACTTTTAAGTTGTAAGTATTAAAACTCGACGATCCGTGAGATGGTCTGGCCCGCAAATGATTAAGTTTGTTGAATTTATTATTTTAGTTTAATTCATCTATTTGCTGATTGTCAATAGATACCTATTATGCATGTTCAATAATGTTTATATTTTTTTTGTATGGAATAAATAAAGCTTTTTGTTATTATTTGGACGACATAAGCAATACTCTGTCTGTCTGTCACTGTAGGAGGTAGGACACGGCGGTATATCCGCCCGATTGAGCAGTCCGACTGGGGAAGTACCTCCGCCCTACAGAATACCGCGGTTATAATAAAAAAAAATAAAAAAACTCTTTATCTGTAAACTTAACAGTTTCTAAAAATATGTAAATTAAATTTTTAAAAGCTTATGGTTTTTATTTATCTATATGATTGTACTACACAAAAGTGTACCAAAAGGGAATAAAAGCGAGATTTTTCAAAAAGTGTATCTACCGGGAAAGTGTATCTTAGGGGAATAAATCGAAACAATTAGCATCAGGAAATAAGCTGGTGTGATGTCTGTTTTACGTGAACCATATTGCAAACATAATACATAAAAAGGTATAAAATATGAATTATTGTTTTAATACTTCAGCTAATTACGTTATTCTTTACTTTGTTATTTATGAGGAGGTAGGACACGACGGTATTTCTGCCATAATAACCTCGTGTTCTGTGAGTAGGCCCGGCGGTGAGTAGGGTAGCACTGCAGAGATATGTGCTGTCAGTGGGAAAACCAAAGGCTTGTCCTGCTTTGTCTTCTACACTGACTGCACAAAAAATATTTGTGGTTACAGGACGTGAGACGTGTGACGCGTCCATAGGCCACGGTAACCACTTCCCACCAGGTGGGCCATGTGCTTATCTGCCGCCTAAGTGGTACAAAAAAAAAACTTGACCCCTTGGCGTTCCATGTTTAAAAAGATAAATATAAAACATACCTGCCCTCCTTAGGAGTAGGTACTCAGGAATAATGGTAGGTATCCTTGTTCACTCACTTGAATATAAAATCATCACTTGATGTCATAAAAGAATATGTCACAACCTTGGCGCATGATTTGCAACGTGATTGAATGCTATACGCCATTCGGTTAGGTTTTTTTGAGACTAAAAACCAAAATTGAACCACTCTAGTTAGTCAGCCAGCTAGCATTATTTATTTGCTTAACAAGGTTCTTAAAAAAAAACTCTACAAAATTGTTTACTTTTAGTTAAGTACCAAACCAAATAGTGTGTAAGTAACTAATATTTATTTTAGAACTTGTTTTCTGTTGAAGATTGGTATCACTGATTGGAGTAGCCCTTGGCTTTAAACACACATACCTGTCTTTTCGGCATTAAATTCCCGCCACACCATCTGTTCCATTAGTCAGTACCATTGATGGTACAATTGGCACTGATTTTTTCCACTAGTAGGTACCCGGGAAATAAATACAAGTGTTACACTCGATTCGACCAAGTTTTTGGAGCCCAATGAGAAGTGAGATTCAACACCAGTCATATTCATTGACAAGCTAGGTTGAGTATCGAAATATCACTCATGGACAGAACAAAGAGAGTAAAAAATAAGTAAGAGTAAGAAATACCTAATTTTTGTATTTTTAATCAAATTGTAATTTATGTAATGTACCATTTTATAGATCGGTGGTGATATTTTCCAGGATAGTAACACTGCACAAACAACAGAAAGAATACCTACCGAGGATTTCCCCCAAGTTATGAATTGAAGTCGAAACTTGTTAGACATGTGTGTAATGAGTTGCCATGCTGTGACCTATTTATATTCTGAAGGTGGGATATTTTAAAGTTTTAATGAACAGGATCCCAGAGCCCTCAGAGAGTGCTATAGCCTTGACTTTTTGGATCTAAAATCCGTCAATATCAGTATAAAATATCAATAAAATGCACCTTATGTCTCTCGGTCCATAATAAGAAATTTACTAACACCACGGAGGACAAAATATGATTAGGTAATGTCCCAGTGAAATTTCTTTTTATTAAAATACGTTGCCAAATGCGGGTGAGAAGGGAGACATGGGGGCATTAATTTTCCTCCCATGTCACGTCTTTTCCCTTAATTCTAAACTCCACCCACTTTTAAAAGTCTATCTAGTGGGATATAGTGTAACTGAACAATCAAGGTAGGTATGCAATTTTCATTGCAGTTCGATAATTACAAACCACTAAGCACTATACAAAATATCTAGAATAATCTTTGTGGATTATTTATATTAGGGTATATGACCCTATTCCTGTCGAGTATTTCATCTAATTAGTTTATTGCGATATGTTAATATTCTTCAGTCGGAGGCAAAGATTCCTTCGTGGAGTCCCTGCTTTGGTCGTGGATGACCAAAGCAGGGACTCCAGCTCCAACTCGCCTTTTTGAACCCTGGTATACCCAGTAGTACCACTAGTGGTACTACGGTTACTTATTCATGACCGTGGTACAATCGGTGGATTGGTTGTACTAAGGTTATAACTGTAGTACTACTAACCACAGTCAATGGTACTACAGTTAGGTAAAAATTACCGTGGTGCCAGTCATCAACAAGTCGTATAATTGACGAAAATTGAAATTGACAAAATACAGGTTTGACGAGAAGAGAAAATAACTGAAAAAAAAATTTCGTTTATTGACAATTGGTTTAACCCTTTACAAAGGCAGAGCGAAAGAGCACATCCAGATGCATGGGGCCCGTGTAAGGGTTAACGTAATTTCTCTAGAGCATAGCCGACAGATATCACATCTGTTACTAATTCCATTTGAATCTCTCTTATCACGTCATCATTTATAACATCTAAGGCCCTCCGTTTGGGTTGTGTTTTAACTTTATTTACTTCAGCAATTACATTAATCTTTTTCAATACATTTAACAAGTGTAGTAATGTTACTCTATTTTTATTAATGGACCTATTCAATTTAGCATTCCAACCTTCCAATACATTATTGGTTCTATGTCTAAGACCGAAAACACTTATAAATTTAATCAATGACTTTTTCAACCAGAATTTTTTTACATAATTTAAAAATTTGCCCATATTAAATCGTTTTGCTTCAGTTAGAATGTAATCAAATCCTTCTAAGATTCTTTCCTTTGGTAGAAGAGGTAATGTTGCACATAGAGCAACAACACGTTTCTCTACCTTCGTTTTTGTATGGTTACAAGATTTGGCGTATTTCCAAATATTTTTGGACCAATGATAGTAGCAGCATTTTATAGAAACACATGGAAAAACTTTCAATACAGCATTGATAGCTGCTATCTCGAGATCACAGTGCACTGTAATGGGATTAAACTGCGGTAATTGGGATTTTATCATACTCATCA
Source organism: Eilema griseolum (assembly GCA_963662185.1). Classification (NCBI taxonomy): domain Eukaryota; kingdom Metazoa; phylum Arthropoda; class Insecta; order Lepidoptera; family Erebidae; genus Eilema; species Eilema griseolum. The sequence goes on along the minus strand of OY759242.1, from coordinate 14,824,712 downwards.
ATTTGACGTACGAAATTTGTCTTTTTCGACTCATCAATGCATATATTAATGGCACTACGTGTGTTATGTCAGAAGTGCTTTTAAGTTCTCCAAGTATAACGTACAATTGAGTAAAAGGTCTTGGGCAGCTTTTGAATGTCCCATCAATAAATATTTCTTTTATTTCACCTATCATATTTCTCACGTCATGGGAGCAAAAAACCAAAATACGCTCATTGTCGTTATCATGTTCATGGTTGTAGTCGGCCAACAAAAAGTCTGAAAACTGTACAGGGACCTCTACTTTTTTAACATTTTGAAAAACAGTATTCTTCACACATAAGGATCTATTTCTTGCTAGATATAATCCACGATGAATATTGTGAAGAGATGGCAAACCTGACGTGCTAGCAAAATGAAAACCTTTGTCCTTCATTTTTGTCAACATTTCGTTATACAGTTGTGGAACAGGCTTATCAGATCGTATCACTTTATTTTTTAGATCACTTAATTTCAAATCTATTTCATTCCTTGTGAAGTCACAAGTGCAAGTATGGTCCTTAGCGTTAATTAATTTTTGATTATTCTGAAAGTATAAAATTATATTATTATGTGTACTCGTTGCTCTCGTTGCTAAACATTAAAATGTTTAACAACTAGTATATAAACATATCTAAGGCCTAAGCCCAGCAGTGAGATATATAAAAGGATGCTATTATTATTATATTGTTATATAAACATACTATGGACTTACCTCAATAGTTACATTCCCGGGACATCTGCAGGGCTAAAAAGGCCACTTTCGACGAATCGTATCCGCATTGAAATACGAAGCGGATTTCATTTCGTAAAATGGTACCACAAAGCGCGATTCGCGGCACGATTCGGTTTTAACGGTTCGTCCTTTTGACAAGTTTGTATGGAAAATCGTAAAACGGCTCACAAAATCCGAATCGCTTATATGTCAAAATGCAGCATTGAAAAACGCAACTCTGACATTGCGTCTTACAATTCGTCGTTTGTTGTGATTTGTTTCTTTTGACCTATTTGATCGAAATTAAATAAATTTAGCTCAAATATGGTTGATTTATTTCTTTATCACAATTTATTGCAACATGCAATAGCCCTAGAAAGGCTTCAGTAGCGGTGAAGGAGTGCGACCTTACGAAACCCGGAAGTTGCCTTCGAAATGCCTGAGGACGAATTTGTGGCCATATATAGGTTCACCAAAGCGGTTTCTTTAGACCTCATCCATGAGATTGAGCCCTATTTACCAGGATCACGAGGTGGAATAAGTGCGGTATCGAAGGTAAGTACCTACCTACTTAACTAGTGTTCCTTGTTATTACTTAGGTACAATACGTTATTATGTATGAATAACAATATGTTTGAATTAATTCAGGTGCTGACTGCATTGGCATTTTATGCGTCGGGGTCATACCCAGAGGGTTATTGGGTCCAGTGTACACAATAAGATGTACCAAGTCAGTGTATCAAACTGTATAGGAGCAGTCTCCCTTGCCCTGAATGCCCACACTTTCGACAAAAATACTTTGTTTCCTCAAACTAGAGAAGAACGAAATGTTATTAAGCAAGGGTAAGCCAATACAATCACAAATTTTATTTACAGACACATAAATACTTTTTAATAGCTGTAACAATTTCAACTTATTTTGTTTGTTAATTTCAGATTCACAATAAATTTACTATGCCGGGAGTAATTGGTTGTGTGGATGGCATGTAGAACCCCAATCCCTAGACGCAGGGGAACAAGTACGAAACAGCCTCATTGAAAGGCTATGGGCTGCTCGTACATAAGATTTGTATAGGTTTGGCATACTAATCTTACCTTTACTATAAAATCATTGGACACAACCACTAGCATAAGGCAACCTCTGTGATCCGGGTTATCAGCTAACTATATAGCAAATATCTTCACAATAAGTTCAAGAAGTGTATGAAGTGACAACAATCTCATTTTTCAGATTTAAATTAAATTATTGTGATGGATAATCTCTTTGTTTTTAGCATATTCTTATCTAGGTATCTTATCTTTTGTAATTTACTATTCTATGTAATTTATTTAAGCATTTGGGGATCATATTAATACAATATCTTAGTTGAAAAACTGAAGTTTATTTACCTACATACATTATGGCATATTTTTGTATTAAATCCAATTACAGTAACCAAAAGGAACTTATTATTAAATACAAAATACTAATGGTAATTTTAATTACAAATAAAGTAAACAACGTTCACAATCTAAATATTACAATATCCCTGACATTCCTTTTCTAAATACTTATTATACATATTTTACAAATTATGGAACGACAACAATTAAGTGTCTATAAAACTTGATTGTTAATTTGTCTTTCCATAAGTTGATGAATATTATGCGGTTCATCTGCAATGTGACCATGCTGCCTCACTACCTCCAAAATATTTTGTGCTAACTGTGAGGAGGCTGCTGCAGTCGCACTGTCCAATTGTAGCCTCTGTCTCTCTATTTGCAAGAGGATCCACTTAGCCTCTTCCAATGGACCTAGTGGCCGTGCTGAAACAATGATATTCTTTTATTTAAATCACATTTACCACCATCATACTCATTGGCCTTTTATTAGCATAACACATTAAGGCTGCACTTAACAAAATCCAAATATAAGAAAAGAATACAAAAAAACCCTTCAACAAAATGCAATTTATTTTACATCTCAAGGGTTGTTTCAAAAGTTAACAAAAAAGGGACCAGCCATTTTTTTGACATAAGTATAACACATGTTTAACACTGATGTATGTTTACTATGCATATATTTATTTAAAAATAACTAAGAACTCTTTGAAGTTTTATAAACTAATAAAAATTAAAAAAAAAAGATCCTAGTCAAGAATATAAATGCCACTTATTACATGTTCGCTGTCGCTGATGTGTTTGTCTATGTAGCGGCTGTGCCACTTCAGCTGGGCTGTGTGCCGAGGGTGATGGTTCAGCTAGAACTGGACCATATAATAAATATCAATTACTAAACTTAACACTTTGGGATGAGGCCCTTACTTATCATACTTTATAATATTATAGTTATCAATAACTGTTACCTCTATTGATACTTACTGGACAATCACATATATTGGATATTCTTCCTCAGGCTCATTGGGTCTGAGTGGTTCGCTGGTCGAGGATTGAGGTTGCGACTGGGGTGGAGGGCTGAGACTGCGAGGTCGAAAGTTGAGGTAGCAAGGTTATTGGTACTGTCTACCACATTTCCCCCAACGATGTGTTTAAGATAATACTACAAACAAGAATTCATAACGTCAATACGGAGAGACATTGAATAATTCTAAATAAGTAAATAAAGTAAACAGTTGTCTAGCTTACTTTGGACCATCCTTGGGCGTCTTTAGTGTGCCACTACTATCCTCTGTGCATTGAGGACGAGTGCAACCTCTGCGCAAAACCGCCGGCTTTCGGCTCTTCCTCGGGCGGTATCATTGTAGCCAGTTTTCGCTAGCTGAGTATGCCTCTTCATGAACTCTATAATAATCTCCCACTGCGCCTCACTGACTCTATTTGGCATGATAGGTAGGTACTGACACGACGAAGAATAAAGTTGAAGTGGAACACATAGCACAACTACTAAGCAGTCTCATAAGTGGTTTTTTTATAGTGGACTTGAATGGAGTGAAGGAATACGAAAAAACATTTCAATTTCCCATTCCCACTCAAAAACTTCAATATTAACCAAATATTTAATTTGTTGACAGAGCACAGTTTGTTGCCAGTTAATTAACAATTTTGAAATTTATTGAATATTTAACATTTAATGTGTTAAATGGTTTGAAAAGTGTATTTTTTGATAAATAAAGAAATAAATTTTAGTCAGTACGCTTTTAAAACTCTTCTTTATTTTAAAATTTTGAAATAAAAATAACCGGTAAGTTATCGGTGTTTACATTTTTAAAATTGCAACATTTCATCTTAATCCGAATCGTCCGACGAACCGCATTGTAGACGAATCGTCTCTTATGTGTTTCATTTTACGACAGCGGACGAATTGAAAAGCGTTTCGGCGGACGAATTGGAAGACGAACTGGAATCCGATTCGTTTCATGAGATGGCCTTTTTAGCCCTGCTGGTCTTTTTGAAGTAAGAGCATCTCCATATTGAGTTTCCATTTTTATACACTTTATGTTTACAATATTGATACCCATTGCTTAACATCACTGTTCCTCCTTTTCTGTTAATATAGTGAAACTCATGAGTACTGTCTACATCACTGGACGACGACATTATTTTAAGAACATAAACGTTGAAATACGCAATCCGCAAATTTTATTTAAGTATACGTATTTCGGCTGACAAGAAGAAAATTTATTTTGACATTGAAAATTTCAAAATTTGAAACACTGACAATGGAATGAATACGTAAACAAATAAAATCTCCATCCATATTTATAACTAAGGAGTACCACTTATACTCTGATATAAGATTAAAAACACTTGACATAATCACTTAAACTAACACGGTAATTACCCTGGTACTACTTTAGCACCTGTCGTACTACGGTTATTTTTAATAACTATGGTACCGCCAGGGATACTACTAGGGTATCACGGTCATGAATAAGTAACCGTAGTACCACTAGTGGTACTACTGGGTGTACCAGGGTTCAAAAAGGCCAACTCGTTCCTGGGCAAAAGGCGGCCATTTTATTTTTTTATCCTAAAATATTTAAAATATTATGCAGTTCTATTAAATATTTATGATGTTTTATTAATAAAATACACTGACGGACTCATAAACTGCATCAAAGTAATAGACGACTTTGAAATAAATATTTTAACCAAGTATGCATACTTTCTATGCAGATTTAAATTGAAACCTCTAGATTGGTTCGTGAACTTTAAAACAGCGTAGGGTCATATCTTTAAGTTTAAGTTTATGTACTGGAAAGGACCTTAAGACTTTTATTGAAGAAAAAACAGAAATTTAAGAAAAATTGGTTTAATTAAAAAATTGGTTTTAACAATAGACACAAACTTTATGCAAGGGTTTATTTGTGTTTTAATAAGGTGTATTACCCCCACGTGCTCTTATTACGGATTCTAATCGGTTCCGCATAGATTTTATAAGGGTTTTTAAAAGATCTTGCGGAATATTGTCCCATTCTTCTGAAAGTGCTGTTCTTAGTGCTGCCACTGTCGTGGGCGAAGGGTTTCTCGCATATACAGCTCTTTTTAAATTGTCCCAAACATGCTCGATGGGATTAAGATCCGGGCTGCGTGCTGGCCAATTCATTGTACGTATCCCAACCTCTTCGCAATAATGTTGAACTTGTGCAGCTGCATGCGGCCGGGCATTATCCTGCATTAAAGTAAAATTTTCGCCTATGAATCCCATGTAAGGCACCACGTGATCTTCTAATATCTCTGTTATGTAGCGATGTGCTGTCAAACCCCCTCTATTACCGTTTTGACGGACCATGTCTATGAACACAAGTTCGGTTCGCCCGTTCATCGATATGCCACCCCAGACCATACATGAACCGCCTCCAAAAGGAACACGCTCCTCAATGCAACTTTGAGCATATCGCTCCCCACGTCGACGATAGACTCTTCTGCGACCATCTGCACCATATAAACATGTCCTACACTCGTCCGTGAACAATACAGAGGCCCACTGCTCTTCTGTCCAATTCAGGTGATGACGCGCAAATCTTAAGCGAGCTTGTCTGTGAGCTGTAGACAACTTTGGACCATTTGCTGGTCTAAAAGGGGTGATATCCGCTTCCTTTAACCTTCTTCTTATTGTTCGTGCACACACGTTTACTCCACGCACTTCATTAAGCTCGGTTTTGATGTTAACTGACGTGAGGAAACGATTTCGCAGGGAAGTTATAACAATAAATCGGTCATCACGACCTGTGGTTGCTCGAGTTCTGCCTGTACCACGTCTCCTCCTGTAAGAACCTGTCTCTACAAACCTTCTGTATATTCTAGAAACCGTAGACTGGTTTAAATTTAAATTTCTACCAATCGTTCGTTGATCCAAGCCCTCCCGCACCAATGCTACAATTTGTGCCGCTTGTTCGGACGAAGTATCCATATTATGGTTCAAAAACTCTCGATGTGTTAAAAAACTAACCCAACAATTATGCTGGTAACAATAATTCAATTGACAAAACAAAAAAAATCAATGAGAATCAATTTAAAACTTTGCTATAAATAACACGCAAATCTGATACTACAAGTAAATTTTCTTTCCCGGCTATATTCATTTGTTTTACTGCAGTTCTATTTTTAAATTTAATTTTTTTTTAAGATTAAGAGCCAGTCTTTCCATATTTATATAATTTAATCTAAAAAGTTTGCATACTTATTATAAAAAATCCTTTTAGAGTAAACCTGAACTTTGATGCAGTTTATGAGTCCGTCAGTGTATATTTTTTTATACCACTTAGGTGGCAGACAAGCACACGGCCCACCTGATGGAAAGTGGTTACCGTGGCCTATGGACGTTTGTAACACCAGAGGAGTCACAGTCGCGCTGCCAACCCTGTAAGTACAGAGTTTCTATGCCGTCAGTGAAGAAGACAAAGCAGGACAAGCCTTTAGTCTTCCCACTGACAGCACAAATTCTCCACTGAGCTACACTACTCACCGCTGGGAATTCAACACGAAGTTATTATAGCCGCGGTATTCTGTAGGGCGGAGGTACTTCCCCAGTCGGACTGCTCAATAGGAGTTCCGCTCCTTGTACATTTTATCCTGAAAAATGTTTACGAGTTCATGAAATTATTATACATAATTTCATATAAATTATAAATTGTTATACCTACATAATTTAATGAACTCGTAATATAATTTTAGTGAACTTTTCATAGCGTCGTTTGAGTTTATACTACTTTATGATCATGTAAGAGAAGCCATCTAGCGAAAAGTAGACATACGTAACATTGTCTTAGAAATAGTTTAAAACATCTGTCCACCATCAGATGGCTCTATAAAGTAAATTTTGCATTGAAAATAAAAATAAAAATGTATTGGATCATCTTCCCGTTGAAAAATTACAAGGTCGGGGTGTTTTGGATGTTACCCGGAATATTTTTTTTCTACCGCACATTTCGCTATTGTAACCGGTTACATTATTTTTATTTTTAAAATTTTCCCCAAAAATTATAACGATCGCATGGACGTCACACTAGAACCATAGGGTGACGTCAGAGAGGGACAGAGCATGACCACCCATTCTGACGTCATGACTCAATAGAAAGGCTCATGACTCGATTCTCTGGCAAAAACTCCGCTATCATTTACTTTAACATGATTAACACCTTATTCATTAACCATTAGAGTATCTACCACAGAGTACCTACTTCATTATATACGAGGTATCTACGAAATTCTAATATCTCTAAGTGCCCAGAGTGCACCGCGTGGAGGTGCCGGACCAGTCACCCCAGAAAGGTATGTACTTGTGGTAGCTATCAAATGAGTAGATAAATTGCACGAGGTAAAATAATGAGACGTTACGGTTAGGTAAATTTAATTAAATATAAATTATATAATAAAATTAATCCGTTGCAGTGATAAAGGTACTTGTGAGACATAATCATAATAAAGTAATTAAACCTATTAATTATATCATTTTACGGTAGGTAGATTACTTAATTTTTTTTTATACCATTTAGGTGGCAGACAAGCACACGGCCCACCTGATGGAAAGTGGTTACCATGGAATATGGACGTCTCTAACACCAGAGGAGTCACAGTCGCGTTACCAACCCTGTAAGTACAGAGTTTCTGTGCCGTCAGTGTAGAAGACAAAGCAGGACAAGCCTTTAGTCTTCCCACTGACTGCATAATATTTCCAGTGAACTCTGGCTTCCCTACTCACCGCTGGGAACACAACACGAAGTTATTATAGCCGCGGTATTCTGTAGGGCGAAGGTACTTCCTCGGTCGGACTGCCTTCATTCACGTTTATTTCTTGCAATAACTGTGATCTCTACACATTACAATCAATTTATTAATGCTACGCAACCGAAATACGAACTTTTAGCTTAATTTAAAATTTATTACATAACAACATAAACTCACGCCTATATCCCCGAAGGGGAAGGCAGAGGTGCTAGCTGGGTACATTTCGCCAGTTTATGTTTAGGTCCCAATGCAATAGGTGGCGAGCCTATTGCCATTAACTGGGCACTTATTTTGTATTAGTAGGCACTTTATTTTGACTAGAGTTAGGTATATTTAAAAACTAATTAAATCCTCTTCCTTCCATCATCGCTTCTGCACAATACTTTGGGAACTGCACCACTTGTAGCAGGAAATCAGTTAAACCCTGTAAGAAAGAAAATATTTCATCAAATACATAAATCGTTTCGTGATGTTTTATTATTATTTAAATCTATGATGATCGATAGCTTCTTTATATTATTATGTTAGTAGATATAAATATAATCATATTCTGTCCTTGAAATAAATAAATATTCCACGACATTCTACACAACGCTATCTAGACCCATGGTAAGCATAGCTTAACTAGCTTGTGTTATGGGATCTAGAATGCGGATAAACATACTTAGATACTTTTTTTTTTGTAAATACATACATATTATACATAGAAACATCCAGACCAATGCAAATATACATATTCATGCATATAAATATTTGCACTGAGCGGGAATCGAACCCGCGCCCCCTGCATAGCAGTCGAATGCTCTACCGCTACGCCACGGAGGTCGTAAAATGAATTCCTTGTTTCCGTTAGTCACAGCACACGCCTCCGTATCTATGAGAAGTTTTCTCATAGTTTGTAGTAGGTTCTTACGGAAAAAAGAGATAGCGCAAAAAAGTGATTCACGCGGGCAGGGCCGCGGGACCGTCTAGTTATGTATGTCGATGGTCCCGGTAGTTGGTGCTGCAGTCCTGTTTCAGCCAAAAAGATTTAGTAGGTTTGAATGGTTTCCAGGTTAGGTAGTTGGGGTGCGGGACTCAAAACCTTCACAGTTCACACATAGCACCCTGGCAACGGAGACTGCATCAGACCGACGCTGCTGCCTGCGGCAAATACCGGTCGCGACAGAAGCGGCCTTGTAGACTTTTCACGTGTCCCTCAAACTAGCGGAGGGCACGGTGGATAGCAGGCACGGAGCGGACCGAGTGTGGGGTTACAGGTGCGGCCGCTTGTCATCCCTTCAACCCCGCCGCCGCCGCCGCCGGTGCCATGACGCGACGTTCGCCTTTTCCCTTCCTTTGACGGGGTTCGATGGTGCCACTATTTTTCTTCTTCTTGATCTTGATCAGCGGTAACCCATCGTTACTCAGGCATCGGAAGCTTTCACCGCGGTTGTCAGGGGTCTAACTGCGGATTTCGCTGTACTTCGATATTTTCCGTGAAGCGACTGCCAGTGCCAACCCTATGGCGATATTGAAGCATTGCAGTTAGACCAGCTGCCAGCTGCTCCAACTACGATCAACGACTAGGTACTTAGATATACCTACGTATGGCATCCGGGACCGACAGCTTAACGTGCTCTCCGAGGTACGACCATACCATACCAATGCAAATACCCATATGCATGCAAATGTACAATTATTTGCACTGGGTGGGGATCAAACCCGTACCTCCTGGGTGGCGGCCGCGTGCGCTACTGCCACGCCACAGAGGCTATCCACACTCGAGGGATAAGAGCTATGCAACCCTGCACCCCAGTATCATCTGAAGCGACGGTATGCGGTTTTAATCGGTCCGGATCTGGCAACCACCGCCGATGGCCGACAGTGGTGGTATTCGAGGGGATTACCGCACTAAAAATAGGTTATGGATATCTATACTTGGGTAGGTACTAGCTGTTGCCTGCGGTCCGCCTGTGTGGATGTCGCTTATCACGCACGACCAAATATAGACATATTCTTACCCTACCTCTAGTCTCCATACTAAATATCATCAAAAGCGGTTCAGTAGTTTAGTCGTGAAAACAGACAGTTACTTACCTACTTTTGCAATCATGATATTAGTTTAGTGTAGTTCATAAATGAATCTGGTGGCGGTTCAGTTATGATATGGGATTTTTATGTAACGGTCGTTATATGATATCGATTTAAAAATATTGTAGGTACTAACCGCTAACGATCCTATGCAGACAGTCAATGGCAAAATAAGGATATAGAAACCCGCAGCGAAACCAGCCACCCAGAATGCCACGAAGATCAGGACAATTAGCCATATTAACGAAAATATTACGTTCCCCATGTTCTGAAAAAAAATATCATCGTTAAGTAAATAAGTAGGTAGGTCGGTAAATTGATAAATACATAATTAAATGAATATGAATATGAATTACATGCTGAAGATTACTTGTACCTGAAACCTTTAATTATTTTTAGACCTTCCAATTATGAGTAGATCATCTTTTCTACGCGTTAAAACCCCGTCAGGTTTACAGAAGCATTCGATATCGGACTTGAACCGACTATAACCTATGAAATTTGGCGGGCTAGCCACCTACTTCGGTAATCCGACTTCAGAGATAATCCGTCCGGATTACTTCCGGACGGATTATCTCTGATACTCTGACCGCCTCTGGCTTCCAACGTAGACAACCTAGCCATGTGTGTGTTGGGGACGATACACTACCTAGCCACTTCCTTGCTTCAGGGTCGCGATTATGTTACCCAGAATGCAAGTGAAGGTTTACTACGTTATGTTATTTTTAAATTATAAATCGCGGTGTAAATTCATAATTACCTATATACCTAACGGTACGGGACTTATCTCGAATAAATCGCGGAGCTTACTTTTGCCGACGTTTCAAGTTGCTAGTTGCAGCACCGCAGCAGGAAAGCATCCGAAACGTCGGCAAAAGTATGTTCCATTCCATGATACAATTGCGATAACTCCTGATCCTGAACCGTTATACAATTACTACATTATGTTTTAACCCATAATGCGATGACAAAGTGCTTAGTTTATTAATAATTTAAGGCAAAGTCCATTTGATCAGTTTTATTGAAATCGTATTTGCTTTTGTGATTGTGACTGCTGAGTTAAGTACCTATCACTTAATGACAAATAGTCACACATTCTATCCATTCATTCGCTAGACAGTAAATAGGAATTGAAATTTTAACAAATGTCCCGCGCAATTTCGGTATTGCTTTGTGTCCCCTCTCGTTCACTTCACACACACGTCAATCGATGCGCTCCCTTATATTCATGGGGTTGGGGATAACCAAGGACAACCGTAATATTATCGTTAACCTTACGGCCTAATTTTTGTAGCTCAATGGCCTGAACTTTTATATTCGATCAGCGCGGTCTGGCGTCAAATCTATTAGGCATTTATCATAAATTGAATTGAAATTTTACTCGATAAAGCGATAATGATAATGATTTTTTTATCAAACTCGCATTCAGTGAATACCACTATATATTAATACTGTGGTACAACGGAACAGAAAAGTAGGGTGAGTAGCTACTTACTCCATCCATAACTATTTACGGCAAGGAGGTACCTACCTGTATATGCATACCTAGTAAGTAAAAGGATTTTGATAAGTTGATAACGAGTTAGGCCAACAAAAGTTATCTTATCTTCTATTTAACATGTATTTTAGGAAACCAGTTCTATTAAATTGAATATCGTTGAGGTATTTCGTAACATAATTTATTATCGTGAACTTACCGGGGGAGTAGAATCTACTAAATTTATATTCTCGATAGTAAAATGAAGGCCAAATACCGGCCTATACCTACATACTTAGAATACAGAACAAACACACGAGATACACGAATACAGAAGTTTGTTCTTTATTCTGAGCCTACATAGAAAATAATGCCTACAAAGAGATATAGGTATTAAAAATGGTGCAAATATTTTTTTATTAAGTATCTAGGATAGAGCGGAGGTGACTCTGGCGTCGGAGGTCGCTCGACAACCTCTATCCTCCACCCGCAGGATTAAGGGTGAGGTGACAGGTAAGGCCGCCTATCACCCGTGCAAAATTAGACTGAAGCGCCGCGACGCGCCCCTCGCATCTTTTTCGGAGCGATATGGGGACGTCGTGGCTCCCACGCCTGAACCCGCCATCTCAAAATCGGAGATGGCCCAGGGTCAGCCGGGATGCAAGAAAAAATACCATATTATGCCACCTTCCTCCCCTTTACGTGATTTGAGACTCGACGCAGCCGTAATTGCAAATATGCCGCGTGGTTCCCTGCCGAGTAGAATTTGGGCCACCCCATCTCTTCCCATGCGGTGTCGTACAAGGCGACTAAGGAATAGGGCTGTAAAACATCAGACAGATATTATACAGCCCAGACTCAGCCTCAGATCCATGGCTCGAGTCAACAATAGTGCCCGGAAGACGGCCGTAGGCCTACCCCCTATTACGTGGGACCGAATTCAATGATTGGTGAAATGTGGGTGTTAATTCACCTCTGCCTAACCCTCCAGGGATAAAGGCGTGATTATATGTATGTATGTAAAATATTCTCGTAGGTAATTAGGTACTTAGGGGAAAGAAAGATGAATAATAATATTTATCGTGATTCTCGAGTGATCTGTGAGACTCACTATTATTTCCTACGTGACGTATCTTTCTGTTCCTAATAAAACCGACCTACTGGTAGGTACGTAGTAACTATTTATTAATCTGTGCTACTGGAGAGTTACATCACTGAGCCAAGTAAAGAACCAATGAAGTGACATCAAGATCATTATTTTCAAGTTCACTACATTTACGATGTCTGAAAAAGTAACTTGTTTATATGGCACTTGACATCTGCAACTGATTACGTACCTACTTATAACAATTAATAGTATGGATTACAAACTGTTTAAATACAAACCTTTATATAAAAATTGAATACCTACCCATTTACTACTTATAAAAGATTTTGTTTTTAACCCCTGACGCAAAAACGAGGGGGTGTTAGAAGATTTAAGTGTCTGTGTGTGTTTGTCTGTGCTCCTGAACTAATGATTCGATTTGGATTTAGTTTTTTTTTGTTTGAAAGGTGTATTATTCGAGAGTGTTCTTAGCTATATTTGAAAAAAGACAGTCCAAAATAGCCGCCGCCATAAAATGAGACGAGCCCCGACAGAGAGAGCTTCTCAGCGCATATCAGTAGAAGAGCCAGTTTCCGCAACTGAATAAAACGGGGATACTTTTTTTTTGCGCAAAATCTCCACGGATACTTCCCCACCGGAGCCGGTCGGACGGGGATACTGGTCTCCGTCCGAAAGAAGAGGCGCCCGGCGGACTCTCCGTCCGCCTACTGACCCATAGTGTTACTTAACGAGGTATCCAAACTCTTTGAAAGAGTTATAGTGATGTACCTCAACGAGCAACTCTCTACCGTAAACACCATTTCGCACGTGAAGGCTCTGGTGATGGATGCAGTTGCCCGGGGCGAGATAATGTTAACGATGTTTTAGACATCACCAACGCTGTCAACATCGTGCATTAGGGAGGCACGTCTATCATGAAGTGCCTTTCCACCTTCGACGCATAGTCGGGGTGTAACTGACGGAGAGACACATCATCTACCCGACAGTTACCAGCCTTGATATATCATACGGTAGTAGTTTCCACAGGGACCGTTCTTGGGGTCACTTCTGTGGAACACCGGATACGATTGGATACTTCGCAATGAGCTCACAGACGATGCCACTGTCACGTGTTATGTTGATGATATGCTCGTGAGGGCGTGTAATGCTACTACCACCAAGCGACCCAGAAAGTCATGAGGAATACAGCCTCACAGTGGAAAGCTTTCTATCAGCACCAAGCTCCAAATTAATTTTTTGAAGCTCGTGCTCGACTGCCGATGGGAATTCGGGAAGTATCTCCGACGTCCTAATTGCTGGTGGTGGTAGAAAGAAAGAAAGAAAGAAGAGTATTAATGGTCAAAGGTCCCGAGTCCCGAGCGTCGAGAAGTCAATGCCGTGAAGTTCCAGCATCACAGGTGAACGGCTAGGGCGACCGAGCGAAAGGTGGCGCTGTATTATTGGCGGTGCGACACATCGTGAAGGACTAGCTAGGGAGGCGACGAGGGAGTCTGCCGTACCGGCTGATGCAGGTAATCTCCGGGAGAGGGAGTTTCGGGGACCAACTATTTGGATCAGGAAGGAGCCAACGTCTGCATACTTCACTGTGACGCAAGCGAGGACCGAGTGCTGCACAGGGTTGCCTGGTGTGGAAGGTACCGAGGTGAACCGGCAAGGTGGCCCTCAGGCAAGTAGTCCTCTGGAACAACGCTTAGCCCACAGCGGTGGTGCGGAGCGCGATCGTGTGCGCTGCCACCGCCTCTTTCTACGAACAAGCAATGCTCGAGACAAAGATGGCGGATCGGGGACGAGAGAGACTTAGGTATCTCTCGAACCATAGAAGTCGTGAGGCGTGGATGTTGGAGGTCGCTCAACGACCTGCAAACGAGTGCAAGCCAGGAGGTGACAGAATGTATGTCAAGCGGAGTGAGGGATATATCGGTCCCATGTTCCCCCCCCCCCCGCTGGGTGTCTGATATCTGTATGAAAAAAGTGAGTGGGGGCAGCAACTTATCAGTTCTGCTTCGCCTAAAGAAATATGAAGATCCGGGGCTGCTAGTTGTTGCCCGCAGCTATGTAAAACTAATCTGAACCTTTTTCTCCTAAGTGAATATTGTTATCTTTGATTGATTCTATGTGCACAATTATAGAAATCTAGACCACGCCGTTTGGTTACTGAACAATGTCTATAAAACCAAAGCGAAAGGATAGGAAATATTTAAATATATATAGATATAGATGTTTCTGAAAAAAGTGAGTGGGGGCAGCAACTTATCAGTTCTGCTTCGCCTAAAGAAATATGAAGATCCGGGGCTGCTAGTTGTTGCCCGCAGCTATGTAAAACTAATCTGAACCTTTTTCTCCTAAGTGAATATTGTTATCTTTGATTGATTCTATGTGCACAATTATAGAAATCTAGACCACGCCGTTTGGTTACTGAACAATGTCTATAAAACCAAAGCGAAAGGATAGGAAATATTTAAATATATATAGATATAGATGTTTCTATGTTTTATTTTTAAAAAATGTATCTGGGTACTAAGTAAGTTAAGTAACTAAAGTATGTATGCTTAGTTGGGGTCTAAATGACGCTGATACGTCCCGAGTTATTTAAAAACACAATACAGTATTGTACCTTTGATGAATAGGTAAGTAAGGTACCGTAGAAGTAAGTACGTAGTGTATTATTTATTCTATGTTAATGCGTGCATTCGATGTGGGTAACACATGCCTGCATTTCCAACGTAAGTAATCCTTTCTAAATAGGTAAAATTTCTAGAGAGACTTACTTGACTACTAAATGCCTGCCTAGCTAACAACACAGAAATGCTACGCTATGCTAAGCTACGTCCCATATTTTTTAAGTAGGGAAAATATTCACTAAGAGAGAAAGTGAGCTACAACTAGCTAATCAACAGTACCAACACAACACAGCGTGGGTTCAATGAAACCATTAATCTGTTACCCAATGTTTACGTACTTTTAAAAATAGATATTTTTAATATTCATGGGTACATGTCAACGTGCTTATTCTTCCTTTCATCAAATTTTATTTTCGCTTTATTTGTAGGTATAGTAATTTGTTATAAATTTTAAATGATGGCCTAGTTTGGATAGCCTACCATTTTTAGTATACCTAACTAAAGAAGATATTGAATATTTATACACCTTTCTAAGTAGGTATTATATGGAGGTAACAATACCTAGGTACCTATTACCATAGCCCTGACTCTCTGATATCTTTAGTACTTTGATCCTATCTATAAATGTAAAAGGTATCTATATCCTAACGTGAATAATTAAGTACCTAGAAACATGACCAACATTTTATGAAGGTACTTGATACTGACTCATAAATTTGTAATTACCACTAATATTAAAAATACATTTCAAATGACTTCATCAAAACACTGTAGTAAACCTTGCCATGGTCACTCTAATGAGCTTAATGGAAGACAATGCTACGTAATAACCTTGATAAGTCGTGTTAGAAAATTTTACAACTACGTAGGCACATAAACATCTTACCGGTTTTCTCAAAAAACAGCGCGCGTAATAAAATTTATCGAATCACAAACTCAGCGACCAGTCTCCTCACTTTGCATTATAGAACTGAACTGACGATGTGAAGTGAAACATAACAACATTGAGTGTTGAGTAACTCTTCGCGAGTAGGTGCCCTTATCTGGATGACGGAATGTTGATTCAACTATTTGTACGTCGCGTCGTCATCACCATGATCTGCGTAGGACGAACTTAACCACGTCAGCTTTATATTAGTAAGTTACTGTAAAATAATAACCATCTTATGTACATGTTACTTTAAAATTACATGTTTCTGATAAGTATGACCTTGTTCTTAATTTTTAACCGACTTCAAAAAAGGAGCTTCTTCTCAGTTCGGTTCCGTTGTACGTTTGGGAAACCAAACGTTTGTTACCGCAGGACTATCAATTTAATTTTTTTGATTCCCGATTGGTCCTATTATTACCAAAATCTTATTTTGGTTATGGAATCCATAAGGGATTGAAGGACCTCTATAAATATTATATAGGTAAGTAGCCTACTTATACAACTATTCGTATGGTGATTTTAGTATTTTTATCCGACTACGGTGAAGCAAAAGGAGGGTTATGATTTTGACAGGCTATGTATATATGTATGTATGTAAGTTCATCTGTTCCTCATAGCTCCTCAACCACTTATTAGAACTGGACAAATGGGGTATCGTTAGAAGCGTCTTAGTCGTCCGCTGGTTAAAGGCTATATAATGTGTCACTAAATCTATTGTGGCGCCCTCTAGCGGTCATAAAGTACCTTCTATGTTAAAAATTAAATTGAGATAAATATGTCGAGTTTAGTATCAAATGAAAGAGCTTAATTAGCACATTTCAAATATGTATAAATTATACCTATTGATTGCTCCAAAAAAATATAAATAGCAAAATAAGTTTTAAACTAAAACCCGACTACTAAAAAATTGCTCTAAAGTGTTAAACAAGAAAATATCAAGGATAGCCGTGGTCGTATGCCACTTACTCCAACAAAACAATACATTCTAGGGAAAAGTGGCATACGACCACGGCTATCCTTAATATTTTGTTGTTTACTTAACACTTTTTAGGACGTGATTTTTCAGTAGGTTTTAGTTTAAAACTTATCAGAAAGTAGTAAAGCACTTGCATTTAAAATTATAATTGGCGTGGAGTAATCACCAATGGAGGAGATGATGTGGAGGTCAGATGGCGTCACTACGGCTAGGTGGATGATGATGAATTTGCAAAGTGGTACTGTGAATTAATTTCTTAATGAATAGGTATCATAGAAGACTATACCAACAATGACACTGTTAAAAGTGCATTGCTTGCATTTTTTAAACGTAGGTATTTGGTCCGTCAATTGACTGCACCTCGCTAAGATAAGATTGATAAGAAGCTGAGGTGCAGTCCAGAATATACAGACCACAATTTCAGATGCTATTGACCTTAAAATGGTTGACCCTAATTTGACGATTGACTTTGTGAGATGCTTTTTTTTCGCTCCGCTTGAACAACCCGGGACTGCAAGAAGAGGGACACCACCGTATGTGAGTGGTACTACATTTACATTTGGTACTATTTTATATTTGGATGTATTTGGAAGATCTGAGAATAAGTCATTAACAATATTTTATACCAAAGATTCAAAACACAACGGAATTTTTGAACTGGGATGGATTGAATGCACTAGGTGGTAGACCAGGTGCAATGACGCACATTGGGAGTTGTGTGATGTGTGTACAGTAGGCTCATACATCACAGAACTGGCTGTTAAACAAAGGCTGTTAAAGTTCCCCGAAATATCAATATATCGATATTTTTTTAAAGACCCTAGCACAACCCTTCGCATGACTTAACAACAAAATAAAAACTTAACTGTCATTGTCATTCTGCCTGTCATAATTATTGTCAAAATTCAACTATAAAAATTATAGAAACTTTTGCTGCATTCAGTGGATTATTTTATTGTAAATGTATTAAACTACATTATTTTATATCAAATTCTATATTTATTAATGAATTTAATTTAGACTTTAGTGCCTTTATAGTATTTTCTTATTCTTGAAATTAACAGATTTGGTAAGACCTTTTTTTCACAACAATTTTCAAGTATTTCATTATTGCATGTAATCCCTTCAAATTGTGACTAAGTAGAAATTGTGTATATTTTCAGGTATTCACGAACATTCTAATCTGTTAAAACAATGGCTGGATATTTTGAAGAAATGGGATGGAGAGAATTGGCGGATGGAGAGCAGCCAGATCATTTACTTCATATGGCCAGGTTCATTTTTGAATTCGGTTTTAATGAAGACTTTAATGTTAGAGAGTGGCCTAAGTAAGTTTCCATTTTATTTCCATTATTAAGCGATACATTTACTCATACATACTTAATAATTAGGTGCACTCAACCACCGTGTCACTCATATTTTTTTAAATAGAGTAATTAGGTATCTGAGTGGCTAGTGAAATCCGTGACTTTTTACTAAACATCAAAACCGTAAGTTATAAGGTAACTTGTATGAAATAATTTATTGTGACATCATTATATTTAATAGTCAAATCATTTAATTATTAGATAGATAGATAGATAATTCTTTATTGTACACCAATAGATTACAGTAAAATTTGTAGTTAGCATGCATACAGTTTAATGTACAATGGGCGGCCTTATCGCTGGAAGCGATTACTTCCAGGCAACCTTGGGATGGTCAGATTATATATTATGGTTGGGTGGATGATCAAAAATAAATAACAAATATAAAGTAATAACCAACAAAACTTTTACCACCCTTTTACCATTCTTAATTTAATGAGCTTAGTTAAATAATTTATTTTGACTACAGGAAAATACCCAATAGTTTTTTATTTGCTTTATTCTTAAAGGGTTTCCTTTTGAAGCAATCAAAGAATCAATTTCATTTATTCAGTTTAGGCACATAAAGAGCACATATGAACGTCAAAATTTTACAAATATGTATGTCAAGAAATAATATAAAAATATTAAATAATTAAAAATAAACCATTGGAAAATGATTCTTTCGCTGGTTCGGTAGATTAGTTCTACTGAGAAGATACCAGCAAGAAACTCAGCGAACTACATTAGAACTAGTTTATTTTTCTTTTATAAATTTGTTTTGTTTACAATTTATTTTGTGCGAGCAAGCAAGAGACTTATGTTGACCACGCATTAACATCATTAAGGTACTCATCCACTTTATAGTAACCTTTACTCATTAAAGTTTTTTTCACTTCTATTTTAAATTTATTTATTGGCATATTAATTGAAAATTGACAGAAAGGAGGGGAGAGTAATTGGTGTCTAAAAATCTGAGCGGTGACTGGTTTCATAATTAATATAAGGATGATAGATTTTATAATATCTTTATGCAGTAGTATATGTTTTCAAAGATGGACCGGACCATCTCCTACTCATTTCTCATTTCAAAAGATACTTCCCATCCAGCGGCCGTGTGCTTGTCTGCCACCTAAGTGGTATAAAAAAAGTTAAGTTGGAACTGTTATTATGTCACAGAATCATAGATTTTTCAAAGAGTTGACAATCCTCAGTAACTGCACTCTTTTGAACATTCTTTCATATATTATTAATTATACTTTACAGATTACCTCCACCAGCATCAAAAGAAGCTGTAAAGAATTTACCAGAAACTGTAATAGAAGAAGACGGGAAGAGCTGCCCTATCTGCTTGAAGAAGTTCAGCATTGGGGAGAAGGTTACGGAAATGCCTTGTCACCACCAGTATCATGCTACTTGCATTTCACTTTGGCTTAACACGGTAAAAGATCCACTTTAGTTTATTTTGTTTAAATTTTTCATAGAACAAGGGGTCTAAAAAGGTCACTTTGATGGAATCGTCTTAGGATAATAATATGAGTCATATTGAAAATCATAAAAAGGTCAAACACTGATATGAACTGTGGTAAATTCTGATTGACACAACTAGTTGACAGTTTTGTATGGAAGCCGTAAAATGGTTCACAAGCTATGAATTACTTTGATGTCAGTTAGCAGATTCGAAAGCAGCAACATCTTCAATTTCTTTTGCTTATTTCTTAATAAATATGCCATAATATAAAGAATAAAATAATGTTTTGTATTATGTTTTGACCATAAATTAACCATTATTACTAAAATTAAACCATTATTTTATGAGCTGGCTCCTACTAGCTACAGCACCATCTAGCAAAAAAAAGAGTAATTTCTGTAATTCAATATTAAGCATGAGAGTACATCACAGCTAACAATTAAAGCATAGCTGCTGACGCTAACAGATGATGGCAACACTTATACTTTGATTTCGTTCTTATATTTTTATTTCCGATAATTCTATGGCGGGTAATTGATATTTTATCGTTTTAATAACACATATTCTACAAATTAACATACTTAGTTTGTAAAAACAGTACAGAAATAAAACTCGTCACAACACGATCCTTATTTTTGACATGCGGCAACATTACACGAATTTAGAATCTGCTTGGTAAACGAATTGTTGTAATTTCTATTGTTTAATGTTGAATTGAAATGGAGCTCAGTTGCCATCACAAAAAAATAAAAATTATTATTAGTTGTAGGTTTTGTTGTATATTTTATATGTGAGTATACTGTTAGTAATCAAATGTTCTGTGCTGCAGTAACTTGGAATAAACACATTTCTTTCTTTAAAACATAGAATGCATATTTAAACTGTCACACATACCAAAACCTTCATAATCAAAATTCTAAGTTCAATAGCACCTCAACTAAAAACTATATCTATAGGTATTCAAAATATCAATATCTTTGTAAAGTGTAAACGCTTTAAACAATAAAAAAGAGGGTTTAACTGCTATACAATATATTGGGTGAAATTTTTTGTTTCTATTCAATTTTTTAATTCAATTCATTTATTTATTTGCTTAAATGTGGTAAAACAGGGCAAGAATTAATGTTTCCTTTGAGTAAAATTTTCTATCTTCAGTATATTTAGAGTACTTTCGCTCCAGGTAGGGTTATAAAATTTAATCCTGTATAATGGTATATTTTGAAATCGGACTTTTTGAATTGTTTTAGAAACAAGCATTCAATATTTATTTATAGACTGACTATAAAGCTGTAAGATATTAACAAAACAATACATAGTAAAAGGTTTGGAACTTCCATATTAAATGACAATTGGTTTATTGTATTTATCAGTGGGCCCATATCACAAACTAGATAAGCTATGGTACCATAAATAATAGTAATTTTCTATGATAATATGTAATCTACACTCTCTAGAACTAAAGTAAGCATACTTAACCTTAACACCTCGTTTACACCAAGGTCTAAAACATGTATTTGGCAAGTTTTATGACATGTCTTCATTCCGAAATAGACATGTACAAAACATTGCATACATGTCTTGTATGTTAAATTGTAAACAAATCTTGTAAAACTATATACAGGTTTAATTAAAATCTCGTATCGAAACTTTTAGATGTCTACAAACATGTTGAAACTAGACTTCGAGACAAATATTTGATTCGTGCTGAGTGCAAATATTTGTATGCATGAACATTGGTATTTGCATTAGTCTGGTCGTACCTCGGACAGCGCGTTAAGCCATCGTCGGTCCTGGTTGCCATATGAACATCTATGGCAGTTTTTACGGGTACTTAGTTGGAGCCCTAAAAAACCAACAACTGTTCAAGCAATTCTTCGATATCCCCTTTGTGTTGTGGAGGTCATATGACAGTCCCTTCACGGAAAATATCGAAGTTCAGCCAAATCCGTAGTTAGACTGTTAAAGGTGAAAGCTCGGGGTGCGACTGGGATTAACGTTAGGATGAAGTAGAAAATAAAAAAAATGTCATAATCCCTCCAGTAGTTTTTGCCTCTATCGTGGACAAATAGAAACAGACAAGAATTTCAAAATATTTTTTGTGTTCAGTATTGAATATAACATACCAAGTAGGTATTTTTTTAACATCTGTGTAGTACAGAGAAAACCACTATACAACGATATATCATCAATTAGGCTATTGCAGTCCACTGATAGACACATGCTTCTCCCAATGTGCGCTTTTTCTCCCAATCCACCGTCTTCCGCCTTTAATCTGTATGTTATCTAACAATACATAGATCTCAAGACAAATTACAATAAAATAAACAAGACTTGTATAAAAAACGACTGTGAGGATTGTAGGTGAGGACGCGGACGCTTTCAATGTATCAGACAAAGTGCGACATGTGACTTCAGTGTGAACGTAAATGTGTTTTAATCTTGTCTATATACAAGTTGGCGATATATGGGAACGAAAGAGTGTATGTGACAAGTCTCAATACATGTTTTGAAACAAATAATTTTCTTTATACAAGTTGTGTCTTCAACAAGTTAACAACTTGTTTCTTTGTGAAAAGAGGGGTAACGTTTGCGCGTATGTTGTCATAAGTCATAATAAGTAAAGTATTTATAATATAAATCTGCATTTTATGTAGTTTATCACCAATGTTTGTAACATGTATTATTATAAAGAAATTACTAATGTAAATTAAAAAACACATTTGCCTTCACACTTGTGGGTTGATGAACTACTATTTTCATTTATTATTACTAAATAATATATTTTTTTTAGATTTGTAAAACATTGAGGATCAATTAGATAAAAGACGAATTCATAAAAATACTTTTGATTTTATGGCAACGTAACAGCTAAATTGTGTCCACGTAACACTTGTAGGATGTTAGGAGTTAAATATTATGTACTTTCAAAAAAATAGTTTATCGATTCTAATGTAATAAAATTTTTAAAAAAATCAGTTTCGATACTGACTTACAATCGATTTATTAGATGATTATCGATTAGTATTCATAAACTCATTTCTATTTCTCTTTTACAGACAAATTCGTGTCCATTCTGTAGACACGAATTACCTACAGATGATGAAGTTTATGAACAATTTAAAAAAAATAAGAAGAGATCGGAACAAAAGGAAGAAGATTTAGCTACACTCCATAATTCAATGTTCAGTTAATGAATTATAAAATTTAAATGTATAAGTAATATTTAAATACACTCATGTATGATTTTTTTATATGGAGGGTAAGGTTAATATTATAAAAATAAAATTATTTAGTTGGGAAAACACATAAGTTTGCATTGCTCAATTTGTCTGTCAGTAAAAAAAAACAAATGTCCAGTATCCACATTGTTTTTTTTAAATAAATGTAACTTGAAAATATTTTATTTATTTATTGCAAACTATGGAGGCTAAACGAATTTGAAGCTACTATCTATGTTGTTAGATAGCTTTATATTTTAACAAACTACTATTTTTAGCTTACTGGTGTGTATTTGGTATTTGTTAATTTGTTTAATAATTCAAGTAATTACATTCTTGAAATAATATAAAATAAATGATTTATATACATGTGACTTTGTGTAATTAATTGAAATGGATGCGCCTGAAATGGAATGTATTACTATTATATGAATGGATGTATGGTGTACCTAATGGGAAGGGATTATAATGGATGGAGGTAGGACACGGCGGTATTACCGTCCAATTGAGCAGTTCGACTGGGGAAGTACCTGCGCCCTACAGAACACTGCAGCCATAATAACCTTGTATTGTGTTCCCGGCGCGGTGAGTAGGGTAGCCAGATCTAGTTTTTGTGCTGTCAGTGGGAAGATCAAAAGCTTGTCCTGCTTTGTCTTCTACACTGACGGCATAGAAATTACTGTGCTTCTAGGGTCGGCAGCGCGAATGTGACGCCCTTGGTGTTGCACACGTCCATAGGCCACGGTAACCACTTCCCATCAGGTGGGCCGTGTGCTTGTCTACCACCTAAGTGGTATAAAAAAAATAAAAGGGCAGCCAAGGAAAGTGGTTACCTACGTTAGGTTACGTTTGCAACAACAGACCCTGAAGAAACCTCTCTTCCACCTAAGTGGTATATAAAAAAATGGTTTATTTCTTGTTAATACCGTTGATTGATGGCACTTGGTGGAACATACTTACTACAAATAGGTATTGAATAAGACACTTTGTACTTTTCCACTGTATTTTATTTTTGACACTTTTGAAACCTGCGCGCTTTCGTTCCTGTTAGAAATATGATTGTCTAGAATAGTCAAATACACTTGCCTCGTATATTATATACTTTTGAAAAAATACCACTAACCCAAACTATAAGGGTCCGTTTTGGATACAGTCAATACAGAACATTCATTATTTGATGATGCTCAAGTAAAATTATTATTAATTAGGTAACGATATTTTATAAAAATATATCTCGATAGGATAGTGTATCTACAGAGAATAAGTTGCTTCTTGCGACTAATATACTGCAGAAGTAACCATATTTTGACTAGGCAATTGCCTACTGTTTCTCCGCTAATAAAAAAATCTAAGTAAATTAAATAAACATACCTACCTCTGTCCCGCAAGTGTACAAATGCACGTTATTATTTCAAAACATTCAAACCACAAGACTCTCACTTGGAGATTGGCCATCCCCATATTCTTATTATGACATTCATGACAATATTAATCTGACATTAGATAATACAATTTATTCAAAATTTTAGTGACATTTCGGACCGCCTACTCAAAATTAATATCCACTCGGTTTTCTCTATTCTTCGGTACTGCCTTTTCGTTCCTAAATTTACCCATGCTCTCAGGTCTACATAATTTTGGAAACATTTAAAAATTTTGGAAAAAAAATGATAAATTATAGAAATTACAATCTCCAAAATTTTAAATGTGGCCTTGAATGACCGAGCTTCACTACAAGTGTCTCTACCGATTCGCTTGGGTGGACTCGGTATTCACAAAATTTCAGATGTCAGCTTACCGGCTTCAGAATACTGATGCACTGAATGCTTGGAAAATTGCATGTCCAAACACCGATCTTCCAAGGAACTTATTCTCACAGCGTCAGTCGGACGGGCCGCTCTTCAGCTTAGTAAGACAAAATTAAACATGCTCTAATTCTGCTGAGCGTGATCGTTTACTTTCAACGACATAACCCGTCGTGCTCTTGTCACCGCCGGTGTGCCGGCTGTGTTTGAACCAAACGGTTTGGCTCGTGACGATGGCAAGAGACCGGATGGTATCTCATTAATGCCATGGAGAATGGGTAGGACCCTGGTGTGGGACGCAACATGCGTCGATACCATTGCCTCTACCCATATACCTGGCACGGCTGGCTGTGCTGGTGCTCCTGCAGCTTCTGTAGAGGCTCTTAAGCGGCGTAAGTATTCTAATCTCATTGGTGATTATGAGTTTGTGCCGTTTGGAGTAGAAACGTACCTATAGTCGACGCTTCTCGTGACCAGAGGGCTGGCCTCTTCTTAGGTCAGAGAATAAGCATTGCCATACAACGTGGCAATACTGCCAGTCTTCTGGGAACGCTACCACAAGAGGCATGCGAGGAGGGCGCCCTGATGCGGCGTGTTGCAGGAGGTCGGCCGCTTCCGGAGGAGATCGATCGCTGGAGGCAGGAGACTCGCGATGTTCTCTTCCGGAAGTGGGCCGAAAGGCTGGTTACGACGAAGAGTAGCTTGCTGCTTGTGGGGGCCGTTCGGCCCGTCCTGCGTGAGTGGGTAGAACGGGGTCATGGGGCTCCCACATATCACCTCACCCAACTTCTCACGGGGTCATGGCTGCTTCGCCAAGTACCTGTGGGAGGTGGTGGGGGTGGAAGCGGTGGACTGGCCGCTGGCCGACTCCTGCTGGGACCTCGCCACCGCCGGACAGGTGGGACCCCTCTTTACTGCTCCGGCATACCCGGCCGAAGGCGCCAGGGGCGGTCTGTGGTTGGAGTCCATAATGGCCTCCAGCCACCTCTGGGTGCGCTCCTCCTGCGCCACCCGCCACGCCCGTTGCTCCGCCTGCGCCGCGACCTGACGCTTCTCCATGGCGGCTATTACTGCCATGCAGAGCGCCAACGGGTCCGCAGGCCGAGCCGGCTGCAGCACCGGCGACTCCGGTCGAAGCGGTCGCGCCGGCGACCTCGGCGGCTCCGGCTGCGCCAGCGGTTCTGGCCGCAGCGGCGACCTCGACCTCACCGGCGACAGCTGCAGCGTTGACGGCATTGGCCGTTCCGGCTGCGCCCCCAGCCTCCGCCGCGCCGAACGCGTCACCCGCTCCTCCGGCAGTTCAGGGACGACCTTTTTAAGCTCGGCCAGCTCCGCCGCCATCTTGCTTATCTCCTTACGGTGATTGGCCGCCATCCGCTCAAAGCTGTCGAGGAGCTCAATATGTCTCCTCCTCATATGAGCCCTCTCGAGCCGCGATTGTGCCAGCTCCGCCCTGCCGCCGTTACTCGGTTCTCCTCCGGCGTCGGAGAATCGGTGCGGGTTCCGGCCCACCTTTCCAGAGCCTCTATCACCTCCCTGGACGTTATATCGTCCGTCGACGTCGTATCTTCGATACGAGGTGAGGGCGCCGCCAAGGCGGAGGAACTCGGCGGCGCCCTCACATCCTCTGGGGCCGGAGCCCGTGAGGAGGGGGCTTTGGTGCTTCCGTCCTGCAGCTTTCGGCGGCTAACCGCTAGCTGCTTGGGCGGAGGAGGGCGCATCGTCACGTCCCCACCGGAGCTGCTGGAAGACGACGAGTCGGTCAGGGTGAGATCCAGATCCGAGTCAGTCTTTGGTGCGGGGAGGATTTTCTTCTTGCGGTTCCTCTTCCGCCGTGGTGCAGATTTCCGGGTCTGCAGACCCACAAGGCTGTTCGCCCTGCTCCTCTCAGTGGCGGTGTCGAAATCCTCTGACACCGTCCCTGCTTGGGACGCGACCTCCGCGTCGTGGTGCTGCGCGACCTCCGCGCAGACTGTTTCGCTTGGTTTTTTGGAATTTTGGTGAATAGGTTCCATTTAGTTCCCACGAGTAATGACGCGATTTAAACAACACTTCCTGGGTGACGCTCATTCCAGGAAGCGGGGTAAATACTGTGGATTTCCCCAGGTGTCCACAGGTTTTATTCGACTGCTGTCAGGTTTTTAAGACTTTTCCTTGTCGCGGGCCGACCAATTAAGGCAAGCCCCGCGGCCTTCAGGATACCGGCTTCCCAAGTGTGGCTAGCACTCAGGTCGTTGTCGATATCTTGGAGGTTACGCGACGCGGGAGTGAAGTCAACTCTCCCAACACCGACGGTGGCACGAATGCCTGCCACCTGTCTGCGCGAGCAGTAGGCAGGCCCGTCACTGGATCCCATGGATCCTTGTGTCGCCCCCATGTTCCCTCCGAAAGCAGAGGAGTACTGGGAGCGACAGGACCGCAGATTTTATAAGCCTGGGCCCGCTAGCCCTAAAGAGGGCTTGTCGGGTTATTTGTCGATGGCTAACAGAGCTCCTTCTCCTTGGAGTCAGAGTCTACTAACCGTCGTCCAGGGTGCACCAGCCTCCCCGCTTTCGTTCCCCAGGACCGCAGTCCAGAGGGAGAAAAAACAAGTAAGCCATCGTGGAGGTTACCCAACCCGCACCCCGAGACAATCGCCCCTAAACTTCAATATAACCTAATTGAATTGAATTGAATTCTTGATTAATGGCTCTGTGCTTTAAACTATAAAGAGCAGGGTAATAGAAGAAGTCCAAAGCACAAAATTTCTAGGTATTTACATTGACAATAAAATGTCATGGGAGCAACATACGGATCATATATGTAAAAAAACTCTTCAGTTATTCGTTCGCCTTAAGAAATCTTATTGTTACGACAGCCGTCGATATCTCGAAAACTAATAGTCAAATCTTCAAGAAATAAAAACGCATTGTTAGTGACGAGGTACTCTACCGAATGGCATAGAAAAATCTGGAATCGTCAACAAAAAGTCACAACGTACCTACAGGTACCTACACTCTCAAATATAAACAAACAATAGGTAAATATCGAGAATGTACTCGAAGGTCAGCGACGGCGGCAAGATCAAAGGAATAGGTATTTGTCGCTCGCGAGCTTTCTAGATAATTCGATCCTCTTAATTGAGAAGTATAAAAACACGCTCGCATAGCGACACGATTCTTTCAGTCTTTGAGATCGAGGAAGCGACCGAAGAAGATTCTACCTGCGACCTGAGCAACGACTGTGGACTACTGTGAACTACTGAGCGACTGGAACTGTTGAAGAAGTACTGGGTGTACTAGTGATCTAATTGTCTAGTTTGTGGTGAGCTAATAAATCTCTTCGTTGAGTAAACGGCATTTAATTGTACCCCGTGCACGTAACATTATTAAAGTTGTTAATATTTCTTCAGCGTTGATATCTTACCACGAATACGTATCGTCGACTCTTCGCTATGGTATTATATTCTGGGGTAACTCTACAATCTACAAATATCTGTGTATTTAGAGCACAAAAACGGTGTGTTAGAGCTATTTCCTTAAAACAAACAGATTAATGCAAACCATACTTCAATAAATTAAATCTTTTAACTTTGCCATCTTTACTAATATTATAAATGTGAAAGTAACTCTGTCTGTCTGTCTGTCTGTCTGTTACGCTTTCACGCCTAAACCACTGAACCGATTTTGCTGAAATTTGGTACAGGGGTAGATTAGATCTTGGGAAAGGACATAGGCTATATTTTTTGTCGCGATAACCGACATCTACGCGGGCGGAGCCACGGGCAAAAGCTAGTGTCTATATATATACGAAACAGCTCTTTTTGTAAAATGTACCTAATCTACGTTTTTGGGCATAGCACAAGACAGCGTCAAATAGGCAAATTATCCATAAGATCCTTTATAACCGAATTACTTCATAAAAGTGTATTTTTCATGGATCCTAAAATATATAATAGGCTTCCACTAGCTTTACGAAAGGAAAGCCATTTAATTATATTTAAAAAACAATTACATACCTACTATACTACAAAGAGAATACAATACTACGTAATACTACTATGCTATTTGAAAAGACATATTATTCAATAAAGGAATACCTGAAAGAATCTGAGGGCAGGTTATAAAATAATTGAACAAGTAGGTACCTACCTATAGTAATGATTACCCTGCTCACACTATGATTGGCATTATTTTTTAATGTAACTTGCCATTTTTGACGTGTTTTGTATCTTAATAAAAGTTTAATGTATTTTTGAAATTTTAATTAATGTAAAAGATTAAATACTAGTATTATATACTAACACAGAAATGATAATTTGCACGCCACATGTGGCAGGATATGTAGTAATATAATATGATATTGTAACACTTTTTGTACCATATTCTTGCAAATAAATAAATTTTATTTGATTTTGATCAATTATTATTGGACCTACTTGATTTACTTTTCTTAAAATTCGAATTTTCCGCTTGTGGCATAAGTTGGACATAATGTCAGTCTGAATTGAACACTCCATCAAAATCATTTGTATTTGTTTATAAATAAATGTTAGATTAAAATAGAAAGTTTTATTAAAAAAATGGGCAAAAAATTTCGGTAAGATACATATTTATTCTTACGATAAAGGATATGTGTAATAAATACCTACATGTATAAAAATGATCATGCTGACCAGAGGCTTTGAATGACATTGTTTACACCTGGTTGAAAATAAGATCTCTCTGTACACAGTACAACGTTGCTTTACATGAAATAGAGAAATAACCAAGTAATGGATTACTTGATTATTTTTATACTGCCCAATTAATTAAATATCTAGGTACATGTTCAGTCATTTAGTCCAACGACTTGGCTGGTTGTCCTGCTACCGGTTGATTGGATGCTGGCGTTTAATGAACGGCATAGGCATCCTAACCAGATGGCTGCGACATATGTATGAAATCTCTATGGGTAGGTATGTGGTGACGAGCTATATACTGTGGCGGTACAATATTCGATTACTAGGTCAGAGCTCGCAGGATCGATTTTACCACTAGTACCTAAATATATTTATAATGTCAAAAATATTATAAATAAATGTTTTTAGGTCTGTGTGATTGGGTGTTTGTTTGTTGGTGTTCTAGTTGTTCAGTAAGCTATGGTTTATAATATAAGAATCTATTTGCAGATGTCCTTGTGATTCAAAGTCATCAAAGGATCAGAAACTCAGAGTCAGAGACACAGATTGCAAAGATGTAGCTACTATTATCGAAGCTTTAACAGCTGAAGAGATACTAAAACGTAAGTCAGACATATATTATTTATCACCCTAACACTATTTTGTATTCGTACTGGTCTGGCCCTGTAAAGGGTTGCTCGGAGGCTTACCACGTGTATCTCAGGCTAGCAGATGGCACAAGTGAAAAGAAAGACAATTGTCTTACACTCTGGTAGATAATTGAGACCCGATACGGTGTGGAGTTTTAGTCGATTCGAATCCAGTATAACCACTTACGCGTACGAGTATGATAATGTACCTTTAGATAAGTAGGTATAATGGATCAGGGAGCCACCCGAATCTTGAAAGTCTTCCTGCTCAGTTGAGGTTCGTCCATGAGCGCGGGTCTGACGGCGATGGGACAGGCTACCCATAGCAGAGCTGATCCCAGAGAGTAGCGCGTCGTGTTCTTCGTGCGCCTTTCTCCACGGTATTAGTTGATTTGATTCCGACATAATCTTGTCATCGCTTGCGCCAGTGGGGGTACCATAAAAAAATAGCTCAGTTGGGGTTGGCTGTCACTCCAACTACAAAACGACCAAACTTTAATATTCTTCGTATAGCAACTGTGACCTCCACGGCCCAAACTTTTCGTAACAAATGGCACAGATGTTTGTATGGGATCCGAGCCCGATGATTTAATGAACTCTCTAAAGGAAATTAACTACGGTGGGGTCTCGATTTGTTGTGTTCGCCCATCGTCAGAGTGACCTGGCTAGTATTGCTGGACCTTACAATGTGCTAATCTAATTTGTGCTTAGTTGTATTATGTAATTTTAAATGCATCCTTTTATTCCAGGTCTCGCAAAAAAACCGGTTTCAAAACCACCAGCTTTTAAAATGAAAGCATTCAAACCGCCACATTTCAAGGACACGTGCGTGCCCATGTTACCGTCCATGCACACGAGGTACTAACATCACTATATTATTATTATTGGTACAAGTTAGTGCGACATACTTCATAAACTTTAAAGAAATAAAGAACCAATGACGTAAGCAGTAGGCACCTGTCATGCGTGCAGTAGCCACCTCGAACTTCACTTCATCGGTAACAATGTGGTGGGTATGTCGGACTCCAACCGCTTAAAACTGCACGTTGCTTCATCACGTCTCTGGCCGGGGAATCAGATACGTCCTAGAAAGAATATCCCTGAGGCCCCGACCAGTCTTCTTCACCAACATTGGCGACCCCGACGCGACGTATTGTTGAGGATTGAAATTCCTACTTCCTTTTAGAGTGCAGAACCAATAACTCTACGAGGTAGGTACGGAGAGCCCTTAATGAGTTATGAATGGTCAGCCATCCTAAGACTGACCTGGCTAGTAGGTAGGTATAACATACTTGCCATAGTTAACCTTTTCATGTGTTAAACTACTCGGTTACCACTTAGCTACGAGCTCTCTAGCCAATCTTATCATTTTCAGATTAGGATTCATTGGTCATTGTCCTGTGGAACCACCACTCTCCGAGAGGTATGTAATAAAATATGAACCTAAACACTTCTTTTGTATCGTGCGAAGAATCCCCGCGATTTCCTCCCGGTCAGAACCGGTGGGAGAGGTTATGTTGAACTTGAACCGACTAAAACGCACGATGTCTGAGGGTCGTAAGTTGCCGGAGGCACAGATTAATAAATAGTTACTACGTAACAGATACATCACTCCCATACAAAAGCGTAATACCTGCTCTATATTAGCCTATAAAATTTAAATCAGAACGAAAAGAATTGTACCTTAAACACGCGCCCATGGAGTCGAGACTGTGTTGCCGTGCGAGTGACATCACATCATCGTAAGAATGCGCTAGGGTTGTCCTACGATGATTATTGTAATAAAACGAACGAACGTACCGAATGAACCATGAAATTTATAAATCATTTATATATTTTCCCTTCCTATATACATATATATATATATATATTGGATAGTTATCGTCGATAATGTGAGGTAGTGTTCTACCTGTTAGGGTCCCCCGACATGACAAGGCTTGCGTCAAAATATGTATTACTAGGTATATCAAAGTTATAGGACTAAGTAATTAACACAATTTATTTTCGATTTTTTGGGTTGTTTTCTGGGACGGGGTTTTTTTTAATTTTTAATATACTAACTGACTCAAGAAACCCCTTAATTTACGATTTACTTACTTATTACCTACTTATGTTCAAACAAATAAATAGTGACAACATTCATACAGATAAAATGTAAAATACTACTACTACTATTAAAACGACATAATTTTACACCCATCCACTGCTCAATAATTACGTGGTTTCGGCATTTCGAAGCGTAAGCGCGGGATACGTTCGGCGCAGTGCGATGCGAGCGCTCAGGCGGGCGTTCGGCAGTCCTGCTCTGCCAGATTGTCCCGCCGAGCATAATTTATATCTATGTATGACTGTCTGTTTATGTTCTCAGGCGGAAATTCAAGGGTGTTCAGTTTCACTCAAGTTCAGAAGAGGAAGACGACATCCTTAGGAAGGACAAGCGTACTTTGTACAAGAAAAAAGTTCGATATGTAGACTTGATGCCCGGAGATGTCTATTTGCCTACACCCATGCCTGTCGTTAAGCATAAATCTTCAGATACATCTATTTTGAATGTACGTTTTACCAGCTTTTATATCAGTACCTACGGTCACACTTAACATATGGTCATACTAAACGATCTGCCTGATGCAAGGCTGCCACCATAACCAACTCGCTAGAAACCTACTTGACTTATGCATTCTTGGAAGACGTCCTATAGTCACCACTGGAAAGAACATAGTTATCTATGGGTCTATGGCGGGTAAAGAAGGTATTCAGCAATTTGTGTCTGCGCAACGCAGAACGGAGTTCCTATTGAGTCACACAGAATGCAATCATTCTACATTTTCTTAAAAGTGACTAGATAGGTACCTACTTTACTTTTGGATTAGGCTCTTATTTGTTGATGCTATGACTTTTAAACCTTTTATAAAAATGATCAGCCGAAAATGAGATACTTATGTTATCTTATCCTCTGGGGTTTATAACACTATTTACTTATGTACCTACTTCAGTAAATAGGTACATAAATTATTATTTATGAATACCTAGGCAGTAGTCATGTAGGTACACGCGGTGTATGTATTCCAAAGTATGTAAATATTTTCGTGTGTATTGTAATTTTTGTCGATGCAGTTTTGTCTTAGATACAACCGACATTTTTCTAGGTGCCGAGCCCTAAGACAAGTGGTGAAATTATACGTACTGAGCGAGCAGCCGTGAAACCTAATGAATTGAGACCACCTTTACCTCCTAAAGCTGGACATGAGTAAGTTTGTTTGTAGTTATATGCCAACTCGGAAAAATCTTGGTTCGAGTTAACTTGACTTGAAATTGCCGTAACTTGAGTTGAACTCGTAGTTACTTCGATTTTAAGTAACGAGGAACATACTCAAGAGAAATAAACATGAGTACCTACAACAGTTGCCATAATACTGTTTTTTTTGTTTCAGATTATTCAAAGCGCACAGTGGTATTATTGTAAATAAGGACAAGGACTACGTACCTAACATTTTTGTGCTGCCGACCGCCGCGGGAACCACGTAAGGATGATCTCCACTTTTGCAGCTTCATCTTCTCTCCTTTATCTTCATAGTTCAGGGCGGCTTCCATCCTTGTCTTTTGTGTTTGCTTGGTAACTTTTGGGTATCCATTTATGTTATTATATTATACTCAGAATACGTCTGACTAAAATCGTACATACTTCGTCACCTCGTCACAGACCTGATCAATTTCTGAATTGGGTGATTATTTCTTGGAGAGAAGTGTCTATCAGCTCCCGATAGCGCAGCTAGCGCAATGCACGCCATAGGTACTACTACCGTCATTGCCACGGCAACAACATCCATTAGGTACATTGTTATATTTTTATATCTCTTTAAAATCATGTTAATTACCTACATAAATATTGATATGTAGTTATATTGCCTAAATTTTCATTCGATCTTTTAACGATAGCATTATATTTATTTTATTTCAGACGTAAAAGGTAAGATATACAAAAGCATTTACAGAAGTTATATGTACCACAGATTTACCTACATAAAAAGTATTAAAATATCGGAACATGTATGTAAGTTACTACTAAAGCTCTTTACACTATTGTGATGATCGAAGAAGATTTGATATCTTAAAGGAAATAAATTAACCTACTGGTTTCATGTTCTTTCAGAAAATACAAACCGTGCAGAAATAAGAAATGTCCGTACGTATTATGCATTTGGCTACATTATATAATTCTATTTAACTAAGTAAATATACCTATTTAAATTTGTCACTCGGTTAAAATCCTGCCTATTGATTATTTACAGAAAATATCAAGCAATGTTGCGACGGAAGGGTAAGGGTAAAAAGTGAGTATTTTAAAGATTATTTAATTATTCGTGCTAGAAAAGAAGCTCAAGAGTTGTGATGCAAGTTTGCATCACAACTCTGACCCAGTAGTAGCGCTTGGTTCAAAAGTAACGAGTAAAACAGGGTGAATCAAGCGGTGAATATAAATAAAATGGTCAGCTAAATTCTGTAGTTATTTTCTTACAAGTGAAACTACAGACTAGTTCAATAAAATAATGAACAGAATTCTCCAATATCACAGTATCGAAATAATCGGGATATTTACCATGTTGCATTGTTTAGAGTTTCCAATATTTCGGCGCTGTTGCAAGCACCATTTTACTACGCCGATCTGCACTCGGAAACTCGAAACAATGCAACATGGTGAATATCCCGATTATTTTGATACTGATGTGAGTAACCATGATAGTTTAAATACCTATATTATCCACTATCTGTTTACTTAGATACTTATCTACTTACCTCCTTAAAATTTTGTGAAACAAATTATGAAAAAGAAATCTAACGACCCTTATAAAATTCGTAAGATCGTAATAATTTATTTTCACCCATTGATAATTTTTCACCCCATTTTACGGTAACGAGTCAGGTACGCGTACGGTCGGCCCCAAAAAGGTGGTCAGCGGATGAGAAAGTTGTCAAAAATCACTCTCAGTCAAAAAAATAATGAGATTGAGTTTAAAAAAATAATTGAATTTTCATGAACCTGATGATTGTCAACAATATCAAACAAATTCGTAGTCACTAATATTCTTTATTTTTGTTGCAATGAAGATTTTTTTTGATAAAAAAAAAAGGAACAGAAACAAATACCGTGATCATTTACAAGTGATTGTATATACAAACGGTTAAGGCCACCACCACCATCCACGGCTCACGGTTAAGGCGCCGACGCCAGATCCTGCAGCTAATAGGTACATAAATTTTAATTTATAGAGGTCTTTCGTATACAAACCGAGGCGTTACCGATGGAAAACCTAGGGCGAGAGATAAGAAGGGTTTGAAGAAGGATGATTCTGCATGCGGCCTTGACGAGATACCCAGACCTCAGCACGTGAGTATTGTCCCACCTTAATTATATAGTCGTCTGTTCATCTGGGAGGGTTTAGCCTACTATTGCCACGCTGGCCAAACGGGTTGGCAAAGGGTTTGTTGTCGAGTGTTCCTTCTCTCAGGTATTTCCGACCACGACCTCCGCCCCCCATGAGCGCCGGCCTGGGGGTGACAGGTGAAGCCGCCTGTCACCCTGGCAGAAGTAGGCCGCGGCGATGGCGCGCGTGGCGCGCCTCCCCGTTTCCGGGGACGAGTTGGGGACTCTGTAGTCCCCACACCCGAGAAGAGGGCCATATCGTGAGAGATGGCCCTGGGTCGGCCGGGGTGCGAGGGATATGCCTGTCAACCTCACCTTCGGCAACCAAAACGACCCACAGGCGGCGTGCGTTTTAGTCGGTTCGAGTCCGACATAACCTCCTCCACCGGCTCCGGTGGGGAGGTAACCGTGGGGATTTTGCGCACGTAGCGTCCTCGGCAGAATATCGGCCAGGAGTCGCAACTCCTCCCCTAAATTTAGGGAGGA
The DNA here is from genome assembly GCA_963662185.1 of Eilema griseolum. NCBI lineage: Eukaryota > Metazoa > Arthropoda > Insecta > Lepidoptera > Erebidae > Eilema > Eilema griseolum. The sequence continues at coordinate 14,788,586 of OY759242.1, read as the reverse complement.
GTTGCCGCTTCTGTTGTTTGCACCGCGTGGAGGTTTTCTAGCCCGCACTCCTTTTCTAGCCCGCACTTCGCAGACCCCGCAAACTGGATGCGGAAGGCGGAGGATCGGAGAAAATGGCGCACATTGGGAGAGGCCTATGTCCAGCAGTGGACTGCAGTGGGCTGATTGATTGATTGATTGAATTATATAGGTCGCTACTGAGACACTCGTATCGCTGAATCAATCACCTAAATACTGTGTGGCATTGCAATTTTTTATACCTCTTTTTTATATTTATTATACCACCTGATGGAAAGTGGTTACCGTGGCCTATGGACGTGTACAAAACCAACGGAGTCACACTTGCGCTGTCAGCCGTGTAAGCACAGAGTTTCTGAAGGACATGCCTTTGGTCTTCCCACTGACAGCACAAAAACTCTCCAGTGAGCTCGGACTACCCTACTCACCGCCGGTAACTCAGTAGGTACGAGGTTATTATGGCCACGGTATTCTGTAGGGCGAAGGTACTTACCCAATAGGACTGCTCAATTTGACGGAAATACTGTCGTGTCCTACCTTGCCGATTAATCTCCACTTATGTGTTATAATAAAGGTGCTGGAAAGCGGTCACTACAGGCCATAGACGTGTGCAACATGTGCTACACTAGGGGCACTCCATAAAAGTTCGCAGCGTTTCTTTCTGGGGTCTTCCATTTGCTAAACAAATCTTTTTTATTTTAACATTTTGTAAATTCCGTTTTAATATTCCATAATCATATAGGTACTAGAATAAATTGTTTGGTTTGATTTTATTCACACTGCCCACCATGGAACGTTTTAATGCCTTTCTTTGAGGCAATAAAACGTGGGGTACATTGTACGTGGGGAAAACTACAGCAGGGAGCATGTTACCTACCTACCTACTTACTTACAGTGCTCGTCTTTTGATTCAGTACATTCGCGAACTTATACGTTAACAAAATACAATTCTTTTCTTGTATTTCAGGTGGAAATACCAGGGAACTTGAAGAAAGGAATGCTGCAAACGCATTCTCTTACAGTACTACCATGCTCAAAAGATAAAAGAACTGATATACATTATGGCATCCTTACTGGATCCTTTAATATGTATGACTCTAAATTTTGTAAGTATACCTGCCAATATTTCCAAGAGCCCTTTTCTGCTATAGTTGTACGGTACAGTTGCGAAAGGTGGACGAGGAAGGAAACTGACGACTTAAGTCTTGTGCAACAAGTTGGCACTGTAACCTCGGAGGGCCACAGGGAGGACAGAAACAATTAAAAGATTATTCTTAATTCCCTGGCCCTCAATTGCAATCTCAGAGGGGGTCTTTGTTTGCGAAGATGTCAGTGCTAGAGTCTGGCCAGTGCAAAATGGTTAAAAACGGGGGACAAGTTAAAAATTCAACGGGTTGCAACACCGATCGACAAAACGGAGGACTTGAAAAAACATTTTTTTACATGCATAAAACCAGTTTACATGAAACTAATGACATGCTTATTGTACTTTTTGTATAAAATCCTTACAAAAAATTCACTTCGAGAAATATCCACAAATAATATAATTTATGAGTAGAAAAATCTTACAAATTGGTTGCAGCAACTAAATTATGATGAAATAGGGCCCCGATTCTACTAATTTTGTAATACTTATAATAAAAAATAAAACCATTGTCATACCACTACAAACAATGACATTTCATTTCAGACTTAACTGTAACGGTGTTAGAATCTAAAATGAAATGCCATCTTGTAGAGTTAATGAAAGGATGTAATGAATTCATTTTCATTTAATTTTGAACTTGAATATAAAATTAGCAGAATCGGGGACCAGAGCATTTACTCGTGGTTCAACGTTAAATGTAATCTATAAAATAGCAAGGTATTAACTATACCTTCCTTCTTCTACCTTCTATTCCACAATGTACTTTGTTTGAACAAAAGTTCAAATAATTGTCACATTGTACTTGTTTTACTTGTGTTTACTGGTTGCGTAGATTCCTATTGACCTATAAATACAGATACAAACTGTTGTATCTAATTGAGGCACCAGTCTCACAACTACAGATTTTGTATAGCCACTAAGATACTAAAAAATAAGTTAAAAAAGTTTTAATATACAAAACATTGTCATCCGTGTCTACACACGGCAAATTACGCTAAAAAACGTATGAACAAGCGGCCTTACGTAGCTACAGCTAACTAGAATGTCTGAAGAAAGATTCGTAACCTATTTCCGTTTTAAAAATCCATCATACTTAATCTAGACCCAATTAGCAGTTCTGATACAATTGATTAATACAACCTACATCTCTAGAGACTATGCGAAAGTTTGGATGTGTGGATCATCCAAACTTTCGCATAGTGTCTAGTGATGTAGGTCGTATCCCTGGCGAGAAATCAAGATAGCGTTATATTATGTGGTGTAGTACCCCTCAATAGTTCAAAGTGGCATTTATAATATTAAATCATTTCAGCTGGGAGATCCAGAGGTCGTCAAGCTTTAACGATGAGTGTAATGGCTTACTGTTTAGCCTTCCATTACCATCCCAAGCAGTGGACAATGAAACTTGTCGATAATTTGGTGGACGCTGGCGATCAATGGTAAGTGCTGGTTTCAATAATTTAACCGCTCTGTCTTTAATTACAGATGTAATGTTGAAGCGGATGACGAAGCGCGGGTGCATACTACACAGGCTACACAGCCAATCGCACTGCACCTTCCGTTAGATTTTGGTTTTTGATTTGGTTTACTTTTTTTTATCTAGGACACGATATCAGGCGAATTGAAGTCAATTCATCTCGCCTGTTAGTAAGCTAAAGGCAAAGCCGGTCGGAAAGAGGGTCACTATTATATACACTAAGTAATGTTACAATGTTACTCAGCTTGGTGGCCGCATTAGATGCTTTTTCACAGTATTACCAAAATTTTGTAGTGATAGGTTGGTATGCCAAAATCAAGCACTAGGGCTACACATAGGTACAGATTACCGCAATACTTAAACGAAGAGCAGTGCGGTGACTAAAAAAAGGGCACCATAATAAATATCTGTTAAATAGAAAAGACAGTGAATGTTCCAATAGACGAGTTAAAAGTGTGTCTTACAGGTAATGAATTGAAACAAATGTAGACCACTTCAATGATGAAGTAAATATTTCTGTAGGAGGTAGGACACGACGGTATTTCCGTCCGAATTGACCAGTCCGACTGGGGAAGTGTTGTGTTCCCGGCGGTAAGTAGGGTAGCCAGAGCTTACTGGAGAGTTTTTGTGCTTACAGTGGGAAGACCAAAGGCTTGTCCTGATTTTGTGTTCTGCACTGAAGGCACTTAAAATCTCGGCAGCACGGATGTGACTCCATTGGTGTTACATACGTTCATAAGCCACGGTAACTTCTTTCCATCAGGTGGGCCGTGTGCTTGTCTGCCACCTAAGTTGTATAAAAAAATATATCATATCATAATAAAATCTACACAGGATATCGTGCTAAATCACCAGGGCCAACACCAGTATTTTCAGAGCCGGCGTATCCCCAGCGCGTGAGAGAGGCGCCGCCATCTCTGTTGCCCAGTGTTCTCGTGATCCTCGCGGTAATAGAACTACATCTTAATTTTATCGTACTTTTTTTGTAGGTACTTGCAATGTTTGGAAAAAGTGCACGACCACTCATCAGTTCAAGGTATATGTGAGGTACTACCATTTGGAAAGAAACAAATAATGATATTAAATGGCAAACGTATGCAAGTTTTGCTAGGCGAGCCCGACGTTGTTGGATACACAATGTCTCTGGACCCTACAGTGTACAATTTGTGTAGAGGACTGACAGCTTTCTTTAAGGAAAATCGAGCTGGTGTTATGATGACTAGGTTAATATATTTTTCGAATTATTTTTTACCATATGATAGGGATAGTAATTCTACTGTTGTTTCCTATAACTAAATACCTATACCTATAACCCATCCTAAAACCTCTAGAGGTGGGTAAGCCCACAGCCCATGATACTGTAGCGACAATGCATAAATATTTTAGATCTGACTTTTTCCTTCACTGAAGTGCTAAGAGAAGAGCTCTAATATTCTATGTATTTATTTTAGGGTCCTGAAGGTAGCAATATGGAAAGACCGAGTGTGTTATTTCATTTTTGATCCTGCTGGGAGAGATTCAAGGGCTTTTTCTAACTATTCCAACGGTCAAGCAGCCGTTATCAACGTAAAAGATTTGGAATGTGTAGCTGAAGTTCTCTTATCACGCAGTATTGTAGGAGATCAAAAGTTCGTTTTAGCTCCAGTTAAAGTTCTGAAAATGATTGATGAAGGAGCTGACGATGATCTTGAGTCAGATAAAGAACTAACACCAGCCGAGAAAGCTATGATGGGATACAGGATTTTGAATGAAAGTTGTGCCATAATAAATGCAAACATGCATTTGGGGGATCGATGCTTTGAGGACGCTAAGTTTAGACAAGCAATACCTATAGCTGTCGTGGCAATGACGTATGCCAAAATATCACCACCAAACACGTGGTTTTCAAAAACATTAGATAAAGTTTTACGCTTGGGCAATAAGCTCTACGTTGAATGCGCCCACCCAAAAGTTATGATTGACTTGACTATTGATAACATTCCTAACGAAATAGTCATTGGTCCGTACGCATGCGAGATTATTATTTATAGAGAGCGAATAAAGGGACAACTATTTGCTACGAAGGAATGCTTTTTGAATATTAATTCTGGTTTGCTAGAACTTTTTAAAAGTGGATATAATAGTGGAATATTGGAATTCAATAACTATACGTTGGCGGTTTGGAGGCAGAAAGATATGTATTATTTGTTTGATCCTTATCCACGTACAAATGATGGTTTGAGAGCAGTGAGGACTGGTAAAGCTTGTTGCATGATGGCCTTGACTCCTGGAACATTGGCAGATATTATCACTGACAACTTTAATTATTTACCTGCTACTACACTGTTTAATATACACGCTTTTAAGGTGTTGAAACTGAAGAAGAAACAACCTAAGGTAAATATAATAACTTATTGTTGTGAACATACGTATTTATAGGCGATTCGTCCGCCTCAAAATTCAAAACTACCGATATAAAAATATAGAGACGTCCAAGATTACAAAGTTTATTATCTAACGGTTTATCAACTATGAAATAAAATAAAAACTTTATAAAATTATATTTCATACAAAGTATATACATACTTATACCTATATCTTATTTTACACAAATCTATCACAAAAAGTATTTTTTAGAACATTTTGTCCCTAGTCCCTACCCAGCGGGGTACGGGCGGAAAGGCACCAGCAGGTAGTACCAACCGCCGACAAAAGATTATGTTTTGGTACTTTTGGTACTATTGTTCCCTGACTTTTTGCACTGTCTTTTGAGTGACAAATTTATGTATTGTGACTTAATAATTTCTTGTCATTCATTTCGATTCCAGATGCAAATAGTTTGTACACTAAGCGACGAAGCGTTGCCTGGGAAAGCCAAAAGGAAAGTTCTGGCAATGAGTCAAGGTCGCGGTGACGGCACTGAGGCATTCCACAATATTATGCCTGCCGATAGCAAGCTCTTTGAGCCGCCACCTAAAGCAGGAGATGTAAGTTTCTAAAAATTGAACAGGGCCTTTCTAGATGAGTTTTTACGTACCACTTGGTTAAATAGTTCTAGAAAATCGTCAAGAGCTTAGTGGTTAAGGAGTTGGACTTACGATCGAGAGGTCTCAGTTTCGAATCCTGGCTATTACACTACCGATGTGAACCCACACCTAACATAGCTGTAGGTACGCAAACATAGTAGTATATATAGGAAATATTGGATAATTTCGGTTACTATATAGTATTCTTTCCATAATTTTGAAAGGGTCCTACCCTTTCAAAATATACCATGCCATGTGTGTCTAGTGTCTAGTACATGTTACGGAAATGGCACGTGGCGGGGGCAGCCCTACGTGTCGTATTGAGGTGCAAACCGGCGATATCGCGCCACGCCACTGATTGATTTGATTTGATTTTAAAATGTCTTTTTTTATACTAAAATATTACAAAGGTAGTAAACAATTGATCTTATTCTAATTGTTACGTAGGTTAATCACAGCTGTTACCTAGGCTAAGTGCGCCTTTATGAACTTCTGACATGAAACTTTAAACATTTCACTATATTAATTTTCAACACACAATTTACTTACCAATTTCTATAACACAACTTAGCGAACTGACAGACTTTAATTACAATACTACTGATTACTAAATGACTAGGCTATTGCATTTATTTAAAGAATAATATTTGTAATACAACTAATTATGCTATAATTTATAATTTTGACTTTGTGGGTAGGTTACAAAACAAATATAGCAGTTATCGGTCGTCATGAATGAATGAGGACCGGTCTGCAGTAAGTGAGCATTCGCTAGGTATATGGTTCATTAAGGAAATAGCGATGTGGTAAACGGTATCGATTATATGTTTTAGAATAAGGTAGTGATGCCGCACGACTTTTTCCTATGCCGGAGACAAGAATGTTACTAATACTATGTAAAGGGTTTTACAGGGTGCGTGTAAAATTTACGTGATATCTTTAGAATATTTTTTTTAATAAAACGGTATTTAATGTTCGAGTGCAGTTTTTTAAGATTAGTCCTAAAAGGCCAATTTCATGGCTTTATTTTGAACATTAAACAACACGGATACTAATTGGTTGTAATTAGTATCCGTGATACTACACCAAGCCGGAGCACCATAGGTGAGGCAGGGTCTTACAAGTGTAGAACAAATTAATAGTTTTATCTTGGGACTGTTTCGACTTGCGGCTTAAAACGGGTTTCAAAGAATTTAAAGCTTTTATTCCTTTATCACACAGGACACTAGTATTTATATTCCAGTTTAATTTGGTGTCAAGATGAACACCCAAATATTTAACTGATGTTTTCCAGGAAACATTATAATCACCTTGTTTTATGAGTTTTATTGGCATCGAGCTCTTTCTTGTGAAAAAGTTCCCTCAGTTTTGCTGGAATTCAGTTTTAACTTCTATTTTTAAAAATACTGACTACGAAGTTCTATGGCCAGCTGTAAACGAGCAATAACTATGTCTGGATGGTTAAATGCAGCGGTATCATCGGCGGTGATTGCCAGATGAGTATGAGGTTGTATAGGCATATCATTTAAGTAAAGACTAAAAAGACATGGGCCTGAGATAGATCCTTGTGGGACTCTAGCTACAACAGTTTTGGGTTTAGAAGACGCGCCACGCCACTGTAATTGCTATGCGACGTCACACTGTAAGTTAACGGGGGTTTAGGGCCAACATCAGTTTTTACACCACATGTAATGGTTTTTGAATACATCATGTCAAATTATGAAAAGGTAGACATTTTAATACTTTCTTTAAAGACCATCGTGCTTTTATGACGACTAGGGTTATTTTTTGTAAAATACTGTAGTATTTAGTAAGTAAGAAAGCATTTGGAGTACCGATTGTATATAGGTACCTACATAAGTATGCTTTCTATTCCACAGGCGCAGGTCGACGAAGAGCAAATGGGTGACATAATATCATTAGTAGACAGTATACAAGATGATTATTTACCACCAATACCGTTGAAATATAAAGTACCTGATACTTCATTTGAACCTAAAGTTGGTGAGTTAGATAGATACCTGTAGACCGTATGGTGTTATGGCCTATAAATAGTAGTCCAGAGTAGAGAGGCTAACAGATATTTTAACCGATTATTTAACTGTCACTGATGATGAATTAATATTTCCAGTTAACCTGGATTCTCCAACGGTATCGGTGACGCAGGTGGTACCGCCGTGGCCGAAACCGCGGGACAAGACCAACGAGCCTCCGGAGCCAGACCCTGACCCAGAGCCAACTCCACCGCCTACCCCACCTCCCGTCTTAGTAAATACCATTTTAAAACTGTATCGCTCACACACTAACTGTATCATAATTTTAAATTAATAACTATCGTTTTTTTACCACTTAGGTGATAGACAAGCACACAGCCCACCTGATGGGAAGTGGTTACCGTGGCCCATGGACGTGTGCAACACCAGGAGTGTTACACTCGCGTTGCCGACCCTGAAGAAACCTTCTGATGCCCCTCTTGAAGAACCCCATATTGTAGGTGCTTGGGAAACCCGCAGCAGGGAGGTCATTCCACAGTTTGAGTGTGCGTGGGATGAAGTTTCTTTCATACCGCACAGTGCGCGCCATCTCAGGTCGCAATGTGTGAGGATGAATTCCCTGCCTATGACGTGAGGCGCGATGATAGAATGTAGCTATGGGCATCATGTCAAACAATTCATCTGAGCACAAACCATTGTATAGGCGGTAGAGCACACACAGCGAGGCAAAGTCCCTCCTAAGGCTAAGAGGTTCCACACTACCTGTGAGTATGGGATTGTCAACCAGCCTCAATGCCCGTCTTTGCACTGATTCGAAGGGGTCAAGCTGGTATGCAGTTGCTCCAGCAAATAGGTGACAGCAGTACTCCATGTGGGGCCGGACCTGTGTTTTATAAAGAAGGAGTTTATGCTCCGCAGTGAAGTACCGCTTAGCTCTGTTGAGCACTCCAAGTTTCCTTGATGCCAACTTAACCTTATCCTCCAAATGACTCCGGTAATGGAGGTCGCTGGAGCTATCTATACCTATTATTATACATAGTAGGTGTATATAATATATCATTATTATATAATGGTAAAGAATACAAGTATCACTACCCCATCTCATTCGAATGGTGTCGGAATACGCGACACCATTCGAATGATACAATGAAAAAAAATAACTTGGGATTCACTCTGGAGGATAACGAGTATCGCGATTTTGGTTTTATCTCATCTCAAATCTTGAAAGCAACTCTGAAGCAATCGTGCAAGTCGTAGCTGATTACAAATATTTACTACTAATTATGAATTTATATTTACAGCCGCCTGAAGGTGGAATAGAAGAGGTAAGTTTTAAGTTATGGTAACTGCTATAATTTTAAAATTAAAAACAATTTGAATGCCAGTAGCGGTGTAGACCCTGGGGAGCTGGGGCAAAGATGCCATAAGCCTTTTAAGGGTGATTGTACAGAGGGTCGTAGAGGTTATTGGTGACTCTCGCTCCGGATCGTTCCTGGTGCAGAGGTTGGCCATCGCAATCCAGCGTGAAAAAGCGTCAAGGGTGATGGGCACCTTTGCACCGGAAGCGATCTGGGATGGACTATTCGATTAGTCTTGACATCGTATTATGTATTAACATATATTTAAATTAATAAATTTCGGTTTTTAGGTCAAAAAAATAGACATATTATATACATATAGGTATAAAATGTTACATAGGTTAAGTCGGCCGTATCATACCGATTTCTACGTTAATTTCAAGAATGCAGTTTCGAATAAAGTGACAAATATCGTCTTTTATTCATATCGAGGGATGATATTACAGATTCTCCTTGGCGACCTATCGCATTATTTTCATTACAGGAAGAGGCTGTCGAAGAGGAGGAAGATGAAGAGACAATTGCCGCTAAGAAGGCAGAAGCAGAGAGGAAGAAAGCGGAGGAAGAGGAAGCGCGTAGAAAAGCTGAGGAGTTACCACCTGCACTGCCGCCACCTCCGCCATCCCCCCAACCTGAGACTGAAGTACCGGTAAAGAATTCGTTTTATATTCATGAACACAATCAACGACTTTAATCTGTACAAACAGTGCTATTTGAACTGACTTAATTTGAACACTTTTGGCTTCGTGTCGTTTATAGTTCAGTGTATAATATATGGAAATAATATATTATTTCCAGAATTGGAGACATGGGTGATGGCATCTTCCACTCATTATATCTGATGAATACTTGCAATATTTTATTTACTCAACCTCGAGTTGTTTCTGTGTAACATGTTCTGTATGATATTCAATGTAACTATTTTTAACCAGACTATTTATACTGCAAATTGGTGGCACTTGGTGGAATTTGTTGTTACACATATTGATAATTCACTTGTACTTTACCACATTACTTTATTACTTATTACACCTGACCGGTTTCGCCTTACGGCATCCTCAAAGGTTTCCTCAAATGCCATTGTAAACCTTTGAGGATGCCGTAAGGCGAAACCGGTAAGGTGTAGGTAATAAGTAATAAAGTAATGTAGAAAAGTACAAGTGAGTTATTAATATGTGTATTTTTAACCAGTTGGCACTGAATGATGAAGAAGAGGAAATGGAAGCTGAAGGAGAAGTCGAGGCACTTGAAGCTGTTAACGTACGTCGCCGTATACTACTGACGGAGGACGCAAAGCGAAGATTTAAAATGCGACTGATAAGAATGAGAATGACCCCTCCCCTCGCTGAATATGATGACAGTAATCCTCCTGTTGAGATAGAAATCGCCAAACCAAGCAACTTCAAAGATTTGCCGGATAGATCCCAAATAATTAGAGGAACCAGCGTCCTCACAGAGCCTGGTTCTATTGAATCTGCAGATTTACTGCCTTTTGGTGCGATCATGGCAATAGTTACTTCTTACAAGTACACCATCAATACTTGGAATAACCATATTGTTAATTTTGTGGTTGATACAGCTAAAAAATTGTATGAAAATAAAGAACATAAATTTCAACTTGCTCCTGTTCACATTATACCAAAGATTGCTATTGGAAGCCAGGTAAGCGTAGAGCAGTTTAAAATTCTAAATATTAGATTTCTATTAAGTTTTTTTTTAATTTTGTGATTATGCTGAATATAAAAGGGAATCCACGGAGGCGAATTGAAAATGGAATATGTTTTGAAGTTTAAATCCTGCAAATATGTTTTCCTACTAACGCGCGGTAAAATTTCACCTTGCGGACTTAACCCTAACAGTTTATAATTACTTGGCTAAAACTTTTCATTTTTTGTATGTTGATATTACTCAGATTTCCGTCGTCATTATTATAAAAACCTAAAAGTACCTATTGGTTTGTAGTACCAATTGATTTATAGTAAATGTATCATAACTTTATTACGTTTTGTGTTAAGTTTGACAAAAATTCAAATATGAAAAAAGAACACATTTCAATCTTTCAATATGACATAATTTTGTTTAGAATTTAATTACTACATTATATTAACTATTTATAGGCTTATCACGCAACTATTGACGTCATTGGCGAAGGACCTAGTTGGCAGCTCGAGGAGTATATTGAGAAGAAATTTTTCGACAAATATGATAGAGGGATGGTGACAACTGTCACATACAGCTGTGCCTTCTTCAAGAGAGCAAATGTGTACTACTTATTTGATGCAAGCCCTTGCAATGGCATGGGACTGAGATCTGAAAAGAAGGGAACTAAAGGACAGGCATGTTTCTTGCGATTTAGGTCGTTGCACGAACTTGTGAGCAGGTAATTGCTAACTTATAAGAACTTATTTTTATGTGAGTATTGGAATGTAATGTTTTCATCTCTGTCGTTTGAACGTCTATATCAGGCCAGATTTGACAGCACGCCATGCCGAATTGAGCGAATACGTGGCTCTGTCGTCTTTTAATGAAGGAAACAGATACGGTGGAGTTTAATCAACTCTGGTAGCAGTGAACCCTATTAAAAGTCTTTTACCTACCTACGAATTATGTCATTCATCAAGCCTATTTTGTTGCAGAATGCTTTACAACAAGGATGGAAAAACAGAAGATCAGCAGTTTGTTATTAGTAGAATTATAGTTAGAAGACTTTTACAGGAACCGCGGGAGAAACTGCCTGAAGACTACGACTACGTTAGTCGCAAACCTAAATCATCAAAGTCAAAGTCGACCATTATTGTCGATAAGAAAAAGAGTACCGAAGTAAAGGCGCTCCCTAAAAGTCCACCTGTAGTCGGTTATCAGCGTATTGACGGAATTTATAGAATAGAAGGCACAACATCACTTACTGATAGAAAGCCCAGTACAGACATAAAATCTTGCCATTTTGTTAGTCTTATTGCTATGTTAATGGCAGCTATGCATCCGGTGCGGACATGGGATCAAGTTATGGTGGACACATGTCTAGAAAAAGGACTGGAAATAAAAGAAAAAGCTACAAATTTAGCAGTTTGTGAAAAAAGAGTGATAAAGAATGTTATATTGGATGGCAAGTTTCTCAACGTAAATATAAAAAAAATATTGGTTGTGAATGAAAACCCAGAGAAAAGACTAGAACAATACCTAAAAGCAGTAATGCGAAGGCTTCGATATGTAATTATTAGATACCCACATTGCAGTATGGTAATATGTCAAGCAGATGGCCTTTACCATCTATTCGACCCGTATCCACCACCAACCGAAGAACCACCGAAAGATGAAAAAAATAAACCTTCTAAAAAAGGCAACCCGGTAGCAACGTGGACATTGTATCGCACGATAGACGAACTCATTAAACGAATACGGAAAATATTACCACTGGCAAATGCTGAAAGACCTGAGTTTTATACCTTCGAGCTTACTTCCGTTAAGACTGCTCCACGACATTCTGCATTGAATTACAGGTTAAGTCCACTCTTTAAACCTGATGTAAATCCAAATGAACCCTATATAAAGCGAAGGAAAATGAAACCCGTTATGGATGAAAAAATGTATTGGTTAAATATCGAATTCATTCCTTGGTCTCGAATGGCACCAACAAATGACTTAGGTTTTGAACGGGGCATCCCAAAGACGCTATGGAAGAATTGGGATATTGAATTTCCTGGTGATCTATTTTCTTTATGGGGCTCGATTCATCCAACGGATAAGAGATTTGATAAAGCTACTCGAGGCCAACAATATCTGGCTACGTCTGTACTTGCTATTGGTTTGTCACAAACGTGTGAACTAAGTGCGTGGACCGGTGGATTCCTCGACGGCTTGGTCATAAACGGTGACAAATATCATAAGAAGTACGTAGATAAGGTTGGCCAGGAACCCAATCAAGAGGTAGAAATTGAAAAACTAGATACTAAATTCGACGACATGTACCCCTTCTCATTCAGTTTTAAATTTGAGAAAATAATATTCGGCTTTGTGTACAATATATATCCAGATAGATTTAATTTGAGCAAAGCACTTATATTCTTTTTCGAAAAAAATAACTTGGGTATATTAACCAGTCCATCCAAAAACTTAGCTTTTGGCAAGATTGACAATTCGTACTTCATGTTTGATTGCCAAAGTTTTGGAGCGCCAATATTTAATCCAGGTCAAGGTTCCGGATACATGTTGAAATGTGAGAGTATGAATAGACTCGTCTACTGTATGACATTAACTTTGAACTTGCGAAGACACGGACAGCAATTTCATCTGTACAGTGTAGCAGTTACAGTTTCTGAAAAATCGAAGTAAAGTTGATGGATAATTTGGTTCTTTTATTTCAAACACCCAACGGATACCGAATTCCAACTTGAAAATAGCGTTGAATAGAATGTCTCATAATAAACTATAAAATCGATCCATTGAATAAACTTCATAAACATTATTTAGACGGTCTAAATATTTGTTTGCATGAATATGGGTATTTGCATTGGTCTGGTCGTGTCTCAGAGATTACGGTTAAGCCTTCGGTTCCGGTACATATATGGTAATCATACGGGTAGTTGGAACCCTAAAAAGGTTCAATAACTGGCCTAACTGCAATGCTTCAATATCGTCATTTTGTTGTGGAGGTCAGGTGGCAGTCGCTTCACGGAAAATATCAAAGTCCAGCCAAAGCCGCAGTTACGACTGGTAAAGCGGACCCCAGACTTAGTAGTGAAATTCGGGTGCGACAGGGGTTAACGCTAAGATGATGAAAAAGAATTATTATCTGAACATATGCCACAGCTTGTAAACAAGCAGGCACGTCGTGCTTCTCAGAATCCTGGTGAGTTTGATGATTCCTTACCTAGATCAGTGTTATTATTTCTTACAGTCAGTGAACTCAGTACTTGCGCGAGACAATTACCTATGAGGGGTACAGGGGAAGTGAGCGGCAGGGTCGACGAGCGCAAACTCAGGTACCTCTCTCTAATCGGAGGGCGATGGATGTGTTGTCGACAAAAAACTTTTTAACCGATTTCAAAAAAAAGAAGATTCATCGGAATCTTATTTTTTACTTGCAATATACTCCATGTATGTATACTACTCTGTCAAGAAAGTACTGGGAAAAAATCAATAATACACAAAAAAATTGTTATTCATCCAAATTTATTTTATCACCTTCAAAGTATGCTTCTTTAGAAACGATACACGTACGCCAACGAATAATCAATCATCAAAACATTTTTTTAAACGCTGTTTCCGGAATTGAGTTCAGTTCTCGCCGCTAATTCTCCTTTATGTCTTCTACTGATTGAAAACGGGTGCCACGAAGTGGTAATTTGAGTGTAGGAAAAAGAAAGAAGTCGGCAGGAGCCATATCTATCTGGTGAATATGGTGGTTGCTCGATGGTATTTGTTGAGTGTTTGGACAAAAATTCGTTCACAATGATGGCCTTGTGCGAAGGCGCATTATCGTGGTGCAAAATCCAAGAATTTTCTTTCCACAAATCTGGCCTTTTTCGTCGAATTTGTTCTCTTAAACGTCGCATAACGCTCAAATAATATTCTTTATTTACCGTTTGACCTGCCGGCAAAAATTCCGAGTGCACAACACCGCGATAGTTAAAGAAAACAGTCAACATGACTTTGACTTTTGATCGACTTTGACGTGGTTTTTTCGGTTTTGGTTCAGTTGGAAGGCGCCATTCCGAGGCTTGTTGACTAGTATGCATGTCAAACTTGTAAACCCACGTCTCGTCACCAGTAACAACGCGTTTCATAAAGGTTGGGTCGGTATTGACCCGTTCTAGCATGTCCTCAGCGACTCTCATGCGATTTAATTTTTGAAGAAAATTCAGGTCTTTTGGGACTAGCCGGGTAGCAACACGTTTCATACCCAAATTATTAGTTAAAATGGTACGGATCGACTCGTGAGATACAGAAAGTTCGGCGGCCATCTCTCTCAAACTTGAATGAGGATTTTCAGTCACTATTTCCTTCACTTTTGCGATGTTGATGTACCACTCGATTCACCGTAAGCCTTATGTAACATTTTCAGTGTATCCGAACATGAAATTCCATTGGCGATGCAAAATTTAAGACAAACTCTTTGTTCGATGTTTTTGTCCATTATGAAATTCGCAATACGCACTAGATATTATAAAACTAAAAACAGCACTGTTTTTAACATAAATGACAGATGCAACTCAAACTCCGCGCCAAGATGGAAAACAGTTGTGCTAATCAAACAACAACAAAAAAAAAACAAAAATTTGAATTTGGAACCATAAACAAAACATTCATTCCCGATACTTTGTTGACTGAATGTTGGATGCTAGGTACCTACTTAACGTTGATGAATAATAATAAAGGAACAAGTAACTTTGTGTATAATGGATGAAGAAGTAATCTTCTTCGGTAGTGTCCAGTACGCCGAGACACGACGCCTGAAAAGAACAATCTGCCATATGTAAATGGTCTGCTAGTTTTAGGGACCTTAGGCTAATATTGTAAATAATAAAGTAATTGCCTCATTGCGGCCTATGGCCGAATAAATTGGATATTAGAACGCACATTTCGGATAACAGTAGGTATACAGTCCACGACATTATTTGGTCCTTCAGAAGCCAGATCGAAAAGTGAAGATCAACTTTTGGAGCGATTAGCAAGACCCTGAATACGATGTGCAGATCTACTTACGTTCTCAGGGGCCCATGGTGAGTGGCTTACATTCAAAGCCGCCTACACCGACTCTACGAAGCTGTACAGCATTCCGGCAATTGAGAACCTACAGCGACTGAGGAAGAGTCTCACCGGGAAAGCAAGAGACACCGTGGCAGCACTACTAGCTACAGCGACGGATCCGGAAGTCATACTCCGAACATTAGACCAAACGTTCGGCCGTCCTGAGGTAATCATCGACAAGGGTCGTCGGCAGTGGAGCTGAATAACTTCACAATACGACTGCAGAACGTCGTTTGTGTACTACAGAGCATCGACCAGTGAGGATACCTGTACAACCCTGGGCTAGGGAGGGAAATTCTGAACAAGCTGAGTCCTCACGTTCAAGGGAGGTGGTGTGACTACGCGACAGACTTTGGAATTGCAGCAAATCCCGAAATCATCACACTATCGTGCTTCCTGATGAAGGAAGCAGACCGCGCGCTCAAGCATGTCTACGTTCCAGTTACGAGTACCACGAGACAAGCTAAGAAGGAAACTCGTCTACCGCCCACACCTGCGAATAAAAATAAAACGAATGCTGTCTTCAATGTCACAGAGTCGTCTGAGAACAAAGAACAGCTAGACCAATGTCCGAGTTGTGAGCAACCCCACGAACTACCGCGGTGCCCACAGTTTAAGACACTAGTCGATAGAACGACGATGGGACTTCGTGAAAGAAAAAAGATTGTGCTTCAAGTGTTTAGTGAAGAGGCATCGACGCAACCTGTGTAGGTCGAAGCCTTGAACCAATACCGCTTCGCCTAAAACGCGGCACTGCATGGTGAGAAGCCAAAGCAAGATGAAAAGCCGCCAACCACGTCAAACCCGACGGAAGCAGTACAATCAGTGGTAACCCAAACCTCCACTGAGTCGAGAGACATGCTGCTGAAGATGTGTCCTGTCACAGTCGTGGGACCAGGGGGGGAGGTGAAGACTCATGCACTCCTGGATGAAGACACTACCATCTCTCTCATCGATGCAGACCTAGCGAAAAGGATTGGGGCAAGAGGACCTCCGCAACGCCTGTTAATGCGAGGGGTCAACATGTAGCAGTCGGCAGAGTAGAGTCAGCTGGTGACCGTGAAGATCAAGGGACCCGAAGGTATGCCCCATGAACTCAAGGCTCGCACCATCCGGTCCATGAAGCTACATCAGCAACCTATTCCGGCTTCACTGCTCGAGTGCAAAAATCTGCAAGACCTAGAGAAGAATGAAATATACTACGAGTCGACGCGTCCAGGGATCCTAGTGGGTACAGACCACTGGGAATAAATCGTGTCCCGAGAACTGCGCCTGGGCGAGCGAGACCAACCCGTAGCATCGTAAACCACCCTAGGTTGGGTGATACATGGAACGTTACCACGAAGCATCATTCGCCGAAGCGATAGCAACGTGCTACATGTCTTCACCCCCGAACAAGCTGAAAAGGAAAACGAACGCCTACACTACCTCGTAGATCACCGCATCAAGATCGACGCGCTCGGTGTCTCTCACAAGCCGAAAGTGAGCGACGCGGTACGTGGAGCGATGCGAATCGTCGAGACTACCTTGAAGCGAACGGATGAAGGCTACGAAGTGGGGCTACCGTGGAAAGAAGACATCATACTCCCACTAACTTACAACTCTGCACTACGCCGGTTAAAGAAGATCGAGTCGAAAATGAGTAAAATTGATAATCTGTTGAAAAAGGGACACGCGACGCCGTGTGACGGCACCGAGGCTACGAGTCCCGTCTGCTGGGACCTACCTCATTTCACCTTGCAGAACCCGAACAAGCCTGGTAAACAGCGACTCGTCTTCGATGCAGTAGCAAAGAGCCGGGGTGTCAGTCTCAACGATCACCTGCTTGAGGGACCGGACCTGTTGATGTCACTACAGGGGATTATGTTCCGGTTCCGAGAGAAGCCGATCGCCATCACAGCAGACATTCAAGTAATGTTCCTGCAGGCAAAGATACCATGTGAAGATCAACGATATGATGTCCTATGGAGGGGAAGCGATCGAGACATACCGCCCCGCCATTACAAAATGACGAGCATGATCTTCGGTGCCGTCAGCTCACCATTTATGGCACATTACGTTCGAGACGCGAACGCAAGGGCCCACGCAGACACTCACGTGACGGCCTTCGAAGCAATCACGAGAAGCCACTACATGGAAGACATGGTAGCTAGTTACGAGAGTGAAAATGAAGCCCAGCGAGCCGTCACCGAGTTAATGACGGTCCACGCAGCCGCCCGCTGAAGCTACGAGAGTGGAACACGAACCAAGCTAGCGCGCTTCGCGACGTTCCAGCTGAACTAAGGGCAACGTCGCCGACTCCACTGTAGTGGTGCGTCCCTCACTCATGAGGTACCTCATTTGAGGCCCTCGTGACGTCAAATTGAGCGAGTTCCTCAAATGTTCGCAATGAACCGCCTCACTCATCGTTCATTCCTCATTTTACAATCGTACCGCACCGCGCGCGCTAGCTTGCACCTATTCACGACTCACGACTCACGAGTAAATGAGGAACTAAACGATGAGGAAATGAGTAAATGAGGAGCGAGTGAGTGAGCAAACAAATCGGAAAAAAGTATGATCTGTCTGCTTTCTGCTTCAACTTTGAGCTTTATCCTTTTAGACTTATCGTCGATAATTAAGTGTCATTGGTTGGTTTATTTTGGTCAATTCGCGCTCAATCACTGTGAATGGAAAAAACAATACTACAATAAATGCTTTTTACAGTATTAATGATATTAATTTCCACTAATAATATAAATGCAAAAGTTTGTGAGGATGTTTGTGAATCAATCACGAAAAATAAAACTTTGAATGGATTTGGATGCAATTTGGCACACAGATTCTAATACCTAGCTTAGAATAGTATAAAATGTAGGATACTTTTTATCCCGGCAAATGTTTCCTGTGGGTAGTGGGAACGGGATCAGATCTACCTATTGAGCCGAACGACTCTCCTCACAGTCCTCCTCCTCATTGACCGACTCGCGTGAGTCGCGTGAGGTAATTAAATGCAGAATCACCGAGCGAATCAAGGGATTCCTCACCTCAAATGAGGGGTACCTCGTGAGTACCTCATTTGGTAAAATGAGTTACTCCCTCATCCTCGAATTAAATTTACGAGTAACCCTTCACTACTCCACTGGGGGCAGATGGGCCCGAGACCAAGATACTCGGCCTCATCTGGAGAACAGAACAGGACGAGCTTGGATTCAACACCTCTATGAACCGAGTTCTCACGGAAGTGATCATTCGAACACGTGCGCCGACGAAGAGAGAAGCCCTCAACGCAGTCATGTCAATCTATGACCCCCTTGGACTGCTGAGCCACTTCACTATAAGCACCAAGATCGTGCTACAAAGCCTGTGGTGACTTCAGATATCGTGGGACGAGCCTTTACCCGAAGAAGAAAACGAGCTCTTCGCAGCCTGGCTAGAACGACTCACTGACCTAGCCTGAGCCTAGGCTGAGAATGCAATCTTCAGCCGCGCGCAGCACGAGTGCTTCGAGGAAGACATCGTATGACTACAGACAACTCGCACTATATCCAAAGCGAGTCGTTTGTACAAGTTAGTAGGTAGTTGTCTTAGAAGACGGATTACTACGGGTCAAGGGACGCATCGGAACAGCCACCGCGCCAGTCGACACGAAGAAGCCGCTCATACTCGACGGCCGACATCGAATTAGGTACTAAAATGATAGTGATGCGCGTACACAGGGCCGCCGGGCATGCCAGACGTGAGCGGGTCACGAACGACCTGCGGCAGCGGTACTGGATCATCCATCTGCAACCCACCGTGCGAATTATAGAATGAGATTGCGGCCTGTGCAGAAAAAGAAGAGCCAAACCGCAGCCGCCAGCAACGGCAGACCTGCCACGTGAGCGCCTCGAGCCTTATCAGCGACCTTTCACTCACTGTGGGTTAGATTATTTCGGACCCATAGTAGTTAAGATGGGACGTCGCCGAGAGAAGTGACGGTGCGCCCTGTTCACGTATCTCACTTCGAATGCTGTACACCTGGAAATCGTCGCATCACTCACTACGAGCTCCACACGAATACAATACAAGAATTGATGATGGCATATGAAGAGTGGACACCGGCGTTACGGAACCTGGGACAGCTGCACGCAGTCAACTGGCGATACATACCACCGGGAGCACCGAACCAAGGTGCAGCGTGGGAGAGACTAGTTCGGTCAGTAAAACAGGCGTTGTCGGCAACCCTAAACGAAAAGGAGCCGACAGAGGAAGTGCTGGGGACTCTACTAGCTTATGTGCTAAAGTTATATATTTATTTTACTTTATTTGAACTTCTCTCATATTTTTCTTTCTTTTTTTTTTTTAATACACCTTGTTTCTAGTTTATTTACTAACTACACCAAATCTTTTGCTTTATTACACTACTGTCCATCCCAAGGTTGCCTGGAAGAATCGCTTCCAGCGATAAGGCCGCCCATTGTACATTAAACTGTATGCATGCTAACTACAAGTTTTTCTGTAATCTATTGGTGTACAATAAAGAATTATCTATCTAGCTGAAGCGGAGTTCTCAATCAATATGAGACCCCTAACCCACGTGTGTGTTAACCCGGAAGATCCAGAGGCGTTAACCCCGAATCATTTTGTGTTAGGTTCATCTATGGGCTTGCCATCAAACGGGCCTTATCAATACGCCGATCGTCGAACATGAGTAGATGGGTGCACGAATACCTACCGACCCTGGCACCGCGCGGCGAGCCGAGGAGCCAGTGACGACCCCTACAACATGGAGACATCGTGATAGTAGCAGATCATATTCTACCACGCAACGTGTGGCCTATGGGAGAGGTCATCCGCATCTACACTGGACCCGACGGCGGGATCCGGATGGCAGACGTCAGAACGAACCTATTCAAGCGGCCTGTAAGCAAGATCGTCGAGCTGGAGACACCATGCCATCATCCGCGTGAGGTCTCTGGCGAATGACGCGGTTGACCGGGGGGATGCACGCGTTTTTCACCTTGCCCTCAAGTTACATTATAGAGGGGCTCGTGTATCACGAAGTGCCTTTCTACCATCGTTGCATACTCGAGGCGTTTACTGAACAGAGTCGTCGCGTCGTCTACCCAACAGCGACCGTTTAATTTCGGCATGAGTGATGTCGTTCGGTGTGTGGTGCTAGAGCCGCTGAGTTATCGGATACTATACGACGGGTGCTTCACTGTGAGTTCGACTGTCCGTTAAGTCACTTTCAAGCACACGACCCCGCTGATAGAAAGCGGTTACCGTGGCCTATGGACACTTTCGCTGCAATAATATGTCTTAAGTACTGCATGCGTATTCTAACTGCGAACTACAGTCTTCGATTATCAATTAAATCTGAAAAGAACTACCTAACTAGCGAATCGGTTTCCTCTTGAGCCAGTCAGTCAGTTATACCTACCTACAGGTTCCCCTTTTTACCTATATTTGTAGTCTTTGTAGTTATTATAAACTCCCAAAATACAAATAGATTTAGATTAATAGATTTATTTAATTCCCTACATTCTTGATTCTTGCCAGACCTGCACTCACTAATGTCATCGTATACCTAGGTATGCTTAAGTGCATTAGATATGGCACTGCTAGAGTAATTTCTTGAATCACCCTCGGATGATAGTGGTATATACAAGCGTAAAAATATTGAAAGGGCGACAGCGAAGACTCGCTACCGATCTTGGGCAACAGTTAGTTAATTGTTAAGATGCAACCCTGAATCAGGTCGCCGCTTTAGTGTCCAGGCAATCCCTGGGTAGGTACGGAATCTACTTAGGTACATAGTCACTATGGAAGCTCTGTACCTATTTGAATAAAGAGATCAACACTGGAGTACCTAGTACAAGTATACGATACCGGTATTCATGGGTACGAGTGTGCAACTGATGCAAAGTCATTGACGGGATCGGGGACAATGGTTTTATTTTGTAGGCACTCTATAAACAATTTAAATATTTCTTTGGAAACGTATATCGATCGTGCTTGCTTTGTCATTAATCAAACAAGCGTTGCTATGCACTAACTGAATTGAACTTAACCGCCCAAAGGATTGATATTATCTCCAAATCGATTTATACAAGCGTTTATGTTGTCACCATTGCAATGAATGTCAGATATAATAATATATATAATATATTCTACAACAGTCTACACAACGCTATCTAGACCCATGGTAAGCATAGTTTTACTAGCTTGTGTTATGGAATCTAGAATACGGATAAACATACTTAAATACTTTTTTTTTTGTAAATACATATTATATATAGAAACACCCAGACCAATGCAAATACCCATAGTCACGCATACAAATATTTGCACTGAGCGGGGATCGAACCCGCGCCTCCTGCGTAGCAGTCGCATTCACTACCACCACGCCACAGAGGCTGTCAGTTATGTAGGTACGTGTCGTGTATTTTTTTCTAAAATCCCTTCTAAGATTTTTTATACCACTTAGGTGGCAGACAAGCACATAGCCCGCCTGATGGAAAGTGTTACTGTGGCCTATGGACGTGTGCAACACTAGGGGAGTTACACTCGCGCTGCCGACCCTGTAAGTATAGAGCGTTTCTGTGCTGTTAGTGTAGAAGCGAAACAGGGCAAGCCTTTGGTCTTCCCACCGACAGCATAAAAACTCTTCAGTGAGCGCTGGCTGCACTACTCACCTCCGGAAACACAACACGAGATATTTATGGTCGCGGTATTTATAGAGCATAGAGCGGAGGTACTTCCCCAGTCGGACTGCTGAATTGCCGTCGTGTCTAACTTAGAACAATTGGTAGAAGCGTCTAACAGTAGGGGACGCAGTACTGGCTGACCACAGACTTATCAGTGGGTGCCCACAAAGATAAATGCTTATCTTGTTGCCCATGTTAAATAATTTAAATGGAAACAATATAACAAGTCAACAGCTGTAAGGGATATCATAACTTTTTAATAAATTTTGGTAATACTAAACATTATTCGCCATTCTACACAGCACTATCTAGACATAGTAAGCATAGCTTATCTAGCTTGTAGTTGTGTTATGGCATCTAGAATGCGGGTAAACATACATAGATAATTTCTTTTATACATAAGTTCACATTATCTGAACATATAGAAACACTCCAACCAATGCAAATAAATATTTGCATTGACCTGGAATCCAACCTGCGTCTCCGGTTCTACCCCTTCACCTCAAAGGCCGCCATTTTAATAGGTCCTTTAATCAAAATGGTGTCAGGTAGAAACGGCAATCCTTCAATCTGGTTTCAAATTCAGTTAGTTAGTTTTCAAATGCAAATTGAGTCATCTTCCAGATGTTCCATGAAGCAACTGCCATATAACCTTCACTGGTTATTACCAAACTCATCACGACTGCAACACATGTTGCTATGGCAACCAGACCTAATGGTTAAACAAACTCTCTGGGGCATCTATGCAGTGTGTTAATTTATTTGGTAACTATTTAGCGACCAGCCCTGCTATAAGATCAATTGCTTCACTTCAAAGCAGATATTTTCAAAATAACATCCATATGATTTGGATGTATATGTATGTATTTACAAAAAAAAGAATTTAATATGTTTATCTGCATTCTAGATTCCATAACACAAGCTAGTTAAGCAATGCTTACCATGGGTCTAGATAGGGATATGTAGAATGTTGTAGAATACTTTTATGTTATTGTTATTTATTAATTTTATAAAATAATATAAGCTGAGCAGTATTTAGTGCCAAACCTAATTATATAATAATGTACTTATTATTATATACTATTAATTTGGCTACAATACTTACTGTGTAAATAGTAAATAAAATATCAATCTCTCAATTTATTGTTTATATTAAAAACTTTGTGAAAAGCTACCTTTCTTTAAAATTCTATCAATTGTACATACTACGATTTACAAAACCATATATTTTGAAATTGTTGACTAAAAGGATTCAAATATATAACTGTAAAGGATGACAGTAAAAAACATCTTACTATTTATCTTCTTATAATATTATATAGTTACCTAGCTACATACTTAATTTTGCTAAACTTTTGAAAGTTAAATTGCTTTTAATTGTAATACAGAGGCATATTAGGCAAAACATTCATGAGTGAAATGAATTTAACATGTATAATTTTATCAATGGTTTTATTATAACTGTAAAAACCTTATACATAATGTACTTTCCATGCGATAAACAAATATTGCCGTCTCATTCAAGATCTGGTAAATTCTCATCATCTGAGTCAGTTTCTAAGTCATCGAATGAGGGTTTTTCAGCCTTGTCACCAGCACCACCGCCTCCACCCATCGATCGGAGTAGTTCTTCAAGATCGTAAGGATTATCACCACCATTCTCTTCTTCATCGTCTTCGTCTTTCCACTTATTAAAGTCAACCTTAAGATAGTGTGGTTTCTTTTTATCTTTTGTTAGTGATGGCCAGTAGGAAGCGTCTTTCTTTTCTTTGTGAAGTATCATTTCTATGCATCTTCCTTTATTAACGTAGCCGCTGGACTCAGGAATTACGGTGTCATATAATTGTATGGTTACTTCATTAACTTTATTGTCTGATGCATTAACGCCTTTAAAATAAACTGAATCTTTTTCTATCTTTATAGTTGGGTTTTTAGATTCGATGCTAAACGTGAGGAAGACGTCTACTTTGCGCTGGGCCCATAAAACGGGAGGAGGAACTGGAGTTTCATTAGCCATGCTTCTTGTGCAAATTTCAAAGGCGTCACGAAAAACGTATATATGATAAACGTTAAATACGTACTTTTAGTGTAGATTCACAATTTGACTCACAAAAATGCAATTCTTTTCTGCTGCCTCGCCGCACCGATTCATTTATGGAAAACGGGTGCACAGATAATAAATTCAGTAAAAAAAACCTCTGCAATGTGCGATATGTCAAAAGAGGTATTGTAGATTCATAAACTCATAACCTCAAGAATCGACTAAAACTTTCCATTAATATTTTAGGTTGCTCTGTAGCGCAAAAAATAAATAAAAGGAAATGAAATGTTCCATTAATTTTACTTTTAAAATGTTTATTGTTGAATTTGAAATTATTAGTTTGGATATAACCATAGTTCCCAAAAGGGACCATTAAGCGCTTTTATAATTTCTTCAATGTTTTTTTGCTATTTTCAAACTATGTGGCTTCCTGAGTTTTATAGTCTCTGAAAATGTATTTTTAATTTTTATTATTTTTGGTGAAGAACACAGCGGAGTTAACAGTTATAATATAATTAAAAATCATGGTTTTAGGTAACCAATTGAATGCCCGTATAATGCACGAAGGCGACTCGGGCTCCGGAGGTCGCTGAACGACCACCGTCCTCCATAAGCGCTGGCCTGGGGAAGACAGGTGAAGCCACCTGTTACCCTAGCAGAAGCAGGCCGAGACGACGATGGCGCGATGAGAACGTAAAAATGGAGGAATATGCCAAAGGCTACCGCACCCCCGGCAACTGAAGGCCCATGCGGCCGTGCGGTTTTAGTCGGTCCGAGTTCAACATAATCACCCTCGCCGACATCGGAGAGGGGTGGGGGAGGGGTATCCGTGGAGACTTCGACAAGCTAAAAAAGTAACCAATCGAATGGAAGCTGTTATTAATTATATAGAGCTTGGCGCACTGGGCCACAATTATAAATACCTACTTACAGTTTTACACCTCGGGCTTTACAACTGCAGAGTAAGTAAGTAAATCATTTATTGCTCGAAACACGGTATGTTACAATGGTGTTACGAAAACAAATAAGGCGATCTATCGGTCTATCGGATTTGAACGGACTGAAACAGCACTGTGTACGTCTACCTGTATGTCTGCATGTACGCCCTAAGCTAGGTAGGATATCTCTGGGACCTCAACGGGTTTGGCAGCTAATGTTGGCTTTTTCACAGCTTCTTTAGTTCGCATGGCATTTCAAGTCATTCTTGAGTCTTATGGCGCGTAACTTTTTTTATATTTAGGTATCCTTCGAACTGTTACCCATCGCGTTAACTAAATAAAAATGCAGTTAAATGTTGATATAACTAACATGTAATAAGTATATTTAAAAAGTTATCAAGCTATTCTACAGTGATTGACAATTTGCGGACAAGAAAATACATTTCTTTAATGACGCCTAGGGCTTACAGAAAAACATAGATAAGAATGTATAATAGTAAGAACTAGGTAAGTACCTATATTAGTTTCAATAATTCAATGTTGCAGTTTCTATTCCTTTGTTACAAGGTCCAAGAATACAGTTCCCTTAATTTATACCTAGGTACATGAACATAAATTGTTCAAGTCATCGTTTTCAAGTTTTATATTTTAAGTCAATTTTTATTTGAGTACATAAAATAAACCTGCAAGTCGTAGTACTTGACATAAATGTTACAAAAAATACAATTCCACTTGGGACTTGTAGACTTCTCTCTAATATAAGTTTTCACAATATGATTACAATAAGTCCTTAGTTTTTGAGAGTCCGAAGTTCATTTTAAAGGGAGGATGATGGGTCCAAAAAAAGTACATTTTAAGTGTAACTCTTAAAATTCGCGCAAGTTGACTTATCAACGTATTGACGCTTCACGTATCATACTTTGCCATTGGGTACTAGGTGTACAAAACGGTACCACTTCGTAATGATATAATAACGCAGTGGTATCGTTCTTCAGTACCGTTCTTTCTTAGTTTGAGTGAAGCAAGCCATTGATTACTATAAAAAATTATATAGTACCGCGTAATTTTACATCGGTAAATAAAAAGAGTACATAACTCTTTCCAATCAGGAAACAACATTTCTTAGCCAAGGCTTATATTTTCTTAGACATAATTATAACTTACTTCTAAATGGCAGTTATCTATGGACATTTTATATTTGTCATGAATTATAAGTAGGTATACATTAAAATTCAGTTCTAGGATAGATTATTGCAATCACTACTTATAATAATAATTTGAAAATTTTACAGTTAAGAAAATTGCAGGATTTATGTCATGAATGTTAACATGGCGACAGTTAAGAGTAGCTTTGCTTTATTAAATCGAAACAACAATTATTTAAAAACACCTATAAACATTTTATGTTTCGTCTCACCATCACAGTAGAATTTTTTTCAGGAATAATAGACAAAATAGACAACTAGATAACATATCTTATCTAAACATACTTTACATAATATAACATGCAATGCACACTCTACATAATACAACATAACAATAGTTCAGTATCACTGTATACGGAACTATTGGAATTTCTTCAATTCACATTATTTGTTGCTGAAATACAAAGGAACGGCCTGAACTGTGATGTTTTTAGTCAAGTTCAGGCCGTATTGAAGGAAATATCTATATATAACTTCTGTAGCTAAAGCATAATTATATGGTATTTATAACATCTCATAAGATGATGAACTTTGATTATGTGAAGTATAATAATAAAACAATTTAGACAACTTCCGGTTGAAAGACTACAAATTCTTTGACGAGCGTGTCTGACGACTGCCAGCAGCTTAGTGAACAGGTGAAAATAAGTACGGAGAGGAAGTGCAAGTGAGCAAGAGAGGTGTTGGTGGGGTGTATACGTAAAGTTTCAGAAAATTCTGGAACAAGTTGTAGTTCGCAGGCGAGCCGTGAGCCGCAACGTGCGCAGATTGTTGGCACGCTTGGTGACTCTGGTGTACCAGCCGTGCCTGGCAGTGGTGCGCCGAGTACAGGAGGCTCTTCTCTGGAATATCTGCATATAATATAAAAATGTTTATTGTTCTTTTTTGCTTTATTAATGCCCATGTCTGTAGTCAGAGGTCTATTTTATTTAGTCAGTAATATTATCAGTTTCACGTCTATATCCTACTAAGAACTTCAGGATCCAAGGCAATATCACGTGGAAGCCGGAATACCTGCACCTGACGCAGCTTTTCCTCTCAGGGTTGGGGTTTAGACAGCGTTCTCACAAAAAGGAGAAGTGTCAAGCTGAGTTTTGGGCTCCTAGGTGAAAGCTTCGTCAATCCAGTTTATTTTTGTAACATTTACCTGAGTATTTGTCCAGGATTCTTACGTAAGCGAGTAAGGAAAGCATGGAATAATCTGTCCCCATGGAGAGGTGCCGCTTCTTCATAAGGCTCATCATCAGAGCCACCAGCGGCGCCTCCAACACGATCACCTCCGCACGCTTCTATTTCTGTGAAAGGAATGGCTGATTATAGGAAAGTGTACACAAGCTGTTTCTCGCAACTCGTTATTTTCATCCACTTTATTCCGACAACATCAACAACACAAAGCTGAAATGGCGTCTACATGCATTGGTGGGTAAAGTCAATACATGAAACTTACTTTGGTCTATAAGTTGGGTGACAGAAATGATTATAAATTTTAAAGTCCTAACAACCGCTGGATTAGGTTTGAAGCAAACCACCAAACTTGGTACACTCGGAACCAAATCCAGTGGTCTGTTAGGAATTTTAGTGACAATAAGTACGTGACTTTAGGGTGAATTGCATGAAAACTGCACATTTTACTCACCATTTTCCCTCTTATATTTATTGAGCAATTCAGTAACTCTATCATCATTGCCGACAGTTCTATTCCATTCTTCTTCAACATATATAAACTTGGGTACGAATTGTAATGGTCCTAACATCAATCGACATCTCAAGTCATGGGGTAATTCTGCAGTCTGGAATTACATCTTATTGTTAATTGGGTATATCATAAAAAAATAATCTTTGTCATTACATGGCCATGGTAATATAGCAGTGATTTATTATTTATGCAGTAGGGACATCAGAGGCAATTGATGGGACTTGAATCAATTATTATTACATCAAATTCAAGTTCAAGCCTTTTATTAATTGAAAAAGGGTTCTACATAGAAATAAAATAACAATTAAACAGTTTTAAAAACAGTAGATGATGCACACCAGTCCTCTCAATCAATTTGCTCATGTTTCTCGACAGTCTCTGTCACAAAGGGCCAGCAGCATTTCTCAGCCCACCGTGCATATTGTCTGCCTGTACTCCGCTTAGAGTTATGGCGAGGTGTCCATTCTGTGGCTTTCCTGGACCACTTTGGCTTTGGGTCCATGATATAGTATTGTCCAAAGTTTGAACAAATATCACCTAAATAAAACCATTTTTATTGGATTCTATTTTATTTTGTGTTAGTAGAACCAAAATACAAAAATGAATAAATTGCATTTGAATCCATTAAAAATAGTTGTACTTCAGTTGTAATAGGAGTTATTGAAATAGGCATACTTGATGCAGCAATGCTTGAACATCATTGGTTGGTGCAGTAGGTGTATCAACTGTAACCAGTCCTGGTTCATCGCCTCCTTCTAGCTCTGCTGCAGCTATCGGTGCACCAATAGCACCAACTGCTCCTGAAATATAATAGAATTTTACAATCAATTAGCCCATCACAATCCACTGCTGGACATTGTCAAATGTTGGGAGGATTTGGCCTACTGTTTCCAGATAGATTGGTACAGGGATTTATCTTGAGGTTTCCTTCTCTTTTCCTTTTCAGAGAAGGAATTTTACAACAGAATATTAATTTCTTAGTGAGTGCTGTTAATTCTTTTAACTAGGGGCCTTACAGCTTACAGCTGCAAACTTAATTTTGGGATTTTCTGTAGGGTAATTAAAAGCTGCTTTGGCCCGTGAAAACCATGGTAGTTTCCCATACATCCACTTTTTCTACACTAATGTGATGTGAAACATTATCAGTGACTGAATTAATTGAATAATCCAATTATAGTTAAAAAGAAATACCTTGTATAGGTGACATATTGGCATTGTGAGCATCAAACACTTGAAGATTACCAAGTGCTTGTTCCACTGTTTCTAATTCAAATGAATTACTTTCCTCATCTTCATCAGAATTCCTGTAAGTATTAAAAAAAATACATTTGCACTACAATATCTAGCAAAATATGTACACACAAATGTGTATGTATGTGGAATATCTGAAAATAAAACTATGTGTATACATTCCATTACTAAAAACCAAACAATTCTATATTATCCTACAATCATTTACTATGTTTAATAAATAGTTTGATTTAAAAATTTCATCTCAATTAAGATAAGTATTTCCATCCAATTGAGCAGTCTGACTGGGAAAGTACCTCCGCCCTACAGAATACCGCGGTTATAATAACTTTGTGTTGTGTTCCCAGCGGTGAGTAGGGTAGCCAGAGCTCACTAGAGTTTGTGCTGTCAGTTGCATGCTGTGGGATGCAATGAGGCTTGTCCTGCTCTGTGCTTACAGGGTCGGCAGCACGGATGTGACTACACTGGTGTTACACATGTTCATAGGTCATGGTAACCACTTTCCATCAGGTGGGCCGTGTGCTTGTCTGCCACCTAAGTTGCATAACAAAATAGTGGTATAAAAATAAAAGATAAGAAAAAGTGAACTGCCTCAAGTGGGACTCGTAGCATGTCTAAGTTGTTTCACTTTGTCTTATCTTAATCAATTTGAATAGTTACTATACTAATTGCTTTAAAATTTCAATAAATTAAGGGTTTCAGTTTCATAATACATACCGTTGAATGGCATTATTGGGGCTGGGTGCATTATCAACATTCATAAAATTCCCATTAGCTTTGTCATTATCATTTTCATCCCACTCATCTGCCCCGTTGCACCATGACATATTACTTTCAACGTTGGGCATAGCCACAATAGCACTTGATTCATTTGACGAGTTCTCTTGGCACTGGGTTCGCACACATAACCAACTGTAAAACGTAATTACGTTATTTTTATTAGTAATTGATATTCCAGATAAACAATCAATTACAAAGGATACAAAGAACAAGAATATTTACCTTTCTGACTGAATCCAACAATTAGGGTTTATACAAGCAAAAACATATAAAGTGCGATGGTATACAGAGTTTTCGAGAGGAGCATAGCTTTGTAAAACGAGAAGCCTGTGTAAGCCACACAAAGGGCACTTGGGAGAAAACTGGAGATTCTCTATAGGCGGCCAGTCCTGTACCAAATAAAAATAGTTTCAATTACAAACAAAACATGTGATCGATAATGTTATCAAAATAAAAAGCATAAAATCTTAACTTACAGGTAGTCCTCCAATTTTGTTAACCGTATAATGTAACAGAGTTTGATTTTTGTCACCAATTACTTCGTCTTCGTACCCTAAATAAATTTTGCTTGGCTGTTTTGCCATTGTAATATTTTATTCAGAAATTTCAGCGAAATCAATGAATCCATGAGCGATATGTCAAAGTTGTTTTTTTTACAACTTATCAAATAATTTTCTGGCAAAGATAGCCAGCTGTACTGCCTATTGATAATCGATTAATGTGAGTCGATTCTACCGTTTGATTCAAGTTGAATAATAATGTGAGTGTGAATGTGTGACGAGTGATGCAAATATTTTTATTTTATATTACATTAACATCAATCATACTTACTGGGGTACTTGGTCGGGCACCTCCATGTGGTGTAATCTGGGCAACAGAAACGGCAGCGCCTCTTTCCCGAGGTAGGGGAGACCGGAGTGAGAGCGGTCTTGTTGAGGATTGCTCGGACGCTCACCCTCAACATTGTGAGTACGATATTACCTTCTTTCTTGTGGAAATCCCCATAACGCCGTCCGCGTCAGTGGTTATTATGTCGGACTTGAACCGACTAAAGCAGCACGCCTTTTTGAATCTTCATATGATGAGTATAAGATTACTTTAGACAAATCTCTCGCACCCCGAAGATGTTTAGATACCTAATTACAATTTTGATTTTATTATATCGGTAAACTCCAACAAAAATGATTGATTTTAAGTACCTACTTAAAAAACTGTATTTAACTGGACGGGACTTGGACTCATAATAAAATGCCTGCTTATTTTTATGTAGGACACGCTAATTTGACTTCACCTCACCTGATGGCAAACTAAAGGTAAAGACTCAGGAAAGAGGGTCACCATTATAGACACTAAGTAGGTAATGTTACAATGGTGGCACTCAGCTTGGCGTCCTCATCAGATGCTTTTTCATGCCCCGTTTAAAAGATGCTGCTGCGGTTTAGTTCATGATAATTGGAACTTACATATATGCCTACCTACTATTATTTAAACGACTATGCTGAGTCTCGTAGATATACCTTTTAAAATAGCTGTTATATAATATGTAAAAAATAAGAATTTAAAACTCTTAAAAGTGTACCCACAGATCATAACTAGGGAGCATTTGATCTACCTTGTAAACATGTTTAATATCAGACATATATACAGCCCAGACTCAGCCTCAGATGCATGGCTTGAGTCAACAAATAGTGCCCAGAAGACGGCAAAAGGCTCACCCCCTATTACGTGGGACCGAATTTAATGATTGGTGAAATGTGGGTGTTAATTCACCTCTACTTAACCCTTCGGGGATAAAGGCGTGATTATATGTATGTATGTATGTAAACATCTATCTGTCACAGTAGGCATGCTTAGTTGATCTATTCTGCTATGTATACCGGATCTAAGTATTCACTGCGTGTGGGTTGCGACATTCTGCAAACAGCCGTGGTGACGATTATGGTGATTATATTGTGAGAAAAAAGTTTCTATACCTATATGGCCGATTACCCTACATGTGTTTTTGAACGACACTGGATTATTTTGCATTGTCCTTTACATTAAAAATTTGCATAATTACTTAGATAGCTCAATGTTGCAAAATTTATTATCATTAGGTTATATACTTAGGTGGGTAATTCCTATACAAAATACTACCTAAGTACATAACTGATTGTTATTTCAATTCGTACTCGTAATTCAAATCGTAACTATAAAAAAAAAAACTATAAAAAAAATCATAGAACGATCTCTTTCAAACTTTGAGAAAAGTCTATAACTTTATGGAACTTTAAAAAGCGAGTGTGTGGCAACAGACCATATTTAGAGATAGAAATACGCAAATTCAATGAGTAATCAAAGACTTGTATTCGGTAATCCTCGAATCAAATAAATAACACTCGGACTGACTAAAAGTTTTAGTTACTCAATACGGTATTTCCCCTGTACTCCTACTCCAGCTGACCTTAGGTCATCTACGGTTTCAAGGTAGTCTGTAGGTGACGGAGGAGAAGGAGGAGGCTCGCCCGGCTAGGTCGTTTACAGTGATAGGTGCAAATATCCCTCAGTCCAGGGTGGAGAAGAGTCGCGAACAACTTGTGTCTGAAATCGAGACTACTCTCACTGGAGTATCCGATTGGGGACGACTAAACTTAGTCCAATTCAACCCCACTAAGATACAAGTATGTGTATTCACCGTTAAGAAAACTCAAAACTTGCTGGAGCGCCTGCATACCAGCTTGACCCCTTCAACTCGGTGCAAAGACGGGCGTTGAGGTTGGTTGACAATCGTATGCTCACAGATAGTATGGAACCTCTTAGCCTTAGGAGGGACTTTGCCTCGCTATGTGTGTTCTACTGCCTATACAATGGTTTGTGCTCAGATGAATTGTTTGACATGATGCCCACAGCTACATTCTATCATCGCACCTCTCGCCATAGGCAGGGAATTCATCCTCACACATTGCGAACTGAGACGGTGCGCACTGTGCGGTATGAAAGAAACTTCATCCCACGCACACTTAAGATGTGGAATGACCTCCCTGCTGCGGTTTTTCCAAGCACCTCAATATGGGGTTCTTCAAGAGGGGCATCAGATGGTTTCTTCATGGTCGCGGTCGGTAAGCGCGAGTGTAACACCCCTGGTGTTGCATACTTTCATAGGCCACGGTAACCACTTTCCATCAGGTGGACCGTGTGCTTGTCTGCCACCTAAGCGGTATAAAAAAAAACAGTTAGGTACACCTGTCACCCCCACGTCTCCGATCAAAGAACCGGGCCTCCCATTGCCTGCTCTCCACTGCGCCCTCTTGTCGAGTCACGTGGAAAATCTTCAAGCCGCCCTCTACATTGCCTTTACACTGAATTAGCTGCATGTGCTATGATTATGTTATTTAGGTACATAACATAATATGTAGGTTAGTAGCCGCGTGGTTCCCGGCAGAGTAGAATTTGGTCCATCCCATCTCTTCCCATGCGGTGTCGTACAAGGCGACTACGGGATAGGGCTGTTTAACATCAGGCAGATATACAGCCCAGACTCAGCCTCAGACGCATGGCTTGAGTCAACAATAGTGCCCGGAAGATGGCAATAGACTCACTCCCTATCGTGGGATCAAATTCAATGATTGGTGATATGTGGGTGTCTGCTTAACCCTCCGAGGATAAGGGCGTGATTATATGTATATATGTATGTATGTAGGTCACAGAAGTTGTTATCCTTGAACAAGTTCAGATAAAACCATAAAACTTCTAAATGGACATAATATCAACCCACATAAGTAAATGCAAAATTGGTTTTGCGAAAAGGATGGCCCCTCACAAGTCATATGAACGTATATAGTTTATCTACCTACTTAATTAATGTCTGTTGCGTTGTAAAAGGATTTGATGTTACGAAAAGTGGTATTCAGTAATGTTACGAAAATTGCATTTTACTGAGTGCAACAACACCATTTTGGACGATAAACGATGCCATTTCGAGATTATGTTACCATTGAATAGCCACTTACTGCCGTAGTAGATACTTATTTACCTTACCATTTGGCTAATGAAAAGCCGGGTAGGTAAGGCTACCGTTGTCTTCGGGAAGAAGATTGAGAATACGGCTAAGATTTTAATATTAATTTAATCTATAAACATCGAGTTTGTTCTCTCAATCATACATAGAAATGATAGCTTGATACCTTTGATTCATCAACGGACATCATAGGCTATGTTTTTAGTAGTTAACATAACATAACATAAACTCACGCCTATATCCCCGAAGGGGTAGGCAGAGGTGCTAGCAACCACATTTCGCCAGTTTATGATTAGGTCCCAATGTGGCGAGCCTATTGCTATTAACCGGGCACTTATAAACCTGCGATAAATACGCACATAACTTCGAAAAGCATCGAAAAGTCATTGGTGTGTGCCATGGTAAAACCTGGGATCGAACCCGAGACCTCGTCTCAGCAGTCCATTACCCATACCACTAGGCTACCGCATCATTTATATAGGTATTTTATATGCGCACCTAGGTAATAGGTAAGCATACGTCCTATCATGGCTTAAATTCCCAAGCTATTGTTTTTGAAGGAAAACTATAACAGCTGTACAGGCTTAACCATTGTTACTTTTACTTATATTCCACTATAGGTACATACATACATACGTACATATAATCACGCCTTATCCTCGGAGGGTTAGGCAGAGGTGAATTATCACCCACATTTCATCAATAATTATATTCGGTCCCACGTAATACGGGGTGAGCCTATTGCCGTATTTCGGACACTATTATTGACTCGAGTCATGCATCTGAGGCCGAGTCTGGGCTGTATATATCTGTCCGATGTTAAACAGCCCTATCCCTTAGTCGCCTTGTACGACACCACATGGGAAGAGATGGGGTGGTCCAAATTCTACTCTGCCGGGAACCACGCGACTATAGGTACTGTACTTATAAATCTGTCTCTAAATTTAGCTTTTTATGAAAGCGACTGCCGTTTGATACCTCAACCTCAACTGCGAGAAGAAATGAGGAACCGGTGTCAGGTGAATCCGGTCTGGAGATCTTGACGGGTCTCAAAATTAGATATATGTTTCATTGTGTAAAAGAAATATATTCGATAACAATGATCACTATTGTTCGTAAACAAAACTAGCAGATTATTATTGTATTTTATTTTTGAGGACAATGCCTTGACCATTTCAAATTTAGTTATTTGGTGGGGTCATTGCCTAAACATACGAATTCATTTCATTGCAACCGTAGCGTGGGAGTTCAAGACGCTGTAGCAGAGGTAGGATTGCAGAGAACTCGCTCATATATCAGTGATTTCTTTTAGTGACAAGTAGTGGTGTCAAAGTAAACAACAATTAGTAATAAAATTAATATATCATTAAAAAAATAACAGATATGGTTAAATCAGCGAAACTGCTAATAGTTGCATCGGTACGTGACGACTTAAATGTAGTGAAAATAATAAAATAATATGTATTAAGCTCTTTCATTATAAAGTGAAGTAAAATAAATTCTGAATAAAATTTAAGTCTGAAATAATTGTTTTCTCAAGTTACTAAATGTTTCGACCATAAGTTACTTATTTGTTTTTGGAACTGTGCTTTTCAATTAAAAGTTCAGTCCTGCATCTCGCCAGTGCAATTCTAGTACCTATAGGTACTTTTCCGGAGCACTCCAAACATTCCCTTTACACAACCTTTTTGAATTTAACTGTAAATGATCCAGTAAGTAAGTAGTGTATCCCATAAATCATTTTGGTATACAATGAAAAATAAATAATTAATCTTGTCCTGAAAAATTTCAAATACGACGAAATAAATTGTGCAGTCACTTTGAGTTGACGGGCGGATAAGAATTTGTGACTATTGATTTTATATTATAGATAAATTTTTAATCAAATAGCATATACTTATAGAAAACGAATAATATACCTTCCATTCTAGTTGCTTACAATCGTAGTTCAATTGGACGGTGTGTCAGTAAACCCGTCGTTATGTCCTACAAACAAGATCGCACCTCATAGACGTGCGGTCAGCTGGGCAGAACGCAGCGAATCAAGAACCTTGGGATTATTAAACAGCTTATTGATACCCAATAGACCAAGGCCTCCATATGTCAATGTTCAAAGCGACCTACAGGAACAGCCGCAAGAAGATGATCCAAATGATTGCGGTGATATAGAAGACTATGACGAGACAGACCTTAGTTCAAGTAAGTAAGTTTATTTTATTAAACATAACCTGTTATCGACGTTTGATGGCATTCCGAGCTAGTGTGTCTAGTTGGACCACCATGACATGCTAAAAGCGTTCGACATCTAGGCTATAAAGAGGGATATCTCTATTCCGTTTATCAAGTTTATTTAATCTGTTACAGTAACACCAGGCGCACA
Organism: Eilema griseolum; assembly: GCA_963662185.1. Taxonomy (NCBI): domain Eukaryota; kingdom Metazoa; phylum Arthropoda; class Insecta; order Lepidoptera; family Erebidae; genus Eilema; species Eilema griseolum. The sequence goes on along the minus strand of OY759242.1, from coordinate 14,751,878 downwards.
AAACCATAATAACTATAACAAAAAAGAATTTGGCTATAATACTCCATCGCACCCGGGGCGAATTTGGCATTGGCTACCCTACCGTTTAGGGCCCACAAAGAAGCCGCAAAGACAAACACCCTCTGTCAAGCCTCCGTTTAATTCGGGAGGAATATATGAATCTCATATGTATCGACCTCCATCACATAGCAATCCATCGAGTAAGTACCCATTATTTTAGTATAACTCGAAGACCTCGGTAGACCAACAGCTACGTTGGGGTCACGGGTTCAATTCTCGTGCAGCTCGCTGTATTGCTTTGTATCTATTTATTTACAAAAAAAGTATCTAAGTAGGTATGTTTACCCGCATTACAAGCGAAGCTTCATTTGGGCCAAACAGGGTTGGACAAATTTTAATTGTAATTAAAAATATTCCGAAATAAAAATCCTGATTTGCTGATGTACTCTATAACCAACCATAAACCGTAAGGAAAATATATGGGTACCTACCGCCTGCTGTCAATCTTGTTTCGTTCTTTTAGATAGCAGTCGGGTTGATTCACATTATCATATCATCATTCATCAAATAACATGGTGCACATTACATTAAAAAAAAACATAATAGTATAACTAAAATTAAAAAAAATTAATGAAACTGTGTACAATTGCAAATTCTCCATCTCTCCAAACATTGTGCTGTGCCCGACAGGGTCCATAATTGTAACTTAATCTTAATCTGACATCTGTATCACATTATGGAAAGCAATAAATGTATTGAGTATTGAATAATTTCAAGTTTAATTGCAATTAAAATTTGCCCAACACTGGGGAGGACCAAATCAAGAGAGATGGCCCTGGGTCGGCCGGGGTGGGAGGGATATACCTGCCAACCTCACCTTCGGCAACCAGTAACGACCCACAGACGGCGTGCGTTTTAGTCGGTTCGAGTCCGACATGACCTTTCCCACCGGCTCAACTGGGGTTATCCGTGAAAATGTTACGCACGTAAAAAAAAAGGATTCTATGCTTCTATTTTACAGATTATATAAAACCTGTGCACGAGTACAATCAAGACCGTCCTCAAGATATGTATAGTCCGAGTTTAGTTGGTGGGAAACCTGAACAAGTTGTTGGATACCCTGTAAGGCCCATTTCAAACGGCCAAGTGTCAATGCAGAAAAGACCCAGCAAGTCTATTCGATTTCCAGACAGTGCCTCTTACAGCAATAGGCGCACAAGAGCTAAGCCGCCATATGTGACTGCGAGTGTTATTGGATCCTTCGTAGATTTGTTGTTTAATTAAATTGTTTATAAATAACATTAGCGTTTCATTGATCTATTTTTATTGGTTTTCAACAGAAGCTTTTCAAAATTCCGTGTGCCTGATGACCACTGAATTACTTACGGTAGGTAAAGAAAACATATAATATTCTACACCATAAAAGTATTATAACACTTTAACAATAATTATAATGCACAATGGGCGGCCTTATCGCTAACAGCTATTTCTTCCAGGCAACCTTTGGATGGATAGAAACAAAATAAATGTGATATCGTATATATATACTATATATAATAGTTGTACGATACCCTATCGTACAATTATTTTAAAAATTCTTATAAAGAACTTACCTACCTATATATAAGTCAAAAATGAATATATATATATATTTATATACATATACTATCCATTTACTACTGGGATTTAGCAGATTCCATGGAACACACGGGAGAAAAAAGTCCCCATAGTTCCATAATGGACCTAGACAATGGCATACCTAACTAAGATTACACCTTTTAAAAAGCTTTGTCTTTTACAAGCTTTTTATTTATTTAATCGTGTAAAGTTAGCATGTTAGTTTATGCAGGTTAATTCATTCTTAATACAAGCAATTTAACCCTTTAAATTTGATATTGCTCAGGCAAGAATTTGCATACAAACAGCGAAAAAATATAAAGAACTAGAGCATGACAATACACAAAATGAAATGAAACCCTAACAAAGCATGTCTTGTAAAGTAGGTTACTAAGATTCGCAGGCTCGTAGTGCTTCACTCTTAGTTATCACACCTTTTGTAAAGTCAGACCCAGAAATCTACAAGGCCTAACAGCATGTAACTATCAAAAGTGTCCATAGTAAGTATATTTATATTTCAGATCAGCCAGCCCTTCCGGTTTCGCCCGTGGCATACTTCCAAAACCAGTGTTATCCTTTTAAGCAATATTTATTCATTCTTAATTTAATAATTTTCAAATAATGTTTGAGAACTTGCTGGATTCATTGACATTCGTGATTACTGCTCCGTTCTTTTAGGTAGCAGCGTGATGATATTTAGCTAGTGAGAATTGTCAATTTGCATCTGTAGTTCCTGCGCTCAACCAATCAAACAAACTGTTCAGCTTCATAATATTTGAATGGATTTGACTCATAAAACTTTACGTAATCATCATAAATCATGGACTCTATAGGAGTCATTAGTTAGAGTAACGAGTCGAAAATAATGCCTAATTTCTGATAACTTACTACTGAGCATCATCATCGTCATTTAAATGTCAATGGTTTAGCTCCTCCTAAACCATGGTTTAGGTTTAGTTGGCGGATATATATATAGACAGACAGACACGGTAAACAACTTGGTTTTGTACTGTGTAAACTTAGTTAATACACGTTGTTCTGAATATCTTATTCATGTGCCTACTTAGTCTATACGAAGGTATAAGTACTATATTACCCAAGTAACCTTAATGCATGTAATTATTAACATGTACAATCATCTATTGATAGCATAGACAATGAGCATGCGAAAGAAACTATTTGTTTAGGTATTACCACGTCTTCAAACTCATACCTATGAATTACTAGATATTTGGTAGTTATCTACAACTTGTAGAAACCGTCTTGTCTACGTGCAGGCTGATACTGTCACAAAGGACTTAAGTATCAGTCCTTATTTTGAGTCTAAAGGTAAATCTTTTTGTTGTGAATATATGTATATAATCACGCATTTATCTCCGAAGTGTAAGGCAGAGGTGAATTAACACCCACATTTCACCAATCATTAAATTCGGTACCACGTAATAGGGGGTGAGCCTATTGCCGTCTTCCGGGCACTATTGTTGATTCGAGCCATGCATATATCTGTCTCATGTTAAACAGCCATATTCCTTAGTAGCCTTGTACGACACCGCATGGTATGATATGGGGTGGTCCAAATTTTAATCTGCCGGGAACCACGCGGCATTGCCGGGAAAAATTGCATTGTAGTGAAAAATATGAATTATCACGCAATACCTAATATGAATTATTCGATTCTAAGGAAGATCGTGTTGACATATTTAAAATTCTTGAAAGTCGTGACCTTTTGACCTTCCATTGTGCGAATTCAGGGACAGATGGTAATAAAATTTTATACAGTAACATTTGAAATGTAACAGTGGTTGATTTAAATAACAAGGGCAAAATACTCGTAAGTCTACTTGTACATAGCGTGTCTCAATGAGAAGCGCGTGACAATACACTAAAACTGCGGTTCTACACGCGTATATCTACTTTTTCGTTGATTTGACTCATTAATTAATTAGAGGAACTTTAGTACTATGATATCATCATATGGCGTTTTAAAATGAAGTTAATTGTTTCTCAGTGATCCTAAAGCGCAGATGTGAATTTTCGACCGGGTGTTTTCAACAAAATAAAATGAATTTGCTGTTAATATGTATGTCGACGATATTATATGTCGTTGCTGGTATATACGAGGACAAAGGTAAGCGTTTTAACTTCAGTATTATGATTTACAGAGTAATTCGTCGCTATTTTGTAATTTTAAACATACAGTATGTACCTAGGTATTGAGTGTCGCACATCATTATATTGTACCTACTTGGTATCTTTTTGTAGCGCGGACTGAGTCTAGCTATAGAAATAAAAGAAAAAGAATCAGCTCTATGTTGCTGTAGCATATTATTTAGGTGCCTTCCTTCATAACAGAGAACACAGAGAAGAGCTATAGAGGTAAACGATATGGGTTATCATCAGTGCACGTAGCAGCTTTGGCCTCTAGGTAATATTTAGTCACGGTAGAAAGTATCGCATAGTGAGGCGTAGACTTTGTTCTAATATAGGTACACAAATGGTCGAAGCGAGCGGGTTCGCTTAAGCATTCTAAGGTTCCTCTAAGGTTTTCTCCTGTCTTCTTCATCCGAGAACCAATCTAAATAGCCAACAAACTCTGAACTTTTTTTTATTGACACTAAATATACAAATTTATTATAAAGTAGGGGTAGGCAGAGATCACGGATCTCCACTTGCTACAATCCTGATATACTACGCTCGCTTCATTCACTCTCATTACATTTTTCATGCATGCTCGTCGGTTTAGAGTACTCCTGACCTCCCACTTTTCTAAAACTTCCCCGATTTGGTTCAGGTATGTGCGCCTAGGTCTTCCCCTTCCGTCGGTACCATCCACACTCGCCTCATACACCTGTTTTGTTAGTCTATGGGAAACAGGCGTGATTTTATGTATGTATGTATGTATTAGAAAGAAACTTCATCCCACGCACACTCAAGCTGTGGAATGACCCCTGCTGCGGTTTTCCCAAGCGCCTACAATATGGGGTTCTTCAAGAGGGGCATCAGAAGGTTTCTTCATGGTCGGCAGCAAGAGTGTGTCACCCCTGGTGTTGCATACGTCCATAGGCCACGGTAACCGCTTCCCATCAGGTGGGCCGTGTGCTTGTCTGCCAACTTAGTGGTATAAAAAAAAATAAATAAAGTAATTACATATTGACACTTAGAAGCTCGAAGTCCGCTCTCACTCCTACCTGATGGGAGCAATGTCGTTTTTCTCTAGGATTTTATGAATTTCTGTTATCCAATAGATAGTGTGAAATTCAGTTTAGATATTGGGTCAATCGATTTAGTCTTACTACTTTTGAAATAGGTAATACAGCGTAACTCGTAAAAATGCAATAATTTCTGTTTTCAGAACAAGTACCCTATGAAAAGCCACTATTTCATAACTGGGCGAATGTACATGGATATGTGGAAGTACGCCCTGGGGCACATATATTTTATTGGCTATTCTACGCCGGTGGAACTAAAGTCGACGCTGTTGAAAAACCCCTAGTGATATGGATACAAGGAGGACCTGGATTTGCAGCAAGTGGTGTAGGAAATTTTGGTGAAATAGGGCCTCTTAATCTGAAACTGGAGCCCCGAAATCATACTTGGGTATGTGAACAATGTAATCTATTATTAATATTATAGAAAGAAAAGAAAGTTGAAGAGTTGTTGTTTGGTTGAACGCGCTAATCTTAGGAACTACTGCTTCGCTTGGAAAAAAAATATTTGCGTTGAATATTTAGTCTGTTTATAGAGGAAGGTATCATAAATGTCAACATATCTGACAGATTCTCATAATTTTTTTTTTAATTTATAAATGACAGGGATAATGGCTTAAAGGGGTGATACAGGGTTTCGAAGTATGCCAGGGGTAGTTTTGTCATATTTGTAAATGGCCTTAGCGTCAAATAGGTTGGCCAGTGTAAATTCTTCTCAGGTAACTGAGGTGTGCGAGTGAAAACCAGAGTTGATATTTATCTTAATTCTTTTTGGAATGATAGACATGAACTGGCACAGACTCTCCCAAGCCCGCAACTGGCAAGACCCAGAAACAGAAGCTCTTCAGGGCAAAAATCATTTTGATGGTATGCACTAGGCAGACACCCATTTCAACTATTCCAGAAATGAACTACCACCTGAAAATTCATAATGACTACGATTATAGTCATAACTATCTACATTGCTGATATTTACTTTTTTAATTTAGGTGAAAAAAAGAAACCTATTGCTTATAGACCATCCAGTGGGCACTGGTTTCAGTTATGTCACAAACAGTTCACTATATGTGAAGACGGACCAAGAGTTAGGTAAGTCCAATAAGCTTCTGAATGTTTTAGCACTTTACAGTGATAGGTATCAAACACAAATCAAGAGTTAGAGGGAGGGGGTAAGGGATTGACGAGATCTCCCCTAAGAACTACCTACCAAAAGTAAGATCCATAACCAGTTTAAACAGTTCAATTGCCCAGAAAAGTAAGGGTCGCAACTTGAGAAGAAAGGAATCTTAACACCAGTGACGTAACAAAATTCCCCCATTAATTGCTTAACACCAGTATTACATAGGTTTCCTACCACACATGTTAAGAATACCACGGCAATAATAACCTCGTGTTGTATTCCCGGCGGTGAGTAGGGTAGCCAGAGCTCACTGGAGAGTTTTTGTGCAGTCAGTGGGAAGACCAAAGGCTTGTCCTGATTTTGTATTCTGCACTGTAGGCACAGAAAATCTCTGTTCTTGCAGGGTCGGCAGCACGGGTGTAATTCCCCTGGTGTCAACTTTGTGTACAAGATTTTAAACTATAAATCTATTTATCTATTATCAATTTTTTTAACTTCGAATTATTAGTTAGTGCCATTGTAAATTATCGTTGAAGAATTTACAATAAACAATACAGTTTAATTTTGGATCCAGACCAAGATCAAACAGTGGTGACTAGGTTAATTGGGAATTCGGTCACTAAAATATCAATTAGTTTCTATTCCGAGTACTGTTGATTAATTGAAATAGTGAGATGTTTTGTCCCAGTAGCTCGTTACTGAAGGCTATACTTATACCTACCTATAAACTAAGTTCTAGACTCCATTCAGACAGACAGAAAAAAATGTTGAGTATTTGTTGCTCCATTGATGTTACTTATAATTTTCTTATTTAAAATATACACCCTTTTATGGTTCTTTATTTAACATTAAAATATGCATTTATTATACTTCGACTTTAGGCCTGTCATAGTCATATGTAACGATCGCAAGAGTGGAGACATGTTAGTGTTCTGACACTAGAAGACTTTTGTATCTCTACAACCTACCCTAAGGGATGCGAGTAATCGAAGGTCTTAATGCCTATAATATTTAGACATAGGTCTGTAGATTTACATTGGAGTGTTTGAAAAAACTAAAAAATAAAAATTTTGCACGATACAATAGATATTTGTATATAGGTATGCAAAGTATCTTAGATTCTGTTTTTGTTTATCTGTGTTTTGAACTTGTTACGCAATTATTAAGTTATTTTATAAGCTCTTATCTATAATTTAATTAATAATATCATTAAGTAATTAGGAGTAGGTAAACATTTAGAAGGTTTTTATTCAACTGAGCCGAACCTGTTCTACGTGGTTAACATATTTCTTATTTATTCACAGCTATGGATCTGTCAAAAGTAATAAAAGTTTTCTTCAGAAGACATAAAGATTTTCGTACGACCCCGGCGTATTTGATTGGCCAGAGTTACGGCGGTAAGGCATGTCCACGACTAGGATATTATTTGCATACGGTATGTATCCTTTTTTTATAGCTCTGAAGTAAGTTGGACGATTTAACTAACATGCATCTAGGTGAACTATAATCTAATCTGCGCATAGGTGAAAATACAGTTAAATACATGTCAATATACAGTTCAGATTCCCTCTTTTGTCATAGATATCTACACAGGTATCCTATTGAATCTGCTGAAAGAAATACATAAATTATCAAGTATACAAATCAATGAAATAATTTATTTTATAAATACCGAAGACGATTAGTACACGAACTTATAATTTTTGTTTCAGGCAATTGAAAGAAAAAAATTAAAAATGAATTTCAAAGGTATTGGTATCGGTGGAGGATGGGTCGACCCTAAGGAAAGCACTGCAGTACAGACAAGATTTTTGTACTATACGGTAGGCGCTCATCATACAATCTTAGTGTAAATAGCATGCTAATTTTATCAGGTTCAAACAAAGTGTTAATGCACTGAATGGAAAATAAACCTGCGCCCTTCGACGTAGCGGCTGTGGAAGCTCTATGCATCACGCTGTAGAAATATGCAGATTAACAAAAACTTGTATATTTATTGTTAAACTTTTGCATTTAAATTAACCTGTCTTTCATTTTAGGGTGCCATTGATCGTCACCAATACCTGAAATCATCGAGAGTTGCCAAGAAGTTGCTACGCAGTTTAGTGAACAATAACTTTTCTACAGCAAATACGTTAGACAGTCGTTTATTCATCAGTTTGAATGATGAACGCTTCATCAACTTCAATAACGTTTATGCTCCAAGTCCTTATCCAGCACTAGAGGAACTTAACACGAAAGTAAACACGCATTGGAAGCCTACAATGGCCGGAGTGAACCAATCATTGACATGGCAATATTTGGCAACTACCGTTTATGACAATTTAAAAGAGAGTTTTCTCCTTCCTTCAACTTCTTTCTGTATGTATTTATTTGTATATTTGTAATTTTATACCACTTAGGTGGCAGAGAAGCACACGACTCACCTACTGTGACAGGTTACTGTGGCCTATGGACGTATGCAACATCTGGGGTCTCATATTGGTACTGTCGACTGTGTAGATACCTAATTTGAAGAACCCCATATTGTAATCGTTTAGAAAAACCATAACAGGGAGATCATTACACAGCTTGAGTGTAAGCGAAATTCTTTCCAATAACACCTCGCTGTGCACCAGCTGCAAATGCTATGAGTTTTATTCATTTAATCCACTGACGTTTAACCGTTGCCCTGGCAGAATCAGGGGAACGACACGTCTTGATTTTCTGCGCGTTTCTCTATAGAGCATGGAGGACTTGATCTCCAAACAACGTTAGTGGCAAAAATAGCTCGGGAACCAGTATTTCCTGCCTAAAATGCACCAGTTTCCCCAGTAACGCAAATAGCGTGAAGGAATATCGAATATCGCAGTTTTTGTCGGTTCGATTTCCACATACCCACGAGGTGATATGTATGCTCACGGAAAAAAACAATGACGTAGATATCTTTTATCGTTATCTGCTGATACAGTTATTTGTAATCGTCATTCTGATTAGAAGCGATTACAAAGTTCTGTTCCTCCTACAGTCCCGGGTTCTATAAGCGGGGCGTGAAAAAGCATATGATGAGGCCGTTAAGCTGAGTGTCACCATTGTAACTTGGTGTATGTATGTAATGGTGACCCTCTTTTTCAAGACTTTGCCTTCAGCTTACCATTAGGCAAGGCAAAGTCTAATTGACGTGTCCCATATAAAAAAAGGGATATTTACCTAACCTTAAATACATATCTTACGTATAAATGAAAAGTGATCTAGTAAATGCGCCGCGGTAGCCTCGTGGTATGGGTAATGGACTGCTGAGACGAAGTCTCGGGTTCAATCCCAGGTTTCACTATGGCACGCACCAATGACTTTTCGATGCTTTTCGCAGTTATATGTGTATTTATCGCAGGTTTTTAAGTGCCCGGTTAATGGCAATAGGCTCGCCACCTATTACATTGGGACCTAAACATAATCTGGCGAAAAGTGGGTGCTAGCACTTCTGCCTACCCCTTCGGCGATATAGGCGTGAGTTTATGTTATGATCTAGTAAAATGAATATTGTTTCACAACCATATTTCTATGTTCACAACGGATTCAACTGTTCACGACCTCAACCTTTACAAGTGCCACACCTACCCTTGCGTGAGTGAACTTGTGTTTTCACTCGTTATAACTATGTACTCGTTGGCAACCTCTATATAGGTACATTACCCAGGTACCTACCTACGTGAATAGTTACTTTACATATTGGGTGGGCTTATATTATGTACTGCTACTATCTAAGTGTATTATTCTTATTTCAGTAGAGGCACTCTTGAATAAAACGCAACTGAGAATTGCTGTTTATAATGGCAACTTGGATGTAGTTACTCCACTAGCAGGTAAGGTATCTATTTTCATAAATTTTGCCCATTTAATATTTTATAGGTAGGTACTGCAAACTTGAAGGAATGCTCCAAAATCATAAAGGGAGACAAATATAAACTAATAATAATTATGAAAAAAAAAAAGACATCAATGGGTGTTGAGCCCGGTTAGGCACGTAGGTACCTATGCTGCATGGAATGTAATATGTAATCACGACCTTAAACATTGTTAACGAGACTGCGTGTCCTATTCAGTCAAGGAATAGGTGGCTTGTTTCTAAGACCAGGTCTATCTACGTATAGATACTAGGTATATGCCTTTTGTAGGTACCTAGTTACTTGTACCTAACAGGTACTTAAGAACCAACCAACCCCTCCCCTCCAGACTAGCAGGGTGGTTATGTCAAACCGACGTCGTCGGGAAACAGCACGTCGCTTCAGGTCCTGAGTGCCGAAGAGTAAGGAAGCCCAATAAGGCATTTCCCCCACAACCATGCTAGCAGCTGGGGTATCTCTCCGGTTTAGAGATGGCCCGTGTGGAAACCACGGGGTTCCCGTCTTGCCCCAGAAATTATGAGTAGAGAATCTGCTTATTCTTTGCAAACTACTAACTTAAACAATGATTTTGAATCGGATTTTGATCTAACTTAAAATTTCTAGGTGCTTGCAATTGGGTTCATAAGTTAAAATGGCCGGGCGCGGAAGAGTTCAGTAAGGCAAAAAGATATCCAATCAGCGGAGAAAACAATGGATTTTATAAGTCAGCAAAAACCTTGAGCTTCTGGTGGGTCTTCGGTGCTGGACATTGGGTAAGAAGCAATAATTTTGAACGAAGAATAGGCTAATGGTGGGAGCTGCTTCTGTTATAAGGATGATGATGATGATGATAGACCTGTGAGATTGCGATCTACTCTAGTACAAGCTTCTACTCGATATGGCCAGCTGGTTTTGTGGACAGTTGACAACCGCTTCGCGTAAAATATTAATATATTTTGGGTTCGAGTTACCCCCTAAGGCGACAGCCTCTGTGGTGCGGCGGTAGTGCATTCGACTGCTTCGCAGGGGGCGCGGGTTCGATTCCCACTCAGTGCAAATATTTTTATGCATTAATATGTCTATATGCATTGGTTTGGATGTTGTCGTGCCTGGGAGAGAACGTTAAGCCGGCGGTCCCGGTGGTTATAAAAACATCTAGGGCAGTAGAAAGGTTGATCACCCGTCCCGTCAATGTTATCTTCACTGGCAGTAGCTGTAGTGCCCTCTAAGCTGAAGTACGTCTGTTTCGAAATTAAACTGAAAGCCGATCCCAACTCAGCTAAAAAATCCGTTTACAGGTACCAGAGGAAAATCCTGACGCTATGGAAGAAATACTGTACTACATCATGTCGGAAGACTGAATAATTATAATAAATCTTCAGCGCCACTGTAGCGTTTAAAATACGTATCAATTAAGTAGGTATTACATGACAAAGAAGAGTTCAACGAACTGATTGTAAAATATATATCTAAGCTAGAAAATGTCATTCTACATGGTAGGTAACTAAACCTACTTAATAATTTAACTAACCTGCATAGTCTTGGCCCAAATCATAGGTGTGAATAATACAAAAAAAAGTAAAAAAGTACAAGTAATCAAAGTAAAATCGTATGTATCGACAACGTGATCATAGAGCAAAAATCACGTCGCTGTCTACGTACGATTTTTCTTTTATTATGCCTTGTTACAATGATGACCAGGTCCTCGATTTTACTAAAGCAAAACCACTATCGTGTAAAAATGACATTATCTAAATAGTCTTTATTTCTATACACTGAAAGTCTAAAATGAAGTGAATAAAGTTTCATTACTTTTTTCTTTCTCTCTGCAAAAAGCCTTTTAATTTTGGATTTTATAAACATTGCATTAAAGTCTAAATTAAATGGATTAGTAGCATATGTGGTATGACAGTGGTTTTGCTTTGACAGAATCGATGCCCAGGTATCTTGGTGAAACGTGTTCTATGTTCGCTAACGGCAACTGGCATTTGTACCCGGTTGCTGACTGAATGAACCATGTGACGTAACTCAATAAAGTAACAAACAATTAAGATATCTCTTTTTGGCTAAGATTTGGATGTAAGTACACAGTAGTTAGGGTTTAGTTTAGGTATACTTTTGTGTAAATAAAAATACAATGCAGTTTAAAAATTGTTTTATGTCCATATCATGAGTTTATATAAACAATATTACATGTACAATATTCAGTTAAGTATAACAACAATTATATATTATACACTTCTATAAGAACTTAATAACTCAAGCACCGTACAAATGCGAATAGTCTCATAATGAAAATTCAATTTACAGATTGCATATAAAACTTTTATTACACTGAACCTTTAACCCTTAACCAGGCTATGGATTGAGCGCTTCCCACATAGATTTTTAGAGGTTACTACCGGGTTTTGGTAAAGAATGTCCCACAAACTGTCAAAAGCTTCAAAATAGAAATATTATCTGTGATCACACAACAAAAAAAGTTGCAACTGAACGAAAATGTCACTTTTACAATCATATTTCCTATGGTCGTCCGTGTAACGGTTTTTTTTGTGTAAAGTGCAGCGTATTTTATTCGTAATGGCTAGTCGGAAGAAGGTAAGTCGTGCAATTTTTTTATATGTTGTAGATTTTGAGTTTTTCTAGTAATATATGCATAAATTATATGTAAATACTTAAAAAATACCATGATATAACAAAATAAAACATGTGGGGACCCTTATAACCTTAGCCTGAGAGGACTTAACCTGTTGTGGGAGCTATATGTCCATTGCCCGATAAATTGAAATCTTTATTTTATACTAGTTACTTGCCGCGGGTTGTATGCATTTAATATTACAACTATAGAAAAAAATACATACGCTTTATTTTGTCGAAGTATAAATTGTGGGAAGTGGTAAATCTTTGTAGTCATTGATTTGTCAGTCAGTACGTACCTACATAAATGTGTTTTTTTGTTCTACAGGTATTACAAGATCATCAGATCGATAGTATACTTAATGAGATGTTTTCATTAGAGGATGAAAATGATGATCTAACTTTAGATTATGTCCCAAAATCATTCAACGAAAGATGGGCGCAGGTCAAAAAAATCCTGGTTCCGAATGTTTTGGTTCTTGTTTGAGAGTGCCGATAAAAACGCATACATTTTATATAAATACCAAAATCAAAATCGTAAAAACATACATCGCGATTTCAAATTACGGTTAGCCAGGAGTTTGAAATCGAGCCATATCTCAAACAAAAAACAAAATCCGGTGGTATACAAAAATAAAAAGGAGGTGTTTTCGGGGTTCCGGATGAAATAAGACTCGGGCAAAAAGGAAGTCATTTTTTGGAATTGTCTACATATAAGCGATGCAGGTTTTGCAGTACAAGAAAACAGGAAAAGCGGTCAAAATATCAATGCAAAATTTGTAAGGTATCATTGTGTATAACCCCTTGCATGAAATTGTACCACCAAAATCCAAACCCAGTAGACGAATAAAGAAGCCTTTCTATCCATTGAGAATGGACTAAAAGGTTTTTTATTCGTTTTACACTTTTTTATTAATAATAAAGAATAAATAACTGCATTACATTTTTCATTTATACTTTCTAAAATAAGACGCGTGTCATCACGTCTTTTTTATATGTAGATAATTACAGGCACAGTCTAGACAGGCAATGGGATTATGTTTTCCCACATGTTTTTTTTTGGATTTTTAGCTTATTTTCCAAATATAATTCATAAATTCTTAAACTAAACGTTATTACTCATACAAATCTATAAAACAATCACTATTACTACATGGTTTGTCCCAGGCCTGGTAAAGGGTTAAATATTCTGTATACGATTGATGAATGTTGTTTGACAGAACCGAAAAACTGTTTTTCTGTTCCGTAGAATAATTGAAGATGGTATAAGCAAAAGAGCTTTTCTTCTATATCTAGAACATTTAGGAATGACACTACGTGAACCAATGATCTTATATTAACGTGAGGCAGGTAGATTTAGCGATTTTCAAAGTGTTAATACACTTTGCGAAAGAGGGTAGATCGATATAATTACTCCTAGTAAAAACTTTTTCTGTTCACCGCCACTACTCCAGTTCCTCCGTGATCATGGTGCTTGCAACAGCGCCGAAATATCGGAAACTCTAAATATCCCGTTTATTTTGATACTGATGATGTGACCATGATAGTTTCAATACCTATATTTGTGATAGAAGTTATACTTAGTTTTCGTTCGCACTCTCTGATTGCATCACCTGTTGCGTTCGTTTTGATATTTACCTCTTATTAATATAAGATCTTACTCAATACTAATTAAATATTCATTTAGATTATAAACGGAATAAGTAATAGATAGACAACATTTTCTGTTACAATAACAATAATAGTTCTTTGATTGTTTATATCTTTGTATGGAATAATTGACTTTAATTATTTCACTATAAGGCTCGTTTTGGTATAATATCGCCGCAACAATAGCACAAGACTGGGGGAAGCTCAATCACCAAAATTTTGAATATCAAGTTTCTCAATTAATTTCTTCCATCGCAACTGGTTGCGAATCACAGTTGCAATCATAGCCCAAGCGGATGTTAAAAGTGATATTACAATTGAAAAATAGTTTTAGGCCGGGCAATAAAGAAATAAAAAAAAATAAACTAAGTAGAATGCTAATTTATACAGCAATGGTATGTAATGCATGGCTGTTACTAAAAATCAATCGTGCTGATCACGAATTCAAACAGGAAGCCGGTGCGAATTGTTTTGTATGGACCCTTTACGACTGTCATATATATTTATGTGAATTATATAATTGAATAAATATTTTTTTTTGTTTTCTATGCTTTTTTTGTTTATATTGTGTGGCTTCAAATTATGGATTTATTATATTTACTTAAATTTTATACTTTTTGTAGTCAAACTTTATTTTACGGTTATTATAGGTTTACTATTTTACGAATCAAATACGCATAATAATAGGGATGATGACTATTTTTATGTATCCTCGAAAAATTAGCAGATTATAATAATATATTGAACTGCTAAAGTGTAATATTACAATAGCAGTTTCAAAATCAAAAATCTTTAATATTTGATTTTGAAATAACCTCGATAACGCTCCATACAGACTCATTCGTACTTGTGACGTCACACCTAGGTTTTGTGTTGTACAAATGTATGGAGTTCTGGAAAAATTTAATGAGCAATCTAAAAAGTTATAAATTTGAACTGAATTGTTTATATTTTGATTGTTTTGGGAATTAAAAACAATGAAGTCACAGTTTTAGTTTAATTAAACAATGTTTTATATTGAAAGGTATAATATATTTTTAACAAAAGCTAAGATATCAAGCAGTATTGGGTAGAATCGGACAACCTTGTCATCATCCTTATTATGTAGAATACAGTCTATCTGATCTGATCTGATGATACCTTAAAATCGATAACAAGTGAGAGCCCATGCGTTCTTCGAGAAAACAGGCGATATTATTTATAACAAAGAAATTCGAAAAGATTAAAAAATAATAATTGTGTGAAATTTTTTGAACCGTATTTTTTGTAACAGACTATATAACTGTTGGCCACGCTTTTATAGTTTCATGTTCAGTCTTAACACGTAGTATATTTAGCAATCTAGTTCATGTTATTATCTATATTATGACACTTTAGGAGATTATATAATATCTGAGTTCTACAAGACTCATACAAATCGATTAAAGTCTTTGCTTTAGGTCATTGCCTATTAGTCTTTGTTAAGATAAATGGAAAACAGAACAGTTTCGGTAAGCAATCATGGTATTTTTTTGGACATATCATTCATTAATTTAATGTATTCAATCATTTAAATTCCTAATACTTGGGAGCAATAAAATTAACATCGTATTTAAAAAAAAATCCAAAGAATTTGGTGTAAAGTAGGAACATTCCTATTCACTACTACTGTATAAAACTTTTATACCTGTTACATATTTTAGTTTTACGTATCAAGTCGTGAGCACAATGACTTTTTAATTATTTTTTTTTACGTACGGCGTAGGTATGTAGCAGGTAAATAATAACATAAGTCAATCTTGTCGACTTGTGTTACAAAAACAGTTGTTAATATTTGAATGAAATTTTAAACCAATTAGTATGTTCACTATTCAAAACTGTAAGGAACTGATCAACAGGTCAAGACCCTTCTGAACCTTTCACTTTTTCCATTCTTAATCGAATAATTAATATTTATACTGATAGTTAAATAATAATAAATAATATATTCTGGAACAAATTATACATAGAAACATAAATCTGGAAGAGTTATAGTCTTATATTTGACACTTTAACGATACTCAAATTTCATCCAGCGCTCAAAAAAAAAAAATTGTGTCTGTTTTTGTACTTTTAGTTTGATTACACTTAGATTAGTTACGTAATGACCTCAAAAACATAACGAGGTAATATTTTACAATGAGATTCAACATGAGCTAAGAATAATTTGTTTTCATCAAGCGAAGGATTTTTGCTGTTCAGTTACCTTAAACTGTGGGAACGAAAATTAGTTAACAGAGTTGTATTGCTAATTAAAACATATGAAATAATTAATTTTACAGAACTATCCACAGTGAAAGGTGATTCTGTGCATTGTAGTAAAATAATCCGTAAAAACCTGTGTATTTTATAATATCGACAGCGCTATCTCCTCTTAATCTCGTAGTAATTCTTTCAACAGAAAACGAATTATAAATCTGTACAAATAGTTATGATTCTCATTCCAATACATAATTTCGAATTAAAATGATAAATTAAATATTTAGCAAGTTTAATATCAACAATATGAACACAATTTTAAATTCTCATAAATACATTTCTTTTTATCAATCTATACATATATTATATTATGTCGTACAATTTGAATATATCGGTGGTGGAATTAGTACACTATGTGAGCATGAGCTCGGTGTAACAACCGTCGCAGACTCGCACAGGTTTGGTGTTGCCAGCTAGCGCCGCCGTCTTCTCGCTGCAGGCCGCGCAGAATATATGGCCGCAACGTCGACAGTGATGCTGTAATAATCATTTTTAAAGCGCGTGATTAACTGGTAGCCGAAGATCTCTTAGATTATTATTCTTGACTTAGTGGATGAGCATACTTTGAATGGAATGTCACATTTAATAGCTAACGATTCTAACGTAGAATGGTAAGCGCAGCGAAGTATTTTTTTTAAAGAATTTTAGAACCGAAATTACTAATATTCTCTCTAATCTCTTTAGCTAAGCTAAATTGTGTGTTAGGCGTGGGTTCACGTCGGTAGTGTAATGGGCAGGACTCGAACCCGGGACCTTTCGATCATAAAGCCAACTTCTTAACCACTAAGCTACCGACGCTTATAGGAAATAAATCGTCTGAGGGAAAAATAATTTACTCTACTTTTCATTCTCTTTTTATGAGAAAATATGTAACGATTACAAGAACACAGACAATACGCGCGCTTTTTTTAGTTAGCACAGGTCCCCGCGTCCTGCGGCCAAGTAACCAGTCAGTAATAATTACAATTTGAGTTGGATTAATATGAATGATATATGTTCCAAATTTATTTCACACATTTGTATTAACAGAAAAGAGTTATTTTGTATCTATATATAGAATCAATGTCGACATTTATTGAATAGAATTGATGATAACTTACTTTCCGCCTCGCGATTGAGAATTCTTTGGCACACGCGGCACATGCTGTCGCATCCTTGTCATGCGTCCAGATAGGTGCTTCTTCAACGTTTTGGGCTTTGGCTTCTTTTTCTAAGAGCTCAGCTAACTGCAGTTTGTTCTCGCTCAGTGTTGCACCTACTTCTTCTAACGTCTTTTGAGCTTCGTGGTATTGTGTCTTTAAAACATGTTGTTCTTCTTGCAAAGCGAGATATTTCTGTGAGGAGTTAGGTAAAGTTTTGTGAGAAGTGTTAAAAATCAGTCTTCAGTCTACTGTCTCCTGTCTCCCCTAATGGCTGACGGGAGGAATATGCTATATAGTGAACATTAACCTAAAAATTCTCATAATATAATTTTAAAAGAAAGTTCTGTTGTCTCCCTACCCTAGGGGAGACAACAAGACTGAATAAACCTGATGTTTCCCATAAGGGCGCCGTCAGGGGAAAAACGCGAGACCGAAGCAAAAAAAAATTATAATGAAGTGGCAGTAGGGCGTACATCAGAGGTTGCGGATTCGACTTCCGCCCAGTACAAATCGAGGCCGTGGCGTGGCACTTACACATGCACTGACATACCACATTCACAGTAGACATAGCTTATGACTTATCTTATTGTTATATAAATAAACAATTTACTTGTGTAAGCTGATAAGATCACTATCTTATTGCTGAATTAGCTATCACACATTTGTTGATGTAGACTATTAAGTGTTGGAATTGCGAGTGCATCATTGCTTACCTGTCCTATTGATTTAAGAGATTCGACTTCCTGATTCAACATTGATATTTTATCACGATCCCGCATCATTGATTCCTAAAAAAATTACTACCATGAGTATAATTATATTATTATATGTTTCTGTATCCATTCTTTGTGTACATACAATAAAGAGTTATATATATAAGTAAGAAGTAGTGGCACAAAAAAAAGATTTTTATAGGAGCCGAACAAGATAGGGACATCGTGGTTGCCATCAGACCCCTGATCTCAAAAGTCGTATATGACGCCAATGACGTAGTATTAATAGGTACGTCATTCAGGAACAAGGCGGCTTTCAATAATGGCGCAAATACGAAGTATGAAACATTATAGCTCCTCACAGTACTCACTAATAATATGCGATAGGCTAATTGATTGAAATTGATTGATTAGTGCACAGTTCAAAAATAAAGTATCGAGAATGTCGGGACACAGTGCGAATCTCATTGCACAATTTATACTTACTTGCAAAGATATTCTCCATTCTCTCTCTATCCTAAGGTCACCTTCAGCAGCCACGGCCTTCGTCTCTGCAGCCGCTGCCTTCTGACCCAATGATCTTGCACTGTCCTCCAAACTTTTTTTGACTAATTTATCTTCTTGCAACCTATTCGGTGCACACATATTATATGATTACCATAATTTTTTGGAAATAAAATATTAAATGAATTTAATAATTTATATATACATTTATATTATAATTATTTATTCACTACCACTAGCTGGATGTGCAAAATACTCACGTTATTGATTGAATTTAAGGTATAATCTACTTTAGTGTTAATTTCCCGTAAGTTTCAATTAAATATAGCATCAAAAATACTTAATTTTAGATGTATCACTAAATAATGTGTGGCAATCAATAGATTCTTTGCAATTAAGTTTTATCACGAATTGACATTTCAAAACATGTATATTAAAAAATCTTGTTCATTTTCTGTAAATTCATTAAAGTAATTTGTTTTAAAATAATGTATTCATTAGGATCAAATGTGGAACTTGTTATATAGGAACTGATGTCGAATTAGTAAAGGTATATACCGAAATAAAAAGATTGACTATTCGTGTCTACAGAACGACATATTTTTTAATAATAGGATGATCCCCGATTATACCTATATGTTTTTACGATAAAAAAAATAGTATCTTTTGTATTTTTTTATCGAATAAGCTATATAATATATCGCAGCAATAAAATTGAAAGTAGCGCCCTCATATATATATAAATACCCTGTGAATTTCACTGCAGCCATTATTATCTTTCTAAAAATATATAGGTGAGTAGGTACTACAATTCTGATTAGTCACAATAGCAGATAACGATAAGATATGAATGGAGGTCCGACTATAAACACTGTTTACTTTTTAGTCATAATCTCTCTACAACATGAAGAATTTTCTGGAATGTTTCTAAGTAAACATCAGTATCAGTTATCGATTTATTAATATTATCAATGTATAATATAATATTGATACAAATTTATTTTTTTACTGTTTTATTTCAGGATACTGTCGGAATTTAATGTGAATATCACTCATAAAAATAAAATCTTTGACGGATTTTATTGGCATTTATTTGGTATTATTTACTATTATTGACCATCTTTCATCAGCTTAGCTGGAAGGGTTAGAGGGAATATTAGTAATATAGGTTCTAATATTCTTTAAAAAAATACCCGATGTTACATGACGACGACATGGCTGCTTTAAAGTAGCCGAAACGTTCGGTTCAAATCAAATAAATCGTGATAGAGTTCGTTAGAATGATTTTATTTCAATTCTGTTATGACACATAGACATTCAGTGACATATACAACACAAAAATGTTACATGGATACCTCTATGGCATAGCGGTAGAACGTTCAACTGCAACGCAGGGGTCGTGGGTCCGATTCCTGTTCAGTGCAAATATTTGTATGCATGAATATGTATATTTGGATTAGTATGTTATGATTATAGTCTAGATCCCATAACACAAGCTGATTTAACAATGTTTAGTATGGATCTATTCTCGGTGCGAAGGCTTAGAGAAAAGAAGAGCACCGCCCCGGGACCCGACGGCATTCCAGGCCGCGCGTGGGTCCTAGCTCTGGGAGAAGACGGTCTCGAACCCCGGCTGAGAGGGTTCCTCAGCGCATGCTTGGAGCGGGGCCAGTTTCCGAAGATGTGGAAGACGGGGAAACTGGTCCTCATCCGAAAGGAGGGTCGCCCGGCGGACGAACCGTCCGGCTACCGGCCCATTGTGTTGCTCGACGAGGTGGGCAAGCTCTTTGAAAGAGTTATTGCAAAGCGCCTCGTCGAGCACCTCTCTGGAAGGGGGCCGGACCTGGCGGACGCCCAATATGGCTTCCGCCGGTGGCGGTCCACCGTGGATGCCATCATGCGCGTGAGGACTCTGGCGGAGGAGGCAGTTGCCCGGGGTGAGGTGACGTTGGCGGTGTCCTTGGACATCTCCAACGCGTTTAACACCTTGCCCTGGAGTTGCATCAGGGAGGCACTCGGGTACCACGGTGTGCCTCTCTACCTCCGCCGCATAGTCGGGGCGTACCTGACGGAGAGAGCCGTCATCTACCCAAGTGCGACCGGCGTCGGTCGGCGTGAGATGTCGTGCGGTGTTCCACAGGGATCGGTTCTCGGGCCGCTACTGTGGAACATTGGATACGACTGGGTGCTTCGCGGTGAGCTTGCGGACGGCGCCGCCGTCACGTGCTATGCGGACGACACGCTAGTGACGGCGAGCGGGGCTACACACCGCGAAGCGATCCTGAGGGCCACGACCGCGGTTGCTCAAGTCGTGGAACGGATCCGGCGGCTGGGCCTTGAGGTGGCTTTGCATAAATCCGAGGCCATGTTCTTTCATGGGCCTCGGCGCACGCCACCACCTGGTTCCAGTCTCACAGTGGGAGGCACTCTCATCAGCATCAAGCCCCAGATGAAATATCTGGGGCTCGTGCTCGACGGCCGGTGGGACTTCGGGAAGCACTTCCGAAGTCTGGGCCCCAAATTGGCGGGCACAGCCAACGCTCTGGCGCGGCTACTGCCCAACCTGAGGGGCCCGGAGGACTCCTGCAGGAGACTCTACGCGGGTGTCGTGCGGTCCATGGCCCTGTACGGGTGTCCCGTGTGGGCGGACACCCTGAGTGATCGGCACATGCTCCTGCTGCAGCGTCCGCAGCGGAAGTTGGCGTGCCGCATCATAAGGGGGTACCGCACGATATCATTCAACGCGGCGAGTCTCCTCGCCGGATCGCCACCATGGATCCTGGAAGCGAGATGCCTTTCGGCGCTATACCGGTTCCGAAGGGCGGCGCGGGAGCGGGGTCACGATCCCGAGCCCGAAGAAATTCGGGCCGTGAGATCCCGGCTCCACAGGGAAATGGTGGCGGAATGGGAGATACGACTTGGGCAACCAGGCGCAGGGCACGCCGTAGTAACGGCGGTAAGACCCATCATGGGGGAGTGGCTAGAGAGGCCACACGGCAGCCTCTCATACCGTCTGACGCAGATGATCACCGAGCACGGATGCTTCGGAAAGTATCTGCGTCGGATGCAGAAAGAGCCAACGTCCGAGTGCCATCACTGCGACGCGAGCGAGGACTCAGGTCCGCACACGCTCACCGAGTGTCCGGCGTGGGAGACGCCGAGGCGGGAGCTTGTGGCGGCCCTGGGAGTGAGAGTTCTCACGCTCTCCACCTTGCTCGCGGCGATGGTCCGCTGCGCGGATGCGTGGGCGGCCGGCGCCTCCTTCTGCGAGCAAGTAATGCTCGTGAAGGAGGAGGCGGGGCGGGAGCGGCAGCGGGAGCGACGAAGGATCGCGAGCCAAGCTGCCCGCGTACGAAGGCAACTCGGGCGTCGGAGGTCGATGAACGACCTTCGCCCCCCATGAGCGCCGGCCTGGGGGTGACAGGTGGAGCCGCCTGTCACCCTGGCAGAAGCAGGCCGCGGCGGTGGCGCGCCTGGCGCGCCTCCCCGTTTCCGGGGTCGAGTTGGGGACTCTGTAGTCCCCACACCCGAGAAGAGGGCCAGATCGTGAGAGATGGCCCTGGGTCGGCCGGGGTGCGAGGGATATGCCTGTCAACCTCACCTTCGGCAACCAAAACGACCCACAGGCGGCGTGCGTTTTAGTCGGTTCGAGTCCGACATAACCTCCTCCACCGGCTCCGGTGGGGAGGTATCCGTGGGGATTTTGCGCACGTAAAAAAAAAAAAAAAAAGTATGGATCTATTCTCACTCGCATTCGGTTAGGTATTTAACTAAACGTAACGTAACTTGGTGTGACTTTTAATATATTTTATTTTGAAACTCAGTACCTATATTAATACTTTTATGTTTAGAAACAAATTTTCAAGCAAAAAAAACGAAATTAAATCACTAGTTGATCAGTTAGTTAGTCTACTTTATTTGTTTCATATGTGTTTTTATAAAAAGTTGCTACAAGATTGTATGTTGTAGATGAGAGAAATTTTGTATTTATGTAACAATTTTGTGCCGAATATGTAACTAAACGTCTTCCCCTTAGACACCAGTCACGTCATCATGGGTTATTCGGTAGGTATACATATAGATAACCCAACTTTCGCGTTGTTCACCCCACACAATACCCCCTTTAGTTGTGATTATTTGTTATCTATATCTATACTTTATGTTACTAGGGTATATGTATGTAGTGGGTAGGAATTATGGCGGACAGGACTAGAACCGACCTACCTAATTTTTTTGACATTGAAACATTGTATTGCTACTATCAACATTGCATTAGTAGTTATATTAATATTTTTTTCATGCATTTGTCCTCCTATCCCTATAAAATGTTTCAATATTTTTTTTATAAACTCACGCCTATACCCCCGAAGGGGTAGGCAGAGGTGTTAACACCCACATTTCGCCAGTTTATGTTTAGGGCCCAATGTAATAGGTGGCGAGCTTATTGCCATTAACCGGACACTTATAAACCTGCGATAAATACACACATAACTTCGAAAAGCATTGAAAAGTCATTGGTGTGTGCCATGGTAAAACCTGGGATCAAACCCGATACCTCATCTCAGAAGTCCATTACCCATACCACTAGATTACCGCGGTTATTTTTTATATAGAACACGTCAATTAGACTTCGCCTTGCCTGATGGTAAGCTGAAGGCGAAGTCTCAGAAAAGACGGTCACCATTACTCCTCCTATCCCTTGTCTAAGCTGTTGTTAAATGTTTCAATATATTTTATTTGTACTTTTTATTTAAATACTGATGCTTGTCATTTAGAAAACTCATCATTATTTTTAATTGGAAATCTACGTCATATTTACTTACCACTTCATAGCAAAAATGAAAAAGAGTGCAAAGAAAAAATAAACGGATTTGTTTGCTAATTTAACAGCAATTCCTACATAACTTTTTCAAAGGAAATTATTAAAGATTTTTTAGTTAATTAGTAATGTACACAATAGAGCTATATTTAGTCATGCAAACATAGGAATGAGATTGATAATGGCAAACCTACACAATCAACGGAAAATTAAAACAAGCAAATTGTTGGTTGTTGGTATCAATAAAATACGGTATGCGACTGAATATTATTTATTATAAATAAGGCTTTTACACAACTACCGCCTTTTGGTTACAAAACTATGTAAAGGAAAATATCTAAATTATTTCTTTTATATAATATTTGCTACATGACAACGAGCACAAAATTTGTATACAATAATATATTATTAAAAATTCAAGCACACATAGCTGCCATAATGAGATCAAATAAATATTGAATGTCTCTTTTACAACGTAAGTTTCACTAACAAAGGAATAGTATACAAAATACGTCAATCTTTTCATAAACACTAACAAATCCTCAAGTTCTCAATTCTAATAAAATACAGGTACTTCAATAGATTGTTACATTAATAAATTGTTAATCAACTACTTTGATTGAATTAAAGATATAACAAGTAATCAACGCATTATAATCTTAACATAAACTAATGTTTGGTTCTGTTCAGTGTGAGATCTTAAACAACTTTATTCAAACCAAAATAAACCTAACACAAACTTAATACGAATTAACAAATCGTTACATATGGGTATAATTCAATCACAGCAAGTAAGCCAAGCAACTGTAGCATTACGATTAACAATATGATCATTATCATAGGATCACATTTAATATTATACCAAAATACTGATTTATTTTTTGCATTCACCAAGTTCATTGTGAGGGTTTGCCAATATCGAGCGAATGGAAAGAGTTGCCGCTAGTTGACACACGCAAGCTGTGCATTGCTCCTAGGTGCACCTAGGTGCGTATTCGAATACTGATATGTCAAGCGCTTAGTTTACAACGAGAGCGTTATATAATTATCCAGGCACTCTTTCGATCCTTAAGGATGATCGCAGGCCGAAGCCCGCATGATGCGCGCAGTCATAGTAAAAATTAGTAAAACCTACTTCTCATCGAGCTGATGTATCGTGCTGCCCATTGATTCAGTCTTTGCTTCCAATTTGGCTATTAGTTCTGTTTTATGTTTCAAGGAACTTTCACATTCCTAAAACAAGGCCAATACATTTTAGCGGAATAAATGTCAACTCATTTGAGCGGAAGTGAGATAATTTTGTTAGTAGTAAGCTGATAAATACAGAACTGATACGTTGGTTAATTGCACACAGTTTATTATCCAATAATGTGGGTTAATATAGCGATATATTTAATTGCAGTGGCTAGATTAGAATACCTATTTATTTATGAACCATCGTTGGCTATTATAACAATAGAAGATTAGTAATAATACAATATAATAGTATGTTTAATAAACAGCAAATACCACCTAGTTCTATAGAGAGCGGAACATTATTTACAACTATGAGAGAATAATACAGTTTACTCTCTAACTGGAGCTCTACTAGTGTTACTACTACTTTTACGAAACGGTGGTATTTCCTGAAGGTTTAATTTTTTATTCGGTGGACCTTCATCCTTAGACTTTGTACCCTTTAGAGCAGCGCTTTTTGCTCTTAGTTTCTCTAACTTTTCTCCTAGATTGCTCTCTGTGGTGGTAGGGGATCTAAGAGCTTTGACTAAATCGTTATCGGGTCCTAGGAATTGGTTATATTTTTCAAGGTTGTGGAGTATTTTGCCAATTTGTTCGGCCTTCCCCTGGAGCCTTGACACCATTTCGCCTTTCTGCGTCAGTTCCATCTCGCATTCCTTCCGTACGATAAACGCGGCATTGTGAATACAGCATGGTATTAGTATCGGTCATATATATTACATATGTTAGTTACATAAAAATAAAGAATTATTATAAATAGAAATAAATAAGATTGCAAGACAAAATTAAGGAACACATACAAAACAAGTTGAAAGCAATGAATAATATTAGGTATATTGATATTGCAGTTGATGATTAATAGGCAAAATATAAAGGTGTGAAGACAAATAGGCATAGTATTCATTAATCAATATTGGCGGGATAATAAGTATGCATGGGCGGGAAACAAATAGTGTTAGTCGGCGGGCCCACGCGCTAACGACCTTCGTGGGCCATCGCCTTTGTTTAGTCTCCTTGACAACTCGGTACAATAAGATGTTCAACTACAACGTGGAAGATATCCATATTTAGCTAAACTAAAGCCATTAATGACTTTTAACCATCTAAAATGATATACGGGCCTAAATACACGACATAATTGCACTGTTTCAACGTAAGATCCGCGACCAGAGACAATGCAAACAAACTAATTTTATAATTTGATCGCGATTGAGACCCATTATGTACCAATGTAACCATGGAGCAATTAATGCATTTACGAGTTGAAAGTAAGAGCGAGTTTTACTGATCTTCGGCAGACCATGAAATACAAATTAACAAAAAGACTAGCAACGGTTGACGAAACAAGCGCAAGTGATTGGTCAATCGATTTTTAGTGATGGAGTTAAGGGTACAAAATCCTATTAAATTTACAACGACATGCTGTTATATGATATCGGTATAAAGACTCACCTGCAGTTTTTTGTACATCTCTAAGTTAATAAGTTTTATATCGTCGAGTTGCCTCCTTAGTGATATAATTGTATCTTGTTTATCGTGGATGTCTTTCTCTAGTAACTTCATAGCGACCTCCATTTCAGCTTTCAGTGAAATCTGAAGTAGAAATTTTGTTGTTATTACGAGGAACATACGAATCGTGATTGTGTTAGTGACCTTACCTGCATAAATAAATGTTAAACATAAAAGAGTTGTTTAATAGGTCAATTTGTCTGCTAGTCAGTTGCGTAATCTCATAGTCATTGTGATTCGACAATGTTCATTACTGAGCGACCTTGACATTTCATGGTTAAAGTTAACAATTAAATACGTTTTACATTAAGATAGTCTTAATTATTATTTAATATGCGACGAGATTCTGCTTAAATCATCGTAGATACACTTTATTATTTAAATTAGTTAGTAACAAGTCGTTAAAATTGGTTACTAATATAAAAGTGATCCTTGTCTTATTGTCTGACAAAGGTGGTGGCATAAAACTAGCAGTGATTCAAATAGAACAGTGTATTCCTTTGAAATATCGCGGCAATTTGGAAATCTATAGATTTGTTGTTAGATAGATGAAATACCCAAACCGTGGACCTTATCTATAGCCTTATGTGGACATTGAACCTAAAACATTCGAAGTTAGCGGCATTTGGAGAGATCATAACAATGAAATATATGTTTACTAACAAACAAACTTGATTACACAACACGCGTCGACATTTACTACATCGTACTAATTATTTTCATTAAACTACGAGTTGAGCCACACTACTGATAGGTATTTATTTAACCCCTCCAAAGCTAAATGTTTGTGTGGCTAACAGTGGTGTGAAGCCGCAACATTCATGCCTTAACCATACGCTAATTGTGTTAACCTATCTAATAACACTGTTTGATTAGACATACTGCAATCTTTTATCAAAAGTGTTAATTCTTTACAGCAAATCTGAAGAACACGCACATACGCTCACTTTTTTATATACATGCCTACCTACCTTTTCGGGGATATCCCCGGAAGTGTAGGCAGACACATCAAAACCACCATGAGGTGATAAAACGTGAGTCTTTTGTTCTGATATGTGGGAAATCATGCGGCAAGACTAGAAGATTATCTAAAATATCTACTTAAATATACCTAGGCATTTGAAGTGACAAGACTTGCCTGCAAATCCAGTTCCTTTTGAAGTTCCAAATACTTCTTTCTCTCCTCCTCCAACATTTTGCTTGCCTCACTATCATTTTTAGACTTATCCGATGCTATGCTCTTCACGCTACGTTTCTCCTGAAAACAGACAGTTGCCGTCTAAAATGTAACTATTTTTAAAATCACACATGCGTTAATCTAATTCTGTTCTCGGCGCCATTTATCATACTAGCTGTTGCTCGTAGTTTCGTCTGCGTGAAATATTGATCTCGGTTCCAGGACACTCAGGAACGTATTTCCAGGATCATTCAAATTCGTTCAGACGTTTTTGAGTGAAAGAGTAACAATCAAACAGACATTCATGCTCACAAAACTTCACATTTGCAATACTAGTTGGCGAGTGTGGTGAAATTTTACTATTCACGTGTTCGAAAACAAAACCTCTTGAAATATCATTTGCGAAACAAACACTTAGCGAGATACCTGTGTCGTCTGTCGCTGATATCATCAACACATTTTTATGTACCTATGAGTGTTTATATACCTGTCATGAGATAAGATCGTTTTTCGTATATACTGTACCTAGTGTAATAACCTGTTTCTGAATTACTTAAAACATAAGTGTCTGAGTATATAGCTGTTACAAAATCGTACAGCAAGTAAATATACGTATAGTAACGAGGAAAATATCTTCTAGCAAATACATTTATGTAATTCCCATTGAAGAAACTAATAATTATTTTGTGTCTTTTGTTATAAACCTGTGGTTATGAATAATACTAATGATATAGGCTAGTCGGTACATTACAGTGAGTGGCTAAAATAAATATATGTTTAGTACTAACTTATCTATTATTTGTAACGATAATAAAAACAATAATGAAATTGAATGATAGTTTGTAGCTTAACATGTAGATATTATTTAACAGCCATGCTTATAACCAAATGAATTATATTGTAATCAACTGCTAAATTGCATATTTATCACAAAATATGAAGAACACAAATTATAGAAATTAAATATTCTATAGTATCACCCCATTTAAATTAATTATAAATTGCATAAGTTGCATATTAATATAATGATAAACAAAAAAAAACTACACAAAAATACTGAACAGGAAAGTGTGAAATTGAATAATTTCAAATGATAATCTCTCTCTTACCTCTTCATCAGATTGCAATTCCGTAACTTTCATCCTAGTATCTTTAGTTATATCTTGACCTGTACAAAAAAAAAAAACACTAGTTCAAACGACACACAAATAAACACAGACAGAAAGACGCGCGATATATTTACACCGGTATAAATAACTCACATGATTTAATCCAAAATGTATGTTTAGGTTGTTGATTTTTAGCCGTTGAATTGCCCATTTATAAGAGGTATAGTGCATAACGGTGGTGCTTTCGTGGTTAACTATCGACTGACTATAAAATGACACGAGTGACAGACGCGGCATACTAATGCCTACTAAGCAACGTTACAATAGAGAGTGACTCATCGCTACTATCGCTAGAAGGTGTCTTATCTGCTGGAGTTTCTGTTATTATTTTTCGCATTATGATTTACATAGTAAACACCGATGGCCATAAGAGGTTTCCCTTTTCACTCGCGGTCATTTATTCATGGACATTCATAGCTTTTACGGTCAACCTGCTTTTATGTTAACAAACCGATGCACGTGGCTTCGGCTATGAGTCTCTGAATATTACTTTTTTTTTATAAAAACATTCCGTCAAACGTAAGGAACATACAAAATTGCAGAATTTGTGAGGAATAAAAGTTCCCTCTTTTTTATAGCTATTGTAAGGTATACAATAGTAGGTAGGTAGGTAGGTAAGAAAGATACTCACCCAAAGCATGTTTAAGCTGATTGTTCTCTTCGACCAATGAAATCATTGTGTTTTTGGCGATCGCTAAATCTTCTTTCATGAGAGCATTGGTCGTTGTAAGGCCCTCAACTTTGGCTTGCAAGTTTGTTACAGTAGCACTAAAACAAAGAGCACCTACATTAACAAATGACGTCATTACTCAAATTATTTCCGATATAATGCATCGTTAGGATTTTCCATGAATTTAAACCAGAGTTGGTGGTCTTTTTTTTCTTACTTAATTGAAATTATGTAGGTACATAGTTTAGCTGGTGTTATGCAACTTAGGGCCCCGCACATCGTGGTAATTGTGGTGCAACGTTAGCAAGTGTATGAGTTCGAATCCGATTTCTTAATCTGTTATAGTGATATTGGTATTTTTGATAGGGAATTTAAGTTTAGCAAAACTTGCCCGGTTGACGGTAACAGGCTTAGCCAAATCGCCTCAACCCCGAGTGGAAAACATTTACCAGTGCATCGTTCGTCAATTGACATGTGTGCCGACTCATCGGCGAGGTTGTCTTAGGGCCCATAGATCATGGTAGGCCCCATACAACCAAGATATATTGAATTAATGAAATTAAAAATATATATTAATAAATATATATATAATTAAAGTTAAATGTAACTGATATTGTTACAGCTATTCTAACAACGCAGTTGTCAGTTGTCTAATTAATCGTGGCTATATACAAGATGTTTACTGAGGTCATTGAATTCAGAAAACGGGTTCCTCAATTACAAAGAGTTTAGTTAAACACGAGGATATTATTATATTCAATACTCAACAATATCATCCAAGCGCCAGTCCGGGATATAAAAGCTTGCACTTCGGGGTTTGCTTAACTTTTACGGTAGCGACTGCTATCCTACCCCCCCAACCCCGACAAGAAAACCTACGCCAGAGCCTCGATAGACAATCAGCAGATGAATCGTCTCGCAGGTAAAGTTGGCTTATATATTTTTTATACCACTTAGGTGGCACACGGCCCATCTGATGGGAAGTGGTTACCGTGGCCTATGGACGCATGCAACACCAAGGGTGTTACACTCGCGCTGCCGACCAAGAAGAAACCTTCTGATGCCCCTCTTGAAGAACCCCATATTGTAGGTGCTTGGGAAAACTGCAGTAGGGAGGTCATTCCACAGCTTGAGTGTGCGTGGGATGAAGTTTCTTTCATACCGCACAGTGCGCACCGTCTCAGTTCGCAATGGGTGAGGATGAATTCCCTGCCTATGGCGAGAGGTGCGATGATAGAATGTAGCTGTGGGCATCATGTCAAACAATTCATCTGAGCACAAACCATTGTATAGGCGGTAGAACACACATAGCGAGGCATATTTCGATTCAATTCTCTACTATTACATTAAAATCCAGTCAAATTGAACTAGCACAATCAGGGTTTGCTATTCAGAAATTAATTTATTCACATTTATTTGTATTTGTTCCTTGCGTGCTCGGTATGACTAATAATCACAACTGCCCACGTAAAATCGTAAATATGACGTATGTTTTCAACATTGTTTTTATTTTTGTGGTAAAAAACAACACTATCAGTACCTAGTTACGTGGGTAACAAACGTCTGGCCATGTCTACTCCACTGGGCTCCGGTTAGAGAAGAAGACCCAAGAAGACCCAGTATTGGTTTGGCACCGTAGATGTCATACGTGCCTCATACGTGTGTCATACGTGCGTCATACGTGTCTCATAACCATGGATGCTAAAGACCTTGTGAAACGGAGAAGTGAGTGAAAAAGCAGATCGCACACTCCAGAGCCTCTGTTGCTATTTTTGGAATAGGCACATTAACCAGGAATTGGAGACTGAGACTTAGAAAACTCTGAAAGGGTTATCGTGATGCGAAATAGTTCAACAACTAAATAATTACAGCATTTAATACGTCAGTGTTAAGACGTTATAATTTACAAAACGAAAATGAGTTTTAATGATTCATTTGAAACCTACATCGAGGTTTTCAGTCACTAATTTTACAGTAAGAAGAAGCGCTGTAAAGAAGTCCTCTTTATTTCTCAATGAATACAAGTTCTTATTTCTCTTTCTATGATGAATTCCATTTTTGAACATTAGGTAATAATGATATATGTAAAAACACACTTGAGTTGGAAAATCCGGAGAACGGAGAGCGGAAAGGATTTTCCAACTCAAGTGTGTTTTTATAATGTTTAAAAATAATAAACAATTACTGAAAAAGAATAAGAGGGAAACGTGACAGACAACCAATTAATATTTTTAACAAAAAGAAAAGGTCAATGATCATGGGTTCAAAAGTAACCAATGTTTCTTTTGCAATTGTTCCCCGCTAAGACATTTTCTGGTTTTTCTGTGCCTAGTCGTTTCGATCCCGAATAGGTACTTCTATCTCCCTTAGCGAGTTTCACGAAAGATTGCAATATATTTTTGAAACAAGTACTACTATTTTCTTCTATTTAACAAATGCATGCGTATTTTGGAACTAAATTAAACGTGTAGCACAACTTTTAGACATACTAGCTGTGTTGTTAACTTATTTATTAACCAGTACCATTCTCTACACGAACAATAAACCAATTTCTTTGTTAGCTGATATCAAACTACACAGTTAAATTGGCGTGTGAATGTCTAAACAATGAATTGGAAACTTACTTGAGATGTCGGTTGAGCTCTTCAATGTAATTCTTTTGGTCGAGCATTGTGTTGATGTGACGTTGTTTGGGCTCAGCATCACCGCCATTTCCATTACCAGTAAGATCGTTGGAAGAGTTACTGCCTCGTAAGTAAAGAGAGAAATCTATCACACCTTGTTGACTGTCCAGATCTTCTTCCTGCGTATAAAACATTTCATACGATTTTTAAACGTCAGCTATTTGAAACATTTTAGCTCGATACACATTCGCGTAATTAAACGTAAACAATCTTGCCGTGTGTTTTTAATACATTTTATATTAAAACTCAGTATCGAAACTAATTTTAAATATTACAAACCGAAACCACTAGTTAGTCACTTAGTTAGCCTAGATTTATTTGTTTCATGTGTTTTTATGAAAAGTCGCGACAAGATTGTTTACCTTTACAATTTTTTTTTTTTTACCTTTTTTTTTTTTTTTTTTTTTTTGTAGTTAAGTAACCCAACCGAATGGAGTATAGTTCTATAAACAAAGTCACTCGCCGTCAACGGAAACACGGATATTGCACGGGTAGATAGCGTCCTGTGCGCCTCAATATAATATTTCAATATTAACTAGTGCACTTACCTTTACACATAAATTACAATCAACAACATTGAGACCCACAAGCAGCCCCGTGATAATAACGGCCTCCTCATTTAGCATCAGAGCGTGCGGTTCGAAATATTCTTCTAAGGTATCCTCGCGGTGTTCTAGAAGAATACGCATATAGTCAGCGAGTCGTTTTTGCATTAACGCTAATCTCAACCATGCTCGCGCTCGGCCCATGGCAGTCCTAAAAAGTTCAGAAGACTGGTTAAAATCCTTTGGGTTCTTTCGTCTGCAATCTTAAGTAGAAAAAATATTTCAGGAGGAGGTAGGACTCGACTGTATTCCCCAGTCGGACTGCTCAATTTGTACCTACACTCTACATAATACCACGGCTATAATAACCTTTGTGTTCCCGGCGGTGAGTAGGGTAACCAGAGTTCACTGGAGAGTTTTAGTGCCGTCAGTTGAAAGACTAAAGGCTTGTCCTGATTGTGTCTTCAGCGCTGACGGCACAGAAATTCTCCGTTCCTACCGGGTCGGTAGCACGGGTGTGACTGCTCTGGTGTTGCACACGTTCATAGGCATTGTGTTTGTCTGCCACCAAGTAGTATAAAAAAATTACTTTCAAATGTATCCATTCCTAGTAAATATCGTTAACCACTAAAATCAAGCTGCTTATGTTAAGTTGTACGAACCCTTATTACCGACCGATACTCGAATTACCGAAGTAAATGGTTCACGTCAGAAGTCTATTGGGTTCGAACATTTAAGACGCTAGCTGCTACATAAACACATGGAAATATTCTAACAAAATATAATTTCCTACTTACTTGACTGTAGGAAGATCCCTGATACTGGCTGTAATATCAGCGGCCTCTGGTGAATATTTTTCGACCATTTGCAAAATATCCCACAGCTCCTTCTTAGGACCTAACAACCCCTGTAAATGATAATTATGAGTAGGATATTTTGATAGTTTGGTAATGACGAGCTTGTACGCCTTTCTTATACGGAGTTTTTGATAAATCAAATCATAAGTAATCATGAAATAACACATTTATTTGATTTAATTTTATTTATAGATTCGATAATTTTTAATAACTTCTGATTTTTTTTTCATAGGATAAAATTACGCACAAGTAACTATAGATTGAGAAGCGTAAGATCATTAAACAATACCTTTTTAGGTTTGAGTCCATGGCGCATAACATGCTCAAGTACAATAAAAAAGTGATGTAAGGGCAAGTGGTCACTGTCGAGCATTCTGCCATAGCGTAGCGATTGTTCGATTAACTCCTTCACAATTAATTTTGAGATGTTGACGAGATTACTGCGTTCGATTACCACGGGGTCCCGAGCTATAAACGAGAATCTATTAACACTATTCAGTCAAAACATACACATATGTATTCGGTATAATGACGAACGAAATTACCCATCAATGTATTCATTGGGTCGTCAGGAGAAGTGATGACAGCTTGCCCAGATGAACGATGGAAAGAATCTTGCATTTCCATATCGTGTAGTTCTTTTAGACAAAGCCACTCGCCGTCGACGGAAACACGGAAATTGCACAGGTAGATAGTGTCCTGTGCGCCGGCCATGTCCGCATCGGGGTTACCGTCGCCCTGATGTTGTATAGCAGATGGGAGGCCTAATTCGGGCAAGGGGTCTACCCCGTGAATTGCGGCAAGAGAACGCATAATAAAGCAGCAAAATAACTATCAAGCGAAACAATCAACACAGTCACGTGAATATTGATCACCCCCTTGTATTCATTTCACACGGTACGCAATTTTGAAGGTCAAATCCAATGGGATTTATTAAGTCACTTCTTTTTAGCTAAATATAAAGACAAAGTCCGTATTTCAAGGTATAAACGTTTAAAGAGTGGTTTTAATCACGAGAAAACAATGAAGGATAGTGCGCGGATATGGTGTTTTTCGCGTTGGAAATAAATATTGATTTCCCGGCAACCGCTACTCGCAACCAACGAGTGGGAAAATCAATACTTGGAGTTAGTCTCGCCATCTATCGAAGCAGTAGAAAACTACCAGTGACGACAGTAGACATTGTGGTTTAGGGTCTTAATAAAACCAATTACTGTTGACAGATGTAGCTGGTTAGTACTTACGACAATTATATGAGTATCTAGTTTTTTAATGTTAGTAGAAATAAAGTTTATAGACTTCTGTCTGATTAAACTATTAAATTACAAGGTTAACATGTTATTACCTACACAGAATTTCTAGATAAAATTAATAGCTGTAACTTTTGAAGCAGTACAGTTTTTTATTTCAACAGATAGGTAAGTACCTGTAGCAGAAGTCAAAAATAATTTATTCTGTATAGAGTGTATAGACCATTAAAATGGTACTTACAAAACGTCAAAACAGGTAATAATATGCATTTTGCTATTAAAATAATTATATTTCGAGAAATAAAATGTCACATTTAAGTCTACTCTACCACTTAGTGAGTACTTAAACTTAGTTTTTGGGAGGGTTTTCACCTATCAAAGAACCTGTTACTTAGGTATTTAAACTATCATGGTCACTCACATTAGTATTAAAATAATTGATTTTTTCCATGTTGTATTGTAAAAGTAACATGGTAAATATCCCAACTACTTTAATACTAACCTGTAACTTAAATTTCAAAACCTTAGGAATACAAAGGTCTTAATTAAATATAGTAATCTTGGGTTTTAGGTTCCGTAGACACTCTTAAGGGAATTGTCTTTACTAGGCCTAAGTGATCGCCATAGGAATTCATCCTCACACATTGCGAACTGAGACAGTGCCCACATGAAACGGTATGAAAGAAACTTCATCCCACACACACTTAAGCTGTGGAATGACCTCCCTGCTGCGGTTTTCCCAAGCACCTACAATATGGGGTTCTTCAAGACGGGCATCAGGTTTCTTCATGGTCGGCTGCGCGAGTGTAACACCCCTGGTGTTGCATACGTCCATAGGCCACGGTAACCACTTTCCATCAGGTGGGCCATGTGCTTGTCTGCCACCTAAGTGGTTTAAAAAAAAAGGTGATATGTCCTGTAGGTCTAAAAAGGTCACCTTATTGGAATCGTATAAGGATAATATTTTGTCTTTTGGCAATATTTACTCGAAATTAGGGTTTACATACAGACATAACTAAAATATTGTGATTCGGCTCATATGAGTTGGTTACTCATATGAGCCCATAATTAAAGAATTTGATCGATCGATTCGAGGAATCTATTAGATTTACTGGGAATTCATGAAGTTACCAGTTTTACTAGCAGAATTGCTAAATGTGGCCTTTTTAGACCCACTGGTCTACCATGATTTTATTCATCTCTTAATTATTGTACTAGCTTGAAACTCAGCATTGTATGCTCATAAAAGGGCCAGCATGATAGAATACCCCATGTTGAATAAGGCTTACTTTCACAGTAGCGAAATTTAGATGTTAATACATCAGCACTGTGCCTACCTCTCCAGGATATACGAGCGTGAGTAATACCTATTATCATGACAATACATGCATATCGGAGTAGCGGTCACGCGATATCATCACCAAAATATAAACACGTAGGTAACATTGTTAGAAACAACGTTAATACTTGAGCAGTTACAAGTTATATTACTGTAAAGATAACGTTGATACAGTACTAAATATGAGTTAGATATAAAAATACTTACTCTGTGAGCTGTAATAGTAGGACTTGTGCGGCCTGGATAACAAGAGTTCCGGCCATCTGTCTTCCTTTGTCGAAGTTGATGATACAGACGGGGATCTCTCAAAGAAATGGGATTTCACAGACGATGAAGATGTTGCTGGTGACAACTGAACACCTGCCTCTCTTGAGGAAGCCATTATTCACTTTTATATTTCGTTAAACATTGCGGGCAAATTATAACAAAATGAAAACGCGTCAATGTTACATCTGTTTGTTCTGTTATGTCACTGTTATTTTGGCAATTTTGACAAACCGAATGAGCGTTTATAAAACTAGTTATAAATTGCTTGCTATCCTTTAAATTTTAACGAAATAACTACATTTTTTATTAGTTTATATAGAACCTAAGTGTTAAAGTATTTAGCTGAATTTCTTGTTCTGATATCAGTCTATACCAGGTCTCAGTCTATACCAATACCGTCCGTCAAGAAACTCGTGGTAATTGAGGTTGGCGTCACTGCCACTATACTCTGTGACTGCCACTATGAATTCTATGATTTATAAGCGCTGACATTTTCAAGTCACAAAAACATTTATTAGAATAAAATAAAGAATTCAATATTATAGAATAACCAAATTGTTATTAGAATACGGATCTATCAAACATTAAGATGGATATCCTTTATTGGCCACGGAAAGATCCTGTAAGAGTTCTCATGGTGAATCCACTTAAGCCGTCTTCTCAAATTGCTATTACAAGAATATTATCAGGATCCGCATTTGGCACGAAACAATTAGTTGATATGACTCTTTTGGTTTATTCAAATGAAATACCAAGAGCACAAGGATTTATACAAGAATTGATAGGTTGTAATTTTGGTTGTTTAAATACAATAGTAGCGACGTCTGATTTACCAAGGTACCTACTTCCTCATATTGTACCCAAATTGTATTTAAACATTGTAATTCATTCATTATTGTCACCTTCTCTGCAAAGGAATAGGTAGGTACTTAGTGCCTAAATAGCTCTCGCTCCACAGTGACATTTTCAAAATAATTTTCACAGCAGCTCAGTGTAGAGCATAGACTAATATAAGACATCATGTACTTATAAAAAAGAAGAGTTCTTCGACACTATCCACACCACCGCGGGTAGTTGGGATTGGGACCATAGAGAATAAGTAGAGAAAGCGTAATATAGGTATTTAAACTATCATGGTCACTCACATCAGTAGGTACTGAAGAGAAAGCGTATTTTAAATACTTAGATGGAAAATCTAAATATACGCACGCTAAGTCAACTACGAACGATATACTTATTTATACATAGGTGGAGATCCCGGATCTCCATTTGCTACGATCCTGACATACTACTCTTGCTTCATTCTCTCTCATTACATTCATCATGCATGCTCGTCGGTTTAGGCCCCCTATATAAAATTCTCGTGTCACGGTGTTCGAACTTGAACTCCTCCGAAACGGCTTGACCGATTCTCATGAAATTTTGTGAGCATATTGAGTAGGTCTGAGAATCGGCCAACATCTATTTTTCATCCCCCTAAATGTTAAGGGTTGTCCACCCTTAACATTATATGGCAAAACGACGTTTGCCGGGACAGCTAAAATACTAATGGCTGCTTAACGTTGGGTTTCTTAATCCTATATCTGGTGTCCAGCACAATCGGCTCCCACGACGGAACACCGTGTGGGTCAGTTAGATTTCGACATAGATTCTACAAGTAAAAAACAAACATTAATTTAATAATTTTTTTAAGCTTAGGTAAGCTAATTAATTTATCTAATGATTTTAGTCTTGCAGACGCTGATGTATTTTGTTTTATGAGTGACTTCAAGAACCCAACCATTTTAGATGATGATTTAGAAACTGATGATAATTTTGATGCCATTTACTTAACTTTAAAAGTAGCTCTGAGCTTGGGAAAATCATCAGCCGCGTTTGTGAAGCAAAATAAAGAAGCTGGAAAGAATATGAAGTACCCAATAGTCGTCACAGATGGTCTGGTGGTTATGGACATGGTTTATTCAATGGGAAATATTGATATTCCTTCTTCTTGCTACTTTTGTAATGCCACGTTGCCAGGTTTGGCAAGAACAGTTTTAGGTGATTTATTACAGGTAAGGAAATATATATAAATGATATTTTTGGGTCATTCGTAAGAAGTTCATGGCACTTCCTTTCTTCTTTACGCCTTTGAGAATAGGTATGGGAAGGTACCTACTACTTACAGCACTGGCGTAACTATGGGTAGGCAAGGCGATGCTGTGCACCGGGGCCCCCAAGTACAATTTCCGTGCAAAAGCCGGGGTGTACGTGTTTGTTAGTTCGGATGTTTGCTGTCGCCGTTTGTTGTGCCTAGAGGACCCATCTTTCTCCATTCTATGGGTACACGTAGACCATGGTTCTACGGATCAGAGAGATCTAGGTGTGCCTCTACCGTTTCCATACAGGAGATGCTGAGACAACTCGACTCGGCGCGGAAGCTGCCGATGGATCCCTGGCCTATGAGCCGCAAGGGAAGGTAAATCTGCTGGTTAATCACCTTGTGGTCAACTTCCGAATCGATGATTGTGGTACGCAGCCACCGACACAACCTGACAGTGACAACGCCATACCTGATATGTATATCAGGCAACGCGATATACGTGCCGTGCTGAAATCACTAGATGTGCGGAAAACATACATACATATATAATCACGCCTTTGTCCCCGGAGTGTTAGGTAGAGGCGAATTAACACCTACATTTCACCAATCATAAAATTCGGTCGCACGTAATAGGGGGTGGGCCTAATGCCGTCTTCCGGGCACTATTGTTGACTCAAATCATGTATCTGAGGCTGAGTCTGGGCTGTAAATGTGCGAAAAATATGAGCTGTGGCCGCTCCTTTACTCTCATCAGGCGTAGTAAAATTTCAAGATGACGTGAATGTTAGGATATAACCCCCATCTGCTAGCGTTGTTGGTTATGATGGACACGGACCGACTAAAACAGCACGTTGTTTTGGGTCTCAATTACCGGGATGTAAGGTTATTTAATAAGGTCATCCCACCCAGGCTAACAGAATCAAAGAATCAATTTCATTTATTCAATT
Source organism: Eilema griseolum (assembly GCA_963662185.1). Lineage (NCBI taxonomy): Eukaryota > Metazoa > Arthropoda > Insecta > Lepidoptera > Erebidae > Eilema > Eilema griseolum. The sequence continues at coordinate 14,712,597 of OY759242.1, read as the reverse complement.
TAGGCACATAAAGAGCACAAATGAACGTCAAATTTTTACAATTTTGTCAATAAATATTATAAAGATATTAAATTATGTATAAACAAACCATTGGAAAATGATTCTTTCGCTGGTTCGATAGGTTAGTTCTACTGAGAAGATACCAGCAAGAAACTCAGAGAACTATATTATAACTAGATTATCTTTTTAAATATGGTCTTGTTGCGTTATGTAAGCAAGAGACTCAGGTTGTCCACGCATCTTTATCATCAAGATACTCATCTAATTGAGGATACTCATCTACTACATCAAGAAATTCATCTAACCCTGGGCCATCTACAGTTTAAAATGTGCTTTTAACACACTCGGGGCGCGCTTACTCTTAACACATCGTAATTTTAAAAACCTAAATATAACATTATAAGTAAGTAAGTTATGTTTAAGGTACAATGTAATGATATCAATAATATCTACGTTTGGGGTGTCGACGACCGCACGTTTCACATTGAGGTTGACAAGCCTTTTGTCGTGTATGATACGATAAAAGATAACGCGTACTGTGATTGGGAGATGGTAAGCAACGAGCTTCTACAGCCTTTAAAATTAGACCATTCGCAGTTCAATGCTTCTTGGATGAAGAAGGAATTCATTGAGAAGGTAAATATTTTATTTCCTTCATATGATTAAAACTGATATTGTTTTTGTGCCCCGTTCTTGGTTTAAATATCTTGGAAATTAACGAACGTAATCCCATAATATTATCAATGAAAGTAGGTAAGTTACCGCAATAAATTAGTGTTGCTTTTATTTGCAATTGGTAATAATTGCCAAGTTTTAGCTATTTTATTGATGTGGCTTTGAGAGCAATATACGTGTACGTGTAAATAATGTGCGCTGAATCCCCGCGGATACCCGATGGAGGAGGTTATGTTGGACTTGAACCGACCAAAACGCGCGTCGACTGTCTGGGTTGCCGGAGTTGAGATTATCTGAGACATAGCCCTCGCACACCGGCCGGCCCAGGACCGTCCCATATGAGACGGCCCTCTTCGGGTGTTGGGACTATGGAGTCCCCATCTCATCCCCGGGCATGGGGAGGCGCGCATCGCGCCGGCCCGCTTCTGCTAGGGTGACAGGCGGCTCGACCCGTCACCCCCAGGCCCGTGCTCATAAGGGACGGAGGGCATTTTGCGACCTCCGACTCCAATCGCGTGCGGCGCGGTTTTCGATTCTCCTTCGCTCCCGCTCCGCCGCCCATGCATCCGCGCAGCGAACCATCACCGCGCGCAAGGTGGCGAGTGTAAGAATTTTCACTCCAAGGGCCGCCACCAGCTCCCGTCTCGGCGTTTCCCACGCCGGTCACTCGGTACCATAAAGCACACCTAGTTATATCCAAGCTTTCAGATGTTTAGATTTTCTTTAAAATAACAGAAATAAATTAATTGCATCATTAAATAAATCAATAAAATAATTAATAGAATGTGTTAATTAATTAATATAAGTACCTAAATTATAGAATAGAATAGAATAGATCTTTATTTGCTAGAACATTGTTATTTATTTCACACAAATAGTACCAGTGATCATACACAAAAAAAAAGAAACATGTACAACGGCGAGTTTAACTCAATGTGAGTTCTCTCTCAGCAAACCTTTGAGTAGCGGGGAAGCAGTTATAGTAATGAGGGGATGTGAAGTGTACTTTGAATTTCAGATAGTAATGGTAAAGGGTACCTAAACAGGTACATATATATACACACAAACATATATACACAGCATACATATAATACATAATTATACACACACCTACGTATATACATCCCTACAAATAAAAATATATATTAAACACATACATACATTCATAATGTAGGTATACATATGCATAGACATATAAATAATTAAAATAGACTACATTATTCTGATAAAGACGTACAGCTTGTATGTGAAGGATCCATCATAGCAGCTAGAAGTGTCTTCAGGTGTGCGAAGTCGAAGTCTTGCAAATAAGTTGGAGCATTATTATTATGAAATATAGTATAGAGAAGAGTTAGGATATGAAGGTTACGGCCCTGTTGAATATGTTGAATAGGGACTGGGAATAGGGTCTAGGTCTAGTGTACGCGAGTAGAAGTATTGTATATGTATAGATAGGTACTTATGTTTGCATTTTCTTTTTGAAGTTAAAAAACATGTCAAGTCGAAATCCTTATGGCGAAATTTTTAGAGGTTGGACATTAGCCAAATGTCTCTATAAAGTTTGGGGCTCGACCAGACACGGAAAGAAACATTTTCACAGCTTGGGAATCATAAGCGATGGCTCACTAAGAACTATAAAAGGTAGTATGACACCAGCACTGGTCCACCAAACACTCACCGTGCTGGTGTGTCTTTTTTATTCAGCTTTTATTTGAGATGGAATTTGGCAAATCACCACTGCGATGAGCGTTTGGGATTTTACAGGATTATTTTTTTAATAATTAACAATGCGAAACTATTCCTCTTCATAGTAACACAACACTCAATGCATGTAGGGGATGTGCTTCACTTATTGTAATTTTTTTTCTAAATGAATTATAATTATTCTGTCACCCACATTGAAACCGCCGCTAACTCATAGTCGCTAAGATGCGTGATGAATCTGCTTTCATACTTTTCATTCTCCAGTAGGTCTGCGGCCATCCATAGGGTTTGAAAATTACAGTTACTGTAAACCGTGCCATAGTAAATGTACGAGAATCTATACGAATCGCTATAGTACAAGCAAGCTCATGATGATTTTTTTTTAACTTTTTTAAGCCCATTTATAATGAACATGCTTTATTGTTGTAGTAGGGACAGCTGTTGATCGATCATTCATAATCATCTCAGCGCTGAGTTCTATTCGTGTCTGAGGTTCCTACGTCGGAGCCCGTATTCTCTATTTAATTCCTGATTTATTATATTATAATTTGTATTATTATTATCACGGACATACCTACGTATTTTGGGCATACCAGCTCTATTAGATTAAATATCGCTTCAAATGTGACCCATTCTCTGACGTAGGTAACACCCATAACAGTAAAAGAGGAACATAATTTTTATAATACTTTATGATTGTCATCTTTAAGCGCCTTTTATAAATGAGTTGGCCCTTTAAAATGTTTGTTTCAGTAGTTTTGAGATTTTTCCTGATATATTAACAACAATTTGTCTAATGTCAACTCTCTCTGATTTAGGTCTGCCATACTACTTACCATTGATGTTTGAAATAGATTCTTTGGAATGGAAAGTAGACCAGCGTTTCGAAGAATTGCCTCATGTGAAACAAGAAATTGCGAAATTCAATAAAGTGGCGAAAGTGAACCATGAAAGGGTACTTACCTATTTACTATCCGCTTATGTGTTATGCGTGTGCAAGTGATATGGTTACGATTTGGTAATCTTGGATCGCCACCTCTTGTATTATTTATCTCTCCGTTTGAACCCCTAACTCCGATGAGAGAGTCTGTATCCGTTAACAATGGGCATACCGCTTATCCGGGTAGCCATTTTCATTGCATTTGGTGATGATATCATATTTATTCTTTATAATTGCAGCTTGTAAAATACTGTGCCAAATTTATAAAGGAGAACATAATCAAACAGTCCTTTATACCTCAAGATAGCGACGCTGTTGATTCTACGTTTTCAAGCTCACAAAGTAACCAGAAGATAGTATAAAGGCATATTATTATAACTACTTTTAAATTGATGTTTTTTTTCGTTGCAAATTAAAGTGAATCCTACATGAAACTTCTTCTGTACATGTTTTTGTCACCTAACACCTTCTAAACGGTTGGATCGATTTTGATGAAATTTAGTAGTAAACATATTTTAATAGGTTTCTGGGTGGTTTTAAAACACACTAAAAACTGGTAGGTGACGTTGCCGTTGACATGTTCTTTCGGATAGGACCATATCTACCAGCTCTGCTAGTATACGTATATATATATTTATATTGATTTATGTAGGTAAGACCTAGTACCTAGTAGGTAAGTTAGTTACCGATATTGCATAACTGAAATCGATATTGATTGAATTAGCACCTTGGTCTAAAATAAGACATTAGTGATGAACTATAAGCATTCCTGTGTGTATTATGGAAATTTTGGAGGTCCATGAATAGAAATATCACTTCATGAAAATGTCCTACATTAGTAGCATTTGATGAAAAGACCGATCGAAAGTTACCATCAAACGAACTCACATAATCAATTTAAGTGAAGTCGACGAGATGACATGTAATAAATTATATAAACACTGTCCCCTACTAAGGCTTATAACGACAGAGAGCGATATGAATACCTATCATTTTCTAACACGAAGCTCACACGCAATAACGTAAGAAGTAGCTGTCGTTATATGAATGTGACCCTGTAAGAACACCTGTCAGTGCACGAGTTGAACGTTTGGTTTATGTTTATACCTACCATTTTGGAATTTTGCGATGTTAGTCGTATGCAGCCGTATGTAGTTCTACGTATATGTTATTTATTTGCCTCTACTCCAGTATGTTTAATGAGACTGATTTATTTATCTGAAATAGCTAAATTGTATATAACCCTCCTTTTGCTTCGCCGTAAACGTTTAATGTTGTAGATGAATGAATGGATGGTTTATTTGTCAGTGTGGATGAAAATAAATTATTTTCGAGTAGATTTTTTTTTTAATTCTTTATTTTAATTAGGGGTTGATAAATAATTGTATAAAGTTGAAAAGTAATTAAGAAGGTTTATAAAAACGAAGAATGGAAGAAAATCGTCAAGAAACGCGTTCGCTCAATGTTTGATCAAGCTAGTGGATACCACTAGTCAAGCAGTTAGAGTCTTCAGTTTGCTTCAATTTGGATCCTATGACAAACAGCGACGGTAGGTATCCCGCAGATCTGGGGGTACGACAACTTATTAATAAAGGTACCCCCTATGGTCTGGTAGTGTTTTTTTTTTTTAAGATTTCGCTCGGTTTCCCCCACTGGATTAATCTTGTGGGGTCCTTGTTTGCGGTTTTTAGTGTCTAATAATTTTAGAAAAAGAAAATGAGTTTATAAATTATTATTCAAGAAACTAAGTGCCAAGAAGGGTTGTTACTATTTGGGGTTGACAGCGAATTTACCTCGGTTTATTGGGTGGCTTATTATGTAATAAGTCACAGAATGCCCGGTTCAAAAGTGATACTGAGAAATCAAATGTAATCTTTATTTGGTAGGCATTTGGCCGTTTGAGTGATGGTAGCCCGGCAACCGACTGACCTTAGCCCGTCGGTTGCCCAGCTATCATCTCTCACTATTAAAAACTGTTGTGCGCAATTTCATATATACATCGGTAAATAGAGAAATATATATATATACATCATACAATAATAAAATCAACAAGAATTGCGCACCGGACAATAACAATATATTTATTAATATATTTTATATTTCTAAGCTTGATAATTTATATATATATATAAATGAATTTACTACGCGATCTGACAATAAATGATTTATAGTAATATATAAATGACAGATAGAATAGCTTCGAAGAGGAAGATTGTCGACTTGGTTCAATTTTCATCAGAAAATTGTTACAAGTGCGGTTATTTAAAATTGTATACTAAGTATAGATTTAAGCTTATCAGAAAAAGAAGTAGACATAGTAAGGATCATAGTATGATACATATATTATTCTTATATTTTTTAGAGAACAAAATTATGAATATTAAAATATGCATACACTTAAATATATATATATATAAAACATGTAGATAATAAGGCAATCTTTATTTAAGGGAGGTCGAGATTCTCAATTTGCGGATTCACGGGTTTAAAGTGGGTTCAATTTTTTACTTTAGTCGAAAGTTTATTTATTTATTGTTTGTCGTTTATATTTTTATAATTCCGGCCTTTTATGTTTTTATACATGCCTTACATTATAACAATTAATTATAAGTATGAATAGCATGAATTTGTTTATGTTTTCACGGTGACCAGGGCGTCCCTAGGAATAGGCTATGGTCACTCTGGCCATCGCGTCCCACTTTTGGAGGACTGGGCACGACTTGTCGAAGGCGTGGTGGTGCTTCATCTCCCCATATTCGCGCATGCAGTTTATGCAATGGGGCTCTTCGTCTTTCCTGCTGCATAGGTCGGGTTCATCCTGGCTATGCGGTTTGCCACATTTTGCACACAGGTCTCGCGTTTCGGGCATCAAACAAAAACGTTTGGTGTGTCCGAAAGCCAGGCACCTGGTGCATTGGATGAGTGGCGTCTGGTCTGCCACCGCGACTCTCTGGAGGTCCATATATAGACGCTTCACTTCCGTCGCTCTCCTCCATACAGCAGGCGACGTGCTGATCACCACGTGGTGGAATTGTGAGTGGCGCGATCGCTTTTTGAATTTGACAGTCACGCGGTCGTCGCCCTCGACGAGACCCTCGAACAGGGCCCCATTCTGATTCCGAAGGGCGCGAAGGATCTCATGATCGGTAGTGGTGTTGTTAGGAAAGGGTACACTGGGTGAAAGACCCGGCAGAGCAAATAGTAGTTAAAATTTTATCTATTTATTTATTTATTTATACTTTATTGTACACACATATTACATTAATATAACAAGATGAGATGTAATGTACAAAGGCGAGCTTAACTCAAAGTTGAGTTCTCTTCCAGCAAACCCGGGAGTGTACAGAGGAATTGCAATACGAGAGGCTAAGTCTAGTGCACAAGTGTAAAATTAATATAAGAAGGTATAAAATGTGTATACCCCCGACAATAGGCACAAATATACACATACACATATACACACATACACATACTCACGTACATACATACATACATACATACCTACATACATACATAAATACATAAATAAACATACATACATACATACATACATACATACATACATACATACATACATACATACAAATACATATCATGTATGTCTGCTATTGTTGAGAAAGAAAGTAATCTCTTATACGTCTTTTAAAAATATTCAGAGAAGGACTATCGCGTATGGAGTGAGGAAGAGAATTCCACAGTCGTACTGCAGAAACTGTGAAGGAATTGTCGTAGCAAGTCGAACTATGCGAGGGAGTTCGAAGTAAAAGAGAAGACGAAGTGCGACAGGGCTTACCCCTGGGTACAAGGAACTCAAAACGCTCACGAAGATATGAAGGAGAATGAGGGTTGTGAAGAATAGAAAAGAGAAGGGAAAGAATGTGAACATCTCGACGCCGCCGAATTGGTAACCATTTCAGTTGCCTTCTGAACTCCGAAACGTGGTCGTACTTACGTAGGCCGAAAATAAAACGAATACATAAATTTTGCAGTCGCTCCATCTTGTTCCAGAGTTCTTCAGTTGCATCCAGAAAGGTGACATCAGCTTAGTCTAGGAGAGGAAGGAGAAGAGATTGAGCGAGACAGACTCTGGTTTTAAAAGCAAGGAAATTCTGAAGACGCCTAAGGGAGTGGAAAGTACCAAAAACTCTCCGGCTTACCTCGTTGATATGACTGGTCCATGACAAATTGCAATCGAAGAGAACCCCCAGGTTTTTGGCGACCGTGGAAAATGGTATCAGAGCATTGCTGTAAAAAACAGGAGTTAGAGAGGCATGGTCAAGATTACTGTAAATGTGTCTGCCACCTATAATGACTGCCTGAGATTTAGCAGGATTGACAAGCAGTCCGAAAGATTTTGCCCAAGCACTAATGTTTTTAAGGTCATTATTGATGGCAGTAATGGCCCCACCCACATCATCAGACCTAAAATGACGATACAACTGCAAATCGTCTGCGTAGAGATGATAACTGGAAGAAATAACTTTGGTGATAGCATTAATAAAAATTGAGAAAAGTAGAGGAGAGAGGACAGCACCTTGCGGTACACCCGCAGTAAGGTTACGCCAGTCAGAGGAAGGCTCGTGAAGGCCGCCAGGTTTGGCCTACTGCATTTAATTGCACCGTGAATTATTTTATGATTTGATTTTTTTACAAGTGGTTAGTTGTTAAACGAACGTTCAGTTTTTGATTTCATTAGAAAAATATCAATCTCATTCTATTTACAAAAATAAGTCACCTTTTAGTTCAATATCCGCAAATCAGTAGTTCAGACTCATTGTAGTAATGTCTTTATAGTAATTCATAGTTCGAGCTTCCACTTTAACATCTGGAAGAGCTAAAAATTAAATTAGCCTCATGTCTTTTCTCAGTTTATATAAGATGTATTTGAAAAATTTATAGTTACTTAGGGCAAAGTATTCATCATTTATCCTATGATTTACTGTCCCACATCCTCCAATCAACTGTAACACGAGGATAGAATCCGTTGTGCTCCAATCAGTTGGAGTGCCTATTGTGTTGATTTGATTTTGAGAGGTTTTCAAGTTTGTATCGCAAACACAACCTACGGAGGTGGATCTATTTTAACTTACTTGGTTTAATAATAAGTATATAAAATAAATACTGCTAAAAGTGTTCCATATTTCTGCTGGCTATGACAAACATTAATTAGTTTAGACACGTTAACAGATGGTGCATGGGTTAGCAAAAACATTAATAATTATAATTAGTACACGCGTTTGAGTAGAAATGGGCAAAAGTTGTTGGTTATCGGAAAGAAGTTAAAACCAACTTCAAAAAGAAATGTATGTAACTTAGATTTACAATTATATTTGGCCACGTGGTTTCCGGCAGAGTAGAATGTGGACCACCCCATCTCTTCCCATGCGGTGTCGTACAAGGCGCCTAAGGGATAGGGCTGTTAATTTACTTCTGCCTAACCTTCCGGGGATAAAGGCGTGAATATATGTATGTATGTATTGCCAGTAACCTGGTTTTTTACATGTAGGTATCTAATAGGTAGAGTACCTACCTACCTCAGTCGGTCGACTCGGTACTTACGAAGGATACCTATGAGGGGTACACGAGGAAGCGAGCGAAGGGTTGGCGAGTGTAAACTTACGTAGTTTGCGCTCTCTAGTCTGAAGGGGTGTGTTGCCGACAAAAAAATTCTTAACCGACTTTCAAAATCAGAAAATTTCTCAGTTTGTCAAAATCTTAGTTACAAGCTTTTTATTAACCTGCAATGTATTTAACGTATGTAACAAATATTGGTATATAGCTATATTTATCCGAGTGAAATTTTGTAACTCAGTTTGAAGCAGATATCTTCAACCAATTTTGATGAAATAACGCATACATCTTTTGGTGGCGCAATTCTCGCCACGTGAGCTAGTGGACTGTATTTGCGGGGGGTGAAGCTAAATGTTTCATAGTGTGTCACTTTACACAACAAACAAGATAGGTGATCGGGTTGCCGCGGAGGTGGTTTAGGCATTGAATGCAACCCAAGAAATTAGGAGAGGATGCACTAACCTTTACGACGCCACGTGCTGTCGTAGCCGGTGCACCGGTCTTCTCTTCCTGGCTCAGGAGTTGCTGCCCACATCACTAAATCACTTGAGGGACACGAGAGGCACAATCCGACCAGTAAATAATAATAATATTAAATCATTTATTTCAGGCAATAATAGAAAAGTTACAGGATGTTAAAAAAACTTATTCTACGGCCCATAAATATATACCTTAAAACTAAAAATACATATAATATATCTTAACCTAAAGCACACGTAATGACGTCGACGTGTCACGGGGCGGGGTGTCGCGTGTCGGCAGGCGTCCTCGGAAGCGCCGAAACTTCACCCCCGTCGGCCAAAAGTCAGGACGCAGGATGGTAGCGGTGTGGCTGTTTGGAACTCGCACCACAAAAGAATTGAAGCTCACGTTGTGACGAGAGTCCAGCTTCTCCACCCTTAAGCCCATCCCGGTTTTCTTTTGGAGATAGTTCGCAACGTCTACGATCTTCACGCTGTGATGTACACGAGATACGTAGACCATCGTCGAAGGGATCTCTGCGCGGAACTGCTGCTCAATGCTCCTCGCTGCAGTACCACACTGGTAAAGGTCTATGAAAGCGGTTAAAATCCAACAAACATTATTAATTTCTAAGAGTCGCGCGCGCGGCCGCCATTGATGCTTGCTAGTTCAAAACGGAAGTCAAGATGCGGCTATTTTGACAATTGAGCGGGGCGAAAACTATTGCTATCTCACTTTAAAGGTAGTGCGGGAGGGAGATGGGTACAGGAAGCGTGTGTTCAGTGTCAATGATTTGAATTACTACTATTGAGCGAAAAAAATACAAATTCTACTATCGGCGCAACCATCTTTATTTTCAATTCATTAATTCCAATATTAATCCAATTAATTTCAATAGTCATTAATATGGTGCCATATAGCTGTTGTGTTGTGATGAAGGAGTAGAAAGTCTAAGTATGGGAACTCCTAAATTAAATGAAATGAACCTATTGAGTCTGGGCTCATTTGTTTTGTCTTAGCTTAAATCTTCTTTTAATAACCGAAATATAAAAATATCAAAAAATAAAATAAGTAGCAAATATTTATTGTTTATATACGCATTTATATATCTATTTTTTGTATTATTTTGTTGTGCCTGCCATTGACAGAGTTTCTGTGCGTAAAGGATATAGTAAGCATAGGTAATATTGTGTTTTAGATAAATGTAAAAAAATGTGTTGTCACTAAGTAACCTCTAGAAGTAGTTCCTCAACCTCAATGTTAGAATTCAGTACCTATTAAGTGTACCCAAACCTCTGGGGGTGCAGATGGATTACAATTTAAAATCTCCTATCAGGACTGAAATTGAAATAGGTAAGTACCCAAATCGTAGACAGTGATTAACCTGTTTTCGTATCATTTCAAATTGTCACTTACTCTGCGAAGCCAAAATGAGCTAAGAGGAAAAACAAATAAAAGCGCATTTACTGTGCGATTAATATTCGACGGACTACGGTCTCGGAGCTCTGACCGCATCGTTTGTTTAACCTCTTCTGTCAATTTGATTTCCGACCTCGGGGGTATGTAATTTCCATTACGGAGGCCAGACGCTTTGTTTATCTACGAGCAGTCCAATAAGCCTGGCGAGAATCTCTGTTCCATCTAAGGAAATCTTTCTACATGATAACATTTATCATGTTTTAAAGAATATTATGATCTTAGCAGATATTTTGCAAGGATATTGGACAAAATAAAGATTTGAGCTTAGATAAATTCGCATAGAGCTGAAAGTTGGTGGGGGTTTAAATACACCATAATACAAGATATATCAAAAGTTCCCATCGATTGGACTTCTGTATTTTTTTAATTTACGGTTAATGGTCAAAGTTATTGTATTCTCACATTTTTCTAGTAAACAGCAAGTGCTATCGCAAAAGTAGGTTGGACAAAGTTGTAGATTATGAATTTACCTACTGAATATCTAAACAATTTTGGCATTTGACCTTGAAAAAAAATCCACAAGTCAATCGATGGGGACTTTTGATATTTCTTGCATTATGGTGTATTTAAGACCCCTACCAATTTTCAGCTCTAAGCGAATTTATGCAAGCTTACCATTTTATTTCTTCTATTTTGACTAGATTGTATTATTTCCAAATATTGTCCGTAATAATAAGTAAATAATTATAAAAAAATGTTAATACAGTTGATTGATAGTGCTTGATGGAACCTGCTACACATATTGAATAAGAAACTTTGTAGGCATTTTTCCTCTATATTTTAATTTTCAACCTGACCGGTTTCGCCTCACGGCATTTTCAAAGGAGGCGAAGCCGGTCAGTAGGTATAGTGAAAATGTTTATAGTGTCTTATTCAATACATTAAAAACATATGTTCAATGTACTTGTTGTAGGTACGTAATTTAGAAATAAAGACAGGCAGGGTATTACTGAAGGGTATTCATCCTCACTAATGCAATATTGAATGTGATTTTATTGTAAAATTATAAAATATATAGGTTACTAGTAGTCCTAAGTGAAGAGCTATTCAAAGAGCGCGCGTATTGAAAATGTTGTTTCTTATTCGCTACATTGTTTATTTGATTTCATAGTTCATATTTTGTTCCATTCAATGGTTTCAAATTGCATTATTTCATTTAACGTGTAGAATTAGTTTGTATGCTATTTTGTTGATGTTGTGAATAATCCCAGAGTACCGTAGGTACTTTTTGACACGTGAAAGTTCTATACGACACTGGTGTGCTAAATCGCGTACCTGACTGTCGAATGGCAGTCGGACAGTAAAACTGGTACCCATGTGAATTGTTTATTGTAACTGGAAACTGGTGTATACACTTTATGGAAGAGATTTCTGCACGTAGGTATTTTATTGTAAAACTCATTACAGTCCTGGATAAATCTAATCAAATTCATTAGGTTTAGATCTATGTTTAGACGTTGTACTTATTTCATCAACTAGCTGACCCGGTAAACGTTGTTTTGCCATGTATATTATTTATAGGAAACATTTTTTAGTTCAATAAAAATAACTATCTAGGTACAATAAGTGTACGGGGATTTACTTATAATCGAAAGAAAAGAGGTAGAGGTTTGAAAATTCAGGGTTGTACGTATTTTCTAATGCTGTATCACAAAAAGCAAAAAAAAATATTAAAAAGTAATCTAAAAATCAAAAAAAGTTTAGGGGTGGACTACTTTTAACATTTAGTGAAATGAAAAATAGATGTCCGATTCTCAGACCTATCCAATATGCATACAAAATTTCATGAGAATCGGTAAAGCCGTTTTGGAGAAGATTAACAACATACACCGCGACACGAGAATTTTATATAATAAATACATATCCCTATAAGGTATTTATTAAAATGAGTAAAAGTACTATATGCTTGCCTTGAGTATGATATTAAATTGAGTGTGAAATGATAGTGAACGTTTACGTATAGCAGTTAAAACTGTGAAAAACGTAGACCAGGATTTTCGATATGAATTGTGGAACGTTTATTTTTTGCATGTGATAGGTCCGATCAGCGCCGACGATTATCGCACATCAGGGAGCAGTTCGGTATATTTTAACAATTATAAACACTGGTAGGTATAATATTTTCTCTGCCAGTACGGTTTTTTATTGACAAAGGCTTGTGTTTGATCATTATCTGACCTATAAAGGTAACTGATGATGTGGACTCACCATGGTGGAGCACGCATGTGTAGAGGTAACCTATTCACTCTAGATTTGAAGACTCCTAGGTTATAGCTTATTAGAAATATAGGCTGGCAGGGTATACGTCAGGATGATTAAGATAGGAACATATTTGAAACAGTTCAGGCAGGATACATACCCACGATCTATCGCTTACAGGGGGATTGCTGTAACCACTGAGCTACTTAAGCTCGCCTAAATCCATTCAAATCTTCCTATATACATATATAGGAAGACGGTTTGAATAATTAGCACACTAAATGCTTTAAAATTTCTTTCCGTATACGTCAGGCACTTTAAAAAAAAAAAATTTTTACATGCGCAAAATCCCCACAGTTGCCCCCCCACCCCACCGGAGCCGGTGGAAGAGGTTATGTCGGACTTGAACCGACCAAAACGCACGCGGCAGTGGGTCGTTTTTGGTTGCCGAAGGTGAGGTTGACAGGCATATCCCTCGCACCCAGGCCGACCCAGGGCAGGTATTTACCCTCCCTAATGCAATATCGAATATGATTTATTGAGAAAATTCTTATTATTAAATATATAGGTTACTAGTAGACGTAACTGAAGAGCTATTCAAAGAGGGTGGCTATTTCCAGCGAGTTGGGAATTCGAATCAAACTCGTCTCATTAGCCAGTAAAGGAAAACTTGGATTAGTTGACCAACTTCCAGTAGTAGATTGCCCGGGTGCGTTCGGCATGCGGACAGCCTGTGTGCTGCAAGTTTGCCCCTTAAAATTATAATTAGGTGAAAGTACTACACGATAAGACTACTGTACCTAAAAAAGTGTATGAATGGTTGTAAATGCGATAATCTACGATGAAATCATGAAAAGAATATTTACTGCAACATTTGTCTAGCGGGGTTGGCCACCTTCGAGAGATATACGATTTCCGCAGGCAATCGTTCGAAAACAACAGTTTAGATAACAATATTTACGTCTACTATTTATATGTCTGTATATCGAAAGAAGTTAGTTTTGTTAGTGATTGCATAGGTTAAAATGAGAATGGAATTGATAATTTAGAAAATATTTTGGTAAGATTGATACTCTTTGGATTAAAGTTTTCAGAACATGACATATAATTATACATTATTCAAAGTAACTACGTATATCTAAAAAAAACGTGCAGTATTTTGAAATGTTTAGTATTTCTGTAGCACCTGCGTTCCTAAAGCCAGCGGCAATAAGTTATACCAAATAAATATACTTAATACAAGTACTTTTCTCCACTTTTAACTGGCACTTAATGTCCAAGAAGATTTATGACCTTCGATAAAATAGGTTAGTATTTTAGATAAAAAATAGAAAGAAATCCACAACTTACGACTGGTGGTAGAGATTTGACGGCACAAATTTGTCACAAATTTCGACCGGGTTGGTACCACCGTGCAATATTGCGAAAAACCCTTCATAGTAATTCAATTTCGGTTGGATTGCGTTCAGGGATCAGCAAATGCATAGCCGGGTAGGGGTGATGGTGGTCGCAGCACTAGTGGGACCAGTGGGTCTTGGCGTAGTCTAGTGAGGATGGTGCGGGGCGACGCGCCGGTCAGGGAGACCCGTAGAAACGGTGGTGCCGCTGGCCGCCCGCGGTATAGTACAGAGGCCCAACTGGGACTAACCACCCTGGAAGGCTGCCTCACCAGACCGCGCATAATCCCGGTATGGCTCGTCGTGCCGGTTGGTGACCGGAAGTGGGGGCCAGGCGACCATATTCGGGGGGGTACGGGGGCCCTTCCGTACGGCGTGTCGGCTCACGCCATGCCTCATAATCATAGACAAAACCAATATCCCGCACTTTGTCACGCGGTGCTGCGACGACAATCACCTCTTTTTTTCACGCCCTTTTCTCCTTTTCATCATGGCAGCGCATTTAAGAGTATTGGGCAACACAGCGGCTCTACAGACTCCCACAAGCTCGCTATTTGAGGTGGAGTCCACTAACATCTGTGGACTCCATGCGAACCTCAACGCCGTCCACCAACACCTTGAGACGGCGAAACCAGATATGCTCTTTCTCACGGAGACACAAATAGGCCGCCCTGATGACACGACCTACTTGCTTTACCCCGGCTATGTTATCGAGGAAAATTTCCGTGCAAAAGCCGGAGTGTGCGTGTTTGTTAGGGCGGATGTTTGTTGTCGCCGTTTGCGCTGCCTTGAGGACCCATCCTTTTCAACCCTATGGGTACACGTAGACCATGGCTCTACGAGTCAGATCTATGTGTGCCTCTACCGTTCCCATACAGGAGATGCTGAGACAACTCGACTCTTTGAATATCTGAGTCAGGCGGCAGATGATGCGCAGGAACGGTTTCCGAACGCCGAAGTGGTATTTTTGGGGGACTTTAACGCCCACCACGAAACCTGGTTGGGCTCCTCCAAAACAGACCATGCGGGAAGAGCCGCCCATGCATTTGCTCTGGCGCATGGCCTGACCCAATTGGTACACGAGGTCACTAGAATACCAAGAAGGTCGGGCCTAGCACCCTCTTTGCTAGACCTTCTGCTGACGAGTCACCCAGACCTGTACAGTGTTTCGGTACAAGCTGCTTTAGGCAATTCCGACCACTGTCTGGTCTGCTCCAAGGTGCCAATTATAGCGCCTTCACGACCCGTGCAGGGGAAGCGGCGTCTCTGGCACTACTCGTCAGCAGATTGGGATGGGCTGCGCAACTATTTTGCGTCCATCCCGTGGGTTGAACGCTGCTTTGAAGGTAAGAAACCCTCGGATTGTGCTACTGCTGTTGCCGGTGAGATCGGTCTGGGTATGGAATACTATATTCCGTACACTGATGTCACCGGTGCCCGAGGAGTGCGCCCTTGGTTCGGGCGCGAGTGTGCGGGGGCTGTTGATCAAAAGCAGTCCGCGTATCGCGCTTGGGTAAGGGCGCGTGCCACGCACGATCCCAATGTGAGCCACTTCAAGGCGGCGTACAACAGAGCCACAAAGGTCTGCAAGAGGGCTTACGTCAAAGCGGATGCCCTGCGCATTGCGCGGCTTGGTCAAGAGCTAGTGGCACATCCCACGGGCAGCCGTGGATACTGGCGACTGGCCAAAGCCGTGCAGGCCAACTTCTGTCAGCCTTCGCTGCCACCGCTGCGCTACCCTGATGGATCCCTGGCCCATGGACCGCAAGAGAAAGCCAATATGCTAGTAAATCTCTTTGCGGCCAATTCCCGAGTCGATGATTGCGGTATACAGCCGCCGACACTACCCAATGGTGACCACGTAATGCCTGAAATACGTATCAGGCAATGCGATGTTCGTGCGGTGCTTCAATCACTCGATGTCCGGAAAGCCAGTGGCCCGGATGGTATTCCAGCGGTGGTCTTACAAAAATGTGCAGCGGAGTTGTCTCCGATGCTTACGCGGCTGTACCGACTGTCCTACAGCTCGGGTACAGTGCCTTCGGCTTGGAAAGAGGCGAATGTACAGCCGATCCCCAAGAAGGGGGATCGCTCAGAGCCAGCCAACTATCGACCCATAGCCGTCACCTCAGTGCTGTGCAAGGTCTTCGAGCACATCATTAACAAACAGCTCATGCGTCACCTAGAGGATCACTCCTTAATTAATGACCGGCAATATGGCTTCAGGCCGAAACGGTCAACGGGTGATCTTCTAGCATACGTTACCCATCTTTGGGGTGAGGCTATGGACAAGCACGGCGAGTCACTGGCAATTAGTCTTGATATCGCCAAAGCTTTCGATAGAGTCTGGCACAAATCGCTTCTCTCCAAGCTACCAGCCTTTGGTCTGCCTCCTAGACTGTGCAACTGGATTGCTAGTTTCCTGCAGGAGCGCCGTATCCGCGTCCTCTGTGATGGACGGGCTTCGGAGTTCTTGCAAATAAATGCTGGCGTACCGCAGGGGTCTGTATTATCTCCCACTCTCTTTCTTCTGCATATCAACGACATGCTGTCCACCGGCAGCATACATTGCTATGCAGACGATAGCACCGTACACGGGAGTTATCACGGACAACCTGCGGCCAAACAGTCTGATATCGTGGAAAAAAGACAGCTTCTTGTCACTGAGCTGGACCGGATCTTGAATCACATTTCTCAATGGGGCTCCGAGAACATGGTCGAGTTCAATGCCAAGAAGACGCAGGCTTGTGCGTTCACAGCAAAGGTATCTTCTTTCCTTCCCCTTCCCACTCTTCAGAGCACGCCACTTCCACTGCAGGACAATCTCTATATCCTAGGCATGGATATTCGCTGCAAACTGAATAACAGAAATTACATCGAGAGCATCATCAAAACAGCCTCGCGGAAACTCGGACTCCTAAACAAAGTGAGACGTTTTTTCGCGCCGGAGCAGCGGTGTCTTCTCTATAAGACACAAATTCGCTCCTGCGTGGAATACTGCTCGCATCTCTGGGATGGCTCCGCGAAATACCTACTAGATGCTCTCGACAGGTTGCAGCGACGCGCGGTCCGAATTATTGGGAACCCTGAGGTCACGAACACCCTCGAGCCTTTGCAGATGCGTAGAGATATTGCTTCCTTGGCTGTATTTTACCGTCTCTACCACGGTGAGTGTTCTGACGAGCTCTTCCAACTAATCCCACCATCTCCTTTCCTACATAGGACAACACGTGCAGGCCTTAGATGTCACCCTCACACTGTGCAGAATATACGAGCAAGAACCAAGCGGTTCGGAGACTCTTTTCTTTGCCGCACCACCAAGACCTGGAATTCATTACCAGCACACGTGTTTCCTTCTTCCTACAGTCCCGGGGCCTTTAAGCGGGGCGTGAAAAAGCATCTGATGAGGCCGCCAAGCTGAGTGCCACCATTGTAGCACTTAGTGTCTGTAATGGTGACCCTCTTTCCTGAGACTTTGCCTTTAGCTTACCATCAGGCGAGGTGAGGTCAAGTTGGCGTGTCGTATATAAAAAAAAAAAAAAAAAAAAATCTAATAAGAACTTTGCGACAGCGCGCGTACTTAGCCTACTTAAGTAGATTGTGTAACTTATCTCCAAAATCAAAAGTAAGTAAAAATAAATATAGAAAAGTTTGTTGCTTGTTTTGTTTACCCCTTCGAGTCGTAGAAGGAAGGGCTTAGTGTCACATTAACGCGGGTGGGGCGAGCCGCGCGATTTTTCTACCATGGCAGCGGTGTCTTTTCGCTCCCGGAGACATTCGTTATCTGTTTCAGCTTGTTTCTTGGATTTATTGACTTTTTCCCTGCCTTAATTTCTAGAGATTCGGTCGAATGGCCCAAGCCGGCACCGGAACATTAACGTTACTCCAGGGAAATATCTTTTGTGTTGTGTAGTATTTTTAAAACGGCTTTAATGCTCCTAAGTATTGTCCCTGCGGTTTGTTTTGATCCAATTAAACAGTATAGGCGAATTAACCTTGTTTCTTAAATATAAGGTAATTTGGCCGTAAAACAGATGGATATCTTAATTTATTTTCATTTGCTTTTGTATTGGTAAATAAAAAGGTAGGTACGCTTAATTTTTGTCATGTTTTATAATAAATTACAAAAGAACTATTAACTAATTCATGTATAATTCGAGAGGAATTATTCATTTACTACTCTAAGCTCTAATGCTTGGTACTACCTACCAGTAGTATCATGGGCTTTTTTCACAAACCCTGAAAAGGAAGCTCCTCTGTTAATCAGCAGGGGTATCGGTCAGCTGGTGAGGTTGAATTGGGCACTGAAAATTTTGATAGAACTCTCTATGCACCTAACTTTAGAATCAACTATGATTTTGTAGCATCGAGTAGAGTTAAAAAAAAACGAAAGATAAACCAATACTTTTTAATATCGGCTAAACATCAAATTCTGAACTCTATGTAATATAAGTATACCCACAGTAAAAATCCAGCGTGTACATTTCTTCCCTTCTGTTTTCAAGTGTCGTTTTGTCGGGAAGTCTTGACTAACGACATCAATAAATCATGCAGGATACACCGCGCTGTGTCTTCACACGATACTGCAACATACCCCGGTACGATGCACGTCGCAAGTCAGTATAGAATACGGTTATTTTGATTGCATTCATCGCACTGACAGTATCCTCTCAGAATAGATAAATAGTACTGTCATAGTAACCATGATTTCTCGAAATACATGGATTTTGGTTGAGTGTGGCAGGTCGTGGGGAGTTGACTTATTATTACTAAACTACGTACTACACGTGCCATAGAATCGTGACATTCTATAGATTTTAGCGCCGATTTTATCATTCCATACAATAATCTTCCATTAATATTAGCAATACGCTAAGGGTCGCGAAGCAGAAATTCAATTGGACTTAATAATCATGATTTTTTTATTTAATTCAGTTCATGAATCAAGGCAGATGTAATCAAATCATATAAACCAGTTTTCCAATGGTGTAAAACATAAGATTAAGCTGATGTAATTTAGTATAAAAACTATGGGATTAGAATTATTCATGAAGGTTTAATGGTGTAATAACGTTCTAATCCTATAACATAAAGTGGGTTCCTGTGCCTGGGCGGTGGGTCGAAAAATTTGTTTAAAAATTCAATACCGTCTATAAGAAACTCGTTGAGAGAACGCAACGGCCTGCGAACATTCCCATTTACCTTTAATAACATGGGAGAAATTGCTCGATTAGTGCGAAAGGGGATACCTACTGGCACTTTGAATGGCGATACGCAGACCGAGAAGGAAATTTACCAATCGATAATTTAATATGAAGGTTATTCATAAAGTAACACTGAAAATGGAGAGTTTAAACTTCAAATAGGTAGATAGGTATACGTTATAGGTAGATAGGTATTTGAAGTTTCTTAGATTGATTGAGATTGAGACTGAAGCAATCAGGTATATCTAAGAGATAAAAATGTACCTACTAAAAGTTCATGACGGCTACACAGTACACCAAACCTTCATGCTACCTGTATGTAATCATAACGTGACATGAAATTTCAGATACTTGTTTGGAAAAATAATAAAGGGACCTATGCCTGATAACCTTAGATAACGCAAGTTCCAAATCCGATTACAAACATATTTTGATATTTTATCCTAATTGTACTTATATCATGAGCAAGGTCTCTTATGCACACAGATGTACGCATATTGTATAAAATCAAAAGCACGCATAACCTTCATAGTTTACTGTAAATAAATGTCATTATTGTAATGTTGAAATGTCCTAATGTTATCTGTGCGATAAATGAAGTGAAGATCATTTTCCGATAAATTAAAATTTCGAAATAAAACGAACCATCTTTTGAAGTTTAAGCACTGTACGAGTATTGGAGATCTCTTTAAAAATTTAAGTCCATCATTGTGACACAGCCTTTTAAGATTTTATAAGTACATCGAATTGTGAAAGGAATATTAATGTAGGTGCCTCGTTACTTCATTTTTTGTCAATATATTACAATTATAGTTATAAAATAATTGTAATAAAAAAGTCAAACCGACTTCAACAAACAAAATAGAGGCTCTGAAAAGAGAATTGTTTATACAAAATGAACGACCGCGTTTTATTATAATTGAGGATTTTTCCAGATTTCTCCTGGATCTCAGCATCAGATCCGAATTTCTCTGATTTGGGACCACTCTGATAGTATACCCTATCGAACATCGCAAGAATAATAAAAGTCCGATCATAATTGGCTTTGATGACTTGTAACCAGCATACATAAAAAAGGGTATCTTATTCGACATCGAACTTTGCTCCTCCTTCTTTAAAGTCGGTTAAAAATTAGGTGCGATTGATGACTGATATTCCTACTTGGGGTACCTGATAAGAAAATAAAACAAATTAATTTTATTCATGTATATTTTAGCAATACGGTTATGACTGTCAAAAACGAGAGCGCGAAAAAATGTTAACATGAAAGAAAAATAGGTTGGCTCCAAATTAAAGTAGATACACTTCGTCTTCTGCGTACATTTTTATTCGCTTTTCCCCAGCAAAGTTAAAAAGAAGAGGAATAGCCTGCTCTTACCGCTAAACTAATTAGAGCTTAAAATTAATAATTTGGGAAGATGTTTATTACTCGTAATAGGCAACTCAAAGAGATAAGTGTTAAGTATTTTCAGGATTACTTTTGAATTTATTAAAATTATAATATCGTGTTGCAAACACAGTTACCTAAGGTTTAAGATGATCAAATTCATGAAAACATGTTGAAAGATTTTCAGTACACCATTGTAGAAAAGAAGGATGTTTTTGAAAATTCGCTGGATTTGAAGACGCCGCATACTAAAGCGAAATCCTATCTTAAGAAAAAAAGTGGGAGAGTTTGCCGGATTAAAAGCATTCAATTTAAATATCCCAGACCTTTGTCCAGTGAGTTTCCGTAGGCAACCGGCCGTGAAATTTCATTTAATCGCCGGAGAGAAGTGCGTCTCGGCTAATGCAGATTGCGAGGCTCGCCCTCGGGGCCCGGTTAATTTATAGCCCAACAAATTTTTATTCTTTCTTGAACTGCTCAATCGTCCATTTTTTCTCAAGTTAATCAACTAGACTCCTCGGATTAGTCGCTTTTACCAAAGCTGTTAAAGGGTAAAGCGGAATTATTCTTTAGACCGTTGAGTGTCGTTGTTATCTAAATTATTATGATTGCTAAGTCGGACGAAGTAACACTGGGATTGTAATTAAACAAAAATGTTGAGCTGTATGAATGAGTATCATTTTGCTTAAAAACAAGGTTTAGTGATGTTTCTGCCAATATAGATACTAATAAATGAATATATCAACTGCGTTCAAATAATGTTATCGGGAATTAGTTAGCTAGATGTTAAAAGTTAGTATATCAATCTTATCTTTTCCAGAAATAGTAATAAATTTCATCATGACATGAATTTAGCCCAAATTAAAGTAAGTTAAGACCCACCATATTACCTTCAGCAAGCAGGTCAAATTCAACGATGGGTACTGTTAAAGATATTCATTTTATTCTTTAAAAAAAAAATTATTGGCCCTAAAACGTATTACTTGTATTTGTAAAACGAGGTCAATCAAACTAAACTATAACTATCCAACACTTCTTTCTCTACATGGTTATAATCTAATGTGTTCATTAGATTGTAACTATCTCATAAATAAATTTAGAGTTAGAATTTCTTAAAGAGTCATCAGCGAGAAAGTTTACAGTTATTTTTGCGTGGACAACATTTTTACTGGCAATTGCAAGCTCTTAAATGGGCTTGTAAAGAACACGAGGATGTGCGCTTAGCGCATTACGGGACAATAGAGAGGAGTAGGGCGGGTCTAGGGTGCACTGCAATGCTCACTACCAATGCTCACACATCTGCTTTGGCGATTCGTTATGTTATTATCGTATTATAATTAACTGATTTTTAATTGGTCATCATCATCGTCATCGCACTGTAAAGTTTTGGATGAAATAGTTAATTTTACTTTATTAAATACTATGATATAGAATAATAGACAGTATAAAAAGGATTATATTACATTACAGAAATATAATTTATTGAAATCGATTAAGATATAGAAAAATTTTATCGGTTCAGGCGGGATTTGAACCCGCGGAACTTACCCTTACAGGGGGAACGCTCTGACCACTCATCCATAGAACCTTTGCCTGAAACCATCCAATTTCCTCTATACATATATCTGTCTTACGGCTGCGGTTAATCGATTTGAATAGTTTGATTACATAATATTTTAAAATTTAATTCAATAGTTTGAGCTGAGTCATCACAAATCAATGCTTCAAAATGATTGCAACATCATTCATTGGTTCCGATAATTCATACGAATGTCGGTAGATGGCACTTATCCGTCGCCAAAAAACGGATATATTTATAGAAGTATTTGGATAGTTTCGGGCGAGGTTCTGTGGCTTAGTGGTAAGGGAAATATCGCGGATTTGAATTCCGCCTGAACCGATTAAATTTTTCTATATCTTAATTGATTTGAATAGTTAGCACACTAAATACTTTAAATTTTTATTCTAAAATTTATTTATTTTTCTGAAAGATTCTTGTCGTCTTTATCTAACTGAAATTATTATATTCTTGTTAACCGTCCAGCTTGCCAAAGTACCTGTGTAAAGGATAACTTTGCGTTAGTGAAACAATGACCAGAATGTCCACCAAGCTACCGAGATAATATTATATTTTTATATTCAAATTAAATCAATTAATAGACATTACATTGAAAAGTTAATCATCCTTCATTGTAATATCGATTAAATTATTGATCGCTAGCATATTTTATTAGTATTAAAACTATTTGTTTTCAACCCAAGTTGTAGTCTAAACAACCAAGCCCTTCGGCCTAACAACCCTTTTGTATCTCTCCACAACGACTTAATAGGTTTAAGTCGAGGTGATAAACGCAGCATTTAATGTCCGTCCTCTTTAGAAACTCGTAAATTTTCCACATATCTTCCGAGTAATATATTCTAATTAACTATCTAACATTTTCTGAGTCATGGTTGCATTAGTAGAAGCCATTATTGACTTATTACCTTCTCGTCCATTTTACCATCATAATTTACAGTAAAAAAAAAGAAAGAAAGAAAAGGAATATTAGGTATTTAATTAATCAATCTGTATTCCTAAAAGTCGTCCGTGCAGAGGGTAACCATGCATCCCTTTTTGGTAGTGTATTCTACTACTACATCTGAGGTCACAGGTTTAATTCCCGTTCAATGCAAATATTTGTATACAGGAATATGTCTTCCTATTTGCATTAGCCTGGTTGTTTCTATGTTTATTTTAAATATGTATGTTTGTATGTATTTACAAAACTAGTATATTAGAATGTTTTTCTTAATTCTTAATTCTTTATTGCACACAAACAGTACAGAGGTCAAACACAAAATAAATATATCAGAAATATGTACAAAGGCGAGCTTAACTCAGTATGAGTTCTCTACCAGCAAACCTTTGAGTAGCAGAGAAGCAGTTAAAGTAATAAAGGGACGTGAAGTGTACATTAATTTTCAGATAAAAGAAGGGTACCTAAACAGGTACATATCGACGGTTGAAAAGTAAAAAGGTACAAGCGACTTCGAAATTTCATACAAAAAAAGGTCTTAAAGCACATGAAACAGTACAACACAGTGTAATTTGCGCATCAACTGTTCTTGTCGCTTACGGCCTTTAGCCTTTCAACCGTCGATATATATACTCATAAACATACATACACAGCATACATATTACACCTACATACATACATACAAATAAATACACATACATACACACAATACATACATATAGACACATAAATATATTCAGACTACATTACTGTGATAGGAAATGTTCCCTTGTTCTTCTCCTAAAGACGTCCAGGGTATCACTACCGCGAATGGTATGAGGTAGTGCGTTCCAAAGACGCACAGCCTGCACCGTGAACGATCCATCGTAGCAGCAAGAAGTGTGTGCAGGTGTGCGAAGCAGAAGAGAGGAGGAAAGACGACAGGGTTTGCCCCTGGGTACAAGATACTCAAAGCGTTCCCGCAAATAAGTTGGAGCATTAGGATTATGAAGTATGGTATAGAGAAGAGTTAGGATGTGAAGGTTACGGCGCTGTCGATGTTTTTCCGTATTCTATACTCCACGACACAAGCTATTTAAGCTATGCTTAATATGGGTCTAGAAGTGTTCACATTACCGTGGCATTATATTTTATAAAAGTTCACAGATTTATTTTCCCTATACAATCAAGTATAGACCCTATTACAACAGGTCAAATAAACGGTCGGCATTACCATGTTGAATGGGTATTAAAACTTCTCGTCAAAGGCCAGCTAAGTGCTATCAAGAAGTGTTCATACAAGTGTTTTCAAGGAAGTGAACAATGAAAAACATAAGTTTGCGAATTTTCTCCGCGGACTTGGTGACCTTCTCGTGTAGACATCTTTATCGAACGATTTTCAAGATGTGAAGGCGTGGAAAAGTTAAATAAATCCTAAGAGAACATTAGATAAGGGAATGGCTTTTGTAATGTCTTCGGGATGCCGTAAATGCAACCGATGTGCCATTGATATCTGTCGAGAACATATTGTTGAACTCAAAATTTTATCTCGTTCTAAATGTTGACTTGTGGTGTTTCTTGCTATATCGCGTGTATTATACAGGGTTTATAACTTTTCTGTTCCTTGGTTTACAACTATGCTTACTAGATTAACGGCAAGAATTTAATGTTGAAAAAAGATAACATTAAAAAGTATTATATTATTATATTTAAACTGCCTGCTCAGCATATATATAACGTGGGAGAAAACTTCAGGAAATAGGTCGTTATATTTATATATTTTTAGGTTTTATTTCTTTTTTGCTCTTAGCTGTATACACATTACCGACACGTTTACCCATGCTGGTACACAATCATTGCTCAACTTGGTACGCGTTATTACGTATATTTATATATTTTTAGGTTTTATTTCTTTTTTGCTCTTAGCTGTATACGACCATTTATTCACATTACCGACACGTTTACCCATGCTGGTACACAATCATTGCTCAACTTGCTACGCATTCGTAGACATTTCGAGGTACGATGCTACGAGCTCCTACGTAGTAATTAATGAATTGATTCTTTGTTGCCATCATCGAATCGAATTCCACAATAACCTTAAATCAATCCCATGTCACCACGGGATTTTTAACAATTTTTGATAATTATGATGAAATATTTCAACCAGCGTGTTTACCGCGCGTGGCGGCCCCGACTGCAATGGACTCTAGAGTACAATGATGGAGCAATAAAACAACAGTGCCGGACATGCATCGCAGATAAATCAGACCATTTGTATCCACACGCGTGACAAGAGGCGAGCCTCGGCGATTCGATGTTTTCATTGTGTTCATGTGAGCTACTATTTTATTGTGGACGTGCACTTTTATGTTACACAAGCGCGCGTACGTGTGTACGGTTGGCAGCAAAATGAACCATTATGATACTATTTTTGTGCTCTTTTTATATTGTTGAGAGATTAAGATTGAATTACGACTACATTAAGTTCTTTAGGCATAGCTCATGTGAAATAGGAATAAATCAGAAATGGTGTAAGCTTGGGACATAGCCGTTCACTGTAGGTGGTAGGATAGAAACCCTTGACGTTTATCTACGAAATATGAATCAGAATGAAGGAGCCGGTAGATTAAAAATCAATTTAAAAAAATAATAATTGACCATTTGATAAGGTCGTCTGATTCTTCACAATACCGTTTATGCTGGAAAAAAATGCTTTGCAAAATAAAAAATTTCCTAACCCAACAGCAAGTCAAAACATAAACAATCAAATTCAGTCCAAATTTATAACTTTTTTTTTATACCACTTAGTTGGCAGACAAGCACACCGCCCACCTGATGGAAAGTGGTTACCGTGGCCTATGGACGTTTGTAACACCAGAGGAGTCACAGTCGCGCTGCCAACCCTGTAAGTACAGAGTTTCTGTGCCGTCAGTAGAAGACAAAGCAGGA
This sequence comes from Eilema griseolum, assembly GCA_963662185.1. Classification (NCBI taxonomy): domain Eukaryota; kingdom Metazoa; phylum Arthropoda; class Insecta; order Lepidoptera; family Erebidae; genus Eilema; species Eilema griseolum. The sequence continues at coordinate 14,686,132 of OY759242.1, read as the reverse complement.
CAAGCCTATAGTCTTCCACTGACAGCACAAATTCTCCAGTGAGCTCTGGCTACCCTACTCACCGCTGGGAACACAACACGAAGTTATTATAGCCGCGGTATTCTGTAGGGCGGAGGTACTACCCCAGTCGGACTGCTGCCGTGTCGTACCTCCTTACACTAACTACTAACTTATTAGATTCCTCATTAACTTTCAAATTACTTTTATTATGAACTATACACATGCCAACGCAACCTTTATTATGAACTACACTACATACATTTGCACTCAATGTCACTCGCAAGTACGATCTTGTATGGAGCGTTTTCGGCTTCAGAAATTGAATTTTAAAATAAATATGGGTAATGGATTGCTGAGACGAGGTCTCGGGTTCGATCCCAGGTTTTACCACGGCACACACCAATGACTTTTCGATGCTTTTCGAAGTTATGTGTGTATTTATCCCAGGTTTATATGTGCCCGGTTAATGGCATAGGCTCGCCACCTATTGGGATTGGGACCTAAACCTAAACTGGCGAAATGTGGGTGCTAGCACCTCTGCCTACCCCTTCGAGGATATAGGCGTGAGTTATATTATTAAAACTATTTATCTTAAAAAATTCTCAATTCATTATATTATATTAAAATAATCATTTTACCATAATAAAAAAGAAATACAATAGCCTTTTAAATCAATCAATCAATGTTTGGTAAAAATACGGTTTATATATGATTATGGTTACGACAACGACTTTACTCATATGCAATAATTTAAGCAAAAATTAATCTACCAGAAGATAGTGAATATTAGTCCAGTATAATGGTATACCTACTTCTAAATGCGAATATTCTTATCAACTTTAGTTGCTGACTCTATGAGTAATATGGGCTTAAAAGGATTGCTATTTTTGATAGATAAGTCCATTGTTGTATCAATCAGATCAGCGATGATGGGTGATATAACCGCTTTTTGTATGGTAGATATAAGAAGTTATTATAACCGCGGTATTCTGTAGGGCGGAGGTACTACCCCAGCCGGACTGCTCAATCGGGCGGAAATACCGCCGTGTCCTACCTCCTAATATCAGTAATGTGAAAACATAGGTCTATAACAATTATTAAGTTGTGAAAGACATTAACAATTTGATCGATTTAGGATATGTTGCCATTATTTATTTTGCATTTTGAGGTGGGACAACGGTAGCGAGGGCAACTCATGTGCAAGGGGTCCGCATTTGATTTTCGGCTTAGGTAACATATCATTAGAGTTTTATATCATTCGTAGCTACATTCTATCATCGCACCTCTCGCCATAGGCAGGGAATTCATCCTCACACATTGCGACCTGAGACGGTGCGCACTGTGCGCTATGAAATAAACTTCATCCCACGCACACTCAAGCTGTGGAATGACGTCCCTGCTACGGTTTCCCCAAGCACCTACAATATGGGGTTCTTCAAGAGGGGTATCAGAAGGTTTCTTCATGGTCGGCAGCGCAAGTGTGACACCCCTGGTGGTCCATAGGCCACGGTAACCGCTTCCCACCAGGTGGGCCGTGTGCTTGTCTGCCAACTAAGTGGTATAAAAAAAAAATCAGAATAAAAATTTGTAAAACATCTGTGAATACAAATTATATTATTAATATTAAAACTGCTATGTTTTATCTTGTAACATTACAGAAGTCGGTGCTATAACAATATAACATATCATATGCGGGTGGTGCCGCAAGCAAAAGCAATCTACAGATAGAACATGCACACCACAAATATGCTTTATGAAGCTGAAGACATCAAAGGGAGATTTTAATTTAAGAGCACAACTGAAGTGACTGAATTCACTGATACAACAGTGATGCTCCCTATACCATACGGTCAACATACATTTTACTATTGAGACTATGTGATCCCAACCCCAATAAACACTGTGTTATCCTTAGACAGTTATTGTGAGTTTACGTGTGAAAATGTCCTGTTAAAAAAGTCGGTGGTCGGTGGACCTCGCAAGGTACAAAGTTCTTTACGCTTTCCTGAAGAATTGTTATTTGATATGGATATTTTGAGGAAGTATTATTATATTTCCTTGATACTTTAAGGAAAAGTATTGTGTCCTCTCTACGACTTTCTTTCTTACATTTCCTCTCTTGCTACCTTTGATGTCTACATATTTTTTATCAAGAAAATTAAACACATAACGACAGTGTTACAAAAATGTTACATAACAACTAAATTAAAATAGATACATAACAATGGATACTCCTACATGTTTCTATGAATAAAGATAAAAGTCAAACTTGTCAGGAGCGCCCAAAAACTACTCATGAACTAAAATCGCAGACAGATGATTTTTTGTATAAACTTATATTTTGATAGGAGCGTTACCCCAGTAATGCACACATTTAAGTACCTCGTGGAGTGGTATGAGTTGCACGTATAATTAGTGCGCAGATTTGTTGAGCAGCGCACAATCACAGCATATAAGCTGTGTGTGATTGTGCGCTGCGTAAAAAATGGTGTTGTCGTTATTGAAAAAAAATGGAAGAAGCTATTCTTACTGGAGTAACGTTGTACCAACAAGAAAATTCTGAACAATCGGTGAGAGAAATATCGTGCATGGGGAGAGAATTTAAATTTGTGCTAAAATGTTGACCTCAAAGTTATAGCGCCGTTGGTTTGACTTTTAGTAATACTATTTAATAACGCACGAACGTACGCATTTAAAAGTTTATTATGTAAACGCCAAGCAGGACCCAAAACAGTTTTCAACGAGCTTATTACGTTTTGTCACATAGGCACAGCGAATTTTTTTCTGATTTTCAAAAAAGTGAAAATACTTAAAACTATAAATATTTTATAAAATCTAATTCCGACACATATAAGCAGCAATTAAGAGATTCTCGTATATATTTAATAAACCAGCGCATTTTATGGTTTCAGAGATACACGATTGTACAAAATGATACTCCAGCAGGAAATGCAATTTCTCGAAAACCTAAAGAGACATTAATTTTATTTTCGACGCACATTTTAGGACAAATATAAGCTGGCTGCCCATGTACGATATTTTTCTCTCCGATCATTTGTTCAATTTTTTTTTGTTAGAACCGCGTTACTTCAGCAAGTATAGCTTTTTCGTTTTTTTTTAAAACCGACATCACGCACAAAGTTGTTATGTGGCGCACTTTCACAGTAAATAACGCACTGATTACACGTGCCACTCATATCACTCTACGAGGTACGTTCTTGCGGAAGTAACGCCTTAAATGTAATTATAAAATAATTGCTAAAGTTCTTATTAGCAGGTTATTTGACAGTTATAGCAATTCAGTTTTTGTTCTCGGGACGTAAGAATATCGTAAATTGTGAACAGTTGTATGGCGAAGTAAGGTATTGACGATTTTAGGGTATTCAATTCAAGAAACAAAATATTAAATGCTGTAAGTAGAAAATGGTAGAAAAACATCTACAAGACAGGATTTTTACATCCTTACATCAAAATGAATACAGGTAATTTTCATAACAGTGACGATGTAAGTTTTTTTTTCATCGTATCGAAATGAGACCCAGATCATTACGCGGATTTTTTTCTGATTCTAATGGTGTTTTATACCTATTTACGCCATTTTAGCTACTAACTGTATTTGTTGTTTGTGTTTCCCTCCATCGATATGTATAATCTATTTAGGTGATTTATTTTTGGGTTGATTGTTAAAGCATTTGGGTTTTCGCCTTTGGGACTGAGGTAAACAGGCCGTCTATAAAGTTTAAAATAGATTACTAAGCCAACAAGGGCCTTTTTTCTATTTTTGTATTCTGCTTTAATCTAAAAAATATCATATATTCACGATATATGTAAACATGTCTATTGAAAAGCAACCGAATATAACAACAATTTGTTAGTTCTATGAACATGATAATTTCCAGCATGTTAAAATGTTTATTTTGTGGTCATTTATATTATCGTCAAAGGAATAAGCTCTCTCGTATACAAATTCTAGTGAATATGTTGAATGGACATATATTACACATAACATGTAGTTTTAGGTACCTCGTACACATTTCATTTGCTCCTAGTTCCAGATAATGTTTCCGGGTTTCACGCTAACAACCTTTTTCAGAATATTTCATGTCAACTTCAGAACAAGCTTCATAAAAAGTTTTAATGGTACGCTTATTTTCATTTACATAATATCTAAAACATTTACATGTCAGTGTGAGGTGGATGGACATCGACAGTAATCCTTAATGGCTTTTTTTGGTGTGTGGAAACCATTTATGGGTACTACGAGTACAAGCGTTTACTGATGGTACAGCGAAGTGTTGGTAACGTTAAACCATACAATTATGTTTATGGGTATTAATGCTATCGTGGTATTGGTATGAATGGAATTTACATACCCTAACTATACCACCATGACTGTGTCCACAGGCTGATTGACTGAATAAACAAATTCATGAGGTTATGCAATCGGGATCTCTATATTATGGCAAACAAAAGTCTTTTGAAATCGCCTGTCATAGTTCACGTGGCCTAATCGAATTGGGTGACTAAGGCTGAATTTCACAGATAAATATAAACGCGTTTAATTCAATTTAAACTACTATGAACCTACTAGTAAGGTTTTCTTTATTTTTACAGGAAGTTATAAAAACCATTTTGGAAACAGTAATACACTGTAAAAAGATATCAATAATCTTATTTTGTGTTTAAATAAATTTTAAGTGCAAGAAAACAATAGTTGCGGGATTTTTTATATTAACTGTAAATTTTTGCAGTGTAGAGTCCATTTAGGGAACACCAACTTAAGTGTAATAGCAACTGCAGGATGTCAGCACAACATAATATTATACTCTGTATTCGCAGTTTTATATCTGCAAATGCAGCAGGATTGAAACTATGAATGAGGATTAGGTACAGGTATTATTACATCCTATGAATTTAAAATACACCTGTGTATATAAAAATATTGTAGGGTCAACGTGTATATGATCTTGACTACAAAGTTTCAAAATAAGATTAAGAGTCAATCAAACTGTTTTATTGATTTAACTTGTATTATTCTCCGAACTAAAGGTGTGTACCAAATATCAGAACCATTAGCAATAGGAAGAAGGAAAAACCAAGGCATTTAGATCTTTTTGAGTGCTTTGTTCGCCAAGATCGAAGGCGCAGTCAGCATCTGGACTGTATCCTTGGACATGAATATGAATGAAAACTTTATGTCCTTTATAGAATTTCAATTATTCAACTTATAAAATAATATAGTCCTAGGGGGTAGGACAAGACGGTATTCCCGTCCGAATGGGAAAGTACCTCTACCCTACAGAATAGCACGGCTATAATAACCTCGTGTTGTGTTCCCAACGATGAGTAGGGTAGCCAGAGCACACTGGAGACTTTTTGTGCTATCAGTGGGAAGACCATAGGAAAGAAAGAAGAAAGAAAGAAATATTTTATTCAAGCCCCACACAGCAAGCACCCCACCAAATACAAACAGGTAGGTAGTACAACAGTTAGCAGGTACATCAAATCAAAAACAGTAGTCACATTAAAATTAAACTACGGGTGCAACACTCCACACTATGCGAACCCAAATAGGGCCCCATCTCAGCATTGAATGCTGCGCACACCCTTCGTTGGGTATGCACAGCGCTGGTTTTCAGATGGGGCCACTAGGCAGCGCTGACGCCACGCACCATCCCATAGATACAGTACATTTTACATCCACACAGGTATTATTCTATTATAAAGTCGAGTTGGAAGGAGCTTTGAACGCTTGTCCTGATTTTGTGTTCTGCACTGAAGGCACTTACATTCTCTGTTCTTGCAGAGTCGGCAGCACGGATGTGACTCCACTGGTGTTACATACGTTCATAGGCCACGGTAACCACTTTCTATCAGGTGGGCCGTGTGCTTGTCAGCCACATAAGTTGTATAAAAAAAATATATTTATAGAATTTCGATTATTCGACTTATCAAATAGCTGAAATTCTATAAAGGACGTAATCAATACTTAAAAGTTTTCTTTCATGTTTCTGAATACCCCATACATAAACCATAGGTTACCTATAGGAATTTAGGATCTTATCGATGTCATCATTTTCAGACAGAAATTTTAATTGAAATGGTATTTAAGTGTAAGGCTACGAGAGAGATCTAGTTAAATTGGTGGCTTTACGTTGAACCGGTAGCAATTCGTCTCGTCAGTCTAGATATAGCTTATCGAATGGTCCACACTCGGGGCCAGCACATGCTAACTGAAACTGATTTACGACTTTGATGACAGTTTATTCAATAGCGGTGCATGCTGAACACTATTTTAGTGATTATAGTGAATACTACACATATTTATTTATGTAAAAGGTCTACTTGCTTTTAACTATCTGATCATTATGGAGTAGAATTTGGACCACCCCATCTCTTCCCATGCGGTGTCGTACAAGGCGACTAAGGGATAGGGCTGTTTAACATCGGACAGATATACTGCCCAGACTCAGCCTCAGATGAATGGCTTGAGTTAACAATAGTGTCCAGAAGACGGCAATAGGCTCACCTCTATTATGTGGGACTGAATTTAATGATGGAATATTATACATAATATTATACATATTAAACAAACATACATATTATCACACCTTAATCCCTTGAGTAACCCTAACTCAATTACACAAATATACAATTATCGTTGAAATGTGGGTGTTAATTCACCTCTGCTTAGCCTTCCTGGGATAAAGGCGTAATTATATGTATTATATGTATGTATGTAATAATGATTAAAGCAAAATAACTTTGGTAACAAACATTCAGTTCGGCAGTTCGGTCAACAACATGGTCGGCAGCGTGAGTGTAACGCCCCTAGTTGCATACGTCCATAGGCCACGGTAACCATTTCCCATCAGGTGGGCCACTTGTCTCTTGTCACTTGTCACTTGTTTAGTGCTATAAAAAATCACTATTCTTATAGCAGTTTCTCAGTTGCGTCCAAATTCTGCACTTTGGATCCCGAGGTCTACTTATTCAGTTTTTGATTGGTGTGTTGGCTTTTGCAGGAATATCTACCGTCTGACTTTCCAGCCCCGAGAAGAAAGCCTACCCAAGAGTCCCGTCTGATATTCTGAAAGAACACTAACATGCTGGAACCCATAAATTCATTAAATTCCATAGTGCTACTAATTCATCATATCATATAAAGCCAATTATTAAAATTTCCGTATTCATGAAACATTCTCTACTTGACTCTGTCTGTTCGCTACGTAGCTACTATAATCCTTACCTTTTGTATTACGAATACCGACTTTATATTGTACTTGTAGATGTTTGCTCAAAATTGAACACTATCGGAGTTTCGATTCTCTGTTATTGTTAGAATATCTCTCTGACCTCTGATATTCTAGGAGGGTAAACTTACTCTATTTGTAATGAATGACCATTCTGATTTTTAAACAATGCATACCTATATACATATTGTGTTTTATTGATTCTTCTACGTGACACGACATCCGAATAATAATATTTTGTAGGGGTAACTTGAAAAGTAAATCATTATTTTCGTAAGTACTTTCTAAAATAACTCTGGAAAATTACTAGATCTATTGGATTTAATAATGCTACAAAGGGTAGCCAGATACTAGCGGCAATAGAATAGAATTTTCGAAAATAGAAAATTTAATGTTTTCAAGTTTAAGCTGTTTCGTTTAGAGTTTCAGTAGTTACTCGATGAGGATATAAAACTTATTCGTTTCGTTATTATAAAGATTTAGAGAGAAATATACAATAAATAGGTAATCTTCAGGGCTGAGGTAATAAAGATAAGCAATAGGTGCTTTAATGCGCAAAACAATATTGGAAGTGTATTACGTACTCGCTATCGTACAAAAGCAAACGTACAGTGTTTCGAGGCAATAACGTGAAAATTAAGAAAAGGGGTGACGAGTATCAGCGCCATCGACAAGATTGTTATTACAGGAGGGGTGTATTGTGTGTGTCACGATTGGAAAAGTAGCGAAATTGAAACACAATAAAACTCACTTGTTACTTCTGAACTGATACGGTAAATTATATCTGCATGGTAGTTACAAATTTAATTACATGCATACATACATATAATCACGCCTTTATCCCCGGAGGGTTAGGCGGATGTGAATTATCACCCACATTTCACCAATAATTGTATTCGGTCCCACGTAATAGGGGTGAGTCTATTGCCGTATTTCGGACACTACTGTTAACTCGAGCCATGTATCTGAGGCTGAGTCTGGGCTGTATATATCTGTCCGATGTTAAACAGCCCTATCCCTTAGTCGCCTTGTACGACACCACATGGGAAGAGATGGGGTGGTCCAAATTCTACTCTGCCGGGAACCACGTGGCCTATAAATTTAATCAAATTAATAAAACACACACATTTTGTGACCATAAGTTTAACAAAGTTAATGCAATTAATTAATGCGAACTAATAGATTTTCGTGACACACAAAGTTCTGATAATTGAGAAATGCAATTGAGACTGCAATAAACCTAATTAACGTAATAAACAACAATGTATAGAAACTTAAATTATTAAATTGGACACGGTAAAGTTCGCCATAAAATTTATTTGTATAGTATTGAATAATGCCTGCAGGACCAATGATGTATTAACTATAGATACGTCATGTCGAAATATGGCGGCTTTTAAAAATGGCGCAAACACTAAGTATTAAAAATATAGGTAGTTACTCGCGTGAAAGAATACGTCATTGTTATTCAATATCATTTTTACCTATAATATTAATATTATTTTGAATTTATTATATTAATTACGTATTTTTTTTGCGTAACGCACTGTCGCTTCTCTGATTGGTACGTAAAGTGATGATGTTCGTCATCATTCTTGTGTCGCCATTTTAAAGTACGGACATCATACCTATAGTTTATAATACATCTTTGTGCATGACTCTTTTTATACTATTAAAGTGGTAAACCAGAATAGTAATTTTATAAATAAAGATTTACGGCCATAATTTTACAATGCCAATCAATATGGCACCTGGCGGAAGACAAATTGTATGTAGACATTGTATGTACTGTATATGTATTATTATTTCATTTGAGTAATTTTTATTAAGTACCTAGTCTGTAAATTGATTTTTACACCATAAACCCACGATTTATTTCTAAACACTCCTGTCCATCCAAAGGTTGCCTGGAAGAGATTGTTGTTTGCAATAAGGCCGCCCATTGTACATTATTATGTAAGTATAAAAATTCATGTTCATTTGTGTATTTTGGTGTACAATAATGAATATTTATTATTATTATTTTGGTGTACAAATATCTAGGTAAACTCAAGAGTTACCACATCACTATATAAAATTTAAACGGTAATTTTAAACGGTAATTACTGTGATAAAGGCTCAATGGATAGTAAGGTAGTATGGTCCTAGTATTAGAGTACAGAGCGCTTGCGAAAAAAATAGTTCTTATTAATTTTCAAATAAGGAGTGGTCGAAGAAAAAAGATTGATTCGCGGTTATCGTGTTGTAGTGTAAGGAGGAAGTATCTCCGCCCTATAGAATACCGCAGCTATAATACCTTGTGTTGTGTTCCCGGCGGTGAGTAAGGTAGCCAGAGCTCACTAAAGAGTTTTTGTGCTGTCAGTGGTCAGTGTCAGTGTCAGCTTGTCCTGCTTCGTCTTTTACACTGACGGCACAGAAACTCTCTGTGCTTACAGGGTTGACAGCGCGAGTGTGACCCTTGGTTTTGTACACGTCCATAGGCTACGGTAACCACTTTCCATCAGGTGGGCTGTGTGCTTGTCTGCCACCTAAGTGACATAAAAAAATACTTGTCATTACCATTACAAAATGACGGATTTATTTGGATGGCAAAATATTTAGTACAATTAATTGCACTGAACATATAAATGAGTCAGAGTCACAAACATTAATTTGCCAGTAATTGAATTTATATTGTGTTATTCCGGCGTTTAACCTGCAGCCGAAATCTCGAAAAGTGTGTTTAATGTCAATGTTTATATGATTCAAGTAAGTATTAAAAACTTATTTTCATTTTTTTTAAATGAAAGCTATATACGTGTGTGTGTATATAGTGATGTCATACGGTACCGTAGTCGTGCTAATATTCTCGTTAACTAACCTAAATAGTTCCTGTTTGAAGTTAATTCGCATCAGTAATGCACTAAGTGGAACGTTTTAATCGCAAATCATTATGTTCTCTTTACTTCTGTAGTTGCGATTTAAGTTACTCCTAGGTGAATCATTAGGTACTTTTTATTGTCATTTTATTTATGCAACCCATTTCAGATGTGAAAGTATAAAAGAAAAAAAAACAGAAAAGAAATTATTTCATAAAACCACCCGCATAACATTTTTTATAAAGGTAGGGTAAAAGGTCATAGAGATTTAGGGACAAGATGGTGAACTTGAGTTAACAAAACAAGTACTTAACCATTTTCAGAGTCACGTTTTGTTGTAATTTGTCGTCCTAACATGAATGGAGCCTTATTACGAATTTTTAAAAGTTTATCATAGAAGTTTTCAAGACCTAGAGACGTGTAGACTCCTTGCGTACAGAGCGATAATTTAGGCTGAAAGTTTCTCCTAGAAATACGGTTGTGCTCACTAATTTTACTGTGGTTTACGTCAGTAATTTAAAACTTAGAAATGGTAAATTAGTTATTATATACATTAATAGAGATTGTCCGCAATCGACAACGATAGCCTTCTGGCGTGGCGGTAGTGAACGCGGCCGCTACGAAGGAGGCACGCGTTCGATCCCCGCTTAGTGCAAATATTTGTATGCATGAATATACGTATTTGCATTGGTCTGGTCCTGCCTCGGAAAGCACGTTAAGCCACAGGTCCCGTTTGCTATACCAACATCTATGACAGCTGTTACAGGTAGTCGGAGCCTTGAAAAGTTCAATAACTGGTCTAGTTGCAATGCTTTGATATCACCTTTGGATTGTGGTGGTCAGGATGCAGTCGCTCAAAGTTTAGCCAAATCCGCAGTTAGACTGTTAAAGCGGACCCCAGACTTTGAGGCGAAAGCTTCGGATACGACTGGGATTAACGGTAAGAGAAAGAGAGAGATTGTCCGCAATTCTACTCGGTTTAAACAGTTTTGAGGTTGAACCATAATAGAATAGTTAGAATCTCGTTAAAATTGGTTAAAATTGTAAAGAAATTCTAATTATACATTGTTTCAACAGGAGAAATTCGTCAATTTGCTTGCAACAAACCATCACAATATAACAGTACTTTTAAAATATTATTTTAAAAGTAGAGTCTTCACAATGCTGTGTGTAAAACCTGTACCCGTAATCTTGATAAGCTCAAGCTTATTGCCTTATTTAAGATACGCTCACAAACTCCCGGTGCGCTTAAGATTTTCAAAGATAGCATTTGTTTAAAAACAATTTTTCAAAGACTGCATTTTTGTTAGTTCCAACTATAATCACTTTAAAATTGTTAATACAAAAGGGCACCAAACACTAATCAAAAATATCCTTAAGACATAAAAAAGGTCTTTTTGGCGGCTATATAATAATATAATTTGAATCGGCAATCTTATAATATGAAGGTTTGACAACCAAAGAGGCCTTATCTAAGCATATTCTGAAAAGAGCGAATAATTTATTTTTGGTTTTTTATTCCTTATTCAAAACCGATGCTTTATAGAAGCACTTTGATAGATGAGGTTGTAGGTTGTCTACGTTAATATCGTAAAAGTTTTTGTAAAGCGTAAATCGTGGTAGGGAGTTTGTTCAGTGTAATTTAAAGAAAATTCTTTTATATTTGATCTAAATGGATTATTGAAAAGGTTTCTCTTGATAGATTATTTCCTGTTTGAAATACATTTTTTCGCTTAAATAGTATTTAGTACTGTATTTATATTTGTTTTCTTTTTGTATCTTTTGCAAAAGTTGGCGTTATCCGTGGTCTTTTGATATAATTTTTTGACTTTTTGATACACAGACACCAAGATATTGACATTGGGAATATTGTAAACGAGGGGGAGATGTTGCTTTCTAGTCTAGAGTCTCAAAATATACATGCATATGCAGATATGAGTATATTAAATTAAACTCTTGAATCAATCAAGTAAAGAGTTTTAGCTATACAGTTAGTGGGCGCTTCCAGGATATTTTTTAAAGAATAAGTATTTATATGAATTACTATTATTTCCGGTAACCCTTTTAGCTAAGATAATTTGGATTGAAACCCGTAACAGACCAATCAGTGCCGACTATTTAACTACTAAGCTAACGACGCTTTGTGCTGTTGCTTAACTCAAAAGTATTATTAATAAAGGACTGGCTAAAAGAGATGGAACTCTATTTCACCTTGCAATGACTTGTGACCAATGAACCCGTTGTTTCTCAATGTTTGTAATCGTTTCGTTCCTGGAAAGGGGGAGCTGTGCAAACAGATATACCAGAATCATTCGATTAGATGGGTGTGAAATGACCCGTAAAAATTGCACCAAGGGCTGTGGAAAGGTGTCTATAAGTAGTTTCCAGTTAATGTGTTTCCGTATTTTAGGTACCATCTGCATTATTACACGCGTTATCTGAACTGTTAAATGAGAGGTTAATCCAGATGAGAGTCTGGAGTAACAGTGAGTTTAAATATATTGGGTATGAATTATTGGTCTTCAATGGTATTTATGATAAAATACGGAGTATCCGATGCCATGTAGTATTGAAAGAGGCCAATGTCTAGCAGTGGGCTGCAATTTCTTGATTTGATGAATAGAATGTGAAAGTTCATTAACACCTGACCATGTTCCGTGCAATAAAAAAAAATTAAATGAATTTACATAGCTACGGGCACTCTTTTTATAAAGAATACTATACTCGGTTTGGTTAAGTACTTAACTATGTAGTAAATATCTTTTCAAATATTTTATTTAAGAACTCATTTTAAAATTAGAACTCAATTAAAAACTGAAATCGAACCATTATTATAGTTTCAGTTGTACCTAGTTTATTTGTCTATGTAATTGTGGCAAAAGTACCATCAAAATCGTTCATCTTTAGTTATTTACCAAACGAAGTATAGTAACAGAAATTACTAGTATTCCTACTAACCCCTCCAGCAAAGCTGAATTGCTTATATTAGGAGTGCGTTCAAATCCGTGGTATAATGGCCAGGATTGAAACCCGGAATCTCTTGATCATAAAACCTCCTTTACCATTTAACTACGGACGCTTATACATATATCGAAAACCTATTTTATAGTAAGTAGACGCATTATGGTATATTCGACATCAAAACTAATCAAAACTTGCGATTACAATGAATAATCATTTTGACTTACTACAAATTAAATAAGGGTATACGGGACTCCTGCAATTCCTATGTTTTTTTTAAAGAATAGTAGCAACCGCAATTACTATTATTCCCTCTAACCCCTCCAACTAAGCTAAATGGCTTGTGCTAGAAGTGGATTCACGTCGGTAGTGTAATAGCCAGGATTCGAACCCGGAATCGCGCGATCGCAAGGCCGACTCCTTAACCTTAGTGGCCACCGCCGTTTTCCGCTATATATGTTTGTACTATATTTATATTCTTTTATCTGTCATGTTAAGAATCTATCGATTAACATACTGGCTTTCAATAATTATTATGGCTTCATTCGGATTGCTAATTTATGTTAAACCTATTCTATGTCTATTATTACATTTCTTTAGTATTTTCAGCGATGTAGTCAGCATATGACTGAATTGAACGTACAAGCAGAACGGAGTTTAGTTGATCTGTTTGAATCCGATTCGTATGTTAATATTTTGTAGGTATTGTACATGAAACCGTTCCAATGAAATTTATAGAATGCAAAGCAAGTTCATTCAACCATTTAGTTATAATTTCAAATATTTTATAAACCTACTAATACTGCATCACAATTTCGATTAATACTACTAGTACTAATTTAATACTATTACTTATTAATGTTTTCGATTTTAGATTTTTTATACCACTTGGTTGGCAGACAAGCACACGGCCCACCTGATGGAAAGTGGTTACCGTGGCCTATGGACGTGTGCAACGCAAAGGGAGTCACACTCGTGCTGCCAACCCTGTAAACACAAGAGTTTCTGAGCCGTCAGTGTAAAAGATAAAGCAGGACAAGCTTTTGGTCTTCCCACTGACAGTACAAAATCTCTGCAGTGAGCTCTGGCTACCCTACTCACTGCCGGAAACACAACGGTTACTATGGCCGTGGTATTCTGTAGGGCGGAGGTGCTTCCCCAGTAGGACTACTCAATTGGACGGAAATATCGCCGTGTCCTACCTCCTAGAAAAAAAAGATAAGTAATAAAGAGTTACAATACCATTAGATCATAATAGCCAAAATAGTCAGGACTCCATTTTAAAGCAGTCACAAAACCTAGTTTAATTAAATTGTTAAGCAATTGCAGTATCTAAACCAAACATCGTTGAATAAGTTAGTGTGAGGCACCAACGTGAATGGCACACATGTAAGTAATCCTATAATTACCTTAGTGGAGAGCGGCTTCGTTTTCATTGGCCGTAAAGCTATATGGTTCTACAACAACGGTGGACCTCCCCTATTGCACAATAAAGTGTCGGCTAATAGGGATTACTACACTTTCACGTCCTAGATATAACTTTGACACAGATTTTCGGCCCAATGAATAAAGTAAAGACTATATATTTCAGAAGCTTTTGCCGCTTGTCTTAGGTGTTTTGTGGGAAAATTATGTGATTCATAAATCAGTGTAGTGATACCCAAATTAATAATATCAATATAGGCTCTATAAACGTGAAAGACTGTTTACTCAAAATAATGAATTTTTAGCTCTTAGTAAAATGGCAATCCATTAGGTTTCAATTGCTACGTGACTCGAAGTTCTTTCAACTCGACAAAATTTAGCTGGCATAGAAATACCTTGATGTTAGCAAGTTTAGTCAAATACTCGCGTAACTATTTGAAGGTAGATACGTACATTTGTATCACAAAGACTACTATGTGCAGGGCTGAGATACCAAGAACATTTATTGATTTTAATTAGTTATTTATTTATACAAATTGAGTTATACATTGGTTATACATATTGAGAACTTACTTGTACTTTTCCACATTATTTTTAATTGTTGTTAGACCTGACTGGTTGTTAATATTTGAGGATGCCGTAAGGTGAAACCGGTCAGGTCTAACAAAAATTAAAAATAATGTGGAAAAGTGCAAGTGAGTTCTCAATATTTGTAACAACAAATTCCACCAAGTGCCATCAATCAACAGTAAAGATAGTTTATTGGTTATAGTAAATTAAATTTCATAGAATATCTTTCATCAAAGCAGCTCGATGCCAATTTTAATGAACGTAAAAGACATCTGTACCGAACAGGTAACTTTATATGACAGTTTTAGTTCTGAAGATTACCTGTTAGAATATGTTACAGGATAGGAATACATATTAGGCTAAAAGAGATGTTTGCATAAGAACAAAAGAAGAGAAGATCTCGACGAAGCTATAAACGCTATTCAATTCTTATCTGGATCTCATGACGATCAGAAAAAAATTAATGATAAACTTAACACTAATGTGTCAGACCTGCTTGATCAGAATACTACTATACAGTGTAAGTTGTCTGAATTAAACACAAAAATTTCACTACTTGAACAGCGCGCAAGAGAATGTAACCTGGAAATTCAAGGTGTACCTGAGCACAAAAATGAGAATCTTCTAACCATAATTGAGGATATTGGGAGAGCGGTATCGTGCAATTTAGTTAATAATGAGATTATGTCATTCCATAGAGTAGCTAAGCTGAACCAATCAAGCCGTCCTAAGAACATTGTGGTCAAACTTAATGCCCAGCGGACACGAGACAACTTTCTGACTTCAGTGAAGATGTTCAATAAAAACAAGGATGACAAACTCAACACATCTCATGTTGGATTGCCTGGCCCTAAGCAACCAATATATGTAACGGAACATCTGTCTCCTGAGAACAAGCAACTTCATGCTGCTACCAGAGTCGCCGCTAAGGAAAAGGGCTATAGATTTGTGTGGACACGGAACGGTCGCATCTTCGTTCGTAAAGACACTTCTTCCGATCATATTATCATTAGGACCGTAAACTGTTTACTCAGGTTGTAGTCACTCTATTCTCCATAGTGTATACTCATGTTACCTAAGACTATAATTTTTTATAATTAGGACTAAAATTCAATTTAAAAATATTTTACCAAAATGTTGGAGGCCTAAGAACGAAAACAGAAAGTATATATCTATTAGTTTTGAAAAGTGATTACGATATTATAGTAATAACTGAGTCCTGGCTAACCGAAACTGTATTTGATCATGAATTGTTCGACCAACGCTATAATGTTTTTCGAAGGGACAGGTCTTCTACTTGTTCACACAGTAAAAAAAAGGACGGAGGCGGGGTTTTACTTGCTATATTGAAATCTTTTGAAGTGGTTCGCCAAAGCGCTTGGGAATCACAGTGTGAAGATCTTTGGCTGAGCCTAAAAATTGGTAAGAGCTTGATACATATTTGTGACGCTTATATCCCCTCCCCTGTGAACCAAGACTACCTAGATATATTTCTTAAGAACACCATTCAGATAATTCATAATGATGGAGTCAACGATGCAACTGAACCTCATTTTTTATTGGTGGGAGACTTCAACATGTGTAATATTAAATGGCACAAGGACGCTAACGCTCTCTACTTATCCCCAACTTCATATGGGGGTGTTATCAGCACAGAATTTTTGGATGCAGTGGCTTACTGTAATCTTTACCAACATAATCATATATCTAATTTAAATGATACAATTCTAGACTTGGTATAAAGTAATGGTTTGGGATGCGTTACGGTTGCTCTTGCGGTAAGTTTCTCACCACTACAAGACAAACAACATCCACCTTTGAATAATAAAAATTGTATCCGAACGTGAAATGAAACCATGTTCCACCCCTACATTAAATTACCACAAAACTAACTACGAGGCTTTGAACGGGGATCTACGTTGCATTGATTGGCCTTCCATATTACAAGTATCACACACGGTCGACAATATGGTGGATGTATTTTACGACCGGAGCAGATTCTTAATAAATCAATATACTCCACTCAGTCGTAAGCGCAATGATTGTTACCCTGCATGGTACAGTCGTCCATTGCTTACAGCACTCAAACAAAAACGTAAATTTCATTAAAGATATAAAAAATATGGAAATTTGATGGACAAGTTACAGTTTGAAATAAATAGAAAACGGTGCGATACATTAATATCGGAATGTTACGCTAATTTTAAGCTGCATGCAGCAGAGCAACTTAAGCAGCGTCCTAAATATTTCTGGAAAATTTTCAAAGACAAAACCAGCAACTGTAATTTCTTACCTAATGCAATGACTCTCAATCGTGTAATGGCAAAAGGGGGACAGGAGATTTGTGAATTATTTGCTCAACACTTCCGAAGCGTTTACAACTCCCACATCGGAACCCAGTCTACAGTTGATCTACCTTATAATACTAACATGTCGTGTTGCGGTGCACCATTCAGCCACTGTAGAGTCGACGAGAATGAAGTTCTAAAGCAGTTAAAGGGATTGGATATTTTCTTAAAGAACTGTGCGGACAACCTAAGTAAACCACTAACTATAATTTACAATAAATCACTCCAAAGTGGCGTATTTCCTAAACAGTGGAAATTGGCACATCTAACTCCAATTCACAAAGGAGGCAGGGTGGAGGATGTGGCTCAGTACCGACCAATTTCTATTTTATCGGGATTTGGAAAGGTATTAGAGGCCATAGTGAACAAAAAGCTTTTAGCTCATTTTCGCGAGACGATTGATCTAAATCAACACGGTTTCTTACCATGCAGGTCTACTTGTACTAATTTGACTGGTTATATATGCGATATTGTGGATACCATGGACAAGGGTGGGGAAATTCATTCCATATACACCGATTTCAAAAAAGCATTTGACCTGGTTGATCACAGCATCCTTTTGAGAAAACTTGCGAATTTGGGTATTCATGGATCGTTACTGCGGTGGTGTGAATCATATATACGAAACCGTACTCAATTGGTACACCTTCGCGGATTTAAATCTAGGGTATGTGCTGTTCCTTCTGGAGTTCCTCAGGGATCTCATCTAGGGCCCCTTCTCTTCTTAGTTTTTATTAACGATATTAAACATGTTATTAGCTCCAAATTTAGATTATATGCCGATGACTTGAAGATCTATCGAGCTATAAGTGACCCTAATGATATAACAACTCTTCAATCGGATATTGATGCAGTGGGTGAGTGGTGTACACAGAATAACATGATTCTAAACTTAGCAAAATGTTATCACATAAAATTCACAAGAAGAAGGTTACCGTCTCAAGTAACTTACGTTATTAATAACGTCCCTCTCGAGGAAGTGACTACTATTCGTGACTTAGGTGTTATTCTGGATAGCACATTAAGTTTCAGGTGTCACTACGACAACATCACTAGCAGAACATCGAGACTTTCTGGCTTCATTAATAGACAAATGAAAATATTTAAGCAACCAAGTCTCACCATACTTATTTACAACACTGTTGTTAGAGGAATTCTGGAATACTGTAGCATTGTTTGGAGCCCAGGCTATCAGGTACATGTTGACAGAATAGAACGCATACAGAAACGTTTTTTATACTGCTTATCATATAATAGCAACATGTGTCGACAGTTACCATCATATAAACAACGTCTCTCATTTTATGAAATGGATCAACTGAGCACACGTCGAAAGGTCGCCGATGTAATGTTCTTGTACAAGCTCATTCATGGTTTGGTGGATTCTCCGGATGTCCTTGAGCGTGTATCACTGTCCGTTCCCCGTAGCGAGAGTCGTTTGAGCAATCGTAGAACTTTTCATTTACCACATTTTAAAACTAATCTTGGCCAGCACTCTCCGATCTATCGCATGAGCGCTTCAATGAATAACATTCGTAATGATATCGATATATTTATTCGTTGCGATTCTTTGGCCTCTTTGAGAAAGAAAATAGCTTCAGTATTTAACTGCGAATTGTGATTTTTTGTATTACTTTATGATTTACATATTTTGTTTTTTTGATGTATAACTCTGTTAGTGACTTTTGGTATTAAAGTAGCATTTATATAGCGAAATATTATAGAATGTAATGTCTCTCATGTTCTGAACATAACATAACCTTACTTTGCATGCTGTGTTCGCATCAAGTAGAATACAATCGCGCTATGACTTTTGTAAATTGTACTATAACATATATTTATTACTGGTTGTATTTAGTTTTGTAAAAAAAAAAAAAAAAAAGTCTTAAACAGTCCGACAGAGAAAGTACCTCCGCCCTACAGAATACCGCATCCATAATAACTTCGTGTTGTGTTCCCAGCGGTGAGTAGGGTAGCCAGAGCTCACTGGAGGAGAGGGAAGACTAAAGGCTTGCCCTGGTTTGTCTTCTACACTGATGGCACATAACCTCTGTACTTACAGGGTCAGCAGCGCAGGTGTGACTCCTCTGGTGTTACACACGTCCAAAGGCCACGCTAACCACATCCCATCACCACCTAAGTGGTATAAGGAAATAGCCTTTTTCCTATCCAATAATCAATCTATGGCACAACAATAAACAACTACATATTTTATAATATGCTTACATAATTTTATTGGAAAGAACAATATCTTTAAAGTTTACCTCAGTCACTTAATGCTCTCCATAAATATATATTCTCCCGATATTGAGTATTATAAGTATAATCCCAGGATGGCGGGCTTTAATGTTACTTTATTGTTGGCAGAAGATCAGCACGTGAAGGATGAAGGTGCTACATTAACTTTCATGGAGATAAAACTTGTTGTTAGTTTATGTCTTCATATTAAACGGAGAGCCCGCACCTTTGCGCCTCGCACCCCAATGTTCAACTTATCAAATCATAATTATTAAAATCGTTATATCCTTACATTTTTACTATTATGGAAATGAAATTTTAAATTAGAATTAGGAGGGATGCAGTAAAAGTAGAATAAATTAGAATGTAAAATACCTATAAAACAGAATTAGCCTGAAATAAAGTTTTTGTTAGGAATTCGCCTCTCCGCTTTTTAGCAAGACGTGAATGAAAAGGAATGTACGTTTATTTCCTGTACAAGAATTGTAAACAACAAATCAATTACACCAAATGTTACAATCATTAATTAATTGTTCCACAACTTGATATCTCTGCAATGCAGCCATTCAGTCAGTGTCTAGCTCAAAGTGTGAATAGAAATTTCGTGGTTGAGGTAAAATTAGCGTATGAGTTTATACGAGCATGTCCATTGCAGTGTTTGGAACAGGTCAGGACAGGCGGCTGACCGCAGTTTGCGCCCGCCGCATCGACTGCAACCAACTGGTATCCCGACGGACTGACACAGGAAATTAATATAAATTCCTATCGCATAAACTCGAAACTAGCTCACTATGCTGTCACGCAGACAGTGATGAGGCCTATTGTGTGAAAGTGATTCAATCGAACCTCACTTCCGTAGTTCATTCGCAGTAGTTTCAATGTAAATGTAGTGTCAACTGGCTGTCTAATAAATAAAATACACTTATATTTAGTTCTTGTATATGTTACGGTAGATCATGTAACTTTTAGGTGATATTTTAAGTTGAGTATGTCTATTTGTATGCGGTTAATTGAACTTTGAAACTATACAATTTGAAATATATATTAATAGGATGGTCTTTTTTAAAACAAACCCAAGATTATATTTGAACCCATGCCGTAGATAATCAAGAGTCTCTTCTCGGAACCTGGAGTCCAGAACATACTAATATGATTATACCTATAAGTGCGGTTACATCTAGTTTTTATTCGACTACGGCGAAGCAAAAGTAGGGTTATGATTTGACAGGCTATGTATGTATGTATATAGGTTCATCTGTTCCCTTATAGCTCCTCAACCACTTATTAGAACTGGACAAATGAGACATCGTTAGAAGCGTCTTAGTTGTCAGCTGGCTAAAGGCTATATAATATGTAACTGAATCTATAGTGGCATCCTCTAGCGGTCATAAAGTACTGTGTAAAAAATTACATTTATGATAAATATGTCGTGTTTAGTATCAACTGAAATTAATTAGCACTTTTCAAATATGTTTAATTATACCTATTACTTGCCTCAAAATAATATAAATAAAAAAATAAATTTAAAACTAAATCCCGACTACTGAAAAATCACGCTCTGAAAAGTGTTAAACAAGAAAATATCAAAGGATAGCCGTAGTCGTATGCCACTTTTCCCAAGAATGTATTGTTTTGTTAGACTTAAGTCTAACGACTAGTCTACTCTAACTAGTCGGGTTTTAGTTTAAAACTTATAGCTTATTGGAACCAGGTAGAACTTAGATTAATTCTATTTATCTTCGATTGGAATTAGTTTAGCTTTCATCATTTTTTTTTAATATAGAATACGTCAATTAGACATCGCCTTGCCTGATGGTAAGCGGAAGGCAAAGTCTCAGAAAAGCTGAAAGGCATCATGCTGATTAGAACTAAGTGAAGGAACTTCTTTGCCCAATTTCGTGTAGAAAAATAAAAACCAGCGGGTGGGAAATGGGTCAGTCTCGTCAATACTGAAGTTAAATGGATTGCCACCATATAATACCTAATTTCATCTGTTATTTATTTTAGCGAGTTTCCAGAACACGAAATGAATTAACTGTTTTGCATATCGTTGATGGTAAATAAACGATTCCTAAACAAACTCTTTACGACGCAATTCCGCCTACTTAGTGGCAATAGTACCTTTATTACAAAGGAAGCAGAGTTGCTCACACCTTCAAAATTGAAACAG
Source organism: Eilema griseolum (assembly GCA_963662185.1). Lineage (NCBI taxonomy): Eukaryota > Metazoa > Arthropoda > Insecta > Lepidoptera > Erebidae > Eilema > Eilema griseolum. Next base: position 14,664,309 of record OY759242.1, on the reverse strand, counting down.
CCGCTTTGTCGATTTCGCGGGGATCTTTGGAACGACACCTTTATTGAAAACGTAGTGTGTGTGTAATTCGTGACGTCTTTTACGAAGAATATTGCTTGGGTGTCTGGGTTACAAGTTTCATTATAATATAAGCGAGTATATTCTTTCCTGTATTTATTTTTTGTTCTAGTCGGTATACATTAAACGAAATTAAGGTAAACATTTTCAGCGATTATACCACCGCTTTCCTCAATCTGAAAATACTTTCTCGGTATTTAAATACAAGGCGCATAAAATAAGGATCGCAAGGCTTCTTAAGCTTTCACTTGAACCCGCCTTGACGAAAAACTTCACCTATAAAATGCTTAGCCTTAAGATTAAAAAAAAACACTTAATGTTAAAACTCTTATCAAAGTTTTCTTGGTGTTAAATAGTAGGCGGTGAGATTAAACGCGTTTATTGCTTGCTTAACTTTGCCTTTAAATGTCCTGAGGTGTCGTATTTTAAAGTTGTTTTAATTGACTTCTCTAGGCAAGAAGTTTAGTTACTCTTAAGACTCTTTGTACATCAAAGTGCAAGGTAATGAATATAGGAGGTATGCTTTGCACAGTTTTCCACTTCCACTTATAAGTTTAACATATTTTTACCAGTCTGTGAAGTAGAAGCGAGCCCACGGATTGCTTTTCTTGTAGACTTGAGTGCTATTTTTGTTCAGAGATATGGCACAATAGTATAAATCAGACGACAGATGCTTCCGTAATAGCCAAATAACCCAAATTTATGAAAAAGAGGAATAGGAAGTAGGAATAGAAGGAGTTCCCCAGGGAACAAGTAACAAAATGCACTTTGCAACTCGAATAAAGAAGAAGAGAAAATTTTAAACCTAACATTTAGTCATATTTATTGAAAGGAAATTTAATAGGCCTGTATTCTTGCTAATTTAATATATTAAACGGATATTTACTATGAAGTTTTTATAAGTCATTTAAAAAAATGCTCAAAAATACATATACAAAACATGTGGTCGTCGAGTTCATTTATTTCAACGACGTATAGAATATTCTCATTGGGATGTGTAGATTTTTAAAATGAATCCAACGTCTGAAATGTAAAACCTTAATCGCCGCACATTAGCGTGAGTAACGGGGTACGATGGCCGCGATCATCAAAGTCGCTTATTGTTACACCACGGCTCTGTAAAAAAGATTAGCACATTTGCCGTTAACGATCCCGAAAACAGGGCCACATCAGACAGCATCGGGGCCGGCGAAATAAAACGAAATAGCAATAAAAGTAAATCGACGGGCCCGGCCTGGGGCTGCCCTACGTGCCGGATTAAATCAAACGTTATTCGTCTTAGCAAATTACGGTTCATGTTTTTGTACATTCCCAGGACTTGATGCGCGGAAATGTAAGCCGGGTGGAAAGTACATTTAAATGCAATTTAGAATTCCCGACGAAAGGAATTTGGCAGCTTTGTAGTGAAATGAGTTTTTGTCTACGACCTATACCTGAATAAGTGTTGATTGAAATATGAATTATAATTTGATTCTGTTTTTGAGTTTTTGTTTACTTAGTTTCTTATAAGGTACGAGTAATATGAGCTAATTTCAACGTGGCTTAAGTTTATGAAACTTGTATTTTTAATTCAATACAATGTTTTTCTAGAATTTTACAGCACATTTCTATCTCTAAAGCATAACATCAACATATAAATTTTAATATTTACGATGTTGGAAGGTTGGATTTATGTTTTATTACTTATTTACTCATATATATATGATAGTAGTTTTATATTCAGTACAAATTCATTCGGCGTTTTCTGTGCATCATTGTTAACAATATAAATCAAGGATCATTGTTATCGACATTCATTGCGATGAATTTTGTTTTCGTTAGCGTTGGTATTTGCGCGATCTATAACTAAATATCGATGTAGATAGCAGTTTCGAATATTTAGAGTGAATTAACAATTTAATTGAGCATTTTGATTTGAAATTATGGAATGAATTGACGGTTGCTTTTATTTACTGACTGACTAACTACCTATAGGTATATAATATTTTTCCTGACAAAGTAGTTTCAATACACCTACGAGTAAAAAGTACATATATGATGTACCCAAACCTTAAAACACTTTTTAAACGTAATTGTTTTACTGAATCTGTTTGTGTCTGTGTTTTTCCAGGTCCCACGATACAGATATAAAACCATCTAAGGTTATCGTTCTAGGATTCTAGTTATTCATGTTATATTTTGTAATATTTAAACAAAGAAAGAAAGTTAAGCCAGAATTATAGCCGTAAATCAGATCAGTGTTTTCAAAACGAATCGGCAAAAAGAAATTTTATAATCCAAAAGAACATAAAACTTTTATGTCACATAATCTTCTATGAAATATCGGTACCTATTTCATTTGCCTATTGAAAGTATCGCGGCGTATTATAAGCCAAGTATTGTGTGCGCTTACTACGTAACTTCAACCGAGCGAGGTTTATACGCTGCGTTTAAGTCCTCGCGAACAATATTAAAGCCACGGTAAACTTAAAAACAAGTTTAATCCGGCTTGCCGCGGCCTCCGTACCTTCATCCCGGGCAATCTGCCTGCATTGCTGTTGAATTAGTCTGGTTTAACCGTTCTGAGGTGGTCCTGTATTTGTATATTATTAACTACCTATAATCGGAGAGTCTGTGCTGTCAGTGGGAAGACTAAAGGTTTGCCCTGCTTTGTCTTCTACACTAACAGCACAAAAAATCTGTGCCTACAGGGTCGGCAGCGCGAGTGTGACTTTTCTGGTGTCACACGTCCATAGGCCACGGTGACTACTTTCCTTCAGGTGGGCCGTGTGCTTGTCTGCCACCTAAGTGGTTTAAAAAAAATGTCTTATCATATCTATTATATGTTTATTTCTAACATTATATATCCAACATAGGCCACAGAATAAGCAAGTTGAAGTGGCAGTGGGCTGGCCACGTTTGCCGAAGGACCGATGGCTGTTGGAGCACGAGTCCTAGAGTGGAGACCGCGAGAAGGTAAACGAAAGGTAGGACGCCCCCTAGCCAGATGGACGGACGACCTGAAAAAGGTGGCTAGGACAGACTGGATGCGGAAGGCGGAGGATCGGAGAAAATGGCGCACATTGGGAGAGGCCTATGTCCAGCAGTGGACTGCAGTGGGCTGATTGATTGATTGATTGATTGATATATCCAACACTAAAAAAAAAATAAGCTACATATAGCTAAACGTTAAAGACGATATGGAATTCCTCCACATCGCATGTCTCTTGTGGTAGCGTTCCCAGTAGACTGGCAGCATTGCCACGTTGTACCTAAGTGTATAGTTCCTTCGGCTTCCCTTTTGAAAATTTTCTCCCTTCGCCGCTGTTATACACATACCTACACTATTTTATTATTATAATTTAGTACCACATAAAAGTAAATAAGTATTTATTCAACGTGAGATACGTGTACAGTATAATATCTCGGCTTCACGGCGTCAACTACGGCTGAACGTTTTTTTTCCAATAAACTAACTTCATTGTTGTTGTCCTCCAGAAAGTTAGTCCGTTGAGTGTTTGTTAGCAGTTTTCGGCATCCCGTTGTTTTTGAGGGCTCTGATGTCTACGTGTGCGGTTACAGGTGATTCTCGACAGTTGAAGTGTTCGCGCAAACTTTATAAGTATGAGCCGAATCGCAAAGTTTATCTTGCTCGACTTCATTGAGAAGTTGCATTGGCGATGTTTGTCGGAAGACAATGAGTTTGTCTTGTGACTTCGATATGCGTCGGAAACTGCGCTTAAACTATTTTAACTTTTATATGGCTCTGTCTACTGAGAGCCTTTTAATCTGTAAAGATACCGCAGCATTGGCATAGAATTGTTCTTCTTCGTTCTTGTGCTAATAGAGGTTTTGTATGAGTTTTGTCACTAAGTTTCTGCGGTTCGGAAGTAGATTGCTTTTTCGATGGTGTATTTATTTTAGCTGGAAGAAGCTTTTTTAGATCTCGAATTTTGTTTAAACTAAGACTGGGCTTCAGTTTTGGAATTAACCACGTGATTTATAGAAGTACCCTGCAGTTACACTCTTTTAGTTAAGTCTCTTAATATCAATCAATCAATCAATCAATCAATCAGCCCACTGCAGTCCACTGCTGGACATAGGCCTCTCCCAATGTGCGCCATTTTCTCCGATCCTCCGCCTTCCGCATCCAGTCTGTCCCAGCCACCTTTTTCAGGTCGTCAGTCCATCTGGCTAGGGGGCGTCCTACCTTTCGTTTACCTTCTCGCGGTCTCCACTCTAGGACTCGTTTGCTCCAACGGCCATCGGTCCTTCGGCAAACGTGGCCAGCCCACTGCCACTTTAACTTGCTTATTCTGTGGCCTATGTCGGTAACTTTGGTTCTCTGTCGGATAACCTCGTTCCGAATTTTATCCTTCAGAGAAACTCCAAGCATAGCTCGCTCCATAGCCCGCTGCGCGACTTTTAAGCTATGGACCAGCCCCACTGTAAGTGGCCATGTTTCGGCACCGTAAGTCATAACAGGTAGGACGCACTGTTCAAAGACCTTTGTTTTGAGGCATTGCGGTAGGGGTGAAGAGAAAACTCGACGTAGTTTGCGAAATGCTGCCCAACCCAGTCGGATCCTTCTGGCTAGTTCTTTCTCGAAGTTGTTTTTACCGTAAGTCTCTTAATATGTCTCTTAAAAAAACCGCGGTAGCCTAGTGGTATGGGTAATGGACTGCTGAGACAAGGTCTCGGGTTCGATCCCAGGTTTTACCATGGTACACACCAATGACTATTCGATGTTTTTCTAAGTTATGTGTGTATTTATCGCAGGTTTATAAGTGCCCGGTTAACACCTCTGCTCTGATGTTGGTTTCTGCGATCCCAGGTTCTAAGTCTGAAGTAACCAATAGTATAAAATTGATTTAATGGATCATGATTATGGTAAAAAATCTATTAGCTTTCCTGGGATGTTGACTTTTTCCGATTGAAATTTACTAAGGCGTCAAGGTAAAAAAAATAATTTAATGATCTTTTATGCAGCAGCACCACTCTCCATTTTGTGTGTTTCAGACACAATTTTAATGAATGAGTTTCCTTACAAAGACTATTTAAATGCAAAACATTAATATCATGGTCTTGTAGGTAGATAGATATTTTACATTTAAAATTTTAATATTTTTTATGCGAGAAAGTATTTTCTTTCATTTATCTTATATTTCTCATTCAGAGCTAAAGAATTAGTATGACCGTAAATTTTAATTATAAATTTCATTCTCAAAACAAAAAAAACCTTGACATATTTCTGAAGTAAAAACTTCACTAGGCGCGGTGGAACAGTTTTCGTAGAAAAATTTGGGTGAAATGATTTTAGTAACTTTTCGTGGTAGTTTGAAATTTTAGTTTACATAAATCTTGGCCTGACAACAAAGAAAAATCATTAAAATTATTTCATACTCGAATATCACTTCCGATTCAGCTTCAGGATACTATAGTATGATTTTTTGACAAGCACACGGCCCACCTGATGGAAAGTGGTTACCGTGACCTATGAACGTGTGTAACACCAGGGGATTCACACCTGTGCTGTCAACCCTGTAAGAACAGAGTTTTTTTGTACTGCCAGTGTAGAACACAAAATTAGGACAAGTCTTTGGTCTTCCCACTGACAGCACAGAAACTCTCAAGTGAGCTCGGGCTACCCTACTCACCGCTGGGAACACAACATGAAGTTATTATAGCCGCGGTATTCTGTAGGGTGGAGGTACTTCCCCAGTAATATAATATAATATTAGTATTTCTCTACAAAATGTACCTATTTGTTCGCCGTTTTCCGTAATTTCTGTCGTTTCTAGTCTCATAACTCAAATGGTATCCTACTACATGAAATAAGCTCGACTGGCACTAAAAACACTCATTGTTCTTTAATCTTTTTTCTTGTTTATTGTAAGGTTTTGCCCAAATCTGTATATGTAGTTCAGAATATCCTAATAAGTAATGAATGGCCTTCTAAGAACGTTTTGATGTAACTATAATGGTTGAGGTAGTTGCCTTTAATGCCCCGTTTCAAAAATACACCTTGTATAGGTCACAAAAAGTTATGCACATGAAGGCAATCAGTTACTGCTGTAATATCAGTGAACCGTTATACTTAGCTTATAACAAAATTCTTTAGTTTTGTAATATCCTACCAACAGAACCTCATACCTCACATTGTTGTCTCTTAGAAAAACCATATCAAGAAGGTTGTTTCAAAATTTAGGAGTTCTCAGGATGAAATTCCTGCCAAGCTATGCAATAGTGTTCAGCAAATATTTGTATCAAACTCATATTGAGGCATATCAATTTTCTTATTGACATTTCAGCTTTTATACTTATTTAAAGGCGAAAGACTTGATGTCTTAACGTAACATTGGGAGCGTGGTTCGCTTTCCGATTGCATTATGGCGGCAGTAGCTAGACATTACTGAAGCCATTACCTTATCTAAAGTCCCTCTCGGATTTATTTAGTTTTCCCTCGCCGCAATTTATCGAAAACCGCTCGATAAAGTTGTCAACAGGAATGGATCTGGAGCCAATTTTAGAGGAGAAAGTACCACAAAAAAGTAAAATGACTTTTTGGCTCTACGTGTTTGGCTAAATCCTATATGAGAATTTAGTTTTATTTTTCTATTTATAAATATGAAGTACGAAGGCACATAAATACGATACGAAAATCATTTTGAGATGCTATCTTCACAGTCATCGGATATTGAAGTGGAATACAATAATATTATTATAAAAATAACACTTGGTTAAGGCCCGTGATTTAATTAAATTAACCGAAGTGTCTTAAACACATTAAGGATAAAGAAAATTTGATGCATGTTAACCAAAATAATCAAGATTAGATACATACATACATATAATCACGCCTTTATCCTCGAAGGGTTAGGTAGAGGTGAATTAACACCCACATTTCACTAATCATTGTTTTCGGCCCCACGTAATGAGCCAATTACCGACTTCCGGACACTATTGTTGACCAGCCTTGTATCTGTGCCTGAGTGGCAGATAAGCACACAGCCCACCTGATGGAAAGTGGTTACCGTGACCTATGGAAGTGTGCAAAATCTAGGGAGTCACACTCGCGCTGCCAACCCTACTCACCGCCGGGAACACAACTCAAGGTTATTATGGCCGCGGTATTCTATAGGGCGGAGATACTTCCCCAGTGGGACTGCTCAATTGGACGGAAATACCGTCGTGTCCTACCTCCTATATACATTTGTCTGATGTTAAACAGCCCTACCCCTTAGTCGCCTTGTACGACACTGTACGACACTTGTACGACTGGGAAGAGATGGCGTAGCCCCAATTTTACTGCCGGGAACCAGGCGGCAGGATTAGACATCACTAAATAATAGTATTATAATATGTAGTTATTATCACGTAGCACATAGTACTACAATTATATGTTACATTACGCTACGTTAAAGTCGGGTGAGTGAAACCAGAATTTCAGATTTAATTCTGCATTAATATGTATTTTGCATCTAACACAATGTTGTAGGTATAGGAATTTTACTCGTATAATATTAAAGATGTAGTTTTATTTACCATATGAAGCTAATCTACTGATTATATAGCTTTTTTGCATCATCAATTATTCCTAGCAGAGTAGAATTTAGACCTCCCGATCTCTTTCCATGCGGTGTAGTACAAGGCGTTTAGGGTATAAGGCTGTTTAACATCAGACAGATATATACAGCCCAGATTCAGCATCAGATGCATGGCTTCAGTCAACAATAGTGCCCGAAAGACGGCAATAAACTTACTCCCTATTACGTGGGACCGAATTCAATTATTGGTGAAATGTGGGTGTTAATTCAGAGAGAACAACCAAAACTGACCTTGTTGAATGGGAGCAGAGTAATCATCAGGTCACTGGTAGTTATATCGTCCCATGTTTTTTTCGGATAGAAATCCTGGATTGATATCCATATGGATTTACATACGAAAAGGAGCTTCTTTCGGCCATCGGTTATGTCGGAGTTCGACTGGCTATATATAAAAGCACGCCGCTGTCTCAGGTCTTAATTACCCAGGTGCAAATTAAGACATTTCCCTCGTACCCCGGCTGACCTCAGACCACCCATGGTGTTAAGATGACACGCTCTGGTTTGCGAAGCACAGTGTCCTCATTTAATACCAGGATGGGGTCGCTCAGGCACTTTATTTTTTTAGCATTTAGCATGCTAATTATTAAAATGACTCGAATCACACATTCGATTCAGAATTTTTCTTATCTTAATTGATTTAACTTAATACCGAAAAATTCTAAATAAATAATAACTCTATTTATTGAATAACGAATAACTCTATTTATTGGCCGCGTGGTTCCCGGCAGAGTAGAATTTGGACTACCCATCTTCTCATCTCTTCCCCTGCGGTGTCGTACAAGGCGACTAAGGGGTAGGGCTGTTTAACGTCGGACAGATATATAGAGCCCAGACTCAGCCTCGGATGTATGGCTCGAGTCAACAATGGTGCCCGAAATGCGGCAATAGGCTCACCCCCTATTACGTGGGACTGAATACAATTATTGGTGAAATGTGGGTGTTAATTCACCTCTGCCTAACCCTCCGGGGATAAAGGCGTGATTATATGTATATGTATGTCTATTTATTGAATCCAGGCACTAAAACAATATAGCAAGTCAAATTATTCTTAGTAAATGAATATTTTAAATGTATATTAACGTACAAAACAAACAAATATAAGGTCTAAATAAATGTACGAAAAAGTAAACACAAAAAAAGTATAAGAGAAGAAAACAAAATTTATTGCTCGTTTCCTCCGCGTCGTCAATTAAATGCATATTAGTTCACGCTGAGCTACATTAGTCAACACACAGGCAAAGAATTCTCTTCAACAAACTCCTCGGTAACATTTTGAAGAGCGCGAGCACCCGTACGCAAATCCCTTTGGGTGTAAAAAACGAAGGTTCCCAAGCCAAACTTACCGAAACGTTTTAAGCTGTTTTCTAGAGATATTGGCGGTCGACGGGGCTCCAGGAGCATTTTTCACGGAGTCCCCGGATATCGGTTTGACTAATATATAACATCGGACATATCGGACGAGAAATTCGATCGCAGGGTATCTTTTAAATTATACTCCTGGCTAATTCGAGTTTAACCATTCAAGTGACTTTGAAAATTGTATTTCATTTCATAGTTTCACTTTGAACTACAAATGTGAACAAAAATTTACATAGTTTATTTATCATGTCGTTAATGGGTAGACGTAGGAGTTCAGTTAATAGATCTTAAAAATTGAGTTTAAATTAATATTTTTGTTGTAATAATTAGTTTGAAACAAATTAACGAAATTTTGTCTCAAATTGAAAATTTATAAAAGTGGGATTCTGCTCTTAGTATATATTTATAATTCGCTTGACTTTACCGTTGAGCTTTTATCTATTCTCTAAGAGTCTCTACTGTTATGAAAGTGCCTATTGTATCCACTGCGAGCTGAAAAACCTCTTGTCTGCTAATCATCTAAGTCTTTCATTATTTATACAGGGTGTTAGAGAAACGTTGAGAGCCACCAGTGAGATATTGTTGGTGTCTGTAATGGTGACCCTCGTCATTAAGCGATGTGAAATCATATTGAATTTGAAAGCAATTTGTTTATATGTAAAATAATATAAAAATTGAAGTCACATTGGGTGACATAGTCACCCTGTGACTAAGACCTCAATAACAACTGAACAAGTCAAATGTCGATTTTGATGAAACAATCTTGTTAGATTTCGGCATTTTACTCTCAGTTGTAAGGTTCGAATTCCAATGAGATTTACTACCAATATTGAATAAGACACTACTCTTTTAAAACTGTAACGTACCTTGTAGTCATACTGACCATATCACAAAATACGTAATAGGTCGTTATTGTATAATGTAAACAGATATTTTGTATTATAAAATGTTAAGTCGTTAATGTTACGTGTTTAAAACAAAGGGTCTTAAGTGTATCGTTTAATCGAACAAAATTGAATGCCATTGTAACATTTCTATTGATGTCGCTAAAAGAAGAAAGTGGTTTTACATCAATAACCCAAAAGAATTCATAAATATGAGATAAGCGCGTACGAATCCAAGGAGAAACGTTTCAAAGGAGAAAAGTATTGAATAAATAAAGAAATCGACACGTTTTCGCGAACTCTCAATTTATCTAACAAAATTTTATTCATATCCGGCGAGAGGGGACGGCTTGTGAAGATCTCGACATATGGACACATGTTGAAGGCACATAAGCTTTACTTATTATTTTTCCATTCTCTATACCCGTATTATCCGTATCGAAAATGCTTTGTCGATAATTATGTACGTTTCGCTTGCGTTTGATACAAACTCCTAGTCTGACGAAATTGTGTCACAATACGTATGTACATGTGAAAAGATTAAAAACTTTCTCCACAACGTCTTTCGAAGCTCTAAGCTCGCTGTCATAAGGCAAGTAAAAGCTCGAGTTGAAAAGCGGATTAGGCCCCTTAAGTTTGTTGCGAGGTACAGTAATATTCTCGAAGACAACAACAAAAAAGAAAATTCTTAGCCGTACACCCCGTTCTGAATATTAAAATGTTTTCACTAATACCCCTGATTAAGTTTATCCGCGATATTTTCACACTGCTAGTGAACATTGTTCACGTATTGGAAAATGTTAGACAAACTAAGCTTCTGAAATAAATTCTAAGTACGGATTTCAAGTTAATTTTAAGATTTTACATTTCTTGTATCTCATGATTTTGCAGTTATAAAATATTGTTCAAGAACAATGAAACTATTCACAACACTGTTCCTACGTAAGCCTTTATATCCGAGGGGGATTCTCGCGGAGGGTACGGTGAATCCGTGCCCTGTTCTTATAATTTCCTTGAATGGTGAACATTTGATTTAAGTACCGTCCCAGGGCTAACAACGACTCTCTGGGGACCGCCCCGACTATTTCCTTTTGTTTTTGTGCCGCGTTTTTAACAACTTTTCTCAAAAGGATTCGCTAAGAGGTCTGTACAAATGCGGACGTTTAAAGCAAATCCCATGATTAGAGTCAAGCGATTGATATCCACTGTGGGATTTGGCGGTAAGATTTATGGTACCTATCGAATGGTAATTACGGAAATGAAATGTGCTAGTTATGTAAATGGCGGCCGGTGAGGTCCCACGTTTGAAACTAATATATTAGAAGATCAATTCGGCAATCTCACCACCGCTAACCATATCGTTATAGATTCCAATTAAAAAAATGTACATCATACGGTTTATGTAAATACAAACAGTGTAATTTTGTTTTATAATTAACATAAAATTAAAAGTACATGCAAACAACCACTGTGCAATTGTTGTTATAAGTTTGTATTGTTAATACCTAACAATAAGAGTAGTACGGTCTAACATGAAATTGGCATTTAAACTTTCCAACAATTTTGACTAATAATACCGGCGGCGTTGGTATGCTCTTTGCATTGCACAGTTACCACGTATCTGCTATTGATGTGCGGGGATTTCGAATTTTGTTTACGAACTCAATCCCAGTTTGCATAAATGCACATTTGAACACGTAGCTAAAGATTATATACCAATAAAATTGTGGTTAGACAACTGAGCAAATACAAACAGTAATCATATAAAGGTTTTACTAATCAAGTTGTAGAGTTTGTACATATATAACTGCACTGTAGTGATATTCATAGTATGTCGTTTTCTCTGCTGTGGTTTTCCCAAGTGCCAACAATATGGGTGCTTCAAGAGGGCCATTAAATAAATAAATAAATATTCCACGACATTCTACACAACGCTTTCTGGACCCTTGGTAAGCATAGGTTAAGTAACTTGTGTTATGGGATCTAGAATACGGATAAACATACTTATATTTTTTTTTTGTAAATACATACATACTATACATTGAGACACTCAGACCAATGCAAATATACTTATTCATGCTTACAAATATTTGCACTGAGCGGGAATCGAATCCGCGCCTACTGCATAGCAGTCGAATGCTCTACCGCTACGCCACAGAGGTCATTAGAAGGTTTCTTCAGGGTCAACAATGTAAGTGTAACGAGCCTGGTGTCTCACACGTTCATAGACCACGGTAACCACTACCCATCAGGTGGGCCGTGTGTTTGTCTGCAAACTAAGTGGTATAAAAAATGTCGGCAACATTTGAGACAATATCGACCACCCGTTACGGTGGTATATTGTTAAAATTAGGGCTCAGAAATAGGTGGTGACCGAGAAGATCAACATATTTCAAAGTTAAACAATATTAGCGAGGTCAGTTTTAAGATGGGTAACCATTATTAATTCATTGAGACTCGGATTCACAGAGAACCCAGTTCGGTCCCAGTTGTCATATGAACATCTATGGTAGTCGTTACGGGTAGTTGAAGTCTTAAAAAGTCCGACAACCGGTGTAAGTAGAGAACTTCGATATCTCCATTAGGCTGTAGAACTCAGATTGCAGTCACTACAAAAAGCCGCTTTGTAATTAGACTTGACTAATTACATGTTGATCAGAGGATGATGATGATTTTAATTTAGTTATTTGATACATGAACTTCCTCACTGAACCCATTTCAGAAATAAATGCTAAAATGAATTCGTAGCACGAATTTTCTGGACAAACGATTTGGCATCCCAGCCAAAAGCATCGCGATTGTTTGCTGTGCCAATAGCATCGATAAATAAATATTCAATAATATAATCAATTCGATATTATGTCCCTATTAACATAATTGTACTGTTTAATTGGTCAGTTATTTGCTATCGCGTGTATGTTATAATTTTAGCGGCGGTACTTTTGGGTATTACAGGATTTCTGTTACATTTTGGGGCTGCTCGCTTGGAAGTATGTAAACTATAGAATAACAAAGTTAAATACCTACAGTGCTCGTTTAAAAAAAAGCAATTTATTCATTGTATCCGAATATTATTACTTTATACAGCTGTGACTTATTTTCCAGTAAATTCGCTTAGTGTGAGGGCGTCGAGGTCTGTCACACAGTTTACACTCAACAAGCGCAGACTTCGTCGTATACTCTATCTTGTTACGTCTTTATTTTATGAAAAAAATGTATCAATAATCATATTACTAATTAATGAAATTGTAAATCATAACACTGCATATTGTTAACTCTAAGATAGAAATGTGAACCAAATCATTGTAATTATTGAATGAATTGAATTTTATATTATATATTATATATTATATTATATTATATATTATTGAAAAAATTATAGTTTTAAGTGACTTGTTTTTTTTATAAGTTACTAAGTCGGATCGAGGACATGTTGAGGAAAGGCCAGACAGTAAAATTATGAAAATCGAAGAAGACACCTTTGTCTTCTGATAACAAGTTCTGGTTAGTGAAAACATGTAGTGAGACAGTACGTATGTCCAAGTCACTTTACAATTTGTTTACAATTTGCACATGTTGCACTGAAATAAAATCTACGATTCACATCCAAGTCGTAACTTTTTTAGCCAATAAAGTAGGTCACTGGCAGTACCTAACCTAGTATGTGCGCTGGATTTCTAGCGAAGGCTGAATTTGCACCGATGTCGTAAGCTGCCCGCTCTGCCGTGTCTATGTGAAAAGCAGTTTTAGTACCACATACATAAAGCTTGGCTGTAAAGCCGAACAGAGTCCAAAAAGAAAGTCGAAACTGTAGTTTGTTATACCGAGTGCAAATTTTATGTTTATGTGTGTTAATAAATGTGTTCAAGTCCAACTATTTATTTAAGCCAAAATGAATAAATACATAGCGCGCTCATTGGAGTATTAAATACTTTGATTTCAGAATAGTGTACATTATCATAAACCTCACATTGTCTCGGCCCCAGTAGTCCCGCTTGCGTCGATTGCGCATTGTTACCGGTGGTCTGCTCTCAGACTGAACCGGGGTATGAATTATTTAATTAATTTGCACGAGTGTAATTTTTTTATTAAGATTTTTAGTAAGAAGTTATTATGGCGGCAAACAAGGACACGGCCCAAATTCAAATTAATTTATTTGCAGAAATCTGATCATACATGATAAATAAGATTAGGTACTACAGTACAGCACGTCTTGATGGAAAGTGGTTATTGTGGCCTATGGACATGTGCAACGGCAGGGGCATCTCACATGTGCTGTATGACCATGGAGACAAAATAGGACAAGCTTTTGGTCTTCCCAGTGGCAGCACCAAAACTCTTCAGTGACTGCTGACTACCCTACTTACAGCCGAAAACACAACACGAGGTTATAATGTCTGCAGTATTCTGTAGAGCGAAGGTACTTCCCCAGCCAGACTGCTCAATTAGGACAGGAATACCGTCCGGCCAAGGTGTTCGTGGATTAAAATTTAAGCAAGCGCCGATAGTAATTTTCTAAAATACAAATAATACTAATACTTTATCAAAATCTTTGGTGAGAGCACTCATTCGTACCTTAATGACAGCATTTATAAAAGTTTTCACCCAATACCCTGCACCGTTTTGAGATAATGGCTAAAATACCCAAAAGTTAGAAATAACTTTGTAATCATTTTGTTTAGAGCAATATCCTATTATATTTCTGAAAAGACTCAACCCTCGATATTATAGCTTACTGTCCTAGAACAAAATCGTATTATCTCTATGAAATAAGTTATTGTGGAAGTAAAAACACGCCGGCTGGTGAGAAGTTAATTTACTGTGGGTAATTTTTTATTTAGGTTGTTTTTAGTGTCCTATTGACATTGATACTATTAAGATCTTTGGGGCCCACCTGCCTGCCTACTAGCTAGTGTACCTACATACCGTTGACGGACGAGCATCTTTCATAAACTCACCCTTTCCGGACTGATGTCAGACTTTTATTGTTTCTATAATAGCCAAAATAATTCGAATAAAATTAGAAAGAGCATCAAGATTGCGATGGGGATGATGAATTTTTAAATTTGTACTTAGTAACAATTAATTAATAATTATAAATAAGTATGCCTTCAGGTAACGATTTTCAATTAGTGTTTCTGCAAGCTATGGTACTACTACCACTATCCGTATATTCTTATTTGCCATTTTAGTAGTATACGCAGAGTAATATAAAGAACAACATCATTTGAAACCATATTTATCCAACTGGCAAATTGCCAACTGCTTATGCCATGGAGTTTATATTTTATTTTATAAAGTAACACGTAATAGGAAAACATGATTTAGAATTTGAGAATTTCTATATCAGATTATAGCAAAATCTATTAGCAAATGTTCTTTTTGTAGGTTTGTTAAAAACTTTAGTTAAATATTCCATCGCTTATTTGAAAATATGGCATTTAACTATGTGGTTAAACTGCCAACTAAAGTCGTGATCTTGTACCACACTGACACGGTTAGAAATACTACCATAATCAGCTTGCAGGATACCTGATAATTCCATGAACCAACTTAAGAAACGGAGAAACTTTTTTGTCACATATGTCTTTCTACAACCAAACTTTATTTTTCTACAAAAACTGACTAAGACGGATGACTCTATTACAAAGTGGCAATCTATGAACCCTTAAATCTTCACCACATCGGCTTATAATCAACCTGACTGATCGCGAGATTGAGATATGAACAGAAAAAAGCCGTTTAGCGTTGTGATTATACTGATCGGTACCGGTATACTATGGCGAGGGGAACACGTCGAATGATACTTTTAATCTTATGTGAGTATATAGCTATCAGATTAGTATTTTTTTATACCACTTATATATCAGACAAGCGGCCCTCCTAATGGAAAGTGGTTACCGTGGTCTATGAACGTGTGTAACACAAGAGGAGTCACACTCGAGCTGCCGACCCTGTAAGCACACAGTTTCCGTGCTGTCAGTGTAGAAGACAAAGCAGGACAAGCCTTTAGTCTTCACTCTGACAGTACAAACTCTCCAGTAAGCTCTGGTTACCCTACTAACCTCCGGGAACACAACACGAGGTTATTATAGCCGCGGTATTCTGTAGGGCGGAGGTACTTCCCCAGTAGGACTGCTCAAAATACCGCCGTGTACTACCGTGTGTCCCTCTTACCTTAAGAGGCGTTTTGAGTTCCTACATGATACTCATTTGAGACATCGAAGGCCATCAGAAAACTTAAGGTTAAGGATGCCGTCACATAAAACTATATTTTACGACAAATCCTTCACAGTTACGGCAATCCGTCAGTGGAATAAGCTACCAGTGGACATTAGAAAAGCAGGGAATTTAAATAAATTCAAAGCTATGGTGAGGGAGCACTATCTGTCATTGTGAAATTGCTCTTATATACGATGCTTACTATATCAAGTTATTGTCTGATATATATTGTATATGTATTATATTTATGTATATTATATTCATTATTTGTATGTATTAGATAGGATTATGTTATGTTGTTATGTTATGTATTAGATATAATATATCTATATACTTACTTATTATATTTCTATTGTAAAAGTACGCCAAACAACTACCACTCATTCCTACAACTTTAATCACCATCCAAAGGTTGCCTGGCAGAAATCGCTTAAAGCGATAAAGCCGCCCATTGTACTGATTCCTTGTTATAGACTTTGTAATGATATTTATTAGTTGTGTACAATAAAGTATATAATAAATAAATAAATACCTCTTTATCAGATTAGTGCTTAATATAACGCGGTTTGTCTCTATAGTTATGTTTAAATTCATCTGATATATCGACATAGAAAAAACATTTTACGTTGACGAGTACAATGGTATCTACACGAAACAGTGCAATGAGATACGACAGTTCGGTTGGAAGCGTCATGCTCATGGTGTTCACGTTTCTGCTCCACTGAGTGCTGCTCATTCAATCGCTAGTCTATATCGACTCCTAGAGTGTGCATCGTTAGAAATCCGATACAAGTTAACTGTCCATTACATACAATAGTAATGAATTTCCTGCTAGTCGCATGAAGTGGGGACGTGAATGTGCCTTTATAGGCGAAATTGTGAACTATTATTAGAAAGCAGTGACTGTTACAGCACACCGAATAAAATTGAATAATTTTTTTAAGCCATGCGAGTCTGTATAAATAGATTAGGTAGATAGAGTACATACATACATCCATAATCAAGCCTGTAGAGTTAGGCAGAAGTGAATTAACACCCACATTTCACCAATAATTGTATTTGGTCCCACGTAATAGGGCGTGAGCCTGTTGCCCATTTTATAAAGTAAAAAAAATTGATTATTTAGATTTCTTGTATATTTTATGTACTTGTGCGGTGTGCTGCAACTATCTTATAAATCAGACTGTGAGAGACGAGAGACATAAAGGATCTCTATTGCTTTAAAATTTTCAAGGAAATTATCCTTCTTGGCCAATCTTACCGACGCAATTTTGGGCTGTTTACTATTGTTTAACAAAAACGTATGAGAACACATAATTTTACAAAAAACGTACATAATGTTACGTGCACGGGGTACAATTAAATGCCGTTTACTCAACGAAGAGATTTATTAGCTCTCCACAAACTAGACAATTAAATCACTAGTACACACAGTAGGTACTCTTCAACAGTTCCAGTCGCTCAGCTGTTCACAGTAGTCCACAGTCGTTGCTCAGGTCGCAGGTAGAATCTTCTTCGGTCGCTTAAGCTCACTGTGTTCGTTATCGATCTCAAAGACAGAATGAATGGTGACCGTGTTTTTATACCTCTCAATTAGGAGGGTCGAATCATCTAGAAAATACTCGAGCGATAACTACCTACACTCTTTGATGTTTGCCGCCGTCGCTGACCTTTCGAGTTCATTCTCGATATTTACCTATTGTTTGTTTTTATTCAAGAGAGTAGGTACTCGTAGGTAGGTTGTGACTTTGTGTTGACGAGTCTAGATTTTTCTATGCCAATCGGTAGAATACCTCGTTACTAACAATGCGTTTTTATTTCTTGAAGATTCGATTATTAGTTTTCGAGAAATCGACGTCTGTCGTAACAATAAATACACACTGCCTTAACTAAGCGAAATAAGTAGAATTCGGTTCTGGCACACGATGGACACTGCCGCGACACACTCACTTCGCTCCTTCGGATTGTGCGTAGTGGTTGCAGTTCTAACACTTCTAACCTAACCTAGTCATTTCGTTTCGGTTAACCATACAAAATACAATTTCCTATATGTGTAATTATTAAGTAAAAGTACAAGTAAGATTATTTTTCAACTAACATGTTTTAAAATAATAAATTTTTGAAATAATGTTAAGGCATAATGAAGTGAATTATTTTTATATTTATCTAGTATAAATTTATCAAAAGTTTGTCAAATAAAAATTTGTAATTCGTTTTTGTCAAATGATTGGATACCTTAATTTTATTATTTTCAACGCTGCTACAGTGTTCGTGACAAATGCAAGCTGGAGGTCAGTAGCGACTATGTGAGTATAGCATAATCATCCCATGTATGTACGCAGGTTCATATATATGTTAAAGCTACTTGCAGTTCTATTGTACACAGATGACTTATTGTTCTTTATTGCAGAAGAAGTTAGGCCTACCATGGTAACATTCAAACATTCCAACCCAAGCAACGAAGGGGAAATTGCTCGCAAGAGGACAGACACACAACTTCGCCTACCGCAAGATGCTAACGACCGCTCTGGTCTTCTCTATGTTACACTATTCTAAAGTACCATTCATTTTATTTCCGTCCTCACAAGTCTGTTTTAACTTAGAATCAGAGTATATTAAGTCAATGTTTTTATAGATGTCTATATTACGTGCCCATAACATTAATTCGATTGTTATGGAACTTTGATTTTGTATCCTGCCCGAGTTATTCAGTCGAAAAAAGTTGTGGTTAGTCTAATAATATGTGTTCCATAAAAACTTAAACACAAAGTATAGAATAAGTATAATAATCGGTAGCCTAGTGGTATGGGTAATGGACTGCTGAGACGAGGTCTCGGGTTCGATCGCAGGTATATGGCAATAGGCTCGCCACCTATTACATTGGGACCTAAACATAAACTGACGAAATGTGGGTGCTAGCACCTCTGCCTACCCCTTCGGGGATATAGGCGTGAATTTATGAGTTTATGTTATAATAAGATCAAGAAAACATTTCAATACAATTGTAGTTAACACATATAACTCTTACCAAAATAACTGCACCACTAAATCTCTCTACCACGAAGCGGTGTAACCTGAAATCACTTCAACATGTGGCGACAAGAAATAACGCTACCACGAATCTGTATATTAGAAATCAAATCAGTTTGGGTAACATAAACAGGAAAAGACATAGTTACGTCATAATAATTATATTTCAACGTTTTACGACCTCTGTTTACGACCCACCGTCATACCTTACAGTCCCTGACAAAGTCACTGCAGTTAACTATGGCTTATTGCAGCTTCACAACGGAGGGTCGTCCTGTCGTGCATCTACCTACGCGACTTTAGAAGCATAATCTGAAAATCGTACCTGTAAAGTGGTGTTTCCTAGATAGTATAATAGTCTCATTGCACACACACATAGACTAAAGAAGAAAAAGAAAAAGATGTAGACTATAACAATACCTTAGGCTAAGAAACCTCATCATCTGGTAATCTGTTTAGAAGTCATAAAAAAGCTTTTGAGTTTCCAAAGTTGTTAGTACATTATCTTGTCGCTGGCTCGCTCTTCACTACTTATTTTCCTTTCGAGGATAGCAGATAGTTATTTTTTATATCACTTGGTTGACAGACAAGCACACGGCCCACCTTAGAGGAGGTAGGACACGGCGGTATTTCCGCCCAATTGAACAGTTCGACTGAGGAAGTACCTCCGCCCTACAGAATACCGCGGCTATAATAACTTCGTGTTGTGTTCCCAGCGGTGAGTAGGGTAGCCATAGCTCACTGGAGAATTTGTGCTGTCAGTGGGAAGACTAAAGGTTTGTCCTGCTTTCTCTTCTACACTGACGACACAGAAACTCTGTATTTACAGGGTTGGCAGCGCAACTGTGACTCCTCTGGTGTTACAAACGTCCATAGGTCACGGTAACCACTTTCCATCAGGTGGGCCGTGTGCTTGTCTGCCACCTAAGTGGTATAAAAAATAAAACCTGATAGAAAGTGGTTACCATGGCCTATGGACGTGTACAACACCAAGGTAGTCACATTCGCGCTGCCTACCCTGTAAACACAAGACTTTCTGTGCCGTCAATGTAAAAGACAAAGCAGGACAAGCTTTTGGTCTTACCACTGACAATACAAAAACTCTCCAGTGAGCTCTGGCTACCCTACTCAGCGCCGAGCACACAACATGAGGTTATTATGGCCGCGGTATTCTGTAGGGCGGAGGTACTTCTACAGTCAGACTGCTCAATTTGACGGAAATATCATCGTATCCTTGAGTCAGGTCGGTTCCGAAATACCAACTTTTTTCCAGACTGGAACTACTGGAAGAAGGGTGAAAATTCTGATTTTTGGAATAATTATTTTCATACTAAGTCTAGATCTCAGAGAGATTTTTTATTCCATAAAATAGCATAAAAAATAATAATCAAACTCATTTCTAAAGGACATTTTCATTTCTTACATCTTTTTATACATAACTAACATTAATCATGAGACTGATAGATTCTTTTATAGCCCCATTTTTGAGAACCGTTTCCCTTTATACAATTTTAAGGTAGAAATGTGATTGGTTTTATAAAATTCTTTATCTTATCTGAATTTGGATTATGTAAATATTATTTAAATCTTAAGAAAAAAGAGAAATGTCATTAGTTTGGTTTAATAATGTTACAGGTTTTACATTGATGTAAAGTGAATGATGAGTTACTGAGGACTGAAACTTTGTACTTTTGTAATATCGCCTTGATACCATTTTTGACGACCTCCGTGGCGTAGCGGTAGAGCATTCGACTGCTATGCAGGGGGCGCGGGTTCGATTCCCGCTCAGTGCAAATATTTGTATGCATGAATATGTATATTTGCATTGGTCTGGGTGTTTCTATGTATAATATGTATGTATTTACAAAAAAAAAAGTATCTAAGTATGTTTATCCGCATTCTAGATCCCATAACACAAGCTAGTTAAGCTATGCTTACCATGGGTCTAGATAGCGTTGTGTAGAATGTCGTGGAATATTTATTATTATTATTATATTATTATTTCCTGGATTTGCAGCTTCTAAAGTACACATTTTAACATAACAGCAACTGACTATTTCTCAATATTATTTCAAACCTGTATTTTATCTGTTCCCGCAAAGACTTGACCCCAATATATTTCACCTAACACAATATGTTTAGTGAAGATGAGGAACAGTGCCACTGAATTGGTTTATTGCCGATAATTTAAACATCATTTTTTGTACCATATTCTACAAATAAAGAACTTTGACTTTGACTTTGACTTTGTGAAATATTCTTGCTGTTATAGCTGTTATCATAGTTTAATGAGGTGACGCACCTCATTAAACTTGAAACGATAAGTGATATAAAGGATCTTCGCCTGTACATTTTAACCTAGTAATTGAACTGTAATAGTGAACACCATGATCATGGCGCTTGTAACAGCGCCGAAATATCAGTTACACAGTGAAAATAATAAACATGGTAAATATCCAGGGGATTTTTACACTGTTAATGTGAATGACCATGTCAATATCATATCATACATAGTAAAGGTTAAACCTTTAGCTCAAAGAGAACTCTCTAGGGCACTATCCCTAAGACTGTGACTTCAAAAACATGGAACTAACGGACATAAACTTAAATGTTTGTATTTACTGAGATCGATGATAACTGTCACAGACCTTCGTTTGAAATTGTTGAAAATTTTCTTTTGAAGACCCCAGTCTTTAAAAAGTTGAGTAACGGTTTGCAAGTGGGTATTTCCTCTTTGTTTTATGTTGAACCTTTTATATCTTCTTTGTTCGCTGAACAAATGGTTCTTAAATCTTTAAAGGCTTCGGAAAAATTTAGCGAGACGTAAAAATATTCGATGGATTCATTTACTTCACATTGCATGCGGAAATTAATTAACCCAAATTAAATTTCCATGTTTGTTAGCCGGATGCTAAAAGCTGTAAACTGACAAAGTGTACCTGTTTATGAACGTGGAAACTGCAGAATATTTTAATTCAATTAAATATCGGTACTCATTCTCTTTATACTTTTACTGAAAATTCGCTTTGCTATCGTTTCAAAGAAAATACAAGCTACTTAACACCTTTGGTATACAATATCTCAGGAAGCGAATATTTTGGGGAGCAACTTATATGCTTTTGATTTTGATATTAATTAAATAAATAATTAATTTTTATGACGTGTAACATTAATTTATTATTAAGTAATCAATACACAACTTGCGGTACATAATAATCTAAGGGGTATTTTATTAGGTACAATTTCACGCACATTCCACTGCTACCCAGGATCCACAGCGGTACCCACAAAAATACCGAGAATGACATTCAGCGACCCGCAGGGAAAGTTAAACGGTCTGAACCCGCAACGATTTTAATAGGCAGTAAATTGGATGAGATGGGAATATAATGAATTCACTTCCCTCTTCAGTTAAGCGAGAGACATTAAAGCTAAAAAAATGGGCAAACAACCAACAAAGAGCCGGGAAGGCACCACGCAATGAGAATGATAGAAACCTCCTTAGAAAATACCAGGTAATTATTATTACAATATTTTGTAGGGTGGAAGTATTGCTCATCGCTCTTCTCTCTTTGCCAGCTAAAACTCTGCTACGCCTGCCCTTACAAGCGCTATACAAATATTTCTTTCCATTACTGCTGTATCAATTTAGCTAAAAACATTTACACTGCAAATAAGTAATGCTGAGAAAATAGCACTCGATCTGAGAAGTCAGATGTACGTACATACTTATTTTTGAGGCGAGTATCAGCCATATTCCCAGTATTTGCGTAACATCGTTCATATTATCTTACAATGTTGACACGACTCTAGAATGCTGGTGCCTCTCTACGTTATTCATAATAACAGACTTCTACAACCTCACAAAATGTTTATTTTATTCTATGAATAATTTGTTGCTTCAAATTCGTCGCTTTATTTACACACTGATGTAGTAAACATTGTTTGTTATATTATAATATTTAGGTCACGTTAGTGTACAAAGCAAACGAACGTTTGCAGGACCGATCGTACCTTCTAAATGTTTTTTATTCAGTGATATCGGGTGTATTTAGTTGTATGTATCGGGTTCAGACATATAATTCAGATCCCGTAAAATTATCTACCCGATAATTTACTGCAATACAATGGTTTGTGCTCAGATGAATTGTTTGACAATATGCCCGTAGCTACATTCTATCATCGCACCTCTCGCCGTAGGCAGTAAATTCATCCTCACACATTGCGACCTGAGACGGTGCGCACTGTGCGGTATGAAAGAAACTTCATCCCACGCACACTCAAGCTGTGGAATGACCTCCCTGCTGCGGTTTTCCCAAACGCCTACAATATGGGGTTCTTCAAGAGGGGCATCAGAAGGTTTCTTCAAAGTCGGCAGCGCGAGTGTGACACCCCTGGTGTTGCATACGTCCATAGGCCACGGTAACCGCTTCCCATCAGGTGGGCCGTGTGCTAGTCTGCCAACTAAGTGGTATAAAAAAAAAAAAGATCCAATAACAGGTATAAAAACGGTTCTGTAACTGCGGTGTGAATATTACGCCCAGAAGCGACGATTCTGTTGACAGGATACTGTAAATAAATACTTTCTGTGTGAATAATTCGTTGTTGAATAAAATACTGTTTTACCACCAACGTACAGTGATCAGTTTACTACACTAAGCACTTTTTTAAATAAATATAAATTGTATTTTAGTTCAATGTACCAAATTAATTAAAAATATTCCCTAGCCAGTCCTGAAATTAATTGAACTTGACAACACTGAAAATAAAATTAACAAAGATTTTTCGCGCTCGTTCGAAGATACGCTATAACTTGTTAGGTAGGTATATAGGTACTATGTTTTACTTACTAAATACAATGGTTATTTTTAAAATAAGGTGTAGCTGTTTTATAAGTAACAATAGAATTAAAATTTGTTTTACCGTTTTTTTGATGTAGGTACAATATTCTTAGAAAGATTTCCAAACTTTCTTTATACCTAGATATTGTTGCCTGGGACTGTTCGGAGGAATGTTAAATAAGTCTGTTTTTATTTATGATATAAATATAAATTATTTTTCTACAACCAACCATAGTTTTACTCGTTATAAATATTACTTACCAGCTCTGCCAGCGACTTCTTCTGTGTGGATTACATAATTAGGTGCATGTGGAAGTTTTGTGACGAAATACATTTTATTGCACACCAAAAGGAAATAAATTTAAATTATTTATGAGGCAACAATTCAATTGTGTAACTGGGTTGATACATACCTGCATGAACGCAGCACTCGAGTCTTTTGTGGCGGTTTAACTTGAGAGTTCGTACAGGTTATTACTGACGTGCTTCAGTAATCCATAATAATCTGTCTGTCTTTTTATGCATAAAAAGGTTAGGCGGATAGCATTTTGGATTGGTGATATTTCAGATATACTGACCAGAATTGTGAACAAATGACAGCAATTTACCCTTGGGGCCCTGGATTGCAAATTCCAGTATGTGAGTTCAAGAATTTGGTTAAATTGAGTGCCAAGTAAACAAAGGCATACGTATTTCGAGCTAAGATCCTTCGCTTGCCAACTCGGAGGTAGGACACGGCGGTATTTCCGCCCAATTGAGCAGTCCGACTGGGGAAGTACCCTCCACCCTACAGAATACCGCGGTTATAATAACTTCGTGTTGTGTTCCCGGCGGTGAGTAGAGTAGCCAAGAGCTCGAGTGGAGAGTTTTTGTGCTGTCAGTGGGATGACCAAAGGCTTGGTCTGCTTTGTCCTCTACACTGACAGCAAAACATCTCTGTTCTTAGGGTTGGCAGCACGGATGTGACTCCATTGGTGTTACACACGTTCATAGGTTATGGTAACTACTTTCGATCAGGTGGGCCGTGTGCTTGTCTGCCACCTAAGTTGTATATAAAAAAATACTACATACTAATACACACCACAGTTATTATACAGAATAAATTCAATTATACTCTGTTTATCCATATATTGCTTGCTAACACTTAACACCCAACATCATTTGAAGTTTTAGATAGATAGATAGATAATTCTTTATTGTACATCAACAATTTACAGTAGGACAAGTAGGTAACATGTATACAGTTCAATGTACAATGCAATGCAACCTTACCGTTGAAGCAATTTCTACCAGGCAACTTTTTATAGCATCTTGGGCATTATTTTTCAATGAGCTCTTTCAAATAATCCTACAATACATGCTGAACTTAAGTGCAAACAATACTGTCTTAAATTGAAGTGTTTATTTATCTTATTTCCTTTCATAGTCAAACGCTAAAGAACCGGAAAGCTTTTCCCACACATGTATTTCCTTCCTCTTATAATGCCAGGATCGTTAAGCGGGGTGCCAAAAAATATCTCTCCAAGTCATCAAACTAAGGATTTTAGAATTGTTAGTACGAGAGGAGTGCAATCAAATTGACAACCCAAATATGTATGAGCGTAAGAGGCTAATTTAAATTGTTAGGTCAAGTAAGATTTGCCTGAGAATTGTTACAATACTCTTAATATTAAAACCATTAGTTTATATTAAGTATATTGTTACTAACAAAATATGAATCAATGTATTCGAAATAAAAGACATTTTATTTTATTTTATTTTATATTGTCACTAAGTATGTTATGCATTTTTTTTTACGTGCACAAAATCCCCACGGATACCTCCCCACCGGAGCCGGTGGAGGAGGTTATGTCGGACTCTCGAACCGACTATAACGCACGCCGCCTGTGGGTCGTTTTGGTTGCCGAAGGTGAGGTTGACAGGCATATCCCTCGCACCCCGGACGACCCAGGGCCATCTCTCACGATCTGGCCCTCTTCTCGGGTGTGGGGACTACAGAGTCCCCAACTCATCCCCGGAAACGGGGAGGCGCGCCAGATGCGCCACCGCCGCGGCCTGCTTCTGCCAGGGTGACAGGCGGCTCCACCTGTCACCCCCAGGCCGGCGCTCATGGGGGGCGAAGGTCATTCATCGACCTCCGACGCCCGAGTTGCCTTCGTACGCGGGCAGCTTGGCTTGCGATCCTTCGTCGCTCGCGGTTTCTGGCAGAGTGGAATTTGGACCACCCCATCTTTTCCCAAGCGGTGTCGTAGGTACAAGGCGACCAAGGGATAGGGCTGTTTAACATCAGACAGATGCATGGTTTGAGCCAACAATAGTGCCCGGAAGACGGCAATAGGGTCACCCCCTATTACGTGAGACCGAATCCAATGATTAGTGAAATGTGGGTGTTAATACACCTCTACCTAACCCTCCTGGGATAAAGACGTGTTTATATATATGTAGGTGTGTATTACTTTCATAAAATGTGTTACTAAGCAAAACTGTAGTGATATTTCTGTTGGAAAGTATATTATTCTATTTACACATATTGATAACTCACTTGTACTTTTCCACATTACTTTATTGCTTATTACACCTGACCGGTTTCGCCTTACGGCATCCTCAAAGGTTTATAGGATGACATTTAAGAGCATTCCTATTAGAAACATTGCGACACTCAAACATATTACACATGTGGGTAGTTGTAAAATTATGTATACCAGTATAAATTTTTTCCCCAAAATATAGGGAAATAATATATATGTGGTCCTAAATATATTTTGAATTTATGAATTATTACTATTATGTATTTAAGTTATAATGTCAATTAAAAAATTATATAAAATTATAAGAAATACTTATAAATGTTGAAATACTAATATCATTGAAAATTAAATAATGTCAAATGTGAATAATGTCAGATGAAAATTAACAATGTCAAATGTGAATAATTTCAGATGAAAATTAACCATGTCAAATATTATGTCAAATTATACCAAATTAAGAGATTAAACCAAATAAATAGTTATGTAGATGTCATTATTATTGCAATAGAGGTGATGAGCTTAAATCTAATTGCTGATTTAATATATTATTTCTGTTTTTATTTAGTACTCTATTTATTTCGAGGGTTTCCATAGCATTCATTTTTCTGCCTTTGTCGCACAGTCGCAGTGCTTTAAAGTTGACTTTAGAGTCGAAGGAGTGGTTTTCATTAAGGAGGTGTTCTGCAAAATTTGAGTCCGTTTTTTTAAGTCTCCAGCTTCTAACATGTTCAGCGACCCTAGTTGCAAAAGATCGTCCTGTTTGGCCAATATATTTTTTATTACAGGTGGAACATGTTAATTCATATATACCACTTTTTTGATCAATGGGGGTGACATCTTTATTATTACATATTAACTTTTGTATGTTGTGTGTGGTATAAAAAGCAGCTTTGCTTTCGGATAAGAGTCTAGCGCATTTGTAAGAAATATGACCGATGAACGGTATTCGAGCCCATCTCTTCTTGTGTGTCTCCGAGGTCATAGATATACTGCCTTTATATGCAAGGTTTATGACAGCCCAGGATCTTTTGCGTGCCATTATACTGTCTATCAATTGGGATGGAAATCCGTTATTAGTAGCTATTAATTTGATCACTGATAGTTCCTCCTCAAAGTCCGACTGCGACATTGGAATCGACAATAAACGGTGCACCATTGAGTGGAAGGCCGCGTGTTTGTGATTCAATGGGTGTCTAGAGCTTATGTGTATTACATTGTCAGAAAATGTAGGTTTCCTATATATTTTGAATGTATGTCTGTGGTTGATTAATTTAATGGTTATGTCAAGAAAATTAATTTCGTCATGTCCTATTTCTATTGTAAATTGAATTTTAGAATTAGTTTTATTTATAAATGTCAAAAAATTATTTAAATCATCTATATTTCCGGTCCATAAACAGATTAATGGCCTCGCTATGGGTAGTCCCCTCTCACCACTCTGTGCGGACATTTTTATGGATTGTATTGAAAAGCAAATTCTAAACAACAGTATGTATAAACCATTTATCACCTATTGGTATAGATATGTAGATGACATTATTTGTTTATGGACCGGAAATATAGATGATTTAAATAATTTTTTGACATTTATAAATAAAACGAATTCTAAAATTCAATTTACAATAGAAATAGGACATGACGAAATTAATTTTCTTGACATAACCATTAAATTAATCAACCACAGACATACATTCAAAATATATAGGAAACCTACATTTTCTGACAATGTAATACACATAAGCTCTAGACACCCATTGAATCACAAACACGCGGCCTTCCACTCAATGGTGCACCGTTTATTGTCGATTCCAATGTCGCAGTCGGACTTTGAGGAGGAACTATCAGTGATCAAATTAATAGCTACTAATAACGGATTTCCATCCCAATTGATAGACAGTATAATGGCACGCAAAAGATCCTGGGCTGTCATAAACCTTGCATATAAAGGCAGTATATCTATGACCTCGGAGACACACAAGAAGAGATGGGCTCGAATACCGTTCATCGGTCATATTTCTTACAAATGCGCTAGACTCTTATCCGAAAGCAAAGCTGCTTTTTATACCACACACAACATACAAAAGTTAATATGTAATAATAAAGATGTCACCCCCATTGATCAAAAAAGTGGTATATATGAATTAACATGTTCCACCTGTAATAAAAAATATATTGGCCAAACAGGACGATCTTTTGCAACTAGGGTCGCTGAACATGTTAGAAGCTGGAGACTTAAAAAAACGGACTCAAATTTTGCAGAACACCTCCTTAATGAAAACCACTCCTTCGACTCTAAAGTCAACTTTAAAGCACTGCGACTGTGCGACAAAGGCAGAAAAATGAATGCTATGGAAACCCTCGAAATAAATAGAGTACTAAATAAAAACAGAAATAATATATTAAATCAGCAATTAGATTTAAGCTCATCACCTCTATTGCAATAATAATGACATCTACATAACTATTTATTTGGTTTAATCTCTTAATTTGGTATAATTTGACATAATATTTGACATGGTTAATTTTCATCTGAAATTATTCACATTTGACATTGTTAATTTTCATCTGACATTATTCACATTTGACATTATTTAATTTTCAATGATATTAGTATTTCAACATTTATAAGTATTTCTTATAATTTTATATAATTTTTTAATTGACATTATAACTTAAATACATAATAGTAATAATTCATAAATTCA
This sequence comes from Eilema griseolum, assembly GCA_963662185.1. Classification (NCBI taxonomy): domain Eukaryota; kingdom Metazoa; phylum Arthropoda; class Insecta; order Lepidoptera; family Erebidae; genus Eilema; species Eilema griseolum. The sequence goes on along the minus strand of OY759242.1, from coordinate 14,635,097 downwards.
AAATATATTTAGGACCACATATATATTATTTCCCTATATTTTGGGGAAAAAATTTATACTGGTATACATAATTTTACAACTACCCACATGTGTAATATGTTTGAGTGTCGCAATGTTTCTAATAGGAATGCTCTTAAATGTCATTATAAACCTTTGAGGATGCCGTAAGGCGAAACCGGTCAGGTGTAATAAGCAATAAAGTAATGTGGAAAAGTACAAGTGAGTTATCAATATGTGTAACAACAAATTCCACCAAGTGCCATCAATCTACAGTATAAATTATTCTATTTACTATATTAAAGCACAGTACCTACAAGTTTCGGAATCGCTTATGTGTGTGTAATAAATGTAATAATATACATTATCAAATCACTTAACTTGAATAACAAATTCTAATTATTAAAGTCACTGTGATGCGATATACAAAGTATCAGTGTATACAAATATTTACTTTTATTAGTGGCATCATGTGGATTCTAGAGCACCGAGTTGTGACAGTATTATTGATCTGGTGTACGTGATTGAGTGGGACAGGGAAAATATAGTCAACAAACCTATATCTGGGTGTAAAACATAATGCTGTATTGTTATGAGCTTTCGTTAAAAAGTTGCAAAAAGAAGAAAATGATGATTGGAAAACATTATTATAGACGTTGTTATCTTTTTTGCATACATATCATAATGATTAAAAAAGCGATCTTGCGATCGAGAGTTCCGGTTAAGATAAGATAAGATATTCTTTACTGTACACCATAAAAGTATTTTAAGATAACAATTTAACAATAATTATAATGCATAATAGGCGGCCTTACCGCTATCGGCGATTTCTTCCAGGCAACCTTTGAGTGGATAGAAGCAAGTCACAATTGAATATATACATATGCTACATAGTATGTCAATATAATATATCCATATATTCCAGGATAAAAACCCGTTCATTACATTATAATTTGGCTTAGCTAGGGAATATTAATTATTTAAGTTGCACTAGCAACTGAATACCTACTAAAGTAGAGTAGAGGTTAGAGAGTACAGTACTTACTAAAGTACACTTTTTAAGTAAAAATAACGCTAATGTCAACACATTTGTGATTACTTTAATGTAATACAAGGAGGTACATAATTTGTTATTAAAAACCATACATATAACATTCCCTTACACGGTTATAACAGCACACAACATACTACACACAGACATCACACACACAGCACTTACTCACATAAAATAATAACAGCGATTACCAGAAAAGTAACAGTGATGCTGTATACTAGATTATATTACATTTACACCGTACCCTCTACTAAGTTTTCACAAGGAATATATTTATTAATAGGATATTATTCTGTACAACTTCAGTACTTTGTACGGCGAAAGTGCTAGTAATCTGAAATACAGTTTCTTACCTAATTAACCTGAGAACGTTATCGTGATAGCTGCACACTAGGCAAACAGAATATGACAAACGATATGCCGTCGAAACGACAGAAGAAAAAGGTATCCACCAGTTTCATCTTACATATCAAGTTAATTCTAAAAGTCGTAAAGTGATTTAATTGATTACATTAAATAAAATATGCTATTATAATATACAATTACTTACAAATTTATATAAAACTATGCTAACTATACAATATATACAAAAATGGGATAGAGAAAAAGAGGGAGACTGTAATTTGAGGCATCGAAAAATTCCTCCCCATCGATCTCTACTGGTACCGTGCCCAAGAGTCTGGCGGCATTACCACGCTGAATGGCGATGGCAATTCTTTGAGCGAGGTAAAGGCCAGCCTTATGGTCACGGGAAGCGTCGATTAGTCGCTTCGCTATTTCTTTGAATAGCGCGCGCGCGCTTGGACCCCACGGACCCAACGTTTCGACTCCAAACGGCTCAAAATTATAATTACCAGTTAAATTGGTATATTTGCGCCGTTTGAGAGTCTCCGCTGATGCAGCAGCAGCGCATGCGCAGTCCATCGTACTTGGAAGATGGGAAGGCGCCAGGGTGTCGACGCAGGTTGCATCCCACACCAAAGGCCTACCCATCTTCCAAGGCAACAACGACATACCGTCCGGTCTCTTACCATCGTCGCGAGCCAAGCCAACAGGTTCAAGTATAGCTGGCACGCCGGCGGTGACAAGAGCTCGACAGATAATGTCGTTAATGTTTGCATGTCGGGACATGCGGCCTGCACTCCTGCTGCAAGACAATCCGTGATGTCCAATCTAAAAGTATGGTGAGAAAATGAAAATAAAAAATAAGTCTTTTACTAAATTAATAAACTTTCATTTTAACGAGAAAGCCCATTATGATCTAGATATGAAAATGTATTTAAAAGTTCCGATTCTGAAATCGGCTAATCTGAAGCTTTTAAATATACAAAGCGCGTCTTTGCACAGTTCACCACCAACATCAAAAATGAATTAATCTTAGCTTCGCAAAGGTTTAAAGGTAGGTATAAAGATACGGGGGAGAATTAAATACCGTTAAACGTATATACATAAAATACGTGCAGTAAAACTTGTAAGTAGGTTAATTAGTGGTGTATACTTGCATCTGGCATGTAATGTAACGGCACTGGTGCACTTTCCTGAATGAATAAATTACGCTGTGACCTAAGTAGCTCGCTTGCGTCGTGGGTAAAAATCCAGAAAAATGATAAAGAGCAACCAATACTATACGGCATGTTTTGTGATAAAATACCTCTCAAGAATTCTCTACAAGTAACTTTTAACTGAATGAACTACACATAAATATCTTTAGTATCAATTGGGTATAATAAGAGTCATCATAGTGATTTCCCAGTCGCGTCTGAACTTTGCACTTTGGAGCCCGAGATCCGCTTATTATTATATTATTGACTTTGACTTTCCAACCCCAAGAGGAAAACCTGTACAAGAGTGTCGTCCGTTATCTAACAGATGTAACGGCTAGCAGTTGAAGTTGATTTGAGTCTAAAGATGTGTAAGATCCTGTACATCCATTATTAGAGCATTTGGTAATAAATTACAAGTTTTCTTATTAAAATAACTTAAATAATCTAACTTTTTATATGATTTGTTCTTTGCTCTTGCGCCAACATTGCAGTGATGGATCACAAAGTCCGTAATGTACGAGTCTGTTTATATTAATCTTTCCGTTAAATAGTCACCTTAAACGTAAAATAAAGCTAACAACCTTTAACCTGTTTTCTAAGCCTTCATAATGCTTCTTTATGTCTGCGCCAGTTATGCCAAAACCAGACAATAAAAATTTGTCCAGTGAACAATTGGGACCAGTAAGTACCGAATGAATGCTCTAGTTCTAACATAAATCACAAGTTTTAATGGTTATTTATTCTGACTGTTTGAATCGGGCGATGGCAATCAGTCGGGAGACTATTTTTATGACCTGTACCGGATGCGCTATAAAGCGAAGCATAAAATCAGTAAGCCTCCGACGGAGAAATATAAAAGTAAATAACACTTAGATTGGAGATTTAGGCACCGGTACAGAGGGCGCGACATCCTCTCACCGCTCCAATGAGCCGTTAACTCAGGAAACTCCGTATTACATTGACCCGTACTTTTGATCATTTTAATGTACGCGATGAGGAAAATATTAAAGATATTTTTTTTATTTCGTTTCTGAAATAATAATATAGATTTGTCGTTAACAGACATCCTTGATATTTTTTCAGTCGCCCTTACAAAAATTCGAGTTTAAAAGGAATACTATAAACAAGAGAGTGGGTAGGGTGAGTGGTTTATAATATTTTGGTACACCTACCTACAAATTACTTTGTGTAAACATAGTATTCTAAGTAATCTGTATTCTTCCCAAATGGTGAACATGAAAAAATATAAACAGCGGTGTAGCTAACCTAATTACATTATATTATACGGGAGCTTATTGAGATTGCGGAAGTCATCTTCTTCTTAGTCGAGTCGATGGTATTTTGCGGGAATTACATAATATTTATAAAAATTATGCCAGTTGGGCCACTTTACAGTTATTGAATTTGTTCTTGCGTTGTTTCAAGATTTTCAATTGTTCTTTGCGTTTTCCATATGACGTAAACCACGATCTGGCTTGACTACATTGTAGTGTAGTGCAGTAGTGGATGATAGATAGGAATGTGAGCTCTTAAAAACAATGACAATTATGATCTGGCGTGGTAATGGAGTGGAGAACAGAGAGCTACTATAGGTATACAATATTATTGTATCATCATCATCATATCAGCCACACACAGTTCACTGCAGAACATAGGCCTCCCGATCTGAAACTGCCAGCGCTTCTCAGTGACCTTGATGAGGTCGTCCATTTACCTGGCCGTTGGGCGTCCTACGCCACATTTGTCCATACGCGGTCGCCATTGCAGAACTTTTGTGCTCCATCGGCCATCTGTTCTGCATGCTATGTGTCCCGCCCACTGCCACTTCGACGAATTAATCCGCTGGGCTACGTCGAATACTTTTGTTCTCCTATGAATATCATCATTTCTGACGCGATCATGTAAGGAAATACCGAGCATATTGTATCCCTATAAGTAAATATTTTATTTGTAACAAAATGTGAGCATTGAGCACCTCTGCCTATATAAAGATATGAAACTAGGTACAACTAAAATATTACTGAATTTGCAAACGAAGTAACTTATAACTTTAAAAATCCAAGTATCCATTTACCTCACGGTAACAGTCTGTAAATTTCCATGTTCCTCGTCTGTCATTGACATTCACGACGTTCTTATTGGTTCTGTAATTCAAGCGTTGTTAAATGTTTGCATTCATCGGATTTATTGTCTAGAATAAATTTACAGATGGGCTTAACGGTGACCGTATCTTTATTTAACTATGGTTTTGTATAATTTTAATCTCATAATCGGGTATCGTCAACTTCCGGGACTTTTCGCAATTCATTTGGGGTCGGCTATCAGTCTAACTATGAAACGGCAGATCTTTCATATTTCCCGTAAAATGACTGCCAACTAATCTTCATTAGTTATTGATAAATTTGCGCCTTCTTCTGCGAGCAAGTAATGATCGTGAAGAAGGAGGCGCGTCGGGAGCGACAGCGGGAGCGAAGGAGAATCGCAAGTTGACCGCTTGACACATGCTGGCAACTCGAGCGTCAGAGGTCGATGAATGATCTCCGTCCCCCATGAGCGCACTCCTGGAGTAACCTGTCACCCTGGCATAAGCAGGTCGCGGTGTCGGCGCGCGTTCCGTTGAGTTGCGGACTCTACGATAAAACGATCCCCATACCCGAAGACGGCCAGATCAAGAGAAATGGCTGTGAGTCGGCCGGGGTGCGAGGAATATGCCTGTCAACCTCACCTTCAGTAACCAACAACGACCTACAGGTGCCGTGCGTTTTAGTCGGTTTGAAACCTACACAACCTCTCCCACCGAGTTCGTGGGGATATTTCACACGTAAAAAAGAAAAATAAAACTATATCAAAATTTTGTAGCCAGACCAGGTTATCGGCCTTTATCGGTCTTCAGGCTTTGATAGGTGTCATAGATATCAATCGAGACTGGTGCACGGAAGTGTCTTTCCGAGGCAAGAGGGGTATCATTGTGTTTAGAATGGACACCCATCCTTGGACTGAGCTGGCTAGTATTGCTTAATCTTGCAATGTGCTCATCTATTCGGTTACAAAGTAGCCACGAGACTAATATTGTGTGTTGAATAACTTGTAGCCGTAAAAAAATGAGGAGAAAATAATTTTAATGTAATAAAGTCTTTTACACAATTTTGGTGGCAGACATGCACACCTCCCAACTGATGGCAAGTTGTTACCGTGACCTATAAACGTGTGGATCACCAGGGGAGTCACACCCGTACAGTCGACCCTGTAAGAACAGAGAGTTTCTGCGCCGTCAGTGCAGAAGACAATCAGAACAAGCTTTCGGTCAGTGGGAACTGACAGCAGAAAAACTCTCCAGTGAGCCCTGTCTACCCTATTCACCGCCGGGAACACAACACTAGGTTATTATAGCCGTGGTATTCTGTAGGGTAAAGGTATTTCCGCAGTCGGACTGCTCAATTAGGACGGGAAGGCCGTTGTTTCCTAGTTCTAACAATAAACTATCAGATTACGATTCGTTTGTAAATGGGCAAGTATTGAGTAAAGAACTAATTGCTAAAGAGATAACAGTTCTAATCAAAGCCTTTTAATCAAAATACAGAACTGATTTTATCCATTTGTGAGCTACAGTGCCACAGACAGCCAGATAAAGGCTTCAAACACACACAATTCGTTTAAATAATACATCTCTTTGTGTGTCAGGAACCGAAAGCATATTTTTAACCGCATGGTGATATCTATACGGTTCTAAGATATCCATAAACTCACATAAGGATAACAAAGTTGCAGGATTCCGTTGATGTACTAACACCTATTTACCTAATGTATAATTTTGTATCCAAGTACAAAAAAACCGTATAGAAATATCCTTATTTTAGAATACAGTAAATTCAAAACTGGAACGAAATTAGTTTACAAAGATCATCTTTTGGAATCAGCAGTCGGTTGTCAGCAAGGTGACCCTTTGGGACCAGTGATCTTTAGTCTAGCAATACATCCCATCATACAGCAGATAAATTCAAAATTCAACATTTGGTACCTAGACGACGGAACCCTAGGGGGTGATGTGCAAACAGTTTTACAAGATTTAGAACTTATAAAAAATAAATTTCAATCCATCGGCTTACAACTTAACTCGGACAAATGTGAAATCTTTATCAGTGACACGACAGACAGACCCTCGACTATAGGAAAATTTAACCTCGTAGCTCCAAATATCAAAGTTCTGGAGAAAGCTTCACTGCGCCTCCTAGGATCCCCAGTTTTGGAAGATGGATTTCATACATTTATCGAGGAAAAAATTCAAAATTTTGAATACATCACAGATCATTTGCAAAAAATAAGTGTTCATTCCGCCTTTACTATACTTCGGTTTTGCCTTTTTGTCCCTAAATTTACTCATGCACTTCGTGCATCCCAGTTTTGACAACATTTGACACTTTTGACAAAAATTGACAACATTCTGCAAAACACACTCAGCACAATTTTAAATGTGGCCCTGAATGACCGAGCCTGGCTCCAAGCGTCCTTACCAGTTCGTTTGGGTGGTCTCGGCGTTCGCAAAATTTCAGACGTTAGCCTTCCAGCATTTCTGTCGTCGGTGCACAGCACTGAGGAGTTAACCAGGAAAATTCTCATAAACACACAGGTTAACTCTGAGGTGTCATGTAAGTCCGATGCTATTAATGCTTGGAAGGCTGCTTGTCCCAACACTGAGTTGCCTGGTAACCCTTTCTCCCAGAGACAATGGGATGCGCCGCTCTGCATACTGGTAAGAGATAGCTTAATACACACATCTTCCCATGTTACAGAGCGTGCGCGCCTTCTGGCTGTGGGGGAATGGGAGTCAGGCCTCTGGATTCAGGCACTTCCATCGCCCAACATAGGTACTATGTTGGACGATACTACTTTCCGCCTTGCCACTTGCCTTCGCTTAGGAGCGCCGTGCATTTCTCCGCATCATTGCCACTGCGGTGAAGCTGTCGACAGTCTTGGGCACCATGGCCTTTCCTGCAGCAGAAGCGTTGGGCGTATACCGCGACACGCCTGCATCAACGACATTATCCGCCGTGCTCTAGCTACCGCTGGCGTGCCAGCCATTCGTGAACCTAAAGGGCTGGTGCGTAGCGATGGCAAGAGACCGGATGGTATGTCGTTGCTACCTTGGAAGATGGGTAGGTCTTTGGTGTGGGACGCTACATGCGTCGACACTCTTGCGCCTTCACATCTTTCAAGCACAGCAGGGTGTGCCGGTGCTGCTGCTGCATCTGCGGAAACCTCAAACGGCGCAAATACTGTAACCTGACAGGTGATTATGTTTTTGAGCCGTTTGGGGTTGAAACGTTAGGGACGTGGGGCCCAAGTGCTCGGTCTCTATATAAAGACTTGGCAAAGCAGCTGATCGACGCTACGCGTGACCAGAAGGCTGGTTATTATCTTGCACAGAGGATAAGCGTTGCCATTCAACGTGGCAATGCTGCCAGCCTTCTGGGTACGTTACCGGTCAGTGATGATGGGGAGGAATTTCATGACGCATTATGTATGTAATTTTTATGTTTATTTTATTTTAGTGTATTTTAGTAGCTGTCTAATAATAGTTTTAGTTTTAATTTTGAATTAAAAAACTTTATAGTAACTTTAAAAAAAAACAAAAAAAATATATATTTATTATTATACCAATCACTGATATTCTTGTAAACTTTCGACCGTATTCATACTATCAAACTGGTTAGTAAATCATTACCCTTAGAAAACACATTTAACGACACAACCTAAATATTAAGTCATTTAACTTCATTTAATTATGTTCAAAACATGTTGTTATGTAGGACGATTAAGATCGGAAAAATTGAATCGTTTCAGTCGGAATTCGAACCCATGATCGATCTTAAAGGGAATGCTCTGATCACTGAACCACCGAACCAAGCCTGAAGCCACCCAAATCTTCCTAAACATCCGTCTTGCGGCGACGGTGAATAAGGGAAAGATCACGAGTTTGAATCCCGACAGAACCAATTCAGTTTTTCCTATCTCAATCGATTTAAGTAGTTAGCATACTAAATGCTTTAAAATTTCATTCAAATCTTATCATTTAGTCGAAAAAGGAAGTTTTTTCCGTATTGAACTCAAGAAACCAAAAAATATTTACAATGTTTACATTTGCATTTGTAGGTACAATCTGCCTTCTCCATGTATACATTAGCTGCTCAAGTTTTCGGGAGCGCTTGTCAAAGAGGCGTAGATAAAGTCGCCGCGCGGATCACCTCGTAGGTACCTACATCAATCACCCTGACATGACTCCAGTTGTTCGCCCAAATGGATTATAGGAAGTCGACGCCCCACCCGCCCGAGGTGAGTTTCAGATTTGCCTCGCGTCACCTACATGTAAACATTATTTGCCAAAGTGATGCGGTGACACGGCTAACTTTACCGAAAGGATATCTTTACATGAATACATATTTTCCTTAACATTATGCTTTGCTGGGATAGAACACATGTACTCGAGGGTTTGTATTCAAACTTTTTATTAACACTTCATCAAAAAGAAGTCTGAACAGAACGAAGTTATAAAGGTTCGTGTTATTTATGAGATCATTAGCGGGCCACTCCATGTCTTCGAATCTTGATCACGTTTTCAAACGAGACTCGATTGGGATTTGAATTCGAGGTCGACCAATTATCATAATAAAGTGGCACATTTCCTTTATAAAGTAGGTTCATGTTATTACCGGGGACAATCGTAAATTATTCAGTCCTCACAAGGATGAATTCGTTGTGCGGCCGTCCACGGGTTCGAGGTCTTAGGAAAGGTATTTTTTCAATATCTCACAAAATATAGCTTACGAAAGAAGGAACTTATTTGATATTTCCTTTCAATGTTAACCAGCTTGAAAAGATTGATATTTTGAGTAAAGCGCCAATTTTAGTTACAATTTGTTTAGTTTGATTTATTATTTATAATACGAGGTTTTTACCACGGAGCCCGGGATCCGCTTGCCTTTATCTTGCTAGTTTGGCTTATACAGCTTTTACGGGACAGACTGCTGTATGACCTCCCAATCCCAAGAGGAAAGTTTGCACCAGAATCTCATCTGTCCATCAGGTATATTGACTGGTGAGGTTGATTTGGGTTTGTAAGTCTTAATGGGGGCTCCATAAAACAGCGAATTCGAATACAAGGTCACGTCATGTTAACAATAAATTACTAAGGGATCTACATAGGTTTGGCTGAAGTTTGTAGAAATTCAGAAAACAGTAATGTCGCAACAACACGTCGTTAGTATTCGTAGTTGCTGTATATGGTCGGCTACGAACTTATTCCTTTATTTTCCCCCCCATAAAGTTTTTAGAGTAAATGGATTTACCAGCTTCTAAAATAATTAACATGATTATTCAAGTTATGATCTATCTCTTTTGCGTGTTAAATTTCATCCAAATTTGTATGCAATTAATACATATATATATTATTTGCGTTGGTCTGGGTGTTTCTATGTATAATGAAGCCAATTCTGTTGTGGCAATAATGTATGTATTTACAAAAAAAAGTATCTATTAAGTATGTGGATAACATTGTAGATTTCATAACACAAGCTGGTTAAGCTATGCTTACTATGGGTCTAGATAGCACTGTGTAGAATGTCGTAAAATAGAATATCTTACCCTTTTTGCGTGATTAACAAACAAACTTTTACATTTATAATATTGTCAAAGTAAGACTAAACTTTATTGTGATGTTGTGCCTCACAGTGATTGACATTTCCGGCCCTCTTGCTGTCTTTTCGTAATAAAATTGTAGCAGGTACAGTGGAGAATCTGGTGACGGGCGGTGATTTTGTCAAATTAGGAGTCGTCAAAATGTTTATGTTCAGTTATATCTGTAGGGTGCTTACTAAGTACGATGGTGTTAAAAACTGCTAACTAACTAACTGAAACCATTGCAAGTTTGATAGCTTGGCGATTGCACCACTTAAAAGATATCAAATTAGTTTTCATGTACTTGAAGCAATGTCGACAAAATAGTATTGCAGGAGTTTTCTACACAAAAAGTCGATCTAGCTGAGTCTCATTTACGGAAAAGAAATTTCGTCGAGTTTTCAGACATTTACATCTATCTCGAGCGGAGTTTGCTCGCCTAGGTACTTATGCTAATGCTGGAGTGTTTTCTATTGCATATAGTTTACTGATTGCAGAGTCTTAGCCGCTAGTATATTTTTAAATAGTCCTTGTCAGCAAGATTTCAGAGCATGTCTTTAAAATTTCATTCAATACTTTCGCAACAATTGCACAATGTTATAGAGATCAAAAATATGAATTTCTGTCACCTACAAAGCCCATGTGGTAGTGTTCTGAGTCATCCGATCTTATTTCTTAGTTTTTCTTATCTAAAAATGTGCATAGCCGTTAAATTGCTATTTGGTACTGTAGTACCAAAAACACGCTCTACGGCAATTGCTACTTGGTACTGTACGTCAACAAGTTTTTGTTTATGCGAGCTCTGTCGTCACTCAGCGGGGGCGGCGCCATTAACTGACGTCATCTGAGTGCAATTTGCAATTCACGTGACGACCCTTTTTTTTCAGGAAAGCGGTTAATTCTAATATATTTAGGTACATATCAGATAAAACAGGCACGTTCATACTATGGTGAGCATCTAAGAGGTAAACTATGATATCACTTAACTAAACTGAAATTATAACTATTCAATATTTTTATCAATACCTAAAATAGGTCTAACCATTTTAGGTTCTTTATTAAATTTCAAATCAATCTTATTAATCATTGTACACTTGTAAACGCAACGTAACCTGAGATAAATGCGATATTCTTTTAAACTATACATTTGGACTACGCGCCAGCATGCTGTGACGTCACCACTTGCCACGAATTTGTATGGAACATTTTTGGGCAGCTCAAGAAATTGATTTTCAAAATCGAGTATCGTCTATCGAGTATCGATTAACGACACAACCTTATTCCAACTTAGCACCTCAGACAACCACACTAATATAATAATGAATGTCAAGTAGTCTGTTAGTGCTTTTTACGTTTGCACGATTAAAAACGGATATAAGCTACTTTTATCCGGCTCCTTTGCTAGTAAGCGGTTACCACTGCGTACATAAAATACGCACGACACTTTTCTTGCAGATCTTTTATTATATATACATACATACATATAATCACGCCTTTATCCCCGTAGGGTTAGGCAGAGTTGAATTAACACCTATATTTCACCAATAATTTTTTTCGGTCCCACGTAATAGGGGGTGAGCCTATTACGGTATTCCGGGTACTATTGTTGACTCGAGCCATGCATCTGAGGCTGAGTCTGGGCTGTATATATCTGTACATATACATTTATTATACAGATTTGCTTTATAAACGAAAAATACTTGTCCAACTACATGATAATCGTGCAAGGACGAGTTCAAGTTCGTACAAATCTATTTAATGGGAGTTTGTGTATTGATTTTCCTACAAGCATGTAACGCAACGTCTCTATAACATGTTCAATCAATCATAGAAAGGCTCATATCTGTCCACTATTCACAAGCTCTTCGTATAGGTTATTGTTAATATTTAATTTTGTTATAGTAACTAGTCAATGCCCTCGGCTTGACCTGCGTAAAATTCTGTTCCGATTTCAGTGACCCACAAACAGAAAGATAATGTCCTTCTTTGTTTTAAACCTTTGATGGAACTTTAGGAACATAGGAAAATAATTATCTGAAATAGTCAAACCGTTCTTGAGTCTTACGCTTAGTTCTTATATGTATTAGGTATAATTACAATACAGTTTTTTATTTTTTAATCTTTATTTACGGAGCTTAGCCACAACATGACTATGTCGCTCCATCATAGCCATTTTGTATACAGTACCAGTAATTTTATATATATTAATACATTATACAGCTGTCACATATTCATGATATAACAGATACATGTCTTGAGCTGCATCCGAAAGAGGTCTCGCACACAATACAGTTTAATTTACTAAAAATATGACATACCATTACGAGTAGGACCGCGCCATTAGCATAATGATTAGCCCTAGGTTTGAATCTTGGCTATTATATTGTAGGAGGTAGGACACGACTGGGGAAGTATCTCCACCCTTCAGAATACCACGGCTATAATAACCTCGTGTTGTGTTCCCGGCGGTGAGTAGGCTAGCCAGAGCTCCGTGGAAAGTTTTGTGCTGTCAGTGGAAAGACCAAACTCTTGTCATGATTTTGTGTTCTGCACTGAAGGCACAGAAAATCTTAGTTCTTACAGGGTTGGCAGTACGGGTGTGACTCCACTGGTGTTACACACGTTCATATGTCACGGTAACCACTTTCCATCAGGTGGGCCGTGTGCTTGTCTGCCACCTAAGTTGTATAAAAATAAATATTACTGAACATGAGCCCACTCCTAACACAAGCCATTTAGTTTAGCTGAAATACTAGTGGTTTCGGTTACTAGTTAGTACTCTGTAAAGTAAATAAAGTTTTTATTCTTATTATTTATTTTTTATTTTATTCTTATATTATACGCTGACCCAGCGAACCTCGTATCTCTATATTTTTTCCCTCTTGCGTGTTTTTTTTTCAGATAAGGTACCGCCTGCTGCACTATCTACTCAATTTTTGAAAAAATGTACGCGTTTGTTTCTAATCCCGTTGTCGCTGCAGCTTCAATTCTTTTTTCACAAATCTTATTCAAATAAAAACGAACACAAAACAAGCAGAATTACCCAATTTGGTGCAGACGTTTGGAAGTTATGCGCATACAAAAATTTTGGGGGTTTGATTTTTATTTATATAGATAGACAATGGATTTTAGTTCACAGGATACTTCGAATTTAAATTTACGTGTTATCGAAGTCCTACTTTATATTTTGTGTTTTTAATGGGATAGCGAATTTAAAATATTTATCGCTATGAAAAAACAATAAATCTGCAATGTCACATCCAAGTGCATTCTGTTTTTAAACCCATTTCGTTCTCACCTATGATGTACGTCAGTGATAATTTTTTCTCAGAATTGATCAGCAAAAATACTAAAATATTTTCTTTCATCTTGATTATGAATAATTAGTATCCCAGTCGACCCTAATTTTACGTAATAACATATACAATCATAAGTGCACTACATAACCTACAGATTGTTTTGGGCTCTAGGGAACATATCTACTCAGAGGCCGCAAAAAGCCTCATCTTCGCGGCTGTATTCAATTTAATGCTTCAGGTTATCAGGTTGATAAAGCTTCCTAGAAAAAGTTATTGAGATAAAATAAGTACTATGGAGATATGGTTCATACAGCGAAGTACATTATACATTATTACATTACATTACAGTATTACATTACACAGTATTTTATTAGGTCTTTAATAACATAGGCATAATGGATTCAACTCAACAATAATAATAAGGTAGTATAAAATTAACGTTAGTGAGTAAATAAAAATAAAAATGTTCTGTGACGAGCTACACAGTAGTATTAAAGTTATCGGGATATTTACAATGTTGTATTGTTCTGAGTTGCCGATATTTCGGCGCTATTGCAAGCACTATAATCACAGAGAAATTGGTGTATTGGCGGTGAACAGTGAAAAAATAGAGCTACACTGTACTATTTAGGCACAAAGTATTCGTAATTATGGTTACTCTGGGTCTAGATTATGGGTTCATGAGGACTACGGATTAACATAATATTAGATCTTTGGGACTCTGAGGTCCCCACTCCAGAGGAGTGATGATCGAGAGAGATCGAGAGAGATGGCCCTAGGTATGCGAGGGCTTGCACGTAAAAAAAGTATTTTTGTGTGAACAATATGATTTAACCGCCTATTTTTGAAGTCAGACATTTAATTCTGTATTTTTATATATAAGAAATTAAATTCGATTAGTTTTATAATGTGTAGAACAACGTTTAACGGGAAAGTTTAGTGTACCAATACAAATACATATAATAATGCATATAAATATTCACACTGACGGGGAAGTGAACCCGCGACTTCAGACGTTGCAGACAAACACTTTACTACCACACCACAGAGGTCGTCGTATATATAATCAAAGAATATTCACTGCTCAAATTCCCTAGGTCTGAATAAAATCTGGCTTCAGTATGCAGACTCTGAGATTGTAATATAAATTATTTCTGTAGATTGATATTGCTTATGCTATAATTTATGCTGTCTGTTTGTGCATATGTACATACTGTAGGGTATAGTAATATTTAATATATTGTACTAAGTGTAGGTATTTGTAAATAAACCAGTCTGTATTACCGGCTATCGAGGTTTCATTGTTCTTCCCGATTATTATCCGTAAATCCTACTGGCGACGAGAAAATTAGTGATTTGTGCAGTTAATTTTTTTTATTAACAGTGTAATTAGCAACAAATAATTAAAAATGCCTATCGGGAAGATCGAACAGTTTGACCTAGCGAGTAAAAAGTGGTTGGCGTACATTAGGCGCGTGGAACAGTTTATGTCTTTAAATGATATTAAGGCGGAACTGCGTGTAGCCACTTTGGTGACTCTAGTGAGGCCAACGACATATGATTTGATGTGTGATTTGTGTGCCCCCAATCACCCGGAGACCAAAACATTTAGTGACCTGGTTAAAATTGTCGGCGACCATCTTGAACCCAAGCGCTCGGAAATCGCAGAGCGCCATGTATTCCGTCAGAGGCGGCAAAATATTGGAGAATCTTTGAGTGAATATTTACAGGCACTTAAACATTTGGCATCAACGTGTAACTTCAGTACCACCCTGGAAGAAAACCTCCGCGATCAGTTCGTGTCAGGCCTGGCGAATGATGACATGAGATCGCGCATTTTCGCAGAACCTACGGTTACGTATAAGAAGGCGGTAGAATTGGCGTTAGCGCTGGAAGCGGCCGAACGACATGCACAGACCAGCGTTGCGAACGCGGCGGGTGAACCGTCGCTGGCGTCAAACGGCGCGCATCGCGTGTCCGAGGGATTGCATCGAGTGGGGACGGCGGAGGCAGCGCGGCCGGCCCGCCAGCGCGCGCCCGGCCGCCACGCGGGCGACAGTCGCGCGTCTAACGAGACGTCATCGGCCGGCGAGGGCGTGCGGAGATGTTGGAGGTGTGGCAGAGGACATCGTCAAGAGATGTGCCGTTTTAAAAACTATTCGTGTGATGCGTGTGGTAAAAAGGGCCATATTAAGGTGATGTGTAAAAGTACGACGCGCGACAATAACAAGGAGGTTTCGACACAAAAACGTGTGAATAACTTTCTAGACAACAGCGATAACGACGAATCGGAGTACGACTTCTACAACCTGAGCGTGTGCGGGAAAAATGATAAACCGTATATGGTTACGGCTCTAGTGAACTGTCGAGAGGTAAACTTTGAACTGGACACTGGCAGTAAGTTGTCGACTATTAGTTTAAATGATTTTTTATTCAACATAAGTGACAACAATTTAGTGGAGGTTTTACGACGTGAATTTCCGACTGTGTTCGCCCCGGGATTAGGAACTTGCATAAAAAAATTGTCTCTGAAATTAAAGGATAAAAATCCAGTGTTTGTTAAAGCGCGATTGTTACCACTGGCGTTGCGTAAACCGGTGGAGAGCGAGTTGCAGCGGCTCGAGGCCGAGGGTACCATTCGTAAGGTTGACTATTCAGATTATGGGACACCCATTGTGCCTGTCATCAAAAAGAATGGTGAAATACGAATTTGTGGTGACTACAAAGTTACGGTCAATCCCAAGCTCATGCGCGAACCGTACCCTCTGCCGCGAATCGAGGAACTGTTCGCTGCATTAAGTGGCGGAGAACAGTTCTCTAAAATCGACCTCACCAACGCGTACCAACAACTGATACTAGAAGAGGACTCTCAAGCATGTACTGCCATTACGACACACGTAGGTACCTATCTATATACTAGAACTCCATTTGGGCTCTGCTGCGTCCCAGAACAATTTCAAAAATTCATGGAAGAAACAGTCAAAGGGCTGAAGGGAGTGGCTGTCTTCTTTGATGACATCGCTTGCACGGGGCCCACGCGGGTTGAGCATATCGCTAATTTGAAAGCCCTATTATGTCGGTTGCGTGAGGTTGGTCTTAGAATAAAATAAAATAAATGTGCATTTTTGCAAGACAGTATTACTTATGTTGGTTTTGTTATCGATAAGCATGGGTTACATCCAGACAATAACAAAGTTAAAGCGATTGTCGACGCACCGCGACCAAGTGAAGTCACGCAGCTTAAATCTTTTCTAGGGATGGTAAATTATTATGCTAAGTTTATTTCTAATTTGAGTACAATGTTGTACCCGTTACATAAATTGCTGCGTAAAAATTCTATTTGGCAGTGGTCTGATGATTGTGATTCAAGTTTTCAACAAGTTAAGGCGGCTATTTTAGATAGCAAGGTATTAGTACATTATAACCCTGAGTTACCTTTGGTGTTGGCAGTGGATAGCAGTTCGTACGGCATTGGTAGTGTGCTTTCTCACCGTTACCCTAATGGTGACGAACGGCCTATTTGTTTTGCATCGCGTACATTGAATTCAGCTGAGCGCTCGTACAGTCAGTTAGATAAAGAAGCGCTGGCCATAATTAGTGGTGTAATGAAACACCATCAATACCTTTATGGTCGTCACTTTATAATTAAAACAGACCATAAACCCTTAACCTTTATATTCGGGCCTAAGTTAGTGGTGGCGCGATTGGCCACGTGCGCTAGTGGACTGTATTGCGGGGAAGTAGCTAACTGTTCCATTGACGCTTTACACACAAAAAGACAGGTGATCGGGTTGCCGCGGACGTGATCCAGGCAATGAATGCAACCCGAGAAATTAGGAGAGGATGCACTAACCTTCACGACACCACGTGTTTTCATCGCAGCCGGTACACGGATCTTCTCTTCCTTGCTCAGGAGCTGCCGCCAGCATCACTAAATCACTTGAGGGACACACGAGAGGCACAATCCGATCGGTAAAGGTCTATGAAGCGGTAAAATTGCAACAAATATTATTCATTTCTGAGAGACGCGCGCGCGGTCCGCCTTTACGCTGGCTAGTTCAAAGAGGGAGTGAGTGTCTATATATCACAAATGGCGGACGGAAACTATATCTAGTACTATACTATGGTTAGTGCGGGAGGGGAGATGGGTATAGAAGGAGTGTGTTTCCGCGTCAAAAAATACAGTTTCTACATCGGCGCAACCATTCCCCCCGGCTTGAAGGGTTACCTTCGAAACGAAAAATGTGGAACAAATCTAATGTCTAATCTAAATCTAGGTTTGGGAAATAACAACTAAAATATAAACATAGATTGGAACTCGTGCCTACTGCTGGCTAGGCAGAGGGCAGAGGCGAACAACCGGGCGCAGATACGATCCGGTTGCAGTTTTAACCCGTACAACACGAGTTATCCCGCGGGCATCGGGAAAAATTTCCTCTACTACTCCTAGAGGCCAATGTAAAGGAGGCGCATTCTCAGTCATAAGGACTACCACCGTACCTACAGTAATTGGGTTGGATGGAGTATTCCATTTTTGACGTGACTGCAGCGTGTGCAGATAATCGGTTCTCCAACGATTCCAAAACGATTGGACCAACTTATCCAAAAGAGCGTGACGAGTTAGAAGGTGCATTCTATCGTCTTCAACATCTATTGCGGGCAAATATTTTAGAGGAGTCGTATTTAAGAAGTGAGCTGGCGTCAGCGCTAATGGCTCTGACGGATCGCTAGATAGAGTCCGACACAGCGGACGCGTGTTCATCACCGCCTCTACTTGAGCAAGTACGGTACTCAACTCCTCGAACGAGAGAATCTGTTCGCCTATGACGCGAAACAGATGCGACTTAAGGCTTTTAATATTCGCTTCCCAATTACCACCAAAATGACTAGCTGCAGGCGTGTTAAAGTACCATTCAATGCGATTTTCGGCTAAGATGTGAGCGAATTCACTTTGGTAGTACTTAGACCGTAAGAATGCGTACAATTCCGAAATACTACGTCGGGCCCCTACATAGTTTGTACCGTTGTCCGAATACATGCGCTTAACCGGACCCCGACGCGACAAAAAACGTTTAAAAGCGGACATAAAATTTTGCGTACTTAAATCACCGGTCAACTCTATATGAACCGCGCGAGTTGTCATACTAATGAACAAACAAACATAAGCTTTCGTGGAGCGAATGCCACGACCACGAGCAATGGTGACTTTGAAAGGCCCAGCAAAGTCCGTGCCGGTGTGTACGAAAGGTTTTGCGGATTGAACAACACGACAAGAGCGATGATCGGCCATTTCAGGCGCGATAAAACGCGGGCGGAGTTTAAAACAAGGTACACATCTGTGTACTCTAGCGCGAATCAAATTACGAGCGGAAATTATCCAGTATTTCTGTCTCAAAATAGACATTAACAAATCGGGACCAGCGTGACAATTCACCTTATGCTGATAATCTACTAACAAATCTAATACGTGGTCCTTACGCGGGAGAACTACTGGGTGCCTTTGTTCAAATCCTAAACCTGAATTTCTCAAACGACCACCTACTCGAATGAGTCCATCTTCCAAAAATGGTTTCAAGTGTCGGAAAGAACGACTACAAGGTTTGTTAAATTCTAAATTTTTAAATTCAGAAGCAAAATAACATTTCTGCAACTCGCGAAGTATGACCAATTCAGCTTTATCTAAATCAGCGGCGGTTATATGACCGCGCGTAGATAAAATTCTCAAAAATCGGCCTACATAAACAACACAACGCAACAGTCTCGACCAAGACGAGACGCGATTAGCCAACAACAAAATAAGGGACTCTTCACGCGGGACCGATACAACAAGCGAGTGCTTCTTTTCCTCGGGTGGTTCGGAAACCGTAGTGGGATTGAATTGACTAACTGGCCACTTATCTAACGCGGCATGAATCCAGGACGGTCCACTAAACCACAACGGGTGATCCAAAATTTGCGAAGGAAGCAATCCACGAGAGAGACAATCGGCTGGGTTGTCGGTGCCAGCAACGTGAAAGAGATTTTGTGGCGCTAATTCCGATTGAATTTTTGCCACTCTATTAGCGACGAATGTGTCCCAACGATGGGGCGAAGAGTGGGCCCAACACAAAGCGACTGTTGAGTCCGAAAAAGCTAAAATTCTACTAATATTAATGCGACTACTACAAGCATTGGCGATAGAGGTGATCAATCTAACTAACAATAGTAAAGCGCATAGCTCGAGGCGTGCCAGAGAGACGACCTTACGGGGAGAGACCTTTGATTTCGCGCTTATAAGGCTAATTGAAACCTTACCTACATTCGAGACATGAAAGTGGACTACTCCTCCATACGCCCTCTCACTAGCGTCCGCGAAGCCTACTACCGTAACAACACTATGTTGCGATATACCTACATGACGCGGAATTTGTATTTGGTCAAGCACAGAAAGTTCTTTTCTAAAGCGAGCCCACAACTTAGCAATGTTGTCGGGCGCGGTGTCGTCCCAATCACAATTGGAAAGCCAAAGCTCTTTTATAAGTAGTTTGGCGTACAAAACGACAGGAGCTACGAATCCCATTACGTCCCATATCCGTGCCACACACGACAGGATAATGCGTTTAGTACAAGTTTGCGGGGTCGAACTAATTCTCAAACTAAACGTATCAGATGCGGGCGACCAGCTTAAACCAAGCACCTTGTGCGTATCACTTTCATCGAATTCCTTAACCGAAGACAATCGGTGCGACGGTGGAATCGACTCTAACGCAGTTTGCGAGTTGCTCGTCCATTTCACGAGATCAAATTGACCAGCCTTCATGAGACTTATAACTTGAGCGGCCGTCTCGACAGCCTCTGCCTCGCTATCTACACTATACACGAAGTCATCCATGTATAAGCCAGTCTCAATGGTGGCTCTCGCTTTCGGAAATGCATCGCCCTCGTCAGCGGCCAACTGCTTGACTGTGCGAAGTGCGTGAAAAGGGCTAGATTTAAGCCCGAAGCAAACACGATTAAACTCGTAAACCATTAAAGGTTCTTGCGGTGAAAATCTATACAAAAATCGTTGAAACCTACGATCGGGTTTGCGCACTTCAAGGCACAAAAACATTTGTCGAATATCTGCAGAGAGTGCAACAGCGAATAAGCGAAAATTTACAATTATGTCAAATAAATTACCTTGAAGATTTTGACCACAATACAAAATGTCATTAAGCGACACGGAAGTGCTAGTCTTAGCACTGCCATCTAAAACTACGCGGAGTTTAGTAGTAAGCTTATCTTCTCTAATAACTCCGTGGTGCGGGATAACGTACGAAGGCTGGGTCTCGTCAGTGTCCGCAGGCGCAGGTGAGGTGTAACCTTTATCTAAATATTCGTTAACAACCTCATCATAGGCTTGCTTTAACTTTGGAGACGCCTGCATCTTTCGTTCTAAACAAAGAAAGCGTCTTTCAGCGGATGCACGGGAGTCACCGAGCGAAAAAATATCTCCCTTGAAAGGGAGCGCGACAACATAACGACCCTGCTCATCACGAGTAGTCGTGCGACAATAAATCTCCTCAGCCATCTTGTCATCAGGGCTTAGGATTGGTGGGACATTGACCTCTTCAATCTCCCAAAACTTGCGGATGGTAGACTCCAGTGGCGGCTCGACGGTGCAACAGAACGAGGCAGTCGAGTGACTAAAACTATCTATAGAAGCGGGTGCGGAACCAATTATAACAAAACCCAGAACTGTTTCCAGGGCGTGCGGAGCGGGGTACGTCGGTCCCCCTTGAACCTTACGTGATAACTGGAGGTGCGGGAGAATCGAAGCGCCGATCAATATATCGACGACTCCAGGAACAGCGTAAGTCTCATCAGCTAAAGGCAAGTCTTTAAATTTCGTTAATAAAGACGTGTCAACTGGGACGGTAGGCAACTGTTCAGTTATTTTATCTGTAACGAGCGAATCCATGTCAAACCAAATATTATTATTAAAACGAGATCTAAACCTTGTTTTAACGGTGCCATGAACAGCTGACTGCAAACCCCCAAACCCTTTCACCACTGAATGGGTTGAACGCTTATCAACATTGAAACCAAGACGTTGACAACAATCTTGAGTAATAAAATTACTTTGCGAAGCGCCATCTAACAGCGCTCGAACAATGCGCGGCTTACCTAATGCATCAACAATAACAACGCGAGCGGTCGCGAGACACACAGTAGTGAGCGCGGCACTAGCTGAGACCGAACACAAGGTGACGTCACTCGCAGCGGTCACCGGGCGGGCCGGAGCGCGCGCGAGCGCGGGCTGCGGCTGCGGCGCAGGCTGCCGTGTGGCACCGCTCGACGAGCCAACTGTGCTCACATTGGATACGGCATTACTATTCTCAAAATGAAGTAAAGTGTGGTGTCTCGCTTGACATTTGCGACAACCATTTCCACTATTACATAAAACAACGCGGTGTTTAGTACCGAGACAATTAAAACAAAAATTATTAGCGCGAACAAATTTATGACGATCACTAGGCGACAATTTTAGGAAACCAGGACACTTGTACAGTTGCGAATGATGAGTATTACACAAAGAGCAAACAGGTGATTGTACATGTGCTGGTGCGGTATTAACATAAGTATGAGTTGACCTCAGTGACCTCGATGAGGCATCTATTTTGCGTTCAGAAGTAACAACCTTCTTCGCGCCTTCATGTTTCGATGAAGAGCGTTGCAATACCTTTATATGCTCGCGAACAAAACTTTCTAAGTCTTCGAACTTAGGAATTTTATTGCCGCGATGATCCGACTCAAACAAACGAATGGTTTCGGAATCTAATTTCTTTAAACCCATATACAAAAATACGAAGTCGCAGAGGTCATCGATCTTTAGGTTCTTTGCGGCGCGAACAGCTGACGCGAAAGTATCTAGAAATTTCTCTAAGTTTTGATCGTTACATGCCGTAATAGATTTCAAATCAAACATCTGATCTAAATAGGCGTTAGCTACCGATCTTTTATCCTCATACTTAGCTTTCAAAGTATTTAAAATTAAATTATAATTCTCGGCACTAAACGTAATTCCAGCGCAAACGGTTATAGCTTTACCAGTCAATTTTTCAACGAGATAATGCAATTTTTCGTGATCTGTCAACGAATCGTTCTTATCTATTGTATTCTCAAAACTATTTATAAATAGACACCAATTGCGAATGTTACCATCAAATTTGGGTATTTGAATTGGTGGCAACTTAGGTCGGTCGCGAGTGGGGTTGGGTCGGTCAGACGGTTTCTCCAAACTCCTAGCGACGCGCTTGATACGACAATACAAATCGTCAAACGACGACAAGGCTTGATAACTCACTGAGTAATCGGGATCCAAATTCAACTCTAAAACGTTGATGTCATGTACTAAGGTTTCGAAATCCGCGCGTAGACTATCTAAGTTTTCTATAGAACACAAGAACGAATCTCTAATGGCCAAATCAGAGGTTTTAAGTGCATTATCATAAATCGATTGTACGCGAGAGTAAATCATTTCTTTTTTAGCGTATAAAAGTTTCAATTGAACTTT
Organism: Eilema griseolum; assembly: GCA_963662185.1. NCBI lineage: Eukaryota > Metazoa > Arthropoda > Insecta > Lepidoptera > Erebidae > Eilema > Eilema griseolum. The sequence continues at coordinate 14,611,997 of OY759242.1, read as the reverse complement.
ACCGGTCTTATCAACCTTTGGGGACATGTTTACAATTAAATCTCAAACTAAAGTGCGGTAAACAACAAATATGAAATGACTTAATCTTAGCGGTACAGAGCAGCGACGCGACGCGAGCGATACTCTGCAGGTAGGTAGGTATTTACAACTGTGAATGCACGCTTGAACAAAACGCGCCTAGCAACAGCCAGATCGTACCTACGCGAGCCAGACCGCTGTCTAGGTTCAACTATTATTTCAGAGATTAAGTATTGCGTAATATCTATTCAAATTAAAATACTTTCGTATGAATTGGAATGAGATGCGGGCGAGGTAGGTACAACCACGTATCTACCCACGTAGGTATTAGGTAAATACGATGCGAGCTAGCGGCGAGCGAACAACTTAATTGAAAAAAATAAAACAAAGCCAAATGCGTTAGGTATTACACTGTGCCTATGCACTAGGGTGTCTAGTATACCTAAGATCTAAGCCTAAATGCCTAGATGCGGGGTTTTCTACTAAAATAACTAGGTATTTAGGCGCGGTGCGAAAATTGCGAACTACGACTAAGTGTTGATACGATACCTAACCTATGTATGTACTAGGTAGGTACGATGCGAGCCAGCGGCGAACGGACAACAAAATCTAATCCTAAATGTCTAGATGCGGGGTTTTCTACTAAAATAACCAGGCATTTAGGTGCGGTGCGCTTATTCCCATTAGAATAATAACAAAATACGAACTACGGTTAAGAATCCGGTTCGATCAGGACCATAGAATGGTGGCGCGATTGGCCACGTGCGCTAGTGGACTGTATTGCGGGGAAGTAGCTAACTGTTCCATTGACGCTTTACACACAAAAAGACAGGTGATCGGGTTGCCGCGGACGTGATCCAGGCAATGAATGCAACCCGAGAAATTAGGAGAGGATGCACTAACCTTCACGACACCACGTGTTTTCATCGCAGCCGGTACACGGATCTTCTCTTCCTTGCTCAGGAGCTGCCGCCAGCATCACTAAATCACTTGAGGGACACACGAGAGGCACAATCCGATCGGTAAAGGTCTATGAAGCGGTAAAATTGCAACAAATATTATTCATTTCTGAGAGACGCGCGCGCGGTCCGCCTTTACGCTGGCTAGTTCAAAGAGGGAGTGAGTGTCTATATATCACAAATGGCGGACGGAAACTATATCTAGTACTATACTATGGTTAGTGCGGGAGGGGAGATGGGTATAGAAGGAGTGTGTTTCCGCGTCAAAAAATACAGTTTCTACATCGGCGCAACCAGTTAGGGTTGCCACAAACGGCCGCAAGTCGGTTGCAAAGATATGCAACTAAACTGGCTGCATATGATTTTACTATCGAATTCGTAAAATCAAGGGATAACGGGAATGTGGACGCCTTGTCACGTCTTCCATTGCCGTACGAGCGCAAACAAACGGGGATGGATGCGGTTTCGTACATTAATTATGTGGAGGAATCTTTTCCAATTAGCGCTAAAGATGTAGCGGAAAACATACAAAAAGATATTATTTTAAAGAATATTTATGACTACATCATTAACGGTTGGCCCACATCGGTAACTAATATTGATGAAAAACCGTATTTTTATCGGAAGGAGTATCTTTCAATAGATAGAGGATGTATATTATATAACCATAGGGTTGTTATCCCGAAGTTGTTAAGACAACGTGTCCTTAATGAGTTACACGAGGGCCATTTACAGTCCATCAAATCTAAGAGGTACCGTTTGACGTTTCATATTTTTCAAACCGAAACAACTTTGTTCATACGTACATTATTCAGTTTCGATAACCTTTTTCATAAAACCATGAATTTAGAAAGATTTCATTATTGTATCTAAAAATGTACAATTCTTAATATCTAAATGTAATTGAAAACTTTCAAACAAAGCAAAATAACACATATTTACACAGTAAATAATTTCTAATAGTTATATTCTTGACCGCATTACAAAGTTACGTAGTTAGGTCACTGCACGTAGTGTTGCGACTCTTCGGATACACTTGTATGCAAAAAAATCGTTTACATATACGAAAAATCGAATGTATTATTTACAAATTACACTTGACAACCAAACAAATATTTTTTCATGTGAATGGGATTTATCTCACATATTACGATTACATAACTAAATAGTTATGTAATCGTAAAATATGAGATAAAACCCATTCACCAAAAATACGTATTTATAAATCAAATATATTTGCTTCTTTAAAAAGTTGTCGAAAGCGATTTGTCGATTTTTGATTTTCGCGCCCAAATAAGTCGGGGTTTCTCGCGCTAACGCTGTCGAAATAGTAAATGGAGTCAGGGATAGTGTTTTTTACATTTATTTTTGTGTATGATAGTATGGGTTTGCATATTACAGAGAAATAAACAAATTTTTAACAAGCACATCCATTGATTTTACAATTACAATTTTTTCTTCTAAGTCTTATTTCTACGTCTAAAACTAATAAAAATAAGGTATGTAGAACCCATTCACAAAAATGTTGTTGCCTGATGTTATAAATTAACGACGTTACTGCGCGACCGCATAATGCATTGAATACACAGATACCCTAAAATAAATTAATTTAATTATTTTTAGGTCAATAGGCAAAATCGCAGGTGTCCAAGTTTCTACAATTTTTTTTTTCTGGCAACACTGCCAACTACAAGCGCACGCGGTCCGCTCGGTCGGTTCGGCGTCAGCAGTCTCTCGCCATCTTGGAAGCTGACTGTGCGCGTACTTGCTTTCTCGTTTGTGTTTTACAATTTGTGACTTGGCTATTACTTTTCTGGACTGATCATTCTTTATCCGTTTACCTTGGCAATATTTATACTGGACTCCGAACTAAGCAAGTGTTTATTAATAATGTCGAAAAGAGGACGTACTTTGAACAGCCAGGCTCGTGAATTGGTGGTGAAATTACACGAGTATTTTGAGCGTGAATCTCAAAATGGTGGACTTCTACTGCCAGTTACACAAGTTCGGGATCGCGTCGGTGAAGCTCTCGGTATTGGTAGCCGCACCGTTGGCAAAATATTAAGTGAAAAATATGGGCCTTCGGGGAGTGACAGTAACGTACTTCACACACCGAAAAAACGAAAAAGAAATAAACCTGTGCCAGGCATCGATGAATTCGATAGTCATGCTATTAGAAACCATATATACGGGTATTTTACAAGAGGCGAATTTCCAACATTGGCAAAGTTATGTGCAACTTTAAAAGATGCCGGGCTGTATAAGGGAAGCATAGAGTCGTTGAGAACGGTAATAACAGGAATTGGCTTCAGATACAAAAAAGTTGACAAACGAAAAATTGTTATGGAGCGACATGACATAATTATGCAGCGACTAACATTCCTGCGCGAAGTTAAACAAATTATAAACTGGGATAATGTAATATTTTTGGACGAAACTTGGCTAAATTCCAACCATTCTGTGCCGAAAACATGGACTGATGATTCTGAAGCTTCGTGCTCGAAGGTGCCGATAGGAAAAGGTGGACGCCTCATAATATGCCATGCTGGGTCAGCGTCTACAGGCTTCGTGGAAAACTCTTTATTAGCTTTCCAATCCAAAAGCACTAAAGAGTATCATGAAGAAATGGACGCAGTAAGGTTCCGAGAGTGGTTCTTAAATTTATTACAGAATATCCCTCCTAACAGCACAATTATAATGGATAATGCCCCATACCACTCTGTGCAAATTGATAAAGCACCTACGTCAGCCAATAAGAAAGCAGATTTGGTGGCATGGCTGCAAAGAAAAGGAGTGGATGCCGACATGTCACTATTAAAAGCTGAATTATTACAGTTAGTGAAATTGCATAAACCACCAAAACCGACATATGTAATTGACCAATTGGCCGAAGAGCACGGGCACAAAGTCATACGACTTCCTCCGTACCATTGCCAATATAATGCCATTGAACTGATTTGGGCCCAAGTTAAAGGTAATATTTTATAATATTATAATAATAACACGAGTACTTCTAACATTTATAATTTAAACAATGGTTTTCGTCTGCTATCAAATAGTTACATTATTGTTTTACAGGTTATGCAGCAAGACACAACACAAAACCACCCTTCAGTGTCAAGAAAATGGAAGGTTTATTAAAGGAAGCATGTGCCCAAGTTACACAGGAAGATTGGAGTAAAGTAGTACAAAAAACAAAGAAAATAATAATGGACGACTTCGAAAGAGACGTACACTTTGATAATGTAATGGACAATCAACTGGTCATTAATTTAAATGACGATGATGACGAAGACGACGATACTAGTACTAGTAGTGAATAAAAAAATATCCTAAACATTTCTTTTATTTAATTATAACAATTGATTTCTTAAAATTCGGATATTATAGTAATCGATCTCTTAAAGTTCGGATATTATAGTAATCGATTTTTTCATCCCATCCCTATCATTCAATTGTCAGAACTGTCAAACGGTACTTCTTAGATTTGACGGACTGTAGGTGTCGTAAAAATGAAGAACCTGTCCCGTAGCTATGTATATTGGCCCCAACTAGACGCCGCGATAGAAGCGCTATGTCGAGAGTGCAGCGCTTGCTTACAACAGCGTGACGCGCCGCCGCGCGCCCAGTTGCACCCGTGGGCCTTCCCGAGTAGACCGTGGCAACGATTGAATATTGATTTTGCAGTGTTACAAAATATTTATTATTTAATTACGGTTGATGCATATAGTAAATGGATCGAGGTACAGCGTATGTCTAATACTAACGCTGGCTCGACTATACTTAAACGCCGTGAACTTTTTGCTCGTTTTGGCATTCCATCACACATTGTAAGTGACGGTGGCCCTCCATTCAACTCATCTGAATTTGCTGGTTATTTGAATAAAAATTTAGTTAACCATACAATAATAAGCCCCTATAGGGCAGCAGGTAATGGCGCCGCGGAAAATGCCGTTAAATTAGTCAAACGTGCTATGAAAAAAGCATTGCATGAGGGTGTTGACGTCCAGGCGGCTGTCTCCAAATTTCTATTTCAGTATAGAAATTGCGAGCATGCAACTACAGGCGTGGCCCCTGCTGTAGCTATGTTCGGTAGGCGACTTCGTGGTCGCCTAGATATCCTCAAGCCATCTACCGAGCGTGCGGCAGAAGCGTCGGCAGAGCGCGCAGGACGCTCTCGGCCTGGCGCTGAGCGGCATGTAGATCTCGGTGACCAAGTCTTGGCTCGGGATTATAGTAAACGCACTGACAAGTGGGCACCGGCCACAGTGGTCGCAAGAGATGCACCCCTCTCCTATAAAGTACGACTTTCCAACGGTTGTGAGTGGAAGCGCCATATTGATCAGCTGCTGCCACTTAAGAAGCGGGTTTCACGATATTCGATATCGAATACAGCAATCAGTAATACGGAGTTGCCAGAAACCTCTAATGATGTGCTCCCCGCCAGTGAAACTTGTACCGAATCTAATGTTGTCGACACTCTAGAGAATAGTGAGTCGAAATTAGTGATCAGTAATGAACAAAATACGAATCCGGAACCATCCCTAATCTGCAAGGAACGACCTAAACGTAAATGTACTTTTCAGGGTAAATACCCCAAGTCCTAAAGGATTTTAAATTAGTTTAAATGTGGCATACTATACCTACTTAGTTTATAAAAAAAAAAGTATCTTTTATATTACTTTTATTAGATTCTATGTACCTACGAATGTAGTTACATTATGTTGTATACCTTGCTATGTATATTTTCATACATTATATAAAAATTTAAAGGGGGAGGTGTAGGGTATAGTAATATTTAATATATTGTACTAAGTGTAGGTATTTGTAAATAAACCAGTCTGTATTACCGGCTATCGAGGTTTCATTGTTCTTCCCGATTATTATCCGTAAATCCTACTCATACATTAGTCTATCGCCACTGCATGTTAAGGTCCTTACAGAGACGATGTCTAAGAACGAATGGGTGGAGCTTACGAACGTTTTAAACGCAGCCCCGCACCACCCCGCACACACGTCACTAAAGTGGTTATAATATAAAAATGTGGTAAAAGATGTCGGTGAAAATGATACAGACATACATGGATAAGTCATACATGCCTAACTTCACGTAACTAACTTGGTAATATTTTGGTATTAATATATTAGCCTATGCCCGCGACTCTGCCGGGGAGGATGTAGTTTATCGCGACTTTGGTCTTATCTCTGTTTCAACTCTGACAAGACCTTAAAAAAACGTATCAACATCCATTTAATAGTTTTTACGACCATCGCGAACAAACACTACTTCCTTTGACTTCTACACTGAATGACGGCACAAAAACTCTCTGTCCTTACGGGTTCCGCAGCACAACTGTGACTACCCTGGAGTTGCACACGTCCATAGGTCACGGTAACCAGTTTTCATAAGGTGGCTTGTCTGCCACTTAAAATGGCATAAAAAATCAGTAGCTTGTTAATTTATAAAAATTGTCCAAGTTGACGACAGAAATCAAACCGACTAAGATCTTCAATCCTGTGCGTTGTAGACAACGCACAGGATTGAAGATCCCTTTGAAAAAGTAATATAATAGTGGAATTGTTCTTCCTTTATAGGTCTACAAAAAAGTCTGCGATGGCTTACTTACATTATCTATTTCTTAACGATAGCTTGATATAGCCACTTCAGGTTCTACAAAATGGTTTCAATATCGGTATTAAGTTATTGGAAAGCTATTTGAGAGGTGAATACGTTATTGATAATATTAGGTACAAACCAGGCCGTACGTACATAGTTGTAGAATCAGTATCAAAATAAACGGGATATTTACCATGTTTCATTGTTTTGAGTTTACGATATTTCGGTGCCGTTGCGAGCACCGTAATATCTTAAACTCAAAACAATGAAACATGGTAAATATCCCGTTTATTTTGATACTGATGTGAGTGACCATGATAGTTTAAATACCTGTATAGTTGTAGAATACCTATTAGGCTGCTAATTCAGAGGTAGTGCATTTGATTCCCGCTCAGTGCATATATTTGTATGCATGAATATGTATATTTCCATAGGTTAGGGTGTTTATTGCATATATACATTGAGATAGGTGCAGGAAGGAGAATATTTTCGTAGTGCCAGCAACACATTACACGTTTTCGTAGTGCCAGCTTTGGTAAAGTAAACGCAAAAAATGTGTGTGAGTGTGTGTTATTTACGACATCACATAAGAAACTATTTACTATATGATGCATGTATTGTACGTATAAACCTTCCTCTTAAATCACTATATCTAGAATAGTCCAGGATCCACGGTCCTTTTTGTCAGTTGATTACTATCAAGCTAATTTTCCGCGAGTAGCTTTATTATGATGAGACGTCCAATAATTTCCTGTACGAAATTCTCGATTGTGGCAGCTAACAGAGGTAGCAAGGATAAAATATGTCGATTTGATGATTCTCAAATATTTATTACTAATAGATTTTTTTTTGTTAAATATCAAGATGATTATCTACATTATTCGAAAAAATCTTTGTCCTACAAAATCTATAATTTGATCAAAGAATCCCCTCTTTCCAACATGTATCGTTAACGAGGTCATCATAAATTATTACTAACTAGCTGATTTCCTTTTTTTAACTTAATATTTATATAATTCAACAGACATATTGTCCTACTAATTGCGTGTTACGTTATCCCGGTCCTACGCTCAAAAGTAGTAGTACAGACGATTGATGTAAAAATAATTACTATCAAGCTGAATCTTCGTGAATAGCTTCGTTTCAACCAACACCAACGCCCAACAATTTCTTATGCGAAATTTTCAATTGTGGCAGCTAGTAAAGGCAACAATGTTAAAATATTTCGATTTGATTATTTTCATAAAATTATAGCTATAACTGTATTATTTTTTTGTAAAATGTCAAGACAATTATCTAATATATTTAAATAATTTACTTAATTTTTTCATGTTATTGCTACCGCTGTTAGCTACCACAATCGAGTGTTTCGTACAGGAAATCATTGTGCGTCTCATCAAAATAAAACTACTCACGGAAAATTAGCTTGATGGTAATTAAGTGCAAAAATTGACTATGGATCCTGGACTATTAAAGAAAATTACTTCAAAATTCGTGGTGTAGTTTTAAAGATCTGAGCATACAAGTCTGAGCATAAAAGTCACTTCCGATTTTGTTTTATACCATGCAGTGATGATGTACATTGTATAGTATTGTAATAAATTTATATATATTAATATTATAATATATTGCTATGTTAAAATATGTATATATTATTATAAAGAGGTGGTTTGTGACGTAGGAGATAATGTTTGGATCTACAAAACCGATTAAAAAAACATTTAACCTATTAAATTCCACGCGGCTAACAGCTAGTAACAAATAAAGTTGTGAATAAAATAATCAACACTATTTCATTTATTTCCTGAGAGTTCAAAGCTTTAGCTTTCTTTACCTAATTTATTCACGGCGTCTCAAAGCAGTGTCTTATCTGTTCACTTGTGCATTAATCTCAATTCGTAAAGATGTCAAAGCTGCGAAAACATGAAGCACAACCTCCGCGTCTTATAGCCATCACGGCACTGTCGCCCGACCCCCGCATGGGCACCCACTAAGCCAAGCTCTCAAGAAACTAACAAAATGGTGGCCTGTGACTTCAAAAATCATTCTATAAAAGAGAAAATTGTACTGTTTATACTTCAAATCTTATCTTTCTTTTAGGTACAAAACCACATAAAAATCTTTACCGTTCAAAAGTAGTTTCAAGTTTTCTTTTAACAGACCTTTTTGCTTTGGGAACGATTTTTAAATAGTAATTATACAGTGAAAAAAACAACAATAGTTCAAAATGTAGCCAAAAAATTAACAAATAACACTGTATTAACAGTTTTTAAATAAAACAAAAAAAAATATAAAAAAGGATTTGGCCTCTGAATATACGCATAAAAAACGAGATTGATATTTCTACTCCGATAACTCAAAATACCGAGATAGGTAACAAAACAATTATGTCTATAAATACAAGCACTACTAGCTAAGAGGTTTAGGGATCAGAAAACACAGGCAACAAATTTTGAAATCTAATATTCCTTAAGCTAACAATGGCAATAATTTGACCTCTGCTCTTCAACGTTCTATTGTTCATTTTAACCTTGCTCTGTACTATTACGGCGCATTTAGTTTAATAAACAATTTTAGTAAATAAATTAAAATCTGCCCTAAATTTTTGTTGACGTAAACTTCACCAATCTGTGGTAAGCCTCAAAGGCGTGTTTGCACGGCAAACAAGCGTAAATTAACGGGTAAAATTATAGAAGAAAAATATTTTAGGAAAAATTCAAAAGATCCAATTAACTCCAAGCACTCGAAAGGGTTTTGCGAAGAAGCAGCAGTGACTAGCGAATATGGAGTACGCTATAATACGGCACCACGCAGCTATAACCGATACCTAGAATAAATTATCATGGAGAAAGTTCCTCTGTAAACCATCGTAGTTGCCTTGTATAGTGAAATTTAGGGTAATAAACTTGAGCTGCCTTCTACCCTTTTAAGTGGCTATTCCGTTATGTATGGCTATACAAAAACTTCAACGACAGTTAATAGGAAACCAAGTTTCAATGGCTGTTATTGCGGTTGATCTGCTGTAAAGTTAAATTAAAGCCGAATAGACGCTAGTTTGAAAACTTTTAATTTCTTGTTTGTTTGGGCGTTAAAATATGGAGCGAAGTACCTTTTTTGTGCTGCGGAATTGGTATCGTTACTGGTTGATAGAAAATAATATTTTGTAGATGGTGACGATTTGCTAAAAATCAAGACAAGCTAAATCAGTAATAACAGCTTAACCGTAGGCTCTAAAGTGCAAACTATGGATATTATATGTAAGTGTTCTTACATATAATATGGGACCAAAAAAAGAAGAGTAGATTGACCAGTTGTGATTGACTGTCTGTTAATATAAAAAGTGGATTACCCAAAGCTATCATCAGTATATTTTTATGCATTGCATCGATAACCAGTTAATATACAATGAACACTCAACGAGGGTCAAGTGGTCGCTAGAGAGAAATTTAATTTACTGTCGGGAACCGCTGTCGAAGTTTACCCTACTTTCGTCTTAATTATTTTCGCATCTATGAATTACAATAAGATTTTATTATGGTTACGTCCAAATATTTGTGTTTGATATTACATTTTAAATGGGGCTGCTTCGCAATCTGAACGTGTATTGATAGGCTATAGGTGTAAAACGGTATTTTTAATAAATGAGGTTTTGAAAATCACTAGAAAACTGTCACGTCATTAAGCTACTTCTCATGTAGGTATATCTCATTTTAAAGTACCCATTAACAAAAATAATTTACTTTTTATTTAATTGAGCAGGTATGGTGAATGATTGTTATTTAAACAAAACAACAATCATCATCTGAATACTGTGTCCTCGCATCGAAGCCCAGGATCTGCTCTTATTCCTTCTCCTCCTGATTTGACTTATAGGGCTTTTATGGAAGCAATTGTCATTTGTCCTCTCAATCTGTGAATAAAGTCCTTACTAAGGTTTTTCAAGCGTCTACAATATGGGGCTATGCAAGAAAGGCATTTGAATGTTCTTACAGGCAGCACGAGTGCGACTCCTCTGGTATTGTACACGTCCATAGGCCACGGTAAATACTTTCAGCGGCTATGTCTGCCACAAGTGGTATAAAAAAAACTCTGAGAAGAAAATCTGCGCCATCTTCGTCATTCTATCCCAAGAGAATAACCATAATAGCAAAAGACAAATTCAACTAAGTAGTTTTTTTAAGAGTAGAGACTGGCGAGAACGCAATAGAAACGAAACATGTTTAAATATAGATCTACTCTTGTCTAGTTGTGCGACCAAGTGTCACGTCCTGAAATTTTACGTTGACAGTCAACTAAATATAACTAATGGTTTCGTGTATCTCACAAGTTGAACCGTTGGTTATTTCCGTTTGTTATTACTTAATAGAATAAGCTAGAAGCACAACCCTTATTTTGTACAGTTAGTTGAATAGTTCTATTTCTCATTAGCGAGTTATATTGCGAGTTTGAGTTACACATTGCAATATTATTGAAATACTCGGACCACACACGATCGATAGGCAATCACGCTTAAAGAGTTATATCGTATCACACCGAAACCGACTGTCACCCGAAACGCCATACCAAACCTGGCGCCTGGCAGGGTCGCCATGTAAGGTTGGGATTAAGACGGAATGAAACGCTCTGACTGCTGAATAAGTACTAATCATTTATTGGATAAACATCGGTATTTATATTCATACACTACAAAATATTGGCTTTTATACCTACCCATGTATTTATCATAACCATTTTTTGATAGCAGTAAATACTCAAAATATTTTTTGATACCTGATTATTCGTCTTCCTCATCATCTTAGCGTAAATCCCAGTAGCGTCCGAAGCTTTCACCTCTGAGTTTAGGGCCCGCTTTACCAGCCTAACTGTGGATTTGGCTGAACTACAATTATTTCCGTGTTCATATTTTTCAATACATTATATATTTTTGATCTCACCACGTGGGAGGCAAGATAATTGCCGTCAATTAGTTATTTTGGCGTTCAAGATGGATTTTTTAACATCATATTGAAAGAAAGGTTTGTACCAGGACCCAAGCAAGTGATTACTCGAGAGACTAGGCTTTCACCAGAGCATAAATATACAGTGAATAGAGAGTAATAAAACTACATTTTTTAAACTACCTAGGTGGCAGACAAGGTAACGTCTCTCCTGATGGAAAGTAGTTACGTTACTTGAGTGATTAAGCAAATATTTGCCAATGTATTTACGAGACGAAATTATAAAAAATGGTCAAACATTTGCATACAAAATAATGAATCTTAGAAACGCATTCTGTGATATCCTTGGCGAGAGCAGTTGCAATTTGCAGTTGCTCAGTATGGAACCGAGGAAAATCAAACAAAAAATCCCGCTTCGTCCACAATATGCATAAATCCGTATAAACTACCACAAAAGATTTATAGTGTTTCTATTACCTAAAGAGTTTAAACCGTGACTGTACCTGAGTTGAAGTTATATCGATATATGTACATAAATTGTATGCATTTGGAAAAGCTACGCGCGAGAAAATCGAGCGCTCAAATCGTATTCCTACATTTCTAAAAGCCCCTTTGCGAATATGGCACAACAAAGTTTGAAGATATTTATCAAACCGCCTTTTCTGTTTCGACCAAACTGGAATACGTATTGAACTTTGTACTGTAATTGATTTTACCTAAGTGATACGTAAATACGTATAACGCTTAGGTAAAATAAATAAAATTTTTTTTGATGTTTGTGTTTATTTTTTTAATGAAATCATTGACAAGAAAACAACAAGAAACGGCCAAACAGGAATATACTGAAATCAACTGCGAACACACAGTCTTGAATTCCCGGTTTTGCTAATGAGTTTTTTTTTAAAGACTGCATGAAATGTACCGTGGACAGTACCGGGGACACGCTTTACACGGCCCATGTAACAAATATTCCTCAGTCCGAGGTAGAGGAGAGTCACGAACAACTTGTATCTGAAACTGAGACTATTCTCTCTCACTCTGGAATATCCGATTGGGCGACTAAACCTAGTCCAGTTCAACCCCACTAAGACACAAGTATGTGTATCACCGCTAAGAAAATCTCATTCATTGTAGCGCCACAATTCAACACCCCTTACCATCTCCTCAAGTATCGGGATCCCAGGTGTTGCTAGGTCAGTTATTTAGAGGATAAGGTTAAGTTAGGAGGATAGGAGGTAGGACAAGGCGGTATTTCCGCCCAATTGAGCAGTCCGACAGGGGAAGTACTCTACAGAATACCGCGGTTATAATAACTTCGTGTTGTATTCCCAGCGGTGAGTAGGGTAGCCAGAGCTCACTGGACAATTTGTGCTGTCAGTGGGATGACTAAAGGCTTGTCCTGCTTTGTCCTCTACACTGACGTTACAGAAACTCTGTGCTTACAGGGTCGGCAGCGCGAGTGTGGCTTCTCTGGTGTTACACACGTCCATAGGGCACGGTAACTACTTTCCATCAGGTGGGCCGTGCGCTTGTCTGCCACCTAATTGGTATAATAAAAAAAAAGTTGGCATCAAAGAAACTTGGAGTGCTCCACAGGGCAAAGCACTTCACTGCGGAGCAGCAACTCCTTCTTTATAAGGCACAGGTTCGGCCCCACATGAAGTGCTGCTGTCACCTTTGTTGGAGTGCCTACATACCAGCCCCTTAGACACGATGCAAAGACTGACGGTGAAGATGGTTCACAATACCATACTCGCAGGTAGTGTGGAACCTCTCAGCTTTAGGAGGGACTTTGCCTCGCTGTGTGTGTTCGTCTATACAATGGTTTGTGCTCAGATGAATTGTTTGACATGGTGTCCACAGCTACATTCTATCATCGCACCGCTCGCCATAGGCAAAGAATTCATCCTCACACATTGCGACCTGAGACGGTGCGCACTGTACGGTATGAAAGAAACTTCATCCCCCGCACACTCAAGCTGTGGAATGAACTCCCTGATGCGATTTTCTCAAGCGCCTGCAATATGGGATTCTTCAAGAGGGGCATTAGAAGGTTTCTTCAGGGTTAGCAGCGCGAGGGTAACGCCACTGGTGTTGCACACGTCCATAGGCCACAGTAACCACTTCCCATCAGGTGGGCCACCTAAGTGGCATATAAAAAAACAAAAGACTTAAAATTTAACGACATTGCCTTTTGACTTAGTATAATCATTACAAAAAATAATAAGAATAAAATACAGTCCAAATACAATTTATTTAGTTCCTATTGTGTTTAGAAACTGATAATTCAGTAGTAACTGTAACTACTACTAACTGTACTAAAATACAATACCCTGCTTGATAATTTCATGAACGTTGCACGGAAAACTTTGTACTTGAGTGGGTCTCACAGATGGTAGATTTTTAATACGTAACTAGTAAACAGTAAGAACGTTTGTTTATTTACGTCATTTGCAGTACGTTCTTTGAATATAATTAGGTAATATAGCTTGTCTACTATAATTTGAGCTTTAAAAGAATCGAGTCGACAGTTGTATGTGTGGGGCCCCACCAAGATCTTTGGGGCCCAAGATTACGATACCTTCATGTGGGTACACCTGCTGACTCTCAGGGTTGGAATAATAGCGCCTATGAGGCATACAAAGTGCAAACTTTACAATCAACATTTCGTTGGACACAGTAATCGCAAACTCATGCACACTCAGTATGCACTCAGTCGCATTTAATACCGCTACACCACCGAAACAGAAATAGAATATCTAAATTCAATATAGGTTTCTTTCTTTGTTCCTAGTAGGTATTACTATCGCGAATTGCGAAAAAGTGGATAAAGAAATCTGTAATAGACTAGACACTTCCTCCACCCTCGTAAACTTATGCCGTGGCGTCTGTTTCCACGAAACCAGATAATAATAAAAAAGCTTAAGATAATTTACTTACGTTCGCGTTAAAAGCCGTTATCCTCATTCTTATTTCGCCCCGCTCGGGTAAAATACCAAACCAATTTAACCATACGTAAAAAATCACGTTATATTTCGAATTTCCTTGTAAATATTTCCCTGAGATGCCACGTATCATTTTCTGTTTAGGTGTTTGTTTGATTTGAAAGCACATCTAACGGATTTATTTGTTCCACGTAAAAGACATGTGAAAGCACTTATCTGTGTTGAGGTGATGTTTTGTTTGAAACACATTTTATTTCTTATTGTTCATGCCGTTTCTTGTTCAGCGTGTAGAATAATGCTTTAGGAGACTGCTAGTTTCTAATTTATCGTAGAGTTGTGTGGTCCGGCTTATTTTAAAAAGGTTATTTTCTTCTTAAACAGTTTTATTTAGTATGGCCTTCTTGTTGGGTCAAATCTAGTTATTGAAATCTACTCCCTTCCTGTAAACTGATTGATTTGACATTTGGTACGTCGTTTAAAGTTTGGATGACAATACAATTTCAATCAATAAAACTGTTACTGTTTTTTGAAGAATTATCTTATTAGTAAGTTGTAGAAAATGTTGGTAGGGCCCTAAAAATTTGAGTAAGTAATTTTAGTAACATTGTTATTGTTGTCGATCTGGTTATTTTGATCTGCTGTGATGCTCCGAATTCAGGATAAGAGTGAAACTATTAAAATTATTGTTACTTATTAAACTGAAATACAATTATGACAAAGTATTTTTGTGAGACTGTAGGTGCTCTAATAGTACCGTGTTAAAACCTAGAGCAATAAAACTAAAGTGTTAAAATAAAAATTAATGATTTGCTACTTCTTACCTACACAAAGGTATCTAGATAATATATTGTTTTTAGTCTCAAATTGTACATATGTGCGTTGATATTTAATTTTTGTCATTACACAAATTACTTTTATGTTTGTATCAGGTTGTTTTAAAAGCATTTCATTGTACCAAGCGTGCAACGTAGTAACGCCGAGAAAATAGAATGGTGCATTTCGCTTCCTATGCCTTAGGCTGCAAATAAATGGTTACGGAAGATTTTTTATGTTAAAATATTTTCTAGAACTAAATCTGTATTTGATATAGTTATAAAATCAGTCTGCTCGATAACTGTTCCTCGACTAAACATACCTGCACACACACACATACACATGCACAAATATCGAACCTGTTTGTACCTAAATTTTATAAAGAAATTATAAATTATATTAAGAGGAAATTATAATTATTGGATATTACAATTATATATGATTATATTGCGTTGCATTGGGGTAGCAGAAACTTAATAATAAAAAGCACACAGCGATTTGACTTTGTTTGTTTTCCTGAAAATTACTATTTTATTACCATAAGACACTCAGCATTTCTATGGCTAGCTAATAAGAATATGAAACGTGTGCAACAAATATAAATTATTATATTTTGAGTAAAATGACTCAAATTTTAATAAAGATAGTTATGTTATGTGCTATCGTCGATTTATGTATTAGTAAGATTCTGCGGACCCGAACCCGGATGTTTTTTTTATATACGCGTCACATAAAAAAAAATAATTATTATCAAATAAATGTAGATGAAATTTCTTTTATGTACACATTACACCAAACCTATCTATCGGTTAATCTGAATTACAAAAAATATTTGTAAACACAAAAAATATTTATATACCCTTGTTCTGGCTGTTACATCAATCACGCACGGCGCACATTCTCGTCACCGTCACTTGTGAAGCATAAATAAAGTATTGACGGCTTCCGACGTTCTCCGTATTGATGTATTCATACCACAAACTGGTTCCTACTTATTGTCAAAAAGACCGTTTCTATAATATGAAAGGATTTATTAGACTCATCGCTTCCTGATTATTTTCGTTGAGGATAACAGCTTTTCATACTAACAAAAGCCTTTTGAAATTATATTTCATTCTGATATTGATACTAGGTACACGCTTCAATTAATTTATTGAAAATTATGATTGAAAGGGACGGACCAAAAAAGATGTTAGTAGCTGACCTGAAAGAGCAAAACTGACCTGAATAAAATGTTTTAATATAAAATGTATACAAGAACAGACATCAGCATCTCCATAAAGAATCGACAGGCACTAGTGTACGAGTGGATAGCTGATATGTGTTGGAAAATAGTTCCAGCCATCGCAAAAACATTCAAATCAACTGAGAATCTTGAAATGAAATGAAAATTAAATTGGAATAGTTTCTTTTTACTTTCCTCTCGGGGCTGTTTAGTCATACGGCATTCGCTCCAACATGAGTTACATAAGCTTAATTAGAAGTAATAGAAGGAGTTAGTGGACCCTAGTCTTTGAGGTGAAAGCCGAGGCCATCTTAGCATTGTAACCGCTTGAATACTAAGATTGTGAAGCATATTATTTTGAAATTTAGTATTTATTTATTATTTGTATTAGTATTTTGATTAGGGTTTTTCAAGTTTTGTGTTTTTACCGTTGTATAGGTTGGTTTAAACCCGGATAGAATTATGAAGAGGTGTTTGGTACTTCTTAATAAATAGAAAAACCACGGTAGCCTAGTGGTATGGGTAATTGACTGTTGTGACGAGGTCTCTGGTTCGATCCCAGGTTTTACCATGGCACACACCAATGACTTTTCGATGCTTTTCGAAGTTATGTGTGTATTTATCGCAGGTTTATAGGTGCCCGGTTAATGGCAATAGGCTCACCACCTATTACATTGGGAACTAAACATAAACTGGCGAAATGTGGATGCTAGCATTTCTGCCTACCCCTTCGGGGATATAGGCATGAGTTTATGTTAATGTTATGTTATGTTATGTTATGTTACGTTACGTAACGTAACGTAACGTAAGGTAACGTAACGTAATATAGACATCCCGCCGGGGGTGGACCCAGAATAGGTCAATATCAGTGTCAGAGTGTCAGTGTGTGTAATCGAGTATTTAGTCATATTTTACGCAGATAACTTTTGAATTACCTATAAATGAACTTTTAGAATTACCTCCTGTCTCACATTATGGCTAAAAAATTAATATATCACGTTACCCAAAATGTCTTAAAGAAGCTATTTCCTAATAAAATATTCGTATATAATGCCAATACCGTATTTTTGTTGATACGAGTACGCAGACCTAAAACGACGCGGAATAGAATATTTGTACATATCGAGGTGTGGAGGAAACGATCGGGGCAATTCTACGCTTAGCGGTGTGAATTTGTACCTATATCAGATATTGAAATATCACCCTTACGCGGCTTGTCTTAAAATTGACATCGTAATGAAGAAGGGTTTTCAGTAATTTTAATCCCGCGAAAGATTATTTCCAAATAACTTCTGTCCACGGCTCTATCCGCATGATTATATTGATCCCGTGACCAATAGAACTTCAAGATTCTTTGGACAAAAAATTATTAGAAATAGGCTCCAGATGTCTAATTACAACTTTAATATATATCAGTGTCGAATTATACCCAGATACGTTCAGTCGTTCTGGCGCGATTGCCTATTGCGATGTGATATAATTATTAGAAGTTTAATTTCTCAAGAAAAGGCTCATATTTCTACATGTCAAGAAGCATTCCTTGAAAATAAACAGATATGGACAAGTACACGTTGAAACAATAGATTTTGATATTATGGTAAGTATTAATATCTCGGAGGTAACAAAATACTTTTGTTAGAAACGCGTGGATGCTTTAATTATATCGGAAGACTTCTATTATACGTATCTGTTGTACTGTATCGATTCCATTAAAGATTAATTAACTGCTTATGTGAATAATATCTATGTGCAGGTATCCAAGACATACCTCTATAAGGATATACTGACAAGATTAAAGGTGGGCTACATCTTGAAGCGAGCTTCAATAACACTATGCTCATACTATCCATTAGCGTCTTGCAGAACACTGTTGTATATATGCCAATCTCAATATGTGCCATATAATCTAATCCCCGACTTTGCGGATTCTGTATATCCAATCTATGTTTCTCAGGTCATCCGTTTATCTTGAGATATATTCCTGCTTCGTTTGTGGTCACTCACGATCTCCACAACAAACAGCTTAGGTAATTGCCGGAATCGAATATGATTAGATACATTTTAACATCAGTGAGCAGTCCGACTGGGGAAGTACCTCCGCCCTACAGAATACCACGACCATAATAACTTCGTGTCGCTCACTGGAGAATTTGTGCTGTCAGTGGGAAGACTAAAGGCTTGTCCTGCTTTGTCTTGTACACTGACGGCACAGAAACTCTGTGCGTACAGGGTTGGCAGCGCGAGAGTGGCTCCTCTGGTGTTTCACGTCCATAGGCCACGGTAACCACTTTCCATCAGGTGGGCCGTATGCTTGTCTGCCACCTAAGTGGTATAAAAAATAAATAGAAGCAGATGTCTATAAAACAGCTTGTGATCGCGGTCTCTCATACATTGATCGAAGCAAAAGAAGGATTAATACTTCTACTAATCCTTGATGAAATCTGTTCTAAAAGATGATATCTGTTCTAAAAACTGAAATCTATTATAAAGAACATTGATACTAAGTCCGAATGATCGATTAGGCTATTGAAATTAAAAAAAAGTTACTTAATTTTACTAAAAATGGTTGGAATGTACCTTCGACATCGGTTTAATATTCAGATATTTATTTACTCAAACCCAAACAAAAGCAACATTTCAAGATACTTTTGTCTCATTCTGCGTAAATAGTCATCATTATTATTGTAGGTACCAATATTAAGTTGTTGTGAAGACGTAGTAATAGGTATCATTATATTATGTAATATCTCAAGAGATTAATTTTTTATGTTCAATAGCAACAAATGTTACTTTTTCTTTGTAATCTTTAATCTTTATGATCTTTATCTTTATTGCATTAAGTTACGCTCTAATTTGTACCGATTAAAGAATTTGTTTCAATTGTTAATATTTCTATAAATCTATGTACCTATACAGGGTGTATTTTTGAAACGGGGCAGTAAGGGCAAGTACCTTAACCGTTGCAGTTACAGCAAAACGTTCTTAAAAGACCTTCCCTAACTTTTTGGGACATTTTGAACTGCATTCACAGATTTTGTAAAAAACTTACAGTTAGCAAAAAAAATGCAAAAAGTTCAATTTTTTTTTATGCCAATCGATTCTATTTCATGTGGGGATCAAAAAACTCTATGGGACCATTTTAGCTTTCAGTACTAGAAAAGACAGAAATCGCCAAAAACGTTTCCCATACATTTCGTACGGAAATATGATAAATCAACTCGAAACTCATAAGTCAGGTAAATTTTTGAACTTTTTTAAATAAAAAAAATCATTTAAACATTTAAGAAATTGGTTTATGAAATAAATTGCTCAAAATGATTTCCATTTTCACGAATACATAAGTCTATCCTTTTTTGCACTGAACGAATGGCGGCTAATAATGTTCTGGGATGAATATTACGTAAAATGGTCATTAATGCATCCTTGAGCTCTTGAACACTGACGTACGTCGTCTTATACACCTCGTTTTTCACGAAGCCCCATAAAAAAAAATCAAGTGGTGTTAGATCGGGGCTACGAGGTGGCCAGGCGGAGCACCATCTTGTTGAAAATGAACTTTTCGCAATTCCGACAGGGGCCATTCGTCCATCTCTTTGTCAAGATGGTGTAAAATGACTTCATTATACATGGCAGAATTCAGTTTCAATTCATAAAATTCCACCATTATGACTCGATTGGACATTATACCACACCAACAGTTGAATGAGAAGCGAACCTGATTATGACTTGCCGTAACTCTTAGTGGATTTTCTTTGGACCAATAGTGGTGATTTTTTCTGTTGTACATACCGTTATTGGAAAAATTAGTTTCGTCTGACCACAGTATGTAATTTAAAAATTCATGATCTCTGCTTATTTTTCCTCTTAGCCATCTGCAAAAAGTAAGCCTTCGAACATCATCACCCGGATGTAACACTTGAACTATGCGCCCATATCGATAGCACTTGTAGCCGTATTTCTTCCATATCTTTATCACAAGGGAGTGGGATACACCTACTTCAAGGGCGACTTGCCTGGACGATACCTCTGGATATGCTTCGACATACGTCAGAACCGCAATCTCCGTGTCCATGTCCACACGAGGCTGCCGCTTTCTTTTGAAAGAACCCTGCAATTCCAGGTTTTTCAAAAGATTTGTAATAACTTTTCTTGTTGGCACATGCCGCAACGGATACTTATTGCGGTACCACACTAATGCAGCTCCCGCATTTCGATTATTGACAAAATACGCTTCTAATAAGTCAATTTTTTCACGATTAGAAGACATTTTAGCGAAAATCCTTAATTAATAACACATACGAAGTTTCTCCGCTGAAACTAAGTATAACACACAGATTTTCGAATCAAATTCGAAATTTGAGGGTAAAAATTCTTTTTATTTACTTTACAGTCAATTCTACCCACTTCCTGGCCATAACAAAAAGTTAGACCATCGTAGAAATTTGTTTCTGTTGCCGAAATGTATGGGAAACGTTTTTGGCGATTTCTGTCTTTCCTAGTACTGAAAGCTAAAATGGTCTCATAGAGTTTTTTGATCCCCACATGAAATAGAATCGATTGGCATAAAAAAAAATTTTTTTGGACTTTTTGCATTTTTTTTGCCAACTGTAAGTTTTTTACAAAATCTGTGAACGCAGATCAAAATGTGTCAAGTTAGGGAAGGTCTTCTAAGAACGTTTTGCTGTAACTGCAACGGTTAAGGTACTTGCCCTTACTGCCCCGTTTCAAAAATACACCCTGTATAGTATCTCCAACAATTGAACAAAGTTTAGGAACTTTGAGGTAACTTTACACTTCAATACATGAAACGACCAATCATCTTAGAGCGTATATAAACTCTCTCTCTCATAAACTCACGCCTATATCCCCGAAGAGGTAGGCAGAGGTGCTAGCACCCATATTTCGCCAGTTTATGTTTAGGTCCCAATGTAATAGGTGGCGAGCACCGGACACTTATAAACCTGCGATAAAGACCTACCTCAATGTATCTCTACATCACCCTAAGGTTGACTGTTAGATAATGCCTTTGGCATTAAGTCCGCCTTTGTACAAAATTAGTGTGCATAAAGTTGAATAAATAAAATAAATAAATAAAAAAGCATCGAAAAGTGATTGGTGTGCGCCATGGTAAAACTTGGGATCGAACCCGAGGTCTTGTCTCAGCAGTCACCCATACCACTAGGCTACCGCGGTTCCTTTCCTGTTCCTTCTTAGAGCGTATATCAGGAATAATTTGGAACAGATATCTGCGCAATGATATTTTATTCAATGAATGTTATTAAGTAATACGTAGGAGCACGGTTTAATTCAACGAAATTTCACGAGTCAAATTCAGCAATAGTCTCTTTGTGGTCATGGCTGCTGAAAAGTAAATAAAACTTTAATACCCTTACAGTAGTTTTAATTAAACACTAAGATTTATTTATAGACATGAATGTGCTCTAAAACATATTAATGTCAAGCAATCATTGATATTCAATAGTAGTACTTATACTAGTAATACCTTTTTAGGTTCAGTGTGTTTCAAAGCTATTTTCATTCATTTCATTTACAATAAAGACCTTTATACTAATAGGAAGGTGCTATAATTGAGCAACTTGAATAATTTACAATAACTGTTTCCAGGTATTCCAAGGTTAAACTAAAATATCAAACTTTAAGTAAGTAAAAAAGAAGATACGGTTGCACCTTCACATACAACTTTATACGAGAAAGTGCAACCCTATCTCCTTTGTCGACCGTACATTTCTTTTAATATGTACATGCACGGATCGCTTACTAGATATTTTTATACAAAAATCTTGAAAATCGAAGAAGTGTTCCAGTTAAAGAAGTGCTCAATGTTACTGTTGTCGACTATAAACAATACGTTCTTCTGCGTGTATTTACATGTATAAGTGTGTAATAAAATTTTTGGTTCCCATAACGTTCCATGACATTTAGTCACTTCTTTATTAATTTACGAAATCAATAAGAATTAACGTTTGAATTTTACCCAATAAAAGAAAAATAAAGAGCATTACAATTTCAAGTAAATATGGTTGGCCTTTTCAAAAAGACACACAATTTGCGGTCATATTAGAACTTGCATGAGCAAAGCTTCGGATCATCTCATGTTATGAACACAAAATGAGTAAATACGAACTTCGGGGGTGCGCAACAATGAAAATGTCACTTTATGAAATGGGCCCGCTGTTGATTAATGGAGTTAGAGTGGGGTGTTGTTCGGACCTTCTTACTTATTTATTCATTCATTCTGGTAGGCTGCGTGGTACTGGGAACGTCGTAAATATAAATATCAACTGCGACGTTGTATGATTATGGCGAAGTCATGATTTGTTTTGGAGCTAATTAATCGGTGTTTGGCGTAGGTATGTAAATTGGTAAATCGTCGGAGTTAGCCAGATATAGGCAGTATTTACGCGGCATCATACAATGGTGAAGGTATTGTATTGTATATATACTGTACATATCTTTAAACTGTGGCAATATCCACCAGTTTATACTGATGGTGGTTACGGATTTGCCAGCCAGAGGCAGTCTCTGACTACTGTATGTGCAATTATTAAATGCATGTATATTAACTAAACACTAAGTATTGAATATACTATAATCTGTTCATAGTACAGTAAAACAAGGTCTGTTCAAAGTTTTACTCGTACATATAATTTATGCTCATAAATTGCCAGACAAGTAATCGAACAATAAGATAAGATACACAAATCTTAGTAAACGTCTAGAAAACATCGCAATCTATCAAGTTTCTATTTGCAACTTGAGTGTTAGGGAATTAGTCGAATTTCAAACTAAACTATTCGGGAGAGATATCAAAATATTCCGTCGTACTTCGTCATTGACATGCTTATCTATTGTGTAAATAATGACTAGAGACTAAACTTGTGTTGATTAAAGGAACGAGGGTATCTTCTAAAGATTCGTGTATTAACGGATAATAAATCCCTGAGCACAGGCCCTTTAATCATTGATTATTTAATCAGAACAGCCTGGGACAGAACAGCAACTATAAATGTCGTGTGACATGATAACAATGCGATAGACGTTTATGAAACAGCCAGCGACTTGATAAATGGACCAAGCTGGATCGTGGCGAACTCACCAATTTATGCATACCCGTCATCGGCAGGATAACAATTCCTCATAGCAAAATGACAACGATGTGAAGAATCACAATAGTCATAGATCAGAGCTAGATTTTAGATTTAGTTAGCCACACATTTGCGTGGGATTTGCCGTATAAACCTTAACTAAAATGTGCCGGCAAGACTGAATGTAGTTTTCGTAAATAAATTTCGTTTTAATACCGCACAGGAAAGGTATTATTTCCCCATAATTTTGGTGAGATTTTTTATTTTTTCCGGTTATGAAGTAGCAAAAGGGAGAACCTTTTGTATAAGGGGACCTCGGAGGTTCATAACTCGCAGTCAAAGCGTCAAATTAAAAAAAGATCTATAACTCGATGGGGCGGCAAAAATGTTTGTCCTTTCACACGAACCAAAATATGCATAGCTGAATATTATTATATAAGCAGAGATAAGAATAATAATATACTTTATTATGAGGTTGTGTATTTTTAACTTTATAAAACAGTTTTATAAATACGCATAGAACAAGAAGACTTAAAACAAAGAAACTAGAAGTTCGATTTAAATAATATAACCTAGGACTTTAAATTTCATCAGTGCGTGGGATTTTTATCAATGTTTTGGACTACTAATATAGACTGTTTTTTATACCACTTAGGTGGCAGATATGCACACGGCCCAACTGATGGAAAGCGGTTACAGTGGCCTATAGGCGTGTGCAAGGGAGTAACAATCGCGCTGTCAACCCAAAAAAAAAAAAATTTTAATTATCTGGTAAATAAATGAATTATAATAAAAACTCTCCACTGAGCTCTGGCTACCCTACTCACCGACGGGAACACAACACGAGGCTATTATGGCCTCGGTATTCTGTAGGTTGGAAGTACTTCTCCAGTCAGACTGCTTAATTGGACGGAAATTCTGTCGTGTCCTACCTCCTCGAATATCTTAATATATCTAGTAGTTTTATAGTTTATTTAACTGTTAAATTACCGTAATTTTTACACGTAACATGTTGACAAACAAATGGTAATGTTTAATAGTAAATTTTCGTAATAAATAAATTGCGGTAATATTTTCTTATTACCATGTTCATTTACACTGTAGAATTAAAAATGTTCAGTAAATATTATCAAAGGTTACTTTGAATGATATTGTATTCGATATGACATTGCAGAGCATTGAAAGCGGTGTTTAAATAGGCTGCTAATACCACCAATATTGAAATATCTGCGACAATATTCAAGCGGAGAGCTGTGATCCGCTTTTATTAAAACACCGTTTTATATGAGGAAAGGCAGAAAAAATATTGTCTCTCACTTTTTATGACACTGTTAACAATATATCCGACCTAGGTAGTGATTTCGCGAAAGTTGAATTTTATTTGGAGCGGTAAAGTAAAAAGTATATTTATGTGGGGAATTTTATTAAATTACATTTTGTGTGAACTCATATGAATTACGATAAAGTGTACAAAGGCTTAGTCAAAATGGAAATGAGTCAAAGGTTGTTTGATGGGCTTTGGTTTTGGACCATACTCTTTTACTACATGTACCCTATAGTCAGCAGCGCGAGTGCGACGCCCCTGGTATTGGATACTGCATAGGCGACGGTAATCACTTCCCATCAAGTGGACCGTGTGCTTGTCTGACACCTAAGAAGTATAAAAAATCTTACAATAACGCTAAAATCGTACTACATTGTTTTTTAAAATTTACTAATTTGCCGTAAATGTTGAACGGGGCAAAAAGTTTTAAGTTGCGTTTATATCACAACAATTTATTCATGTAACACCCATCTATATTCATGTAACTTGCGACTTAACACCGCAACATGTGGTGTAGATGTGATGTAAATTAGCTTGTTATAATTAGCTTAATAACAGTTGCAAGTTGCAACAAAATTATGAAAACAAATTTTATTTCTTTTACTTATTATTTTAAATATAATTTCATCTTAACTCACGATTGTGATATTTGAAAAAAATATTCTTCCTGTTTTCTTGTAAAAATACTACAAGGTTTTGTGCCCAGTATTTTTTATTGTAGTTTAGTACCGGTGTTTTTGTTTTTTATTTAATTTTATCTTTGAGGTAAAAATAGATAAAGCTGTCAATTTTACAATGAAGTATTTCACATATAATGCTATTTAGAGTAAAAATCTCACATGAAATTGTGTTAAGATAAGCAATTACTATTTACTACTATTTAACTGCACTAAAACCTTGTGCAATGCCTTGAAAGCTATAAATCACTTTAGACATGAGCTGGAGTAGGGATACAGTTACTGCCTACCTAAATGATCAAAAACTATCTGTCAGAGTGCAATATATTCTCCAAGAACTTGAAAAGGAAATCCATTAACTAATTCATCATTCTTGTTTTGTAACTAAGTTTATATAGAATGTTCAGACGCTCGACTATCGAGTAAAATAAAACAAATCACTTTCCATTAGGTTTACAATGAGAAAGAAATCAATTGTATTTTTTGGCATTGCATGTATTTTTAAATTTTTTTTAAACTACTTTGGTGGCAGACGGTCACACCTCCCACCTGATAGGAAGAGGTTACCTTGGCCTATGGACGTGTGCAACATCAGGGGCGTATCACTTGCGCTGCCGACCCCTGAAGAAGACTTCTAATGCCCTTCTTGAAGAACCCCATATCCCCCATAGCCCCATATGTATCTCAAACGTCGATGCATGTTATCTTTATACACTAGAATTTGCATTTACATGTGTTCGTGAGAGACAGTAGGTCTCTCACGAACATATCGACGGTTGAAAAGCAAAAACGTACAAACGACATCGAAATTTCATACAAAAAAGGTCTTAAAGTACATGAAACACTCTTTACAACAGTGTAATTTGCGCATGAACTATTCTTGTCGCTTACGGCCTTTAGCCTTTCATCCGTCGATATGTATAAATTTATTTGTGCTTATTCTATTTCAATCAATCAATCAATCAGTCCACCGCAGTCCACTGCAGGACATATGCCTCTAATTATTCTATCTATGCTAGCATAATTATTATGTAATAAATTCAAATTTCGAATCCAATGAGTGACCCACTATTTTTGAAGACAACTCCCACACAGCGGTTTTATACGTATGTGACTCACGAGACCTACACAAACGATCGATCGTAGAAACACCAATGTTCTGAAAATTTACTTTTGAATTTCATAAATTGATACTCAATGGTTTGCCATGCTCGCATACAGTCGTGTTACTGTTATTTGAAATATTTAAAAAGGTTTTTTACACAATTCTCAATCAAATCACATTCAAATCTTATTAGATAGACTAGTAGAATTGTATAGACTATTGTCTATAACGACTTGAACCAATGATGATAAATTCCGAAAAGTAAATAAAGTATGCCTGCAAACTACAGATCAGTTCCTATTTTTACGAGAACTGAAAGCACACTTATATATAAATGTTATTAATCATATTTTATACAATTTAGCACAGGAGAGCGACGTAATTGCCCGCAAATGACAGAATCTGTGCAAAAGCAGTGCGGCCGGGACCATTAATACTTGTTAGGTGGAACATAAAGGGAATCATTCCCGTCTTTACGGAAAAATTATGCATTCACCTAATATTGTACGGTTGCTGCAATTACATGGTACCACTAAAAAGCTTAAAGGTTTAAACGTTATAATTTCGCTTCTGTATGTCAAGACGTTTATAGACAGACTTAATATTAGTAGTTTCCATATAAATATTACATTTTCATAATATAGGTACTAAGAAAATACTGCTACGTTGGAGTATTTCAAATTTCAGTTTCTCAATCCTATTTATTTTTCTAAAATTCATCCCTTTGCATTCATCCCCTTTTAAACTATAGCGGTGTGAATTCATAATTATACAACGGTTTGGGACTTTTCGCGATTAATATTTGGATGGAACATATTGAAGAACTCACGCCCACGCCCAGATTCGGCTATGGAAAAGGTACGTAGATGATATATTTTTTTATATTTAAAGGCAATAATGCGTAGGTGGTTCGCTTTACTGAGAATCTCAACTCATTACATGTGAAGACACAGTTGACATATGAGATTGAGAATAACAGAACATTGTCTTTTCTTGACATAAAGTTGATGGTAAGAACTGATGGCTCCTTGGACTACACGGTGCATCGTAAACCTACACACAGATAGATACCTGCACGCCTCCTCGCATCATCACCCACTTCACTTAAAATAAGTTTGACGCTCATCAAGCGAGCTAATGATCTGTGTGACCCTGAGCACCTACAGCAGGAGTTGGATAATGTTCAAGAGGTTCTTGAAGTGAACGGGTATGTAATGAGTTTTAGAACGCTGCGATGTGCACAGAGGTAGATGCTGCGGGGTGTTGACCGCCAACCGGCATATTTGCCGTATGTGAAAGGTGTAACGGACAAGATCGGATCTTGCTTACGGATGTTTTCCATTAAGACGATTTTTGAACCGTTCGCCAATATAGCGAAATACGTGCGAACATCGAAAGACGTCATACCTCTATAAACACCAGGTGTTTATAAAGTGGATTGCATCTGTGTTAGTTCCTACATAGGCCAGACCAAGCGAACCATTGTAGAGAGAGTCCGAGAACATATCGCGGCTATGAAAAACCGTCAGTTCAACAAATCGGCAGTAGCAGAACATCTGGAGTCGGGTACTAATCACTGGATTGAGCTTCATCAACCCAAAGTCAAACAAACTCTCCACTGATCGCCAAGCACTACTATTCACGGATTGTGCGTGAAGCAATTGAATTAATTTTTTTTTTTATTTATTTAGAACTTTTATATTTTCAATTTTTGTAGAAATTTCAATAGGATAGATGGAATCAAACTATCCGGAATGTGGAATCCAGTGATTTAGATACTAAAACCAAAAAACACAGTGCCATGAAAAATTGACATAGTGAGTTTGGTGTGTCGCAAACCTAACCGTTCATAATAAAAGTAATGGTGGGTAGGCGCACAAAAAATGTTCTCCGCATACCTCTCGACGCTCACAAGTCTCAAGTCGTGACCACGGGTGCTGCAACGAATCCAAAACGTCGGCAGAAATACTAAGTACTGTACATGTAGTACCTATGTAGGTAATACGTCTTGTCGATCTATAGAGCTGATTCTAAAAGCAGCAACAAGTCTTATTGCAGTGAAAAATGTTTTGTATACGTACGGCACGAATACATCTATTGTACGCAATTCAATAGGTACATGAAATTCCTTTTACATTTATGAAATTCTTATAAAACTTCAATTATATGTCCACACGACTGTACCTACCTTCGCCAAATGCACCTTTACATTTAGAACAAACATACGTATATATCAGATGTTATTTAAAAAATATGTATAATAAACCAGAAAATACTATCCTTTACTAGGTATTTGAGTTAAAGTTTAATGAAGTTACTCACGTTCATAACTAATTAAATTACCGTATTTGGCAAATATCCATTGTAAGCTAATGTAGTGACTGAAGAGAGCATACTGCGGGAAAATGGAGTCCACAAAATAAACATTTCCTACTTTTGTGTGTCTTAACTACTTTTATAAAGTCAAACTAGTAATTTCGTTTTACGACTGTTTAATATCAGTAAATATTTGAAGAGTGGTGCAATCTGAATTGTATCTATGCCAAGTGTTACTTCCCGTAACATTTGCATACTTGACTCACGGAATCAATTTCGGTAGCGCTCCGTGTGTAGCGAATCAGAATAAAGATTCTTACTTCGAAATTCGAATTTTTAACGGCTAGGAGTTTCATCTTACCAAACCTCGTTGATGCTGCGCTCGCTTGAGCTGGAAATAGTAAAAAATAACGCTCGTTCTTCGTAAGGTAGCGTTCGTGCTTCGCCGAGGCGCAGCCGTCGTCGGCGAGTTCCCTTGAAAAGCAAGCTCCTTTCCCAACTACCATCTTATTAACGATTATGTTGACTTGCTCGCTTTGTGTAACTCGCTTCACGCTAACTTGAGCTAATGTTTCAGTGGTTTATCTTCAGAATATGATGAAAACCAATTTTCTAATAGATTGGTTGTTGTTTAAATTTACTTTATGTAACAGCTAGCATAGCAATTAATAGGTTGGGATAATTTTCCCGTGGATGTTTTATTTCAAACCTTATTCTAACAATTAAGAACGCATGAACATGATAATTATCAAGATTTTCGAGTAGCAACAAATTCAGCGAAAATTGTTCAAGTTCTCTTATAACATAACTTAACATAAACTCACGCCTATATTCCCGAAGGGGTAGGCAGAGCACCCACATTTCGCCAGTTTATGTTTAGGTCCCAATGTAATAGGTGGCGAGCCTATTGCTTCTCTTTCTCTAATAATGCGTATGATTATAAGTGTCGAAAAATTGTTTGAAAACCGGAACGACAAAACGGTATGATACTTTGTACCATTAATATTTTAAATTATTTGTTATAAACATAAAAAATTTGACATTCGTCAGTGATCTCACGACAGACACCTCACAGATAAATATTGATACTGCCACTTAAACAAAAGATTGCGTTAATCTACATTTCGAACTTCACTAAACCCTGTCTATTAGTGTGACATATATATCACGTTAATAAAATATTAGATCTGAGATCTAATATTTTATTCAATAATCTAATCTTAGATATTATACTTATTTTTGTAAATCCAACGTAGTAACTTTTCTCTAATGACAAAAAAATATAATACTGTTCTCTAATAGTGCAATAAAAAATGCGATGTTGTGGTATGCGTATTTATGTTGAATCCTTACAGAAAAGAAAAGTGCAACAGAGAGGGAGTTATTATTTTAATGGTGGTCCGTGAAGTTTTAAAAATGTAGTTGCTTTCATCGTTAATGTGATGGATATGAAAACATTATTTTTATAATGATGTAAAATGTAATGCTTTACTTTATATACTGTATTGCATTATACATAGATACAATACGTTTTTGTAATATTTATTATGATATCGAAATTGTCCCAGTCAACCTCACCTGATAAATATCTCAACTGATTAACGGATGAGGCTCTGGCGTGGACTTTTCCCCCGGGATTGGAGGTTACACAGCAGTCGCACCCGTAAAACCAAGTTAAGTCAAATTATGAGAAAGAATGGGAAAGTAGACTGTGGACAAATAGGATCAACGCCGTGATGATAATGAATCTGAGTTTAATATCACCTTCAGGATTTTAGTTTTTGAGTTTTATTACGAATTAATCCTGGTTGAACAATATTTTTAAATTATACTAGTTTGCACTATTAATAACGAGAGTGACATAAATTATATATTTTCTTGACAGTGACGGTTTAGTATTTATCATGGCTGTGAGCAATATGGTTGACACATAGCTTTACAATGTTAATTCGATCAAATATCTTATTAATTTCATATAGTACGTACAGTGACAAATAATAGGATTAATCAAATTGTCAGCGCTCATCATCTTGTCAACCTTAAGTGGTGAAACGATGATTCAAATTATTATCTTTGTCTGACTTGTTATGGTGCTAAAACAATACTCAGGTAGGTACAGTCACCATCGGTATTAATTGAGCATATAAAAGTTACTGAACACTTTAGTCCTAAAACCTTATATTCAATAAAAAATAAAACTTTTAAAAAGTACATTTTGTCATGTGAAGATAGAAAAAATACATATCAATTATTATTTACATTAATGTTATAATCGTTTGTAAATTTGTCAGCATTCAGCAATTACTGAGAATGATTCTATATACTCGTATCTGTCTAAAATTTGTACTATCCAAAGTATTTGCACGACCCTAATCAGACGAATCAACACATTTTAGGCCAGGTGGGTCGATCATGTGGCGAAAATTGGTCGAATAGTTGAGCAAAGCCCTGAGAAAATAATGACATTATGATACACCATAGAATTCGGACCTTTAGCTGGTGTCTTTATTGGTAAGGTACCCAAGCTAGTTTATCTATTCCTTATATTTTGCCCTCCCATATATTTTATTTTTTTGGTATTATAATCCAAAAATACTTAAAAAGGAATGGGCTGTCTTATGACATCAGCAACACAGTACTTAACTAAATATTTCTTTAGATCAACAGGTCGATAATAGATAATATTTTTTGATATGCTTAATTATAGCATTGTTGTTGCATGCTGTATTTGGCAGAACACTAAGAAACATAAATATATTGTAATATCTTTTACACTGAATAATGCGGTAACCTAGTGGTATGGGTAATGGACTGCTAAGCTGAGGTCTCGGGTTCGATCACAGGTTTTACCATGGCACACACCATATTTAATTAATTAATAAATAATAATAATTTTTCGATACTTTTCGAAGTTATGTGTGTATTTATCGCAGGTTTATAAGTGCTCGGTTAATTGCAATAGGCTCGCCACCTATAACATTGGGACCTAAACATAAACTGGCCAAATGTGGGCGCTAACACCTCTGACTACCCCTTCGGGGATGTAGGCGTGAGTTTATATTAAAATGTATGTTTTACACCTGCAAATTAACATGAGTGTATTTATATCTGGTGGGGCTGGTAGCACGGGAGTAGTGTTACACACGTTTATAAGTCACGGTAACCACTTTCCATCAGATGGGCCGTGTGCTTGTCTCCCACCTAAAATGAATAAAAAAAATGTTTGCCATGGAAATGTGGGATATACAGGTTGCACTTGCGTTCCTTGTATTGTTGCTCCCAATTATGTACGTTTTCGTCAGTTAGTTTACAATTTTTCATTTAGTGCTAGTACTCTCAATCAAAACGGGTAACATTATCTAGTGTGAACAATTTAACGTTATCTGCTGACATTATATCTACTATAAGAAACTTTGCAGTACCTACTCCTTTTACCACAAGACACAATTATTTTTTTTCTTTCAAAGAAGGTGTAATTACCCTTTCTACAATTAAATTTATCGCAGGTTTTATTTTTTCATTCATTACAGTATTTACAAATTTATTGAAGTCAGCAATAGCCATCATATGCCTTGAAATTATTACGCTTCAAAATAGGAGCGTTACAACGTTTCATGACATCGAGGTGATCACGAAATAAATATTTTTATTGGCGCTACGTCGCATAACAGATATCACTGCGCCGTCAAATATCGACGGCTGCGATACAATAAACGCACCAATATGCCTCAGCGACACAACCGATACTGATAAATCTTTGTAAACAAAATTGTAACTGTCAACGATATCGTACTTTATGATTGGAACGCTAAAGGCAACACGAAATTCAAATCTTACTAAATGGACCGCATACCCTTTTCAAACATTGTATACTTATGTACCATAATCCTAAAATACACCTTATATCCTTTCAAGCTGTTGGACAATGACTTAGACAACGCACTTTTATTATATTTTATTGTCCCTCACGGGCCCTTATTATTTTTATACTAGTTTTTATACGAGAATATCGACAATAAAAAAAGAAATGTTTGTTGCTTGATTGAACCGCCGCGCCGCCGCTGTTGTGTGAATGCGGTTTATATAGTTGCGAAAATATGATTATAGGTATATCAAGTCAAAGGCAAATTTATTATTTGATACTTGTAGTTTAATAATTAGGTACACTAAGTAGGTATAGTGGTATACAACTTAACGTTAGGGTTTAACCTGGAGACTTTCTGACTTCATTTTAAGAGATAGACTTAAGAGAAACTTAGTTACTAAATAATATCAACTAAAATACTAACAGTAGATTGTATTCAACAAAGTTATGTTTCTTGTAAGTAGGGTTCTTACAGTTCCAGAACTCGGTGCTGTAGTGATGGCAGCAGACCATCTTCATACTTTGCAATACCAACGTTGCGAGTTTATGCATGAGCGGCATTGTGCTAATGGGTCCATTTCTATATTTTACAGCGTACTTTTCGTACCCTTATAAAAGTAGGCAAGAATCTCGAATAAAAATACTTTATCGTGTATAAAATTTAAATGCTGTTATATCATCTGTCGGCGTTAGCTTACTTAGTGGTTAAGAAGTTAACCTTACGATCGGGAGTTTTTGTATATTAATAAACAATTTCGTTTGGTTTGTGGAAGCACTATCTCACTCGCTCTCGTCTCAAGCTCTTTCTTTTTTTTTACCTCGTCCTCCGCCACGCCGCAAATTCCATGAGAGCGGTACAGCGCTCGCGGTCGATCTGTAGTAATTTTGGTTACTATTTATGTATTTATTCTATATTGTACATCTACTATAAATTTATACAAATAACTGCAATATTATATACAAAGACGACCTTAACTCAAGTTTGAGTTCTCTTACAGTAAACCCGGGATGCACAGAGGAATTGCAATTCAATGCGAGACAAAGTCTTGTGTACATTAATATCAAGATTTAATAATGTGAGTTATAGTGAGAGAATGAGATATACAGAAGGCATAAACCTGACAGAAGGCATTACATACATATAAAGCTATCATAGACTACATACATATACATTCAATACTCATATATATACAGAATAAAGAATAATACATATTTTATGAGCTATCTTAGTCTTTAATTTTGAATTACTAAAATAACACGGTATTCTCTCATGCCTGCCTGTGTTACCACTATGTACAGTATGTACACGCACAGACCCACGTGGCTAGAGTACAGAGGCTCTGTGTAGTACCGACTTGCAAGTGATGCTGGCCAAAGCCTTTGGAGCAAACTCCAAAGGTATTTTTTTATGCAACTTAGGTGGCAAATAAGCACACGACCCACCTAATGAAAAGTGGTTGCCATGACCTGTGAACATCTGCATCACCAGGCCGTGCTGCCAACCCTGCAATAACAGAGTTTCTGTGCTGTCAGTGCAGAAGATAAAATCAGGATAAGCGTTTAGTCTTCCCACTGACAGCACAAAAACTCTGCAGTGAGCTCTGACTACCCTACTCACCGCCGGGAACACAACATGAAGTTATTATATTCGTAGTATTCTGTAGGGTGGAAGTACTTCCCCAGTCAAACTGCTCAATTGAGATGGGAATACCGTCGGGTCCTGTGGAGCCCCAGGCACTTCTATGTATCATTTGTAAACAAATAACAACTATCGGAAAGTTTAAGAAAGCGTTATAATATATACTCAAATCTTGCGGGTGGTTAACTCACCTGTTCTTCAAAGGTATGGTACACTACTTCGGAAAGCGATTAAACGAAAATAAACAAACAGCCTGAGCAAATTAAAGTAATTTGGTCATTATTTTTAACATGCATAATTTGGGCGACACCAAATTGAAAACTTTATTTTCGGTGCATTAATTATTGGTAACAATTGTTTTAAAATGGTACACAATATCAAAATAACAAACCGATGTCGTTAAAATATGTTAACTGATTCTAAATTATATTATTCTGTACCAAAATTTAAATGATTAAATACATACATAATATTTTAAAACGAGTTTAATTTTGATTGAGGACTATGCAGGGTGTATATTTGAAACGGTGCAGTAAGGGCAGGTACATTAACCGTTGTAGTTACAGCAAAAGTCCTTAAGAGACCTTTCCTTTTGAGATATTTTGGCCACAAATGACCAAATTTTTATTTTCTCCTAATCTATCTTATTTTAATGTGAGGGTCAAAAGAATATAAGGGACCAATTTAGCTTTGAGTACTAAAATAGACTGAAATTTATACGTTAACCAATAACGTTTCTCATACATTTCAGCAAGAGAATGAAGTTTCTAACTACACAATGGTCAACTTTTTGTTTTGTGTAGGAAGTGGGTAGGATAGACTGAAAAGTAAATGAAACGAATTTTTACCTACAAATCTCAATTTTGATGCGAATAGTCATTCTTAATATGACCTGAGAAAATTCGTGTAAATTCGTCTTCATATTGTGAAAAATTAGACTTACCTACTAGAAGCATATTTAGTCAATAATCGAAACGCGAGAGCTACATTAATGTGGTTGGCACAAGCCGTAATGGATACCTATTAAATTTATTTATAAATGATCATACCATTCCAATATTTTTTGACTAAACTAGACTAAGCCCAAATCAACCAACCTTTTCTCTGTTAACCGCGATAGAGCGCTTATACGTATTTTATATTCAAATTAATCTCGGAAATGTTTCTCGTATCATTCTATTCAATTACATCAAGTTCCTAAAGCGATCTTGTTAAAACATATGTAACATTCAAACATGCACATAAGGGATAAATAAATAATACTTCCAAACGAATAGGTTCCCTTCACGGTAGGCAGTGATAACCCTTCAGTCACCGGCAAGTGTGCACACTTCATGTAAGAATAGTGCACACTTCATGATCATTCTCTACTGTAATTAAGCCTTTAATGTAAGTTCGCCAGTATTGACTGCTTTTGATCTGCCCTTTTCAATGCATTTAAGTCTCGCCTGTCATTTTCACTAGCCTTACATACTTACTTAGCATATCAATTTTAAAAGCTATGAAAATATAACAATCACGATGCTAGCTTTTAAACCTTCACATTTCATATTAATTAATTATGCTTTCGGTAATGTCTGATAGTACGTCATACCACATAAACAATAGCGCTGAATTCCGTAAACAAAATAACAGTTGCGGTACGTAGAATATTGCCGCTTTTACAGCATCAATTTTCAACGATGACCTGATAAGTATGTACAATGAATTGATAGCTTATTTTATAATAATAAAGAGCAGTGTCGGCAAAATAAGCTCGGTTTATGGCTAATGTAGCGCAGACTGCGAGCGAGGAACTTTGTTGCATTTTGCATAAAATCGATATACGGTCATAGAGAGCTCGTAACAGTACGCCTTTGAATTGTTCATACCGTCGAAACACACTACTTTCAAGTGGATAGCAATTTGGAGTATTGGATGAAATATAATTATATCAAACAAGATTGCTTTCTGTTGTAATAAAAACAAATGTATTTTGTATTCAACAGTTCACGCGTTTATTCGATATCATGAAACTTTTAAATGACTTCACCGGATGAAATCATATTTGCATAATATATTTTTATAGGTTCATGGTTTTGATGAGTTGCATGTGGTGTACAAGGATCTACCTGGGTCTTCGGAGTCAATCTCATTTGCCAGTTAGTAAACTTGCCGAACAACGGACGAGCTTCTGGTGCAAGCTGATGAACCAATAATCGAAATTTAAATTAATAAATACATAATATTTTAAAACTAGTTTATTTTGATTGAGGACTATACAGAATGTTTATTAGAAACGGTGCAGTAAGGGCAGGTACCTTAACCATTGTAGTTACAGCAAAATGTCCTTAAGAGACCTAGAGACGAGCTTCTGGTGCAAGCTGATGAACCAATATTGGAAGAGGACGAGGGCGTAACCTGGGTTCCAAATGTAGGCTTTGTATGTAACCGGGATTGGCCCTTGAATGGTGAAATGGCAATGACATGTTAATATTAACAGTTTTAACTCCTCTAGGCCTTCCTAGAAGACTTCGATGTACAATGAAAAGATCGTTCTACAATGTCGAAGAAAGTCAATCTTAACCGGATTCTCATTCTTCATCCCAACGATGAAATATCCAATAATAAATAATAATGTAAAATCATATTGGGAGAGGCCTATATTCAGTAGTGAACTGCGGTGGGCTAATTGATTGAGTGATTGATAATACAAAAATCCACTCGGTGAAATAATTTAAAGTAGTTATATCTTTAAATACCTCCGCCCTACAGAATACCGCGGTTATAATAACTTCGTGTTGTGTTCCCAGCGGTGAGTAGGGTAGCCAGAGCTCACTGGAGAATTTGTGCTGTCAGTGGGAAGACTAAAGGCTTGTCCTGCTTTGTCTTCTGCTGACGGCACAGAAACTCTGTACTTACAGGGTTGGCAGCGCGACTGTGACTCCTCTGGTGTTACAGACGTCTATAGGTCACGGTAACCACTTTCCATCAGGTGGACCGTGTGCTTGTCTGCCAACTAAGTGGTATAAAAAAAAAATATATATATAATTTTCAATGTAGCGGACTTGTTGCATAATATTATCGATATAAAGTGCTTCAATTTACATCATATCAGCGGCTTAGAAACTCCACAGCTAATGCGTACATGACATGCACTGTTTTATCTTTGCCTAGCTATTAATAAAGAATCATATTGTTACTAGGAGAATGAAGTGATAAGTTAAAAGAAGCACGTATTTACTATCGTTTCCTTTTGTGACATCCATTTAATGCTTCTAATCTTAATTTGTCATCATCATCATTAAAGTGGTCGTATCCAAAGGTTTCACTAGGTAGCTCGGGATTTACTGTCCTACAATTTGTATTTTTGATTTTATATTAGCTTTATGGGGCGGCTGTCCTACGCCCACTCAAGGAAGACCTGTGCCAGTGCTTCGTCTGTAAATAAGTGTAATTGGCCTGTAAATCATAGTAGCCCCTATATGACCATCTTATATATCTTGATATAACATTTTAAGGGTATATCTCTTTATGTTTAAAGTTAGTTAATAGCAGAAACCGCTACTAACTACATAATAGAGTTACGTTTGGGCTCGTAAGCTATCAGTTGCAATTCAAAACAAACTTCAATCTGATTTTAACAGTGTTCTATTGTATCAGAATGTGACAATTGCAGTGAACGTGCTAAGAGGGTTGATACATACATATATACTTACATATAATTACGCCCTTATCACCAAAGTAGGGGATGAGCCTATTGCCGTTTTCCAGGCACTATTGTTGGCTCGAGCCATGCATCTGAGGCTGATTCTGGGCTGTATATACTTGTCTGATGTTAAACAGCCCTATCCCTTACTCGCATTGTACAAAACCGCATGGGAAGAGATGGGGTGCTCCAAATTCTACTCTACCGGAATGCACGCGGCCGTGGTTTATACAGTGTGATTAATACTTTATCAAAGAACTATGAATTTACGATCTTTAGAAGGGCATATTATAAACGCTACGTCCATTTTGAAATTAATATAAAATTCAACACTTATGTTATTTATTACAAGAAAGTTACCTTTAGTTTTTGGAATCTCCAATTCGAATTAACTAACCTAACCTAATAGAATAAAAATGCATTTACTGGATTATTTGAAGTAAAGTGAACCTCGTATAAATGTATAAACTAGTTTCTAGATGTTCTCGTCTATCCGTTGTTTTGTATTAAGCACCAGTAAAATGATGCAAAAAATCCGTGCTTGCGGGCGCAAACGAGGCATGAGTTCATCCGTACGTCAGCCGGTCGAGTTTTGAATAGAAACAGCGTCCGCAGCACCTACAATTTTAAAACTAGTAAAGCTATATTCATGCTCGTCAGTTCACCGTGACTCTTGGCAGTAAGTGCATTAAAGTGTCTGCGCAAACCGAGGGCGTCTAGTTGCCCAGGTGCTTCCGCGCCCATTATTTTATGCAAAATTTACCCGACTGGGAGTCCTGTAATAATTCTGTAAACAATAGAGCTTTGTTGTTCGTCGAGTCGTTACGTTTGTTGTATTGAGATAGTAGTGTGATTATCGCATGTGTTACTGTTAAATTATATTACAGCAGACTGTGTGTAATTTGGCTTGAGGGCTTCTAATATGATAAGGCGGTTTGTGTAATTTAGAGCTGTTCATGTTTGAGTAAATAATTTCCATCATAACATTTATATACTCCCAGCAATGAGTAATTAATTTTAAGTGGCATTAATAAGCTAGGAATGGAGTATGATAGTGGATATGATAGTGGATACTGGAGTACGATATTGAAAAAATATCGTTTATCTAGTGTTGATTGTTGTGATTGACTATCACAACAATCAACACTAGATAAACGATCAAGCATCCGATCAATCTTGACCAGCACCGTACTCAAAATGATTTAAATGCCTTGATATTCCCCCTACTTGTTGACTTATTGTTCTGATGTTTGGTACACACCCTAGGTCGGATGATTATACAATTTAACAATAAAACAATAAAACAGTTTGGTATTAACATCAATAGTAGGTATTAAGATCATTTTGAGTACTTTACTAGTCAAGATCACTCTGATGCTGACCGAACCAACTCTGCAACAACTATTGTTATATAATATTTTTCATGTCTATAATACAGTTCGGTTCGGTTATTCGGGGTTCGATATTATAACTTGTTCGGATTGCGTTTCGTATTGTTAAGAAATGCGTACTTGCTTCATGTATTGTGTACCTTATAGGCAGAAAACCAAAATTCCTGTCATCAGTTGATCGCTACCGGAGATAAAAATTACGACGTATTATACCACATACGTGTATTAAGGTATAATTCAGTACATTTTTTTGTATCCCTCAATGACTCCTACATTTCAACTTGGAATAAGATTGCCCTTGCAACAGTTACGTTCGTGAACATCTCATTTTATAGTCGTATGGAAAAACTAAGGCAAGGAGAACATTCCATAGCTTGAGTATGTGTGAAATGAAGTTCCTTTCATACCTCACTATGCGCCACCATCAGTCTACATGTTGAATGTAAGTAATATTTTGAAGCTATGGTCATTTCTTTACTTGAAAGGACCACACTGGGTGGTAAAACTACTCGTATTCT
The DNA here is from genome assembly GCA_963662185.1 of Eilema griseolum. Taxonomy (NCBI): domain Eukaryota; kingdom Metazoa; phylum Arthropoda; class Insecta; order Lepidoptera; family Erebidae; genus Eilema; species Eilema griseolum. Next base: position 14,571,854 of record OY759242.1, on the reverse strand, counting down.
TTACAAGTAGGTGCATGGTGCACATTAACATTAAATAAAGTACCGGAGTAATTAACTGTGTCTTTGGTTCTAACTTAATTAAAGGTCTGGAAGTTAACCTACAATGCTTAAAGTAAATAGTGTCTGACAGTCCTAAACTTTAAACATATTATACCTGTATATTTATAGTCATATTGTAGTTGACATTACAGGTAAATGACAGTAGTCGAGAACAAAGTTTTATTATTACTGTGATTTTATGAAATCCGCTTAACACTCACAAAAGAAAATAAAAAAATAACAAAATAAATAAAATAAAAAAATTCACATATGTGAATAATTTTAATGAATATTTTAACTCAATTATGATAGAGAGTTATTACAGTACCAAATATTAGCAGGGCATTTGTCTCATTTTATTTCTGGTAGGCTCATTAGGAGAAGCTCTATACGGGATACCAATAATAGACACAAGTTTTAGGAAATTTCATTTATTTTTAACTTTACATAAACAACTAACTGCAACGATTACTATACAATGTTTTCAACGCAGAAATAGGCCATTCCCAAGATATATTATGTAAACATAATAAATATAGTTACATTTTATAAATATTTCAATGATACAGATTTTAGGACATACAGCGGGTGGGGCAGATGGTATGGGGGATGTAATGGACCAAACAACTTATGTTCCCGCAGAGATTACACTGACTATGGAGTAAATGAATAGTGTATTTCCTTCCAGTAACATCCTAACGAGTAACACTGTTACTAGTAGGGAAAAAAATCCCAACGTGTCACAGGACTTACAGGTGTTACCAGATGAAATACTTTTTGTATCAACTAGTAACAGTGCAAAATATTGGTGTTACTGGTTGAGAAAAAAATTCCCAGTGTGTCACAGGTGTTACTGGGTGCAACATTTTTTTATTTAGGTATTACTGGATGGAAATACACCAAATGAATTACAATTGGCACTAACGGCAGTGGAGGCGACTAGAAGGAACTGCTTCTATTGGCATCCACTGCGTGTGCGACTATAATAAAACGTGTTTTTTTCTGTAACTGACCATATATATAGGTATATTACTCTTGGAAATGGCTTGAATAAATTTATGGGTTACAATTAAGATGAACGTTTCTATATATAACGCAAGCTTTGGAAATATTACATAGCTATTTATTTATATTACAAAGCACACCATATTGTCTTTATTGCAGAAGTAACGAGTTTATTTACATATAACGCAGTCAGGAAATAAATTTGAGAATATCTCACAGCATAATACCAATTTACAGGGTGCACATCTTGTGTGTATATCCATGCCGTTTAATAAAATAAAAACAAGGTTACTAAAATAGACTCTGTGTTATTGAGGGTGTACATACAAAGTGTGGAGTAAATTATAGTAATATAGTAGTAAAAAATATACAGTAATACAAAATACAGTAAGAAGAGCTCAATAATTTAAATAGAACAAAGTGAATGAGCTAGCTTTAAAATCTTGAGTTTTCGCTGTAAATACAGCATGATATCTAATTTAATTTGTTTTTTCGGTTATCTTGCAAAATACATAGTCAATTCTTCTTGCCTTTTCATCTTCATATAATCAAAAGAACCTATAAAAAAATTTAATACCTAAAAATAGGGGTAACTTAGAAATTCTCTGAAATAAACATAACTAAACACCATAATTTTGACAAACATACCCAAATGTGACGGAGTTATTTAGTTACGGCCGTATTTACAAAGTAAGATAATTAACGAAAAATCAATAACATCATTTAATTGACTATTAATTTTTGTGAGAAAACGACATCACAGGCATTAGGAGAGATCCGCGAGACCTACAATTCACCTTTGTTAAATACAGATAGAAGCCCTTTGATGTGAAAATCTCGTCATGTGAAAATGTAAACGAGCCTTAACTGACACAATTAGTACGTTTGTTGGTAATTTTGAGCGTACGAGACCAGCACTCCAACGCATGTGGAATGTTTGATATTTCTATCATAAGGTTTGAATCGTGGAGGTACGGTCAAAACTAATCTCAGATAGCGTTACATTCGCTGGTGCGTTTTCGCACTGTACTCGATCATGTTCACGACACACAACACTCACTTCGTCGACTCGCACAGGTTTTGAAAATTTTGTTTGCACAGGTCTTGTAAACATACAGATCACTGGATGCCAGTCACTCGTTTGTCCTGTGCGAGTCGACCCAGTGAGTGTTGTGTCGTGAACGTGCTCGAGTACAGTGCGAAAACGCGGACAGTGGTAGGGGCGAAGCGCGTAACGTACAAGTGCGGAAGAGGGTAGACCGATATGGTCTGCCGTCAGTACACCGTGATCATGGCGTTGATTGCTGAACAAAAATAATAAACATGGTAAATATCCCGGCGAGTTTTACACTAGTAATTTGTATGAAATTTGACCGCAATGCAATACCAGCGATAATGCGCCACCTATCGGTATAAATAAGCAGTGTGCCTCCTCATTCAGTTAATAGATATCACCGTTTATTTTGTTTCATTTTGCTAATTTACTTTTTTGTGTGTAAATACGCTCCATGATGATAATAACTTTTATTGTGTTGATAATTCCAAAAACGATATGTCGGTATCGATAGTTGATTTTTTATTTTATCGTTTTATACATTTCATAAAATCACAAAAGATAAATATTCAGTATTTTCCTTAAGCATAGTTGATATCATCAAATTTAAATAGTTTTATCTTGTTCACTTCTTTTTATTGTGCGGACAATTAGAAATACGATATGTTGGTGTAGGTATTTAATATGTTGCTTTATTTTTTTATTTAAAATCCAAACGTAAATGATTGTAAAACGATTTTTCACTGTAGATATATATTTTAGTAAACACCACTCCCAATATATTAAAACATAAAATTATCCGAGCTTTATACTCTTACAATTACAATATATATATTCAGTAAAAGATATGTAGGTACTAGTGAACTTTACAATTGGACATTTATATCGATATACTACTTTATACAGGCTCAAGTCATAACTCATTCCAACTTAACAAATATCCATTTAACTAGCTAGTGAGTAATTGTCTAACAAGTGAGTGGTACGATAGTATCTTAATACCAACAAGTGTATACGTGACACGGAACGTGAATACCGTAGCGTGTTTATCGTAAAACGGACTTTATATTTATGCCTTTTGTAACTACAGGCTGAACCAAGTAGCAATTTGTCCTATACCTATTTTTTACTATAAATAAAAGAGCGTAGCACTATTTTTTACATTCAGATAAAGAATTCTATCCAGCAATGTGTAATATAATTTCATTTTAGATTCTTAAAGCTAAGCATTTTTAATTGGATTAGATATGGCACATTTATCATACAATCCTATCAGTCTTTTATTAGTATCGAAAAATATTTACAATTCTATTGGATAGATACCGATGTTATATATTGATAAAATAGTTTTGCACAGAAAATAAAATAAATTGAGAAATTCGATGTACATTTTAAACTATTGCGGCAATTAATGACTTCTATGTATATTTTAAGACTATCTGTACGTATAGTTCCCGAGACACGTTTAAATTTGGTCAATGACTTCACGATGGTTATGGAAGTTGGTTATGAATTTTCGTGTTTGTCAACTGTAACTTTGTTGGTGCAGCTGACAAATATGAAAATTCATAATTCATTTTCCTTAACCACTGTACGAAGTATAATATAAGAGGCGATTGGCGATTAGTAATGCAAACCTGTCACAGGCTTCCGGACCAGTAGCAAGGGTCTCGCAAAAGCCCATCGACCAACAACAAGAAATTTTTTGTACCCAGTTGTCATACAGATGTAATAAAAAAGGTATGCTATGTCTATTGACACATGTGTCAGAATTCATTACCCCATTCCCACCTCACCCAATTTGTTTATAGTCTAAACCCAGAACCATTCCACAATTTTTGTTCTCCACAGCTTGTCTACTATACATTGAAGTCATTAGCTAAATACTATTCTGTAATATAACAAGTGATAAAACTACTATTCTAATGTTATCACTGCTATTCTTATCGTATCTCTTTAGCACAAATGTCTGATTGGCACTATGATATGACATTGAGGTGGTTGGTAAACGTATGTCAGCTGGCGATGATCAGACCTCCAATGACGGTGAATAAAACACCCTGACTGGATGATGACTGCGAAGACTGGGTCGACTCGTAATCTAAACAAGGATTACGTTTTATAATTAGAACATCTCAAATATCTAACAAAGAAAAGATAGTCCTACTACTTAAGGTAGAAATCACTGACGTAAAACCCGATACTTATTTGAGTATTTTTAACAAGTCTAATCATACCACACTGTTAACTTAAGTCCAAATTCTGTGATATGATATTTTTTTTTGGTAATAGTATTTTATATTTTTTTATTCTGTTAGAACTATGATGAACCATGACAGTACACAAAAAATGAAATGTAGTAACGTAGGAGAAATATACTTAGTACCATATTACTACTATTAGAATGTTATTAGTAGCATATCGCAAGTTACTTGATTGATGAATCTATCATTGGCTTAATACAAGTTACTAGTAAATGATGCAAAGCAAACGATAACGGCATCAAACGTTATAACTTACCGACATCTTTCCATTCTTCTACTTCGTAATCTCCTATGACTCTGTTCTCAGCCGAGCTGTCCCGCCAACGATTTTTATGTTTACCTGATAGAAACATGGTATATGTGACTGAAAGTGGAGTGCAAAACCACGCAGAAAAATGATTGTGTCATAAAATTTTCTTACATACTTGGGGCTATGAAAGTAGGCTTTCAAGTGTGAACAAAACATGTGACGCTATGAAAAAGTATAAAAGAAAACCCAAATCTATTACAATAAGGAAGGTATATTGGAAGTCAAAGCGCGAACCAAATCGCTTTTCCCACAATAATATTACTAACGACCCAATTGTATGGAAGCATTGGGTCGATCGGCAAAACCAATAAATACAAAATCTACCATCGACCCTTCGGTGTAGCAACCGTGAGGCTGCAAATATACAGGTAAACGCGTCAGCTGGCCCATTGAACTTTAAATTATTGATATTTCGTAACCGAGGTTTAGGTGTTAAAACAAAAAGTTTCAATTTTCGAATCAAACTTGGAATTGATCTCAGAATGTAATAAAAATTTTTACAGTTAAATTGCTGAATTGATCAGTAAGAAGGGTTTCATTTGAAATTTAAATGTATTTGGACATTAATTATTTCTAGGCAATTCGAAGCGCTAATTGAAACGGAAGACGTTAACTTAACAGATACTATGAAGGCTTAGTGAGTAGGCACAATACCTTTCTTTTTTTGAGGAAACGTGGGCACGGAATTGTCTGTAGTGCTCGCAGTAGATGGAGCTGGTATTTCTGTAAAATTAATAGTTTTTCAGTAAAGAGAGTATAAAGATAGAATAGTTAAAGCACAAAACGAATGCCAAATCAACCCAAACCACTGTACAATGGATTGTTCTGATTTATTTTGGGATTTCCCACTGAGCCACCGAACCTCGACTGAAGCCATTCAAATCTTCCTATATATCCGTCTTATAGGAATGATTACTAATAACTTCTTCAATATATATCATTCAATTGTTATTATTAATTACGATATAATTGTTCTCATCAGTCAATTTAAAGTCTATCCAGTTTGATTTACGTTAAGACTAATTGGACCCATTTTAACTCATGCCAAGGTTGGTTTAATATGAAATAAAAATACCCTAAACAATATTATGATTTTTTTCGTAACAAAATTCACATGAATGATTTTTGTCACATTGTAGATTGCTTAATATGAATAGGAATAATCTGGTGTACCGTCAAGCCGGATAAGCCCATCTGTCTCGCCGAGAGAGTTCTTGGCGACGCAGCGGTACGATGAAAAATCTCTTGACGACACTCTTCGTATAGTCAACTTCATTTTTCGACTATAACTGTCATCACTCAGTGAAGTGATGTATTTATTTCCTGTGGGCAAAAGTATACCAATTATAATCCAATTAAATGCTCACCCCGGATGGGAATCTTAATCAGTTATTAATTAAATTATAAATCAATTTCGACGAAAGCTAATTTATGAAATATTTCAAGCTTATATTCAACTTCCAATTTTTATTATGTTTATCCTGCATAAAAGCTTTGATATATTGAACCTAATTCATTCTTTTACTCCATGACAGGTCAACAGGCTGGCACCCTATTCAAGTTTCAAGGTTGCAAGGGGCTTAATTAACGGCTAGATTGGAAGCATACATCACTAGAGTAATTTTTCAATGCCAGGCTATTTTGCACCAAATTATCAATAGGCAGAATACATTCATTGTGTGCGTCTTCTGTATAATTTTATGGATACTTTGTTGTTGCTATTTTTATACGAAGATACCTGATATGATCATGTCTCCTCGGTCGGTAGTCCAATAGTTGATTGAGGAGGGGTACGCCTCTGTATGACATTCTAATGTCACATCCTGGCCGATGTATGCAGCTTCCAGTTGATTTGGTATGGACAGCATTGGGGGAACTAAAACAAACATTTTGATCATCATCATTCTAGTCCAGATATACGTTAATATATATGTATAAATAAGTACCCACATTTTTTTACCAACATATGTGAATATCCAAGGTTAGTGTTAGGCAGAGGTAAAACTTAAAGCAGTAGAATTTCCAAATTTGGAATAACTCAATTACAGAAAATGACAGTTAAACTGTGTTGCCTGCAAATTTTTGTCCTGAAGCTTCTTAGGAAGGACATTATATCGACTATGCCTCTGTATAATTTCTAAGGTCGCGTGCGTTTTTAGAGGTTGTTAGCCGTTCAACACTAAGTGAGCTGTGTCTGTTTCCCACTTATATTAATAATATGAAAGTAATTTAAACGCTACGTGTGACATTTAAAAGAACTTAGTTAAATAGTTTACCAGCGTAAAATTCTTAATATTGCCAGGTGAATGAAAACTGTTTTTATGGTCATTTAAAACATGTATGTCATACTTTAGCCAATTTTATGAAACGTGGATGGACGACGTTGAAAGAATAATACCTTTTGTACAAGCCTCGCACTTGATGGATTACAACACATCGGTTCAGAGCATAGTCGTATCTAGTTTCCCCAGTGACTACTGAACATAACGCTAACACTGATGTTCTTAAGAAGGACATTATATCGACTATGCCTCTGTATAATTTCTAAGGTCGCGTGCGTTTTTAGAGGTTGTTAGCCGTTCAACACTAAGTGAGCTGTGTCTGTTTCCCACTTATATTAATAATATGAAAGTAATTTAAACGCTACGTGTGACATTTAAAAGAACTTAGTTAAATAGTTTACCAGCGTAAAAAGTCTTAATATTGCCAGGTGAATGAAAACTGTTTTTATGGTCATTTAAAACATGTATGTCATACTTTAGTCAATTTTATGAAACGTGGATGGACGACGTTGAAAGAATAATACCTTTTGTACAAGCCTCGCACTTGATGGATTACAACACATCGCTTCAGAGCATAGTCGTATCTAGTTTCCCCAGTGACTACTGAACATAACGCTAACACTGATGTTCTTAGGAAGGACATTATATCGACTATGCCTCTGTATAATTTCTAAGGTCGCGTGCGTTTTTAGAGGTTGTTAGCCGTTCAACACTAAGTGAGCTGTGTCTGTTTCCCACTTATATTAATAATATGAAAGTAATTTAAACGCTACGTGTGACTTTCTAAAGAACTTAGTTAAATAGTTTACCAGCGTAAAAAGTCTTAATATTGCCAGGTGAATGAAAACTGTTTTTATGGTCATTTAAAACATGTATGTCATACTTTAGTCAATTTTATGAAACGTGGATGGACGACGTTGAAAGAATAATACCTTTTGTACAAGCCTCGCACTTGATGGATTACAACACATCGCTTCAGAGCATAGTCGTATCTAGTTTCCCCAGTGACTACTGAACATAACGCTAACACTGATGTTGTTCGAAGCCCCGTAAACTCAAATTTATCTGGTACTTCCATATACATTGAACAATACTGCTGCATTTATAGGGTGAACCCATTTAATAATATAAAAGCAATTGAATGACTGAGGGTTCAGTGGATTATAAAACGATTTTTAGAATATTAAAGAATGTTTCTCGGAAAAGATTTCTATGTATAAATTATTAGTGAATGACAAAAGGGATCCGTGTAGCAGAAGCAAACAACGCACAGTGTGCCGTGGCTCCTTCGTAATATTTAATTTGCATTTTCAAGTCATGTTTACGATCTTTTTATGTTATAAATGACAAAGAATTGTAAAAGCTTATAAAGAGGGATCTACACGACTTTATGATTTTGTTCAGAAAAATTGATTGTCACATGTAAGTAATAAAATAATAATAAAGGCCAAATACTTATAGCACTGGTCAGTTTCGAAAATAGTTATGAATCTTTCCTTGCGTTTTTAGCAACTTATTTCTCGTATCCAGTAAATTTGCAGATTGAAAGTTCAGTTTCATCAATTGATAAAATTGAGTTAGAAAAGCAGTATGTAAATAATACGCTTTCTCTTAGAAATCACATGCTTTTCCTACGTACGTACGCTACTTAGCCTTAATCCTTTATACTTACCATTATTTTAGGTGTAAGAAAAGGTACTTTAGCAGAAGTATTACCAAACTTAGGCATTTTATTTGTGAAATCTAACAATAGCAAAAAACTACGTACCACGCACGAACAGGTACGTAGTGAATGCACGCACAAATAAGCATGAGAAATGTGCCTATTCACAGAAACTTTGTCTTTATATTTCTTACATAAATAACACAGCACGTGATTCATATCACACACATCTTGGTGTTGAAAACGTACCCTACCCACGTCACTATCATATAGTTACTGTTATGTAGTGCATACATATTATCTGCGAAGAGTTATGAAGGAGTAAAACACATACTGCCGTGCATAAAGAATAGCATTGTCGTAAAGATTTGTCTTAGTACCACCTAAATGTAATGAAAACTGTCAGTGAATTCACAAGGAAGTCGCGTTGGTTAATCGAGTGAAAGTTACGTGAGCGCTTCACGTATCAAGTAAGAAATGAAGAGAACGATGAACGCTCTGAGATAGGAATGTGAATTAGGGGAAAGAAAAGCATTTCATTGGGACGTTGAACGCCGACGCGGGCGACACAGGAGAACAGATAGTATCGTCATTAACGCGTCCGCACCGTATTCACGTCAGCATAATGGTCTAATTGGGCACAATTACGGTCGATCCGGCGGAAGGCGCCGCCGTCAGGTAGAGTCGCTCGTGTCCTCGTAAATACTCGTTAACGACACCCGCCCTGAAGAAAAATAATATTTCTAGACGCCGACTAAAGAAAATGGTTGGGAGAAAATGTTCATATAGTTGCGATGGGAAGAATTTGAATCTGCGTTAAGAGCACGGTTGAGCAAGATTGTACTTCAGATGAAGAAGTGACATTTCTGATTATTGTATACCTATACAACACTGATATACGTGGCAAAATTGTTACCGATAGCGTTTATATTTCAATTGCAACAAACCATTGAACCTTGTCTATAATGGTATAGTGATAACACCTTCATAATGATAATATTTATTATTCAACTAATCAATTAATATAAGAAGATGCTTCTTAAAAGGTTGTGATTTAATAATACTCTACTTGGTCTACCTGTTGCCATAATTTACACAAGCTACTGTCATCTTATCTGCTACATGCGTGCTAATCTTTTATGATGAATACTTCGGCGTCGTCACCGTTAAGAGTGCCGTTTATGGACATCGGAAATTTAGCTAGATTTGTTTTCATACAATTTTCAAGCATTTAGTATGCTAAATTTTCCTATATATGTAGATGAGTGATTAAGGACTCGGTATGTTGATTTTTTCCGACCTAAATAGGATTCATTAGATTTAGCTTAGGTTTTTCGCGAATTAATCATGAAGCAGAAATGCTTTCTAGTTAATTTGATTAATAAGTAAAAGCCTTCCATTCACATAGCCACTTCAGAGTAAAATTATAGTCACAAAAATTGCATTAAATATGACACTACGAAATTGCTAACTTTTAAACATTCACGTAGAAACGTGGGAGTTTAAAAGTTACAAATTTCGTTAACATTACGGGGTTTTTTTGTGTTAAATGCTATCTGTCAAATTTTATAGTGGTTTCTTCCGGTATTAATGAATGTATAATTAAATGTCAAATTTTATAGTGGTTTCTTCCGGTATTATTGAATGTATAATTAAATGTCAAGAAGTGCAATTTTATATATATTTATTTAACATATTAATCTTAAAATGTAGACTGAATTGTGTTCATGGAAAACTGTGTTATACAATGGTTCTAATAAAGGCACACTAAATGTTACTGATTAAGTTGAAGTATTTCGAATAGTTTTCTGAATATTTTAGTCGAACCTAAATACTATGGAAGTATTTCTCTTTTAACACCTTGTTGCTTAGCTTTATTGCTAGCTCGAATCTAATATCATTGCCCTGTAATAAAATTGGTATTTGTCAGTAATTTGAAGGTAATCAATTTAGACGTCAAAGGTATTTCCTCCTGTTATAAACAAAATTAGAAATTTGTTATCTGAACCGTATTTTATTCATCCAAGATTTGATCATAATAGGTTCATAATATAATGAATGTTATTTAGGTGAGGTTATGACTGAAAACAGTTTCATTAAAATGTTCTGAATTTTAAAATTAATTCTGATATAACTTCATTAACAACATAACAGATTTAACAGCATAGAGATAATTGATTAGTGACGTCTCAGAATCTGATGCCATAACTGCAATTGGACAGATTTTAATTGAAATTGAATATTAATTTTTTTGTAATAAATATAGAACATTATATTTTTTGATTTGATGATAATTTAACATTATAGTTAACTATTTTTACTTTCAAATCTATTAAGATACAGAAAAAATTTAATTGGCTCAGGCGAGATTCGAACCCGCGATCTTTCCCTTACAGGGGAAACGCGCTGACCACTAAGCCACAGAACCTTCACCAAAAACCAACAAATTCTTCTTTACATATATCCGTCTTACGGCGACTGTGGGCGCCATCTAGCGATACGAACTATCGGAACCAATGAATGATGTTGCAATATTTGTTCCGATTCTGTGGCTTAGTGGTCAGAACGTTCCCCCTATGAGGGAAAGATCGCGGGTTCCAATCCCACTTGAACCAAAGCTTCCTAAACGAATTTTCTTCGATGATTTCCATCGGGTCGAAATGATTTTGGCATATATAGTTCGCTGTTGTGAATCAGCATTTAAAATTTCATTTAAAATATAAACCGAAGACTAATTGTTGAAGTTTTATTAAATTCTAATAATCGTTGACTCAAAAATATATAATATCTAATAGCTACTGTAGTCAAACGAACTAACGTATCGGTTGATACGTTAGTTCGATTGGTTACAGTAGCTATTAGACATCCCAATATTAAATATACAACTCTATCTGATAGTTATATAAGTTGTATATTTAATATTGGGATTTTGAAAACTAGCCTCTGATTACTGTATATAAGGCGGCTTTATTTAACCTTTACTTCTACATTTACTAAATCTTTCTTTTACACCGAAAAGACATTGTGGGGCTTGTTAAGCTGTTTCTTCTTTACTAGCTCCTAGGAAGCAGTGATAAAGTTATTTTTAAGCAGAATTTGAAAAGATGTAATAATGTTGCACTATTTTGAAAAATAAACAATCTGAATTTGAAATTCTCATTTAACGTCATCATCATCCAATTGCATTTAAAGTTCTTGTTGGAGCCCGGAGTTTGCTCTATCATTTCGGCTTTCCTTTTATTGACTCATCTAGATCCAGATTTAGAATAAAAGGGGCTAGACAAAAAAACTTGAGATGAGGAAAATCGAAGACAAATGTGCAGTCTAATTCAAAATGAAAATAAAAAAAGAAATTAAAAAGCACAAATACACTTTACAAATTGGTACGAATATCTACCACAAAATGTTAATTCTCGGTGTACAAATGTACAAAGCAACGGCCGTATAATCTGTTGACTTAATTGAGGTAGGTTAAACCGACACAGATAGATAGGCGTTCCATCTATCACTGTGTCGTGTTAACCTCAAAGATCCACGTTCATCAGTACTCTGGATTCAAATCAGAATTAGGTATTAAATCTTCATACGATGAAAATAACGTAAACTTTGATATACTCATAGTTTAGTACTTCTACTAATTCAACTAATATTATAAATGAGAAAGTTTATGAAGATTGTTTGGATGTTTAAAAGTTTGTAATTCAGGATCAAAATTCCCCGTGGGAGAAGCCGCGGATATCTGCTAGTTAATCAGTATAATGAAACCGTTGATATATCTAAATGTTGTTTACAGCATAGCATAGTTTGTGAACAGGGAAGAATAAAGTTTCGCGAAAGTTGTCTTAGAGCATTGCAGACAGCCCCACACCGTGCACTTGGCTGAAGTAAACACCAGACGCTCCAGAATTAATGTACTTCTTACTGGACAAATCTTATGCTTGATATTATTTAAATTTATATTTAATAAGCAGTTGGTAGACAGAAATTTTCTTGTTATGTTGTTTGAGACTAGTTTGTAAAACGTAAAGTCAAGTATTTGATCAAAAGCGTGAAGTAATAAATGGATGTATGTATGCAACTGTACATAATAGTATGATATGAGTTGATTAAGATAGGAAAAATGGAATCATTTCAGGCGGGATTCAAAACTCGCGATTTTCCCTAACAGGGGTATGCACTGACCATTGAGTCACTGAACCATGCCTAAAGCCATCCACATTCTCGTATACACCTGTCTTGTGGTGTGGTTCGGTGGCTCAGTGGTCCCCCTGTAAAGGAAAGATCAACGGTTCGAACCCCGCCTCAAGTAATTAAATTTTTCCTATCTAAATTGATTTAAATAGTTAGCATACTAAATGCGTTAAAAATTCAACTGATATAAGTTGTTATTTTTCTTCTTTTTAAGTGGCAAAAACAATTATATTATTTAAGTAATTTATTATGGAGAGGTATCTTATAGTAGTTTATATAGGAGCCCAGTTGCAAGTTTTGTTCATGGCCCCAAATAAGAGCATCTTGTATTGAGATCTATTTTATGAGGAGATAAATAATGTACGCCAGAGAACGGATATATAAGAGCCTAATTATTTAGGCCCAAACCAACGTTGCCTGCAAGTTGATACATTTGATTTTTGACGACCGAGAGTCTGGCGCAGGCTTTCCTCATGATTGTGATATTAGATGGCGGTCATTTCTGGAAAACTCAACTCAATAAACCAACGTTTTGGCAAGGAATAGTAGGAAAGCGGACCCTGGCCTCTGACTCCAAGCTTTGGATACCACAGTGTTGGCGTTCTGACGATGAAGAACAGACTGAACAGAAGAGACAGATTACAAGTCATAGACGATATGAATAAACACCCATATTGTGGGACGTGGACACTAAGCGACTTACAAGGTGCAAAGCCTACATGTGTTCATTCAGTATTCACAAAGCAGTATAATATTCAAATCGTTCCGTGACGGCTGCACGACAATAAGCTTTGATAGCAACCAATATGCAGTATAAATAAAATATATACGATCGATATATGGATAAAAAGGCCCTGACATACATTCATCTTTGTGGTGCATATGTATTAAAGATGTTAAAATTTCTTTTCTTTTTTTCACATTTTATGTATTTTTTACAAAGTAGTGTATATATTGTAAAGTTAGCATAGTTTTGTATAAATTTTATAAGCAGGTAATTATATTGATAAATATTTTTATTTTTATGCGGATATCGCAAACCCCGTTAAAATTAAGACTATTTTAATATGGAACGTATGTTCTGTTTTGTCTTTAAAAGTGAACCTAATCAAACACACAAGCACTTTATTGATAAGTAATTAGTATAAGTACTTAACGTACCTCATTAAGATTGATTTATTATTTATAATATATTTAACATTTATTGCCGTCGTAGCAAAAGCTACGGCGTAGAGCATTGGAGCTACGAGCTGGTGAAAATATTTTTGAGCTCGTACTTCTATCGGTACAAGATATTCTATGAAAGTAACTAGCACTATCTAGACCAAAGGTGAACATAGCTTATAACTTATGAATGGACCTAGAATGCGGATCAAAATTCTATATACTACACAACATCCAGTGGCGTTACACTCGCGTTGCTGACCCTGAAGAAACTTTCTAATGTCCCTCTTGAAGAACCCCATATTGCAGGCGCTTGGGAAAATCGCAGCAGGGAGTTCATTCCACAGGTTAAGTGTGCGTGGGATGGAGTTTCTTTCATACCGCACAGTGCGCACCGTCTCAGGTCGCAATGTGTGAGGATGAATTCCATGCCTATAACGAACGGTGCGACGATGATAGAATGTAGCTGTGGGCATCATGTCAAACAATTCATCTGAGTACAAACAATTGTAAAGATGGTAGAACACAAACAGCGAGACAAAGTCCCTCCTAAGACTGAGAGGTTCCACATCACCTGCGAGTACGGGATTTTTGACTAGCCTCAATGCCCGTCTTTGCACTGAGTCGATGGAATCAAGCTGGTATGCAGGTGCTCCAGTAAAAAGGTGACAGCAATACTCCATGTAGAGCCGGATCTGTGCCTTATAAAGAAGGAGTCACTGCCCCGCAGTGAAGTACTGCTTAAATCAGCTTATCTAGACTTTTGGTGAATATTATACATAAAACACTCAAACTAATGCAAATAGATATATTGTTGCTTACAAATATTTGCACTGAACGGGAATCGAACCTACTGATGTAGCGGTTGAATACTCTACCACCACGATATAGAGGATCTCAAAGTGAGCAAATTTACCTACTAATACATAATTGTAACAACTGTTGAGCTTTTTTAATGCACATGCATCCTGTAAGTGTAATATTTTAGCGACGGCGAAAGTATAACTCAATAAAGTAACTTACATTGTACCATGAGCACGACCCGCTTGCTGATCGATGGAGGGACGCCATTCGAAGCGATGCACAAGTAAGCGCCCATGTGCAGCCGAGACACTTTAGATATTGTTAAGTTCTCGCCGTCTACCACATTCACTGCAAACAAATAAAATTCTTGTACTTCTTACTTGGTATAAAGGTAAAATTTTTATGACCTAAGATAAGACAGTCCGATTCAATAATCGGTCTGTCTTATCTTAGGTCATAAAAAACTGTGTAAGGACTGCTAAAGAGTAGTCCTTAAGATAACTAAAATCGGACAGTCTGTCTGTGAAGTATATGGAGATGACCCGCTATAAAATCATCATTAGCATTCTTCGCAATTGAATACGAGCCCTTCGCCTTCCCTCTTCTGGTTTGACTTATATGTGTTGGGCCTCCAAACATAGCATGACCCGCTATAAAACCTAATATAGATTTGTTGTAAAAAACACATAACAGTACTAAAGTAGATATCTGTAAGTATCACAACCATATTTTTATTGCACGATGTATTATTATCTCACTTAAAAAAATAATAACCTAACCTCCAAAAATGCCTTCAACACATACACATTTTAAAATCTTATTTATGAGGCAAGTAATCTAACATTTTTAATGAGTAACTAATATTGCCATCTTAAATTCATGCTTTTAACACAGAGCGTAATTACTCCCTACATAATATTTAACTTACTGAATCAATTACTCACAGTTCATTAATTAAAATAAGCCCATTAGTGAACTGTGTACAACTCTGTAAATATAGACACAGCAAAATAAGTGGAACTCATTTGTCATGTTCAAAATAATAATGAAGGATGTTGTCATAATTTGAACGGATTTACAGTTTTGGAAAATAATATTTACTTGAAACTGACCAATATACTCGAGTGGCATAAGTATCCCGCTGGGTACATTCCAGTCCATTTTTCGCTTCAGAGGTTTCTTTCTTTCATCTGTTTTGTTCCATTGAGAGAGCGTCAACATAATGCGAGTCCGGGAACTAATGTTTTGACCGGATATTTTTAAGAGCACCTAAATCCTTTGTTAACGGTACTACCGAGTGTTCTTTCTGTTTTCACTTAAAAGAACATAATAGATTTTTAACTTGCTACCAACAGAAAAAACAAAATGTTTGGAAGTATATTCCTTTATGGTCAAATTGAGCTTGAAATTATTAATTTCTGTTCGGAGATTTTTGATTACGAAAACGGTACGGAGGCGAGAACTCGTGAAGTAGTGTAATGATGAGTTGATAGGTTTGCGATCGGTGCTGACAAATATACACTCAAATGGTTACATGCAATTTAGTTTATCTAAAACTTTAGATATACTAAATAATTTATTATTTAGTTTATTTTCGACTAGTAATATGTATACGAGTAGAGCTGTGGACATATTAGCATCCTCACTATTCTAGTGTTGTTCTTGATTACATCAGAGATCTTCATCTCGGAGTCTAGCGTCTACTTAGGAAATGCAATTGCCGTCAGACATCTTAAAGTCATTCAGGAAAAAATCCTGTACTAGAGCAACATTCGTTGACCAGCAAAGGTTGGCCCTGAAGATTCTTGTTTGCTTTTGCTTAAAATTATGGTTGAAATACCTGAGTCCCCGTTACAGTTGAATTCT
This sequence comes from Eilema griseolum, assembly GCA_963662185.1. Taxonomy (NCBI): domain Eukaryota; kingdom Metazoa; phylum Arthropoda; class Insecta; order Lepidoptera; family Erebidae; genus Eilema; species Eilema griseolum. Next base: position 14,555,212 of record OY759242.1, on the reverse strand, counting down.
TGTCCATCTTCTCTTCGCCACATGACATAAGGTTCTGGATAGCCGGTAGCGTGACATACCATTGTCACATTAGTGCCTTCACGCATAACCATATCGGTCGATGTCATGTTGTCGATGATCACAGGTGGCACTAAGAAAAATAAGTTGCTCTACTTAGTTTATTATTTATAAGTATAGATAAAGCATCAATAGACAATTAATCAATTAAAGCCAAAGAAGTCTTTGAGGTGCTAAAAGCATTTGAATGAGATGTACAACGTTAAAGGTACGACTATTTTCTTGTTCGATCAACTCCTAGGGTATATAACCTTGATAAATCTGGGAACTGAGGTCTGAATTATATTAGCAACAGCGTTGCATAATATTATTTGCTTGTTAAGTAACCCACACATTACCTACTTGATTTTGAACGTCATATTTAAATGACATAAAAGGGTAAAATGACCCGTTACCGACGTAGGCCGGGTCGCCGTACCACAACCACAGCAATGCTGTAAGAATTTATGACTTTATTGCTACACCTCAACTAGGGAACCTCCCCACTCAGGTATTTGCCTTGTAAATTTATCGTGTACATTAAATATGTTTAGTTAGATTAGGTGATTTAACTCACTACTTGGACGTTAAAATGTTATTCAGAATATATCATGAGATGTTTTAAGGCCCAGTCAGAATTTATTGCGTACTGTTCAAATTTTATTATAAGCTCCACAGATCTGATATATTTTCGTGTAAATGCAAAACAGTCATTTTGAGAAAATCTAAAGATAAATGAGTTTATTGCGTTGCTGTTCTCACAAACCCTTTGACTTGTATATTAGGTAGTAAATGTTATTTCTGATAAATGATAATGCGGCCTAAATAAATCCCCAGTGGCCTGAAATAACAACACAGGGAAGTCATTAAAATGGAGATAGCGTCGCAACTAACCCGATAAACGGATTGGATAAGATCAAGGGGTGCGTAGCTAAAAAATACCTCCTCGTGGTGTGTGAACGGCTAGTTTCTACAGAGACGAGTATACGTCACATTTTGGGATCATGTGATCACTCCACCTGTCTATACAATAAGCATACTGGTAGAGGATAGAATTTACGGTTTCTGGTTTTTTTTGGAGCTGTGAATACGTTCCAGCACTGACCTACTCCGTAACTCTGTTTTAGCAAAATATAGGAAAGGGCTGCGTGAGAAAAGTCTCTGGTTTTTGAGAGAGGAGGAATATTACTCTGAAAGGGTAGGTTGTTAATCGTAATAGAGTTTTGTGGAAATCTAGTGAAAATGATAAAAGCTAGCTTGGGGGACTGTGTGAGTTTCACGTGTCTTCCTCAAAATCAAAGCATGGGCACTGTAACATACCGGCAATTTTATAAATTGAACAAAATATTCTTGCATCTTCCAAATAATTGTTTCTTAACCAGGTTGAACTTCAGTAATTTTACTGCTATAGCATTGCACAATATTTCAACCAAAGCGGTCATGCACAAGGTTAGTTTATTAAATGCAAGACTGGGTTTATCAGGGATTCTAAAAACGCTTTGGTATCTTTATAGTCTCTTTCTTTTCATCACAATTCCATTTTGCATAAACTTTGCGTTCTTGTTTGGCAATTTGAACAAATTTGATAGATCTTAGGTAATTTAATTGTAGTGTTTCAACGTTATTGTGACTATTAGACGTTGGAATTTAATTACAGTAGAATTATTTTTGCTTACAATATCTTGAAACTTCTTCTTTAGCTAACCATGAGATTATTTTTTGAATATTTAGTTGTCTTACAAGAACAAAGACTACTAAAATACTTACCAACAACTTGCAAATACCCTTTTCTTGAGCGCATCGGATCCGTATTGACTTGACACATGTACCACCCGCGGTCGACCTCTTGAACGTTCTTGATATGTAAATACCACGACCGGTGATCGTTGTACGATAGACTGATGCGGGGGTTTTGAGTTATAATATTGTGATGGATACTTAAAATAGTCTGTGTATCCACTCGAACCCATGCTACCTGTATAAATAAAAAGAAAGTCATATTTTAGGTCAGAAATTTAATTATAAGAATTACAACAAAAAACATACATGGCAAAAAAGAAATTAGATACTTGAAATCGATAACTTGTCTATTACCATAATTAATCAAATGGTACAACGCACAAGTAAAAACACCAACAATTCACCAGAAACTATTTTAGGTCTAATATTATATCAGGTGTCAGGTCCGGTCAACAACCGGACTCAACAACCGGTTAGGTGTCCGGTCAACAACCGGACTCCCAAAGTATATAGCCAAAATACAAAATAATTTGGGAAGAAATTCCAAGGATCACTAGCTACACATTATTATTATAAGGATATAACTTTGAATTTAAATATAGTATTTTTATAAATAAACTTATTTTATTTTTTCAGTTAATTGTATATTATGACGTTATAATTAATGAAACGAAACGTAGCGGTAAACATACTTTACAGTTGATTTTCTCCCGCCTTACAGCAATTATTACATTATATATGTGTTAGGCTACCTATATTAAATATTATAAAATTATTTAAGAGGAAGTAATAGTAAACAATCGGTATGCATATTATAAGATTATGCATATTATTATAAGAATTATAAGAAGAATATTATGAGATTTACAAATCTCGTAATACAATAATGTATATTAATCATTTTTTATTACATATATTATTACCAATATAACCTTGATGATGATGGAAATACATGTATGCATGTACTATATACTTGTAGCCGCGAATTGAAAAAAAAATACCTAAATAAATTTTTCTACAGTTACATTATAGCAAAGTAGAAATAAAAATATCCGATGTTAGTATACGATGTGGGTGCTAGCACCTCTGCCTACCCCTTCGGGGATATAGGCGTGAGTTTATGCGTTATGTACACGAAGTTTGTAAATAATTTGTTTGTTGGTTGATTTGATTAGTTGCAAGGTTACTATAGATTTGCTTGATGCTATAGTTCCTATAAAATATAAGCTAGCTTATCACACAAGTAAAATTAATCGACCACACGAGGCCCATTCGTTGAACGCTGACAACGAGTGGACTCTGAGCCACAAGGTGCTTAACCGACCTTAAATCGATAATCGCAGAAGACTTAAGCCGTAAATGTCCTATGCTATAAGCATATAGAGCTTTACAGTTACAGAAGTGAAGCAAAGAATATAAAAGTGCCACTAATGAAAGAGTTTCGCTTTGAACATTTCAAAGAATTTCATTGAAAATGTTCTTTAAAAACCTGTTGCGTAAAAATGAGCTAGCTCTTTATGCTAGTTCTTTTGTGAAGTAAATTGGGGGCAGAAAACCGTTAACTGTTTTATGCTGATCTTCGAAAACTAGCTATATTTTGTCTGACAAAGCCCTCGTTATATTTTATGTTATAAATGTTATCTAAGTGATTATACCTGAACACAGTTTCACCTTGTCCCAAATAAATCTCGGCACACTATACAGCACTTTTGCTAACTAGCCGTCCTGCATGATTAATAACTGGCGAATCGTGCATTCTGAGCAAAGTGATATTAAGTTGGCTTGTTAAAACTTTACCCCGTGCACCGCACGAACGGAGTAGTGTGCAGTTTCTGGCACAGCGTATCCGCTCATAGAATTACAGAGCGCTCATTCATCATGGGTCTTGACAACATCCTCGGTGATTCTAGGTTACAGTTGTTTGCTGTCTTAATTGGCCATCTAGCCTTTAGAACGACTCTTTACTTTATATAATACACATTGACGGAACCATAGCCTTGAAGTTTATACCTGGGTATAGCAAGCTCTACTCATACTATAAATCTGTACACCTATATCGAACATTGCATACACTGTGCATCATCCGAATAAATTTGGGAATTATGGGTAAATACGAAATTGAATTATATTGATTTCATATAGTGTTTAATTTTATGGAATGCAATTCAATAATTGCAATCTATGAACTTGAATGCATTGGGAAATTCAATGCTAATGTACACAATAATGATTTTACTAAACCTACATTATAGTTTAGTATATAGTATACATTATAGTACATTATAGTATTAAAAATAAATTGATGAAATTTATTTATTCGTTGCGCAGTAATGGCATTAACGTCTGCTCTGCATAAGGTTCAGTTCCCGAGTGTGACACCACGTTATGAAAAATGCATGAATGACACCAACGGCCTCAATCCCCCACCCCTGGGAGGTGTAAACACACTTTATTAGGATACTAAACTAAAAAGTAATATAGGTATTTAAACTATCATGGTCACTCACATCAGTATCAAAATAAACGGTATATTTACCATGTTTCATTGTTTTGAGTTTCCAATATTTCGATATAATTACTCCTAGGAAAAAACTTTTTCTCTGTTCACCGCCACTACTCCAGTTCCTCCGTGATCATGGTGCTTGCAACAGCGCCGAAATATCGGAAACTTAAAACAATGAAATATGGTAAATATCCCGTTTATTTTGATAAAAAGTAATAGTTAATGAATTTGCGATTAGAAACTCTCGGAAAAAAGAAATATCACTTAACTGGTACAGTCAGCGTCAGAACGATCTTGACTACAAAGTCTCAAAACGATCTTAATACCACAATATTAAGAGCAAATCAAACTGATTTATTGATTTAAATTGTGTTGTTGTTCGAACTGAAGGTGTGTACCAAATTTCAGAACAATCAGTTAACACGAATCAAGGGAGACCAAGGTATTATTATGATCATTTTGAGTACTTGGTTTGTCAAGATCAAACTGATGCTGACTGGACTGTAGTGAGTAAATTAAAAACTGCTCACCTTGTAACCTCGCAAGTCTTCGACAACACAAGCCAGTAGTGCATCTCGCCCCACGGTCACTGTCACGTTCGGTACTGGTTCCACAAATCGAGGAAATAACGATTCTGGAACAATTATAATGTACTATATATAATTATTCTACTGAAAGGCATATTACTCGCATTTAAACATAATAAAATGTGAGTTCAGATGAGACTTAATCATAATTACTTTAACACACAGTAGAGTGAAGAATACAGTGGCACTCCGGGAGTGCCGACAGAATTAAAAACTACTTACTTGTCACGACTTGTGAATTGTCACAATTCACAATTTATCAAAAGAGGTGTCGGTGTCATAAGTTCAATAGCTTTTCCCCATCTCAAAAATGTTTTGTGTAAAATGGTTAACGCGCCTAAAAAAGTTTTCACTCAAAATAAATTGGAATGGAATAAAAAGGAACCTAAAGTGACAATGGTCGTGAGTCAGGTATTTATTACATCAGAATATTTTTCTTAACGAAGTACCTATAAAATTCTAAAAGTAACTCTATTCTCTATTTATTTTTTTATATATAGAACACGTCAATTAGACTTTGCCTTGCCTGATGGTAAGCTGAAGGCGAAGTCTCAGAAAAGAGGGTCACCATTACCTACACATACCGTGTGACAATGGTGGCTTGACAGTCTCATCATATGCTTTTTCACACCCCGCTTAAAGGACCCGGGACTGTAGGCAGAGGGAAACACGTGAGCTAGTAATGAATTCCAGGCCTTAATGGTGCGAAAAGAGGAAAGAGTCACCGAACCGCTTGGTTCTTGATCGGATGTTCTGCACCGTGTGCGGGTGACATCTAATTATTTGATCGTCTATCAAGATATTTTCTCAGGAATACGTGGAGGTGGTAAGTTGAAATTAATTATTATATTAGATACAACTGCATATTTTATTAAAAACACCAATAATAATAGAAAATGATAATCGAATCGTGGAAAATCATAAGTTTGGCTATGAATATATACAATGTAACCAAGGCGATAAGTTCTTGAATAATCCATAATTCAATAGGAACGTGAGAACCTTGTAATCTTCATTACATGACAGCTAGCTACAATAGACGGACGTACGTGGCGGCGTGTAAACCGCAAGTAGCCTATTTGGTGAGCTGTGAAGTGTACCAAAATGCGGGGAACTGGTTGTTTTGTGGAATGTCGTAACACCCTAATAACAAAATCATGTGTTGTTTCTAAATCAAGTAGTTACCTGAATATTACTACACCATGGTATTATAATATGTCTTCTATTATAATTTCGAATGAATTGAAAAACCAATAGTAAAATGGAAAAAAAATGGGAACATTTGTACACAATAAATTTTATTTTGAATATAAAACACATCTTCCACAATGTCGAGATGCACTTTTGAGCAAAATTGAGACATTTTAGATTGTTAATGTGTCGAAGCTGTTATAGTCACTGTGTTCCGCATTTTGTAAAAATGTAACGAAACGAAACGTAAAAAAGGCGGGACGGGACAGTCGTCATTTATATTTATTTAATACGTAAGAGCTTATTTATGGATAGTAATAATAAATAAATATTTGTACGTAGAATTTTAGTATACACAGTGGTGATATACATTCATAATACTCTTACCATAGAGTTATGGTATTATGCGTAGTCGAATACATCAATTGGATTTGAACTTAATGTGCTTTATTGGTGTTTGTAGAAGGTATCAAATCAAAAATAGTAAAATATACAACACGATTATTACTGAATACCTAGGTTTGGCTATTGGAATCTCCATATTACTTTGTTATGTGTATGTATGAAGTCATGAATGTATGAGTTGGAACGTTCAATAGTTATGATTATGTCAACAACACCAAAAATTACCAAATAATAATTTAAACATCTTTGATGTTTTCTTTAACGTAGAGGTATGACACGACAGTATTTCCGTCCCAATTGAGCAGTCCGACTGGGGAAGTATCTCCACCCTACAGAATATTGCAGCTAAAATAACCTCGTGTTGCATTTCAGGCGGTGAGTAGGGTAGCCAGAGCTCACTTTAGAGTTTCTGTGTCCTGACCAAAGACTTGTCCTGATTTTGTGTTCTGCACTGACAGCACAGATAATCTCTGTTCTTACAGGGTTGGCAGCACAGGTGTGACTCCTCTAGTGTACACGTACATAGGTCACGGTAACCACTTTTCATTAGGTGGGCCGTGTACTTGTCTGCCACCTAAGTTGTACTAAAAAAACTGTAAAATAGTAGAGTAGAAACAATAAGAATGAAGAATAAAGGCAAATCACTTTAACACTACCTTAACAAAAAAGCTTTGAAGCTGATTTGGTAACAACACAAACAGAATCGCATCATAAGGGTTCTGTTTCTACATTTTCAGAAGCCTCTAACATGAATAAAACATGTCGATAAAGTTGAATAATGTCCGACACTTTGAAAGTGCGAAGACTTACGTGTGTAGGACGTCAATACTAACGCGATACACGTCGATATGAGCGATGCCTCAATACTGCAACAATCTATTTAGGCTAAACAACCTGAGACACGGAAAAATATCCGCGAATGATTGATGAGTGAGAACGCGAATAGAACAAATCCATCCCGCGCCCATCAATCTTAGCTGTACAGCGGGCCTTCTGTGCAACCGACGTCGTCGTCTCTAATGAAAGAAGAGCTTACCGAGCACGTATAAACAATTGGAAAATGTTGTTTCTAATATTCCCACAAGATAGATGGCCCGTGAAATGTGCTCTTAACCCCGGATAAAATCTTTTTGCCCGATTGCTCAAAGCAGGACATGTTTTGATTGTATTTTTATATGTGTATGCTGTGACATAAACTGTTGTACATAGTAAGAAGTAAAGTGGAAAGTTAGTATAACTATTTGCGTAGACGTTGTCAGAAGAGACTAAAAATGGTGATAGCAAATCACATAACCGTGACGTTGCGCCATGCTGTTCCATATGGTTTAGTGGAAACAAATTCTTGGGTAGTTTTCATGAGGTAAAATTTTGGCTCGGGTTTTCCTCTCAGGGTCAGGAGGTCAGGCGGCAGACACTCTCATAAAAGCCGTATAAGCCTAATCAAAGGAAAAATAAAGAGTAATCAGGTTCCGAGCTCCAAGGTGGAAGCTTTGGATGTATCCGGGAATACGTTATGATGTTGATGATGACAGAGTAGCATTGGTACTTATGAACCACAGGAGTACTCTTTCCTTCATTCCTTTCCTACGTCATTGCTGGTATTGCATTTTACTGTAGTAGATTTTGTCGTATTCAAAATAATTTGTTAGGTGATTCGTACGAAATAGCTCCCACTGAATGCGCGAATCGACAACTTTTCAATTCTATTTTACTTTTTAATCGCTGTGCACAACTTCAATTTATTTGCACATAAATTGGTCGCAGCAAAATTATATGTATGGATAGTAGATAGGTAATCGTTTTTATTACATTGCTTACGGCGTAGTGAAGTCCAAAGGGTCCTTGCAAAAAGTGCATTATGTTTTTCTGTTTCATCAAATACGTGCATGTAGCAGCTTACGTGCATGTAAAAGCTTAGGAATATCTGATTGATAATGATCTGTGTTTACTATGCAGGTAACTTCATACTGTGTTCCTACAACTTTCAAATTGTTTACTAGACGGGTTGCCGCAATTTCCGTTAACTCTCTAATGTCACATTGTCGAAAATTGTCACAATGTGGGACATACGAGTCAATTTGCTCGTTGTTTTGCTCTCTGTTTATAGTATCGTGTATCTCTCTCTCTCTCTCTCTGTCTCTGTATCTGTTATTCACCTTTTCATTATAGCAGTAACACTAAGTTCATTTAGTATAAAAGCCAATCAAGATGAATACAATAGGACCTAAAATAAAGTAAATTTATTGATATTAATAAGTATCAAAAGTCAAAACTACCGAAGTTATAACCACGGAATCTGGATGATAGGTTTACTTTTGGCCTTTTGACAAGAATGCTTTTTGAAAAATTTGACTCAAATAATGTAAAATGTTAAGATTGAATGTATCTTTGAAGTGGACAATAGAATATTATTCTATTGATTTAAAATATCAGCATATTAATAATCTTGAAAAGGTGTATCAGCGTTTACCATAACTATGTTCCACAATATGGAACGGAAACCTCAGTCCTGAATGAGAAAGCAGAGGTCAAACGTCAAACAAGGTCGCTGATCACCTTCAGACAAAAAATCATTTCATACGTATATTTCTGTACTGCTATTAAAGGTTCAATTCAACAAGAGCTACAAATTTACCTTTTTAATTTAAATTAATTACGGACATCGATGCCTACGTAATTAATTAGCTGTGGAATTCATGTTCATACCATTGAAAGTGCTTTAAGTGAATACCTCGTGCCATTCAGTAGAGTTGCTAGATCTCTGGGGTCGTAGTTGGTATCTTTGGTGTTATATGTATCGATAACCTCTTATTTTCAGGTAAGTCGCGTGATATTTTAAAGTGATTTAATGAAAAGGACAAATACATATTATATTTGTGAGTAACTACAGAAATAGTGAATTGTAAAATTAGAAATCTAGTGAAGCCTTCTAAGGTGGAAGGAATGTCGATAGGAGGTAAGTTTGGCTTCGGAGGTACAGTATCATATTGTCAATTTTATTGGCATTGGCTTGAGGTGTTAAGATCTTGGTAGGTATTCAGAGGTTATCGATTGAAGGGCGTACAGCATCGTTAAGAACGATAACAATTTATCTCATATTAGTTTTGTATTGCTATTTCCTTGAAAATTAAAATCTAAATAAGGAGATGCTACCCTGGCTTGCTAGCGCCAGAAACAAAAGCGTAAATATAAGTGTTGATGATATAGCATCTTGTTAAGGATACCTCGATAAGAGTGTTGGAATAACTTCCATATCGTATGAACATAATGAAGGTTAATCTTAATTTCGGTCTTCTTGAGCGAAGAGGTAGGCACTTTCCCACTCAAGTGGGCCTAAATTGAGTGATCGTTTACATATACACAAAACATTATAGAATAAAATAACGTAGTGCTGTAGTTCCTACTAAACAAACAAATATTTGAGTTATGTATCATATATACATCCCTTTTCAACGCTTTCCGTGATTATGTAACATCTCACTAAATTTTAATGGAATTAGGAATAAAGTTATTATAGCTTCTAGAATATGCCTATGTAATAATAGTAATGAAATTAATACTAAGAGGGTAAGCTAGTATACTGTTAAACCAAAACGAGCAAATTTAAGCTCAGTCTGCCAAATGTATTATAACGAGTTTACTTCGGCTCCAAGTAATATCATCAAGTGATTACAAATCGGTCGTAATAGGCAACCTCCATAACTTAAGCACTCTCAAAGTTGGTTAAATCCCACTGTGAAGGGTATAATTACTTTAATAAGCACTAATACAGTGTAACGTGTTAATAATGTAGTCGGTGTTGATGAGACAACAAGATTACCCGGCCACTTGAAATATGATTACGGGCCGGCCGCTCATCAGGGCGTAAGTGTTTACGGATGCACGTGACGGGTCCTACCGCTCCCGAACCGCCTCGTTCACTGCTCGCGTATTTACCTAATTGGCACAGTACGTTGTGACAAAAGTCCGTGTTGGGCACCCCGGCAAATTAGATTCCGAGCCCACCCGCACCTCCCGCCGATGCCTGGGATGTGCCGCCACAGTCGCTCGCTTTACTTACCTCTTTCACCCTAAATTGACTTTCCTCTAATTGAAATACGCGTCAAAGACTCATTCAGCAATTAATCTTTTTTGTTTGTTTTATTAGTGCAGTATCTATTATCTTACTAACTTTATACTAATTAGGACATGGAAGGTCGTTTGCACACTATCCGGTCCGATATCGGTGTTGGATGACGATAACCGATAGCGACAACATGAGATGTTTTAAATTATGATATATTTTAAAGATTTTGAGATTGCATTGTTGTCTTTATTTTAGTTATTGATTGGTTGCGCCGATGTGGAAACTGTATTTTTGACATGGAAACACACTCCTTTTAGATCCGTCTCCCCCTCCGCACTAACCATAGAGTAGGGCTAGCTGTAGCTTCCGTCCGCCATTGTGTGAGATGTGGACGGTCACTCCCGCTTTGAACTAGCCAGCGTAGGGACGGATCGCGAGCGCGTCTCTCAGAAATGAATAATATTTGTTGTATTTTAACCGCCTAATAGACCTTTACCGATCGGATGGTGCCTCTCGTGTGTTCCTCAAGGGATCTAGTGACGCTGACGGCAGCTCCTGAGCAAGGAAGAGAAGATCCGTGTACCGGCTGCGATGAAAAACACGTGGGTCGTGAAGGTTAGTGCATCCTCTCCTAATTTCTCGGGTTGCATTCATTGCTTGGATCACGCCCGCGGCAACCCGACCACCTGTCTTTTGTGTGTAAAGCGTCAATGGAACAGTTAGCTACTTCCCGCAATACAGTCCATTACCGCACGTTGCCAAGCGCCACCATTTTTGGTCCTTCGAGCCGGATTCTTAGCCGTAGTTCGTATTTTGTTATTATTCTAATGGGAATGAGCGCACCGCACCTAAGTGCCTGGTTATTTTAGTAGAAAACCCCGCATCCAGACACTTAGGCTTAGAATTTGTTGTCCGTTCGCCGCTGGCTCGCATTGTACCTACCTAATACATAAATAGGTTAGGTATCATATCAACACTTAATCGTAGTTCGCAATTTTCGCATCGCACCTAAGTGCCTGGTTATTTTAGTAGAAAACCCCGCATCCAGACATTTAGGCTTAGATCTTAGGTATACTCAGACACCCTAGTGCATAGGCACAGTGTAATACCTAACGCATTTGGCTTTGTTTTGTTTTTTTCAATTACGTTGTTCTCGGCTCACGTCGTATTTGCCTAGTACCTGCGTGGGTAGACACGTGGCTGTGCCTACCTCGCTCGCATCTCATCCCAATTCATACGAAAGTATTTTAATTTGAATAGATATTACGCAATACTTAATCTCGGAAATAATAGTTGAATCTAGACAGCGACCATCGCGTAGGTACGACCTTGTTGCTATGCGCGTTTGTTCAAGCGTGCATTCACAGTTGTAGGTACCTACCTATCTGCCGAGTGTCGCTCGCGCCGCCTCGCTGCTCTGTACCGCTAAGATTTAGGAGTAGTAGAGGAAATTTTTCCCGATGCCCGCGGGATAACTCGTGTTGTACGGGTTAAAACTGCAACCGGATCGTATCTGCGCCCGGTTGTTCGCCTCTGCCCTCTGCCTAGCCAGCAGTAGGCACGAGTTCCAATCTATGTTTATATTTTAGTTGTTATTTCGCAAACCTAGATTTAGATTAGACATTAGTTTTGTTCCACATTTTTCGTTTCGAAGGTAACCCTTCAAGCCGGGGGGAATGGTTGCGCCGAGGTAGAAGCTGTATTTCTTGACGTGGAAACACACTCTTTCTATACCCGTTTCCCCTTCCGCACTAACCATAGATGTAGCTTCCGTCCGCCATTTGTGAAATATAGACACTCAGTCTCGCTTTGAACTAGCCAGCGTGATGACGGACCGCGCTCGCGTCTCTCAAAAATGATTAATATTTGTTACATTTTACCGCTTCATAGACCTTTACCGATCGGATTGTGCCTCTCGTGTGTTCCTCAAGTGATCTAGTGATGCTGACGGCAGCTCCTGAGCAAGGAAGAGAAGATCCGTGTACCGGCTGCGATGAAAACACGTGTGTCGTGAAGGTTAGTGCATCCTCTCCTAATTTCTCGGGTTGCATTCATTGCTTGGATCACTCCCGCGGCAACCCGACCACCTGTCTTTTGTGTGTAAAGCGTCAATGGAACAGTTAGCTACTTCCCGCAATACAGTCCATTACCGCACTCGGCCATGCGCCACCATTTTTGGTCCGGATCGAGCCGGATTCTTAGCCGTAGTTCGTATTTTGTTATTATTCTAATGGGAATGAGCGCACCGCACCTAAGTGCCTGGTTATTTTAGTAGAAAACCCCGCATCCAGACACTTAGGCTTAGAATTTGTTGTCCGTTCGCCGCTGGCTCGCATTGTACCTACCTAATACATAAATAGGTTAGGTATCATATCAACACTTAATCGTAGTTCGCAATTTTCGCATCGCACCTAAGTGCCTGGTTATTTTAGTAGAAAACCCCGCATCCAGACATTTAGGCTTAGATCTTAGGTATACTCAGACACCCTAGTGCATAGGCACAGTGTAATACCTAACGCATTTGGCTTTGTTTTGTTTTTTTCAATTACGTTGTTCTCGGCTCACGTCGTATTTGCCTAGTACCTGCGTGGGTAGACACGTGGCTGTGCCTACCTCGCTCGCATCTCATCCCAATTCATACGAAAGTATTTTAATTTGAATAGATATTACGCAATACTTAATCTCGGAAATAATAGTTGAATCTAGACAGCGACCATCGCGTAGGTACGACCTTGTTGCTATGCGCGTTTGTTCAAGCGTGCATTCACAGTTGTAAGCACCTACCTACCTACATAGTTAACGCTCGCGCCGCCTCGCTGCTCTGTACCGCTAGGATTAAGTCATTTCATATTTATTGTTTACCGCACTTTAGTTTGAGATTTAATTGTAAACATGTCCCCAAAGGTTGATAAGACCGGTAAGGTTCAATTGAAACTTTTATACGCTAAAAAAGAAATGATTTACTCTCGCGTACAATCGATTTATGATAGTGCACTTAAAACCTCTGATTTGGTCATCAGAGATTCGTTCTTGTGTTCTATAGAAAACTTAGATAGTCTACGCGCGGATTTCGAAACCTTAGTGCATGACATCAACGTTTTAGAGTTGAATTTGGATCCCGATTACTCAGTGAGTTATCAAGCCTTGTCGTCGTTTGACGATTTGTATTGTCGTATCAAGCGCGTCGCGAGGAGTTTGGAGAAGCCGTCTGACCGACCCAACCCCACTCGCGACCGACCTAAGTTGCCACCAATTCAAATACCCGAATTTGATGGTAACATTCGCAATTGGTGTCGATTTATAGATAGTTTTGAGAATACAATAGATAAGAACGATTCGTTGACAGATCACGAAAAATTGCATTATCTTGTTGAAAAATTGACTGGTAAAGCTATAACCGTTTGCGCTGGAATTACGTTTAGTGCCGGGAATTATAATTTAATTTTAAATACTTTGAAAGCTAAGTATGAGGATAAAAGATCGGTAGCTAACGCCTATTTGGATCAGATGTTTGATTTGAAATCTATTACGGCATGTAACGATCAAAACTTAGAGAAATTTCTAGACACTTTCGCGTCAGCTGTTCGCGCTGTAAAGAACCTAAAGATTGATGACCTCTGCGACTTCGTATTTTTGTATATGGGTTTAAGGAAATTAGATTCCGAAACCATTCGTTTGTTTGAGTCGGATCATCGCGGCAATAAAATTCCTAAGTTCGAAGACTTAGAAGGTTTTGTTCGCGAGCATATAAAAATATTACAACGCTCTTCATCGAAACATGAAGGCGCGAAGACAGTTGTTAGTCCCGCGCGCAAAATAGATGCGTCATCGAGGTCACTGAGGTCAACCCATACTTATGTTAATACCGCACCAGCACGTGTACAATCACCTGTTTGCTCTTTGTGTAGTACTCATCACTCGCAACTGTACAAGTGTCCTGGTTTCCTAAAATTGTCGCCTAGTGATCGTTATAAATTTGTTCGCGCTAATAATCTTTGTTTTAATTGTCTCGGTACTAAACACCGCGTGGGTTTATGTAATAGTGGAAATGGTTGTCGCAAATGTCAAGCGAGACACCACACTTTGCTTCATTTTGAAAATAGTAATGCCGCATCCAAGGTGAGCACAGTTGGTTCGTCGAGCGGTGACTCGCGGCAGCCTGCGCCGCAGCCGCAGCCCGAGCTCGCACGCGCTCCGGCCTGCCCGGGGACCGCTACGAATGACGTCACCTTGTGTTCGTTCTCCGCTAGTGCTGCCCTCACTACGGTTTGTCTTGCGACCGCTCGCGTGGTTATTGTTGATGCATTAGGTAAACCGCACATTGTTCGAGCGCTATTAGATGGCGCTTCGCAAAGTAATTTTATTACTCAAGATTGTTGTCAACGTCTTGGTTTCAATGTTGATAGGCGTTCAACCTACTCAGTGGTGACGGGTTTTGGAGGTTTACGGTCAGCTGTTCATGGCACAGTTAAAACGAGGTTTGGATCTCGTTTTAATAATAAAATTTGGTTTGACATGGATTCGTTCGTTACGGATAAAATAACTGAACAGTTGCCTACCGTCCCAGTTGACACGTCTTTATTAACGAAATTTAAAGACTTACCTTTAGCTGATGAGACTTACGCTGTTCCTGGAGTCGTCGATATATTGATCGGCGCTTCAATTCTCCCGCACCTCCAGTTATCACGTAAGGTTCAAGGGGGTCCGACGTACCCCGCTCCGCACGCCCTGGAAACAGTTCTGGGTTTTGTTATAATTGGTTCTGCACCCGCTTCTATGGATAGTTTTAGTCACTCGACTGCCTCGTTCTGTTGCACCGTCGAGCCGCCACTGGAGTCTACCATCCGCAAGTTTTGGGAGATTGAGGAGGTCAATGTCCCACCAATCCTAAGCCCTGATGACAAGATGGCTGAGGAGATTTATTGTCGCACGACTACTCGCGATGAGCAGGGTCGTTATGTTGTCGCGCTCCCTTTCAAGGGGGATATTTTTTCGCTCGGCGACTCCCGTGCATCCGCTGAAAGACGCTTTCTTTGTTTAGAACGAAAGATGCAGGCGTCTCCAAAGTTAAAGCAAGCCTATG
The DNA here is from genome assembly GCA_963662185.1 of Eilema griseolum. Lineage (NCBI taxonomy): Eukaryota > Metazoa > Arthropoda > Insecta > Lepidoptera > Erebidae > Eilema > Eilema griseolum. The sequence continues at coordinate 14,539,601 of OY759242.1, read as the reverse complement.
ATGAGGTTGTCAACGAATATTTAGATAAAGGTTACATCTCACCTGCGCCTGCGGACACTGACGAGACCCAGCCTTCGTACGTTATCCCGCACCACGGAGTTATTAGAGAAGATAAGCTTACTACTAAACTCCGCGTAGTTCTAGATGGCAGTGCTAAGACTAGCACTTCCGTGTCGCTTAATGACATTTTGTATTGTGGTCAAAATCTTCAAGGTAATTTATTTGACATAATTGTAAATTTTCGTTTATTCGCTGTGGCACTCTCTGCAGATATTCGACAAATGTTTTTGTGCCTTGAAGTGCGCGAACCCGATCGTAGGTTTCAACGATTTTTGTATAGATTTTCACCGCAAGAACCTTTAATGGTTTACGAGTTTAATCGTGTTTGCTTCGGGCTTAAATCTAGCCCTTTTCACGCACTTCGCACCGTCAAGCAGTTGGCCGCTGACGAGGGCGATGCATTTCCTAAAGCGAGAGCCACCATTGAGACTGGCTTATACATGGACGACTTCGTGTATAGTGTAGATAGCGAGGCCGAGGCTGTCGAGACGGCCGCTCAAGTTATAAGTCTCATGAAGGCGGGTCAATTTGATCTCGTGAAATGGACGAGCAACTCGCAAACAGCGTTAGAGTCGATTCCACCGTCACACCGATTGTCTTCGGTTAAGGAGTTCGATGAAAGTGATACGCACAAGGTGCTTGGTTTAAGCTGGTCGCCCGCATCTGATACGTTTAGTTTGAAAAGTAGTTCGACCCCGCAAACTTGTACTAAACGCATTATCCTGTCGTGTGTGGCACGGATATGGGACGTAATGGGATTCGTAGCTCCTGTCGTTCTGTACGCCAAACTACTTATAAAAGAGCTTTGGCTTTCGAATTGTGATTGGGACGACACCGCGCCCGACAACATTGCTAAGTTGTGGGCTCGCTTTAGAAAAGAACTCTCTGTGCTTGACCAAGTACAAATTCCGCGTCATGTAGGTATATCGCAACATAGTGTTGTTACGGTAGTAGGCTTCGCGGACGCTAGTGAGAGGGCTTATGGAGGAGTAGTCTATTTTCATGTCTCGAATGTAGGTAAGGTTTCAATTAGCCTTATAAGCGCGAAATCGAAGGTCTCTCCCCGTAAGGTCGTCTCTCTGGCACGCCTCGAGCTATGCGCTTTACTATTGTTGGTTAGATTGATCACCTCTATCGCCAATGCTTGTAGTAGTCGCATTAATATTAATAGAATTTTAGCTTTTTCGGACTCAACAGTCGCTTTGTGTTGGGCCCACTCTTCGCCCCATCGTTGGGACACCTTCGTCGCTAATAGAGTGGCAAAAATTCAATCGGAATTAGCGCCAAAAAATCTCTTTCACGTTGCTGGCACCGACAACCCAGCCGATTGTCTCTCTCGTGGACTGCTTCCTTCGCAAATATTAGATCACCCGTTATGGTTTAGTGGACCGTCCTGGATTCATGCCGCGTTAGATAAGTGGCCAGTTAGTCAATTCAATCCCACTACGGTTTCCGAACCACCCGAGGAAAAGAAGCACTCGCTTGTGGTGTCGGTCCCGCGTGAAGAGTCCCTGGTTTTGTTGTTGGCTAATCGCGTCTCGTCTTGGTCGAGACTGTTGCGTTGTGTTGTTTATGTAGGCCGATTTTTGAGAATTTTATCTACACGCGGTCATATAACCGCCGCTGATTTAGATAAGGCTGAATTGATCATACTTCGCGAATTGCAGAAGTGTTATTTTGCTTCTGAATTTAAAAATTTAGAATTTAACAAACCTTGTAGTCGTTCTTTCCGACACTTGAAACCATTTTTGGAAGATGGACTCATTCGAGTAGGTGGTCGTTTGAGAAATTCAGGTTTAGGATTTGAACAAAGGCACCCAGTAATTCTCCCGCGTAAGGACCACGTATTAGATTTGTTAGTAGATTATCATCACAAGGTGAATTGTCACGCTGGTCCCGATTTGTTAATGTCTATTTTGAGACAGAAATACTGGATAATTTCCGCTCGTAATTTGATTCGCGCTAGAGTACACAGATGTGTACCTTGTTTTAAACTCCGCCCGCGTTTTATCGCGCCTGAAATGGCCGATCATCGCTCTTGTCGTGTTGTTCAATCCGCAAAACCTTTCGTACACACCGGCACAGACTTTGCTGGGCCTTTCAAGGTCACCATTGCTCGTGGTCGTGGCATTCGCTCCACGAAAGCTTATGTTTGCTTGTTCATTTGCATGACAACTCGCGCGGTTCATATAGAGTTGACCGGTGATTTAAGTACGCCAAATTTTATGTCCGCTTTTAAACGTTTTTTGTCGCGTCGGGGTCCGGTTAAGCGCATGTATTCGGACAACGGTACAAACTATGTAGGGGCCCGACGTAGTATTTCGGAATTGCACACATTCTTACGGTCTAAGTACTACCAAAGTGAATTCGCTCACATCTTAGCCGAAAATCGCATTGAATGGTACTTTAACACGCCTGCAGCTAGTCATTTTGGTGGTAATTGGGAAGCGAATATTAAAAGCCTTAAGTCGCATCTGTTTCGCGTCATAGGCGAACAGATTCTCTCGTTCGAGGAGTTGAGTACCGTACTCGCGCAAGTAGAGGCGGTGATGAACACGCGTCCGCTGTGTCGGACTCTATCTAGCGATCCGTCAGAGCCGTTAGCGCTGACGCCAGCTCACTTCTTAAATATGACTCCTTTAAAATATTTGCCCGCAATAGATGTTGATGACGATAGAATACACCTCCTAACTCGTCACGCTCTTTTAGATAAGATGGTCCAATCGTTTTGGAATCGTTGGGGAACCGATTATTTGCACACGCTGCAGTCACGTCAAAAATGGAATACTCCATCCAACCCAATTACTGTAGGTACGGTGGTAGTCCTTATGACTGAGAATGCGCCTCCTTTACATTGGCCTCTAGGAGTAGTAGAGGAAATTTTTCCCGATGCCCGCGGGATAACTCGTGTTGTACGGGTTAAAACTGCAACCGGATCGTATCTGCGCCCGGTTGTTCGCCTCTGCCCTCTGCCTAGCCAGCAGTAGGCACGAGTTCCAATCTATGTTTATATTTTAGTTGTTATTTCGCAAACCTAGATTTAGATTAGACATTAGTTTTGTTCCACATTTTTCGTTTCGAAGGTAACCCTTCAAGCCGGGGGGAATGGTTGCGCCGATGTGGAAACTGTATTTTTGACATGGAAACACACTCCTTTTAGATCCGTCTCCCCCTCCGCACTAACCATAGAGTAGGGCTAGCTGTAGCTTCCGTCCGCCATTGTGTGAGATGTGGACGGTCACTCCCGCTTTGAACTAGCCAGCGTAGGGACGGATCGCGAGCGCGTCTCTCAGAAATGAATAATATTTGTTGTATTTTAACCGCCTAATAGACCTTTACCGATCGGATGGTGCCTCTCGTGTGTTCCTCAAGGGATCTAGTGACGCTGACGGCAGCTCCTGAGCAAGGAAGAGAAGATCCGTGTACCGGCTGCGATGAAAAACACGTGGGTCGTGAAGGTTAGTGCATCCTCTCCTAATTTCTCGGGCTGCATTCACTGCCTGGATCGAATCCGCGGCAGCCCGGCCACCTGTCTTGTTTTGTGTGTAAAGTGTCAATAGAACAGTTATCTGCCACTCCGCAATACAGTCCACTCGCGCACGTTGGGGCCAAGCGCCACCATTGATTATATCGCCATTAAGACATCTTTTTGTAAAAAGATGACATTTTGTTTTTCGAATGGCACATACTCTTACTACATTGAAGTTTGCTTGCTTATCTAGAATCTTAATTAGAAAACTATACCTAGTAAGTTTCAACAAACAAATATCTACATTGGCCAAGAGTTTGTGATGGCGTCCACACATTGGAATAAGTTGGAAGGTCGTTTAGTTTACTTCAATGTACCGACGAATTTATTAAAATTAATAATGGAGCACTAACTGCTTCTGCGGTTTATCTATAAACTCAGATCGTATAATTGTTTTTTTTTTGTTTTTAAAAACAGTTTACGGCTCGGTGGAGTTCTATATAATAAAAAAATATTGTGACTGAATCTAAATTTTTAAAAGAGATGTAAGATATCAAACACATAACCAATGTGCGGACGCCACGGCCAACATTCGACAGCCGGCTTCAACAAAAAATTGACATCGATGGATCTCGTGCCAACTTTTGTACCATCGTTCCAACTAAACCAAGATAGGCACAAACACCCGCCCTATATGACACTAGTTGGCGCGAGATTCGTATGGTGTTGGTTTACAGCAAATTTTCAAGGGATTGTTTGCCAAGTGTTGGCTGCCGCGTCCGCACATTGATCGTGAAGTGCGGAGCCCGGAACCTCCACGCGATGCACCTTGGACAACAGATACGGCAGCTCCTCTCTCCCTCCCAAAAAAGACTTTGCTGCTTGCGGCAAATACCGGCTGTTTTGAGACTTTCCACGTGTCTCTCTGAGGGCACAGTGGGGAGCAGGCTAGGGGCGAACTGTCGAACGGTCGCTTGTTACGCATTCCGGCGCTGCGGCGCGACGTTTACCCTTGCCTTGCTGGGATCCTCATCGAGGACACCGTGCTTCCCACATCTAAGGGATCATAGATCGCAGGGTATCAGCCAAGGTGCGAGGTATACTCTTTAGGAAACCTTACACCCTGGCTTCATCTGAAGACCCGAGATGTGTGTTTTTAGTTTGTCCGATAACGACCCCCGACGGCCAACGCGGGTTCTACCTGAGGGGGGTTTCGCACGAAAAAAGCAGCCGTTAGCGCCCCACTATTCATTTAAATAAACTTAAGCAAATTGAACGACTTTCTAATTAGTTCGAATGTGTAGACGCCATCACTAACTTTTGGCCAATGTCTTTGCGAAAAATTTCGCCGCTATGTTGGCTAATGCGTAGATCTGACATTAAAGGAAAGATGGAGTCGTAGTTATCGTGTTAATTATTTAGTTACAAAAACATCTGATTTATGATTGCATTGACGTAGAAATATGACTTTTTCACAGCTTCAAGGTGTCGTTTTTCATCTTGAGGTACAAAACCCTAAAAATAATAATTAATAGGTATATTTATGCCTAAATGCCGTGAATGCCTAAATAAAATGAAACCGAACATTTTTGTTGTTTAATTGATAAACACATTGATTGATTGAAAATAAAGATACCGGCAGAACTAGAATATACACACAAGTAAATATGAGGTGTTTAAAAAATGGAATAAATTTCCTTTCCGATATGGGAATTGTGCCTATCTAAAAATAAAATGAATTCCAGCAAATTCGAGTTGCCGAGTCTCATGGTGGATTCGATGTGGCTGTGAGTATTCATGAGTATCGATTTTATGCAAAATGCAACAAGATTCACTTGAACACGTCGACTATACCATTCGCATTATGTGAGAAACCGATCTATTTGACAACTACATTGGTGCTAGCATGGATGCTTGTAATGCGAGTAGGATGTTGGCAACTAGCGTGTACTCAGGCAGGCATTTAGTTGAATGAGGACATACTCAGAGAATCCAAGTCGCTTGTAAGTACACAATTTGCGGTCTCATCTTGAGGACACGAGCATTGTCTAGCCCTTCGTAATGAGAGTTTGATAAAGCCAATTTAGACAGGGATTCGATTCTCTGTCTGTTTATTATCAGTCACATCTAATTTCTGTTGGCGGGTTCTATTGTGTAAACTGAATAAACAAACAAGTAATGCAAATTTTGGTTTGTTAACTAATTTGAAGTTTGTAGACTGATAGATCACAGCATTACCTAGAACAGCTATTTGGTTGTTTGAGTGCAGTTGAAGAGTGACGGGTATACCATTAGTTGTTATGCGTTTTATTTTGTGTAAACATTATGATTAAAAGTCAATAAACTTTTTTTTTCACTTTAAGTACATTAGAATATTTTTTTTAATGAAAACTCAAATTTCCGGTGGAAAAATCGACCTTAGGAACTTTCTTTTACCAATATCGGTGTAACGTATGTTCGTAAAGTTTTTGTAAAGTTTTGAAAAGGCTTCAACTCAAGCCTTTATTAAGACCTTTCAATTTAAACGACCTTTTTCACTATTAGTGGTAAGATTTCCATATCACGGTATCGCCAATTGCATTTTGACTTGAAAATGTACTATTGTTGTTAATATTTATGTACAATACTGTACGGTCAAAATAATACCTGAAATTATTATTTTGACCTACTAATGAATGTGACATTTGCATGCCGTCTGGTTGAGTATGGTGATACTATCACAACAACTATGAACATCAATGTATTATATACCCATATTTCGCAAATTATGAATAAATAAAAATAATTTTATATTCTTAGTTTAGCATTGGATAATGTCTAACTAACGAGTATCATGTTGTGCCATTATGTTATAATTGTGTATATTATCACATGCGATGGTTATTACTACAGGTGCTTAAGCGTAATCACTTTGGTCCCAGTTGTATCACTACGCTACACCTTGTTAGGTGCACGTGAAACGAATTAGACGAGTCTTGTTTTGTATGACATATTCAAAATTAAATTCGGATAATAACAAATGTGTCAAAAACTCAAATTTATAATTAAATTTAGTAAATTTTCAACAACAACAATCGAGAACCTTGTAATATTTCGTGAGTTGTTATGTATACTGTTTCAAAAAAGTACATACATACGTACGTATTCACGCCTATACATTCTCGAAGGGATGGGTAGAGATGTATTAATTCCCATATTTCATCAACTATGATTGTTGGTCCTACGTAATAGGGGCGAGCTTAATGCCGTCAAGCGGGTACTTTGTCATGGACTCTGTCTCAACAGTCAGATAGAGAACTGCCCTTTTTTATTATGCGCAAAATGTCCACGAATACCCACACCACCTGAACAAGTGGGGGAGGCTATGTCGCACTTGAACCGACGTTCCTCTTTGGGTGTGGGAATAGAGAACCCTAAATTGGCTTTCTACGATATTCACGGGAAAACATGAAGTGGCCCTATTCTACTACATAAATAGCTACAAACATATAATCACGCCTTTATCCCCGTGGAGTTAGGCAGAGGTGAATTAACACCCTCATTTCATCAATGATTGTATTTGGCCCCACGTAATAGGGGGTGAGACTATTACCGTATTCCGGGCACTATTGTTGACTAGAGCCATGGATCTGAGGTTGAGTCTGGGCCATATATATCTGTCTGATGTTAAACAGCCCTATCTTGCTAAACGGCATGTACGACACCGCATGGGAAGAGATGGGGTGGTCCAAATTCTACTCTGCCGGAAACCACGTATAGTGGTCTTTCTCTATATAATCGGCTTGTACTATAAGCTCGCGATGTAAGGTAGATAGGTAGTACTTACGGTCGGTGGTAATAAAAGTTCGTAGAAGTTTGAAAGGAAGTATAATAGTTCGTAAGCACAGAGTATACACAATACAGAAGTTAAAGATAACACAGAAGGAACAGAAGTAGAATAGCGAGGATAGCACAGCGATAGAAAGCAGAACATACAATTTACTATTATCGATACGCGGTAGGCGGTAAAAGAATTTCTCATCGAGCGACACAGTGTAGGTACCGTGAAGGTATACCGTGAGTCTAGCCGCAGCGCAGCGCCGCCGACCGGGCTAGTGAAATGGTTCCCTCGTTCGTTCAGTGCGCATTTCCATAGCACGACAATGCCGACACAAAAGTCCACTACTACGGATGCAAACTATTGTGTAGGAATGTTAGTGTAAATAATAAATACGAAATGTATATAGGTGTTATAAATATTATATGGTGTTTGTATGTATGTTCGTGTATTGTTGATGTGAATGTAATTGTATATAATATATTGTGTGTATATATTATGTGTGTACCCCACACACGCAACTTCAACTACATCGGGTATTAACAATGTACTAACAAAATAAATTATATTTATTATTGCTAATAATATTTTATAAGTTAGTAATGTAATTAAGTCTTATTCACACTCGCAGTGTTGTTTACGCCTGAATCGACGGCAGTGATTAACTAAACTACCGAGCATGATACTCCGCGAGCTGCAGAGAAAGTTTGAACTCTCTAGGAACTCGCATCGAAGTTAATCAGAAGTAAATTGAAGGAGCAGAAAATATAATCTATTTCATTTCTTAACTTAAAATTACGGATAGTAGAAAGAAAGCACATGCTATGAATCTTGATCTGTATTTGTGTTCTCAATAATACCTATAATTAGGTATAGAAAAATATGCTTGACTGATTTCATTTAAATATTTGTCATTTTTTCCTTTTTGCTCATCATCGTTATCTTTGCATTAGTCGCCGTGGTGTGCAAGGCTTCACATTGGAGTCTAGACTCCGCTTTGTTTCTTTGTTTTATGCTATTCGCGCTTATGTGTTATGCGTGTGAATACAAGAAATATACACAAATGAGCCCACCAAGCTAACCACATTTATCCTACTATGTTCGTATAGGTACATGTCACCTGTAAACTGTCCACTGTATTATTAGGTTTATTTTGTCAGAAACTATACGCCCAGGGTATTACGAGGTATAATTAAGTTTATTTCCTCAAATACCACACTACCTGTGTATATGATGTCTAATGACAGAGAAGTCTGCTTGTATTTCAAATTGGCCACTGGAAACTGATAGAATAAGGGTTATTCGGGTAGTTTATAATACTGAATGACACCGATCATTTTAATATTTTTTCTATACATAGATTATAAGGAAAGTATTGGAACTGCTGGGTATTAGATTCTCATAAGTTGCTTTCGTACGACTGTACGACTCTTCAGTTTTTTATCATACCACATTGTTCTGTAATATCAGCAATCTACCCAATACGTACGTAATGTATAGTTTAGATTAAGCTTACTAGTCTGTATAAGCATAAAGCAACAAAAAATAAATTATGAAACCGGCTTCATATACAAAAAGGTTCAAAAACAATTTCACTTGTATAACGGAAGTTAGCTATTTAGATTAGTAGTACCTAATTGAATTATAATGTACCGTATGAGTATAATCAAAAAATAATTTATGAAGCTGGCTCCGTAAACAAAAAGGTTCAATAATAATTTTATCGGCGGTTCACAGTCTAGTAAATGGCTGTGGAGAAATTCAATGTAAATCTGAATTTATGTATAATACATTCCCGTAAGTTTTTAATTCCTATAAAATCTAACAGTGTTTCTATGAAAAAAATAGGTATTTTTTTATATAGGACACGTCAAATAGACTTCGTTTCGCCTAGTGGTGAGCTGAAGGCGAAGTCTCAGAAAATAGGGTCACCGTTAAATATATATACCATATTACAATGGTGACACTCAGTTTGACGGCCTCATTATAGGCTTTTTCACGCCCCGCTTAAAGGACTCGGGACTGTAGGAAGAAGGAAACACCGTGAGCTGGTAATGGATTTTAGGCCTTAATGGTGCGACAAAGGAAAGAGCCTCCGAACCACTAGGTTCTTGAACGAATATTCTGCATCGTATGCGGGTGATTTCTAAGGCCTTCACGTCTTCTCCTGTGTAGGAAAGGAGAGGGTGCGAGTAATTGGTAAAGCTCAGAATATTCACCATGGTACAGACGGTAAAATACTGCCAAGGACGCAATATCTTAACGCATTTGCAAAGGCTCTAGGGTGCTCGTGACCCCAGGAGAACCTAATGTTATTTGTAAAAGTTTGTACAGATCTTTAAATGCGTATTTTATTACCACGCTAAAACGATTGGACGGATTTGGGTGAAATTTGGTGCAAGGATTTTAAGTGATTTTGCAAGTTTATGAAGATGTTTGGATGCTTTTTAAAGTTCTAAAACGGCTGAACGGATCTGGCTAAAAATTTAGTTCTAGAATAGATAATAGACTGAAATAACACATAGGCTACATTTTATTCTCAGGATATGTTACCAATTCTACTCATGACTGCGGGAACCGGATCGAAATGTCACCATCGGGGAGCCGCAGGCAACAGCTCAAGTCTATAACAACTATTCTATTAGGTTAAGGTAATGGAATTTCTGAACATAATTATCCCTATTAACATTATGTTTAAAAATAAGAAACGTCAGAAATTGAATAACAATATGCTTTGTTGGGTTCAGTGTAGGGTAGCATTTTTTTGTACGTTTATTTTTCCTTTCAAGTTTATTAAAGCGTGTTTTGCATAAAGTATATTTTGCCGTGGTTCCTAGGGAAGTACGGTACAATGGCCATCTCATCTCTACTACGACTAAGCGATAGTGATGTTCTCCACCTAACAGTAAACATACAGCGTTTGGATTGTGCGTGTGTGATAGCAATAAGCTTACTCCTTCTCTTTTTTACGTACGTAGATCTTCTCGGGCTTTACCTCACTAGAGCTAACGATTACGTGGGTTCGTCGGACAGGCTCACTCCCTATTAGGTATGCGGGAACGATATATGGGTGTTAATATACTTCAACCTATCCCTTCGCGAATACATATGAAGGGATATAGGGTGCAAGTAGTTAATTTTATATTACTTAATGAGACCATGGTATGTAAATGTTTAGTGAAGTCAAAAATTTAAAAATAAGCAATAATTTGCTTTCACGGTTGGAAGGTAAAACGGCAGTTACTCCCAGAGAAACCGACCATAAAGTGAACCTCATGCTCCAAAACGCTAATTTTGGATACAACTGGACAATAGTTATGATGTCATCATCATCACCACCATCATTGGTGTGTACCTATTTCAGTTTTAAACTTATAGTGCATTAATTACAGGTTTAAAACTTTGTCTTCAACATCACGTAAATAAATCATGTTCCTGTAATGGATATACTACATGCTTATATTCAGATATGGATCGCAGGGTAGTCAATATTTATGCATATGTCTTGTGTTGTCGTGAGGCGACACAGGGTGGAACTGCGTCAAGCACGCCACGTCGCACGACACCGCGGCCGCGTCGAGCGCCTCGCCGCCTGTCCTCAGCGCTGATTTATAACGGCAATATAACGCCAACCTGTCCTCTAGATATTTTTATAACCTTGATACGAAGTTTCTTTCGAAACATTTACGCTTTGATTTCAGTACCTCCGGATGAAAAACAATTGTGTACGTAAATCATGGTTGTTTTCTTTGTATACTTTTTTAGGTAAACTCAATTCTCTTTCGTAGAATCGGATGAATTATTAAGTGATATACCTACTATAATAATATCTATTTATCTGATTTATTCGACCTTTTCGAATAGTGACTACAAATACTCGCAGTCTATTTTAGTATCAACTTCTACATACGTCATGTTAGCTCGACATCATGTATTAAAAGTCCTCGAAATGTTTTTACTTTCGTAATGCAGTTGAAATTTTAATTAATTCCTTTATATTTAATTTAATTTCTGTTCACAATAGAGACATGCAATTATTGTATTAAATATGCACCTACTACGATCGTAATATTTAGCCTCATTGCGATATAGTAGCGAGGAGAGAGACTGGTACTGAATAATAATCACAGCTCTAGGCTCAGACTTGGAAACATTGCCGCAACTCTGTTTACAACTATTACCTCTGGGACTCAATACAAAATTTCAAAACAGTTCAAACAATTAGAAAATGTAAAATAACGGGACTGTTAAGTCCCAATCCCACCCGTACCACCCGAAGGTATAACTAACTGACGATTTACTTTGATATGTAGAGTTCCAGAGATCTTGGGGATTCAGACCAACCCACCTGCAAGCCATTACACCTACTGATTGATGAATAAGGCTCTGGCGCAGGGTTTCTTTCTAATGTTGCGGGGATTAGACAGCAGTTGATCCCAATTCAGTTAAAATAAATCAAATAATGTCTGTCTGAAATCAATGAACTCCACTGAACACTACTTATTGAAACAAAACCACTTTTTAGGGTTCCGTACCTCAAAAGGAAAAAATCGGAACATTTTTTTTATCGTGCGAATGATCCTCCCTGATACCTCCTGCCCGGATCCACCCATCACTTCCAGGCCCGCACTCATAGAGAACGGAGGTCATTCTGCGACCTTCGACGCGCGAGAAGCCTTCACTCATCGCAGGCTATCCTGTTAGAAGGCTCCGCCATCTCCTTCACGAGCATGCTCGCAGAAGGTTGCGGTGGCAGCGCAGCGTACCATCGCCGTAAGCAAGGCGGCTAGTGAGAGAACTCTAACTCCCAGGATCGCCACTAGCTCCCGATTCGGCGTCCAAAAGCCGGACACTCGGCAAGCGTGAGTAGACCCGAGTACTCGCTCGCGTCACAGTGATGGCACTCGGACGTTGGCTCCTTGCCGATCCGTCGCAGATAATTTCCGAAACACCGGTACCCGGCAATGACCGGCGTCAGCCGATAGGAAAGACTGCCCGTCTGGCCTTTCTTGCCACTCCCCCATGATGGGTCTTACCGCCTCTAATATGGCATGCCCCGCGCGTGGTTGCCCAAGTCATCGCTCCCACTCTACTAAAATGACCCCGTGAGCCAGAACAGTTATTAGATCACTTCGTTGTCGTCCATCCGTCTGTCTGTCAAGATCTTTATCTTAGTTGTTGAAATTCATGCCACATACTCAGGTCTATAACATCTTGAAACTATCCAAAAATCAAACTTCTTAATCAACGCATTCAAAATATATTACGGTTTATGTAGCTTCAGTTACGAAACCCTCGGTGCACGAGTCTGACTCGCACTTGATCGGTTATTTAAAGGATTCTATAGCGATTTATTTGTTATCCACTTAAAGCTATGTGACAGCTTCCATCCTTAGTCATCCCGCGAGCATGGCTGCTGAAAAGTAGGCGTAACGTCGTCCGGCTAAGCGTAAATGATATCAAATATTGAAATTGTAGGACCCCTGGCTGCTTTGGAAGCAGTCGATATAAGCGTTTGGAAGAATATCATTTGCAATACCACTATTATAACTCCTATACACCAAAATCCAATAATGAAAAACGAAAATATAAATAAGTAAATAAATTAATAACGACGATATAAATATTACTTTAAACATTATCATCCATAATGCATGTCACCCAATTATCAATAATTGACAGACGTTAATAAAATAAATGGTATACGGAAAACTGTGGGCACTTCTTCAGTCCCTTTCATAACGGGTGCGGAAACGTAATGATTTATGCGGTCATCCATAAATGAATCGAATTTTCTCGGATGCCATTTTTTATTTATGAAACAATTAAAATTAATGGTCTCGTTACGGCTTTCGTATAGTTGAGCATCACTCGTTACTTACACAGTTAATGTTTGTTTAATTAATTGCGGTGAGCGTTGATTCGTGAAAGATACGCGTTTTCATAATTACTAGTTGCCCGTGGAGTAGCTGAAATTCGCTCGTAATTCTTTCTTTTTTGGTTTATAATGATGATTAATTTCATAATGATTAGGTCTACTTTACTGCGACTTATATTATATGATTGACATTACTAGTATAAAAGTAAATAATAGACGTCAAATGTGTGTCCCTCCTTTCCGAGGTTTGATGGTGACACCGTGCAACCCACATTCGTAAATCCGTAGATGGCCCAAGGTCAGTTGAGGGGCGAGGGAAATGCCGAGAAAAACTCGAGAGGGCGTGCGGTTTTAGGCGGTCCGAGTTTGACATCCTCGATGATCGACGGGAAGAAGTATATAAATATATTTTAAATTCTAATACTTTAGTTGGAGTAAAATATTAAACGCAAGCATTGTTTATATCAAAAGCATGACAAGCAAAAATGTATCGATCCATCCAAACAAAGCCTTCGTTTACTTCACGGAAGACAGTGAGCTAAAATTATAAAACATTTCTGCCAGGTGGCTGACCGGCTGACTCCGACTCATATCACTAGATTAAAAATGAAGCTTCAGTTTCTTGTAGATGATCTTCACTTCGGTGGTAACCCTCCCTATCGGAACAGTTATTTGTAGAAATAAAAGGTTGCAGATTATATGTAGACTATCCCTATGTTAAACTCCATTTAAATCCGGAAATTTTAATATCAACTTTAATGGTATGATGCGTTTTTCTTTCAGTTTAATTTAATAAAAACGAAACACATTCATGGTATTTCAAGCGTTTACAGATATAGGAACCACTTACTATATAACTAATCCATGTAGTGACGGAGAAATGATACAAGTATCACCACCCCATCTTATCCGACGGGTATCGTAAGAGGTGACTAACGGAAACATGCACAAACGATATCACTGCGAGAGAATGAAATCTCGAAATAAAATCCTGTACCAACCCGTCTGGCCAGCGTGGATACAGTAGGCCAAAGCCTCCCGATATTGGAAGAGGCCTTAGTCCAGGAATGGAAATGTGGATACATGATTACGTATTGGTGAACAAAAAGTAGATTTTTTCAAAACCCTTTCGCAGCGTTTACATAGCCCATATAGAAAAACTGTCTAATTCGTAATTTTCGGTAGTTTATTAGTCAGTCACTCGAACAAGACTTTATTCATAATTAATACCTAAAAATAACTTGGGTTCTAGCTTTTCCGAACTTAACGTGGACGAAGTCGTGGGCTAGTCTCCAAATAAAATGCTGTACCAACCCGTCTGGCCAGTGTGGATACAGTAGGCCAAAGTCTCCCGACATTGGGAGAGGCATTTGTCCAGCAGTGCACTACGATAGGCTAACTGATTGATTACCAAGAGAGCTATGGGTTTATTTGCACTCTTATTAATATTAAAAAAGGTGGCGTTAGTAATGGTGCTGTGCAGCAAGACCCTCTTTTCTGGGACTTTGCCTTCAGCTTACCATCAGGCAAGGCGAAGTTCAATTGACGTGTCCTATATATAAAAAAAAAATGAAAAAAAATTACTAATATTCCCTTCGTGAATGAACTCTATACAGGTACAGTTCAACTGTAAATAAAATGGTATTGTCGCGCGGAAACCGCATGTTAAAAAACCGGGGAGCGTCGCGTGAAATGCTACCGGTACCGGCATTGCCATAGACGATGAGAAATATGACCGAACGTTCCGCACATACGAAATATGAGACTATAGGCAGCGGTGTCGCCTCGTGCCGGGTCACCGAAGTATATCACTACGTATATGGACTTACAACTTTACCTTACAAGTTTTAATAGAGACATAACGAAATGAGTAAGTTGCTATAAGTTACTCCTTATTTTCGTTTATTATGTATGAAGTAATACGTATTATATCGCAATCAAGATTAATTGTGAAGGCCTAACCATGTAGAAGTCACAAACATTTCACAGTTTGTCGTTCCTTGAAGAGCATAATCACAAAATAATATGTATTGTATAGTTCACAATAAAACGTTTGTACGCACAAACGTAAAATATTTCTACATATTGTCAAAAGCTGAACTGTAATAATACAAGAATATGGAACAGGATTTACCACCATCTTTCACGAATAAACACGAAATGAAAATCAGAATACGCCTTACTTGTGTTTATCGAACGTAAAAAATAACAAAACATACTTTATGCCACTTGACAAATTGGAAAAATTTTGTTCTCACGAGTCACCAGTTGTATTTTACTACCGTTTTAGTTACGGGTACTTTTACTGTAGATTACTTTAGAATACCTTTTTTTAATTACCTTGAATTTTTTTAAGTGTCAGCGGAAGACATTACAAAATTTAATCCAAGTCAATCAGACTTACTGCTGATTGAGAGACGAGGCTCACGCATAGTCTTTCCGGTCCGATGACAGTCGCAGTAGTTAAAGTCTCAGATCAAATTCAGATTGAATTTATGATACGATGTCAGATTATTTTAGTTGGTTGCGACTTTTCTTTTTTATATTGAAAAGTAAGTATAAATAAATCATGGGATCATGGGGTCCAAGTGCACGTCTTTTGTTTAGAGAATAGTTTCTAAACGTTCAATTGATGCTACCCGTGACTAGAGCCATTCATGCCATTCAACGTAACAATGCCGCCAGCCTTCTGGCCACCCTTCAAGTTGACATCGATGGGGAGGAATTCTTTGACGCCTGAACCTGCAGGATTGTTTAGGTATATTCAGTTTTTTTTTAAATACTTTAATTTAGATAACTTCCGTGTACATTATGTAAATTTTAATATTGTTCAATAAATCATTATCAGATTAAAACTATAATTTTTGGTTATATTTATAGCTTCAAGTGTTCGTTGGATTTTATTCAGTTGATCTTCATTAGTAGCCTCATAAATTTATTACCGATACAACAATCTTAATATATATCGAAATAGATTATTGTTAACATGATGAATGTTTGACCATACAGTATGCTTAGATTGATAGTTCACTGTGGCTGGCAACATAATAAATGGTCCGCTTCGAATGACAACTCCTACCTACGTATTTGCTGGCTTGTGTTTATAAATTATGAACTTCTGATTATACTATTGACTAGCTGCAAACAGTGACTTCGTTCGCGACGAACTTATTTTGTTCACAATTTCGTGGGTTATATTGTTTATACGCGGAGCCTGTTTTGTTTCGAATATTAAAGAATCTTCTTCCAACTCCATGCCAGGCATCCCATCAAAAATCGTGGCAAATCCGGAGTTACCAAAACAAACAGGCGGAGAAAAGTTTGTCATATTGTTTCTATTGTAAATACCGCTTTGATTTAACTCAAATATCACTTGGTTTTAAAGTCTTGATTTAAGCAAGAAGCAGTATCATTTGGCGAGAATTAAAATTAAATTTTTGGTTTTCCTTACAAAATGGGAATCGTTTCTAGCGATTTCTGTCGTTTCTAGTACCCAAACCTCAAATGGTCTCTTACAGTCTTTTGATCTCCACATGAAATAGGATCGAGTGGCACAAAAAAAAAATTAGACAAGACAAAAAGTTAGGGATCGTCTCCTAAGAATGTTAAGGAACGTAACTATAACAGCAAGAGAGTCCGTGGTCTGCGACCGCTTTTAAATAGAACATTTATTTTTAGCCTGTAATACATAGGTTACACTAAAAGTTTCCGGAACTGGCCACTTACATAAACAATATTTAAAAAATTATTACAACATTTGAAAATAGAACTCTTTGGCTGTAGAATACAGTTTGTTTCATCTGACTGTCTTTTGTTTTTACCTTGTGGCGCCATTTAAAAAATTGTGTGTCTGCATCAACATGGATTTAACTCGGGAAAATTTTCGTAGTACGATTTTCTACGATTTTAAGTGTAATTTGACGGCTCAACAGAGCATCGCTCGGCTTGAAACAGCTTTTGGCGATGAAGCTCCATGCAAGACGACTGTTTATAGCTGGTTTGCAGAATTCAAGCGTGGTCGTATCAATCTCAGTGACGAATCTCGCGATGGTCGGCCGTCCACCGCTGTGACCAACAAAAACATCGATGCTGTGCGCCGTATGATTGAAACAGACAGGCATGTGACCTACCATGAAATTCGCGCATCCTTAGAAATAGGCATGAGTCAAATACAATCAATCCTACACAAACATTTGGGTGTGAGAAAGCTGTGCTCGCGGTGGATCCCACATAACTTGACCGAGGATCAAAAAACGGACCGCGTCACTTGGTGCAGTGCCATGCTTACCAGATTCAACGAAGGTGCGTCAAATTTGGTGTGGGACATAGTAACAGGTGACGAAACATGGATTTATTGCTACGATCCCAAAACAAAGCAGCAATCGAGCGTATGGGTCTTTCAAGATGAGCCGAAACCAACCAAAGTGGCGCGCGTGAAAAGTGCATCTAAGCGGATGATTGCTTCTCTTTTTACTAAAACTGGACACGTGGCTACTGTTGCTTTAGAAAATCGTCGTACTGTGAATAGTGACTGGTACACGACCATTTGTTTGCCGGAAGTTATTGACGAACTCCGTAAAAATAACCGTAAACGCCGTATCATCCTGCACCACGACAATGCTAGTTCTCACACGGCCAGACAGACAAACGACTTTTTGAAGGCGAAAAATGTAGAAGTCATGAGTCATCCTGCATACAGTCCCGACCTGGCACCTTGTGACTTTTATCTGTTCCCAAAAATTAAGAACCAATTACGCGGCCAACGATTTTCATCACCAGAAGAGGCTGTCGAGGAGTATGAAAAACACGTTTCAGAGGTCACCACAGAGGAGTGGCACAAAAGTTTTCAAAACTGGTTTGATCGAATGAAAAAGTGCATAGACGCCAAGGGAGATTATTTTGAAAAACAATAAATTAATTTTGTACCTTTAATAGTATTTTTTCATATTCATTCCGGAAACTTATAGTGCGCCCCACGTATAAGTTATATGTATCAAGACAATAGAACTTCTAGAACTACAAGTATATTTCCATGTATTATGAATGTTCACAGAAAGTGATTTCTTGAGAGATCTGTAGAAAAATCAAATAACATTATAGTTATTATTCACTTTATACAGAAAATGTTTCACATTCAAAATTCTACACCGAGATTCTAATATTTGTTGCTTCAAAGCGATTGTGTCATTGCAGTTAGGTTTACGGGTGGGAAATTTTCACAGGTCGTTGAATAACAGTTTTAGCGTTCTACAGTCCATTCGTATTTTCATAATACACAGCATCAGACTCGGAGATAACTAACATAAAGTAAGATAACATTCACTTGGAGGTATTTCTAGACAAGACTTAGTCTCAGTAGTTGTACTAATATACTCAGAGACAATATTTTATAAATTCAATAAAGTTCCTCTAGAAGTTAGTAAAAAGTTAATTGAAAACACTGAGCGGGATATGATTGAGAAGTCTTCTTTGATTCTACGTATTTCAAGCCTCTGGAATGTTGATCATGTAACTTCGTGTCTTCAGTATTTCAAAACTTAGACAGTAGAATTTCAATGCGTCAGGCCAGACTTTAAACTACAACTTACTCACGGCGTACGTGATTCTTTCTCAGTAATATGTTTTCAATGCAACTAATATAAATAATAATTTTAATACGGTAACTTAACCAACTAAGGTCTCCAATTCAGGTGTTGGAATGTACTTTTTATAATAACAAATCTGGTTCTTCAGGTGTGGATTGGTATTTCTAAAGCAAAAGTAGTTTTTCTCTTACGTTATTATGACTTGTGAGGTTTTCCCTCGACATAGCCGCGTGGTTCCCGGCAGAGAGGATTTGGTCCACCCCATCTCTTCCTATGCGGTGATGTACAAGGCGACTAAGGGATCGGACTGTTTAACATCAGACAGATTTATACAGTCCAGACTCAGCCTCAGATGCAAGGTTTGAATCAACTATAGTGCCCGGAAGACGGCAATTGGCTCACCTCCTATTACGTGGGACCGAATTCAATGATTGGTGAAATGTGGGTGTTTATTCGCCTCTGCCTAACACTCTGGTGATAAGGCGTGATTATATACATATGTGTGTGAGGTTTCCTATAACCTTAATATCTGTCGTTTATCATCCTAATAGATGCTGTATAATTATCGTTAAGTCAATGATGATTAATTGTCTTCGTACTTATGATCATTTAGTTCACAATACCTAATCACTACAATAACAGTGGACAGTATAATCATGGGTAGGATTTAAAGGCGCTTATCCCAACCCTCCAACCACAAATAGCTTAAGTCAATCGAAATATTCGATGACGATTTGTTGTAGCTGGGGTCAACCCAGCTACAAGAAATCGTCGGCTAATAAATTATAATCGGCTATTAAATTATATTATTAATCTAAAAAAAGATCGCCAATTTGCCTAAAAAAATAAGGTACTTAAAAAAATGTGGTAGGTATTTTATAGTCTTACATTTTCCAATTGGATATAACCTGTAGCAGCTAGAAGCTGTTCATTATTTTCGACTGATATTAATAATTTCATTATTGAATAATGAAACCAGATTATGTATAAGCATTGACGTTATGTAGATTTTTCGATCAATTGACTAATAGTGTTCAATATTAAATCAAAACAAAGCAAATTGTGAATGACATAAATATTTTACGAAATAAGTAAAATTCGAAGAAATCAAAATGTAATTCAATATAGAATCGTAAAATCACATTTAGTTACAACACAAATGTTGTTTTTGGATTTATTCAAATTTGATATAGCGAGCTGACTCAAATGGATATTATTTTATCTACAAAATCCGAGTAGTAAATTGGTTTAACATAATTTCCTTTCTCGCTTTATGATTAGCTGGACATTTTGTTTATTAAATCAATGGTGTTGGAATGCGAAATCAAAAGTAATCTTGTGCGGAAATGCGGAAGGAGATGGATGACAGGGAAAATACGAGAGAAAATTCAAAAGGAAAGCAAGGTGGAGCGCGCTTGGAAAATTGGCTTCATTAGATAGAGGGGAGTCAGGGCGCTGCGCGGTACACACTGGCGCGATAAATGCCGAGCTTGAACCACCTTTCAACATGCACTCAATTTCACTATACATCCGATTTTACTATGCATCTGATGTAGTGATCACTTTTCTGTATCTATTGTATATGCTCATTTGTGACATTCTATTAATCAATTAGCCCATCGCACTCCACTGCTGGACTACGCCTCTCCCAATTTGTGACATTAATACTAATTTATTAGTTGACTACCTGATTCACCCCGGTTTCGTGGCATATTTTGACTCCTCATATCATCCCTTGGAGCCGGTTTTTTTTTTGCTATTTAGTGACATTTATTATTGCTGCATCGCTCCCTTAAGTAGTAGCGAGATGATATATAGCCTAAAAGCTTCGTCGATAATCATACTATTTAACACAAATATAATTTTTCTATTCGATGCAATAGTTCCTAAGATTATTAGCGCGTTCTAACAAATAAACATTCAGGTTTATAATAAGTATTCGCATAGATTATTTTTCTTCTTCTTATATGTATATTTTCATAATTACAAAAAAATGTATCAGAGTATTTTTATCCATATTCTAGAGCCCATATTACAAGCTAGTTAAGCTATGCTTTCTTTGGCTCTCTACATAGGTTGGCCATTATATCATACGTAGAATCACTTGCTATTGCGATATTCACATTGTTATTAGTCAACCATTCAAATTTCATATATCAAACACTGATTCAAACATTCTCTTGAAATGTTTCATGTTTTCGCCTGAAGACAAATTTTCTTGAATATTGCCGAGAACGTACAATATATGGAACTCGTATGACATGTATTACGAAATTTTATGAAAAAGCCCTAAGATTTATGGTTGTTTCACTGTAAAAATTTCATTTTTCAGGTAAGTAGTTCGTTGAACCGATTCAAATTGTAAACACGTGCCGTGCATACATTATAACATGCCGTAGAATTTTAAGAACTTAATAGTTAATATTGATGACAAGTTAGAAATAAAGCTTTATTTAATATAATCATTTGGTATATTTTACTTTTAAAGTCTGATCGATATTTATCTCCCTACTTTGTGTATTCTATTTAGTTTTGTTTCAGCTGACTGGTTTCAATTTATTTGTTTATCAACTTCTCAGCGCGACTGTACTAGGATGAGAGTAAATTATTACTTTGATCGCGTTTTAGGGTGTTAACTCCTTAAAATAATAAAATACCCCGGTTGTATTCCAATCTTTTTCCTTGGAACTCTGGGTCTACTATCCTCACTCTTACTCTTCCATAATTTAGTTAATACAAAATTTGATTAGATTCGAGTATCATGATGAATATAAAGTATTACGATTTATATTCCAAATGGCATCATGTCAAATAACAGTCATAACAAATCATACATTTCAAATGTCATAGTGGAATCTCATGATGTCAGATTAATTAATATTAATTTTCAAAGTAACGAACATTAATTGGCGATCGTGATGAAATGTGACATGAATTAAGGAATATTATACACTAGTTGTTGCCCGAAGCTCCGCCTGCGTGGATGTCGGTTTTCGCGACCAAACATAGCCTAAGTCCTTTCCCTATAGACAGACAGACAGACAGACAGAGTTACTTTCGTATGTATGATATTAGTATGAATAAATATAGGTATGTTATTGTGCTCTTAAGCAAATGTACATGAATGTATATTATTCCTCAGAAATTGTTTTTTTATTGAATGATTTGACACCTTAAAATACTTTTTAAAGAACTGAAGAAGAAGAATGAGGGAAAAAGACATAAAGTAAAGAGAGAAAGAAGGAAAAAATTAGAAAGGACAGAAAAAATATTTAACACTTTTAACTCAATTAAGAACTATTACCAAATCTAAGAGCATGCCTTACCTTAATGTTAAGTTACCTTTTGATCGTCTGTAACACCAAATATATTCATGCAATTATGATTCATGCAGTACACAGCTTCTTTCAGCATCTACTTTAAGTAGCTATGTTCTGCACACTCCTCTAGCTAACGTCTATTTACCAAAGGAGTTAATGATATTTCCCGGTTGAAACGGACCATTAGTATTGGGAAAGCATGACAGTCAATTAATTAATAACATCACAAATATTTAACTGAGTACTGTTTGTGTATAACTTCACCAAATGAACAATAATATTTATTTTATGTCATACTAAACAGACTTTGTTAAGCTTTTAACTTCGGAAAGATGAGTGTTCAAGTTTGTCCCAAAATAGATGTTTTATGATATGTAGTGAGAACAGTAAACAACAAAGTTTTGCTATCGCGACCGCATAGCTTGGGTTGGGAAAGGCTTGTTTATGTGGCAATTGGCGTCGCAATGAACCGGCATTCTAGCTGGGAGCAAGTTCTCAGCAAAGGCGTTTCCAACTTGAGTAACAAATTGAAGTATAGCGTTGGCAACTCGCAAATAATCATACACAAGGTGTTTAAGTTGTGATCTCAAGAACTAAAAGATATATCTCCTCGAGAGTGTCAGTAATCATTTAAGGATTGCTATAATCATCAACATCAATCGCATCAATAATATTATAACAGAGTCAATGACTGAAATTCGTTAAAATTGCAAACATTTATAATTATCAATTTGTACTTATAGATTTTGTGTATAATTGTTTGTTATGGATGTTTTCACATCCATTTGTCAGTGTCACGAATTCATTTATTTGATTCGAGCACACCTATTTTGGCCCAGTGAAGTGTAATTATAGTAATAATCGCCTATGATAAAATATAGGTTAAAAAGGGCAATCAATCACTTTCAAGTTATTCGAAAATAAACAGATAGATGGATACAGATGAGCAGAAGTATCTACATAAGGACGTATGTTATCATGACTCATGATATTAAATTTTTTGCTGTTTAAAAATTTTAGCTTTGGATTTTTAAGTATAAAATTTAATAAACCTTAGTACTAATTGTTAGCCGTAAACTGACAATTTCGAGTAAGAATTTTTTTTAGAAAATAAACCACATGTATTACAAATGTTTTTTTTGGAAAGAAGTACAAGAAAAAAGTATGAGTGCAGTCGAAGGTTACTAGTATATCTATATGGGCTAAAATACTTACTATTGTTGGACACTGTATAAAAATGTGCCATAAATAAACTGAAGTTAGGGTGCTGGGCGCAGTACCTTCTCTGCGGCAACGGAGCTCTCCCTGGGTAACAGATGGCAGCACCTCTCTTCCTCCTTTCGGCGCTATACCGGTTCCGAAAGGCGGCGCGGGAGCGGGGTCACGATCCTGAGCTCGAAGAAATTCGGGGCATGAGATCCCAGCTCCACAGGGACATGGTGGCGGAATGGGAACTACGACTACGGTGACCAAACGTAGGGCGCGCCGTAGTAGCGGCGGTTAGACCCATCATGGGGGAGTGGCTAGAGAGGCCACACGGCAGTCTCTCGTACCGTCTGACGCAGATGATCACCGAGCACGGGTGCTCGGCAGAAGCAGGTCCATTTCTCGATGTGGCACTTTTCTCGGGTGTGGGGACTCTGTAGTCCCCACACCCGAGAAAAGTGCCACATCGAGAGAGATGGCCCTGGGTCGGCCGAGGTGCGAGGGGATATGCCTGTTAACCTTCGGCAACAAAAAACGACTTACAGGCGTTTTGGTCGGTTCGTGTCCAACATAACCTATTCCACCGGATCCGGTTGGGGGAGGGTATCTGTGGGGATTTTGCGCACGTAAAAAGAAAAAGCACCTCTCTTCCTCCCAAGAAAGTCTCTGCCACCTTCGGCTAGTAACAGCTGGACGGGAGCGGCCCTGTAGATGCTGCTGGAGGCTTTCCATGTCCGAGCGCAGTCTTGGAGTTTACAGGTGCCGGTCACCCCTACACTCCCACCGGTGCAACGGCGCACCTTCCTGCTGGCCCCAACCGAGGGTACCATTTTATAATCGTAGATGGCCCAGGGATTACCGGGGTATGAGGGATATGCCCTAGGCAAGGTTATACCTGGTTTCAGATGGTCCAAGACCGACATAACCTCCGCCGACGGCCGACGGGAGTGATATCCGAGGGGATTTCCGTTCGAACAAAGAACACGCTTGTTGTAATGACGAAATTTTTTTTATATCTATAGATCGTATATTTGAAAATAGAAGTTGTTCCGGGTTTATATTATGTTTATAACAATAATATTTTTTTGAAAATTATTTATTGGAAACATTAATTTGGAAAACATATATTCGCCTTTTAATATATGGAAATTATTAATTAAATGCGGGGTTAACATATCAATCATTAATTTATAGATACGGCCTCGATCAATGAACTCTCTATGTCTAAATATGTTATTTAGTGTCTTGATATTTGAAATTATTTGGTTAATCATTGGTATCTAATATTAATTGATAACGATCAAATTTGGCAAAATTTGATCGTAATCAATTAATATTAGATACCATTAATTAGCGAATATGTTACAGATATACGCGACCTTGTCACGGATACAAACGGGTTTCACTTTTTACTTATTATTTTCAAAAAGTATGTTAATAAGTTAGAGAGCCTATAAATATACTAGTTAATAGCCATTTTGCCTTTTAATTTGACTATCAGCCTCTTGCTGTAGTTGCATAAACTAGCTGGAATTTGGATTCCATTCAGATTCATGCAATCATCGAATGAACCTAATATATTCCAGAGATATGATGTAGTCTATATATTATTTCAGACTAATTTCTATGCCTATACCAAATTTCACTCAGATCCTTTCATCTGTATGAGCCTTATTGAGTAATTTTATTACTCAATAACGCTCATATGCTACGTAATAGTAGTACCTAAGTAATAAAAACAAGTATAACACTCCTCGTGTTGCACCCGCCTATAGGCCACGTTAACCACTTTCCATTGTCACACATAAATGGTATAAAGAAAAACTTCTTCACAAAATTTCACATTTATACTTAAAATTGATAGGATAACGAATATTCGAGGTAATGTAAAGATATTCTCCTTACTTCATTATCGCGTAACTTAGAATATCAATTTTGCATAATACTACTTCCTTTGAAAGGATGGGTTGGTTTACATATGCGTATCCAATATCAATTTAAGTTTGCACTATACCGGGTAAATAATATCTAAATAAGTACCAGAGAGATATACCTAGAAGAAACTCACTTATGTGTACACTGAATTATTGCAGAGAATATAATAGACGTAGTTTTTTTTAGATGATGTCGTCATGTCGTCAACCTGTGGGCCACCATCGAAACATTGTTAATTCTGCAAAAGTGAACCTCTTTCCTGAGACTTCGCCTTCAGCTTACCATCAGGTGAGGGGAAGTCATATTGACGTGTCCTATATAAATGAGAAAAATTTAGAATATGGTTATAATATATTATAGCCTTGTCTATTTGGGACTTCTATTTTAGTCTATTTAAAAATGAAAAGAAGATTCACCGTCTCATTTTATATACTTTTTATAATACATAACTATGATATTTAATCTCCTATTACTGGTGTAATTTAGTATATTCTTGTTTTAACTTTACAATCAACGTTTCCCTTTTATTAATTAAACGAGCGGTACCCCGGGGCTTTGTTCCAATAGATATTGTACACTTAATAACTACTTGAGTATTTATTCAACTGTGCAGTAGTTTTAAATATTATTATATCGATCATATTTTTAGTTTGCAGATATAACTTGCGATGTTATGGTTTAATTCTTAAGGTTGCCACACTTATTAACATAGTTTGATGATTTGAAATTTGATGATAAAATTTTGAATTAAGGAATTTATAAAAGAGCTCGTCGTAAGTAGGTTAACTTGAACTGCTATTTAGTAAAGTTCCCTCTTTTTAGACTTGGTTACTCCTTTATAGCGACACTCGTGACACAACCATATGTATGATATCCAACAAAAATGGTACCAGTTTATATCAAGTGCGGCAGAATCCAACACAGTTGTTTTGTTGCATTTGCTAAAATTACGGTGTAGGTATTTTAAATAAAATACTTCAGCGTCCGAGTCCTTTGTATTTTCAATGATAAGTATCTACCGTTTTTTTTTCGAGAGTAGCTGTAGGACTAATAAATTGTAGTGATGTCAAATAATCAATTTAAAATATAAATTTCGTATGGCTAAAATAAACCAACAGAAAAAAGTTCATTTGGTTCTCATAACTCCGTGGCGTAGCGGTAGAGCATTCGACTGCTATGCAGGGGGCGCGGGTTCGATTCCCGCTCAGTGCAAATATTTGTAGGCATGAATATGTATTTTTGCATTGGTCTGGGTGTTTCTATGTATAATATGTATGTATTTACAAAAAAAAAGTACCTAAGTATGTTTATCCGCATTCTAGATGCCATAACACAAGCTAGCTAAGCTATGCTTACCATGGATCTAGATAGCGTTGTGTAGAATGTCGTAGAATATTTATTTACTTTTTATTATTTATTATAAAAACGCAATATATTTAGAATCCTATGATAAAAGTCTGTTAAAATAAGTTCTACTAGGTCTAAGAAACTTTTTTTACAATATCGGAGAAAACTTTTACGATTTCTATATCTATACTAATATTATAAAGCAGAGGAGTTTATTTGTTTGTTTATATGAACGCGCTAATTTCTGGAATCATAGGTACGAATTGAAACATTCTTATTATGTTGAATAGTCCGTTTAGGTTATATATTATCTCGTTACTACTTAAGGGAGCGGAGCAGTGATCATAAATGTTAATAAATCCAGCAGATTACCATACATTATTTGATGACAAAAAAAATACGGGATGAAACTGATGATATGCGGTTTCAAAATATACCACAGGCGAAGCCGAGGCGAGTTAGCTAGTAATTTTATATATGAAGTTATCATATGTGAAATTGTTCTAATAAGTAGGTCAGTATACTGTCGTTCTCTCAACGACTGGACATAGGTAATATCGATATTAATAAAGGTAGTAATCAACAAACTGTGAGACTCCAGTGGTAATTGCAAGCTCGATAACTGTTGGAGAGATCAATAATTGAACTCGAGTTGTTCCTGCGAGCTGACGCAGTGAAATTGACTCGTCGATTGTTTATTTTCCTTCTCTCTTTGTTTCATATTACGATGAAATAGTATTGTATTACCTGTTTGTATCCGGTTAATTGATTTTATTATAAGGTGTTTTCCTCTCTTATTTGAATTCGGACCCTAGTTCTTAACCGGAGATGGTCCTGGGTCAGTCGGGATGCGAGGGAAATGGTTTATGGGTAACCTCATATCCTGCTTTATGGGCATTTGTATACCCGAGATGGCATGCGGTTTAAGTTGGTTCGAGTCCAAGATAATCAACCCCTGCTGGGTGGTGGGGGATCTCCGACGGGATATCCACACGAAAAAAAGCGGTGGCAGTAATATTCCAACACAGTATAAAAATTGTACAATAAATACGTTCATAAAGCGATATTTGGAAACATAATATAATAAATGAACAAAGGACGATAAAATTTTAGGCCGATTTTAGTGGAGCATCCGTATAGATTCAACCAAATCCAATAATTCCCTTTTGAATATTCTACGACTCATCCAGTAAAAAGCTAATCCGTTAAATAATGGGGGTTATAGATATCAACGTTGAAGCAGGCGTGGCGGAAAAATATGTCAATTGTTTGTCATTGCATGAGTTTATGGCATTAATCACGGCATTAAAATAATAAATCTCGCTTTTGTTGATGTTTTAATTGCTCTACTACTATTTACATGCAACGTTTGCGAAAATAATTACCGAATTAATTTGTTTGAACATGGAAAGTTTGTGCAGTAAAACTAGTATTTATTTTTAGTGTTGCTATTTTAATAAATATAGGTACAGAGTCACACCTGTGTTTCGCATAAGGTATACCCAAAGGACAAGTAGCACTATCGAGCGTTCACAGTGCGGGAGATATGTTAGAATCAATAAAACTGAACGATAAGAGACTAACCTATCCCCATTTGCAGACCATTATTCGTTGTGTAATCATTATTATCAAGTTAACTTAGCATATATTTGGAAGTTCATCTAATAAAATAAGAAGCATCGAAATGGCTCAAATGTATAACATTAATAGGTAATTATGTTTTTGAACCGTTTGGGGTCGAATCAATGGTTAGGTTGGGTGCTCACGTGCATGTATATTACTTAAACATTGGCGAAACGGCTGGCGTGACCATGCTAGCTTTACCTAATTCAGATAATTTAGATTTCCATTCAACATTAGCTCCAAAGAGTTGTCCCTGGGTCAGCCGGGGTGCGAGCGATATGTCTCCGGCAACCCACAAACAGCGTTTTGGTCGGTTCGAGGCTGACATAACCCTCCCCACCGGTCCCGGTGGACCCGCCCGCCACCGGAGCCGGTGGGGATGGTTATGTATGTTTTTTTTAAATAGTTTGACTTATATAAATTATAACTATAATATACTCATTATACGAGTATACTTTCAAAAACCAAGGTTATAAAATTTCCATACCGATCTAAATTATTGTAATAAGCTTGAGTCCCGAGTATACTCTTTTATTATTTCATAATTTTTACGGGAATTACTGCCATTTGACCACTCAATCCCAAGAGAAAAACTAACGCCTGAGCCAATCAGCAAGGATACAAGTTTACTGTAGAGATTTTTGGTGTAAGTAGATAGGTATGTAGGTTGCTGTAAATAGTTTAAAGCGTAATGTGGGTAGGTGCCTACATACTTGCAATAGTTCTAAGTATATTCATATGGTGCAGTTAAAACTCAATTTTAGTTATAACGCGTGTCAATTAGTTTTTACAAAACTAGTGTTAAAACTGCAATTAACTAATGGGCAAAATTGAATATCACTTAACTAATTTCACTAGATTAAAAAAATTATATGGTAGAAAAACCTTTTTTCCATGCAAGTCAGTTAAATTTTGGGTTAAATTAGGTTAGAACTGTGACCATTAAGCGCGAAGGCGAGTGAACGAAGCGAGACTTGAAATAATATGATGTTAATTCTAGTTGTAGCTGGGTATTTCTAGGATTTGCACATGTATTTAGTAAAACTACTTTTAACTAGGGAAAACTTAATATATCTAAAATTGGGGTCAAAAGTCTAAAATAAATGATGTCATATAAATATTGTTTCCATCCGTACCTACGCCACAATAAACTTTTTAATTCAATTTTATACCTGCCATTACCAAAGAGAGAAAGATGCAAAATCATTAATGTTAATTGATATTACGGTACAAAGTTGTTTAATAAACAAGGCAAAGAAAGGCAAGCGCTTATCTATATGGGGGAAAGTTTCCAAGGTTCATAGATGTTGTGACGTTTAAAAGCCACGATATTCCATAAACAATGGCTCTTTGATATCGAGGACGTCAGTAACGAACACAAGGAATGAAGTTCTTTAAGTCTATTCACAGAAATGTGTGGGCATGTGACTACCTATCTATTTATAATCAACCTTTTTTATAATGTACAGTCAGTGTCAAAAGTGATGATTACAATGATTTCCAAATAGGTAATAGCTTATGTGCTTTTCCATACTGCACAATTATTATTGATGTTTCGACAATGAACAGAAATTAGTAGTTTTATGATGTTGTGATATATTTCCAGCCACCATCATTATATCCTGTCAGTCCTGGTTGCGTACAAAATTGCAATTGCAATTTGGTTTTTCTTCTTCGTCTCAGCGTCGCATCCGAAGCTTCATTCGGAGTCTGGGGTCCTCTGAACCAATCTAACTGCGGAAAGCCTACATTGAGCCTCGTCCGTTTATTAGGTGCGTAGCTTGGGCTTCGAAGATTTTACTAGGACTAACTTTTCACCATCACGTTGTATTACAGTCTACTAACATAAGTCCTGCTTCTTACCCTGTAAAAAATATTGAGTCGAACAGATGCATATACAGGTTGTTACGCCTTCATACCACGAGATCTCATACCATTCTTAATTGATACTACAGTAGTTTATTTAAAATTTTACTAGCAAAAATTTTATCAAAACCAAACTGTGCCAGTATTCAAGAATGAAGTAGAACCTCCACTATGCTATTCAAACAAAACATTTTAATTAACTTAAGTAAACATCTTGTAAATAGACCAAAAAATCCCTACATTTCTTGCTGGAGTTTACTCAGAACGAGGTCGTGTGTCGAATCGTTGGTCCGTTTGCTATGTAAATTCCATTTTATTTATTTTTAGATTCACCAACAAAATACATTAGTCTTGTTATGTCATGTCATGTCTACAAACAGTTCTCGAGAGTCGTCACAAATCCCCTAGCGGGTAAAGCTCGACGAGTTCCAGCCAACGTAGCAAGCCGGGTTTCGAAAAGGCTATAGCACCGTGGACCACATCCATACTGTTTGGCAGATTGTAGAGGAGACTCAAGAATACTATCAGCCGCTGTGTATGGTGTTACTGGACTGCGAAAAGGTATTGGACTCCATCGCAACCTGGGCAGTTCTGGATGCCCTGCAGCGGTGTCGTGTCGATTGCCGATATATCGAGGTGCCGTGATGCTTGTATGACACTGCCAGAATATCCGTCCAGCTCCGAAACCAGATGACGAAACCTATTAGCCTCCAGGGTGGATGGGGATGTTATATCCTCCAAACTATTCACCAACGCATTGGAGGACTTTGGATTGGACCAGGCGAGATATAAACATTAGCGGAGTACATCTCAGAACTTCGATTCACCGACAAACGAGTCTCAGAGTAGAGACCACAGAGCAGGCAAACGGAAGTTAGGACACCCCCTGGTCAGATGGACTGACGACCTCAAAAGGGTGGTTGGGACGGACAGTGGTTGCGCCGATGTGGAAACTGTATTTTTTGACATGGAAACACACTCCTTTTAGATCCGTCTCCCCCTCCGCACTAATCATAGATATGGCTTCCGTCCGCCATTTGTGAAATATAGACACTCAGTGCCGCTTTGAACTAGCCAGCGTAAAGGCGATCGCGCGCGCGCGTCTCTCAGAAATGAATAATATTTGTTGTATTTTAACCGCTTCATAGACCTTTACCGATCGGATGGTGCCTCTCGTGTGTTCCTCAAGGGATCTAGTGACGCTGACGGCAGCTCCTGAGCAAGGAAGAGAAGATCCGTGTACCGGCTGCGATGAAAAACACGTGGGTCGTGAAGGTTAGTGCATCCTCTCCTAATTTCTCGGGCTGCATTCACTGCCTGGATCGAATCCGCGGCAGCCCGGCCACCTGTCTTGTTTTGTGTGTAAAGTGTCAATAGAACAGTTATCTGCTTCCCCGCAATACAGTCCATTCGCGCACGTTGGCCCACGCGCCACCATTTTTTGGTCCGGATCGAGCCGGATTCTTAGCCGTAGTTCGTATTTTGTTATTATTCTAATGGGAATGAGCGCACCGCACCTAAGTGCCTGGTTATTTTAGTAGAAAACCCCGCATCCAGACACTTAGGCTTAGAATTTGTTGTCCGTTCGCCGCTGGCTCGCATTGTACCTACCTAATACATAAATAGGTTAGGTATCATATCAACACTTAATCGTAGTTCACAATTTTCGCATCGCACCTAAGTGCCTGGTTATTTTAGTAGAAAACCCCGCATCCAGACATTTAGGCTTAGATCTTAGGTATACTCAGACACCCTAGTGCATAGGCACAGTGTAATACCTAACGCATTTGGCTTTGTTTTGTTTTTTTCAATTACGTTGTTCTCGGCTCACGTCGTATTTGCCTAGTACCTGCGTGGGTAGACACGTGGCTGTGCCTACCTCGCTCGCATCTCATCCCAATTCATACGAAAGTATTTTAATTTGAATAGATATTACGCAATACTTAATCTCGGAAATAATAGTTGAATCTAGACAGCGACCATCGCGCAGGTGCGACCTTGTTGCTATGCGCGTTTGTTCAAGCGTGCATTCACAGTTGTAAGCACCTACCTACCTACATAGTTAACGCTCGCGCCGCCTCGCTGCTCTGTACCGCTAGGATTAAGTCATTTCATATTTAATTGTAAACATGTCCCCAAAGGTTGATAAGACCGGTAAGGTTCAATTGAAACTTTTATACGCTAAAAAAGAAATGATTTACTCTCGCGTACAATCGATTTATGATAGTGCACTTAAAACCTCTGATTTGGTCATCAGAGATTCGTTCTTGTGTTCTATAGAAAACTTAGATAGTCTACGCGCGGATTTCGAAACCTTAGTGCATGACATCAACGTTTTAGAGTTGAATTTGGATCCCGATTACTCAGTGAGTTATCAAGCCTTGTCGTCGTTTGACGATTTGTATTGTCGTATCAAGCGCGTCGCGAGGAGTTTGGAGAAGCCGTCTGACCGACCCAACCCCACTCGCGACCGACCTAAGTTGCCACCAATTCAAATACCCGAGTTTGATGGTAACATTCGCAATTGGTGTCGATTTATAGATAGTTTTGAGAATACAATAGATAAGAACGATTCGTTGACAGATCACGAAAAATTGCATTATCTCGTTGAAAAATTGACTGGTAAAGCTATAACCGCTTGCGCTGGAATTACGTTTAGTGCCGGGAATTATAATTTAATTTTAAATACTTTGAAAGCTAAGTATGAGGATAAAAGATCGGTAGCTAACGCCTATTTAGATCAGATGTTTGATTTGAAATCTATTACGGCATGTAACGATCAAAACTTAGAGAAATTTCTGGACACTTTCGCGTCAGCTGTTCGCGCTGTAAAGAACCTAAAGATTGATGACCTCTGCGACTTCGTATTTTTGTATATGGGTTTAAAGAAATTAGATTCCGAAACCATTCGTTTGTTTGAGTCGGATCATCGCGGCAGTAAAATTCCTAAGTTCGAAGACTTAGAAAGTTTTGTTCGCGAGCATATAAAGGTATTGCAACGCTCTTCATCGAAACATGAAGGCGCGAAGAAGGTTGTTACTTCTGAACGCAAAATAGATGCCTCATCGAGGTCACCGAGGTCAACCCATACTTATGTTAATACCGCACCAGCACGTGTACAATCATCTGTTTGCTCTTTGTGTAGTACTCATCATTCGCAACTGTACAAGTGTCCTGGTTTCCTAAAATTGTCGCCTAGTGATCGTTATAAATTTGTTCGCGCTAATAATTTTTGTTTTAATTGTCTCGGTACTAAACACCGCGTTGTTTTATGTAATAGTAGAAATAGTTGTCGCAAATGTCAAGCGAGACACCACACTTTGCTTCATTTTGAGAATAGTGATGCCGCATCCAATGTGAGCACGGTTGGCTCGTCGAGCGGTGACACACGGCGGCCTGCGCCGCAGCCGCAGCCCGCGCTCGCGCGCGCTCCGGCCCGCCCGGTGACCGCCGCGGATGACGTCACCTTGTGTTCGTTCTCCGCTAGTGCTGCACTCACTACTGTGTGTCTTGCGACCGCTCGCGTTGTTATTGTTGATGCATTAGGTAAGCCGCGCATTGTTCGAGCGCTGTTAGATGGCGCTTCGCAAAGTAATTTCATTACTCAAGATTGTTGTCGGCGTCTTGGTTTCAATGTTGATAAGCGTTCAACCCGCTCAGTGGTGAAGGGTTTTGGAAGCTTACAGTCAGCTGTTCGTGGCACCGTTAAAACAAGGTTTAGATCTCGTTTTAATAATAATATTTGGTTTGACATGGATTCGCTCGTTATAGATAGAATAGCTGAACAGTTGCCTACCGTCCCGGTTGACACGTCTTTGTTAACGAAATTTAAAGACTTGCCTTTAGCAGATGAGACTTACGCTGTTCCTGGAGTCGTCGATATATTGATCGGCGCTTCGATTCTCCCGCACCTCCAGTTATCACGTAAGGTTCAAGGGGGACCGACGTACCCCGCTCCGCACGCACTGGAAACAGTTCTTGGTTTTGTTATAATTGGTTCCGCACCCGCTTCTATAGATAGTTTTAGTCACTCGACTGCTTCGTTCTGTTGCACCGTCGAGCCGCCACTGGAGTCTACCATCCGCAAGTTTTCACTCGGTGGCTCCCGTGTATCCGCTGAAAAACGCTTTCTTTGTTTGGAACGAAAGATGCAGGCGTCCCCAAAGTCGAAGCGGTCCTATGATGAGGTTGTTAACGAATATTTAGATAAAGGTTACATCTCACCTGCGCCTGCGGACACTGGCGGGACCCAGCCTTCGTACATTATCCCGCACCGCGGAGTTATTAGAGAA
Source organism: Eilema griseolum (assembly GCA_963662185.1). Classification (NCBI taxonomy): domain Eukaryota; kingdom Metazoa; phylum Arthropoda; class Insecta; order Lepidoptera; family Erebidae; genus Eilema; species Eilema griseolum. The sequence goes on along the minus strand of OY759242.1, from coordinate 14,505,203 downwards.
GATAAGCTTACTACTAAAACTCCGTGTAGTTTTGGATGGCAGTGCTAAGACTAGCACTTCCGTGTCGCTTAATGACGTAATTGTAAATTTTCGCATTAATATTAATAGAATTTTAGCTTTTTCGGACTCAACAGTCGCTTTGTGTTGGGCCCACTCTTCGCCCCATCGTTGGGACACCTTCGTCGCTAATAGAGTGGCGAAAATTCAATCGGAATTAGCGCCAAAAAAAAAAATCTCTTTCACGTTGCTGGCACCGACAACCCAGCCGATTGTCTCTCTCGTGGACTGCTTCCTTCGCAAATATTAGATCACCCGTTATGGTTTAGTGGACCGTCCTGGATTCATGCCGCGTTAGATAAGTGGCCAGTTAGTCAATTCAATCCCACTACGGTTTCCGAACCACCCGAGGAAAAGAAGCACTCGCTTGTGGTGTCGGTCCCGCGTGAAGAGTCCCTGGTTTTGTTGTTGGCTAATCGCGTCTCGTCTTGGTCGAGACTGTTGCGTTGTGTTGTTTATGTAGGCCGATTTTTGAGAATTTTATCTACACGCGGTCATATAACCGCCGCTGATTTGGATAAGGCTGAATTGATCATACTTCGCGAATTGCAGAAGTGTTATTTTGCTTCTGAATTTAAAAATTTAGAATTTAACAAACCTTGTAGTCGTTCTTTCCGACACTTGAAACCATTTTTGGAAGATGGACTCATTCGAGTAGGTGGTCGTTTGAGAAATTCAGGTTTAGGATTTGAACAAAGGCACCCAGTAATTCTCCCGCGTAAGGACCACGTATTAGATTTGTTAGTAGATTATCATCACAAAGTGAATTGTCACGCTGGTCCCGATTTGTTAATGTCTATTTTGAGACAGAAATACTGGATAATTTCCGCTCGTAATTTGATTCGCGCTAGGGTACACAGATGTGTACCTTGTTTTAAACTCCGCCCGCGTTTTATCGCGCCTGAAATGGCCGATCATCGCTCTTGTCGTGTTGTTCGATCCGCAAAGCCTTTCGTACACACCGGCACAGACTTTGCTGGGCCTTTCAAGGTCACCATTGCTCGTGGTCGTGGCATTCGCTCCACGAAAGCTTATGTTTGTTTGTTCATTTGTATGACAACTCGCGCGGTTCATATAGAGTTGACCGGTGATTTAAGTACGCCAAATTTTATGTCCGCTTTTAAACGTTTTTTGTCGCGTCGGGGTCCGGTTAAGCGCATGTATTCGGACAACGGTACAAACTATGTAGGGGCCCGACGTAGTATCTCGGAATTGCACACATTCTTACGGTCTAAGTACTACCAAAGTGAATTCGCTCACATCTTAGCCGAAAATCGCATTGAATGGTACTTTAACACGCCTGCAGCTAGTCATTTTGGTGGTAATTGGGAAGCGAATATTAAAAGCCTTAAGTCGCATCTGTTTCGCGTCATAGGCGAACAGATTCTCTCGTTCGAGGAGTTGAGTACCGTACTCGCGCAAGTAGAGGCGGTGATGAACACGCGTCCGCTGTGTCGGACTCTATCTAGCGATCCGTCAGAGCCGTTAGCGCTGACGCCAGCTCACTTCTTAAATATGACTCCTTTAAAATATTTGCCCGCAATAGATGTTGATGACGATAGAATACACCTCCTAACTCGTCACGCTCTTTTAGATAAGATGGTCCAATCGTTTTGGAATCGTTGGAGAACCGATTATTTGCACACGCTGCAGTCACGTCAAAAATGGAATACTCCATCCAACCCAATTACTGTAGGTACGGTGGTAGTCCTTATGACTGAGAATGCGCCTCCTTTACATTGGCCTCTAGGAGTAGTAGAGGAAATTTTTCCCGATGCCCGCGGGATAACTCGTGTTGTACGGGTTAAAACTGCAACCGGATCGTATCTGCGCCCGGTTGTTCGCCTCTGCCCTCTGCCTAGCCAGCAGTAGGCACGAGTTCCAATCTATGTTTATATTTTAGTTGTTATTTCGCAAACCTAGATTTAGATTAGACATTAGTTTTGTTCCACATTTTTCGTTTCGAAGGTAACCCTTCAAGCCGGGGGGAATGGTTGCGCCGATGTGGAAACTGTATTTTTTGACATGGAAACACACTCCTTTTAGATCCGTCTCCCCCTCCGCACTAATCATAGATATGGCTTCCGTCCGCCATTTGTGAAATATAGACACTCAGTGCCGCTTTGAACTAGCCAGCGTAAAGGCGATCGCGCGCGCGCGTCTCTCAGAAATGAATAATATTTGTTGTATTTTAACCGCTTCATAGACCTTTACCGATCGGATGGTGCCTCTCGTGTGTTCCTCAAGGGATCTAGTGACGCTGACGGCAGCTCCTGAGCAAGGAAGAGAAGATCCGTGTACCGGCTGCGATGAAAAACACGTGGGTCGTGAAGGTTAGTGCATCCTCTCCTAATTTCTCGGGCTGCATTCACTGCCTGGATCGAATCCGCGGCAGCCCGGCCACCTGTCTTGTTTTGTGTGTAAAGTGTCAATAGAACAGTTATCTGCTTCCCCGCAATACAGTCCATTCGCGCACGTTGGCCCACGCGCCACCAGACAGCATGCGGAAGACCAGATGAAATGCCACACATTGGGAGAGGCCTATTACCAGCAGTGGACTACGGTGGGCTGATTGATACCAGTCTTGAAATGCAAAGATATATATATATATATATATATATATATATATATATATATAATATAATAGTTCTAGTATGTATAGCTACCGGCATATATTTTGAACCCAATCGGTAGCATACCACACTTTAAAAATATACCCAAAAAAACGCATGCTGTGCATTCAAAGTACATTTTGTAACGTTATTGGGGTCAACATATTTGTCAGTATAGTTCATACCAAAAAGCAGGCTAGTAAAATAATGATCAATGCAGAATAAACGAATATTTTTGACTGTTAGACATAGGCCTCTTCCAATGTACACCACAACCAATCTACCGCTACGTTTACAGGTAATCAAGACGCTAATGGAAGATAAATATTTTCAATACTTGTTTAGTTAGTACCCCAAAGATAACCGTTTACATTGCTTGTTTACCATATTAATTGCTTAACAAGAGTTTACTCATGTAAAATATTGTACTTCGTTTTCAAATCTATTCATAAATTTATTGATTATATTTTATTTTTGGAAACGTTCTCATCATCATTAGGCCTTAGGTTAAGATATATTATATGTATTTTTAGTTTTAAGGTATATATTTATGGGCCGTAGAATACGTTTTTTAACATCTTGTTACTTTTCTATTATTGCCTGAAATAAATGATTTATTATTATTATTATTATTAAATCATCCAGCTTGTACCGTAGCGACTTGTTTCCGCTATTCCTTTGGTTTTCAACTCGTTCTTTTATTAGACTTTTGCTGAAATTTGGCTTACAAAACCCGAAAATAAAGCCGTAGTGAATAAAACAGTAGGTGCAACAGCATTTTTAAAGTAATGCTTACTTTGGGGTATAGCTAGATATCGCCGTATAGGATATCCAAGAATATTATTGTATTTATTTGAGATATTTGTTTTATCGCTAAATTTATTGCTAAGCGCAATACTTGAGACGAGCAAGGCCTAATTCGATCATATTTTTGCTTGTGTTTTTATTCACTAGGGCAATATAGATATGACAGAAAGGTTCGATCCCAGGTTTTACCATGGCCCACACCAATTACTTTTCGATGCTTTTCGAAGTTATGTGTGTATTTATCGCAGGTTTATAAGTGCCCGGTTAATGGCACTAGGCTTGTCACCTGTTACATTGGGACCTAAACATATACCGGCGAAACATGGGTGCTAGCACCACTGCCTACCCCTTCGGGGATATAGGTGTGAGTTTATGTTCTGTTGTTGTTTAGAAAATTTCTAAAATTTCGAGATATAATTCGGCGCCCGGGTGATACTGGGAACAATCAGTTAACAGTTATATAATAATATATTATATTCAATCAATCAAGTAGCCCACCGCAGTTCACTGCTGGACATATTATATTCATTGTTTTTAATTAAACAAAATTTAATATTAATAGAAGTTAAGTATATTATACAACTAGCTGTTGCCCGCAGCTCCATCCACGTGAATATCGTTATCGCGACAAAATATAGCATATGTCCTACCGCAAGATTTAATCTGTCCTTGTACCAAATTTCATCAAAATCGGTTCTGCGGTTAGGCTTGAAAGCGCAATAGACAGACAGAGTTAGTTTAGATATAGATAATTTTTACAAAATATTATATGATATAATCTGCTTAATTAAATTTTTATTGCTGAGCAATTTGGTTATAATGGAAATAATTGATTTTTTTTTATCAGGACTATGGTTCTGGAAAATATAAATAGTATACTTAGCGCCGTCGTACCGTAAAGACGAGTCACATAAATGATACAAAATTTGATTATACTTTCAATAACGTCATAAGTTTATCCAGAAGGTATCATAAAATATATCATGTTAGTTATTCTATATAATATAAAATTGAAATTGTGCTTTCCAAATCATATTTGTTCATATAAAATACATGAATATGCAAACATTAAAATTTTAGGTGTATGATATCGGGTCTAAAATCTCTGCAATACCATTTTTCTTTTGGTAGGAAAAAAAACCAGATACACGTGCGCACACCACACCGCTGGCTGAACGTGGTTATGTTTTGAACTTTATAAAGCTAACCCACGTGTTTTATTGTTAGGCGAGAAACCCTCTCGCAAGATTGTTAACAGTTAGAGGGTGAAAACTTTTCGACATTCTTTGAAAAAAATCTTATATTGTTTCGCATATAAACTTCGAAGAACAATATTATAACATGACCAAATTATGAATATATATGCCTCAAAGTTTGTCATTTTATGTTTTGATTACATTATAAATATTTTGTTATTTTAATTCATAATGAATTAATATCATAATATAATCAAGCATACAAAATGTAATACTTATCAGAAAATAGTGTTTAAAGTTATTTATTAGTGATGTTTACATTGCTTCCTTTTAAATTTAATTTAACTAAAACAGCCAGAAACTTAAATCTTGCGAACTAAGTTATAAGTTACGTTGCTAACTACTTAACGAGTTCAACTTACCATCAGAGGAGGTGACAGAGCCGCTAATAATGAGCAACAGTAGTATTGGCATCGCTGCCGCTGGGCACGGAAATAATCTTCGGAACATGATGTTGAACTAGTTTACCCCACCATCATAATCAAAATAACTTTCCAAGAATTACAAATTTGTCAACAAAGTGTTGTCATAAGTGTCAGTGGGGTGGCTGGTTCCCTCATCCATTCGCCATCGAAATCGGCCCGATTAAATATTCATCGGCAGGTGAATTGCGTGGGTTTGAGTGCGGTGCCGACGCGCGTCGAGCGAGCAACGGGTTGACGGTCACAGCGGTACGCTGCGAGCTCGCGGCGCGATGGCTGCGTACTGGCCGCGCTACGCTTCCCCGTAGCGCTTTGTCTACGAGTGTGCTACGCTCCCGGCGCTTGCGTAGCCCCGCCTCACTCTCAGATGAAAGGACGGAACATTACCAGTATTTGTAACAGTTTGCGTCAAATTGATATAAATGGAGACGGTTTTAATAAAGTGTAATTGACTTTTGCCGACTTTGCGTCGCATTAATTTCGACCACGCTAAGACGCCTCGGGCAGGTGCGACGTTAAATACCACCAGGGTAACTTCGCTTTCTGCCATGAATAATTTCAAATTTAAATGAATGTTAATTATGATAAGTTTTTAAGCTCACTTTGATATTCTAGAGATTGATGGTAAGGCATAAAAATAATTCCCTGTTTATTAATTTCCCATTTTAATATGAAGTACCTGGCATGCCTAATGGAAAATCGTTATAAAAACTTTTAAAAGTTGAGTGATTTAGTGAGATTGTGAAACTGAATAAATAATAGATAATCTATATGATTGAAGAGAGTTTTGCATTTTGTTATTGAGAACGTGTGAAATTTATAAACTCACATTTAGTTAGGATAGTTGACCTGTGCCGTCAGTGCAGAAGAACCTGCTCAATTATCATTTTGTCAGAAGCCAATCGAATACGAGATTATATTATGTAACTACCTTTCATACTATGGTTTTATACGTGCCCGCCAGCCCGTGGGAGAGGTTATGTCAGACTCGAACCGACTAAAACGCACGGTGCCTGTGGGTCGTCTTAGGTTGCCGAAGGTAAGGTTGTCAGGCATATCCCTCGCACCTAGGCCGACTCTGGCCATCTCTTTCGATCTGGCCCTCCTAGAGTAATCCGTCAAATGGTAAGGGGTTACTAACGCTTCTCACCTAATTCTTCATGCATCAATAAAATTGAACAAGAACACATTATGCGTAATAGTATGCTATTACATGGTAATTTACGATCCTAACGTCAATGAGGTTACTTGCTGTTTCAATAATTAATGAGTACGATCTTCCAAGAAGGATTACACGTGAAATACCTCGTTGATGGTGTTCTTAGGACTGAAATATCTCTCAATCATTTTATACTCTATAACATATATATTATAATACATAGTGATCATTGGCATAGCGATTTACCAGTCGCTTCAAAGGTGTATTCTTTGGAGCCCGGAGCCTATTTTCGGTTTTTGACTCGTAAGTTGACTTCTTCGGTTCCGCTGGTTCGCAGTTAAGTTTAGCTTAACCCTGAGGGTCTTGGTGGGGAGGATACACCCACCCAGACACTTTAATATTAAACTAGCTGCGGTCCACGGAATCACTCAAGTGAAATTTTATTCCTATTGAAATCTGTATCAAAAATCTATTTGAACCAATTCCTGGGGTAAAAAGTATTTTCATGTTTTGAATTGAATCTGTAAATCATTTATTTTTCGTTCTTCGTTGTTTCTGGTTTGTGAAGTCGGTTAAAGAAAATTTACTCACATCAATCAAAGACCGCCGACAGATTCCATTTTTCCTGCAGTTCAGATACAAGGTAAAGTGGAAATATTTGTTTATTTAAATCTGCTGAGTCGTCATTTCGTCAATGTTCGATCCAATTATGAAGAATATGCTATTCAAATCCTCTGAGACCTTTTTCACAAATGGAATGTAAATAAAACATAATACATTAATCATTTACAAGCGTTATTTGGAATGCTAAACTATGTACTGAATACGGAATTTATATCAATTTCATATATTTCTGTAGATTCATCGGAAACTCTTCACATTTTTGACATACAATATGCACACAGGAATTACAATTCTTGCTCAAATTTACTCCTGTGTCCAGCATTGCTAAATAGGTCAGAAGTATTATTACCTCTTATTAACTTCTATATATTTTTGTTCGGGTACTATTTTCGATTTTAATTCACATGAGATGCACTAATGCAAATTGAGAATGGGATGGAATCCAAAAGTATGTCATGTAGTAGCTGGTAACTTCTGCTTTATTTGAGGCCAGAAATATTAAAAAATAATACATTATATTCTAAACTCTTTCTTTCTCTGCGTGAATCACTTAATTCACATAGCACAGTAAATAAAGAGAGAATTGTTCACAGATGAGCACCATTGGTTTTTGGACAGACAACAGACATAGTTAAGATTAAAACGTAGACCTGATTATCAGAACGCTTCAGCTGTCTGAATCGAATAAGCATGAATAATTAATAGTAGTATGTTAATATGTCAATATAGTTTCGGTTCTAATACGGGCCATGATACGTGCTATTAAGTGTTAGCATAAGTTTAGCATATTAGTGTTTGTGTTCTGTTTATGCTTGTTTTGCGTACTGTGGAGTCTGGCCTCAATTGTTTTAGTTGCAACTTGCTAACGGTAATCTGTAACACTAACTATATTATGATTACACTTCTTAGAAATAATTGCATACACTAATAGCTGCATCTCCCGATATGTAATACATTTTTTTTGAAATCGTATCTATATATATATATAATATAATTAAACACCCCAAATATATGTATATACATAGTTTCTTAAATACTGTATCAAATTGGACAATTCTTTTGTTTTATGCTCGTTATAGAAGTTGCAGCGGGAACGGGATTAGAATTCCACGCGGGCGTAATATGTTTGAACTCTAACAACAATGACAAGCTCCAACTCGTTAAGACAACGATTCAAAAAGATTCTAACAGCTGCATCTTAGATAGTATTTTTTATCTTAGATAGCTTAGTAATCTTAGATTGTGTATTAAGACAGACAATCATACTAACGTACCTACATAACACAACTTTTGACACGACTCACGCTCAAGCTGTGGAATGAAGTTCCTGCTTAGAAAAAGTACTCCATATTGTAGGCACTTTTCCCATGCGCGTACTATATGGGGTTCTTCGAGAAGGGCTTTAGGTTTCTTCAGGGTCGACAGCACGATTGTAACGCCTCTGGTGTTGTATACGTCCATAAGTCACGGTAGCCACTTGCCATCAGATGGTCCATGTGTTTGCCTGTCACCTGTGTGGTATAAAAAAATCTTGAATAGATGGTTTCGTGAGTTATTCGTGGTGTTCAATTCAAAACCTTGTCCAATTATTATAATCTCATGCTAAGTAGATTCTGGTAAGAGATATGTGACTGCTAGTTCATTGAGATCGTTTATATTTTCGTTTCATCTCTTCTGTCTTTATTTCTACTGACTATATAGTTGAGTTAAATCACTTTTAACTCAACATAATAGGGGCTACTTTGAAATCATTTAGGTAGCTTAAGTTCTAACCTCGTTAACACGCTTGGCCCGGCGCCGACCTAATCAGATGCACAAATTGTAACGCACTATTCACTCATACAAATTGGAAGTATATTGGAAAATGTAACGGGTTAATGTATTGGATATGGCAGACACTTTTGAGAAACGTCGAAAAACATTGTCACATTTATCGATATTACATTACTTGTTGCCTAACTACAAAACTTCGATATTGCTAATGGGTCGTGAAGTTCAGATGGCAGTTGCTTCATGGAAAGTATCAGAGATCAGCGAAACTCACAGTTATACTGGAAGCAGATCTCAGACTCAGAGACTAAAGCTTAGGATGCGACTGGGATTGACAGTTGAATGAAGAAGAGTAAGACATGTACTCTACATGTGTGGGATCCCATTAAAAGCCTCGGAACCTAAATCAACTTCACTTGTAAGTCAGTGTACCTACTTGCCGATGGACGGACTATTATGGTATTCTTTTCTCTTGGGTTTATCCGACTGCACTCAATTTCATAAAAGCCAATATAAAACAAATTGTGGCGCAGTGGACAATTTGATTTTAGTTTCCAAAGTACAAGGTTTAGATAATACTTAGTGGTGGCGCGATTCTCATGCCACCTGAGCTAATGGACTGTATTTTGCGGGGGGTGAAGTTAACATGTTTCATATGACACTTTACACAACAAACAAGATAGGTGATCGGGTTGCCGCGGAGGTGGTTTAGGCATTGAATGCAACCCGAGAAATTAGGAGAGGATGCACTAACCTTTACTACGCCACGTGCTGGCTGGGCCGGTGCACCGGTCTTCTCTTCCTGGCTCAGGAGCTGCTGCCCATATCACTAAATCACTTGAGGGACACGCGAGAGGCACAATCCGATCGGTAAAGGTCTATGAAAGCGGTTAAAATCCAACAAACATTATTAATTTCTAAGAGTCGCGCGCGCCGCTGCCATTGTTGCTTGCTAGTTCAAAGCGGAAGTGAATATGCGTCTATTTTGACAATTGAGCGGTGCGAAAACTATTGCTATCTCACTTTAAAGGTAGTGCGGGAGGGAGATGGGTATAGGGAGCGTGTGTTCAGTGTCATCAATTTGAATTACTACTATTGAGCGAAAAAAATACAAATTCTACTATCGGCGCAACCACTTAGTTAGTTAATAAGATAGATAAATAATAATTGCTTTTAACTCTATTGCTATTGCTTTGAGCTCCCTCCCATCGTTCTTCTTACTATGACAACTCCTTTACAGTTTCTGCAGTGTGACTGTGTAATTCTCTGCCTCATGTCATATGCTTTTATCTCTCTCAACAATAACAGACATAATATGTATTTATATATATGTATGCATAGGCATACATACATACAAATACATAATTATGATGTCTATTATAGATGTGTGTATGATAGATGTATCTAATTATAATGAATAAACGTCTTTATTGCACACCAATAACATATTACAATACAATACGAGATACAAGTTTTGTGGTATTATTTGTGTATATATGAGTATTTTATGTATGTGTATGTAGATCTATGATGGTTTTATACATCATATACATATAATCAGACCTTTATCCCCGGAGGGTTAGGCAGAGGTGAATTAACACCGACATTTCAACAATCATTGAATTTGGTCCCACGTAATAGGGGGTGAGTATATTGCCATTTTCCGGGCACTATTGTTTATTCAAGTCATGCATCTGAGGCTGAATCTGGGCTGTATATATCTGTCTGATGTTAAATAGACCTATCCCTTAGTCGCCTTGTACGACACCGCATGGGAAGAGACGGGATGGTCCAAATTCTGCTCTGCCGGAAACCACGCTGCAATATTCACAACCTCTGGTTTTATATGTATGTACATGTAATACCTTTTGTCAGAGTAGGTATACTTTGTGTATACCTACTCACTTTATTAAATATTGACATTAATGTGCACAAGACTTTGCCTCTCATTGAATTGCAATTCCTCTGTGCAATCCCGGGTTTGCTGGAAGAGAACTCAACCTTGATTTAAGCTCGTCTTTGTACATAATATTTCCCTTATTTGTATAGATACCTTGTAAGTTTACAATAAAGAATAAATAAATAAAAATAATAAACAGCCTCTGTGGCGTGGCGGTAGTGAACACGACTGCTACGCAGGAGGCGCGGGTTCGATCCCCGCTCAGTGCAAATATTTGTATACATGAATATGGGTATTTGCACTGGTCTGGGTGTTTCTATGTATAATTATGTATGTATTTACAAATAAAAAAAGTATTTAAGTATGTTTATCCGTATTCTAGATTCCATAACACAAGCTAGTTAAACTATGCTTACCATGGGTCTAGATAGCGTTGTGTAGAATGTTGTAGAAAAAAAAAAAAAAAACAAAATAAAAAATACTTACCGAACTATTATATATTAATTTTAATATTTACACTTTACATTTTTAAATATATTATGGCGAATTTGTACGGACAGTGCGAAGATCAAAAGCTTGTCCTGCTTTGTTTTTTACAATGACGGCACAGAAACTCTTGTGCGTACAGGGTTGGCAGCGCGAGTGTGACTCCCTTAGTATCGCATACGTCCAAAGGCCACGGTAAACACTTTCTATCAGGTGGGCTGTGTGCTTGTCTGCCAACCAGGGGGTATAAAAAAAACGATAATATAGGTATATTCTTTATTAGGTATTTTAATTTAAATAATTTCCATGTACATTATGTAAATATGTTAAAACCAAAAAAGGTACCGCATTCTCATAAATTAATTTATGTAAAAATTATGTTTATTAATTTGCTTGACTTTTAGAGGATTAAATTATTTTTTACTGATCTATTTCTATTTATATGAATTGACAGTCACGTAAAATTATTCTACAGAATACTGAGTACGTACGAGTTATATCGTGTATACAAAAACTAACATACGGCAATATAAGCCGTCGATATGAATTTTTCCAGTATTAGCACTCATTCGGCAGAAATAAACAGGGCTCAGGACGATAAGCGTGGGTAGGCGTCGGCGGGTTGCTTGTATGGAGGATCGGTGCCGTCTAAGCTCACGAACCCTTTTTTCCCGTCTTCGCAAATCGTCGAGGATTAAGTCAGAAGAGCTCACACCTTTTCACCAATATTTTTTTGGTTTAACCGCCAGTAAAACGGTATGATACAAAGTGTTTCTACCAATCAATGGCTGTTTTGGGAGATAACGGGTCGTCACAATTCTTATCGATACTTTGATGAGGAGTAAGGCCACAGAGAAAAAGGATTTGGGTGTAAATGAGATTTTCTTGCTTCGGAAAATGAAAGAATTATTAATGGGTATCCGCTTTTATGGATATTCCTAAGGTATATTTCCACCGAGTCTGTACGAAAGTGTATTAAAAGATCGTGGGATTTGGTCATCTCTACGTTAATATATTTTATGTAATTGTATTTTGTATTGTCGTGTCCACGAATAAACAAAAATGTAGTCGACATTAGCCCGTGTGGTACATCGAATACGAAACGAACACACTAAGTAATTGCGTGGTTCTAATGTAACCATAAAAAGGATTTTTTCAATAGATTTATCTGTTGTTTGCACGGTTTTTCGTGTTAAACGCCTTTGTTCTCTGATGTCGAATAAAAATTATTGCATTGTAAACATTTTGAGAAAATCTTTTTACACGCGGCGGCGGGGTGAACGTAAAAGTTTGTTCGTTTCAAATTCAATATATTATGGCGAGCGTGCTCTCGCTCAGCCGACACCGAAACTCACTCGAGCGTAGCTCACAGAAAATTTATTGTTTTTCTAAGAAAATTTTCTTCGTACGACCCTACATCCTTGTTGAGTCCCCTGGGAAGAGTTAGAAAAACTTAATGACCTCTTGCGGCGGTTATATTGCTTAAGCTATTGTTTTAGTTTAAACTTAAAATTACTTAGTTAAGTAAGTTGACTCAGTAGTGCACTTAACTGTGTTCTTTTTGTATTTGACTATGTATACTATACTATATTGTGTTAAGATTATTGTTTAAGGATCCTAATAATTTATAAAGAGACTTTTGTTTACCCTCTTGGGGATAGGTACATTCAGTCAAAAAAGTATTGAGAATGGATAATAATTCAATGGTTCAAAATTCAATATTTGCTTTTTTACTGTTTGATTGACTCAACTGTATTCTATTTTTGCGGAGTTTGAGCTGCATCTGTTATTTATAATTATTATAGTGTTATTTATACTGTAGATTGATGGCACTTGGTGGAATTTGTTGTTACACATATTGATAACTCACTTGTACTTTTCCACATTACTTTATTGCTTATTACACCTGACCGGTTTCGCCTTACGTCATCCTCAAAGGTTTATAATGACATTTAAGAACGTTCCTATTAGAAACATTGCGACACTCAAACATATTACACTTGTGGGTAGTTGTAAAATTATGTATACCAGTATAAATTGTCGCAATGTTTCTAATAGGAACGTTCTTAAATGTCATTATAAACCTTTAAGGATGCCGTAAGGCGAAACCGGTCAGGTGTAATAAGCAATAAAGTAATGTGGAAAAGTACAAGTGAGTTATCAATATGTGTATTATAGTGTTGTTTTTAGTCAGATAATACCTAGTGTGTAATGCGAATTCCAGTATAGACAAAAATATCGAGCAGTGATGTTGGTTTAAATTTTGCATCACCAATGGAATTTCGTGTCCGAAGTCACTTAAAATATTACACAAGGTTTACAGTGAATTGAATAATTTATCACAAACACGTGCATATGAGTGGTACAAATCTTTTAAAAGCAGTCGAGATGTGATAGATTTGCCTCGCTCTGGTAGGCCATCAAAGTCTTCAACTGACAATCACAATTGTGAAAAGTCATGGGCCAGTGATAATATTTCAAAAAATAACAGTTTTTTCTTTTTATTTATTCAACTTTATGCACAGTAATTTTGTACAAAGGCGGACTTAATGCCAAAGGCATTATCTAACAGTCAACCTTAGGGTGATGCAGAGATACATTGAGGTAGGTGCAGGCAAAATAATAATCCATTTATTATCATATTATCTATGTTCACAATAATAATACATACATTATACATGGAGCGGGAATGCGGTGATACTGTTCTTCAAAAAAAAAGATAAGACGTCAGCGTGGAGTGAGACAGGGAGATGTTTGTTCCCAAACTATTCACCAACGCACTGGAGTACGTCTTCAAAACTCTGGATTGGACTGGGCGGGGTATAAACATTAACGGTGAGTACATCTCACATCTTCGGTTCGCCGACGACATCGTCATAGTAGCGGAATCGTTGGAACAACTGGGCGAAATGCTGTATAGCCTAGATGGAGATTCTCGACGCGTCGGCCTCTGTGTAAACTTGGATAAAACCAAAATTATGTTCAACGAACTTGTTGCACCGAGACCGATTGCCATCGAAGGGGCGACGCTCGAAGTTGTTCAAAAATATATCTACCTGAGGCAGGTTATCCAGCTCGGTAAAAACAACTTCGAGAAAGAACTAGCCAGAAGGATCCAACTGGGTTGGGCAGCATTTCGCAAACTACGTCGAGTTTTCTCTTCACCCCTACCGCAATGCCCCAAAACAAAGGTCTTTGAACAGTGCGTCCTACCTGTTATGACTTACGGTGCCGAAACATGGACACTTACAGTGGGGATGGTCCATAGCTTAAAAGTCGCGCAGCGGGCTATGGAGCGAGCTATGCTTGGAGTTTCTCTGAAAGATAGAATTCGGAACGAGGTTATCCGACAGAGAACTAAAGTTACCGACATAGGCTACAAAATAAGCAAGTTGAAGTGGCAGTAGACTGGCCACGTTTGCCGAAGGACTGATGGCCGTTGGAGCAAACGAGTCCTAGAGTGGAGACCGCGAGAAGGTAAACGAAAGGTAGGACGCCCCCTAGCCAGATGGGCGGACGACCTGAAAAAGGTGGCTGGGACAGACTGGATGCGGAATGCGGAGGATCGGAGAAAATGGCGCACATTGGGAGAGGCCTATGTCCAGCAGTGGACTGCGGTGGACTGATTGATTGATTGATTGACATTATACATACACACTATTATACAAAAGAAATTCATACACATACTTTTAAATATATTAGGTACTTATATATTTTCGTATAATATATACTCACATAATATAAACTTACCTATACTTGTATAATTATACATAATGATAAAATAAATCTAGCATTGAGGTTTTACACATTACTGTGACTAGGGGCTACTGTAGAGCTGACGTACTTTGTACTTGGACGTTGCACGATTAGTGGTCATCCGGATTTCGAGAGGAAGCGCATTCCAGAGGAGAATTGCTTGCACGAGGAAAGAAGAATGAATTAGGCTGGAACTATGAGTAGGACAGTGGAGAAGATGGTTGTCAGCTGACCGCAGATTTCTGTTGTGGTAAGATCCAAGTAGCTGAATATGAGATAGTAAATAAGGGGGGCCATTAGGAGTGGCTAAAATTTTATGTATCATCATCACCGCCCTCAAGCTGCGTCGCTGACGTATCGGCAACCATCCTAAATCCGAACGATGAGCTGAGCCGTGATCATATTTCCGAAGGTTAAAGGTGAATCGAATGCAATTGTTGAGAAGGCGGTCGAGTTTATTGAGCAGATCTGAATTCAGGTCGAGATAGCCTACATCACCATAGTCCACGATTGGAAAGATTAGCGTCTGCATTAGCATTGCCTTGGTTTTGGTTGGTAGAAAATTTTTGAGGCGATAAATACTTTGCAGCATCCCTGTAACCCTCTGACAGACCTTTGTGGATGGAACTTGCATGTTCAAGGTGGAGTCAACATTCAATCCCAGATTTTTGACACTCTGCGTGACAGGAATAATTCTTCCGTTGAATTTTATTGTTGGCAGAGTTGCACTGTCTACCTTATTCATCCTATGGCTACTTCCAATTAAGACACCCTGGCATTTATCGGGGTTGACAGAAAGACCAAACCTGGCACACCAAATGCCTATTGAGTGCAAATGGGAATTAACTCTGTCAATATCCTCTGAAATGTTCTCCACGCGGGCTTGGCTGTATACCTGTAAGTCATCGGCATACGAATGATACGCACACTGAAGTTCAGAGGTAATGAGGTTAATGAATATAGAGAATAAAAGAGGAGAAAGAATACAGCCTTGTGGAACACCAGAGACGAGAATCTCATCCGCGCAAGCCGACTGTTGGCGTCCACTAAGATATATGAAGAGAACCACTCCAGCTCGTCGGCTCAGATCCAAAGATGGGCTAGTATGGCTAAAAGGATGTCGTGATTCACGCATTTGAACGCATTTGAGAAATCCACTAACACTAGCACTGTGATACAACCTTTCTCCATTCCGTCCTTGATATCTACCGTTACTTTAAGGAGTTACGGTAAGGAGTGAGTTTCACCACGAAGCTATTTTTTTTAGAAAAAGTAATGATTAAAAAGTTTACAAATGTTTTACACAATTTTGTGTTGCCACAAATAATTGCAACTTATTGGTAATCGCTTAGATGTCTGTAAGTAGGTACTATTATTATTAAAACAAACTGGTGATAAAGATTATATGCAAATATTATAGATAGCACTTAAGTACGTTATTTATACAAACCCTACGTGAAGGGACTAACGCAGGTACGATAAGTGCGTTAAATAAATATCGCATGCAAACAAAAAAGGGACTAACGCCAAAGGCAGTTTCTAGATAAAGTCTTTTATCGGACACATAATAACGTTGGGTGAAAAATCGTTAGCCTGTGCTCACGTCGTGGAGACACGTGCGCGCAGGGCACTCCCGAGACTGATCCCTCCTTATGCTTAGATTAAATTTGTTCTAAAAAATGTGTCCCCTACTCGATAGCGTCGAAAATGTGCAGATGTCGCCGGCCAGTGTATGAAGCCTACGATAGGGTTCAGGGACGTGCTCCGCTTACTGACGTCCCACGCCAGTTAACTGCTCTAACACGCTCGCTTCAAAGGGAAAACAAATTGCTTCATTACTCTGACACTTTCTAATCACACATTCTCTTATCTAAATGACCTTCGTTTGTAGATAACATCTAATTTTTTCACACTTACAGCGGGTCAATTGACTGACAATTTTTGGATTTTATAATAGCCTATTAGGCATAGTTTATTCTTAACTACATTTTCGAATTTATACACAGGGAAATTCCTAATTTCATTAGGGAGCTTGTTGAAAAAGCGTTATACTACAGCCTTGGAAACAATTACTAATTTTTTGAAGTCTACTATCACAGATTACAAGATTGTTTTCGCGTCTGGTACGCGTGGCGTTATATTATGCTTATCACAAATTGTTGAAAATTTTGGAATATTTTTCTTAACATACATTAGTCTCTAAAATGTAATGACCGATACAAATTGACCGATAGTAAGCTATAAGTAAAGTTTTAAGGATCTTTCTTCACCTCCTAGATAGTCTAGACAGATGCATATACCCCTACTTAAAGAAACTACGATTGGGGGAGGAGAAAAATAAAACTTGCAGTAAAGAAAATTTGAGTTTGAAGTCGCTTTTAGAAAAGCTGGACATCCCAATCCAATAGGCACAATAAGTGGACATCAGGTTCCAACGTGCAAGGATTAGGCGCAATCGGCAAATCGCTACGAGGATGATGATTTAGATTTTCTGGTAGTGTAGTGGTGTAAATCGAAGAATGGAAGAAAAACAAAATCTTGGCTGGTATCGCGTATCTGTGTATCCTTGGTATTCAACTTGAGCAGGTTTTCAAAGCTCCGTAGCGAAATACAACCAGGTAGGCTACCAATGTAGTAACCCAATGCCATCTAGCATAACCACAGGATATCTGAAATATGTCCCATGCCAGTACTAGTATTTTCAATACTTATGTCAATGACGAAAAGTTTGTCATTGATATAAAGAAGAAAATCAGTGGGCAATAAGAAGGCACCCGAAGCACAATATGTAAACGTTGGGTTCAAAATCACCACATCACATCATGGAATTCGCAACAAGTTCATAACCAAGCCAAACATAAGTGCAAATGGTTTGCATATAGCACATGGGAGGCATTTTCGCTTATGTTAGGTTTCTTTAATTCCTTGGTGACTTTTTGTAAACTATTTAGAATTAATCCACAGTCGTATTGCATATGGCCCATACACGGCACACCGACTATTTTTGTTGTACAGTAGAGGTTAGAAAAAAGACGCCAGCTGCAACTATTCGACGAAATTTAGACGCACTTACGAAACTTACACCTAATTTTTTTTTTCTCAAATATATGTGTGGTAATCGTACATTCGGTTCAGTTCGTAACGTTTGTGTGTATGCAAATTGAGTTGGCGCTTGAAATTAAAGTTCCATTCGTACTGGTTTATTTTTTTAACGGGTCTACGGGTTTGGCATTCCCGTGTACAAAGTAGCAAGAGAGTAATACACTCGTTTAACATTTACAAGGCCCTATAACATTTATGTTCTTAATATAGCTTTCTTTTAGTTAGATCCCAGTACAATGATAAAGTGTAGAATTATACGTACAAAAATAGAGATTTATCGTCCAAAGAATCAAAGAGAGTGGTCTGAAAACTTTTATTTTGTGATCACGGAGTAAAACTTGTACATTTAAGTTTCACAAAACGTGAATCATGCCAAGTTACATAATCAATGTTTAAAGACAAAAGAGTAAACATAAGTCACGTCAATGCCTTAACTTATAACAGTTTAAAGTTAATCATTTTATATTGCCATTTTCGTTTGATAAGAGAGTTTAACAATCGTTTAAGATCATTTTTGGTTTATGGCATTACCGAAATTTACGAAACCCAAGTTAACTGATGATTGAGGGTTTTCCTCTTATAAAATATATTAAGTAACTAAAATATAGCAGTGAAGATTTCAATAATAACGCAAAAAACAACATGTAAATTTATGTGCTGATAGCACACGTAAATGTTTTAATGTATTTCTTTGTTCGTTACATGCTAAGTGAAATCACTTTGTGGTGAAACCACAAGTACTTACGTATTTATCACCCGTGAGAGTGGAATTTTCAATACGTGATGAATTTAATTAAATAATATTCTGGTTTTTTCTTATTTTGAAAGAAATTAACCTGAATAAATGTGAAGTAAATAATATAACTATAAGTAAATAATACAACGAGATATGGAGAGGGCTATGCTTGGTATTTCCCTACGTGATCGCGTCAGAAATGATGATATCCATAGGAGAACAAAAGTAACCGACGTAGCCCAGCGGATTAGTTCATTGAGGTGGCAGTGGGTAGAAGACATAGCGCGCAGAACAGATGGCCGATGGAGCAAAAAAGTTCTGGAATGGCGACTGCGTACGGGCAAACGTAGCGTAGGACGCCCAACGGCCAGGTGGAAGGACGACCTCATCAAGGTCGCCGGGAAGCGCTAGATGCCGGCTGCTTTAGATCGGTCATTCTGGAAGTCTATGTGAGGGGCCTATGTTCAGCAGTGGACTGTTTATGGCTGACACGATGATGATGATGAAATAATATAACATCGCTTCAAAAACTTTCCACTTCTATTTTCAATACCTTCTATTCGATATTGAATACAAATTACTAACTCAACTCTGATAAAACATTGACGCTTACATAATCACTCTTAGCAGCTATTTACTCAACAGATTCATTCATCAGATTAGTATTGATATGATGGCAGGCGGTGAAACATAGGCTATTGTTTGGCAAGGTAAATACGCCTACTTGTTAGGCGCGGAAACAAGGCAACGTCCGTGAACGGTGCGGGCGAGAGCGACCGCGGCGACTATAATGCTTTTACTGATAATGTCTGCAACCTCCAACAATCAATCTTTGGGCTATTACGATGTTTTAGCGCCTTGATGTATTGTTTCAGCCTCAATAAAGTTTTGATGAATTTTCGTGTTCTCCCTCGCTCTTTGTTGAAAATGAGGCGTCGGATATTGATGAATAATTTGACGGCCAAGTAACGCTGTAATTATTTAGAGTCGCATCAGATATTTGTGTTGCAGATTAGAAGTTACATGGAAGTAACTGTCGCCAGTATGTTTATTTTATGTTATTTATTTCAAATCATACAACAATTTTGTGACTAATGTAACTATCGACTTCTAGATGATGAATCAACTATTTTTATTAAATTTACAATTTCATTATAGAATAATGACTAACAAGAATCACAATTTTAAGCCTTATTCAAATTGTTTCTTCTTAGTCACCTTTCTGTTCCATTAATTGCATAATTCGATGATGTTATTTTTCATGCATCAATATTAATAATAAACGTTTTTATTGTACACCAATTACATATAACATTACAATATGAGATACAAGTTTTGTGGTACGTACAGATGGCGGCCTTATCGCTCTGCGGCAATTTCTTACAGGTAACCATAGGATTGAAATAAGAAAATAGGAGAAGAATATTTCAGGGCAGTTAGGTGTACATAGAGAATATATAAAGAACATACAACAAATAAATAATAACAAATAATAATAATAAAATAAGAAAAACAAAACACAAACATAATAGCCATAGGTATATACAATTATATAAGCATACATACTATAATTATCTCAGAAAAAGTCATAATTTATACGATAAAACGAGTCTTTTGAATACAGGCAAGGACTGAGCTCACCTGACAGTCACTGACAAAGCATTCCACAACCAAGCCGCCTGAACCGAAAAGGATTTGTCAGCAAAGTTGGTGGAATGGCTCGGTATTTTCAACCTTAGAAATACACACACACAACTTATAAGATAAGTTACGTATTTCTAGATTTCTCATTAGAAAATATGTAGGGCATCGAAAAATGCTATGGCTGTGACCAAGTATTGAATCAACATGAATTTTGTGAGCCATTGACATCATAAAGAAGAAGAAGATAAGAAAATATTTTACCAATCCAGTCCCAAGTCATTAGAACAAGTGTAAATGTACGTGAAAATCCTCTAACACTTTCTACATCAAACGACAAGGCGTACACGTGCGCGAACGATAATATTTCATCCATGCGCCATGATTCGCCGCTTAAGCGCGATAGGGAAATCGTAAATTCAAGGGAAAGAATTTTCTTTATAGTCTCCTAAAAAGTTTCCACACACAAGCACGTATCTGAACGAACACAAGAGGCAACGCGCAAGCAAATGGCACCGAATTGTAATACCATCCGTTTGTGTAGACACCCCCTACTTTTCAAATTTTCTTTCACAATGCGACGAGGTAATACGCGTTTTATTGGATCGTTTTTCTCTTATATCAAAATAGAACTGTTGTATATTTAAAATATGTGACTGCTTTGTTGGTCCTGTGACATAAGTTTGCGTTTATATTGATTTGCGATTGAAGGGTTTTAGGTTCGGTGCCAGTATAAAGTCTTATGGAATTGATCTGTAATGTTACACGTCTTACATGTCTGAAGAGGTATGTATCTTGAACATACCTGAGAAGAGAAATTCCCTTAATCTTAATAATATGTTTATAAATATGTATGTGCTAGATGGTCTACAGCATAACGTTATTTCACAGATCGGTATACAGGTGTTAATTTTTTTCTCACTCAATAATTAGACATATCGTACCTTAATCTTATATTACCAATGTAAATTAATTGTGGAGGCAGCATTCAAACACATCTCACTTAATCGCAAGTTCTTACTACAGAGAGCATACTATAAAGTTTCAGATTTCATAAATGATAACTTGTGACATTAGAATTTATTTGACAACATTATTATTATTGATTGATAACATTATAATTTGATTTGACTTACTTTTATTGACATGTATTTGATTGACATTTTTTTAAAACTTATTAATTGACATTTATTTGAGTTATTTAACTATATTTGTGTATTTTAATTTGAATATTGATATAACTGATATATTGTGGGGATTGTTGTATTTGATATTTAGTAATGTTTATGTGTATGTAAATTTTGTACGCCAGAACCGGCAGAATATGTGATCCGACACTATGTGTATAATTTAAACATAATTTTTTGTACCATATTCTACAAATAAAGAACTATGACTTTGACTTTGACTTTGACTTTGACTTTGACTTTGACTTTGACTTTGACTTTGACTTTGACTTTGACTTTGACTTTGACTTTGACTTTGACTTTGACTTTGACTTTGACTTTGACTTTGACTTTGACTTTGACTTTGACTTTGACTTTGACTTTGACTTTGACTTTGACTTTGACTTTGACTTTGAATATTCGCCATTTAAAATACTTCTATTCTGACTCAATTCTTGCAATTTCAGGAAGAGGTTGACTGGACCTAAGTCTAGAGAAACAATTTATCCATAAAGAATTCCGTTTTCTCAAAAATATTTATATGATACCTATTCCTTAAATAGCTTTCCCTACTACAGACATCATATCAATTAAGGTTTGTAAAATGAAATTTCCACATTACCTTTCTGAAAGTATTTCTCACATAATTATATTATACTCGTAGAAGAAAGAGCAGCATCTCGAAACTATAATATAAGTGAAGGTGTGTAATATAAATGAAATTTAAGTAAAGGCGAATAAAATAAAGCCAATATAATTATGAGGAAACAACATGTTCGATCATGAATAATACCTATTGTTTTGATGCATGGACAAATGATTTTTCCCAGCCAAAGCCTTTACACCGTCACTGAACAGGGAATCATATTTATTCCTTTGTATTTTTTATTTTGTTCATTCTTTTAAATAAAACTAGGTTGAAAAAATATGTAGTAATATGTAGTTTGAATAAAAAGTGACGTGTACAAAATGGGAACGGCTCTCGCGCCGGCCAATCCGTTGTAGGCTGCGGTTACGCGAAGCTGACAGATACACGAATCTGTTGTGGGCGAAAACCCGATAGACTTTTGAATAGAGCCTTTTGTTTCTGACGAAAAATATTCTCGTGAAAGCTTTGAAGATAACAATGACTTAAGTTACTATACAACAGCCGAATATGAATGTGATTGAGTGTTAAAGGATATAACTTTATGAAGTGTTTATTTATTGCAATCAATATTACATTTATGAGCAGTATCTTTTTTAAATTCTTTTCTGTTTATCTGTTTCTTCGCGATGGACGAAAAAACTATTAAACGGATTTTGATGCAGTTTTTAGGGTTCCGTACCTCAAGAGGAAAAATCGGAACCCTTATAGAATTACTACATTGTCTGTTCGTCTGTGTATCTGTTTGTCTGTCTGTCAAGACTTGTTTCCAGGAATGCGTGGAAGTATCAAGTTGAAACTGTGCAAAAATTTAACTCCAAAAGTAAACGTAATCACAATATATTGCGGTTTATGTAGCACTAGCGCCCGCTAAATATAGCTCATGTAAATTAGCGATACTGTAGCTTTCTAATAGTAAAATAATTTTTGAAATTGCTCCAATAGTTTTAAGTTTATTCGATACATACAAAAATGCAATTCTTTCCTCTAACGTTACTATATATATAGATAAATTCGTGCCTGAATACAATTTTGTACGGAACCCTCCAATTGTGAATTTCACTCGCATTCGATCAGTCTTTGTTTTGTTAGAAAACTTACCCTTGGTCATCAGACTTAAAATCTTATGTTTGTTTGATCGCAATTGAATAAACGGTATCACTTAAACGATATCACTAAAAGTTGTGAAAACTGACATTCAAGCGGGCGGAGTTGCTGCTATCACCTAGTTAGATATAAATTGTGTCAGTATAGCGTAGTATTTGATTAATGACCACACAAGTTGGTAATTGTATTTTGCTTAGACAAATATTTTTTTTGCTACGTGTATGTGTGTGTTATCAAAGTTGGCAATCCACTTTTTGTGGCAATCAATCGTTCAAAAGTCTGGATAGATTTCAGAGACTATTTATATTGCATAAGATGTGACAGAGAAAACTTATGATTAATAGGACTATAAGTTGACTATCATCTGTAATCCTTCAATTTTATGGACGAAGCTACGCCCCGAAAATACTGTGTCCATAAAATAAAAGAAAAAATCTGTGACAAAGTGATGAGTAATAAAACTCTCGTAAATGAATAGTATGTCCAAATATAAATATGTTGTTCGTACGTGATTAAATAATAGGTATAAGAAAAAGTCGACTTTTCAAATAGGGACCGGAATGCGTTTGACAACTGGTAGTAGGTAATTTAGTAAAATAATGGAGGAGACATGACCGCTTTTAGAAATCTGTTCTTTTATTTATGTGACAAATCGAAAAAGTTTCAATTTTTCAATAGTCATTTCGTGTTACTAAGGTCTTTGTGTTACATAAGTACCTATGGTGTTTTGGAAGATTATTGGAGTTTAAATTTAGAAAAAAAACAGCCACATAGACCCCAACAGCGTAGTAAATGACAACGCGGCCCGTTACTAGGATGTTATAGAATTTAATCTCTTATTAACTAAAATATACCTAAGTGAACTACACATTGTATGGACCATACAAACCAAACACATCCAAATTTCATAAATTTGGATGTGTTTGTTATTTGTATTGTTGGAAAGAGAAACATTGTATGAAAAATAAATTCATAAATACTATAAATCCATGTCCATTAACTGATTCGTGATATATAATCGAATATCGTGAAGTTTAAGGCAATAATGTAACAGACACATTATCTTTATTCCTCTAGTAAATTTTATAAAAGTTATTTAAATCTAATATTTTAAGATTTCTAATTATTCTATTTATTATAAAAGCTAGATTATAAGCTTAGTTTAAATTTATATTTCGGATGAAAATGCTGAAAGGAATGAATAATATTTATTTTCATACAGTTAGATAATATGGTGATGTTTGGTGTGTATCACGTAATAGTCGTGATTTGAAATGTCACGCTCACTTTACAAATGTTAAGACAAAGACATCAATCACTCTTACCTGAGAACATTTAAGTCTCTAGAGAAACCACAGAAATCTTTTATTTAATTTTCAATACATTTTTTTAATCGATGAGCATAATACGATAGGTACCTTGGACTGTAAATTTAACTTCTACTATTTACTTTTTCCTTCTACAAGTTTAATAATAAATAGGAGTAGACAAAGTTAAAAATAAATTTGTATATCCATAAAAAACTTGTCAAACTAATTTGAGACTTGGCTAACAGTCGCTGTATGCTTGTAGAGTTTAGCAAACGGGTGTACTATCCAGAAATAAATTATTGTTCCGGAGACGAAGCGGTAGTCTGTGGTACCTTAAATATAATACAAAAACAGAAAGATAAAACTGTGAACAAAAGTGTGAAACGTAAATAAAGTCATTAAGGTTCAGATTCACACAAGAAACTTCGTTATCAGTATCCCTTACTACGAGACTTTGCTAATACAGGTGATGGTTCTGAAACTGAAGAAGTTTTCTGGTTTAAGAAGGCTCCTTGTTTCGTTCATTTTTATTTGAAAGCTCGATTCTCGCAAACAATGTCGTCAAGATGTTAACTAACTAAGCCCTCAGAAAATATAGTCGTTCGATTCGGTGAGTTACAAGCATGAATGTACACTGAGTTTTGCAATCTATTTTCTTGATGGCCTTTAAAGATTTAGATGAAATGAAATTCTAGTGTCTAGTATCTATGGACTTCTATAAATTGATTGAGTAGGTACTCGTGAGCTTTGGCACTAGTACGTAATATAAGTAGATAACGTACCTACTTTTATTACTTATTACGCAAAAAAACATAAAAAGAATAAATCCATAATGGATCCGTCTACCAGATAGTCGTAACCATAGTCCACAAGTCAGCGGTTACTATGACTTTTGCACTTTGTCATAACTACGAAAATGTTCTAAAGTAGTGAATAAAAATTATGCGTGCTTCAAAATGACCTTCTTCTACATCTAAATCAGAAGTATATCGGTGTATTTGTGCCATAATATGCGTAACGATAGGGACATCTAAATCCGTTGGTCAATGACGTCAAACCCACTAGTAGCCATAGCTTAATTTTTTTAATCAGTCATGTGACGGTAAAAGCCAAGTTATTTGCTCGTTCAATTTATTTCACACGTCGTTAATATCGTGATTGATTTCGACGCTGGCCCTAACGATACATGAAATATTCGCACTCATTAAATCACGTGCCGCAGGAGTGGAGTGCTCGCGAGGTCTCTCATCCAATCACGCCTCAATAAATATATGATGTTTGCCGCAACAATTAATACAACATAAATGTTACAAATTTCCATAAGTTACAATTAAAAAGTAGCGGGTTTGATCAACATCAACATAGAGACATCAAGACAAGGCAGGACAAGCCTTTAGTCTTCACACTGACAGCATGAACTCTCCAGTGAGCTCTGGCTACCCTATTGTTGTGCTGGGAACACAACACGAAGTTATTATGGCTGGGGTATTCTGTAGGGCGGAGGTACTTTCCAGTCGGACTGCTCAATTGGACGGAAATCCGTTAAACTAATGTTCACGCAAATATTGGTAGGATAAATAATAATTACATACCTACATAGACTTCTTGGACCGAGATTGGTGTAATTGGGTATAGGAGAGAGTAAAAGAAAGATTTCGACAGCCTTTGAGAGTAAATTCAACTAGATAAAATATTACAGATGATTATGAGCTTTACTCTAATTGGAATTGATTTGTGAATGTTTAAATTAAATATTGACCGTTATGGGTTTTTGTTTTATTGTGAAATTATTCTTTTATTGCATATATTTCCATGTTAACCGTAAATATATATTACATAATTATATTTTTTTCATTTCTACCTCAACATTTTAAGTAAGTTACACGTTACAGTAAAATTACAATCAATGCGTTTTGTACCTAAAGACCCTTAAATCATTCTATGTGAAATTTTCTGTATAAAATACAAATTTATTACAATATCCTCTCCACCACAAGGGCAACGTGTCCCTAAAACGAATTTTTATAATACCTATTTTTATCGTGAAGCAGTGCTCGAGTCTCAGAACTCAAATTTACAATTCAATAGAAACTGCACAAGGCTTTGCATGCCAATACGTCCATTTGGGGCACATGCGATCGACTTCCCATTTGAAAGATGAATGAAATCATTCAAATGTGAAATTTCATTCATTCAAATGCCGCATGTTTATGTTTGTGCTGTCTTAATATATGGCACTGCTTGTAACGATTCTAGAATACTTACGGCTAAAATTATTTCGTAAGACCATATTTTTCCTGTGGAAGCGAATAAGTTAAATTATTAAATTTCCATAATCAATTTGATTGCTGGGACACTGAAAAGCAATTGCCATGAGACCATTATTCAATCGAAACGATATATCTCGTCCGTTTCGAACTGGAACGTTGCGATAGCTGGCTCCGCAAAAGTTGGCACGGGTGGCAGCCGAGACCAATGCCAATTTCCATTAGCCCATCATCCAAAACGAAAAAATGCATAGACGATCATTTTTTCATTCAATTAAAATTGGCTACATACCAAACGTTTAGATGTTTCCAGGGGTAAGGACGCAATAATAACTTTAACTTTTTGTATATCGACCAAGTATTATTTTATACCACTTGGTTGACAGACAAGCACACGGCCCACCTGATGGAAAGTGGTTACCGTGGCCAATGGACGTGTGCAACAACAAGGGATTCGCACTCGCGCTGCCAACCCTGTAACCACAGAGTTTCTGTGCTGTCAGTGTAAAAGACAAAGCAGGACAAACTTTTGGTCTTCCCACTGACAGCACAAGAACTCTCCAGTGAGCTCTGGCTACTCTTCTCACCGCCGGGTACACAACACGAGGTTATTATGACCGCGATATTCTGTAGGGCGGAGGTACTTCCCCAGTCGGACTGCTCAATTGGACGGAAATACCGTCGTGTCCTACCTCCGCCAATAATAAAGTGACAATAATCTCAAATGATTTATGGCATTTTAAGTATACATGCTAAAAATTTGAGCGGCTGCAAAACAGTCTACTTCTGATTTTAGAAAAGAAAAAGAAAAGAAAAGAAAAATGCGTTTATATTTTATATATATAATAGGTAGCTGCAGCACATAAAACGGTTAATTTACAATATACAGTTCAACTATTATAAATCTAATTAATAAAAAAAATTGTAACGGCAACACTACCCATCCTTCCCTGCTCCATCTGCAGCCATTACAACTTTTTAACCAAAACATGTTATTGATAGAACATATAACGTTACATGTTTTGCAGTTGATTACTGAGTTATATTCGCCGACAACATTGAAAATCCATAAGCTTTCAATATGGTGAAGTTAACTCGGGTTTTGTTCCCAGTGGTTGCTCGATCTGAATATCAAAAATCTGAAAGCGGTCGTCAGTAATCGAGACACGTATATCGGGACCCTATCACTTTGCTCTTTACTTACTAGCGGGGCGCCATCTGCACATTCTCGACCTAATCCAGTAACAAATTTGATTATGTAACAATATAGCACACGCAGATTTTTGTTCTTTGCGCGGTATTGGGAATTTCTTTCAATATACGAAAATTTTCTATAGAATTTCGTAATAGTATCAGAAAAATATTATATTATTTTAGACTGTTAATGCTATTGATTGACGCTTGGTGGTTTCTGCTATACATATTCAATAAGGCACATTGTACTTTTCCACTATATTTTATTTTTGACCTGACCGGTTTCGCCTCACGGCAGTCTCATAGGTCTGTTTTGGTGGTTACGTTTTTTTTGACAGGTGATTTCTAAATACTACCCAATATTTAATAATATTTTACATGTCGGTAGTTTCAAAATTATGCATACCAGCTTCAACTTTTTTCCCAACATTTGGGGAAGTAATATATAAATTTCCTATTTTTTGTTTCTAAACTGACTACATAATATATTATAAAAAAAATGATTGTATTAAAATTTCATGTCAAATTATCAAATGTCAAGAAATTAAAATCTAATTTAATTAAAATAGTTTTTTGTACATTGTAACAGAGGTGAACGGCTCAGATCTAATTATTGGTTTATTATATTGTATTATTATATACTTTATAACCGCCAATACAGACTGTTGAGAATGCCGTGAGGCGAAACCGGTCAGGTGAAAAATAAAACATAATGGAAAAGTACAAAGTATCTCACTTATATTATATTATTTAGTTTATTGTAAACTTATAAATTAGCATGACTTCCAATACCTTTTTATCAGGGAGTAATATCAACATTTTAAATTATGACGTAGTATTTTTAGCAAGACTAGTCCAACAACCTTCCTGTCTTTAAACCACCATCATTATGAATCGCTTTTTCCACTAAATAGGGTAGACAATATATTACCCTTTTTCAATCTATCACTTATTGTACCATTCATATTATTTCACAATAAATACAGTACATGTTCAACTTAATTTTAAGTATAAAAGTAGAAGAAAAATACACACCTAATTCTAAATTATTGACATTCAGTAGAAGTCATCAATATTAAGCAAAGTTGATTTTGGACCGGCGCGAGGATCACATGGGATTTAACGACTCATAAAAAAATCATATTCATCAATCACGTCTGTTTCAAACAAAGTTTTGTACGTACGGTACGTGCTAACATACTCAGCACTTTCGATATATCAAATCATTATGATTCGCTTGTTCTTTAGTTTTAAAATAATAAATTTTGACAGTGTCTGTTGTAAGAATTGGATGTGATCCTCAAGAAGATTGGCGCAGCGAAGGGTGCCTTAATGGCCTCTTGACGGCATCTCACCAAGTGCTTCAGGTCACTTCGTTACTTGAATTGTACAGACCGTTACGTGTACTATGAATAATCTTAAAGGAAACTTCAGGCTTAGAGCAAAGTGTAGACTAGGTATAATTGGACTCACATCTGAGTGTGCATAGACAGCCTTAACACCTCACTGCCAGCTATGGTGTATGAAATCTAGAACTGTTATGGGGTCCCTTTCAATCATCGTTTTAACGAAAGAAACTTAAGTTTAAAACCTATTTATTTAACTTTAAAATACAGACCCTTAGGCAACCGAATCGTGTAAGAGTTCAGAATAGACTGAGTGCGACTGCACTGGCCCTGCGAAGTGCTGACCAGTAGTTTTACATGACATGGCGGAGGGTGAAACTGATGACATGCCATATGTCATCAGTTTCACATGAAGTGCACTATCATAGCAGGATGCAGTATTTGCATTATTTTCTTATAAATGTATATTCAACTGAAAGTGTTGTTTTCACCAATATAGTAGTTTAGAATGTTATCGTCTAACTTGGAGCTTACTGTATATTCTAAAATATAGATAAAATCACGATTCTCCTAGGGCCTTCTAATACGGCCAACAACAAATACCCACAGTTTGTATTAACGGCTTATCTCAACACATAATTTTATAGTAGAATTCCCTGAAGGCACTTAGATAGTCGGCAGATATCTTAATTCGAATAGATTTTTCATTGTTACTGATGGGAATAATTAATTGGTTGTTTTTTATGTTTTTTTCATGCAGTGTATAAAGCGCATCCAGGTATGTTTTCCGCATTAAATGTATCATCCTAAGAGGTGCCACATCGAGACACAGCGGCTCTTACTCATTTACGAGAGAAGTCAGACAAAGTTCATGGGTGCTGTTTTTTCAATAGCTCAAAGTAATTTCAATATTGTAAACTGTCTAAACCATTGCAATGCGTGTTAGATGCCATTTTATTCATAATCTGGCGTTTTTTATGTTCGTAATTTGATGCAAATACATTCTCCGACGCCATTGAAAATAAAATTGGATTAATATGCTACATCATAACTTGAAAGAGAGGATCTAAGCAGATTATGTTTTAACATTTTGTTATATAATGCTCACATCATGTTATAGCCTTGAAACATAAAGATAATGTGATAGCTATTTTTATTTTTTATAAATTTCTCAAAGATAATATATATCACTGTCGTATCTAACTATTTAGACTTATTTTTAAACATGACAAATTTATAAGTCACTAACATTTTAGATACGCGCACGTTACTCTATGAGTGTATTTTATTCTCCTACTGGGAATATTTTATTTCTATATTTTACTTCCCTGTTCTAATTAAATATATGCAATTACTTATAAAACATATACAAATCTATGCTAACTATACAATATTTACAAAAATGAAATAAAGTTGCTGGTGGCGCTTGGCAACGTGCGGTAATGGACTGTATTGCGGGAAGTAGCTAACTGTTCCATTGACGCTTTACACACAAAAGACAGGTGGTCGGGTTGCCGCGGGAGTGATCCAAGCAATGAATGCAACCCGAGAAATTAGGAGAGGATGCACTAACCTTCACGACACACGTGTTTTCATCGCAGCCGGTACACGGATCTTCTCTTCCTTGCTCAGGAGCTGCCGTCAGCATCACTAGATCACTTGAGGAACACACGAGAGGCACAATCCGATCGGTAAAGGTCTATGAAGCGGTAAAAATGTAACAAATATTAATCATTTTTGAGAGACGCGAGCGCGGTCCGTCATTACGCTGGCTAGTTCAAAGCGAGACTCAGTATCTATATTTCACAAATGGCGGACGGAAGCCACATCTATGGTTAGTGCGGAAGGGGAGACGGGTATAAAAGGAGTGTGTTTCCGTGTCAAAAATACAGTTTCCACTTCGGCGCAACCATTCCCCCCGGCTTGAAGGGTTACCTTCGAAACGACAAATGCGAAACAAATCTAAAGTCTAATCTAAATCTAGGTTTGGGAAATAACAACTAAAATATAAACCTAGATTGGAGCTCGTGCCTACTGCTGGCTAGGCAGCGGGCAGAGGCGAACAAACAACACAACGCAACAGTCTCGACCAAGACGAGACGCGATTAGCCAACAACAAAATAAGGGTCTCTTCACGTGGGACCGATACAACAAGCGAGTGCTTCTTCTCCTCGGGTGGTTCGGAAACCGTAGTGGGATTGAATTGACTAACTGGCCACCCATCTAACGCGGCATGAATCCAGGACGGTCCACCAAACCACAACGGGTGATCCAAAATTTGCGAAGGAAGCAATCCACGAGAGAGACAATCGGCTGGGTTGTCGGTGCCAGCAACGTGAAAGAGATTATGTGGCGCCAATTCAGATTGAATTTTGCCACTCTATTAGCGACGAATGTGTCCCAACGATGGGGCGAAGAGTGGGCCCAACACAAAGCGACTGTTGAGTCCTAAAAGCTAAAATTCTACTAATATTAATGCGAAAATTTACAATTATGTCAAATAAATTACCTTAAAGATTCCGACCACAATACAAAATGTCATTAAGCGACACGGAAGTGCTAGTCTTAGCACTGCCATCCAAAACTACGCGGAGTTTTAGTAGTAAGCTTATCTTCTCTAATAACTCCGCGGTGCGGGATAATGTACGAAGGCTGGGTCCCGCCAGTGTCCGCAGGCGCAGGTGAGATGTAACCTTTATCTAAATATTCGTTAACAACCTCATCATAGGCCCGCTTCGACTTTGGGGACGCCTGCATCTTTCGTTCCAAACAAAGAAAGCGTTTTTCAGCGGATACACGGGAGCCACCGAGTGAAAACTTGCGGATGGTAGACTCCAGTGGCGGCTCGACGGTGCAACAGAACGAAGCAGTCGAGTGACTAAAACTATCTATAGAAGCGGGTGCGGAACCAATTATAACAAAACCAAGAACTGTTTCCAGTGCGTGCGGAGCGGGGTACGTCGGTCCCCCTTGAACCTTACGTGATAACTGGAGGTGCGGGAGAATCGAAGCGCCGATCAATATATCGACGACTCCAGGAACAGCGTAAGTCTCATCTGCTAAAGGCAAGTCTTTAAATTTCGTTAATAAAGACGTGTCAACCGGGACGGTAGGCAACTGTTCAGCTATTCTATCTATAACGAGCGAATCCATGTCAAACCAAATATTATTATTAAAACGAGATCTAAACCTTGTTTTAACGGTGCCACGAACAGCTGACTGTAAGCTTCCAAAACCCTTCACCACTGAGCGGGTTGAACGCTTATCAACATTGAAACCAAGACGCCGACAACAATCTTGAGTAATAAAATTACTTTGCGAAGCGCCATCTAACAGCGCTCGAACAATGCGCGGCTTACCTAATGCATCAACAATAACAACGCGAGCGGTCGCAAGACACACAGTAGTGAGTGCAGCACTAGCGGAGAACGAACACAAGGTGACGTCATCCGCGGCGGTCACCGGGCGGGCCGGAGCGCGCGCGAGCGCGGGCTGCGGCTGCGGCGCAGGCTGCCGTGTGTCACCGCTCGACGAGCCAACCGTGCTCACATTGGATGCGGCATTACTATTCTCAAAATGAAGCAAAGTGTGGTGTCTCGCTTGACATTTGCGACAACTATTTCTACTATTACATAAAACAACGCGGTGTTTAGTACCGAGACAATTAAAACAAAAATTATTAGCGCGAACAAATTTATAACGATCACTAGGCGACAATTTTAGAAAACCAGGACACCTGTACAGTTGCGAATGATGAGTGCTACACAAAGAGCAAACAGGTGACTGTACACGTGCTGGTGCGGTACTAACATAAGTATGAGTTGACCTCAGTGACTTCGATGACGCATCTACTTTGCGTGCAGAATCAACAACTATCTTCGCGCCTTCATGTTTCGATGAAGAGCGCTGCAATACTTTTATATGCTCGCGAACAAAACTTTCTAAGTCTTCGAACTTAGGAATTTTATTGCCGCGATGATCCGACTCAAACAAACGAATGGTTTCGGAATCTAATTTCCTTAAACCCATATACAAAAATACGAAGTCGCAGAGGTCATCAATCTTTAGGTTCTTTACGGCGCGAACAGCTGACGCGAAAGTATCTAGAAATTTCTCTAAGTTTTGATCGTTACATGCCGCAATAGATTTCAAATCAAACATCTGATCTAAATAGGCGTTAGCTACCGATCTTTTATCCTCATACCTAGCTTTCAAAGTATTTAAAATTAAATTATAATTCTCGGCACTAAACGTAATTCCAGCGCAAACGGTTATAGCTTTACCAGTCAATTTTTCAACGAGATAATGCAACTTTTCGTGATCTGTCAACGAATCGTTCTTATCTATTGTATTCTCAAAACTATCTATAAATAGACACCAATTGCGAATGTTACCATCAAACTCGGGTATTTGAATTGGTGGCAACTTAGGTCGGTCGCGAGTGGGGTTGGGTAGGTCAGCCGGCTTCTTCAAACTCCTAGCGACGCGTTTGATACGACAATACAAATCGTCAAACGACGACAAGGCTTGATAACTCACTGAGTAATCGGGATTCAAATTCAACTCTAAAACGTTGATGTCATGTACTAAGGTTTCGAAATCCGCGCGTAGACTATCTAAGTTTTCTATAGAACACAAGAACGAATCTCTGATGACCAAATCAGAGGTTTTAAGTGCATTATCATAAATCGATTGTACGCGAGAGTAAATCATTTCTTTTTTAGCGTATAAAAGTTTCAATTGAACCTTACCGGTCTTATCAACCTTTGGGGACATGTTTACAATTAAATCTCAAACTAAGGTGCGGTAAACAACAAATATGAAATGACTTAATCTTAGCGGTACAGAGCAGCGAGGCGGCGCGAGCGATAACCGTAGGTAGGTAGGTACTTATAACTGCCAGTGCAAGCTTGAACTAACGCGCATAGCAACAAGATCGTACCTACGCGATGGTCGCTGTCTAGGTTCAACTATTATTTCAGAGATTAAGTATTGCGTAATATCTATTCAAATTAAAATACTTTCGTATGAATTGGGATGAGATGCGAGCGAGGTAGGTACAGCCACGTGTCTACCCACGCAGGTACTAGGCAAATACGACGCGAGCCGAGAACAACGTAATTGAAAAAAAACAAAACAAAGCCAAATGCGTTAGGTATTACACTGTGCCTATGCACTAGGGTGTCTAGTATACCTAAGATCTAAGCCTAAATGTCTGGATGCGGGGTTTTCTACTAAAATAACCAGGCACTTAGGTGCGGTGCGAAAATTGTGAACTACGATTAAGTGTTGATATGATACCTAACCTATTTATGTATTAGGTAGGTACAATGCGAGCCAGCGGCGAACGGACAACAAATTCTAAGCCTAAATGTCTGGATGCGGGGTTTTCTACTAAAATAACCAGGCACTTAGGTGCGATGCGCTTATTCCCATTAGAATAATAACAAAATACGAACTACGGCTAAGAATCCGGCTCGAAGGACCAAAAATGGTGGCGCTTGGCAACGTGCGGTAATGGACTGTATTGCGGGAAGTAGCTAACTGTTCCATTGACGCTTTACACACAAAAGACAGGTGGTCGGGTTGCCGCGGGAGTGATCCAAGCAATGAATGCAACCCGAGAAATTAGGAGAGGATGCACTAACCTTCACGACACACGTGTTTTCATCGCAGCCGGTACACGGATCTTCTCTTCCTTGCTCAGGAGCTGCCGTCAGCATCACTAGATCACTTGAGGAACACACGAGAGGCACAATCCGATCGGTAAAGGTCTATGAAGCGGTAAAAATGTAACAAATATTAATCATTTTTGAGAGACGCGAGCGCGGTCCGTCATTACGCTGGCTAGTTCAAAGCGAGACTCAGTGTCTATATTTCACAAATGGCGGACGGAAGCCACATCTATGGTTAGTGCGGAAGGGGAGACGGGTATAAAAGGAGTGTGTTTCCGTGTCAAAAATACAGTTTCCACTTCGGCGCAACCAGTTGCTTTGTGAGTTCTTAGGGTTCAGATAATGGTCGCTTCTGTAAAACCATAAACTACATCTGGGCCTCGATTCTGCTAAATCAAGACCACTATCATAACTACAACACTGCTTAAATACGTTTAATTTTAGACTTTAACGCAATGTGTTTAAAGTCCAAAATTATAAAGCTTTTTGTAGAGTGAATGAAAAGATGTAACGATCATTGAATTTTGAAATTTATGCGTATAGAAATAAAGTCTAAAATTGAATGCCATTTTTGCATTGTCTGTGTTATAACAGTGGCATTGACATAACTCGAGAACAGCTCGACCAAATCGGGTAATTCTTTTTTCCGTATGTACCAGAAGTTCCACGGAAAATAAAAAAGGGTCACGGGAACATAAACAGAATTATACGTGGGCAAAGCCGAGGGCATCAAATACTCGGATATAAATTTATCCATTCTTATTTGCCGAAGCTTTTAATGCTTGGAAAATGTTTTGCCCAAACACTGATTTGCCAGCCAACCCAGCTTACCAGAGACAATGGGACGTGCCGCTCTGCAACATGGTAAGAAAACATCTAATTTCTAGTTCTACCAATGTTGCGGAGCGTACTCGCCTTTTGGCTGTGGGGGAATGGGAATCCGGTGTTTGACTTCAGGCCCTACCGTCGCCTAACATTGTACCATGTTGGACGATAACACCTTCCGTATCGCTGCTTGCCTTCGTTTAGGTGCTCCTTGCGTTTCTCCGCATCGATGTCGCTGTGGATAAGAAGTTGGTAGCCTTGGACATCATGGTCTCTCTTGCAGCAGGAGCGCAGGACGGCTGTCGCGGCACTGGTATATCAATGATATAATCCGTCGGGCTCTTGTCGCCGCTGGCGTTCCAGTCATATTAGAACCTACTGGCTTGGCGCGCGACAATGGCAAGCGACCAGATGGAATGTCATTGGTGCCTTGGAAGATGGGCAGGCATTTGGTGTGGGATGCAACATGTGCTGACACCCTTGCGCCTTCACATCTTCCAGGGACTGCAAACTGCGCCTGCGCTGCTGCTACGTCGGCAGAGACCCTCAAACGGTGCAAGTATAGTAATATAAGTGGTAATTACATATTTGAGCCGTTTGGGGTCGAGACGCTGGGATCATAGGGTCCAAGTGCCCGTCTTTTGTTTAGAGAAATTTCTAAACGTTTAATTGACGCTACCTGTAATCAGAGAACTGGTTTATTCCTTGCGCAAAGGATTGATATTGCCATTCAACGTGGCAAGCGATGGCAAGGAATTCTTTGACGCCTGAACCTGCAGGATTATTTAGATATATATTCTGTTTTTTATATATATATATTAATTTAGATACCTTCCGTGTACATTGTGTAAATATGCCATTCTTTTTGTATCTGTCAGAAATTCAATACAGAAAGAAGTCTCATTAATACTGTTTATAATTTCAACAGCTCTTGATAACAATAGCTGCTTTCACTGCTACACACGACTGCGTACAACTAACATTTACAACAACAAGGGACTATTTCTCGGATAGGTAATTTAATTATCGGTTGTGTAAACTACACATAGAATGTAAACATAAACTTAGGCAGAGTGAACAGGGGACTTGCAACTTGACCCATGTCGCGCGGCTCTAGTACATATACCGACTACATGAGCCCCTCGGTTTTATCGTCCCTATACACTTGTTTGTAGAGTCCATAGAGATTGAATTATGTGTTGTTTAACCGCTAGGCTCATTTAATTTAAGATATGTTATCACTTGTTAAAATGTTTTGCATTATACCAGGTTCGTTAAGGCGTAACTGTATATGAGTGTCATTAAAACGTTTAGGTAGCTTGAAGCTTCTTGGGTTTCTTGATATATGTTCAGACTTAGTGTGCACAAAGTGTCTTAGTCACAGGCTTTTTAACATGTCAATACTAGTTGTTGCCTGTGGCTTGATTTTGTTTGCGTGTTCTACAGAAATCTATTACGGGATAAAAAGATGCTTATGTGGCCTGTGATTAATATAGAGTCGTTCAGCCATTTTTTATAGAATATTGGAACCGAAATTACTAATATTCCCCCTAACTTCTCCACTTAAGCGAAATTGCTTGTGTTAGGAGTGGGTTCACGTTAGTAGTGTAATGGCCAGGATTCGAACCCGTCTTTCAATCTTAAGGTCGACTTCTTGAACGCTAAGCTACCGACGGTTTCCCGATTCATCCAGTCATAAATCAGTAGAATAATCATATTATGATTGTAAAGGATTCAATAAATTCAATTTTTAAAATACTTTCAGGTCTCAATATATTTGAAAATTTGCGCACATAAGCCCCCGATGCATTTACAATAATAAAAACTCATCTACAGTAAAGCGAAATTGATACAGTTAAAAAGTTATAAAATCACCATGAATAGGGAATTGTTCTAAGTAAACTTAGATTGACAGACCTACCTAATAAAAATTAGTCATAATTAATAAACGATCTCGACCGAGGAAGTATCACCCTCTCACTTAATATCGTCAAGTATCAATATGTTGCATTGTGTACGGCCTGTGAATGTACCATAACTCCAGTAACTGGTTTTTTTTTCATTCAGTCTCCCTTTCTCCATGCAGTCACATTTGTATCTTTCCAGAGTAATTCGATATACCGTACGGGACTCGTACAGGAGTGACACCTCTAATAATTCATAGAACATGGTAGCCCTTATCTACTATCATAAATTATACCGCGCACATGTGTTGTTTTTTTGAGTCCACGTCGATAAATGCCTTAAATTGCTGTACTGTATTTTATTTTCAATCTATTAATTAGGTTATCGCAGTCCACTGCTGGACTTTATCTACTAATAATATCTTATTTTGTATGAGACTTCAGGAATTACTTGAAAATTGCAGCACAATTTGGCAATCGTAAGAGATTGCACGAAGAAATTTATGCAGGAAGTAAGATTTGAATATCAATATTGTATATGGTATAAACAGGCCCTCGGTTTTGTTAAAGCAAAACCACTGCCATACCGCAGACTTAGTAAAAAATGGCAATACATTTTACACTTTATTTCTATACTCTTAAAGTCCAAAAAGAAATGAGAAATGGGTTTCATTATAATTTTTTTATTTACTCTGCAAAAGACTTTTTAATTATGAACCTTAAATTCATGGTCTTAAAGTCTAAAATTAAATGATTTTTTAATAGTATTCATGGTCGGACAGAGGTTTTGCTTAACAGAATCGAAGCCCAGGTAATACAGTATTAAGTAGGAACTACTAATGTTCTTTTGGGTACCTTTTATTTAATAAATATCAAGCGCGAAAATACGTTCACTAGGAACAAATATCATGGAATCGCTTGGTCATTAATTAACGCGCATAATGTTGATGTTCTGTTTTCAGACTGCGCGGAATAATAATAATGAAGAGAACTGCTCTGTCATCATCGATAATGCACTTGGTGGAGTTCTAATTTGCAGAATCTTTATAGTTAACTAGAAGCCTTATTATTATTACAGCCGCTTCAATTATAATTGCATTATATTAAACGGTTTTAACAGATTAATATAAGGTAATTAATAATTAGCAATTTATTGTTTTTTTTTATAATATTTACATGGAAACCGACGACGTTTTGGTTGCTTTTCAGAAGTCATGGTCATGGGGAGTGTAAATGATAATAAAAACAATTAATCGCGGTAAATAGGTAATTATAAAATAGTTTTATTTGAATATTTGATATTCACGTAAACTTCCGACAATGTTATACTATTGATAACTTATTTTTACTTCGTAATTATTGCTACATTTTGTAACAGTATACCTTTGTTCATTGCCAACAGATTATTACTAAATACTATCAAGTTTAATACCGGTTATACCATCAAGATGAAATATAATATGGTTAGTTTGTATAAACCTCCCTTCTAATAAACAATATCGGGGCTTATCGACGGTTATGTCAGAATATTAATTTCATGGACCTCTATAAAGAAAAGCGTTTAATGCGTGTTGGATTACTTGTACAGGAAATTATTTCCCGATATGCTTTATTCCCGAGTTGTTCTGATGTATATTACGAGTACCTGTTAATCATTAATATAATACCCTTAATAGTTGATTGTAAGCTTTGTTATATGCCTCTAAATAAACCTAAGATTACTGAATGAATTAAATGGGATTCCATTATAAATTGGATTGGATGTGTGATGATGATTTTTTTATACTACGTAGATGGCTGACAAGTACATGGCCCACCTGATGAAGAGTGGTTACCATGACCTATGGGGTGTGCAACATCAGGATAAATTGTAGCGCCTTTTAAATTGTACCACCTCTAGATTTCTCATTAAATAATATTTTTTTCTACACTATCAACAACAAACTATGCTGTAATGTCGCCTACACACCATTTTAAGTTGACATCTAACGAGAAGTGTGTATGGGAGCGAAAAATACAGTTTCCAATGGAAACTGACGTTAATTTTCATACTGGTTTGTAAGGTCACAACACGTGATATACCAAGGTAAAAAAACTATAACTACAAATTTAAACAAGATTTTTGTGCATTTGCGTGGTGACTCGGTTTTGAAGTTATGTTATAACATTTTTTTATACCACTTAGATGGCAGACAAGAACACGGCCCACCTGATGGAAGGTGGTTACCGTGATCTATGGACGTATGTAACACCAGAGAAGTCGCACTCATATATTTGTTTAATTCGATATTTATCTGGTTCGTTAAATCCTACCACCCATTGTTACCCGACTATTTTCTTGCTTATACTCTATTTTACTTAAACATATATCGACCCCACTTAATAGGTACACACTCTATTATGTGGGATCGAAAATCATAGCTGGAGAAATGTGGGTGTTACTACATCTCTATCTACTGTTTCGGGGATTTACAGGCATGAGTATAGCTATATTTTTGTTTCACTACAGAAAAGGCAAAGGAAGCTAAACACGTGCAAACTTATTCAAAATAAGCTTTTTTATATAGTATTTTACTGTCTGGTACAATTTAAATACCTATGATGAATGACTAGAAATTGTACCGGTGGCAGACCTAGTCAACAACTATTTTTATCTGACCTAACGTAGAGGCAAGATATTGTTCTTTTGTCATATGAAAATCAAGACATTAAACTTGACTGTTCATGCATATTTATCTTTATAAGTCCTTTCATAAACTAAATCTTCGAGCTCAAGTCAAAAATAGTCCAGTAAAATCGACTCTCACATACGCCAAATCCCATAAATTTGTCATTCAATTCTACAATACGCCGACCTGCGAATTGACACTTATCTAGAGGGGCACATCCGTTAAGTAGTTAGGTGTGATTGAATCACAAATATGGAAACACCTTCAGAAACTTTCACGTTTATAATATTAAAGTGAAGGTATATTGAGTCCCACGGATCAGCTTTGTACTTTGCAGAAGCGTTGGATAAATACCTATCTCGTAACTATCACTTATGTATATTCATAATTGAGTCACTTTTTTATTCTCTTGTGAGCATCACTTGCAGCTCTAATGTCTTTTAATAGTATTTTAAGAAATATAAATACCGTATCTCTAATCTCTTGCAAAAGAAATTTGTGAAATTGGCATAGTGTGTTCATATGCTTCCCTCATGGTAGTGACAAGTTTTTAACACATAAATATGTCGAATTGTACATCACAGCATCATTTACAGCTGTAAACGTTTCTTAACTATAAAGTCAACGTTGTCATTGGTAGTTGTCTGATGTTTTACGCCTAACAGCATCTATTTAATAACTCACTGTTCGTGTTTTGTGTCACCCGAGTGCTACTTTACCCGTAGGTTGCCTGAAATTTTACACTAACCGAACCATAATTACGAGCGTAGGAATAAATCAATAAATTATTCAATTGTGTCTAGTGTTCTTAAGTTAAATTAAAGATTCATTTCAATTGTACAGATAAATTGGGCTAGTGGTTATTTTTAACTATTCATACAGCACATACACAATGCTATTATTATATTATATTATAACATCTAAAACAACTCTACGGTCGCAGTAATCTTATTAATTTTCTTAATTACATACACATTCTAATATCAACAAAAATATATCAAATGGTTTATGAAAACCATTGTTTGAATCATAAGCGTGGTCAATCGGTCCTGATTCCCCAGAGACTTTTGAGCCTTCTCAGCTTCTGTCAGCCAGCTGACCTCTATTGACTATTAGAAAATGTATTCGAAGTTCTAGTTTTACCCTAATTGGCCGCACAGACTAAAGAAGTCAGAGTTTAATGATTGGCGGTGGAAGTTTCTTATTCGAGAGCGTAACTACAGTGAAGCCTATGATGGAACATCCCACATATCAGCGCTGCTTGACAGTCTTAGCTGCTTATTAATGCTCGTTGTTTGGTTTATGTCTCTTGTTGGGTGCATAATATACCTACGGCATTAAAATAGATAGTTTAACGCAATGATGTATTATAAACCATGTACAAACCGAGTATTAAAAAATATATAGCAGCGAATACTTACTCGCGTGAAGGAACAAGACGTCATCATTATTAATTTCTATGAATTATATTTATATCAATAAACATAACATAATATGACATATACTATCAAGATTGTAGTATTACATAACATAAACTAATATAACATAAACTCACGCCTATATTCCCCGAAGGGGTAGGCAGAGGTGCTAGCACCCACATTTCGCCAGTTTCTTTTTTTTTTTTACGTGCGCAAAATCCCCACAGATACCTCACCACCGGAGCCGGTGGAGGTGTTATGTCGGACTCGAACTGGCTAAAACGCACGCCGCCTGTGGGTTGCTTTTGTTGCCGAAGGTGAGGTTGACAGGCATATCCCTCGCACCCCGGCCGACCCAGGGCCATCTCTGACGATCTAGCCCTCTTCTCGGGTGTGGGGACTACAGAGTCCCCAACTCGTCCCCGGAAACGGGGAGGCGCGCCAGACGCGCCGCCGCCGCGGCCTGCTTCTGCCAGGGTGACTGGCGGCTCCACCTGTCACCCCCAGGCCGGCGCTCATGGGGGGCGGAGGTCGTTCATCGACCTCCGACGCCCGAGTTGCCTTCGTACGCGGGCAGCTTGGCTTGCGATCCTTCGTCGCTCCCGTTGCCGCTCCCGCCCCGCCTAAACATTTCGCCAGTTTATGTTTAGGTCCCAATGTAATAGGTGGCGAGCCTATTGCCATTAACCGGGCACTTATAAACTTGCGATAAATACACACATAACTTCGAAAAGCATCGAATTGTCATTGGTGTGTGCCATGGTAAAACCTGGGATCGAACCCGAGACCTCGTCTTAGCAGTCCATTATCCATACCACTAGGTTACCGCGGTATTGTAGTATTATTACGAATTTATTATTTATGCCGTACTTTCTTTATACCACTTAGGTGGCAGACAAGCACACGACCCACCTGATGGGAAGTGGTTACCGTGGCCTATGGACGTATTTTTTGTATTGTAAAATTACCTATGATATTCAAGTTTCTAAGAAAACATTTTCTATCGAATGTTATTACAGTTATAAACGATTTTATAACAGTCGGAAAACAAACCGATAGAGACATATTGTTTCAAAACTATTCGC
The DNA here is from genome assembly GCA_963662185.1 of Eilema griseolum. Classification (NCBI taxonomy): domain Eukaryota; kingdom Metazoa; phylum Arthropoda; class Insecta; order Lepidoptera; family Erebidae; genus Eilema; species Eilema griseolum. Next base: position 14,462,263 of record OY759242.1, on the reverse strand, counting down.
CTGATACCATGGTTGCGTGAAATCTGAAATACATTTCCCATTTTGCTTCGCGCTCAGAACTGCAACAACGATCATTTATCATATAACTTTAATATTATGAATGATAAGAACTATGTTCGTGTTACTGTGAACAGGTATATGTGCAACTTTATGTGAAAAGTGGCTGCAAATAGCGCCGCGATCAAGTGTCTCGAACTTTTAATGAGGCAAATAGAGTTCATATTGATTGAACGATAGCAACACTGAGCTCCATGTTTATATGCACTATACAATATTTCGTTTATTACTTTAGCTGAAGTTTTCATTAACGTTTAATTGTAATTCAAATTGTTCATTTCGTTCTTTCGATGACGACTTCGTGGACAAATTTTTAGTCTTTTTCCAGTCATAACCAAACCAGGTAGTCTTCTATTCCTGTGTTAATTATGTTCCCATTTTCAATCTTCTATTATAATCTTTGATTAATTAAAACATCAAATGACCCGTATGCTTAATATATAATAGAATAGAAGAACAAGTCCGACTGGAGAAGTACCTTCACCCTACAGAATACCACGGTTATAATAACCTCGTGTTGTGTTCCCGGTGGTGACTAGGGTAGCCAGAGCTCACTGAAGAGTTTTTGTGTTGTTAGTGGGAAGACTAAAGGCTTGTCCTGATTTTGTGTTCTGCACTAAGGGCACATAATATCTCTGTTCTTACAGGCAGCACGGATATTATTCACTGGTGTTACACACGTTCATAGGTCACGGTGACCACTTTCCATTAGGTGGGATGTGTGCTTGTCTGGCACCTAAGTTGTATAAAAAAAACAAGTCCTGTTTCCCAACTCGAATTCTGTCAAACAATTAATTGATGGCACTATGGGAAACAATTTCTTGATCATTATCTGGATCATAAATATTTAATGCAAAATAGCAGCCATTATTATTAGAACTCAAATAAAGTCTAGACCTGCCTAATTTTGCAATTGTATATTGCCCTATAACCATACAGGAAGTCGTGTACCATGTACATAAATCCTATCACAAAAGCTTCGATATACAATATCTTAAAACCAAAAGTCTGCCTTTCTAATGACAAACATATGTTTTATAGGAACCCGAACAATAAACAAATTACAAGTTGGATGAATAAACTTGTTCTTGAGAAAGGTCTCATTTTACAGCTACGCCTCGTAGCTGATTGCCTACGGCGTAGACACGGGTTCACGGTTATCTAATTACTTCCATCGATTTTAACGAACCTCACGTTCAAATAATGCATATTATGTTATTTTTTACGACTTATAGACTACTGTAGAAATCGTACTACTAGACTCAGCAAGTATATTTTAAGTCATCTGTTTATAAGTCTTAAAACATTAACTATTTAAGTTCATAATTATTTTTTATTTATTTTCACTTTACTTCAACAGAACTTGCTTTTGACCCAAAGTCACTCTTAAGTTAATCGTTAGCTCGATCTAGCATCGAGGACGCATGTGACCACCAACTGACATACTAAATACTTTATCATATATAGAAATAGACAAAGTACCGTACGTGGGGCGCACTATAAGTTTCCGGAATGAATATGAAAAAATACTATTAAAGGTACAAAATTAATTTATTGTTTGGATCCACCGCGAGCACAGCTTTCTCACACCCAAATGTTTGTGTAGGATTGATTGTATTTGACTCATGGCTATTTCTAAGGATGCGTGAATTTCATGGTAGGTCACATGCCTGTCTGTTTCAATCATACGGCGCACAGCATCGATGTTTTTGTTGGTCACAGCGGTGGACGGCCGACCATCGCGAGATTCGTCACTGAGATTGATACGACCACGCTTGAATTCTGCAAACCAGCTATAAACAGTCGTCTTGCATGGAGCTTCATCGCCAAAAGCTGTTTCAAGCCGAGCGATGCTCTGTTGAGCCGTCAAATTACACTTAAAATCGTAGAAAATCATACTACGAAAATTTTCCCGAGTTAAAACCATGTTGATGCAGACACACAATTTTTTAAATGGCGCCACAAGGTAAAAACAAAAGACAGTCAGATGAAACAAACTGTATTCTACAGCCAAAGAGTTCTATTTTTAAATGTTGTAATAAATTTTTAAATATTGTTTATGTAAGTGGCCAGTTCCGGCAACTTTTAGTGTAACCTATGTATTCCAAAACATTGGTTAGGCCTATGCTATTGTGCACATAAGCAAACAATAATCAGAACGTCGCAAGCGCTAATTTCCAAACACAAAAGTTGTGTTTCAATGTAAATTGCAGAGTGAATAGGTAGTCGCATCTCAATAGGCTATAAACAACGCGACTGTGAATACAAATCGAATATTAGAGCATTGCTTGCACGCGCACGTCACGCAACATTATCAGTTTGCGGCATACGTTGTGAATGATTATCGCTCTCAAATGTGGAGTTTGACTGTGTACCTTGGCACTAGTATATGTACATCGTCTTGTCGTCGGCTTGCGTCGTGTACACTAACCTTAATTACGTATTTGACATACCTATGAGCGTACGTTTAAACGGGTTGGTGCAAGAATTAACACCTAATTTAAATCTACATATAGAGTTGCTTGATTTTATCGAAGTTTAATTAATGCTCTGAAAACTGTGTTCACACTGAATAGGCGTTGAGCGGAGTGTTGAATAAATTAGTTGGTTATTAAAGCGTGCGTGTGGTAATAGTGTTTCAGTAGTGTGATTGGATGTTATTAAAGTTGGCGATTAGAATGCAAACAGTACAAGTTAACTATGATTCTGTACTGTTTGATTATTTGATATTACAGAGCTATCAAATTTTTGTGACCAAGGCCGTTCCTGGTTGCATATAGAATACAAGGCCGCTCTGTTAATCCTCCATTACATGAATGTTGGTTGTTTGGTTACTTCTATTTTATTGCCCGTTAGATTTAGCCTGAAAACTAAAAATTAGAATTTGAAAAATCATTTCATGAATGGGACTAAATACAATAAAAAATAAATTGTTGGTACGAATTTAATTCCGCGCTTCAACTGATTCTAAAACGCACAAATTAACACATATTGATTTGATTGACGAGATATCATTCAGTTCATTCTCAACCATTCTAAACACTTGAGTGGCATTGTAAAAGCCGTGGTCTAAGTGACGTCACTTGGAGCGTAGTACTGTTATTTATTCTGTACTTAGAGCTGCTGTAATTACGACACCCTTTTTTTTTTTTTTACGTGCGCAAAATCCCCACGGATACGTTCCCACCGGAGCCGGTGGAGGAGGTTATGTCGGACTCGAACCGACTAAAACGCACGCCGCCCGTGGGTCGTTTTGGTTACCGAAGGTGAGGTTGACAGGCATATCCCTCGCACCCCGGCCGACCCAGGGCCATCTCTCACGATCTGGCCCTCGTCTCGGGTGTGGGGACTAAAGAGTCCCCAACTCGACCCCGGAAACGGGGAGGCGCGCTGGGCGCGCCACCGCCGAATTACGACACCCTTGACGATACTGGTTGCGAAACGATGGCCAGGTAAAAAATTACATATGAAAAAGACGCTACTATTTATCCGACTACGGTGAATCAAAAGGAGGGTTATGATTTGACAGGATTTCTATGTATGTACGTAGGTTCATCTGCTCCCTCATAGCTCCTCAACCACTAATTGGAACTGGACAAATGGTATCTTTAGAATTATCTTAGTCGTCCGCTGGTTATAGGCTATATAATGTGTCACTTAATCTAATGTGGTGCCCTCTAGTGGTCATAAAGTACTGTGATAAAAATAAATTAAAAATAAATTTGTCGTGTTTGGTATCAATTGAAAGCTGCACACTTGAAATATGTATAAATTATACCTATTGCTTGCCCAAAATATTTTAAATAAAAAAATTAGTTTAAAACTAAAACCCGACTACTGAAAAAGTATTAAACAAGAAAATATCAAGGAAAGCCGTGGTCGTATGCAAAACAAAACAATACATTATAGGGGAAATATATATATATAATAATATTTTTCAGTAGTCGGGTTTTAGTTTTAAACTTATTTTTTTTAATCATAAAATTAAGGAAAATAATCTAGTGCATTTCCTTGTATCTATATACTTGAGGCCGCACTGTTGGCTAAGAAAAACTCTGAATTATTTAACTATTGCACCCGTGCATGATATCAGACCAAATTGCACATAGTAGCTAGTAAGACACAAATGATGCACGAGAGTATCTTTTGTCTGGCGCCACGGATTTTCAATAATGTTCCAGAGTCCATCAGAACCATACCAGAATTGGATGAATTTAAAAAACTACTCCGTAAATTGCTTGTTAATAAATGCTACTATTCGTTGAAAGATTTCTTGTCTGATAAGTCATTACGACTGTACAAAGTGCCTTAGCTGTGATGTGTTCAGTGTACATTTGTTAGAAATGGTGATGAAAACTTTTTTTGACATTGACATTTACTATTATAATTATGACTAAAATCTATATTGACATTATAAATTTATTATACAATTTAGATAATACATTATGACATTGTTAATTTTAATTTTTAAGTAGCCATAGATACCATGACATTTGCATTATGGCATTATATTATTATATATTTATTATTATATATATAGCATTATTATTATACAAATGCACAGTTATACAACATTGTGTAAATAATTCGACAGTATTAAAGTTTCTAGAAGTAAGATTTCAGATTATTTAGTATTTTGTTCCTAATTTAGCTTTTAAATTGCATGCCTATTATGGTGGAATATGGTGAAACTACATATATACCTAATGAATGTAACATCTTATGTAACCCATATTTGCATGGGGGTGACAGGTGTTTGGGGGTGACAGGTGGAGCCGCCTGTCACCCTAGCAGAAGCAGGCCGCGGCGGCGGCGCGCCTGGCGCGCCTCCCCGTTTACCGGGAACGAGTTGGGGACTCTGTAGTCCCCACACACCCGAGAAGAGGGCCGGATCGTGAGAGATGGCCCTGGGTCGGCCGGGGTGCGAGGGATATGCCTGTCAACCTCACCTTCGGCAACCAAAGCGACCCACAGGCGGCGTGCGTTTTAGTCGGTTCGAGTCCGACATAACCTCTCCCACCGGCTCCGGTGGGGAGGTATCCGTGGGGATTTTGCGCACGTAAAAAAAAACAATTTTGCAAAGTATAAATGAATAAATAAATAAAAAGTTAAGTTTGAAATTACATTATTTGAACTTATCGTCTGTACTTTACTGGTGTATTAGGGTGTGTTATAAATATTTTCGTAACTTTCTAACTTTAACTCGATTGAAGATTTGCAAGAAAGTGCGTATGGACTAAAAATGAATCATCTGATCATCAAATGTCTCCTATATGCTGATGATCAAGTAATTTTGGCATCATCGGAGCTGCAGGTGATGGTCAATATTATGCATGGTGCCCTAAAAAGCAAAGGGATGAAAGTGAATGTAAGTAACGAAAGTGATGATTTTTGAAAGAGAAGGAAATACGACAAACTGCAAAGTTCTGATTGAAGGAGAAAGAATAAAACAAGTGAAAGAGATTGTGTTTTTGGGTTCAAAGTTTGCGTGAGATGGGACGTATAACAGTAATATTGAAAGAAGATTTATGGCTTGAAATCAAGTGAACGGGGCAATGCATAATTTTATGTGCAACCAGAACGTATTCAAACAGGCACGTCTGGGTGTACATAGAGGTGTGCCCGTCCCTACACTTATGTACGGTAGTGAATGTTAGGTTTTGAAAAAGCAGTATGAAAGTAAATTGAATGCTGTGGAAGGGGTAAAGTTGACGGATCGAGTGAGGAACAGCGTGATAAGGGAACGTTGTGGTGTATTTGAAAATGTAATGACTAAGATGGAGAAAGGGATGGTTAGACGGTTTGAACATGCGGAGAGGATGGGCGAAAAAAGACTGACGAAACAAATTTATGAAGCAAGGGTGAATGGACAACCCGGTAGGGGTCGGCGTAGACATACGTCTGTCAATCAGAGCAAAGGCATTTTGAAGAAAGGACATGTCAAGAGTACCCGAAATCAGTGAGTATGTATGAAAAGTATTATGAAAGTAGAAGAAACGATAGAGGTATGCCAGGATTGGGGCAAGTGGAAAACTGTAATCTATGCCTAGCCCACTGGGAAAAAGGCATGACTGTATGAATGTATGCATGTAGATTGAAATATTTTTCATAAACGCATTAGTAAATAAGTACGCATACACGCCAAAGCTCACAAAAATAATTCCTCATCATTTTACTTATTCCTTGCTTTTTATCAAAACGTTCATAAATTGTAATGCATGACATTGTTAACATAAACAAAGCATTTTGTTTTTGAAGTAAACCATAAGTGTTTTGTTTGTTTATGACGTATAATTTCAGTTATAAAAAAGTCAAGTGTAAACGTGACAGGTGTAATCGAGGCGAGATTGAGGGCTGCGTACAAATTTGGATTGAAGAACATACTTAACGTTGCTATTAAAACAACTGAAATTACTAATAAACATATATAGTTCGCACAATAAGCAAACTCAAATGACAATATGCGGGTCATATATGCCGAAAGACCGATAGTCGAAAAGAGTCCTACAGTCAAGACCACGAATTGAGAAACAAAAAGTGGTACCGTGCTCGAATACGATAAAACGGACCTGGAAAAGTGCCGCTATACATTTTGTTGAGTCAATAATTTTAACGTATTTGAAATAAAATCATGTGTGTTAACTAGGACGTTGAACTATATTTACCATCGCTGAATAAAACGTATACGATAAACGGACTTATTATTATGTGAATACGCTCAACCCTGACATTTCTAACTTTAAAAAAGGAATTATAATTACACGTACCAAAATATAATTTATCAAATAAATATAATTTTAATCGGGCTACACGGGAAGCAGGCGCAGATCGCACATCATATTACGTTGGCGAGAGAAAACAGATGGCGAGATTTCATTACAATATCTCAGCCGCGCGGAAAGAGAATCGCAGACGGGGCTTGTAATGTTCCATAGATTATACAAGATGTATGGATCCCAGCTCTTTAGATTTGTTAATGTGAACTCAACTGAATTTTTTATACAATCATTCCCTCTGATGTATTCCAAACTGACTTTATATGTGTTTAACAAAACCTTGTTTAGTTTACAATGCCACACAAAATATGGTGTAAAGAGCATTCGACTACAAGATGCAGGTTGCAGGGTTTGATTATGTAAATGTCACCGTTTTATGTTCGTGTAAGATGTACGTATTTAAATACATTTGCATCCCAAATAAAATTTAGTATTTATAGATTATAGGTACATTACTGTGGTGATGCTATATAGATATAGAACAGCGCCATCTAGTAAACTGAACTGCTCTCAACATCAAATGTCAGACCGCCACTTGTCAGACGTAGTCACCATCCCAGTTCGGAGGATTTCTCCTTTGTATAGAAGGAACAATATATCTCATCACTCCACACTCTTATACATACGTATTATCATAATCATCTCGTCATCCTATCCGGTTGCAAACAAAGCCTTCACCTAGGTCTAGTTTCAGATTTTTTACATTTTTCTCCTATTATCCTTTTTGTATATTAGTAGTTTCAGCCACACGGTCTTGGACATATCTGATACTGAAACTATTATACTCTCATATGTCACATACAAATGATAGAATCAAATTCATACGTTGAAAAAGAACGTTCAATAATTTGTATCTTTCAAGGCACGTAAACAAGCAGAAAATTCTTGTTACTAATGCGTTGCTCAGTTCACACGGCAATGTCTATCCAAAAAAAACATCGCAAGCAATATACAGTAAATTATGTTGTGTCAAATTACTACGCGCTATACCTTCCAATTATTTTCACTATGGTCTGTACAGAATAGAAACTCTAATCTTCTTGAAATGAAGTACAAAGTCAGTATGTATGAATGAAACCGTTTACTAGTATTCTTTTTTTGTATGCTCTTTTTTTCTGGCAGTGGGCAAATTTGTGGAAGAGTGTGTAATAATGCGCCATCTAGAAATAGCTTCAAACTAAGCTTAGCTTGGAATATTGTTTCTAGAACCAGGAATTTTGCTTCTGTAAAAATAAACGAAAAATAATAATATGAGAAAATAGGCCATAACCTCTACCGTGGTGACAACTCTTCGCTGGTAACGATGGTGTGAGTGATGTATCTATACGAAATTGATAAAATACTGAAAAAAATCTCATAAAATGTAATCTGTTGTTCTTTGTTCAATTTATTTAATTAATAAATTAGTCACGCACCGTTACCGAGTATCAATGTGATAAAGGCAGCTCAGTTCTCTTATTCTATAATTTGCTATTCAACTTGTGCTCGCTTAGATAAACTAACCGTTGTAATATTTAATAACTTCAAAGCCTTCAGATTATCACGATTTTCAACCTGCGTTTGTTTGTTAGGTTCACATTTCTTAATTAGCATTCATTTAGGTGCACGAAATTTTACCTTTCAAGCACAGACAAAGCCGCTTGTCCGTCTTTATTATTAACTTGAAATAAAATTATAGCCATTAACTAACGAGAAAACAAGCGGCGCCTATCAATTTACCTTAAGGTTTAAAGATAAGGTTTCCAATTACCAGAAAGTTTTGGCAAGATTAAAATTGTGTAAAGCATTAATTGAATTTACATAATAATCTATTGTGCAATAACTACCTATTTATTCTGTTTATTATTTTCTTTTTCTAAATTTAAAATACGAATAGTTTATATTCGTGAATATTATGCAGATATAGGTTTTTTTGAGGAGGTAGGACACGACGGTATTCCCGTCCGAATTGAGCAGTCCGACTGGAGAAGTACCTCCACCCTACAGAATACCACGACTATAGTAATATCGGGTTGTGTTTCCGGTCGTGAGTAGGGTAGACAGAGCTCACTGGAGAGTTTTTGTGCTATCAGTGGGAAGACCAAAGGCTTGTCCTGATTTTGTGTTCTGCACTAAGGGCACATAAAATCTCTGTTCTTACAGGGTCGGCAGTACGGATGTGATTCCACTGGTGTTACACACGTTCATAGGTCACGGTAACCACTTTCCATCAGGTGGGCCGTGTGCTTGTCTGCCACCTAAGTTGTATAAAAAAATATATTGGATAATGAAATAAATAATAAATAAGCCTTTATTGCTGTTAATATTTACAGTTTAGTTCAAAAGTGACTAAATAAGTTGACAATCCATTTGATTTTCCTTTTTTAAATCAACAGCTTGTCCTTTGGCAAAGGCCTCCTCTAAAGATCCTATTCCATCTATCTCTATCTTTCGCTATGCTCATCCACTCTGGACCGGCAACTCTTCCCACTCATACACTCTGATATTATTCTTGTCCATTTCTCTTTCTACTCTCTTAAAATGTGTCCTGCCCATCTCCATTTTGATATTTTGCATATATTTTTCGCCCCTTTAAATTTGGTTATGCTTTTTATGTTTTTTAGTCTTACTCTATCTTTTCTCTTGACCCCAATCACACTCCTTACTATTCCGTTTTGTTAAACATTTATTTTATTCATTAGTTGTTCTGTTAATGCACATGTATCATTAATTTATTCCGCTATTGTGAAATTATTCCCAATTCGTTTTCACTGTTGAAATTATAGTTAATTATTAATTGACTTATGTACAAGTACTAGTTATGAAAAAAAAAAGATTTGTGCTGTTCACCGCCCGATAAAAGCCTTAACGTTATGGAAAATTTACTACTTGAAAACTACAAGGGTAAATATCTATTTTGATATTATTTTCTTAGTAAGTGTGTTGAAAAACGTCGTATGATACACGTGTGTATTGATGATTACCGTATTTGGCTCTGTTAAGACCTTCGACTGTCACATTATGTAATTTTTTATTCTTTCTACCTTTCTCTTACATTTTACTCCAAATTTAATAATCGTTTTATGTCAAATTGCCCGTTAATGTCCAAAATCACGCCTAACTCTTCGGCGATATACGGTAAATTCAGCCAAGTGTCAGTTTGACTGCTACAAATTTTGCCTTAGAGAGCTGTTTAAAATGAAATTATTAGCACCTAGATGAAAGTGAAAAGCCGAGCAGTTTTTGCCTCACATTTACACATTAGCATTTTCCGAGTATTCATACACGTACAGCGTTAGCATCCATAACATATGGCATTGCCTTTTATTTGCGTGAACGTTGGAATGTAAATTAATTTCTCCGTTTATGAAATGAGACTTCTCGGTGATCTTTAATTTATTATACTTTATAATCAACTACGATCGTTTGAAGTGATTTTATGATAAAACGATTATTGCCCTGCTAATCTATACTTAATATTATAAAGCTGCAGAGTTTGTTTGTTTGTTTGTTTGTTTGTTTGAACGCGCTAATCTCTGGAACTACTGGTCCGATTTGAATGATTCTTTCAGTGTTGGGTAGTCAATTTATCGAGGAAGGGTTTAGGCTATATATCATCACGCTACTACTTAAGGGAGCGGAGCGTTGATAATAAATGTTAACAAATCCGGCAATTTTTCATACATATTTTGAAAACTAAAACATACGGGCTCAAAGGGATATGAAGCTTCAAAATATACCCCGGGCGAAGCTGGAGTGGGTCAGCTAGTTAATTATACATGTGGCTACATTTTAAAGCTTAAGAATGTTGAAATGAATAACCTAAATTAATTTCAAAATTTAACTTGCCCAAATTCCACTGTCTTGGGCCACTTGTCTATAAGACTGACAGTACAGGAACCAATGATTTCCATATATTACGAGACAGATTGTATAAAAAATTAAAATAAGGCAAAAACTTGATCATTCACTTATGTAGCTGTCATACAGTTAATCTAACAGGAATTTAACAATCTGATTATAATATAATATATTATAAACTCTATATAATAATTCCCCAATCGGACTGCTCAATTGGACGGTATTTCCGTCCAATTGAGCAGTCCAACTGGGGAAGTACCTCCGCCCTACAGAATACTGCGGCCATAACAACCTCATGTTGTATTCACGGCGGTGAGTATGGTAGCCAGAGCTTACTGGAGGGATTTTGTGTTGTCAGTGGAAAGACCAAAAGTTTGTCCTGCTTTGTCATTTACACTGATGGCACAGAAACTCTCAAAGGTATAAAAAACTCTAAATAAATCGCAGAATCCGTTAAAGTAATTCCATTTCATTTTTTATACTAATTAGGTGGCAGACAAGCACACGGTCCACCTGATGGAAAGTGGTCACCGTGGCCTATGGACGAAAGCATCACCAGGGGAGTCACACTCGCGCTGCCTACCCTGTAAGCACAAAGAGTTTTTGTGCCGTCAACGTTTTGTGACAAGCCTTTGGTAATGATATTTTGATATAACATGTACATTAAGTCCATGCACCAATAGTTTATGTAAAAATGTTTAAGCTTACTATGAGACGGGACTTTTATACCGTACTTAATTACTTATCAACACTCTCATACCCGACAACTTGTTTTGCCCTTGCACTATAGGCAAGAAAATCATCTTAAATATATAAAATCTGTTCTTCAGGTGACTAACACAAGCAGAAGGTTTTATGCCAGTGTTTTAGACTTTTTTATCTCGGTCGAAGGGGTAATCAATCATAGATCGACTTTTACAGACGTTAAAAATAAAAAAAATCCACTGACATCTGTTTTTTTTTATACAACTTAGGTGGCAGACAAGCGCACGGCCCATCTGATGGAAAGTGGCTACCGTGGCCTATGGACGTGCGTAACACCAGAGAAGCCACACTCGCGCTGCCAACCCTGTAAGCACAGAGTTTCTGTGCCGTCAGTGTAGAGGACAAAGCAGGATAAACCTTTAGTCATCCCACTGACAGCACAAATTCTCCAGTGAGCTCTAGCTACCCTACTCACCGCTGGGAACACAACACGAAGTTATTATAACCGCGGTATTCTGTAGGGTCATCAATTCGTCATCACCACTTGTTTAGGGTAGCTAAAGGAGTGAACAGCTAGCCAAAGTTGTACTTTTCAGTATACGATAATATTTATTAACATAATTTTCCTGTTAACTTACCAAAATCATATTTAAACTTATGTTTAGAATATTATTATCTTTTGATTAAATGAAACATTCATGCCATCATTGACGGAATTATTGAAAACCTAGGTATTATTCATTATATAAATTATTATGATCCTTAAAAAAATGAATCGAGTGACATGAAACGGCCGCCCTCGAACTTTGCTAATATGTGCCCAACCTCTGTCATCTCGTGAAATAATGGTGCTAATATTTGAAAAGTTTCCCGAGGTAGGCCCATTCTAATACCGTAAAGAATTTTGCTTACAGTAATAACCACAAAGTCCTCTGAGTTCGTATGTCGGGCTTCCTTTGCGAGCACTAAATTAACTGACTTTCTTACTGTATTATTTATTTGCCTAACTATAAAATGTTTTTTAGAATTAAAAAAATAAGTAAACGATTTTGATTCATGTTAGAAGAACTCATGAACAGGATGTGAAATAGAAAGTAATTTAAATTGAATAAAATTTTCAAGTATTTTTAGTACGCTTACTATTCAAATCGATTAAGACAGGAAAAAGCGAAAGAGGTCAAGCGGGACTCAACCCCACGATCTTTCCCTTACAGGGAGAATTCTCTGATCACTGAGCTATCGAACCACGCCTGAAGCTATCTAAGATCTACGGTTCGAGTCCTGCCTGAGCTGATTCGCTTTTTATTATCTTAATCGAAGTAATTCAAATATTTATCAATCTCTTAATCCGCATGGTTTCAAAAGACTGTTAAAACCAATTAAAGTTAACTAAAGTATACGTTTACGTCAAAATCATCATTCATACACATGCTGCGATCGGACAGTCAAATTGATCACATATGAGAACCCATAAAAGTAATAAAATCAGGACCTTCTCTATCAAGATTTATATAATAGTACCAGTGGGTGAAGCTGTCGATAACAGCTAGTTTACCTATAAAAAGCTATTTAATTAATTTTGCAAAAAAAACTTTTCCTGAGAATTTACACAGACTAAGTAATTTTCCTATCTTTGATTTTCTCTAAAGTACAAATAATTTTTTACTTGGTAAAATAGAAAAGTTAAGATGCAATGATTACGTTCAACTGAAATTTATTGCAATCGAACAATACGACAATCATCATATAAATATATGATTGAGCACGATGCTTATAAACTGTTTAGTAATTATACGAAATTCCAAATACAAAAATGTTTGGTGTGTAATAGGATCTGCAAGGGGTAATAAAGTCGGGGTTCGCCAGTTGTGTTAATAAGCGAGATCATTTTTTATCAGGCTTCCGAGTGAGGTTTCGCAAAGCCAAAACAATAAATCACCGAGGTGGCGGCCTGCGGCTTATTATTTCGGGCTACACACCACTGGTCTTTTCTGCTAACTAACCAATGCTCAGCGAAATGATATTTTTTTCTTCGTCTCATACGCACACACGTCTGGCCCCTCTCGCCGGTTATTAATTAACTCCACCGGATGTGGACCTTCCGTGACATATTGTATCAAAAAATAATTACAGCCGCTCTACGAATTGCTTCACAAGTTACCTAATTAAAAGGGGAGCTAATTTGCTTAGCGTGAATTTTCAGTTCGTAATTTTCGTAAGCGCAGTCTCTTAACATCTATAACTCAATATAGATAATAGTTTACTTGAATACGGAAATTAAGTATTTATATTCAAGATAATGGTCTCACTGCTATGGTTGCCCGAGACCGTGTAAAATGGAGGAGTCTACGCCGGAAGGTGGAACCTGGACTCGGGGATGAAAGTCTGGGATGCTACTGGAGCTAACTTGAAGTTTATGATATCAAGATATCTTTCTCTCGTCCTCTTTTTAATCTTCGCTATGAATCACCACTACAGGACTTTTCTTTCGGGAATCTGTTCAGAATTTTGGTGGTCTCGTTCTTTACTATCTGGTAAAAACGTTACTGGCAATTAGAGCTTTTCTCATATTGATATTTTTTTCGCACTTTTTTTTCTAGCTGAGTGTATTCACCCATAAAAATACAGTTTTTTTTTTCAACTTAAGTGGCTGACAAGCACACGGCCCACTGATGGAAAGTGGTTACCATGACCTATGAACGTGTGTAACACCAGTGGAGTCACATCCGTGCTGCCGACCCTGTAAGAACAGAGATTTTGTGCCGTCAGTGTTGAGGACAAGCCTTTGGTCATCCCACTGACAGCAAAAAACTCTCCAGTGAGCTCTGGCTACCCTACTCACCGCCAGGAACACAACACGAAGTTATTATAACCTCTTACTAATACATTCTTGATTACAGGTTACATAGATTGTTTTAAGAATTTCAAGACAAAAAATCCTGTCCCTGGTATCACCCTCGCGCCATCTTATGCGACAAAACCAGCAAGAATTGTATTTGCTTATACACAGCCACAGGTTAATAGATTCTGTTGGATATCGATTCTTTAGATAGTTGGGACCGAGACGAACAAAACCAATATATTTTCCGACACTTGAGCTCTCAGGTAATTGTGGCAGAAAGTTTTCGAACGTGCGCGCAATATTGATGAGGAACACTATACAGTGGTTCGTGCGGGTGGTGTAGTGGAATAGCCTGCAACTCTAGTTTTAAAAAATAACTAGTATTCTATCATAGTTTACTAACTACTAGTTTGTACATAAATACAGACATACATATAATCACGACTTTATTCCCGGAGGGTTACGCAGCGGTGAATTAACACCCACAGTTCACTAATCATTGTATTTGGTCCCACGTAATAGGAGATGAGCCTATTGCCGTATTCCGAGCACTCGAACCATGTATCTGATTCTGAGTCTAGGCTGTATCTTTTAGTCGGCTACCGGTCGACACTGCATGGGAAGAATGGTCGAATTCTACTATGCCGGGAACCACGCGGCTACATTTTACATAAAGATAAATGAAATAATACATACATAAAATCACGCCTGTCTCCCATAGGGGTAGGCAGAGATCACGGATCTCCATTTGCTACGATCCTGACATACTACTCTCGCTTCGTTCACTCTCATTACATTCTTCATGCATGCTCGTCGGTTTAGAGTAC
The DNA here is from genome assembly GCA_963662185.1 of Eilema griseolum. Lineage (NCBI taxonomy): Eukaryota > Metazoa > Arthropoda > Insecta > Lepidoptera > Erebidae > Eilema > Eilema griseolum. The sequence goes on along the minus strand of OY759242.1, from coordinate 14,447,216 downwards.
TCCTGACCTGCCCCTTTTCTAAAACTTTCCCGATTTGGTCCAGGTATGTGCGCCTAGGTCTTCCCCTTCCGACGGTACCATCCACACTCGCCTCATACACCTGTTTCGTTAGTCTTCTTTCATTCATTCTCTCAACATGACCAAACCATCTCAACATTCCTCTCTCAATTCTCATCACTACATCTTCTATCACTCCACATCGTTCTCTTATCACGCTATTTCTCCTGCAACTCATCTGCCGATGACGCCAGTAAAACCTGATCATCAGCATAAAGAAGACATTTGACGAGTAAATTCTTCATTCTTAAACCACATTCTTTATCTTTCAAATCTTGCAAACAACTGTCCATGAATAAGTTAAACAGCCATGGTGACGCTACACATCCCTGTCTAACCCCCTTTTGGATACTAAACCATTCAGTGTATGACCCATGTATCCTCACGCAAGCTCTGGAGTCCTCATAGAGAGACTTCACAGCTCGAATAAGGTTGCTGCTCACCCCATACATAGACAGTACCGACCAAAGTTCATTCCTCACCACTTTGTCATAGGCCTTTTCCAAATCCACAAATGCGCAATAGACCTTTTGACTCTTGGCCAAAAAATTCTCGGCTATGCTTCGCAATGAAAAGACCTGATCCGTACATCCCATTCCCTTTCTAAAACCCGCTTGTGCATCCCATATTTTCTCATCGGTTTCTTTCATAACTCTCTCAATCAACACTTTCGCATACAGTTTGCCGACGACGCTGAGTAGGCTAATGCCCCTGTAGTTTTTGCAGTTTTGAAATAATATGAATTAATAATATTTAATAAATATAAATTAGCTTTAATGTATCTGAAAAATTAGCGAGCTTTAAATAATAAAAGGTTAACCGATGATTTGCATTGATCGGTGAGTTTCTATATATCATAATACTTACAAAAAAAATCTAAGTACGTTTTCCTCATTCTGGAACCCATAAGAAAACAAGTACAAACGATTTATTCTAAGTCTAGTTCTAGATAACGAGGTGTAGAATGTCCCTAAAAATTAATAATATAACCATTAGTAAATTCAAGAAAACGTTCGTAAAAATTCCACTTAAATTTTATGGAATGATATTTAATACATTTATGATAAACATTGAGCCCCAGTTTGATTACGCAAATTGAATTATAAATGAAGCACCTTGAACATTTTATTTTCTTTAATTAAGCGGTCTCTAAGTAATATCTGAAAGCTGATTGCTTTAATTTATAGCTTTGGTGCGGTCTCAAAATAACTATCTATTATGTTATCAAGTTTTGTTGTTGTTTATCTGTTAGTACCATCACGGTGGATTACTTCAGACCTTGCATGTGGCAAGAGAAAACTTATTTCATAAAATTTTCTAGAACAGTGTGTATTATTTTAATGATATCGTTTTTTAAAACGTGAGTTCAGTGGCGCCCAACTTGAGACATTAAACACGTTATGTGCATTTATAAATTTAATAGTGAAATTGGATGACAAGGAAATTTATTTTAAAATGAATTGCCGGACGAAAATGAGGGGTATAACAATGCTATTTTCTATTTAACTGACTTTCCATCACCATCTTAGCGGGGCACTCGCGGTCGAAACATCCACCTAAGAGAGCAGGGTTCGTTTTTATATTTTTCTTCTCGATTTCTTATAAGGACGTACATACAAGTAAGTATCTCATGCTTTCAAAGTTGGAATATATTTCAGAAGATTCGATCATCAACATAGTTAACAAGACCATAGCAGTCAAATGCAATTCCACAATTTAAATACACTGGACTTAACTAAAACTAAAACACAGTTTTCCAGCAAAAAATCCAGCAATAATTCAATTCTGTATTTGGAAATCAAATACGAATGAAATTTTTATTCACTTGTATTAAATCAGTAACGGCTCGTAATAAAAATGAAAATAAAATATTTTTTTTTTTACGTGCGCAAAATCCCCACGGATACCTCCCCACCGGAGCCGGAGGGAGAGGTTATGTCGGACTCGAACCGACTAAAACGCACGCCGCCTGCGGGTCGCTTTGGTTGCCGAAGGTAAGGTTGACAGGCATATCCCTCGCACCCCGGCCGACCCAGGGCCATCTCTGACGATCTGGCCCTCTTCTCGGGTGTGTGGGGACTACAGAGTCCCCAACTCGTTCCCGGTAAAAGGAGTGGTGCGCCAGGCGCGCCGCCGCCCCGGCCTGCTTCTGCTAGGGTGACAGGCGGCTCCACCTGTCACCCTCAGGCCGGCGCTCATGGGGGGCGGACCATCGACCTCTGACGCCCGAGTTGCCTTCGTACGCGGACAGCTTGGCTTGCGATCCGTCGTCGCTCCTGCTGTCGCTCCCGCCCCGCCTCCTCCTTCATGAGCATTACTTGCTCGCAGAAGGAGGCGCCGGCCGCCCACGCATCCGCGCAGCGGACCATCGCCGTGAGCAAGGTGGAGAGCGAGAGAACCCTCACTCCCAGGGCCGCCACAAGCTCCCGCCTCGGCGTCTCCCACGCCGGACACTCGGTGAGCGTGTGCGGACCTGAGTCCTCGCTCGCGTCGCAGTGATGGCACTCGGACGTTGGCTCTTTCTCCATCCGACGCAGATACTTGCCGAAGCATCCGTGCTCGGTGATCATCTGCGTCAGACGGTACGAGAGGCTGCCAATAAAATATATTGACAACAAAAGAGTAGGTGCGGGCTTGTTTTACAAAGAAACATGATCGGATAGTAGCAAGTTGGATGAACATAATACTTAATTCTATGTAACTTGAAGTCTCTAATTCTTATTTATAACTACTGTGTACTTGACCTTATCATAAAAATTTATATATAATGAACATAAATAGCTAACATATTGATTCATTTTAGTAAAATCAAGAATAGTTTCCACACAAAAATCATTATAAATCCAATGAAATGCGCTTTGCAAAAGTTATTTTCCCAGTCCTATTTCATATGTTACAATAGAATTATTCGCAACAAAACATACGTAAATACGTGGAGAACAATTTTTGCACGTTATACAAAACCTTAACCGTTGCCGTTCGAATAATTTGTGATAGGAAAATAGAATTGTATGCAGAATAATAAAATCCTCCGACCCTTCGAATCGAGCCCATAATAAATTTTACCGTTGTGGTTTCTACCTACATGTTGTTTTGATCGCAACTGCCAAAAAAATTACGTGTACCCTTATACATATTACCAACCACCCAAAGTAGATGAAGACATTAATTTTGCAAATTCAAAACAAAACCTTAATTTCGTTATATACTTCGATTATTACAAGTCGTTAATCAAATAATAATTGAAGCTTTAACGATATTCTAAGTGGATAAATATATTATTACATATGTCACAAATGTTAAAGGTACCTATTGAAGCTAACATTTAACCGCAGCTGTTGAAACTAATTAGGAATAAGGTGAAATTCTTATAAAATTGACCCAACTAAAACTTACACTATTCAACTACATTACGATCCTTGGCAGATACCTATTTATTACATATCTATTTTCTAATATAATGTACTAAGTTTAATAAACAAATCAAGAAATAATTTATAAATATTAAATACAATAAAAATAAAATAACTATTATACAACTTATAGCTAAGAACAATTAAAATGCGTCGTAGAATTCCTCCGCATCGCATGCCTCTTGTGGTAGCGTTCCCAGAAGACTGGCAGCATTGCCACGTTGTATGGCAATGCTTATTCTCTGTCCTAAAAACTAACTAACTACATAGGTATATGTTTTAAAATTAATAGTTTTTTCCATAACTCTTTATTCTTATACATACTTACATACAAGCTAATTTAGCTATGCTTAGTTTTGAATCGAAATAACGCCGGGAAGAATGTCATACATGTGGGCGGAGTCGCGGGCGTCAGCTAGTAGCTAATATTTCTGTTAACTCCTGCAGTTAAGCTAAATTTCTTGTGTTCGGAGTGGGTTCATGTATCACGAAATAAGTAACTGCATATATCTTGGGCTCATAAATAACGTACTATACGTTCACTAAACAAGTAGGTACCGAACTTAGTTCTATCATTATTTTACTATCGTTAGGTAGGTACTTCTAAACAAATCAAGGCAAGTATTTGGTATCATCATGAACTAAATTTGAACCTACGTATACAAGTGAAAAAAAATGTCATTCATATTTAAGTTCCAAATACAGAATTGAATTATTGCTGGATTTTGTATAGTTCTCTTCTTATTGCACTCGTTAATTGTTAGGATAAGGTAAAAAAAAAGGTGCTACCAGGAATCAGGAATCAGAATTCCACACATGTGGCACCGTGGGTATCATAGTTTTAATATAAAATTTTTGGTTATTCATCGGATTCTAGACCTCAGAATGATCTAAATTATAATAAAATCAATCACACAGACATTTAATTTGTTATTGAAAACGTGTGCGTAGTTGAAACCCCTATTAAAGTCTCCTTGGCGACAACCGAAGCGCATACGAGGGTTCGCTTTCCGGCTCAATTTCCTCCACTTTACGCGTCCTACGCGACGAGTCCGTTCGCTCTTACGGATTGAACACAGCAAACCGAACTCCTTAGGTCAACCGGCAGGTCTCGCACTAGCGACAAACTGGGTCAAGGCGTCTATTTCCGATGCTCTAACCGTTTATGTAGATATTACTAATGTACTTTAATATTCAAAATGATTTGGTTAAGATATCCTGGGATCGAATTCAATATTTGTATTTTTTTTCAGAGAATTTAAACGTATTTAAAGTTTTCAATTCTTTTTACTAGGGCACGCCGTAGTAACGGCGGTAAGACCCATCATGGGGGAGTGGCTAGAGAGGCCACACGGCAGCCTCTCGTACAGTCTGACGCAGATGATCACCGAGCACGGATGCTTCGGAAAGTATCTGCGTCGGATGCAGAAAGAGCCAACGTCCGAGTGCCATCACTGCGACGCGAGCGAGGACTCAGGTCCGCACACGCTCACCGAGTGTCCGGCGTGGGAGACGCCGAGGCGGGAGCTTGTGGCGGCCCTGGGAGTGAGGGTTCTCACGCTCTCCACCTTGCTCGCGGCGATGGTTCGCTGCGCGGATGCGTGGGCGGCCGGCGCCTCCTTCTGCGAGCAAGTAATGCTCGTGTTGGAGGAGGCGGGGCGGGAGCGGCAGCGGGAGCGACGAAGGATCGCAAGACAAGCTGCCCGCGTACGAAGGCAACTCGGGCGTCGGAGGTCGATGAACGACCTCCGCCCCCCATGAGCGCCGGCCTGGGGGTGACAGGTGAAGCCGCCTGTCACCCTGGCAGAAGCAGGCCGCGGCGGGGGCGCGCGTGGCGCGCCTCCCCGTTTCCGGGGACGAGTTGGGGACTCTGTAGTCCCCACACCCGAGAAGAGGGCCAGATCGTGAGAGATGGCCCTGGGTCGGCCGGGGTGCGAGGGATATGCCTGTCAACCTCACCTTCGGCAACCAAAACGACCCACAGGCGGCGTGCGTTTTAGTCGGTTCGAGTCCGACATAACCTCCTCCACCGGCTCCGGTGGAGAGGTATCCGTAGGGATTTTGCGCACGTAAAAAAAAAAAAAAAAAAAAAAGATTCAAAATGTTTTGGTTAAGATATCCTGGGATCGAATTCAATATTTGTATTTTTTTTCAGAGAATTTAAACGTATTTAAAGTTTTCAATTCTTTTTACTAGGGCACGCCGTAGTAACGGCGGTAAGACCCATCATGGGGGAGTGGCTAGAGAGGCCACACGGCAGCCTCTCGTACCGTCTGACGCAGATGATCACCGAGCACGGATGCTTCGGAAAGTATCTGCGTCGGATGCAGAAAGAGCCAACGTCCGAGTGCCATCACTGCGACGCGAGCGAGGACTCAGGTCCGCACACGCTCACCGAGTGTCCGGCGTGGGAGACGCCGAGGCGGGAGCTTGTGGCGGCCCTGGGAGTGAGGGTTCTCACGCTCTCCACCTTGCTCGCGGCGATGGTTCGCTGCGCGGATGCGTGGGCGGCCGGCGCCTCCTTCTGCGAGCAAGTAATGCTCGTGTTGGAGGAGGCGGGGCGGGAGCGGCAGCGGGAGCGACGAAGGATCGCAAGACAAGCTGCCCGCGTACGAAGGCAACTCGGGCGTCGGAGGTCGATGAACGACCTCCGCCCCCCATGAGCGCCGGCCTGGGGGTGACAGGTGAAGCCGCCTGTCACCCTGGCAGAAGCAGGCCGCGGCGGCGGCGCGCGTGGCGCGCCTCCCCGTTTCCGGGGACGAGTTGGGGACTCTGTAGTCCCCACACCCGAGAAGAGGGCCAGATCGTGAGAGATGGCCCTGGGTCGGCCGGGGTGCGAGGGATATGCCTGTCAACCTCACCTTCGGCAACCAAAACGACCCACAGGCGGCGTGCGTTTTAGTCGGTTCGAGTCCGACATAACCTCCTCCACCGGCTCCGGTGGAGAGGTATCCGTGGGGATTTTGCGCACGTAAAAAAAAAAAAAAAAAAAAATATTCAAAATGATTTGGTTAAGATATCCTGGGATCGAATTCAATATTTGTATTTTTTTTCAGAGAATTTAAACGTATTTAAAGTTTTCAATTCTTTTTACTAGGGCACGCCGTAGTAACGGTGGTAAGACCCATCATGGGGGAGTGGCTAGAGAGGCCACACGGCAGCCTCTCGTACCGTCTGACGCAGATGATCACCGAGCACGGATGCTTCGGAAAGTATCTGCGTCGGATGCAGAAAGAGCCAACGTCCGAGTGCCATCACTGCGACGCGAGCGAGGACTCAGGTCCGCACACGCTCACCGAGTGTCCGGCGTGGGAGACGCCGAGGCGGGAGCTTGTGGCGGCCCTGGGAGTGAGGGTTCTCACGCTCTCCACCTTGCTCGCGGCGATGGTTCGCTGCGCGGATGCGTGGGCGGCCGGCGCCTCCTTCTGCGAGCAAGTAATGCTCGTGTTGGAGGAGGCGGGGCGGGAGCGGCAGCGGGAGCGACGAAGGATCGCAAGACAAGCTGCCCGCGTACGAAGGCAACTCGGGCGTCGGAGGTCGATGAACGACCTCCGCCCCCCATGAGCGCCGGCCTGGGGGTGACAGGTGAAGCCGCCTGTCACCCTGGCAGAAGCAGGCCGCGGCGGCGGCGCGCGTGGCGCGCCTCCCCGTTTCCGGGGACGAGTTGGGGACTCTGTAGTCCCCACACCCGAGAAGAGGGCCAGATCGTGAGAGATGGCCCTGGGTCGGCCGGGGTGCGAGGGATATGCCTGTCAACCTCACCTTCGGCAACCAAAACGACCCACAGGCGGCGTGCGTTTTAGTCGGTTCGAGTCCGACATAACCTCCTCCACCGGCTCCGGTGGGGAGGTATCCGAGGGGATTTTGCGCACGTAAAAAAAAAAAAAACCCTACAAAATTATAGTACCTATTGATGTTAAATACTATATAATCATATATTTAGGTAAGTACTTAAAATCGCACTTAAAATAGTATTGATATACATTATCAATTAATACAATATTCAAAAACTTTTTGACGGCGATTATACTCCTCACAATGTTGTTCTAAAGGAAAGCGGATTACAATAAAAATGTTTATAAAATATTTATTAAGTTTGAAAAATAATAACAAAAGTCGTTTGAATGCCATAAAACACTTTGTTGTTTGGTTACATTCATGTCTGTATAACGAGAGCATAGCAAAAAGTTCAGCCGAAACGCTAAAATTGTGTTACGAGGTGATTTAACCACATCTACGGAATAAAAATGTGTGTTTCAAGTTTACGACATCCCTTTCTTTATCTTGTTACGATAGGTGCCGATTCAACCGTGGATTAGGAAGGATAGCGGTAAGGCTGATAAAATAAAACTTAACTATATGAGTTACAATTTATTTGTATAAATAGAAGGGGAGAAAAAGCTTTCATATGACTGCGTTACCATACATTATACCTAATACACAACACGGGGAAGAAATATGAAGATCAATCAAAGCTGAAATAAAATTATCCAGAAGGGTAAACACAAAAACTTTTCTGAGGTAATGACACTAAAGTCTGTGTTCTAGAACAATATTCGTACATGGTTTATGAGTCTCGACTTGAAACTATTTTTAATAAGTATAGGTGGTTAGTTTAAGTTATATTATAGTACAAAATTTGACTTGAGATTGAGATCGTAAATCAAGTAAGCGTTAATCCCGGCTACATCCAAAGCTTGCACTTCGTAGTCTCCTTCTCTTGTGACTTATTTTATTTTCTAGCGCGACTGCCGTCTGGGCCAAAATTCGATAGGGACGTCCATGCAAGGGCCTCGTTAACTGCCGGCCTAGGGGTGACAGGTGGAGCCGCCTGTCACCCTGGCAGAAGCAGGCCGCGGCGGTGGCGCGCGTGGCGCGCCTCCCCGTTTCCGGGGACGAGTTGAGGACTCTGTAGTCCCCACACCCGAGAAGAGGGCCAGATCGTGAGAAATGGCCCTGGGTCGGCCGGGGTGCGAGGGATATGCCTGTCAACCTCACCTTCGGCAACCAAAGTGACCCACAGGCGGCGTGCATTTTAGTCGGTTCGAGTCCGACATAACCTCTTCCACCGGCTCCGGTGGGGAGATATCCGTGGGGATTTTGCGCACGTAAAAAAAAAGGGCTTCGTTAACTTGGTCTGGAAGAGAACTATGCACCCAACTTGTTGTCTTTACCAACCAAAACCAGGCTCAATAGAACAGAATACCCTAAGTTTATTATGGCTCCAATTGCGCACATGAAATGTACCGTACGTTAATTTGTTTTCCTAACTAAGTTGCTAAGTATTTACATATCTAGCCTTATTTGTCGAAGTGAAATATCGCTTGAAAGGAATAAATCATTTACACTGTACTTTGTAATGTTGGTGTCGGAGTGCGAGACATATGCCGCCGGCAATTTCACCTCCGGGAACCTATAGCCTTCTGACGTTGTGCATTTTAGTTGGTTCAAGTCCGACATAACCTCTCCCACAGGCTTCGGTGGGGGGAGGGGTGTATATGCGTACGATAAAAAAGGTAGTCCCGCAATCCATGGGAACCTATTCCCGCGATAAAAAGCTATAAGAGTAAATCTTTCTTCTATTTTGGATTCCTAATTTTCTTCTTTTTAGAGCGTGATAGAATAACAAACATCCAAACATGTTCATAAACTTTCACATTTATAATATTAGTCGGAGAGGAAGTAAAATAGGATATGCTTGGTCTATCTGCAGATTGTATACATGCTCGTGAGTTAATTGCAATGAGAGAAATTAAGAAAAACTTGGAATGAGCTCTTCCGAAGTATAGGTTTGTACTTTTAGTAATTTTGAAACAAAACTTGTACCTCTCAACGTCTCCGCGCATTACGAATGTCTCATTATGTTGTTACCTAAATGAAATTAAACATTTATTACAAAACTTTCGACGGTACACATTTGTTAGGAAACAGTTATGAGAGAGTTTGTTAGAAAACCATACGAGAGTATTTATATTTTATTGAACAAGTTTCTACTTGGTCATAATAATATAAATGGGCGCTTTGTCAAATATAACAAATTAAACATGTCTAAGAATTTGATTAAGTTTACTTATTACGACAAGTATAACCGCTTTTAAAATGTACACGGAAAATGTGTCTAATGTAAATTATATTGTAAATATAATCAATAACAAACAAACCCAAAAATCAATACACAACAAATAATTGCTGCTTTATGGTAAGCTAAAGGTAAAGTCTCAGGAAAGAGGGCCACCATTACAGACACTAAGTGTTAAGTACAATGGTGGCACTCAGCTTGGCGGCCTCATCAGATGCTTTTTCACGCCCCGCTTAAAGGCCCCGGGACTGTAGGAAGAAGGAAACACGTGTGCTGGTAATGAATTCCAGGTCTTGGTGGTGCGGCAAAGACACGTACGTACTACGTATAAATATTATCTACCTACTCGTATATATAATAGTACCTGCCTAATATTATTAAATTGCTATGGCAAACACCAATTCGGTAACATATATAGCTGTGAATATCTTATAAAACACTTGTGAATAGAAATTCGTGTGACGTTGCGTATGATGTACAGGCGAAACGTGAATATATCGAGTATCAAACATTCGCCGCTTTACGGGATCAATGGTCTACATAGGCAAAAAATACAATGAACAAACATTGCTTTATTTTTGACAGTTCTGATTTGTTTATGTAACAGAACAATGCATTTATCTCGGATATTATTTGCACTAGTGTAAAATATTGTAACGCCGTTTAGGGTTCCGTAGTCAACCCGGAACCCCTTTGGTTTATATATGTTTGTCAGTTTGTCTGTCCGCAGCTTAGTTCCATGACCCCGTATTCTAGAAAGTCGTAATTTGGCATGCACAATGTAATATTAATCGCGTTGACAAATTGGTAGAATGATATATTGAAAAATATTTTTATACCACTTAGGTGACTGAAAAGCACACGGTCCACTTGATGGAAAGTGGTTACCGTAGTCTATCGACGTGTGCAAACACTAGGGACGTCACACTTTCACCGCTGACTCTGTGAGCACAGAGAGTTTCTGTGCCGTCAATGTAGAAGACAAATCAGACCAAGATTTTAGTCTTCCCACTGACAGCACAAAAACTCTCCAGTGAGCTCTAGCTACCCTACTCACCGCCTGGAACACAACACGAGGTTATTATGGCCGCGATATTCTTTAGAGTGGAGGTACTTCGCCAGTTGGGCTGCTCAGGAATTTTATTTTTTCTCATGAACCTCTCTTATAATTTATATCTTAACTATCGAAATAGGTTGTTTTTAGGACATGGCTTATTAGTAGCATTATAATTTAGCTTACTTGCAGTAGAATTATTGGATTATTTTAAATTATATTTAATTTCTTTCTGTATTTATTCTTAATATACTTTGCAAATATTCTTATAACTATTATTGCAAATAGCATTTTCATTCGGTCTTGAAAAATCTATATTATTATATTTATTTTCAACAGTATTGGAGAAACAATTTAAACTCACCGAATGCTCTGAGCTCACGTTTCCAAAAGGAATAATTTTGCCTAAATACAAGTTGTTTTCGGTAGACAAGGGGGAGCACGTGTTGGATCAAACATCGCCCGAGGGCGCCACAAATCATGACGCAAAAACCTGTTGTAGGTAATTCCGTCCGATCTTCCCGATACTCAAGATAGGCGAGCTTACAAATTGCTTTCGACCTTAAACGGCCATATTTTATCTGTTTATTTATTGCCAATATACCTATTGATTTGTAATACTTCTCATTAAGGTTTGTATAATGCATTAAAATGGTCATTCTGTTAAAATTGCCATTACTATCAAATGATATGCCTTTTGACGTGCGAAGCGTAACCTTCAACGGAGAGGTGGATGTGACGGACTTGAACCGACTTAAACTGCACGATGTCTCAGGTATACCTTAGAAAAGAAATCCTTAGACCTTAGACTCGAATTCACACCAATTTCGGAAAATAAAATAACAGCGCGATGCGCCCTTTTTCGTGTTGACGCCAAAAATCCGAACAGTCTATTTACAAAGTTGTCACTTCAACTGTCAAAGTTATAAGCTCTGGCAAAAATACAGAAGTCCTATACATATATATAGAAACACATGTATAAAGAAACACGTGTTTATAAGTTCAATATAAAAGTTAACAACGTAAAGATTGATGGTGTCGTAATAGAAAGTCTTGTAGTCATCCACATTCATGATAAATTTACAATTTTATCTGGGCGCTTTGACAGTATAAATGTCAAGGTACAAGAATTCCTTTATTATTAAAGGCAAACGAGAACGCAAATGTTTACAGCAAATAAAGCTGCTTACACACGAGACGTTATGGCAGGAGCTTAAGCGTTTTATCTTGGGATTAGTATACATCCTACCTAATTTACGTGACTTCGAGTTACATGATGAGGCCTTGTCTGTAGGATCAGGTGTGAAGAAAATTTAAGCATGCAAAAGAAATATTATTCGTCGTTAAAGTCATTTATAATAAAGTTCCATATGGTAAGAGATATCAGTTTATTATGTACTGAATATTTGTTGATATTCGACTTCATTAATTTTGTATTTTATGCCATGTCATGTTGAAAAAACGTAGAGTACATATATTGCTAGTAGTCAAGGGTAGCCTAGAGTTTAAAACGTTTTTTTAATGACATACTAACTGTAAGTATTCTCCGTGTTCCCTGTGTACCGTAGCTCACTTCTTCATTATGAGAGGAAATAAAAGATTGACCGTTGCATTTTATTGCTTTGTTCTCATGTACTAAATGTATCTAGCAAAATAGAAGTGATGGAGTTTCAACTTTCATAATATCTAACATTTTTTTAATCTCCAAGCTTAAAAAAATAGCAACGAAATGTGATTGAAATGTAGACTTCTCCCCTTTTTCTGGTCCGTGTTTTTGACATTTTATAATGTTATTATGTAGCTTGTATGTCTATTGATTCTTTATCAAAATTTACCTCTCTTTGATTTGATTTTGATATGAAGATATAATGAAGAACAAGTAAAGATAAGTTATAATCCAAATTTATTTTAATTAGCTTGCCTGTTTAAATTGCTTTAGGAAATTGATTTCATTAATATTGGTTATGAACTGGAAAATTATTCACATTTTAATGAAACACAGCTCCAAAAATGATTGAAGATATTATTATGTTTTGTAAACTAGGAAGTTAGGTATTATTATATGTTAAGTTAAGTAGGAAGGAGGTAGGACACGACGGTATTTCCGTCCCAATTGAGCAGTCCGTCTGGGGAAGTACCTCCACCCTACAGAATACCACGGCTATAATAACCTCGTATTTTGTTTCCAGCGGTGAGTAGGGTAGCTAGAGCTCACTGCAGTCAGTGGGAAGACCAAAGACTTGGCCTGCTTTGTCTTCTACACTGACGGCACGAAAATTCTCTGTGCTTACAGAGTCGGCATCGCGAGTGTGACTCCCCTGATGTTGCACACGTTCATATGTCACGGTCACTTTACATCAGGGCCGAGTGCTTGTCTGCCACCTAAATTGTATAAAAAAAACTTACGCGGTACTTTTCGCCGGAATAGATAAATCTCCAGTAAGACAGCCTCCGTGGCAGAACAGTAGTGAACGCGGCCGCTACGCCGGAGATGCGGGTTCTATTTTAGAAGTCTTTGACTGCCAGCTAAAGTCAATGTATGTATAAAATTGAGTGTTAGGAGTTGATGGTTAAATTAGAACGCGTTAGATGTAGCTAGCAACAAGACGTGCTAACCATTTCACTAAAGTAAAACGTTTAGCCATTTAAATTAATACTATTTTGCAGTGTGAATAGCATAATAAGTTAGGTATGTTATTTTTTACAAATAGAAACTAGACAAGCTCTTCAAATATCACCAATATGAGATAATAAATGGATTAGAAGTGCATATACCTAATTTAATAAATCATTTCGATACTACAACTATCTACATGTACCTATATCGAATAATTTCCGTTATTCGGTGATACAAAGTGAGCAATTGAACTACGTGATTGGAGGACACTTTGAATAGAATGGTATTATTCCCCAGTCTCACGTGTGCACGTACCTAATCACGTTATAGCGCTTCCGATGAACACGATTATTCGAGGACAGTCTTAAATTTGGTAATTGGCAATGGACACACTTTTATCAGTATTCAAGTGATATATATATATAATATATTCTTTAATGATAGTTCCACGTCCTTTTAGTTGATTGTTTTCTAGATAAGTTTAAGGAATATTACCAATTAATTTATATTCCGTGGGTATATTATGATATCACATCAAGAACTACGGGGCTGTTTAGAACCCATCTGCAAGTCAATACGCCTACTGCTTGACGATAGAGTCTGTCAATAGCCTTACTGCTACGGGATTTGGAGGTCAACAGTCACTCCTATTAGCCAATCAAAAGGAGGAGAAACAGTGAGTTGTGAGCGGACTTCTGAGGTAAAAGCTTTGGATGCGACCGGGATTGTTCCCGCTAAGGTTAAAGGTTCTAGAGAAAACATAGGGTCAAGTTGCCGTAGTTGTACTGGTTCGTATTTTGTATATACTGCCTCAATATCTACTAAACTTTTGACATGACAACACTAAAAAGTAGTGTTACCAACATGACGCAATTGCTGCCATTTTGGTTTCGATGATGCAACTAAGTTAGGTACCTATAGTAAACAAAAAAAATTATTACGGTGTTCTGATATTTTAGGGCTATTTACCTTAAGGTTTCTTGAGGCGAGGGGAACTACTCCACAAATATTATATAGTTTTGGAAAGTAAGCATATTAGTGTATTTTTTGGGAAAATAGTTTTATGTTTAACATTCCGCAGTTATGATGCTAGCTCGCATAAAAATAAAACTTAGTGTTGCCTAATTTGTACCTACTAAGTAGGGTAATTCTAACTCGATAATAAACATATGTATTATCAATATTCAAATATTATTTGCAATCATTTTCATAAAGATATACCTACCTACAAGTACAACGGTAAGATTGATTTCGTCATTTTCTAGTTACAAAATATGAATACCATAGAACCTTTTCATTTCTTATAGTATAATCCTATTAAGTGACCGCGCTTAAGTGACAGCTCGTAAAGTTGTAAACTGGTACAATATAAGCGACCTTACCCTATGTAAAAAAATTAATATAGAAGTTGATATCGATGGGGAGGAATTCTTTGACGCCTGAACCTGCAGGATTTTTTTTTTTATATATATTTTAATTTAGATAACTTCCGTGTACATTATGTAAATATTAAATAAATTAGTTAAATTGTTAAATTGAAAAAAAAAAAAATTACATAATATAGAAGTAATTGTATAACTACTTACAATAGTATATCACAAGCTACCTTTTATATTTCCTATAAACGGAAAAGTGTCAAAACGAATATACTTACAAGTGTAAAAAGTTGTTAACACACTTAGAAATGTACGTGTTTGGAAAAAAGGGGTGTTCAACATTTTACGGTATTGGCGTTTAGGGACATTACACATGTCAGTTACACGGTAATGGTCATGGATGTAGAATGGAGAATATACCGGTGAGACCGCCCATCGGTCGGTTTATTCACTGTTTATGAACGTTTTAGCTCCTTTCTCACCATTACGTTCGTGGCATCGTAAACAATCATCCTCCATACAAATTATTGATTGATATTAAACAAATAGAGAGTACTGTTATGCAATCAATTTGTGCAAATACTACGAACCTAGTTATCTATACCAAGAAAATATTGCTGACTATAAATGCTCGCAAACTTGTTAGTATTTATTGACATTTGTAGTACTGGATATTTGTTTATTTTACTTTTCTTCTTATTCCTTCTTAAATGTAAAATAAGTTAGGATGTTATGAACAAAAATATTTAATAATATTCATTTATCGAGTTACACACATCCAAATAAAAAAGTGCTTTAATAACAATATTTTGTTATTCGTATATCTCTATGCCTGTGCGTTAAATCTTGATTGCGTTCAGAGCTTTGGATCCCTGGGGTTTGCTCTCCTACTCCTTCATTATTCTGTCTGAGCTAACATTAGTCTGAGCTCTCATCACCAAGTCAATCCGCAGGTGTGAGTACCTTCCGCACCCGGTGTACTCAGCTACCTTTCCAGGTTCGTCAGTCCATCTGACTGAGCGGCATGTCACTTTAAATTGGAAGGTTCACGGTCTCTACTTTAAAATGTTTGCTCCAACGGCCGGCCTTTTGGTATACGTGGCCAGGCCATTGCTACTGCTGTTTTTTCTCCATAAAATATGATTCTTTACCAAATGACTTTATAGCGAATATTTCCCGTCAAAGAAACTCCAACTCCACAACTTTTATTATATTATAGGACACACTAGTCATTGTTCTTCGTTTTGAGGCATTGTGGGTAAAGGTCAGGAGAAAACTCAACGTCTTTAGCCAATTGTTGCCCAATCTAATTGGATCCTTCTGATTCTATTTTTTGGTTCCTCGTTTTCAATTCACCACTAATTTTGAGCACAATGGCTCAACTTTAGCTCAGGCTCAGGCTTACTTTACATGTTTTCAGATAGCGCTACACATAATTTCAAAATCCCAATAATACTCTTTTGACTGTAAGAATCGAATCCTATATATGTATGTCTATAAAACCAATTCCTTTAAGAAAAAGTTATTGTCCTTACTGTTGGAAAAGTCTTACTACACAGTGGAAGAATTTGTGGATGATGACTAAAATGTTTTTCTGACTAAATGTAAGGCTGTAGTAAATTGTACCTAAAATTTTATTTTATTTTATTTCATTTTGACGTTATGGTGTATTTTCATTGATTGTATGCATTTATTAGTTAAAATTGTAAAACTATGTTTGTTTAGAAATAAATAAATTGAATTGAATTGAATATACCAGCCACACTCGTTTTCGTTAGACTTGACTTTTTTTTTAATACCACTTGCTTGCCGGACAAACACACGGCCTACGTGATAGAAAGTGGTAACCGTGGCCCAAGGACGTGTGTAACACCATGGGAGTCATACTTATAATTTATGAAAACGATTACGAAGGTAGATGAAGCGAAAGGTATATAGGTACCAGAAACTTGCCAAGTGGAAACGTGATCTCAGTTTACCTGATGAAGTGAACTGAGATCAATGGGCAAAGAGGCGTGACTATATACTAGACTAGACTATAAATCTTATAGCAATTTCTGTTTAAAACATCAGTATCAAATCTACACAATATTTCATACAACAAAAACTAATATTGAAGATCAATTCAACAACTTTAGTAGAATGTATAATAAACATTTAAGACCCACTATCTATTTGTATTTGGTTTGTGATACAATATGTACTTGGAATAAACACAATCATGTATTGTTATTATGTACTGTAGTTGCCTTTGATTGTTCGATATCTGAACCACGGACTGGGGCTCAAGTTGATTTTGTACAATTGAAAATATATACAATTATGATTGTAATTATTAACTATGTATATATATTAATATATATAACGCTTAAACTGAGTCTACGCTAGACGAATAAAGTACGTGTGGCACTCAAGTCGAGCACGAATCAGTATAGTGTGAAACAACTTACGAGTCTCAATAGACACGCCTTGAGCGTTTGACTCGTAATCGACTGTGTTTTTTTTACAAACACAAAGAGAAGCACACTGCACAAAACAATTATTCGAGACAATGAGTTTTGAAGTTCCTTTTACGTCCACACTTGACGCCATAAACGACGACAGCCAGAACAACGATTTTGAAGATTTGACGATTTGTCCTGCGTAGACGCAGTTTTAAGTAAGAGAATTGGCTGATGCTCTCATAATATCACTCAGTACAATATGGTAATATGGTTTCATCTCGCCTGACAGTAAACTAAAGGTGATCTCGAGAACAATGTCCACAAATATGCAGCGAAGGCCTTCAGTTTCTTCAATTTTACTTGTATCAGAAGATTAAATAGGTAATGTTCTTTCAATAATGATTTTCTACAAGTTAACATCTGCAAGATATATACAGCCTCAGATGCACGGCTTGAGTTAACAATAGTGCCTGGGAGACGGCAATAGGCTCACCTTCTGTTACGTGGGACTGAATTGAATGAGTGACATGTGGGTGTTAATTCACTTCTATATAACCCTCCGGGGATAAAGGCTTGATTATATGTATGTATAAGTTGGGATTTCCCTGATCGTAAGACTCCAAATTTTGTATAACCTTCCTCCTAGAGCTGCTGTCAATTGAATCATCTAATTCTAACCCCTTCTTAGATTTTGCAAAGTATGTATAAATAATGATGTTCTAACTAATACGTTAATCTTTTACAGAGCGATTTGCCAATTGACTTGTATGAATATATTTTTTTTTATATAGGAATATCACATCACTTGACTTCACCTCGCCTGATGGTAAACTGAAGGCAAAGTCTCAGGAAAGAGGTTCACCATAATAAACATATACAATGTTTCAATGATGACATTTAGCTTGAGGGCCTCATTAAATACTTTTTAAAGGACCCGGGACTTTAGGAAGAAGAAAACACGTCAGCTTCTGAGCTACTCCGAAACGCTTGGTTCTTGATTGAAAATTTTGCATCGTATGCGGGTGACATCTAATGCCTGCATATGTTGTCCTGTATAGGAAAGGAGAGGGTGGGACTAAATTGGAAGAGCTCATCAGAACATTCGCCATGATAGGTACAGTTGGTAAATTACTGTCAAGGACGCAACATCTCTACGCATCTGCAAAGGCTCTAGGGTGTTGAACCTTAGGATTCCCAATATTGGGGACCGCACGTCACTGTTATAACACAAAGAAATAGCCGGCAATGTTTGTTTTATATTTTAAATCGCAAATTTTAATTTTAGTATGGAATGAAAAGCAAGTTCTGCTAATAGGAACGAACAACAAATTTTAAATCAGAAACATTTTATTTTTTGCTGATGTCATTATTTTGTGACTTTTGAATTTACGACTGGCAGAGAACGTAGCGTTAAAAATTGCAGCTCGCGATGACTTCGCTTTTTAGTTTTTGTTCAAATTGCAATTAGTGAAGAGTTTGCGAATCCTCAGCGTTGTGTCAGAGATTGATGACAATGGAAATTTTATACATCGTTAGCCAGGAGGGCGTTAGGTGAGCACGCTGTTTTTTCAGTAATCCTACCCGTGTAGTCACCTACAATTATTTGTCAAGCTTGCAAGGTCACGCAGGGTAACCACCCTCATTTACCGTAAAAATTATAATGGCACACTTCCTGTCTTCGTAATTGTGATACCACCGCGATCACTTATAGGCACTCGTATCGCTTCACTTTCATATTGATCTATTGTTAATCGATAAATATCCAACCTATAAACCCTATCACCGCAACAATAAATAGCCCTGTCGTATAATGAACCCGCAAAATATTTGTTTATTCATGCAACCCGTTGTTTCAATTAATTTTTATGTGGAGGTTGGGTATTATTAAGCCGAATGAAGCGGAGCCGGGCTCATTCGTTTGTGTTTATCAGTAGGGAAACCGATAGCTCTCATTCCGCTCAGTGTGACGCAATGCAGAGATTAAAGGCTTACACTCGTAGTGCCGTGGCTGTGGATATGGACCGACTAGATCCAATATGAGCCCAGTCTGACGTGCATCCGACGTTCACGTCAATATCGAAGAGGGTGGACTGACGTTAGAATACTAACACAGTTTTCGTGCGGATTCCGAAATAAAAGTGAGCTATACAGGGTTTTATGTTTAGTAATAAAGTAGATTATCGTCTAATAATAAACATATTCAGCTTTGTGAAATAATATAGATAATGAAACAACAAATCTTTTTAATAGAGAATGAAAACAGATGCGTAAATCTTGGCTGGTTGACCGGCTGACATACTGTTACAGGCAGTTAATCCGGTGATGCGGGTCGCGAGCTGGCTCAGCTGACGTGGGGAATACCGTCTACTTTGTGAGGATCTGCGTTAAATCGTCACGTCATGCTGCTGCTATGTCACACGTTTTTATTCGACAAAGATCATATGAAAATCTTTTATATTCAAATGTTAATGTCGGATTACTTGGTGCTGCTAAAGTGATCCATGGATTAAAATTTTAACCATATATTGTGGAAAGGATAATTTATTCGACTTCTAATTTGTATTTGAAGCTTGTATAAGAATACATAAACTCCGCTGCAAATATCATAAGCCTTTTTTTCTTAGAGTAATACTGTACAAAAGATTTGTTTGGCATTAGTAGACAATAATGAGAACAATTTATCGTCGTGCGGTCAGCGGCCAAAGTATGGCTCTTACCTGTTTATTTTATCGGCCCTGGCGCGCTTAAATTTATTGGCACTGATATTGTCTCAGTTCGGGAATCCGCATAATGAGTTCAATTTACCATTGCCTGATAGTCCGATTAAAGCCGCTTCGATAAAGATATTAACCATTGTGAATAAGTTTCATCTTATTTGAAATAAACGTTGTGCTGTATAAATATAAAATAAATGATGAACATTTTGATGCCACCTACTTAAGAGATCTGGAAACCCGACTATCTGGACTAGTAAGATTTTATAGAAATTCTAGTACTCTTCCATCAATGGTAACAATAAAGTCCGTAGCTAAAACAGGCACTAAATGACTTCGTTCAAATAAGTTACCAATTACTAATAAAAGGAGATTAGGCAAATCAAGTGAGTTGATGACATAAAGCACATAGAGAACAGGCTAAGTGTTCCAAACGTTTCGGTAAGTGCACGAACAATCTTTTAATTTAGTTAATTGGTAGTCGCTGTGAAGTGGTTCAAGTTGTTCTTGAGAGATCACGAACGTCTTTATCCAATTTATTTAACGATGGAGTCGCTCTCATTAGAGCCCGTAGTGGACGCTCCGAGGCTTGTCTGGGGCGTTTGTTGGCTACCTTTAGGTTCTAGCACTGTTCGTTAGTATTCAAGAAGTACATTCCGATATATATAAGAGAACCGAAGACTCCGGGCGCATGCAACTTCTATGAGCAATAAAGGTCTTAATGCTTATCGTTGGGTACAAAACAATCGCATCTATTGTCGGCGTCTTAATGCGGATTTGATGTTGAGAATCGGATTGTGTTAGACTTATCAAGAGTCAAATGAGATTAGCGCAGAAAAGCTACTTATGGTCTTGTAATTTTGCTACGACGGGAATTGGTGTACTTTATTATGTACATTGTCTTGGTTGTGCTTGGAAATCTAAACCGTTCTGTTTACATTCAGATACTATGGATATTATAGTTCATCAATGACAGTCTTGCATCATCAAATTGTTTTCTTGATGCAAAGATGCTAATAAATTAATAGGAGGCAGTTTACCCTAAATTGGTACGGTCGGCCGTGTGCGAGGGATATGTCTGCCAACCTCACATTTGGCAACCAGCAAACAGTGATAGACGGCGTGCGTTTTTTTATATAGTAAACGTCAATTAGACTTCGCCTTGCCTGATGGTAAGCTGAAGGTAAAGTCTCAGAAACGAGGGTCACCATTACTTACACGTACTCTGTGACAATAGTGACACTCAGCTTGACGGCCTCATCATATGCTTTATCACGCCCCGTTTAAAGGACCTGGGACTGTAGGAAGAAGGAAACACGTGAGTTGGTAATGAATTTCAGGCCTTAATGGTTTAGTTGGTTCAAGTCCGACATAACTTCCCCTATCAGTCCAGCCGGAGGGGTGTCCGTGGGGATTTGCGCACACAAAAACGAATAGTGTTATAAATTTAAAAACTTGTGAATGATGGAAAAAACAAAAGATATTCATGACTATACATACATGTGTCGCTTAATTTTTATGAGCAAAATTCATCCATATATTTGTCATTCTCCTCTTTCTTGGAGTCGATTTTCCTATCCAGCGATTCCATATTTGAATAGAAAATTTCTACGTCTCATAAGGCATTACTATATTAATTAGTTATAACTGTATGTATATTCCACTTCAAAATTAACAGGAATCGTATTTCGCACAACTCTCTCACTTCGGAATTGTCTTTTTATCCCGTATCTGGGGACTTCTAAAACATAGAACTGAGGGACGCAGAGAATTCTGTATTTAGAACCACTACACAATTGTGCTTCACATGGGATTAATATTTTTATAACTGGTAGGTTCAAATTACAGAATTAGCTGTCCTATGTGAAAATCTCACTGACAACATTCAATAATTTAGGAGTGTTTAGAGAGATCATTGAATTCACTTGAACTTCTCGTTATTATTTCAAGCTATGGACCTCAGAATATTTTATCAGTAAACTGAAAAGTTATGTGCAGTTCCCTGAACTATTTACTGCAGCTGCTATTGTTGGCAAATGTTTGATCATTTTGCTAATTACATAAAAGAAATGAAAGCTAATCAAGCTTAACTAAATAAATTAACACTTAGCTGATGACAGTGATATTGTTTTGTTCCGTACTTACCTATTATATTTATCTTTTTATATACAACTTTTTTCCAATATCGGAAATAAGATATTTCAACTTGTTACAATCCTGGTATGCGCCTTTTGCCTCTTCTAGTTTCATTATTGTTCTCATATATATTGTTCGCTCTAATACTGTAAAATTAGTATATGACCCATCTAATGGTATATGGTAACCCTCAACGACTGCAACCCAAAAGAAAGAGTCCGTGACTCTCATCAATAAAACGATATCGTCATTAACCACTTAAGACTTGAGACTACCTCACTTAAGACTATTAAGTGACAGGATAGTACTATGTCAATCCGATCAATTTATGTTGGGAAACTATATTTATATCATCAGATTTCAGACAAGTTTTTATTTCATGGATACAACATAAATATAACCCTCTACAAAATACAAAATCCCACAATATACAAAATATTCCCACGTTTAATATTAGCCATTGACTTCTGATGTTTGTTTTTGGAACAACAAGAATCACGCAGAAATATTATAAGAATAAAGTTATATTTTATCGAATATCTCGTGTCGCCGCGTGTTCGTGACAATGTGATATAGACAATGCTTAGAAAAGGGTGATGCTTCGTTCACACTGACCGAAAATTCACATTGGATAGTACTTGTGCGCGTTTGCTTTAACATCCCACGTTTACTCTACTAGTATTACTAGAATATGTTGTTCAATATAGATGGAACGGGTCTCAATAGACAATGCGTTATAAAAGGGTAAAGCTACACCGTCCTCCTCACGTCCCTGAAATATGATTTCGATAAGTCGGATGCTATTGGACAGGGTTCTTCTTGTTATAAAATAGTTTATTTTACACGTGCTTTAGTCGCATTATTTATGATAGCCACTATAATGTTACAGTTCGTAGCACGATGTTACGATTTATTTGTTTGGCTCAAAGAATATAAATATAGCCAATTCAACTTTACTAAAATTTTAGATCTGGTCTAGAATGACCGAGCTTCACTAGAAGCGCCTACCAATTCACTTGGGTGGACTTGGTATTCGTAAAATTTAAAATGTCAGCTTACCCGCGTACCTGTCAGTGTGTACGGAAGAATTAACTAGGAATATCCTTGCATCTACACTGGTTAATTTTGAAATATTGTGTAAGACTGATGCAGTGAACGCTTGGAAAATTGCAAGTCCTAACACCGATGTCCCAAGGATCCTTTTCTCACGGCGTCAGTGGGACAGGCCGTTCTGCAGCTTAGTAAGACATAAAATACTAAATACATACTCTAATGCTGCTGAGCGTATCCGTTTACTGGCGGTTGGAGTGTGGGAATTGGGTCTTTAGCTACAAGCTGTTCCGTTATCTAACGTAGGGACTATGTTAGATGACACTATCTTTCGCATCGATGCCGTTGTGGAGAAGTAGTTGACCGACTCAGACACTATGGCTTATCGTGCTATAGGACATGCTGCCTCAATGACATAATCCGCCGTGCTCTTGTCACCTCTGGTTTGGCACGCGATGACTGCAAGAGACTGGATGGTATGTCATCAACGCCATGGAAAATGGGTAGGACTGTGTGGAATGCAACATGCGCCGACCTTCTAAACCAAGTATCGCTAGATAAGAAATTATCGCAGGTTTCTAAGTGCCCGGCTAATGGCAATAGGCTCGCCACCTATTACAGTGGGACCTAAACATAAACTGGCGAAATGTTGATGCTAGCACCTCTGTCTACCCCTTCGGGGATATAAGCGTGAGTTTATGTAAACCAAGTATCGATATATAACGTATAATTTTTTCCTTTCAAGAAGCATTTAAGAGTCAATACCTACATAAGTCAATACCTACCTAGATTATAATCTCGTCGTAAATACTAATTCCAGTTTGAATATTGGTTAAATTTCCTTTGTTATCCAGTTCTTTAAATCCATATTTCTTTTGTGTATTTTTTATTTAATACTTGATTGCCTGCCGCCGGCAACGTACTCGTGTATTAAATTATTTTTCTTCATATTGTAGGTACATGTATTTGTATTTTAACGACTTTTGTAACAGAATAAGTAGGTATTAAGTTTTGAGTAAATAATTATAAACGTAAAATACTTACAAAAAAGGGGTTTAGTAGTACTTTTACTCGCAATAGCCTAGTGGTATGGGTAATGCCCTGCTGAGACGAGGTCGTGGGTTCTATCCCAGGTTTTAACATGGTGTACACCAATGACTTTTCGATGCTTTTCGAAGTTATATGTGTATTTATCGCAGATTTCAAGTGTCCGGTTAATGGCAATAGGCTCGCCACCTATACATTGCGACCTAAACATAAACTGGCGAAATATGGGTGCTAGCACCTCTGCCTACCCTTTCGGGGATATAGGCGTGAGTTTATGTTATGTTAGTAGTACTTTTATAATCATGATAAGTCTAACCGAAGAACCTAACTAAATAGGTAAGTAATTCCCTTGTCAACAATAATAAATGACTAGTAAACGATTAACCCATTAACAGAGGCCCACATACTTCACTATGAAGGAAAAAATAATGATATCGAAAGGAACGTCATTACGGCAAAAGGAATAACGTTATTAATCACTTGATATGATGCCGGGAAAAATAATACCGTCACATGCTCTCGACACCGTGAGATTAACACGTCTATCCGTTGCGTTTCCGTTCTCATACTCTGGCAAAAACTGACTTGAGTATTTTTAGAAAATATAACAGAATATAATATATAATATTTTCATATTTATTATCATTAATATTTTTATAAAAAATCACGCCTTCGTCAGAGTCGCTCAAACATATGGTGCAAGCCGTGTGCTTCTTTGCCAACTTAGTAGTAGTGTAATATTATATTACTGTAGCTCCATCGGTATGCATATATTGCAGCCAACTAATTTAATTAGGACGCCTCTCAGTTAATGGCCTGAATGATATTCAGCCATTTGATATAACAGATAGGTAAATGACTTGTCTCTGCATGTTTATAAAAAATAACCTAATCTATCTAAGTCGGATTTCGCAACTTTCTCAATAAACCTATCTATCACTAACCTTCTGTCATATTTTTGGGTGGAACCCATCGCACGAATGATCTGAGCATTAGGCAGCCAGTTTATTAAATATTGGAACGATTGTCATTCAGGACGTTAATTGAACAACACCGTTTACCCGACTGCATCTGACGCTCACCCATTAATCCAGACAAAATATAGATTTGAACTTGCATAAATTAGCATAGAGCTGAAAATTCGTATATTTTTAGTGAATGCAAACATACATACATACATATAATCACGCCTTTATCCCTGGAAGGTTAGGCAGGGGTGAATTAACACCCACATTTCACCAATAATTGTATTCGGTCCCACGTAATAGGGGATGAGCCTATTGCCGTATTGTTATTATTGACTCGATTCATGCAGCTGAGGCTAAGTCTGGGCTGTATATATCTGTCTGATGTTAAACAGCACTATCCCTTAGTCGCCTTGTACGACACATATACACGAACCAAACAATATGAAAAATATCTACTGCCAAAATTTCAAGTTCATAGGACCAGCGGTTCAGGTTCTATGTTTATTAATCATACTATGGGAACCAGTAACATTGTATATAATTAGATTATGACTTCTTCCAATTTTGAAATAGTTATATCTCTGAAATGGTGATCCACACAAAAAGATGATACATATTTTGTAGGTAATTAAACCTATTTTTGGGATAACACTTACTGTTAACGAAAAAAAAATATGTTTGACATTTGAACTTAAATAAAAGATGGTTTATTTAAGGTTCAGTTAACAGCCTAGGCGCTTAATTGAATAGCTGCGTCATATATACCGAGAAGGTAGTTTTAATTTGGTTTATAATATAATTTTGCGTATGGAATTGAATAGTTAATTGAAAGTAAAATGAATTGAAAGAATTTAAGTGCATCGCCGTTGCAGTATAAAATACACTTAGAACAGACATAATTCTAAAATAAATTGCTAACAAAGAAGTACTCGAAGCTTAAATTGCTTTCAGTAAGTGGTATCACAACATATACAAAATGGTATAAAGAGTTGGTCAAATACAAGAGAGCATAAACAGCTGGTCAAATACAATTAATTAAATGTTTGCTTTGCACGAAAATATTTAAAAAACAATCGAGTCCTGCCATCTCAGCGGGATCCAGTCGTCTGTCTTCGTAATTGGAAACTCCATAGATAAGGTTACCAATTAGGAGGTGATATCTAAACGAAAAACTTATTTAAATAGAAACAGGGTAATGGAAGCTACTCTAACACCCACGGGACTTAATAAAAGTAGTTGAAGTAGACTTCATAGTACGGTGAATATTTATGAAGGTTCGGATATTGTAACTGGGTGGAAGTTCACCGCAGCTTTCCTATGCAGCGGGTCGCGTTCGCCTATTGTATAGATATTCCAGCTAAAAGTGGTGAAATACGACGAGTTGCCTCAACAACTTTCGACTTGCATATTTATGAGTATACTTTCAAAGACTTGAGTGATGAGGAAATAAAAGTAAATAGCCTGTGCAGTGTTGTTTGTAACTTAAAGAGGACGGAACAACATAAAATGGTATTTTTTCTGTATAAATTGTAAAAAGATTCTGAAGTGCCATCGTTTCCACTAAGTGAAAGATAGAAGGTAATTTCTTTTCATCAATATGTACGATTTAATGGATTTTTCAAAGTAAAATCATTTTCTTAGGTTGATTTTGTGGGTTGTATTCATCTTAACCCCTCTTTCAGAAATCATTTTAATTTTTATTACACATTGATCCTAAAACGATTCCTATCTTAATCGCTTTGAATAGTTACAAAATTTAAATTTTCATTCAATAGTTTGAGCGAAGTCATCAAAAATCAATGTTTAAAAATGATTGTAATATCATTCACAGTTGCCGCGTGGTTGCCGGCAGAGTAGAATTAGGGCCACCCCATATCTTCCCATGCGGTGTCGTACAAGGCGACTATTTACAAGGACAAGGATAGGGCTATTTAACATCAGACAGATATATACAGCCCAGACTCAGCCTTAGATGCATGACTAGAGTCAACAATAGTGCCCAGAATACGGCAATAGGCTCACCCTCTGTTACGTGGGACCGAATACAATTATTCGTAAAATGTGGGTGTTAATTCACCTCTGACTAACCCCCCAGGGATAAAGGCGTGATTATATGTATGTATGTAATATCATTCATTGGTGCCGACAGCTACTGCGAGTATCGGCAGATGGCTCCCACTGTCGTCACCGTTGAACATATAGGAAGATTTGAATGATTTCAGGCAATGTTCAGTGGCTACATGGTCAGAGCATTCTTCCTGGAAGGGAAAGATCGCGGGTTCGAATCCCACCTGAACTAATTATTATTTTTTTTCTTATCTTAATCGATTAGAACATAGTCATTCGTGATACTCCATTTACACGATTATCATAATGGAGACCCGGTACCTACCAATCGGATAAATTCATTTCTATCAGGTGCGCTAGTCTGCCAATTAAGTGGCATAAAAACACTGAATTTGTGACCAAGTGGAGTTATTTTCAAAGCAGGCGTGTCTAAATATCATTCGGGTCGAAAATCTAGTCCGTTCGATGAAAACCCACTAGCTGGTATCAATATAAGATTCAGGCTATTGAGCGAACTGGGCACTAGGAATCTATCGACTTTCGCATTGGTATTCATTGGTCATGATACTGGCAATAAATGCGTGAATTATCACGCATTTGTAAGTATACCTACTAAAATGTATGACACAAATAAAACATAGGTACCTAATCTAACCAAAAATGATTCGAAATGTAATACTGTAGAGAGGGCATTAATGTAATCGGGTTACTGTGGGTTAATCAAGTTATTTAAATATAAATTACGAACATAATGATTTCGGCTTTGGTAGATCAAAGTATTTGGTCAGTTAGTTGTTCCTATATTATGATGATGCATAGTAAAATATTAACACAAACATATTTCATATCAACATCTGGTGTTACAGACGTCCATAGGTCACGGTAACCACTTTCCATCAGGTGGATCGTGTGCTTGTCTGCCAACTAAGTGGAATAAAAAAATAAAAATATAATTTGTTTTTTGCTAAGTGATAGACTTAGCAAAAAGCAAATATGTTTGTGTTACATATAACACCAATTTGTTTAGAAATATTGTATTAATTATGATCGGTCAATTTTTACCAAAATATATTAGGACAGGCAAGAGACATGTTGAATTACCACATATTAGGATACGAGGAGAAATAGGTGCCAAAAGCACCCTCTCTTGCGATCCGCTTTACCTACCAATTACTTGAAAAAGCTCTTGTATATTATTTCCTTTTGAAATTTGGAAGTCAGGTAGTAGCCGCTCCTATTAAAGTTAAAATGAAACATATCAGGAGAAAAAAACATGCGACAATGAACCACAAGTTATAAAGTGCAAGTTAGCAACTGGCATAAATGCAGGCAAGACTTGCAAAACGATGAGTTGTACAACTAGCTTATGTAACCATACCACTTCACAAGAGAGCCGTAAAAAGTGACTAGATTATATTAAGTACTTTAGTGATTTACCTGAGAAATATTCGTTGTCGTGCAGAAGTTTTAAAGTTTCGTAGCGAATGAAATAAAAACTTTATCCACTGAAACTTATGTCGGAAGCTTTGCCTGTGTCTACCCTCTGTAGATGTTTTCACATTTCGATTAGTAAATCACCTTTAATAGTGGATCATATATTTAAAACCTATAAAAAGGACAAAAATAGTTGGGTATATAACGTAGCCAGTCAACCTTCGACCGACCCGGCTTGAGTTAATAACTTAGTTCAATATTTTTATTTGTGAAATTTTCAAATTCACGTAATATTATTCTAGTGTAAAGTTAACTTACAGAATAGCCACATATTCATTTTCAACTAACTCTTGTCATTTTCAACTAAGTGAGCTTATTGCCTATTACCGTAGTTTCCTACGAATAGAATACGAACGCCAAATAAACTCTTTCCATGAGTGTACAAAACTACTTAGGGATAGGTCTGATTTCCAATCGACATTAAACATACGAACTATGAAAATATACCCTTTGTATGAAAATTATCAAGGCATTCGAATTAGGTATGCAAATGTTCAACTGTGTCATAGACTGAACAAGTGAAACCAGTCTCACCAGGCAAAAGACCGAGCTGTATGATCTTGGTGCCGTGGAAAAATGGCAGGTACCTCTTGTGGGATGCCACGTGCGTCAGCACCGTCGCTCCAAGCCACCTGATCCGTTCTGCCTTGTTTCCATCAGCCGCTGCCGAAGACGCGGCGAAAAAAGTACGGCAAATATGCGGTTTTGACAGACCGGTACATATTCGCTCCCTTTGCGGTCGAGACGCCAAAAATTTGGTTTGTTAATTGGGACGCAGGTTGAAGGATAATACTGGTGACTCTTGCTCCGCCTCGTACTTGAGGCAAAAGTTGGCCATCGTTATTCAGGGGGCAACGCCGCCAGCGTGATGGGTATATTTGCCCAGGTACGGTGCGGGGCGGGTTAATAGATTAGATGTATTATGTTAACTATGTATGACTATGAATTATGGAGTCATTCGGTCATTTGAAATTCATCGAGTTTGAAATGTTGGCTTAGTTACTATAACACAATATTATTAACTATATAATCCTGTAACGGAATAGTACTGTAGTAACTGTAAAATAGTTTAATATAAAACAAAAATAATATCTTAAAGTTACAGAAAGTCATTAATTAGAAAATAGTGACCCAATCTTTTTTTGCACCCCGGCCGACCCAGAGGCATCTCTATCGATCTGGCCCTCTCGTTGGGTGTGGGGACCACAGAGTCCCCAACTCTTCCCCGGAAAGCACAACACAGCCGCGGCCTGCTTCTGTCAGGGTGACAGGCGGCTCCATCCGTCACCCCCAAGTGCTCATGGGGGCGGAGGTCATTAATCGACCTCCGACATTCGAGTTGCCTCAGTAAGCGGGCAGCTTGACTTGCGATCCTCCTTCGCTTCCGCTGCCGCTCTCGCTACCGCTCTCGCTACCGCTCTCGCTACCGCTCTCGCTACCGCTCTCGCTACCGCTCTCGCTACCGCTCTCGCTACCGCTGTCGCTGCCGCTCCCCCGGCCGCTCCCTCCTTCACGAGGATAACTTGCTCGCAGAAGGAGGCGCCGGCCGCCCGTGCATCCGCACAGCGAATCATCGCCGCGAGCAAGGCGGCGAGCGTGACAACTCTCACTCCCAGGGCCGCCACAAGCTCCCGTCTGGGCGTCTCGCACGCTGGACCCTCGGTGAGCGTGTGCAGCCCCGAGTCCTCACTCGCATCGCAGTGATGGCAATCGGACGTTGGCTCTTTCTCCATCCGACGCAGATACTGCCCGAAGGAGCTGTGCTCGGTGCTTATCTGCGTCAGAAAATACGAAAGGCTGCCGTGTAGCCTCTCTAGCCACTCCCCCATCATGGATCTTACCACCGCTCTTACGGCGTGCCCTATCCTTGGTCGCTCAAGTCGTAGCTCCCATTCCGCTACCATGTCTAACGGCCCGCATTTCTTCAGGCTCGGGAATCGGAACAGGTGGCGATCCAGCGAGGACACTCACCGCGTCAAACAATGTCGTGCGGTACCCACTAATTGTCCGAGAGGTCATCTTCCGGACCGCGCAGCAGGAGCATGTACCTGTTGCTCAGGGTATCCGTCCACACAGGGCACCCGTACAGGGCAATGGACCACACGATACTCGCGTAGAGTCTCCTGCAGGAGTTCTCCGGGACCCTCAATTAGGGCAGCAGTCGCGCCAGAGAACGGGACTTCGCAAATGCTTCTCGAAGTCCCTCCGATCGTTGAGTACGAGCCCCAGATATTTCATCTGGGGCTTGATACCGATGAGAGAGCCTCCCACTGTGAGGCTGGAACCCAATGATGGTTTGCTTCGGGGTCCATGGAAGAACATGGCCTCGGATTTATGCAGAGCCACTTCTAGGCCCAGCCGCTGGATCCGTTCCACGACTTGAGCAACCGTTTTAAATAAATTTAATTTTAGAACAGATTAGATACCCGAATTTATCTCAAGATTTTTTAGTCGGAGAAAGAAATCATTTAATGTTTTTATCTGACATTGCCTAATTTATTTATTTTATCTAAAAAATAATCACACCCAACAAAAAGACGCGTCAACGAAACCCTAAAAAAAGAAATAACATCATCGTTTATGTCCTCAATAATAAATTTCGTGTTTTATATTGTTAATTTACATTTTGCACGCTATCGCTAGTAAAGTATATTCCTGGTAAAACTATATAATAACGTAGTTGAGATTCAACTAAAGAATTTACTTAAGCTCTATGTTGCTCCATTAAAACGTGATTGAATAAGAGATAGCTTATTTACCCGATAGGTAAAGGTGCTTTACTTCGACGTCTTTTTATCTCATACGAGATGGGCAGTAACACGCTCTAATCACTATTGCACAAAGATTTTGAAGATATCACGTAGTGGTATCAGGGGGCATCGACCTCGTTACAGTAATGACAAGATCGTTTGACTACCTTCCAAATTCACGACGCGTGCGTTACTCTGAAACTTTTTACGATTATTACTACGATTTTTGATCCCCTCTCGTCGACGTAGCCACCTTTCTTCTTACTTTCGACCCTCTAACATTTATTAACCGCTAAATGATAATGGTTGTTCATGATCAAGAATTTATACAGCGGGTGGTCTTATTAGTAGAAGCTCGTGTATAATGTAGCGCTCAAAACAAACAGACTTGACGTCAAAATAACCCTTTTGTTTGTATAGCAGATATTGGGGCTCGGTTCCGCAAGTGTATATTATGTAAGTACTGTAATTACATGTTTTCTTAACTACTGCATTACAATATGAAACATCTGTTAAGTTTGTTGAGGGATTTTACTATGTATGACTGAATTCATTTATCGAAGAAATTAAGCGGATTGATTCATTTTAAATTGTTCTTTTGGGTATTACTATTCGATAAAATTATTTTATTTTCTATATAAAATAACTAGCGTAATTTTGGTAGTATGTGTTTTTAACACATTTTTATCAGCTTTATCTGTGATTAAATATACCTACTGATTTCATTTACTTAAGCTTATACAGGAATGACAAAAATTGTAAGCCTGTGTGTATGTACCTGACTTTAATTAACGGCCTAGACGTTCAATTTAACTGGCTAATCTAACCAGGTGGCTATGACATTTATATTATATGAAATCATTTCTATGGACTTTTCGTAAATCCTTGGTTATCACAAAAATAACACAAACTTTTAATAACTTCAATCCTCTGTAGCATAGAAGTTCTATCTGAGTCAAAAAGCATCAAATATATCTGCCCCATCTTAATACCTTACGGAAATCAGAACTTTACAAAAATAACTATAACATTATTGAAATATGAAACCATATCTCTTGGTCTAGTTTTCTCATTCATAACATAAAAAGTTAACTCGAAAGTTTCTTGAGGAAGTTATCTGTACTACATTCCACATTATACCAAATCGAGAGAATAGTGAAGAATAAAGTTCGTCGTGGAAAGTTAAACAGTAGTACTTTATCGCTTGTTCGCGCCGCTACGACGACCACAAAACCACAATCACTCCCCAACTTACAAATAATGATGTCAGTAATATAGTTTTTATTAACTTATACCCTTGAATATATCTTTATCTGTTATCTAGTCCAGTGACATAATCACTAGCTTTACTTGTGATGTAGAATAACATTTTCTGCACTTAAGAATTCAGCTTGAGTATAAGTCAAACGCTTCAAACCTTTCTTATTTCTTTTATTCATTTTCTTCAAATCGCTTTTGGAACCTAATCTTGCAATGTAGCTGACATTGCATTGCAAAGCGACATAAATCTTTTAAAACACAGTTCTTGTAAAAACATATTTTAATGACATTCGAAAAATAATGTTCCTTTTATTTAGTTGAAATTTAACTTTTTAAATATGTAATATGCATTAGAAGTGGATTTTTTTAAAATTATGTTTATCGTTTAGCGCAAACTTTAAGCATTATGAATGATAAATGTCTCTAGCACAAGATTTCTACCTTGTTGACCTCTAGAGAAAGCATGACGTGACGACAGTCGCTACCGTAAAAGTTTTGTTAACCTAATCAGTAGGATAGAAAATGCAAGCAATCTCCGACCCTTATTAGCGTGGGCCTGTTACGTGCCTGTTGAGCTGACTGTCACCCTGGTAGAAAGGTTACTGAGACGGTGGCTTGATATGTTCCACACACGTCTTCACGAATGTAAAGAAAAGAAGGGCCGGGAGTGTTGGTGGGATATTCTATGGGTACGTATAAAAATTTTAAGCTTGAGATAACAAGGTAAGGGCAGAAACATAGCAAGTGTTTATCTACGTTATCTTTTACAATAAATATCTACGCAGACGTTGCGGCCCATGTTTATATTAATCAATTACGAGTATACATCATTTCACACTTAAGAGTTTAACGCTAAGTCCTTCTCATAATAATCCAAAACGTACAATAGCTTTATAAAAATGTGCGTGTATAAACTAATTTGACAGAATTCGCAATAAAAATTTACATAATGCGAGAAAAGACCACCCCGCAAGAAAACACAAACGACGAGAATTTTATTTTCATGCTCACATTTGCGCAATTTGTATACAGAATGTAAATTAGAAAGCGCCTTATTTCAGCCAACGGCGTCAGGTTATTTGGCTCAGTGTCGCATTCTAGCTTGACGAATAAAAAGAAACAGATACAATGAGTGGAACTCTTTAGTTACATTCGTTACCTTTCAAATTGCACTCTCCTAATGAAATGTTATGATGACGAATTTTAATAAAAAAATATTTTTTCTCACAGTCTTTCTTTTTCTGACACCCTTTATTCTCAGTTTACATTACGTTAATGGTCCCTTTTTATTAATTTTTCTGTTTATAATAAATTGCGAAATGTTTTTGAAGCACTTTAGAAACTAAAGCGTCAGACATTTTATATTAATTTTGAAGTACTTTATGTGAATTAATTCTTTTATTTAGAATATTATCAGGTATATATTTTTTATACCACTTAAGTGACAGAAAAGCACACAGCCCATGATGGGAAGTGGTAAACGTGGCTTTTGGACGTGGGCGTCACACTCGTGCTGTCGACCCTGCAAGAACCTTCTAATACCCTCTTGAAGAACCCTATTTTGTATCGCAGCACTATACAGCGGCATCTTTTCCGACTGCCTTAAACATCGCTTGACTTTAGAAATAAAACTCAAAACCTAAATAAATCGCAAATCGCAAAACAAAGAAATGTGCAACCTTAGGCGACGAGCTCAACTAATAGCACCGTTCAATTACATTGAATATATCGATATTTGATCAATGATCACTATTCCGTGTACAGAACCAGATAACTGCAGATTTTATTGCATGTGAATCCACAGCTAGGCAATATCCACTGTTAAGTTCTGTAACATTTAAATGGAATACAGTCGGCAACATTGTATGGTATGTACAAAATCGAATCGGTGTTCCCAACGGGGTAAATGGAAAAAAATGTTTTGTTGGTAACGTCGCGCTGTCCACTGAAAGATTTACAACTTTCCATTACAGCTTCATGTTGCGATGTCCCGGGCCGGCCTATTCGGGTACATACTCGCGCGATTTAGATTAAATTGTCTGTTGGATATTGTCTAACTAAATGTTTTGAGCGGTTTGTACCAACGTGATTAATTGGCGTATTAAAGCATTTGCGACTTACATTTACTACTATTATATAATATACTCACATAGGAAAGTGTGAATAGAAATAAGAAAATATATTTATTTACTGACAATAAATCACATATCTTAGACATTATCATGAAATAATGTGATCAAAAGCTATTTTCTTCCAGAAAAGCTTTGAGACTGTTAAGAACCCACCAAAATCTTCGTATTCCAACCAACGTCACCAGCAAGCTGGTACGCCTGCTTATTGGCTCTAGGCAAATTTTTCTCGCAGGGTTTGGAGATCAGTCGTTAAACCCTCGGAAGATGATTAGTTTCATTATACAGAGAAAAACTATTTTAAAATTCTAATCAATTTGTTTTCGTATATCTAATATCTATCTACTGTAATTTTTGCTGTGAGTTGGTTCAATGGTAATACAACTGCGCACAATTTCATTACACATTATAAAACAAAAGCCTTAATCGTACTTGTTTGCATATAACAAGAAGTCTATTAGACGACGTTCTATGCGGTTTTCACCCTCGCACAGAAAATATATTCGAAAACCTGTCTATAGATATATTATTACTGTGTGCGGGTGAAAGCGAGTGGGTAAGAGCTACTTGGGAATAAGTGTACGCTTCAAACAGATTTTAACTCTTAATTACCGCTTGAGTAAACTTCTCCCTTAAGAGGCTGATCAATGACCATGGTTAAATAATATTGGTGTAGTCAATTTTATAGATGGGTGGCCACAGGTAATTAAAACTTATCCTGACATTAGGGGCAATTATTTCATTAATGTAACTTTATTTTAGAAACTTTTGCAGTGTTATAAGAACATACGAGAATAACATATTTTAGAGTAGACATTCCAATTTTTTTTTATACAACTTAGGTGGCAGACAAGCACACGGCCCACCTGATGGAAAGTGGCTACCATGACCTATGAACGTGTGTAACACCAGTGGAGTCACATCCATGCTGCCGACCCTGTAAGAACAGAGATTTTGTGCCACCAGTGTAGAGGACAAAGCAGGACAAGCCTTTGGTCATCCCACTGACAGCACAAAAACTCTCCAGTGAGCTCTGGCTACCCTACTCACCACCGGGAACACAACACGAAGTTATTATAACCGCGGTATTCTGTAGGGCGGAGGTACTTCCCCAGTCGGACTGCTCAATTAGTCGGAAATACCGCCGTGTTCTACCTCCTACAATAAAGATTAGATACTCAGAGCTCACATGATACAGAGGGTGATATATCAAAAACGATTTTTTTTAATGCTTTGCCCTATTTATAGCAAAGGTCAGGTTTACGGCTGCATTTTATTTTTTAAATAAGTAGCCATCAGTTAAAAATACTACACAAGTATTTTTAGCTGATACCATTCATAAGTGATCGTGTTATGTTTAGTATAATTACCTATATCATAAATAGTTTTTCTTATTTTTGTGACTATGAGTGTGAATGTCATTGCTCAGTAATTCCTTCAGTGTGCTTCAAGTTTTTTGTTTAACGATTAGCCTATTGCAGTTCACCTTATCAATCTTTAGCACCCGACTCTCCGCCTTCTGCCTCCAGTTTGTTCGAGCTACCTTTTACAGGCCGTCTATACATCTTATAGTTTTATATTTCTTTCTTCTGAGTTATTCTTTTACTCTATCCTAATCCAAAAATAATATAAATGAATAAATATTTTACAACATTCTACACAACGCTATCTAAGCATAGCTTAACTAGCTAGTTTTATGGAATCTAGAATGCGGATAAACATACTTAGATACTTTTTTTTAATAAATATATACATATTATACATGGTAATACCCAAACCAATGCAAATTGATATATTCATGCATACAAATATTTGCACTGAGCGGGAATCGAACCCGCGCCCCCTGCGTAGCTGCAGTCAAACGTTCTACTGCTACGCCACAAAAAGCCTTATTAATCTTGGAACTATTTAATAATCGATTCGATATCCTAATAATGTTTTTTAAAAGGCATGTTCGTTGTAATTTTCATTAACATTTTTAGTTTTTATTTTTCATATCAATTGTTGTGTGACGAGAATAGACTGAATATTATTATCTTACCAGTTGATATATATACCTGCAGCCTAAAGTGGTGAAGATATCTCGTGGTAAACCACTTGACGAAACCTCTGTCGATTTTATGACAGCAGAGATGAAAATAACTTTACTAAATTCTCTGAGGAGCGATCGATATAACTTTCTGCTTAATATTTTTGCCTAATTGAAACACCCATTCTATTACTCTATAATATTCTACTTTACTACTAGATTCATAGGTGGGCATGGAATCTAGAATGCGGATAAACATACTAATATTTTATTTTTTTGTAAATGGATAAATATTGCTTATAGAACCATCCAGTCCAATGTAAATATACATATTCATGCATACAAATATATTAACTGAGTGGGCATCGACCCTGCACCCCCTGCATAGCAGTCAGACGTACTACCGCTGCCCACAGAGTGGATTGAGTTGGAACCGGAACCGGAGTAGGCTTTACATTTAGACTATCACTTACAGAAAGGTCTAAGTATTAGTTTAGACTTTCTGAAGGCGAACATATATTATCACTTGCACCAAGGGACCTTACAGAGAGATTTTTATTAGTTTATAGGTATAGATTGTTGCTAATTAATTCATTTATCGTTTGTCGTATTGTTTTATCCCCATGATTTTATTACTCGTAAATATGTTTATTTTTTTATTTTTTATATATTTGCGGGAGTTATTGCAAGTAAGTAATTAAATATATGCCTTAGTTTAACTCAGTTTTACAAAAATAATAATGTGGTTGTTGCCACAAAATAAAAGCTAGGTAAGTTGGTTGCGGATGTAATGTGATCTGAGTACCTATTCATTTTTATCTTTTTATGTTAAGGACTGAAACAACAATTTTATTACTTAATGCTATAATAGCATCTAATAAATTTTCAATTTTGGTATATGGTTGCCTGGTAGAGATTGCCTTGTGCAATAAGACCGCCACTTGTAATGCCACAAAGATGTACCTATTGTATTTTTTCTGCATCCCTTCTTTGTGTACGTGCAATAAAGAGATATATTATTATTATTATTTATCTGCTTTATATTTCTAAGTTAAGGTTGGAATTACTATGTGGTTAATAATTATTATAATAAAGATTTGCTTTTACCTCTTACATGGCGCTTCTCTAGCCAGTTCTCCATTACCATTACTTTGAGGTGTATTCCCTGCAATATGTGTGGTGTATCCTACGTATATTAAAAAAAAAGTCACCATTTATACAGCCAAAAATTATTGTCAATATATACAACACAAAAGAGCTTTTAAAAGTAATTAAACATGTGTAGGTATATCGCAAAATTGTGATTTAGCTGACCATACATACAGAGAGACAACTTTTCTTATTAAAGTTGGTATACTTAGTAATAAAAGTACCTTAACATATCCCAATATACATTGAAGTCCCAATACAAATTGTTCAAGCAGCCTATTTTAAAAATTTAAAAAAAATATGAAATACATAAAATCATGTTTCCTGCGAATTGTAAACCTACATACCTTAATATTTTTATCTACATCAATGTAAAAGATCGTTTGTAAAGTAAATTTTGGCGCTGACTGTACGATGTGGGTGATTAAAATGCTTCCAACGTTTCATAGCTCGTAGATTAGGTTGCTAATCGGTTCCCTTGTGTATTGTAATCGGATACGAAGGACTTCGACAAGGATAGGGAAGCTAGTTATTTACCAATTATGAAAACTATCTACTGTACCTAATTAGGTGCTGTGTTATTTTCTTCTACTGCTTAACAACAACACTAGAACATTATAAAGCCACCAATATACATTGGGACCTAAACATAAACTGGTGTAATGTGAGTGCTAGCACCTCTGTCTACCCCTTCGGGGATACAGGCGTGAGTTTATGTTACGTTATGTCTAAAATAGTTCAAATATTCATAAAACGACACTTCTTGTAACTAACGACATCTAAGAAATTGGTATATCAAATCTTTAGTATTTTTACCCGACTGACCAAAAAGGATTATGTATGTTAGCCACTGCATTTGACAACTAGTAAACGATTAGCTGTATCAGTATCAGAATAAACGGGATATTTACCATGTTTCATTATTTTGAGTTTCCGATACCTAGATTAGCTGTATATCACTAATGGGTTGCCAACTGTAGTAAAATAGGAGTAAAGCAAAAAAATCAAAGGCCAGAAAGATCAGGGACTCGAGCCATAAAAATATCTAATATGCTTATATTCTTTAACGCTTTGATACGTCACAGACAGTCCTACAAACAATCAGTTTTATTAGTTGTTACTAAGGTGTAGATAATATTGAAACAGGAAAACTATTAAATCATCTTAAATTTAACGGGCAAAATAAAATTGAACGAGACAAATAAAACGCCAACGTCTCAACAATATGATGGATAGTAAACAAGAAATACACTGAACAAAAATAAACTTAGTCAACTTTGTTTTATACCGGGAACGTTGAGAACGCTAAAATATGAAAGTTGGACAGACTTGAACGTCGGTTAAAAATATCTCAAAAGGGAGTAGTCAGTTATTGTTGCATACCGGGGTCAACATGAAGGGGAGTTTATTGAAAGGTGGTATTTACAGCACGTGACACAATGTCAAAGGCCCAGATGTTTTCTATGGCGTACAATATTGTTATTTATATCGTTTCAATTGGGCAGCGAGGTTCCCGGCAGAGTAGAATTTGGACAACCCATCTCTTCCCATACGGTGTCGTACAAGGCGACTAAGAGATACTGCTGTTATACATCAGACAAATATATTGGTGAAATTTGGGGCTTATATCACCTCTATCTAACCGTCCGGGGATTGAGGCGTGATTATATGTATTAATATTGGTTGCGCCGAGGTAGAAGCTGTATTTCTTGACGTGGAAACACACTCTTTCTATACCCGTTTCCCCTTCCGCACTAACCATAGATGTAGCTTCCGTCCGCCATTTGTGAAATATAGACACTCAGTCTCGCTTTGAACTAGCCAGCGTGATGACGGACCGCGCTCGCGTCTCTCAAAAATGATTAATATTTGTTACATTTTACCGCTTCATAGACCTTTACCGATCGGATTGTGCCTCTCGTGTGTTCCTCAAGTGATCTAGTGATGCTGACGGCAGCTCCTGAGCAAGGAAGAGAAGATCCGTGTACCGGCTGCGATGAAAACACGTGTGTCGTGAAGGTTAGTGCATCCTCTCCTAATTTCTCGGGTTGCATTCATTGCTTGGATCACTCCCGCGGCAACCCGACCACCTGTCTTTTGTGTGTAAAGCGTCAATGGAACAGTTAGCTACTTCCCGCAATACAGTCCATTACCGCACGCTGCCAAGCGCCACCATTTTTGGTCCTTCGAGCCGGATTCTTAGCCGTAGTTCGTATTTTGTTATTATTCTAATGGGAATAAGCGCATCGCACCTAAGTGCCTGGTTATTTTAGTAGAAAACCCCGCATCCAGACATTTAGGCTTAGAATTTGTTGTCCGTTCGCCGCTGGCTCGCATTGTACCTACCTAATACATAAATAGGTTAGGTATCATATCAACACTTAATCGTAGTTCGCAATTTTCGCATCGCACCTAAGTGCCTGGTTATTTTAGTAGAAAACCCCGCATCCAGACATTTAGGCTTAGATCTTAGGTATACTCAGACACCCTAGTGCATAGGCACAGTGTAATACCTAACGCATTTGGCTTTGTTTTGTTTTTTCAATTACGTTGTTCTCGGCTCGCGTCGTATTTGCCTAGTACCTGCGTGGGTGGACACGTGGCTATACCTACCTCGCTCGCATCTCATCCCAATTCATACGAAAGTATTTTAATTTGAATAGATATTACGCAATACTTAATCTCTGAAATAATAGTTGAACCTAGACAGCGACCATCGCGTAGGTACGACCTTGTTGCTATGCGCGTTAGTTCAAGCTTGCACTGGCAGTCATAAGTACCTACCTACCTACGGTTATCGCTCGCGCCGCCTCGCTGCTCTGTACCGCTAAGATTAAGTCATTTCATATTTGTTATTTACCGCACTTTAGTTTGAGATTTAATTGTAAACATGTCCCCAAAGGTTGATAAGACCGGTAAGGTTCAATTGAAACTTTTATACGCTAAAAAAGAAATGATTTACTCTCGCGTA
Source organism: Eilema griseolum (assembly GCA_963662185.1). Lineage (NCBI taxonomy): Eukaryota > Metazoa > Arthropoda > Insecta > Lepidoptera > Erebidae > Eilema > Eilema griseolum. The sequence continues at coordinate 14,406,412 of OY759242.1, read as the reverse complement.
CAATCGATCTATGATAATGCACTTAAAACCTCTGATTTGGTCATCAGAGATTCGTTCTTGTGTTCTATAGAAAACTTAGATAGTCTACGCGCGGATTTCGAAACCTTAGTGCATGACATCAATGTTTTAGAGTTGAATTTGGATCCCGATTACTCAGTGAGTTATCAAGCCTTGTCGTCGTTTGACGATTTGTATTGTCGTATCAAACGCGTCGCTAGGAGTTTGGAGAAACCGGCTGACCTACCCAACCCCACTCGCGACCGACCTAAGTTGCCACCAATTCAAATACCCGAATTTGATGGTAACATTCGCAATTGGTGTCTATTTATAGATAGTTTTGAGAATACGATAGATAAGAACGATTCGTTGACAGATCACGAAAAATTGCATTATCTCGTTGAAAAATTGACTGGTAAAGCTATAACCGCTTGCGCTGGAATTACGTTTAGTGCCGGGAATTATAATTTAATTTTAAATACTTTGAAAGCTAAGTATGAGGATAAAAGATCGGTAGCTAACGCCTATTTAGATCAGATGTCTGATTTGAAATCTATTACGGCATGTAACGATCAAAACTTAGAGAAATTTCTAGATACTTTCGCGTCAGCTGTTCGCGCCGTAAAGAACTTGAAGATCGATGACCTCTGCGACTTCGTATTTTTGTATATGGGTTTAAAGAAATTAGATTCCGAAACCATTCGTTTGTTTGAGTCGGATCATCGCGGCAGTAAAATTCCTAAGTTCGAAGACTTAGAAAGTTTTGTTCGCGAGCATATAAAGGTATTGCAACGCTCTTCATCGAAACATGAAGGCGCGAAGAAGGTTGTTACTTCTGAACGCAAAATAGATGCGTCATCGAGGTCACTGAGGTCAACCCATACTTATGTTAATACCGCACCAGCACGTGTACAATCATCTGTTTGCTCTTTGTGTAGTACTCATCATTCGCAACTGTACAAGTGTCCTGGTTTCCTAAAATTGTCGCCTAGTGATCGTTATAAATTTGTTCGCGCTAATAATTTTTGTTTTAATTGTCTCGGTACTAAACACCGCGTTGTTTTATGTAATAGTGGAAATGGTTGTCGCAAATGTCAAGCGAGACACCACACTTTGCTTCATTTTGAGAATAGTAATGCCGCATCCAATGTGAGTACAGTTGGCCCGTCGAGCGGTGACACACGGCAGCCTGCGCCGCAGCCGCACCCCGCGCCCGCGCGCGCTCCGGCCCGCCCGGTGACCGCTGCGGATGACGTCACCTTGTGTTCGTTCTCCGCTAGTGCTGCACTCACCACTGTGTGTCTCGCGACCGCTCGCGTTGTTATTGTTGATACATTAGGTAAACCGCACCTTGTTCGAGCGCTATTAGATGGCGCTTCGCAAAGTAATTTCATTACTCAAGATTGTTGTCGGCGTCTTGGTTTCAATGTTGATAAGCGTTCAACCCGCTCAGTGGTGAAGGGTTTTGGAAGCTTACAGTCAGCTGTTCGTGGCACCGTTAAAACAAGGTTTAGATCTCGTTTTAATAATAATATTTGGTTTGACATGGATTCGCTCGTTATAGATAGAATAGCTGAACAGTTGCCTACCGTCCCGGTTGACACGTCTTTATTAACGAAATTTAAAGACTTGCCTTTAGCAGATGAGACTTACGCTGTTCCTGGAGTCGTCGATATATTGATCGGCGCTTCGATTCTCCCGCACCTCCAGTTATCACGTAAGGTTCAAGGGGGACCGACGTACCCCGCTCCGCACGCACTGGAAACAGTTCTTGGTTTTGTTATAATTGGTTCCGCACCCGCTTCTATGGATAGTTTTAGTCACTCGACTGCTTCGTTCTGTTGCACCGTCGAGCCGCCACTGGAGTCTACCATCCGCAAGTTTTCGCTCGGTGGCTCCCGTGTATCCGCTGAAAAACGCTTTCTTTGTTTGGAACGAAAGATGCAGGCGTCCCCAAAGTCGAAGCGGGCCTATGATGAGGTTGTTAACGAATATTTAGATAAAGGTTACATCTCACCTGCGCCTGCGGACACTGGCGGGACCCAGCCTTCGTACATTATCCCGCACCGCGGAGTTATTAGAGAAGATAAGCTTACTACTGAAACTCCGTGTAGTTTTGGATGGCAGTGCTAAGACTAGCACTTCCGTGTCGCTTAATGACATAATTGTAAATTTTCGCATTAATATTAGTAATTTTTAGCTTTTAGGACTCAACAGTCGCTTTGTGTTGGGCCCACTCTTCGCCCCATCGTTGGGACACATTCGTCGCTAATAGAGTGGCAAAAATTCAATCTGAATTGGCGCCACATAATCTCTTTCACGTTGCTGGCACCGACAACCCAGCCGATTGTCTCTCTCGTGGATTGCTTCCTTCGCAAATTTTAGATCACCCGTTATGGTTTAGTGGACCGTCCTGGATTCATGCCGCGTTAGATAAGTGGCCAGTTAGTCAATTCAATCCCACTACGGTTTCCGAACCACCCGAGGAGAAGAAGCACTCGCTTGTTGTATCGGTCCCACGTGAAGAGACCCTTATTTTGTTGTTGGCTAATCGCGTCTCGTCTTGGTCGAGACTGTTGCGTTGTGTTGTTTGTTCGCCTCTGCCCTCTGCCTAGCCAGCAGTAGGCACGAGCTCCAATCTAGGTTTATATTTTAGTTGTTATTTCCCAAACCTAGATTTAGATTAGACTTTATATTTGTTTCGCATTTGTCGTTTCGAAGGTAACCCTTCAAGCCGGGGGGAATGGTTGCGCCGAGGTAGAAGCTGTATTTCTTGACGTGGAAACACACTCTTTCTATACCCGTTTCCCCTTCCGCACTAACCATAGATGTAGCTTCCGTCCGCCATTTGTGAAATATAGACACTCAGTCTCGCTTTGAACTAGCCAGCGTGATGACGGACCGCGCTCGCGTCTCTCAAAAATGATTAATATTTGTTACATTTTACCGCTTCATAGACCTTTACCGATCGGATTGTGCCTCTCGTGTGTTCCTCAAGTGATCTAGTGATGCTGACGGCAGCTCCTGAGCAAGGAAGAGAAGATCCGTGTACCGGCTGCGATGAAAACACGTGTGTCGTGAAGGTTAGTGCATCCTCTCCTAATTTCTCGGGTTGCATTCATTGCTTGGATCACTCCCGCGGCAACCCGACCACCTGTCTTTTGTGTGTAAAGCGTCAATGGAACAGTTAGCTACTTCCCGCAATACAGTCCATTACCGCACGCTGCCAAGCGCCACCAAATATTTTATTTTTATATTGCGACCTTGATATTTAGGTATTAAAAACGTATTATATTTTTAAATCAATGACAAAACTTGTTATTTATTGGTACTGTTGATGGAGGATACTTGGTGGAATTTGTTGTTACACATATTGAGGACACACTTGTACTTTTCCACAGTATTATATAGGTATACTGTGGACAAGTAGGTACAAGTATGTTCTCAATGTGTGTAACAAAACTTCCTACCTACTCATAGAAATGGTTATTAACCTTCACTAACGATACAATTTATCCGTAGAATATAAATAAAACAGTAAAATAAATGTCTAGATATCTTAAACGCTACAAATTGTATACTATTTCATTATGAAAAGGAAGAATGATAATGTACGCTACTCACGCGGCGGGTTCGTTTGTGAAGGTAACAATGTTGAGAACAAAAAGAGTTAAAACGCTGGCGGGTCTCGCCGACACTACAGTCGCAAGACGCAAGTGGCCGCTCTCCGTTTACAGCCACTTGTGACCACGGATATAATACAACCTGCCAGCATTACCTTTAACAGTCCATAGTAGTAGTCTCTTTTTTAACGTAGGTATGACTTTATGAATGCAATGGAGAAATGAATCCCTGGATTGTTTTGCTTTTTCTTTATAGATGCACTGTTCTCGTTTTCTCTTTATAAACTTGATCATAATTATTTTCAGGTTACGGCATTACGTGATAATACAGTCATACACTTTCGCGTAAAATACTAGCTGTTGCCCGCGACACATATGAACTAATTTCTGGGATACAACGTAACTTATGTGCTATTCCAGGCAATAAACATCCATGTCTGTGGTAAAAAGTCATCCAGATTCGTTTCGTTGTTTTTGCACGTGAAAGGGTAACAAACATCCATCCTTATTGTTATGTTCTTTACCTTATTTTTCATTAGGTTCCAACAATACCTATTAGGACTAGTAGGATATTTAGAAGTGTTGAGTTTTTCCTGCTTTACTAACGAAACCAAGCAACGCCTCATTACTCGGAACAAACAGACAGAAAGATAACAATTTTAAAATTTGCAATTTATGAATTTGTTAAATTAGCTTTCAATATTACAAACAAAATAATCGGGATATTTGGCATGTTGTATTATTTTGATACTGATGTGAGTGACCATGATAGTTTAAATACCTACATTACAAACAAACACTTCAATATTTTAAATTATCGATTTGTGTAGATTGGAAGTGAAACTTGTATTGTACCTACTACAAAACATTTTCAAAATGAATGACGAATAAAGGCCAAATGTCAATTTATTCATTCAGCGTCCGTCGGTGGAAGATAAACACAAATGGAAATGGTCGCAACTAAATCGGATCCAGGTATACACGGGCACAAACAATTGGAGCTTATGGAAATCAGGGTCCGTAGTATTTTACCGGATTAAATATACTAGTAATTAGTGCCGTCCCGGCAACCCCCGGCCAGTTATTTATCGCGAGGTCTAAGACTTAATTAAAACATCTTACTTTGAGCTGCTCAGAACTATGGGTACGTATCCCTTTGATAGCGAATTAAATTAGGTCAACTTGCATTACAACGGCTGTGTTAGTCTGTGTAATTATCAAATAACAGTACGAGTTATGTATTATAGTGTACCAGTTTACTATTAAACTATGTTAAGAGAATCGCCATGAAAATTTAATTATGTAATTACATGTCTAATTCTGAACTTATAATATATTAACTTCTGTTATAAATTTATATTTTAATCGAGTTTCAGAATGAATTTTGCGTAATATATAAAATCTTATATTAAAATGATGTCACAGCCAGTTGCATAACATAAAAATAGTTAACAACTTTAGTGGAAAAGAAATTTGGTTTCATTTTTTTTATTTTGTTTATTGACACTTGTACTTTCACACGTTATTTCGATCAGTAATCAGTATATAAAAACTGAGTTGTTGGCGGAATCGTTGGGATCGCCATAGAAGGAAAAAAAAATAATAACAACTTTAGAAATAATTTATGAAAATATCTTTAACACAATATACTTAAACTGCAAAAAAAGGATACATTACTATTAGATAAATATTATAATTAAGATATTTTCATTATTCTTTTGTTTCTTTCGAATGACTAGGCTTAAATATTCGAAGTTCGAATGTTTTCTAATCTTTTTTTTCTTTATATGAAAATTAACTTAAAACTAAATCAAAAGTCAAAGTAACAGACATTAGCATTACTTTAATCACTATCGCGGGTCTGCCGATCTTCTCATCTTTTGAATGTCCGACTGTACGTACATAGGAGGGTTGGAATAGAGATTCAAATTAAAACTCCGTTTATAAAGACCCTCGTTGGCGTAAAGTAAGTTTTCACAGAACCACGCGCCATTCATTCCGTATTAATTAAACGAATTTTACGTTTAATGAAATACTAATTGTCGGTGTCTTTATCACTGAGAAGTCTGTGATGTAGTTTATCACATTTGATTAAGAACAGATACTTTGAATAGTAATTGAGTTAAAATAAATTAGATTAGGTATTCAGTGTTTTATACATTATAGATGTTTCGTTTTGTTTCTTGCTGGAGTCCTCACAATTTATTAATAGTTGAGAAGACTCATAGAGAAATAGTTAAATGCAAAAAATAGACAGTTAAAAAAGATTTTAGAAAATATAGCATTATAAACCGGAGCTCGTGAGGTGTATAAGGATAGAAGCTAATGACAGCTCGAACGTTTCTGTCTACCCTGGAGGAAAAAAAGCGTGAACGTATTATGTATGTATACGCATCTAATCTGAAGGAGAGGCAAGATATTTTTTTTATTTGATACTCAAGTTCTTAAACTTTATTTTACATGTATATTGATCTTTTTAAGATAGATAACAGTATATTGTGATACGAGTGTGCAACGTTGGTGATTACCGCTAAGGCGGTATTGAGACCCGAACCGACAGGCGAGGGTCTTAAGACGGTATCATACAACGTTTCTCAACACACTTACGAGAAGACAATAATACTAAAATAGATTATTACCCTAGTAGTTTTCAAGTAGTAAACTTTCCATAACGTTAAAGGCTTCACATCGGGCGGTGAACAGCATAAATAATTTTCTTCATAACTTGTACTTGTACACAATTCAATTAATAATTAACCATAATTGCAACAGTTAAAACGAGTTGAGCATTATTTTCGCAATAGCGTGAAAAAATAATTACTTTTACTATACGCGCCCATTTAGCATAGACCATAGACTAAAAGAATGACGTCTAGTTTTTTTTTGCAAATTAAAAAATGAGGAAATTTAAAGTTTTTAGAGAGAAAATATATTATATATTTGAGTGAAAGTTTTGTTTATGAAACTGGTTCTTACGCTGACTGAAGAGGACGCAATCGGGTACTGAATGCCAAGAAACTAACATTGTGGTGCGCCTCCAATAACTACCTACCCCCTTGGTGAGTTATGATTTTTGTTTGCTTCTACACTGGTTTATAAAAATAATATATTAAGTGATCTTGTCAAAAATTAGGGATAAAAATAATTATTCAAACTATTTTAAGTTGTAAATTATAACTTATAATGATTACTTTTGTACTAAAGTTGATTAACCTTTCATTATCATAATTGGTCTACTTGGAGTATTAAATTATAACGGTTAAGCTTTTGCAGAATAACTGTATAATTTTGTTTAAAATCTTGATGTGATTTAGGTAAACTATTAAAGATATTGGAAAATGCAAACTCAAGACCTTAAAGAATGTTTTGTATATTACAGCCTACGAAACTTGTACTAGGAGTGGAGAAAAAACAGAGGCTGTGAATAAGGAAATCTGACAACAATGCTCCAATAGCCTGATATTGACTATAAGAAAAGCCTATCGCTCGAAAAGCTGATCATAGTAATGTAATAACTTTTAACTATATTAGTTAAACATATACAAAAAGAGATATGCATCCTGTGGAAAGAGTATCTGTTTGCAAAATATCACTTAACAGTCGGCCAATTCCATATTGGTAATGGATACTAATGGATGAGAATGCCCTGAGGGGCATGAAAGAAGTTTACTGTGAAAATTGGAAATGTAATTTTATAATATTATTTGACTTGTTGGTAGTATTAAAATATCATGCTTTCAATATATTTTATATAATAGGTCGTTACATATGAAATTGCCGTTTTTTTGAAGATTGGAGGAAACCCAATTTTCAGTACAAACATTTTTGCCTTTTTTTTTGGGGATGACACATTCAAATTTTATGATTTTTTTTTTGTGTATGAATGAGACAATATTAAGTTAATTTTATTTCATTTTGAAAAGTGACAGCTGTAAAAGTAATACGAAATTTATCATCAAAATGGATAGCATTTAGGAAATACTGTTTTTGAAGATCGAAATTAATTTATCAAGCGACCAATAAAAACAAAATTTAATACAGAGTTGTAAAATCTATAAATCAACTTTCAAACAAAATATAAATAAAGGAAATAGCTATTAAATTACAAGAATAACGAACTCAAGAATCTGTAAGAAAATGTTGGCTATTTCATAGGTATAGACCTAATATAATCATGCTTAAAACCGTGCAGTGCAGAGTGCCCACTAAATTATTTGGATTAATCATGGTTTAGTTTTTTTTTAATTCTTTACGGCCAGTAGAGTACCTTTAAAAGTAGACAAAATGTGACAATGCACATGTGTCACCTCTTTGAAGTGAATACTTTTTTGTGAAGTAAATTGTATTTTTCTATATTTACATGTACATGTTACACGATTATTATTATATAATCACTGATTATTATATTTATATGATTGCGGGCTGTTAATATGACTTACATTCTCAAATTATAACTCTGAAATATATCTGTGGAAAACGTCAACGCAAAATGTCAAATCAGTGAGTGAATGACTTTAATGCTATCGGCCATCTTTACAGGCAGTCGACGTTTGACAGAGGTTGTGTAAACACTAAGGTCAGTACTTTGAATATTTATAATTGTAACTCGATTAAAATGTGATTATACTTTGTTAATAGCTTGTGAATTGTTTGATTTATACGACTCCTGCTATCTCGATTACATACATATACGTCAAATATTTTGCCATATTAACAAACGCCCGATAGCAAACACAAATTGCCATGTAAAGTGCCACTATGACATAGTGAACATTACATGTTGTATTACAATTTATTATTAGTGAATCACTTTTGTATAAGTGTTTTTATAAAATAAAATTGGAATTCTTTCTCGTGTTTCCCTCTTTCTACAGTCCCAGGTCCTTTAATCGGGGCGTGAAAAAGTATCTGATGAGGCCATCAAGCTGAGTGCCATCATTGTAACGTGCTACGTGTCTGTAATGGCGACCCTCTTTCCTGAGACTTTGTCTTTAGCTTACCATCAGGCGAGTTGAAGTCAAATTGGCGTGTCCTTTTTATATATATGTACATGTATAAAAGATAACTTTTAAATAAGCAAATTTAAGAGGTATTTGCAGTGCGCAAATGTAGCTATGAAATAATGCAAATATATCTAAAATTGTTTACATTGTAAACGCTACATAAGTTTTGTTTGCTACCTGGTCAACTGACCTTCAAGTTAACTAGGTACTTATCTATTTAAATTATACTAAATGCTTTTATAATTTGTAATAATTTTAGAAATATATGGATAATAATTACTCTTTAAGCTGGTCGATAAACTTACACAACTAAAAGGTAAAAACCTCATTTAAAGGCGCAAACCATTACATATAAGAGTATATATAGTGTACTTAAGCGATAGCTAATGATGATGAGACTTAATGGAGGTTGTTAAGGTAAAAGAATGGAGCTAATTAATAAAATGAAAACGGAAAATCCCTGTCCATTACAAAACAAAATATGAATGCGCGTACGTCAAGTTAAGTATAAATAAGTCAACGTTATTACATGGTTGTATGCAAGCGCAAATTTGTTAATTATGGCAGTAACACAATGTTACCACCGCGCGTGACTGTAATACGAGTTGATACATATTACAGTCTCATCTATCATTCAGTATTTACCAGTGTATATCAGTATCAGTATTTACGTACGTAAAACAAAAGTGTTTATTTCCTTCTATTATAATTTACGACGAATCCCGGTGTTGTTCTACACAGCTGACATTGGCTAATTGTTGTAATAGCTTGTAACGAAATAAATATAAACTTAAATAGTTGCAGGGTAAATTAAGCTATGACCATGAAGTCTTCTTTGTTATATGGCTAAACAATATTTTTAAAGTACATTTGAATGATACCAAATGTGATTACTAAAAATCTCAAGTACAATAACGGCTCTTTATATGTTAAATAACATACAAAATATAGGGTACAGCGCGCCCTGGCGTGGGAGACGCCGAGACAGGAGCTTGTGGCGGCCCTGGGAGTGAGGGTTCTCACGCTCTCCACTTTGCTCGCGGCGATGGTCCGCTGCGTGGATGCGTGGGCGGCCGGCGCCTCCTTCTGCGAGCAAGTAATGCTCGTGAAGGAGGAGGCGGGGCGGGAGCGGGAGCGACGAAGGATCGCAAGCCAAGCAGCCCGCGTACGAAGGCAACTCGGGCATCGGAGGTCGATGAACGACCTCCGCCCCCCCATAAGCCCAGGCCTGGGGGTGACAGGTGGAGCCGGTCACCCTGGCAGAAGCAGGCCGCACGGTGGCGCACCTGGCGCGCCTCCCCGTTTCCGGGGACGAGTTGGGGACTCTGTAGTCCCCACACACCCGAGGAGAGGGCCCTATCGTGAGAGATGGCCCTGGGTCGGCCGGGGTGCGAGGGATATGCCTGTCAACCTCACCTTCGGCAACCAAAACGACCCTCAGGCGGCGTGCGTTTTAGTCGGTTCGAGTCCTCCATAACCTCTTCCACCGGCTCCGATAGGGAGGTATTTGGGGGGATTTTGCGCACGTAAAAAAAAAAGGGTACAGCACGCCCGATAGCACGTAATGCATTTCTTGCACCACAGACTACAGCCATACTATAAAAACTGTTAACAGCATTTCAAATTTGCTATGGTAATTGGTTTATGTTTATGAATGTGCTTCTAGCTGATGAGATTAATATCCTTTTGTCAGACAAGAAATGATACTTGATCCATTCTAAAATCAACAAATGTGTTTGTTTTAATACTATTGGCAAAGAAACTTAAGATTATCTTCCAAAATATAATTCGCGAGAAGTCCCGGATCCTAGTATACTTAAGATTATCTGTTCATACTAATATATTTTTGAACATAATTTGATGCAAAGAAGATTAAATTCGCAACATCTTATTATGGTACCTGATAACCACGTTACGCAGTCTATGGTTGTAACTAAAATTAAAGGTATTAGTAAATTTCTTGTCGTGAAAACAGAAAGAACACATCGATAGTGATATTGATCGACTAAGGACCTAAGTTCTATATACAAACTGATTTACCGAATCAAACCCGCATCAGCGCTAACCCACATCTCAGCTGATTGTTCAGCCATGCTATTATTACTTCGAGTGCTTGCTTTATTTATTTACTTGAAGTAGAACAATAAGAATAATATTTCATGTTTATCAAGCATAGAATGACTTATGATACTAGTACCGAAGTTGCAATAAGTGAAGCGTGAAAAAGCATCTATCAAAGCCATCAAGGCAGGGACCATCGTTTTGTGGTTCTCAACATCTTGAATGGTGGTATTATTATCGTGTCTTCACCCTAGCTTTTTACCATCTAACAGGGTATAGTCAATTAAAAGGCTGAATTTAAAAAAAAAGCTTAAATATTCATCATTGTTGCTTCATCCTAGCGTTAATCTCAGTTGCATCCGAAGCCTTCACCTTGGAGTCTGGGGTCCGCTTTTTTTAGACTAACTGCGTATTTGGCTGATTTTCGATATTTTCCGTGAAGCGACCTTCACAGCCCAACGGCGATATCGAAGTATTGCAGTTAGACCAGTTGTTAGACTTCTGAGGGCTCCAACTACACTTAACGACAGCCTTAAGTGATCGTATAGCAACCGTCTTCAATATTCATCATTGTCTTATCTTTTTAACCTTGGGATCCACTTCCTCCTTCCCCACCTTTTGAGTAACTTATGCTGCCATCACAATCGTCTGACCTGCTAAACCTGAAAAGTTTACCTACGCGAGAACCACATCTATCTATCAGCAGGCACCGGCTTGCAGATAAGGTCCTGTCGCCGAAGGTTTTCTGAAGTCCCCTATATCAAACAGCCCCTATACTCGTATTGGCAGTGATAAATGTATATACTAATTTGAAACCAATTACAATACATAAGGGACCACAAATTTCTAGTTCCAGAATTATTTATTTAACAGACTACCCTTTTGCTCCTCGTTTCCACGTCTAACTCTACACAATGTAGGTATGGTAAACTACTACCCTTACATAACAGAAACATCAACTTTGTTGTTTGTTTATGACGTCGCTACCTATATAACACGGCTCTTCTGGCGCAAGTGAACTTCCGTGTACAATAATGTGGAACAAATGCAGTGTGCGAGTCCCATTAGCTCTTTTTGGTGACAGTTGTATGAACAAACCTGGAAGTTAGTTCATATCGTTAACAGTTCGTCAGTGGTCAGCAGCGCAAGTGTGACACCCCTGGTGTTGCATACGTACATAGGCGACGGTAACCGCTACCCATCAGGTGGGCCGTGTGCTTGTCTGCCAACTAAGTGGTATAAAAAAAAACCTCAACCATATCCTTAGTCATAAATCTAAATTGATTCCTTAAAATGAAGGAATGTCAACGTATAGTTGCGCAATAGGTACCTAACTTAAAGTATGGTTTATATAGACTACCAATTGTACCTATATACACCCAATGTGAATGTGCTAAGAGAAAAAAGTGATATGTGTGATACCGAGATTACCATTGATTGGAAAATAATGAAAAATTACTTAATACCGAGAATACCAAATAAGAAATAATACGTCAGCTCTACAGTGGCCCCTAGTCGTCATAATGGATAAAAATGGAATATTATATTTTAGTATCTGAGCTTGAATAAATGTAAGTATATATTATGTAGGTATAAATAATATGAGTATATAAATAGTATATGTAAATGTGTATGTATTGTAGTGTGTATGTATAATGTATATATCATTATTGTCTACAAACTATTGTGTACAAAAAGTATTGTCCTTATGGTTAATAGTACATTATTCTGCCGGCACCTACCTCAATGCATCTCTGCTTCACCCGAAGGTAGACTGTCAGATAATGCCCTTGGCATTAAGTCTGCCTTTCTATAATAGACTGTGCAAAAAATTTAAAAATAAATAAATGAATGTTATGTCTTCATGTCTAAGTACTCTATAATTAAATTTCATCATCACCCTAGCTTAGCTGTAGTGTTAAAATGCATAAAGCGTAAGCTTCATGCACAACTATTCGCTAAATAAATAACTCTTTCCAAAAAGTCACTTAAAAAGTATACTTTGCTTTAAAAATAAATGTTAAAATCTACATGAACCTCCGTTATCGCTGTGAACTAAAATATTACTCTTTTATAAGATCAAATTTTCTTATTCCAAACGGTAATTGAAATAAATGTGCTTAGGTGTTAAATGTAAAGGAATAAAAAGTGTTTTTCTGGAAAGAAAGTAACAATGCCGACCTGGCATTCAGCCAAAGCTAAATTAGATAATGGAGTTTGCGTGCAAAAATATAGGAAACCGAGAACAAAGACAAATGGGGTCGACTCTGACTCTGAAATGGTGAAATAAAATAACATGGGGAAGATTGAGGTTGGCCCCCGTGCGGGTGAACCTCATGTCGTCACGTGCTTCAAATGTGGTTACACAGAACGAAACCGATATTACACCACAATGGAATAAGTTCCTTTTTAACAAGCTCTTGTGTGGGTTCTGTGAAACTTGTGAAAAAATGCACCAACTTATGGAAGCTAGGAAACTTTCACAAGTTTGTTATGAGGACTCCCCCGTGCCACACTCGTGATATGATATTTATACATGTAGAAAAGTTGCATTTTACAAGATATTATAGCGCTTTAATGCACCGGAATTTTAAGTGTAGTAAAAATCCTAATGTGCTGTTCCTGACTGTACTAATTTTCACTTACTCAAACTTTACAGGTTTTACAATAGCATGTACTACCTTTTCGCTGGTTGTGTTTCCTTACGAAAATATTGTGATTTTCTTAAGAAAACACAACCAGCGAAAATTCATTACAAACTTGGTTTATTTGAAGTCATTCTTTCTGAGATTCATCGCGACTGGGTTATGAATACTATATAATACATGCACGGGATAAAACCGACCGGACTAAATAATAACGCCGTGATGCTGGCAACGATGATTTATTATATCGCTTTCCTCGACCGCCCGAATGAACCACATGAAAAATGATCTCGGTTATTGCTAGCAGCAACTCTGCAGTTGACGCTTTGTTTAAGCACAAATGACTCCCTCTATGAACTTGTTATTTCGTCCGACTTATGTTTTTACCAGATTGTGGATGTGGCCTGCCTGTCGCGATGCCGCCCTTTAGCTTTTGCCACACTATGATAAATTATTGTTCGGTTCAAAATCTCGTTTTTAGCTTTGTTTTCCATTTCTAAAGACGCGGTATATTTGTTTGCTCTCTACAGCCAAAACTTGCACAGTAATCGCAGTAGTTTTATAAATAGCAAGCAATATAAAAACTGCTGCGTTTACTATATTGCAAGTGCGAACGCACTTGTAGAAAAAAGACATTGCGTTGCCAGCTGGAAGGGCCAAATGCATTCTCTTCTTTCTATTTTATTAAGGAGCAAAGTAACGAGTTCTGTTCTTTTAATTCTAAATGTATTAGCCCACAGTAGTACAGCAATGCTAATAAATTTATACAATTAAATGAATACCTATACGTTCATTTGGTCAACTTTACCATTTATAGAAACAATGATGAGGTGGGTATATCGGACTCCAACCGACTAAAGCTCATAGGCGACCCCGATGTGTCGTTGGAGATCTACCCTTACCTAAAAATAGGTAGTAGAATTAAACAACGCTTAATCATGAAGGGGCTGTATAACCACAATTATTAAAACATTTTCATTTATTGCTTCATATATTCAGTTCAAGTCGAAATAATAGCCTTCAAATTTACATGAACATAGTGAGTATTTATAATTAATCAACAGAAGACTCGAGAACGGTATTTTTTGCGGCAAGACCTTTTAATTGACACTTCACTTTAAACGTGGAGTGCGAAACGGTTGTGATAAGGGTTTCTTTTCTCCTCGGTGCCGGAAATTAATTGTCACCGAACGGAAAATAGGGCGAAAGTCCAATTAATTATTAGTCACTTCATTTATTTAACCCGCCTGTGCGGAGCTTCTTTCTGATATTAATGCCCAAGTGCCAGACTAATCTTAAGTCGCCATTAAAAAATAAGGGTACCGAATTTTTCCATTCCTAATTTTGCCATGAATATTCCGGACCGGAACATTTTCGCTAAAAGCTTTTGAACAAATACGTGTATTTATAAGTGTCACAACTGCATAAGACAAGCCTTTTTTTTGCTGCATGAGATTTTTACATTGGAGTCGGATTATCACACTAAAAATGACAAACTAGCATCTAATCTAATAGCCACCATTAACTATCTTCCATATTTCTAACGCAAGGTAGCGAGTATGTATCTACCTCCAAGGTGTGTCTACACAAGGTAGGTAATTTGGATGGTTCTAGTATAGTGTCAGTAGTGTGTAGGTATTGTCGCGATACTTACACGCTTCACTAGCTGAAAGGGGGTTTCTCAGGGGGAACTCAAGAAATTCATCACTAGCCAACAAATATTTACAAATATTTACAATTATTGAGTCAAAAACTTTGATATACTGCAGTCTTCTGTTAGATGGATGCTTATTCCCAACTGGATGGCTCAAAATTTTACCCAGTAATGCCGTTATGTCTTATTGCCGCCTGATTCTATTTAAAAAAATAGCATTGCAATAGTCATGTAACGTATACTTAAAGCGCTATTCAAATTTAACGAAACGGTAAATACATAGACCTAAGACAAAATAAGCAAAGCAAGGTTTTTACAAAGCAAGCAAATATCTAAGTGTATTATTTAGTTGCGTTCAATAGTTATATTAAACGCGTGTTGCCAATAATACAATATGCTATGGCTCAACTCAATACCTCCTCATACACAAAGCCGTAATTTTTTGCACCACTTAGGTGGCAGACAAGCACACCGTCCACCTGATGGGAAGTGGTTACCGTGGCTTATGGATGTGTGCAACACCAGGGGTGTTACACTTGCGCTGCTGACATGATGAAACCTTCTAATGCGCCTCTTGAAGAAACCCATATTGTAGGCGCTTGGGAACATCGCAGCAGAGAGTTTATTCCACAGATCGAGCGTGTGTGGGATGAAGTTTCTTTCATACCGCACAGTGCGCACCGTCTCAGGTTACAATGTGTGAGGATAAATTCCCTGCCTATGGCGAGCAGTGCGATGATAGAATGTAGCTGTGGGCATCATGTCAAACCATTCATCCGGGCACAAACCACTGTATAGGCGGTATAATTTATAATTAAGTTGCACTAGCATACTGGTATAGAGTTGTTTCGATTGGCAATTAGGATAGCCAGACATGACTTCTTAGCAAGGATCAAGAATATAAGAATACCATGACGAGTGTTTAGATACGTGCATTGATTTACACTTACTGATAGTAGACTAAGTTTGTATGCTTGTTTGCCATCGTAAAAGTATTATAACATACACGAAAAGGTAAAAGAAAGGACGGAACTTGAAAGTAACATAGATTAGTTTACTGTACCAATATAAAAGTTAGAAAAGATATTGCTTTGTGATTTTCCTATTCCAAATACAGTTTGCCGTATAACATTAAGCAAATACAATCTACTTTAAGTCACAATTACATCAAATCTTGACAAACAAAAAGGTCTTAATGCTAACTTTTGTATCTAAACAAAAGTTGTGTCTAAAATTGGCAAAAGTTTGAATGAAGTGACTTAGGTAACTCGCGGCGTTTTACGCCGTCAGCTGCGGTGATCCCATCGCCTCCCTAATGTAACGAAATAAAAAAATAATATATATGTATACGTATAGCCACAAAGACCAACCTCACATAAAAAAAGTTTGTCCAAAATCAATGCTGCAGGAGTTTTGAGTAACTTCCTTCGAAAAGTTAATCTGTGCCTTGTAACGGCATGGTGCTTTTAGTGTTTCTTATATAATCACTGTGACTGTGCAACTTTTAAAGTAAAGAAGTCATAAAAACAAAGTTTGATTATGGATTCATTCGTAAGTACGTGTATTCTATGTTAATGTTATTCTTCCATTTTAGGGTTCCGTCTATAAACTGTATCACTTTAGTTGTAAAGCTAAAGCCGCCAGTGGTGGTGATTATGTGCTTACTGTTATAGAATATGATAAATATGTAAATATAAACATAAGTAAATTATAAAAAAATATTATGTGTGTTCATTGCATGTTTTAACGTGTAGTGTTTAAAATTTAGAAGGCTGTCTTACACGGTGACTACCGTGTTCAGTCATATCCGACATAAAACTTTTATCTACAAACATTCCTATTTCCTCTGGTTGCGCCGATAGTAAAATTCAAATCATCTCTCAATTGATTGACACTGAACACACGCTTCCTATGCCCATCTCCCTCCCGCACTGCCTTTGGGGTGAGATAGCGATGGTTTTCGCCCCGCCAATTGTTGAAATGGCCGCATCTTAACTTCCGCTTTGCACTAGCAACATCAATGGCGGCGGCGCGCGCGTCTCTCAGAAATTAATAATGTTTGTTGGATTTTAACCGCTTTCATAGACCTCTCGTGTCCCTCAAGTGATTTAGTGATGTGGGCAGCAGCTCCTGAGCCAGGAAGAGAAGACCGGTGCACCGGCTCCGACAGCACGTGGCGTCATAAAGGTTAGTGCATCCTCTCCTAATTTCTTGGGTTGCATTCACTGCCTAAACCACCTCCGCGGCAACCCGATCACCTATCTTGTTTGTTGTGTAAAGTGTCATCTGAAATGTTTAGCTTCATCCCCCCGCAAAATACAGTCCACTAGCTCAGGTGGCATGAGAATCGCGCCACCATTCTTTTTGGTCCTTCGAGCCGGATCCTTAGTCGTAGTTCGCATTTTGTTATTTATTCCATAGGGAATAAACGCACCGCACCTAAATATCTAATTATTTTAGTAGAAAACCCCGCATCTAGGCATTTAGGTTTAGATCTTAGGTATCCTAGACACCCTAGTGCATAGGCACAGTGTAATACCTAACGCATTTGGCTATTTCAATTTCTAAGTTGTCCGTTCGCCGCTAGTTCGCATCGTATTTACCTAATATCTACATAGGTAGGTACGCGGTTATACCTCGCTCGCATTTCATTCAAATTCATACGAAAGTATTTTAATTTGAATAGATATTACGCAATACTTAATCCCTGAAATAATAGTTGAACCTAGACAGCGATCTAGCTCGCGTAGGTACGATCTGGTTGTTGTTATGCGCGTTTGTTCAAACTTGCACTCGCAGTTATAAGTACCTACCTACCTACGGAATATCGTTCGCGCCGCGTCGCTGTTCTATACCGCTAAGATTAAGTTATTTCATTTGTTGTTTACCGCACTTTAGTTTGATATTTAGTTGTAAAAATGTCCCCAAAGGTTGGTAGTACCGATAGTAAAGTTCAATTGAAACTTATACGCTAAAAGAGAAATGATTTACTCTCGCGTACAATCGATTTGTGATAATGCACTTAAAACCTCTGATTTGGCTATTAGAGATTCGTTCTTATGTTCTATAGAAAACTTAGATAGTTTACGCGCGGATTTCGAATCCTTAGTACATGACATCAACGTTTTAGAGTTAGATTTAAATCCCGATTACTCAGTGAGTTATCAGGCCTTGTCGTCGTTTGACGATTTGTATTGTCGTATCAAACGCGTCACTAGGAGTTTGGAGAATCCGTCTGACCGACCCAATCCCACTCGTGACCGACCTAAGTTGCCACCAATTCAAATACCCGAATTTGATGGTAACATCCGCAATTGGTGTTTATTTATAGATAGTTTTGAGAATACAATAGATAAGAACGTTTCGTTGACAGATCACGAAAAATTGCATTATCTCGTTGAAAAATTAACTGGTAAAGCTATAACCATTTGCGCTGGAATTACGTTTAGTGCCAAAAATTATAATTTAATTTGAAATACTTTGAAAGCTAAGTATGAGGATAAAAGATCGGTAGCTAACGCATATTTGGATCAGATGTTTGACTTGAAATCCATTACGGCATGTAACGATCAAAACTTAGAGAAGTTTCTAGATACTTTCGCATCATCTGTTCGCGCCGTAAAGAACCTAAAGATCGAAGACCTCTGCGACTTCTTATTTTTGTATATGGGTTTAAAGAAATTAGATTCCGAAACCATTCGTTTATTTGAGTCGGATCATCGCGGCAATAAAATTCCTAAGTTCGAAGACTTAGAAAGTTTTGTTCGCGAGCATATAAAAATATTGCAACGCTCTTCATCGAAACATGAAGGCGCGAAGAAAGTTGTTAGTTCCGAACGTAAAATAGATGCGTCATCGAGGTCACTGAGGTCAACTCATACTTATGTTAATACCGCACCAGCACATGTACAATCACCTGTTTGCTCTTTGTGTAATGCTCATCATTCGCAATTGTACAAGTGTCCGGGTTTCCTAAAATTATCGCCTAATGATCGTTATAAATTTGTTCGCGCTAATAATTTTTGTTTTAATTGTCTCGGTACTAAACACCGCGTTGTTTTATGTAATAGTAGCAATAGTTGTCGCAAATGTCCAGCGAGACACCACACTTTACTTCATTTTGAAAATAGTAACGCCGCATCCAATGTGAGCACAGTTGGTTCGTCGAGCGGTGGCACACCGTCGCATGGCTCGCCCGCGTCGGTGGCGCCTGCGCCACAGCCGCAGCCCGCGCTCGCGCGCGGCCCGCCCCGCACGGAGACCGCTGCGAATGACGTCACCTTGTGTTCGTTGTCCGCTAGTGCTGCGCTCACTACTGTTGTTCTCGCGACTGCTCGCGTTATTATTGTTGATGCATTAGGTAAACCGCACATTGTTCGAGCGCTATTAGATGGCGCTTCGCAAAGTAATTTTATTACTCAAGATTGTTGTCAACGTCTTGGTTTCAATGTTAATAAGCGTTCAACCCGCTCAGTGGTGAAGGGTTTTGGAGGTTTACAGTCAGCTGTTCATGGCACCGTTAAAACAAGGTTTGAATCTCGTTTTAATAATAATATTTGGTTTGACATGGATTCGCTCGTTATAGATAAAATAACTGAACAGTTGCCTACCGTCCCGGTTGACACGTCTTTATTAACGAAATTTAAAGACTTGCCTTTAGCAGATGAGACTTGCGCTGTTCCTGGAGTCGTCGATATATTGATCGGCGCTTCGATTCTCCCGCACCTCCAGTTATCACGTAAGGTTCAAGGGGGACCGACGTACCCCGCTCCGCACGCACTGGAAACAGTTCTTGGTTTTGTTATAATTGGTTCCGCACCCGCTTCTATAGACAGTTTTAGTCACTCGACTGCTTCGTTCTGTTGCACCGTCGAGCCGCCACTGGAGTCTACCATCCGCAAGTTTTGGGAAATTGAAGAGGTCAATGTCCCACCTATCCTAAGCCCTGATGACAAGATGGCTGAGGAGATTTATTGTCGCACGACTACTCGTGATGAGCAGGGTCGTTATGTTGTCGCGCTCCCTTTCAAGGGAGATATTTTTTCGCTCGGTGACTCCCGTGTATCCGCTGAAAAACGCTTTCTTTGTTTAGAACGAAAGATGCAGGCGTCTCCAAAGTTAAAGCAAGCCTATGATGAGGTTGTTAACGAATATTTAGATAAAGGTTACATCTCACCTGCGCCTGCGGACACTGACGAGACCCAGCCTTCGTACATTATCCCGCACCACGGAGTTATTAGAGAAGATAAGCTTACTACTAAACTCCGCGTAGTTTTGGATGGCAGTGCTAAGACTAGCACTTCCGTGTCGCTTAATGACATTTTGTATTGTGGTCAAAATCTTCAAGGTAATTTATTTGACATAATTGTAAATTTTCGCTTATTCGCTGTTGCACTCTCTGCAGATATTCGACAAATGTTTTTGTGCCTTGAAGTGCGCAAATCCGATCGTAGGTTTCAACGATTTTTGTATAGATTTTCACCGCACGAACCTTTAATGGTTTACGAATTTAATCGTGTTTGCTTCGGGCTTGAATCTGGCCCTTTTCACGCACTTCGCACCGTCAAGCAGTTGGCCGCTGACGAGGGCGATGCATTTCCGAAAGCGAGAGCCACCATCGAGACTGGCTTATACATGGATGACTTCGTGTATAGTGTAGATAGCGAGGCAGAGGCTGTCGAGACGGCCGCTCAGGTTATGGGTCTCATGAAGGCTGGTCAATTTGATCTCGTGAAATGGACGAGCGACTCGCAAACTGCGTTGGGGTCGATTCCACCGTCGCACCGATTGTCTTCGGTTAAGGAGTTCGATGAAAGTGATGCGCACAAGGTGCTTGGTTTAAGCTGGTCGCCCGCATCTGATATGTTTAGTTTGAAAATTAGTTCGACCCCGCAAACTTGTACTAAACGCATTGTCCTGTCGTGTGGCACGGATATGGGACGTGATGGGATTCGTAGCTCCTGTCGTTTTGTACGCCAAGCTACTTATAAAGGAGCTTTGGCTTTCCAATTGTGATTGGGACGACACCGCGCCCGACAACATTGCTAAGTTGTGGGCTCGCTTTAGAAAGGGGCTTTCTGTGCTTGACCAAATGCAAATTCCGCGTCATGTAGGTATATCGCAACATAGTGTTGTTACGGTAGTAGGCTTCGCGGACGCTAGTGAGAAGGCGTATGGAGGAGTAGTTTATTTTCATGTCTCGAATGCAGGTAAGGTTTCAATTAGCCTTATAAGCGCGAAATCAAAGGTCTCTCCCCGTAAGGTCGTCTCTCTGGCGCGCCTCGAGCTATGCGCTTTACTATTGTTAGTTAGATTGATCACCTCTATCGTCAATGCTTGTAGTAGTCGCATTAATATTAGTAGAATTTTAGCTTTTTCGGACTCAACAGTCGCTTTGTGTTGGGCCCACTCTTCGCCCCATCGTTGGGACACATTCGTCGCTAATAGAGTGGCAAAAATTCAATCTGAATTAGCGCCACAAAATCTCTTTCACGTTGCTGGCACCGACAACCCGGCCGATTGTCTCTCTCGTGGATTGCTTCCTTCGCAAATTTTGGATCACCCGTTATGGTTTAGTGGACCGTCCTGGATTCATGCCGCGTTAGATAAGTGGCCAGTTAGTCAATTCAATCCCACTACGGTTTCCGAACCACCCGAGGAGAAGAAGCACTTGCTTGTTGTATCGGTCCCGCGTGAAGATTCCCTTGTTTTGTTGTTGGCTAATCGCGTCTCGTCTTGGTCGAGACTGTTGCGTTGTGTTGTTTATGTAGGCCGATTTTTGAGAATTTTATCTACGCGCGGTCATATAACCGCCGCTGACTTAGATAAAGCTGAATTGGTCATACTTCGCGAGTTGCAGAAATTTTATTTTGCTTCTGAATTTAAAAATTTAGAATTCAACAAACCTTGTAGTCGTTCTTTCCGACACTTGAAGCCATTTTTGGAGGATGGACTCATTCGAGTAGGTGGTCGTTTGAGAAATTCAGGTTTGGGATTTGAACAAGGGCATCCAGTGGTTCTCCCGCGTAAGAACCACGTATTGGATTTGTTAGTAGATTATCATCATAAGGTGAATTGTCACGCTGGTCCCGATTTGTTAATGTCTATTTTGAGACAGAAATACTGGATAATTTCCGCTCGTAATTTGATTCGCGCTAGAGTACACAGATGTGTACCTTGTTTTAAACTCCGCCCGCGTTTTGTCGCGCCTGGAATGGCCGATCATCGCTCTTGTCGTGTTGTTCAGTCCGCAAAGCCTTTCGTACACACCGGCACAGACTTTGCTGGGCCTTTCAAAGTCGCTATTGCTCGTGGTCGTGGCATTCGCTCCACGAAAGCTTATGTTTGTTTGTTCATTTGTGTGACGGCTCGCGCGGTTCATATGGAGTTGACCGGTGATTTAAGTACGCAAAATTTTATGTCCGCTTTTAAACGTTTTTTGTCGCGTCGTGGTCCGGTTAAGCGCATGTATTCGGACAGCGGTGCAGGCTATGTAGGGGCCCGACGTAGTATTTCGGAATTGCACGCATTCTTACGGTCTAAGTACTACCAGGGTGAATTCGCTCACATCTTAGCCGAAAATCGCATTGAATGGTACTTTAACACGCCTGCAGCTAGTCATTTTGGTGGTAATTGGGAAGCAAATATTAAAAGCCTTAAGTCGCATCTGTTTCGCGTCATAGGCGAACAGATTCTCTCGTTCGAGGGGTTGAGTGCCGTGCTCGCTCAAGTAGAGGCGGTGATGGGCACGCGTCAGCTGTGTCGGACTCTATCTAGCGATCCGTCAGAGCCATTAGCGTTAACGCCGGCTCACTTCTTAAATACGACTCCTCTAAAATATTTGCCCGCAATGGATGTTGATGACGATAGAATGCACCTTCTAACTCGTCACGCTCTTTTAGATAAATTAGTCCAATCGTTTTGGAATCGTTGGAGATCCGATTATTTGCACACGCTGCAGTCGCGTCAAAAATGGAATACTCCATCCAACCCAATTGCTGTAGGTACGGTGGTAGTCCTTGTGACTGAGAATGCGCCTCCTTTACATTGGCCTCTAGGGGTAGTAGAGGAAGTTTTTCCCGATTCCCGCGGGATAACTCGTGTTGTACGGGTTAAAACCGCAACCGGATCGTATCTGCGCCCGGTTGTTCGCCTCTGCCCTCTGCCTAACCAGCAGTAGGCACGAGTTCAAACCTAGTTTTGTATTTAGTTGTTGTTTCCCAAACCTAGATTTAGATTAGACTTTAGATTTGTTCCGCATTTTTCGTTTTGAAGGTAACCCTTCAAGCCGGGGGGAATGGTTGCGCCGATAGTAAAATTCAAATCATCTCTCAATTGATTGACACTGAACACACGCTTCCTATGCCCATCTCCCTCCCGCACTGCCTTTTGGGGTGAGATAGCGATGGTTTTCGCCCCGCCAATTGTTGAAATGGCCGCATCTTAACTTCCACTTTGAACTAGCAACATCAATGGCGGTGGCGCGCGCGACTCTCAGAAATTAATAATGTTTGTTGGATTTTAACCGCTTTCATAGACCTCTACCGATCGGATTGTGCCTCTCGTGTCCCTCAAGTGATTTAGTGATGTGGGCAGCAGCTCCTGAGCCAGGAAGAGAAGACCGGTGCACCGGCTCCGACAGCACGTGGCGTCATAAAGGTTAGTGCATCCTCTCCTAATTTCTTGGGTTGCATTCACTGCCTAAACCACCTCCGCAGCAACCCAATCACCTATCTTGTTTGTTGTGTAAAGTGTCATCTGAAATGTTTAGCTTCATCCCCCCGCAAAATACAGTCCACTAGCTCAGGTGGCATGAGAATCGCGCCACCATCCTCTAATTAGCGAATTATTATTTCTCGATTAGCATGGTGCTGTATACGTTACCTGGTACAATGTATAATCAATGGTAAACTACCGGAGCGTCAGAAAACTTGTTCAAAGATGGCGGAATTGGTTTGACATAGACTATTGTTGGGCGCCCATAACTCTAACGGTGACTTTTTGGGGTACTTCATCAGACATACGTAATGGCAGAGTACTTCACATCCTGCGCCTATTATAAGACCCATTGAAGACTTTCCCAAACGATGAGCTCACACCTTGAGGGCTTTTTTTGGTCTGGAACCCTTTGTGCACAAATCCTTCCAATAAGTCCCACCATCTCTTTTCCTACACAGAACAACACGTGCAGGACTTAGATGTCACCCGCACACATTGCAGAATATCCGATCTAGAACCAAGCTGTTTGGAGACTCTTTCATTTGCCGCACCATTAAGATCTGGAATTCCTTCCCAGCTCCCTACTTCTAACAGTTCGGGTCCGGGTCCTTTAAGCGGGGCGTGAAAAAACATCTGATAAGGCCGTCAAACTGAGTATCATTATTGTAATATAATATGTATTATGTATCTAATGGTGAGTCTATTTCCTGAAACTTTGTTTTTAGCCTACCATTAGGCGAGGCGAAGTCAAATTAGCGAGTCCTATATAAAAAATCTTATTTTGGTACAAACTATAGGCAGAAGAACACTATTATGATTTCATCAATCTTTTTCAATTACTTGTGTAACAGGCAGATTTTTGGGAGTGTGGGTGTTAACTATAAAGGAACTAAATTTAACTTTATAAAATCATTTAATGTATAAATAACTGCTTTCATTTCCACACAAAAGGTTAAATCTAGTTAAAATATCATATCACCATTGCTAGTAATTATGTTAATTTAAGCAATAGCAAAACATTTTTTTCGACGCGTTCGCTGAATGTAAACACAATTTTCCGGCCTCGATTTACTATTGTTTAAACAGAACTTCTTAAAACAATTAGATTATCTCTTTTTCATTCCATACAATGCTATACTAATTGTGATAATAGTGAAAAATTTATTCAACCATCTTGTTACCATTCGTCACTAACTAATATTGAATTATTATATAACTTTTATACGAGAAAGGCGTCGTTCTGTTCTTTTAGATCTATTTTTTATTTAAGTTTTTCGTGTGAAAAAATGTTATTTTAACCTGTGAAACTTATATCTATGGCCACATTGAAAGATATTGTTTATTATAGTCACGTCTGCATAACCCCGAAGGGATGATTTACAATCCCATTGCAGCTGCTGTATTTTGTCACCGGGTCAACGGGAACAGGGGGCGAGCGTATTGCCATCTATTGGTGGACATTTCCTAACAGCAAAATATTAAAACTGCACAACTACGGATCTGAATCTCGGACCTTAGCTTTTGAGATTTCATCCCTGTTCACTTTAATTGACACATTAGACAAAAGTAGGTAGGTAGGAATTAGAAAAACTAGAAATTCAGCACACCAGAGATTGCTCAGTTGTAGAATATTTTCTGTAAGAAACAACTTTTGTGAGTAGGTACACGTTCTGGGTATTTTAATTAATATTTATTTTTTAAAATTTAAATTGTATGACCATCAAGTAAGTGCGGCAACATTACTTAATGCTCATGGTTAGTATTATAAGTAATAGTAGTAGTTCTTAAAAAAGCCAGCCAAGTACGAGTCGGACTCGCACTCCGAGGGTTCCATACAAAATTACATTCAGGGACGAACTTCTGCTAAATAAACCGCAATATATTTGACAGCGTTGACTTAGAAGTTTGTGGTATGTATTTCAACTTGATACCTGCACGCATTCCTGAGAAAAAGGTCTCGTCAGACAGACAGGCGTACAGTCAGACGAACAACGAAGTGATCCTATAAGGGTTCCTATTTATGGAACCCTAAAAACGAAAAATCGGTTTCAAAAAGTTGAGAAGGTACTAATAAGATTAGGGTAATAATGTAAAATATTCAATTCAATTTACTACTTATGCATAAATGTACAAAATATTTGTAAAATAATATTCCATTTACTTAAACCGAGTCTAACTCTCGCAAGTCTTATTTGTGTTATGAGAATACTTACCTTCTCTTGAACAGTCAAGGAGGTGCTTGTCATTTCAGGATTATAACAAGATTCTGTATTACGAAACAAAACGAGTTGCCAAATTAATTGTCAAACAAAAGAGATTAGCTTTCTGTTTGCGTTGAGGTACACAATTTAAATAATCACTGGTGCTGGTACTGAATACTGATGGCAGTATTCAAATTGTGTGGAATTGTCAAAACAAGAAAATTGCTCGCGGAGTGAACTCGACATACTCACTGTAGACCATTGGTACAGCTCCCGCGGTGTCGATTAAGGCAATGCTAATGTCATTTGTACACCAACTTCGCAAACTAAACGTAACGGTCGAATACGTGCATCTGTGTAAATATTAGTAATCAAATGGAAACAAATAAACTGTCTTATCTGTCGACTTCCATTCCCGTATATTGTCATTTCGCTTTCAGTAGCAATATTGTTAAATTTTAAACGTATTGTTTCAGTCTTGTTGATTTCAGGACTTTCACTGTGCGTGGATATAGAAGGCTTTGCATTCGTTTAATATACGTTATTGAAATGGTTGTGATTTTTGTGGTTTATTTTACAATAGCCTGATTTTCTGTATATGAAGATATTGCAGATTGGAATAAAGTTTTAAATAAATCGATTTTCAAGAATTAAACTGCTCGGACCCACACATTTTCTCCATTGTACCCTTTGCTAAAAAGAACGTATGAATAGACCCAGTAACCTAAAATGTGGATAATTATAATAGTGAGTCTTCAGTATAACAATAGCTGAAAGCAGAAACATGTAGTCCGAAGTTAAGAAACAGTTGATGCCACTACTGTTGTCCAGGATGCGCTTCGTGGTAACTATTTTAACTCACCTCACTGATTGAGAACCATTTAGTAAAAATGATATGATAGAATCCTAATTAAATGACGAGAATTTATTCACATTCAGTTACAGCCTTTAATAACCTATTTATTACACAAACGCAGTGTATTAACATTTCGGAGTGTTCCCTCTCGTTTCAGATTTGTTGAAATGTTAGTTACTGTTGTAGTAAGAAGATGAAATTGTATGAATGTAAAGATGTTGTGGTTGAATTTCAACCAGTGAGCGATCCCGGTAAATATTGTTTTACAATAGATAACCAAACTCCTTGAACAAAGTTTATGATTGTTTAACATAGGAATTAATAGGAAATTTAATTGTAACGTATGTAGCTGTACAACTTTATTGGAGAAGAAATGAAACTAAGTAGTACTACTGCACACTCACTGACAGTGAATATAATTAATTACATGAGTACCTATTAATAATAACAGAACTCTACGATTCCACTATTCTATTGCCTTTTTGCTGTTTTAGTATTAAACAATAAAATTTCATGTGTAAATAGATATAGCCATTTTTTATTTGTGTCATTATCTTGTGTTTACAAAGAATAGGTGGCATTAGATTATTATGGATATCCGACCCACCACCAACACAACGCGCCCACCCTACATCACTCAATCGCTCGTTCAATCGCGTGGAAAAGGTTCCATAACATAAATATGATATTTTTATTTTGAAGAATTTATTGTATACATTTTCAGACTTAGAACTATTAATAGTTTAGGACTACGAAAATGTTTTAAAGACAATGGTTATAGAAGACTTTTAATGTTATATGATTTACTGGATTGTGATAATTAATGGTGACCCTACCGTGCAGCTGCAGCATTATCAACGCGACTACAGTGTACTTCAGTTATTATCGGCATTGTTTATAACCAGTCAGCATGCTCGACCTCAGGAAGGAAACTGTGAGCTCAGTGTTCGATTCGGACTGTTTCTCTACGGCATCTTGGCACAGTGCACTGCAGCTAAGGTCTATAAACTAGAGCAGAGCAAATAACATTGGCATATTCATCTGTTACTTAAGATCAAGCGTTTCAAAAAAATATATATTTGTTTATTTATTTAAAATAAAATAATTATGAATGAGTAAATTGAGTTCAGTAACATTTTTAATGATGCCGTTTCCTTCACTTGACGTTTGGATACCTACATTCAACGAGTAAGGTATGATAATAATATGTTTTTTTATATAGGACACGTCAATTAGACTTCACCTCGCCCGATGGTAAGCTGAAGGCAAAGTCTCAGAGAAGAGGGTCACCATTACTTACATATTGTTACAATGGTGACACTCAGTATAACATCTTCATCATATACTTTTTCACGTCTTTTACTGTATTTTAGTGTTATCTCTGCCATTGTTAAAATCACAAAATTAAGCCAGCATAGAAAAGCCTGGATCGTCCAATAGAATGGTTCTGAAATATATTTGGGAACATATATGCATGTGTGAAAACCAATTTAAAAGTAGAAAAAGCGAAAGAGGTATGCCAGGATCGTAGCAAGTGGAAAACAGTAGTTCTGCCTACCCCACTAGGATAAAGGCGTGAATTTATGTATGTATGTATGTATGTATATGCAAAAATACATAATGAAGAATGTTTTTAGCTGCATATAATCACTATTTTTAACAACCCCCGCGTTGGCTGCTTTGCATTATCTATGACAGTACCAAATAACCATTTAATCTTATAAAATACTGCTGCTAACAATTTTTGTTTTCATGTTTCATTCAAATAATATCCACAAATTAATCCAAGCTTGTTAAAAATCGTAAGTACTGTAAGTGAATAAGCAGGTAGCTTTTTTAAGTTTCCAGCTTAAGTAGAATACGGGGTAGCACTAACGGTATGCTGAAGGTCATTGCAGATAAGCAGGACTCGGCTATAGTGAAAGCCTCGATGATCTTGATTATCATTATTATTATTATTATTATATTATATTTAAGTGGTGATTGTACATATATGTTAAAAAAAAATGTGTATGTAATACATGGTGCCCTACTTTGGAGCCCTAGCCAACCTTCAACACGACAGTATTCCCGTCCCAATTGAACAGGCCGACTGGGAAAGTACCTCCACCTTACAGAATACCACGGTTATAATAACATCGTGTCATGTTCCTGGCGGTGAATAGGATGGTACAGTGGGAAGACTAAAGGCTTGTCTTGATTGTTTCTTCTACACTGACGGCGCAGAAACTCTGTTCTTACAGTAGCACGGGTGTGACTCCCCTGGTGTTACACACATTTATTGGTCACAGTAATCACTTTCTACCAGGTGGCCCGTGTGCTTGTCTGTCACCAAAGTTGTATAAAAAAAAACCAACCATCTCTAGTCGTACGTAGTATTAACTCGTAGAATAATTTTAATGCTTTTTTCAGTTTAGTAAAGAGGATTTTGTTTTATAAACATGCTATACTGCTATGAACGATGCCCTTCTAAGACCAGAATGCAACAGTGGTCACCAACAAGCTGCACTAAGTCGTAATCGAAGTTATTCAGACAGATGTTTGCCTATAATGATATTTGTTATCTGCAAATTGACAACAATGCCATAAGATAAATGAAAATTCTATCAAAATGTACTATCAAACACCATCAATATTATTGGACAGGTTTAATAACCTGCATATTTCAAGCGTGAAAACGATTTTTTGATCTAGGAGATAGGATGAACCAGGCATGGGAACATTTGACAGAAGAAGGTTAATAAATATTTAATCAAAACGTTGTTTTTTTACTTGTGTCCAAAAATTTACCAAACTTTTTTTTTTCTTCCGATAATCTCCACGAACTTTGCCTCCGCAGGCTAGGTTCAATTACCGGGGTGTATGAATAACCTATAAGGTATTTCCCTCGCACCTCTGCTGATCCTGGGTCATCTACAGTTTTCAGATGAAGGAGGTGTGCAAAATGTCAAATAAAAGTAACATGGCGACATCGACATAATCTTTTCGATCAATGAAATCACTGTAAAAGGTGCCAAGACGTCATGGTGTAGACGTGAGAATTGTCTTCGTCATATCTTCGACTTCTTTGTTCGAAGATAACCAAAGGGATACGAATATGTCTATGTCGCCATGTTGAGATTGTTGTATTGACATAAATACTTCACCAAGAGGATTACGTGCCCTCCTATAATAGGAGGACCTATTATAGGAGGTAGGACACGGCGGTATTTCCGTCCAATTGAGCAGTCCGACTGGGGAAGTACCTCTGCCCTACATAATACCGCGGCCATAATAACCTCGTGTTGTGTTCCCAGCGGTGAGTAGGGTAGCCAGAGCACACTAGAGAATTTGTGCTGTCAGTGGGATGACTTAAGGCTTGTCCTGCTTTGTCCTCTACACTGACGGCACAAAAACGCTGTGCTTACAGGGTCGGCAGCGCGAATATAGAAATATTTAAATCCAAAACAGTTATGTAAATATAGAATATTGAAATATTTTATGTAGGGAGATTGGCCTTTGTTCTTTCACCCGTTTACGTAGCAGCCGGCCGCTATGTAGGTATCATCTCAGCTCACTAGTATTTCTGCAAAATACTATCCTCTACCCCGCAACTTTAGGATCGGTACCTAGAATTCTTTGTTGGAAAACCTCAGAGGAGACTAACAGACAGTAATCTGCTAGTCTCCACTGAGTTTTATACGGTTTTATATAATCGTATTGAAAGTATTGCAACAAGACTTGAAGCTGCACGCATTTATCACTCAATTGGAGAATTGGAAACATTTATTGATAGTTTAAATACCAACATTTATTGAAAACCTGTTAAGAGCCAATGACCTAATACAGTATAAATGGACTTAAACTGAGTACACAAACTATATTCTTATTCTTATTCTTATTTATTTATTCAGTAACAATTTACACTGTGTTTGAACATACATAATATTATTACAATAATTCATTTCAAGTCTATCAAAAATTTACAATAATTAAACAATAAGGAACTATAAAAATGACAAAATCAATTAACTTGGTAAGTAATTATAAAAATAAATTAGTACACAAAGTCAGATTTATACAGTAGGTACATGTCAATTTTTATTCATGTCAAATCATAAATTACTCATGTCAATAATATAATTTCAGAAGCCAAGTCCAAATACCAAATAATATACCAAAATTAAATCAAAATAAAATAAAACAAAATGTCAAATATAATAAATATATAACAGTAACTTAGAAACTCATAGGTATTTTATCTTAAACGGTGCACTAAAATCGAATAAAATATATTGGGTAAAGTTTTAATCTAAATATTTAGATATAGCTGTATCAATGAATTTTATATTTGGTGACTTTAGTGTCGACTTCTAATACTTTGGGGAAATTCATCCCCTACAAAGGGAGACTTCGTCCGTTAGGGTACCATTATTGGATTCTGACATCTGTGCATAAGAACTCTGTTTACGTATGAAAAGTCAGAACTGATTTAAATCTTCCCCTTTTCGTATTTATTTAAAATTCCTTAGTGCTTTTCTTTTATGTTTTTCCGCGAATATTGCTCTTTTATTTAATTTAAAGTAAGAGCTTTGTTCTAAAATATAAGAAATTGATAAAAATACTTATTTCATTACGCCTGATCTGTTACTAGTTACATTTCAGTTAGTTATATATTACGAAGAAGTGCTGGTGAATTATAAAAATAATTGTTTATTTCGGCAATATATTTAACTATTATGGTCACTTTTCTTTGATCACTTGATCAAATATTTACTCCTAAAAATTTTTTCACTGTTTATAGCTACTTATACTCCACTTTCTCCGTGATCATGGAGCTTGCAACAGAGCCAAAATATCGAAAACTCGAAACAATACATCATGGTAAATATCCCGATAGCTCTAATACTAATATCTTACTTGGGAATACATATTTTCGAAAAAAATTAAACCGTTGAACAGTATACGGTCTTATGAATTGGGACTGAATAACATTTGAATCGACAAATTCAAAAAGTGCAGAAAATCCTCAACTTTTTTATTTTCATCGACCTTTATTGCAAACACAGCTAAGGTCGTCATAAATTGGTTTAAAATTTAAATTTTTCTTCTCGTTCTATAACTACTCACGTACTATTTTTTAAAGTAATGCGAGGAGGTAGGACACGGTGGTATTTCCGCCCGATTGAGCAGTCCGACTGGGGTAGTACCTCCGCCCTACAGAATACCGCGGTTATAATAACTTTGTGTTGTGTTCCCAGCGGTGAGTAGGGTAGCCAAAGCTCACTGGAGAATTTGTGCTGTCAGTGGGAAGACTAAAGGCTTGTCCTGCTTTGTCTTCTGCTGACGGCACAGAAACTCTGTACTTACAGGGTTGGCAGCGCGACTGTGACTCCTCTGGTGTTACAGACGTCCATAGGTCACGGTAACCACTTTCCATCAGGTGGGCCGTGTGCTTGTCTGCCAACTAAGTGGTATAAAAAAAAAATCTGTCATATCTTTCAATTCATCTGAATAATACTCTAGCGTTAAGGTAAGCAGTAAAAATTCGAACTTTGCATCACATTGGAACTGCGAGTCACAGCTGGTAGGTAACAATAAAAATAAGCTTAGCGAAACTAACCCTATATTTTTAATATCTAGTAGTTAGTAACATAAATTTCATTAATAGAACTGCACTTTATAGCATATAAAGCGATTAGGGTGTTTTAAAGTCTCCCAAAGATTCTTTTTCTTTTTTTCGAGATCCAAGCCAACCTCCCCTGCAAGACAGAGTACACCTAGTTAACGTACAAAACTTTGATACCAGCTTTCCTCTCAGGGCTGAAAGGTTAGTTGACAGTCGCTCCCAGAAAAGCCATATAAGTTAAACCAAGAGAAGGACAATGAAGAAGTGAAAACTTTGGATGCAACTGAAAGAAACAGTTTAGCATATTACACATCGGCGTTGGCACACCTGCAATGCGCTTGAAAAATATCAGTTTTTACGAAAATCATAACGAATATGTGGTATAGAATACGTAGTTATAAATTTATATATTATGCTCACTCACCATTTTCACTTCCTATTAGTATGTACCTACTATTTACCCTGTTTTTCTATCTATGTGCCAAATTTCTATATTTTATTTTCTTCACTTGTAAACCTCTATCTTCCATTTTTTTAACTCACCTTATTCAAGTTTATTTGCTAACTACACCAAATCTTGTTTTTATCATGTTACTGTTCATACCAAGGTTGCCTGGAAGAAATCGCTTCTATCGATAAGGTCACCCATTGTACATTAAACTGCATACATGCGTCCTACTAGTTCCACTGTAAGCCTATTAGTGTACAATAAAGAATTATCTATCCATCTAATGAGTTGAAGCAAAATATTTTTCATTTTAACTTGAATGTACCTAGCTACTGGCCACTGACTTAGTAAGAAGCTTAATAACACGAGTCTGGGCTTTAACACTGACAATAAATAAGACCACTATGCAAATATCCACTAACCAACTAATTGCCACAACTTAATCCACTAAAATAAAATGGGGTCGGAATTTAAACTAGTGGCTACCTGTAAGTGATTTAAATACACGCTTCTGTTTCTTTATTGAAATCTCAGGACTTAGCCGTGGGTTATTTGTAATTGATACAAATGTATTTATTTGTAGAGTAGCTATATATAGCAAGTAGTGTGGGAAAAGTAATTGTCAGGTAAAAAAATACTATTCTTACTATTCACCGGCGTGGGAGACACCGAGGCGTGTCATTTTGGCGGCCCTGGGACTGGAATTTCTCTCGCTCAACACGTTGCTCGCAGTGACGGTGCATAGCGCAAGCGCGTGAGCTGCCGCCGGCTCTTTCTGTGAGCAAATAATGCTCGAGAAGGAGATGGGGAAACGAGGCCAGAGGAGACTTAGGACCCTATCATCCCGCATAGCCCGTAATGCGCGTAAGCGATTCTGGCATCGGAGGTCATTAAATGACCTCCGCCCTCCATGAGCGCAGGCCTGGGGGTGATAGGTGGAGCCGCCTGTCACTCTAGCAGAAACAGGTCGAGCAACCTCTCAGCCTTTTTCTGGAGGAAAATGGGGGCGCCGTTGTCCCACACCCGATGGAGCCTTCTATACCCTGGGTCAGTCGGGGTGCTCGAGGGATATGTCAGAGGCTACTTCACCCTCGGCAATAGATGGCCCAAGACGGCCGTGCGGTTTTAGTCGGTTCGAGCCCGACATAACCACCCCGCTGGCCTCGGCGGTGGGTATCCGAGTGGATTTCCGCACGTTAAAATAAAATCTTACTATTCAAATCACTGTATTTTTTATACAAAAGGATAAGAGTCACTTCTTAAAGTCAGACCTGATATTAAATGACGGGTTTGAAAATTATTTCATCAATTAACTTGCATCGTTGCTCGTTACCATAATAATATTTGTATGATTTCAAACGCTTCAGCAATACCTTTGTCAAAAAGAAATCATGTGAAATTTAGATATTTTCAACGGTATAAATAAAGAACGAAACGAAACGATAAAATACGGTATAAATAAAGTATTCCAATTTTCAATATAATTTTAAAGTTCAATGATTTGACGAATCATAAAAATGTTAACGAGAATTCAACTGCTATTATTATAATAGAATATAAACTTATTTAAGTAATCCTACACCTTTAGGTAAACCTACAGCAATAAATACAAACGAAGTCATTACAATTGACATCTGTATTCACACTAAGTCGCCGGCTATTTTAGTGTCGGAGCAGGAAAATTGGAGCCCCTGTGGTTCACTAGACGTGTGCCCCAGGCACTTGCCGCTTCCGACACGCAATAAATACGGCGCGGGCGCCCGCTCCGATTAATCACGGATACCACCTGCGACTGCCCGCTCCACGTGAGAGGTGGGCAGGCAAAAACATTACTCCAGATTAGTGACGTCACAATACTAATATCTTTGCTACTTTTCCTCTGCTTTTATGCTCAATTAAGGGGCTGTTATTTGATGTTAGCTTTTAAAATATTGCTGAAATTATGAGTACATTCTTGAATGTTCTGTGTCTATTTAACAATGCGTGAATGTACTGCTGTCGGAATGTAAAATTGAATGGCATGACCCAGCTTGTAGAGCTTAGCAGATAATGAGTCTGGCTTATGATCGAGAGGGCTCGAATTCTGACTATTTTACTACCAACCCTAGTCTTAACACAAGTAATTTGACTTAGTTCGAGGAGTTAATTTCAGTTACTAGGGGTTACTGTTTAGAAGAAAACTAATTATTGTAACATTTAAGAATATGTGTCATAGTTTATAACTAATTAGCTGATCCGCCTCCGCTTCGCCCGTGCCATATTACGAAACCTTAAACCACTAGGCACTCGATTCTACTAAAGGAAAACCACTGTCAAACCACAGATACTGCAAAAAGTGGCATTAAATATTAGACTATATTTTTATGTTTGTTTCATTACTCTTTTTAAATTCTCTCTGTAAAAAGCCTTTTGAGTTTGGACTTTAACTTCATTGCTTAAAATCTAAAATTAAAAGGATTTTTTAGTAGTGTCTGAGGTATGTTATAGGTTTTACTTTTGCAGAATCGATGCCCTGTTTGAGCTCGTATATCTTTAGTTTTCAAATAATGTATGGAAATCTGACGGCTTTATTAACATTGATGATCACTGTTTCACTTTCTTATGTAGCGTGACTATAAATGGCCTTAAACCTTTGTCTATAAACGGACTATTCAACATAAAAATATTTTTTCAATTCTAACCAGTAGTTCTTGAGATTAGCGCGTGCAAACAAACTCTTCAGCTTTATAACATTAGTATAGATGCTAAATACTCGTCTTAGATGTAGATTAATTTCAGTAATGAATATTAGGTGGGATCTAAAGCCGTAACCTCAAATTTGTAAGTCTTACACTTTACCACGGCTGCTGCTTTTCTGTAGGTAGATAGTTCTCGTACAGTGCAGCTGAGAAGATTTATTCGCTTGAATTTTGGTAGACAAATTTATCTTAGCTTTCTATTCCTGAATTAAATAAGATTATAAAGCTCTAGTGTTCTATTTGTTATTTAGAGTATGAAGGCCTATTATAGTTTTACCTATAGGACTTAGAAAGGAATTCACTAAAAAAAGAAGGAAACAATGTAGTCACAGCCAAATTCCTGCCGCCTGCACACTGTTTATAAAATGGTAGCTAATCAACTATTACGACTACAATTTGTAAATCATAATTTCGGTAAGCGCTCAAGGTTTTTAATAGATAAAAAACGGTAAAAAAGTTTCCAATAAGATCTGGACAACCTTGGAAATAAATTAAAACGATTATTCGGTATTTCGGCTCTTAACACAGAGCTATAAGAAATCTCGAATAATATTCCGAATAATTTAAACTAATGGAGTCGGTATGTGTCCACTACATGTCCACCGCAAATTCAGAGACTGAGAAACCTGACTCCTTGCTTTTTTCTTATGTACCTTTTGGTTATTTGTTGGTACGTGGAAAACCAAGGGACCCCAAAGCCAGTATGTCACCCTCAGATGTTGCTGAACAATAACAAATCTTCAAATAATTTTTACATTGTAATAAGTCAACAATTAATTAATATGCAGTTGACTAAGTAATACACCTTTTCATACAAACTTTATATTAAAAGGTGCTACCACTACCCTGTATTGACTGTACCTATAATGTTTATGGAATTTTCAGAAAGTTTTGTTTATTTTTTTTTATATAAAGTTTTGGAAATTTTATAGAGGTCGATAATTACTTAAAATGCGATGCTGACTGTAGGAAATGTCGAGCTCTTCTTAACAGTGTTTGTGAATAAACCCATCTCATAACAATATACAGCTTCTGTTGCTTTTACCATAATCATAATATTATTCAAACAATATTACTAAGACTACAAACTACATAAAATGTAGATAAACAACTCTCCGCAAAACAACTCATTACCTGTTTACCAGTTACGTAGATTGGATCACGTTAGTAAATAAGTTTACAAGAAAAACATAGGGACGAAAAAAGAAAATCTCATATCGAGTATCCCCTATAGATTCGAGCTGGCAACTTTCCGATCGCGGTGCACTTACGTTGGTATAAATAAAATAGATCGGGGAACATCCTGGTTTCTCAGAGGGGCAATTAATCACCTTGACCACCTGCTACACTGCACTCTTGCGTTGTGTGGACCGTATTGTCCACACAACGCAAGTGGACAATACGGTCCTACTAATTAGACCCTATATAATGAGTCAATACGCTGCTATTAATTAGAGCGAATATAATGAGTTTGGTAAATGTTATAGGATGATTATGTATTTAAGGCTTTCAGTTAATTAATATTTTAATTGACGGGGAAAATAAGATTAAAAGTAACTCTAAAAGTATCTTAAAGACGGGCACATTTATGACAAATTATTTTGTTATTTAATTAAGAATAGATACTATGTGATGAACGGTACGGTTCTTTGCTCTATGACCCTGCAGTTTTACAGAAGCTAGTACAAACACTAAGATTCACATTTGCTTGGTGAGAATATGCCCGATGGTGCCTAAGCCCGATATTTCTACATAAGTGATACACGTTTTGTGTCCATCTGCATTTCTGCAGCGGTAGCGCAGACGCTCGTAAATAATCCTTTGGACCTGAAAAACGTTTCAGTGAATCCAATAAAATACGTATCCGCAGAGACTACGCCGCAGCGAGCTCGTTACCACGCCTAGACGATTTATTGAGATTTGAAGGCTGAAATATTGTAGGTGTTCCATTTTAAACTCTTTTATGAAATACAACTACTCAACGTGCCTCACACATTGTAACGTAATACCGCGGCTATAATAACTTCGTGTTGTGTTCCCAGCGGTGAGTAGGGTAGTCAGAGCTCACTGGAGAATTTGTGCTGTCAGTGAGAAGGCTTGTCCTGCTTTGTCTTCTACTGACGGCACAGAAACTCTGTATTTACAGGGTTGGCAGCGCGACTGTGACTCCTCTGATGTTACAGACGTCCATAGGTCACGG
Source organism: Eilema griseolum (assembly GCA_963662185.1). Lineage (NCBI taxonomy): Eukaryota > Metazoa > Arthropoda > Insecta > Lepidoptera > Erebidae > Eilema > Eilema griseolum. The sequence continues at coordinate 14,368,660 of OY759242.1, read as the reverse complement.
TAACCACTTTCTATCAGGTGGGCCGTGTGCTTGTCTGCCAAGTAAGTGGTATAAAAAAAAGAAAAAAAAACGTAATTCTCAACAACCGGATTTCAAGTAATTTAATATGTTAGAATACATGGTATTAATCGTATTTGCTGAGAGTCACTACAGACCTAAGCAGAACAACAAATGTGAAATCATCAAATTTCTGTTTCTTTAGGCGTGTGAATACCTCCGTGGGCTGTTACATAACCATATTTAACAGTTAGCTGATTACCCCAGAAATAAACTAACTAAAACTAAGCTTTTTGCCGGGGGCCCGGGTATAGGCGACGTGATCTTTCAACTTTTAGAAACATACTTGAATGTGCAACTTTGTTTTTGTCATCACGTATTTAATGCTAAACGCTATGTTAAGCATGTAATACATAATGTGTCGTTATTATTCTAAATATGCATCTATTTTGTGTTTTGATTAACGTTAATTTAATATACTTACTTATGAAACACAGACACAGTTGTTGGGTTTGTCAAGAAAAATACAGAAAGTTAAATGTCAATAATTGGATGTGCGAGTAATTTTGTAATTATTTTCCTAAAGGGAAAGAACTAATTAAAAATAAATTCTGAGAATGCAGTGAACTCATTACAAGATACCGTAGAGAAGATCCATAACGGAGAGTGGACTTACAGTTTCTAGAAATCTACCTTTTTTCACTATTTTCTCCTTGTACTTTGTATTAATATTTCATAAAAATGTTTCCTTGAACGAGAAAATTCAATTATTATCAGTACTGTTCAATTACTTTCCGGCGGCGCCCAAGCGATAGTGTCGTGTAAATTATAAACGATCGTACCTATAATATTATCGCTACCTACTGTATTCATTTTGTTCTAATTATAAAGTCCAGTAAGTCTATTCCTTGCAAAGTAATATAAAAATAAAGCTTTAATTCTAAACTTACAATGTTGAAATGTCGCCTAAGACACCAATGTCACCAATAATATCAAACTTTTAGGTCACGCTATAAAAGAAAATTGCACTTTTTCCTTTACAAACGACAGTGAGGACGAGTTGGTCTAATTTGACAGCTTAACGACTACAGAAACCACGTTTAGCACTAAAACGGAAAGAGAGCTTTACGTAAATGTGTTTCCATTGGGCTCTGTTAACAAACATTATTTTACAGCTTATTTAGTATCGAAGCGTCAGTTAACCGCCATATAATTACACAATGCAGCGTACAAAGCGAGCGTGGCTAAAATATATTCTGCTTAATCTTCATTATGAATGTGAAATCCGTTCATGGCCTGAGGCCGCCACTCCCGTTTCATGTGACATAGGACACAATGTAGTAAAGATAAGGTGTTCCCTTCCACGCCACTGAGTCTATTGTCGATCTCTTACGCAGCTCGGCATGTTAAAAGGAGCCCGATAGCTCGTCCGTTACAAAGCACCCATTTTTATATGAGCATATAAATTATAACATAACTAGCTGACAATTACGGTTTCTGTTCTTAACAGTCACAAAGGATTAGGACGTATCGCGTAATCTATAATTTCTCTGTAATAATTATGCTTAGAATAAATATAAATTTTCAGTGACAATAAAAATGATAAGTGAAATAAAAATTAGACGGCATAGTTCTTCTTTAGTGAAAATGGCTTCCTTTAGATAGAGAAAACGTATAATGGAATGCAATAACTCTTGACCGGGTGTGCGAAGAAATAACACTGTGTCATATTTCACAACCCTCCAACATTTTTATAAAAGCGGACCATCTGCTTTTGACCCCTCATTCTTTTTGTTTCTCGAATTATTTCTGTATAAGTAAAATATTAGATATCAGCGGATATAAGTTTTCCGGTGCACGTTCCAAGCCAATTCGTACTGGTACTGTTTTTTGTTTATTATCTCCATTCAGACTTCATGCTCCTAGCACATTCTATATTTTATTTCTTTGGGATAATGTTGTTAGGCAGATAATATTATATCCTAATTTACCTTTCCAATTTTTTATTACTTACATTACAACATAATAATCACTTATATTACCTTGTAAAAAATATTGTACAGGCCCTATTATACTAGATAATAGGGCTTGTACAATATTTTTTGTTTACATTTAAATGCATTTTTTCTTACGTTATTTAATTCTAAACTAAATATTTCTTCACTGTAGTGGATAAATAGCTGCAAGAAGAAAGAAAAATGATGAGGAGTAATTTTTTGTTAGTTGTAATAATATATGTATAAACTCTTTAATTTATATGAATTTTACGGTCTTCAAAATATCAGAAATTATTGTTAATATTTGCATTACTTTTCACGAGACAGGAACGCTATTTGTACTTTAATTCATTTGAAACTTTAAATTTTACTCAATGCTAGACTTACTTGCATGTTTTCTTAAATATATAGAATTTCTTGTTTGTCTTAACAATCGCTCAGAAAATACTCCAGATTAAATACGCTTATTCTGGAACAACTTCGTTTCTGCCCACTGCATAGCCTCTTTACTATTTAACGAAAATACGAATATTTAGTTTTATATTTCAACCCTGAATAGTTTTATGTCACCCAGAAAAGAAAATCTTAGAGGCGAGCGTTCTTCGTGTCCATAAAAAACTTCTGTGGAGTGAACGTGTAAGGAATACTCGTAAGCGTCACAGGAACCGGGGTGGCTGCGGTCATTCCGCTAAACGAAGATCAGAATCGCAAGCTGTTAGCATAGAGATTGCGATCGAATGAATGCCGCCCCAAGTATTCCATCCCGAAATCGAGGGGTTCTGAATATTGCGGCCGCCCGATACAGCCCTTTTTGACTTTACTAACATTCCAGCGATGTACTGAGCCACCCTTTGATTTTCTTTATATCTTAAAATACTTTCAAATTTTACGAATTTACATACACATTTCCCCCGTCGACAATTTATTGCCACTAAAATGTTACATGTTAGCATTTTTGTGTGATAAAGTGGCGTGCCATCAATCCATTCACGCCTTACAAAAGAAACTGACACTTTTTTAAAATATCACTAGTGAAATATTTGAACCCATCGATTGTTTTGTATTGAGAAAAACTTTCTTTGTAATTTGATCGATGGCCTTTTGTCCATTAGGGACCTTTTAAAAGTTGTCGTTTGATTTCATTGTGTATTTCAACAATAATCACAAAGTTCTTTGTTCGAGAACTTTCGGTTTATTCTTGAAAAAATAAATAACCATTAATCATGCAAATGTTTTGTTTCAAGATTTATTTTACTTATCGAGTGAAGGGTAAAACTGCTCAAAACGCAGAATTTCTCAGTGTTGGAGACTGTATGCCGTGACTTTCAATTTGCCTAATAATAAATTGGCTTACTGGCGAAGTGTGCTTGTTTATTTGTCGTGTATATTTTTTGTGTCGATCAAAATCAGATTGTAGATATGAGATTGGCGGGGTGGCTGTCGTGGCGCGAGGCGAGGTTGCAGAAAGTGCCAATATATTTCCTGACGGTTGAACGGTCAGGTAATTGTGACTGAAACTTATCTCAAGGGGCGGACGTGAGCTGAATGCCAAATAGTTTTCAGGTCTTGCAAATTATAAACGCTGTTCTCAATGTTGGGCATTTTCGTTACAGTAGATACACGTAGACTTGCTGAAGGCGCATGAACGACTTAAGTTAACAATTTTGTATAATATGTCTGGGTTAGCTTGGGTCTCGAAAACGAAAAGTTTTCTTTGTCAGTCTCTTTTAACCCCCGACGCAAAAACGACAGAGTGTTATAAGTTTTACGTATTTGTGTATATGTGTGTGTGTATATATATGAGTGAGTGTGTGTGTGTGTGTATATATGAGTGAGTGTGTGTGTGTGTGGAGTGTGTGTGTGTGTGTGTGTGTGTGTGTGTGTGTGTGTGTGTGTGTGTGTGTGTGTGTGTGTGTGTGTGTGTGTCTGTAAAACTAAATCCATTTTTTTATTTAAAAGGTATATTAGTAGGGAGTGTTCTGAGCTATTTTTCAATAATAGGTATGATTATGATATACCTAGTAATATTTTTATTTAAGCGTTGCCATTTGGGGGACCTTGGATCGTTCCGATAATATGACGGAGTGCTTTATCAGTTACCCCTTACCAGATTAAATCGTTACACTAGTAAGGGTGATGTATGAAATTAAAGTAGGCAACTTATAATTAAGATCTTAAATCAAATTACTTCACTTATCTCTAAAAAGTACATACAAATATTTCAAAGAAAGTGTTTCTAAGTTTATTTATAAAAGTCTAGTAAAAAAAACTTGTCCTAACTACTCCTTTCCTTATAAGTAGGTATCGAGGCATATTTTCTACTTCTTTAACAAGTCGCCGCTATTCGCTGTCGAGTATCAAAGGTTGAAACTTGCCTGAATCTCACTGACGTAGACTTTGTTCAAGTTATTTACTTTAGAGCGCGCTCATTAGCTAAATGACCGTACTTTATTGAAAGAGTAATCAAAAGTAGACAGGAAGGAACTCTCCAGTGCATCTTTTGATACTGTATCAATTTGTCGAAAAATATCCGTATTAAAAAAAGTTAGATAATTTAGTATGTCATATTAAAGATATAACATATTTGGTAATTTAGTTTTGTCATTCATTCTATTCTCATAAAGTATTCCACTCCGGACATAGGCCTCTTCCAATGTGCGCATACAGTCTGTGCCAGCCGCCTTTTTCAGGTCGTCTATATACCGGTCTAGAGGGCGTCCTCGTTTGCTCCAACGGCCATCGGTCCTTGGCTACAGACATGGCCAGTCCACTGCCACTTCAGCTTGTATACTCTGCGAGCTATGTCGATAACTTTAGTTCTTTGTCGGATGACCTCCGGATTATGTATTTCATTCAAGGTTTTACCATCCTACATGGTAATCCTCCTAGCTTCCTGCGTACATATATGCCTAATCCTATTTTTAAACGAAAATTTGAAATGCATTTGTAAAATTCTATTTCGAAACACAATAACTCTTCTTCTTCTAACTATAAAACCAAAGTTTTTTTATAATACGATGGTAACCAAGACTTTATTTTAGTGAAATAATAAACAACACCAAACTGATATAAGAGTTGGAAAACAACTTTATTACTACAATAATAATTATATCTTCATATAAAATAAGTTTTAAACTTTATAGCACGTCATTAGAAAGTTTTTATGATTCCAAAACTAAAGTTAATCAATATTCGTAAAATATTTGCATAATTTCATGAATATGATGTTGCTTGGTGTACAATAAAATATGTTTGAATAATTTAAGTACACAAGAGAGATAGAACGGAGAGGAATTCTTGTCTAAGCCTTGGGTAGCCTCACTGAACAGGCACTTTCATCCTGAAGATCATAAATAAAATAACTTTATGTTGTGTTCTTCTAGTAGGTACGGTGTAGGTACAGAAATTTAGAGCTTATTTTCATAACGTTGTATTAAAACACAGTTAGTTTAGAGCAATATTTATACTTTATAATTTTCATCAGTATCAGAATAAACGGGATATTTACCATGTTTCACTATTTTGAGCTTCCGATATTTCGGCGCTGTTGCAAGCACCATGATCACGGAGGAACTGGAGTAGTGGCGGTGAACTAAGAAAAAGTTTTTTCTTCTAGGAGTAATTATATCGATCTACCCTCTTTCGAGTTCTTTTACTACGCGTATCTGCACTACTATTGGTTTCACTCTCACTACAAACTACAACTACATTTTACTATTATATTATTATATTATATTTTACTACTACAACATGGTAAATATCCCGTTTATTCTGATACTGATGTCAGTGACCATGATAGTTTAAATACCTATATTTATAATTTTCATTTCATTTCATTTATTTATTACTTGCAAATATGGGTTACATAAGATATTATTATAGGTTAAATAGTGTCACCATATTTCACCTTAATAGGTATGCAATTCTTATAATTCAACAAGTTTAATAATTATAATCATTATTTAAAACAGATCAACACTATTTTTTAAACAAGAGTATGTCTAAGTCCGACATTTCCACATTAAGAATAATATTGACTACAGCATAATGATGTCATAACATAATATTTATACAGTCAATTTATTATAATGTCAGTTTAAATTTAGTAACTATATTCAATGTCAATCAATTTATTAAATACTACAATACTAATACATAATCAGGATAAACTAACATACAAATGGCAACCAATATCAAAGGCAATGAGACTACAAAAATTACAAAACGTCTTTCAGATATTCATCTACAGTGTAGTATGCTTTTGTAAGGAGTAACTGTAAAACATTATTTTTAAATTCGTGTGTGTTGTCAATTTCTAGTGTACATTTTGGCAACTTATTGTACAAGCGAGGAGCCATACAAAAAACACTCTTATCATACAGTGCTGTTTTATGTTGGGGTATACATATTTTATGACGATTGCGGACACTATTATATGTAGTAAAGTGGCTCATATTGATTTTTACAAAACTTACAGTTTCATATATATACAGACACGGTAAAGTTAGTATCTTTAATTTTATAAAGTGTGGTTTGCAGGTATCTGTCTGTTGTAATCTACATACGGCTCGTAGACATCTTTTCTGTGCCTTAAATGCCCTTTCTTTGTCGGTTGAATTTCCCCAGAATATAATTCCATACCGTAATATTGATGTCACGTGGGCATGATATGCTGTAATTAACGCATTTTGATTTACTATTTTTGACATCATATAGAGCGCATATGAGAAACTATTTAATTTAGGACATATCATATCGATGTGCACCTTCCAATCTAGATTCGAATCTATGTGCAGTCCTAAAAATTTCGTGTTGCCTATGTCTACATTACTTTTATTTAAATGTTTTATATTCATGTCACTTAATTTGTTTACGTTATTTCCGATTGTCATTATGTTAGTTTTGTCAAGGTTAATTAAGAGATTATTTGATGTCAACCATTCGATTATTTTGTCCATAGTATAATTTATGTTACCTTCCACATTAGCCGCTATTTCTTGACCAGAACAGATCACAGTACTGTCGTCCGCAAAAAGGATCATTGGGTAACCTATTGACCGCGGGAAATCATTTATATATAATATGAAAAGTAATGGACCAAGAACACTTCCCTGTGGTACACCTTCTGTTACATTTCTAATGTCAGATGAGTATTTTATTTCCATTTTATATTTAGGACATATTCTACTTATTTGTGTTATTTGTTTTCTGTCTTGGAGATATGATTTTATTAGATTTAAAACATTTCCTCTTATTCCATAGGTATATAGCTTATCTATAAGTATAGAATGGTCTACATAATCGAATGCCCGCGTTAGGTCCATATACATAGCGTATACTGGTAGTTTACTCTCTAGGTTTCCCATGACCTCTAAGAGGAAATTATAAATCGCTACATTTATACTTAAATTTTTCCTAAATCCTATCTGTTCTTCGGTTAATACTTTGTTTTTCTCAAGATACTCATACAAACATTGATGTACGAATTTCTCTAAAATCTTTGAGAATATAGAAATAAGTGCTATGGGTCTATAAAATTGTATATTTTCCCTGTCTTCTTTTTAAAAATAGGGATAGTTAGCGTTATTTTTAACTTATCAGGGAAAGTACCACAACTAATGCATAAATTCATGATATGGCTTAATGGCCCTGCTATGATCGTAGATACGAATTTAATAACTTTGGTACATACTCCGTCATAGCCTGTACTTGAAGTATTCTTCAAGCCCATTATGATTCCATGCATATCATATGGTGTTGCTGGGCTCATAAACATAGATTTCTCTTTATTCCATGATAAAGTAGCTTTAAAGTCTATAAGCCTATCTCTTTGAGGAAATGCAAACTTAGTTAAAAAGAAATCGTTAAATGCTTGTGATATTTGTTGAGGATCACTAATTATTCTATTATCGAGTTTTACACACTTTATTTCTTCTTTGGGAGTATTTGATTTACATCTGTTGACAATCTTCCAGGTAGCTTGCGATCTGTTTTTGGCATTTTTTATTTTATAATCATTTTGCGCTTTCTTCGTTAAATTAATTATGGAACGAAGTCTCCTACTATATGTCTTAAAGATGTCTTTGTTTTGCCTACTTGGATAGCGCCTGTACTTATGTAGTAATTCTTTTTTTTTTCGTGAGCATACTCTGATGCCTTTACTCACCCACCTGGGTTTTATAATTCTTGTTTTTGTTTTGTGTAGTGAAGTACATAAGTAGTTAATATGCTCAATGTGGGGGGCTACTTTTTGTTGTTGTGCACTTATGATCGGCACATAGCACGTCTAAAGACTGGAGGCATCCAAATCCTCCTATAAATTGTATATGAACTATACTATGCACCGGGTATACATTATAATAATGGGAGCGTAAATGTGATAGTTAGCATTTGGCACTCCGCTACGTCTCGGCGCACGCGGAACACTTTCCGAGCCTACTTTTATAGGGCGATACGAACAGTTCTTGACTCACATAACCAATTTAAGTGATCTTTAGCATTCTATCAGTATCTCATTGAGACTAAGTATAGGTATCACTTTTTTAAGTCCGACATAGCCTCTCCCACCGGCCCCGGTGGTGGGGGTATCCGTGGGGATTTATTGCACATTTTAAAAAAAAGAATTACTGTTGAACTTACACAGAAAACAATTGTATCTTTTTAGTATCTCCCAGACAGAAAAATTACTACAAACTGTACTGCTAGTACCTTTTCAATACAACAATAATTTCAATAGAATTGAAGCACACATATAATTTCGTTGTAATGCAGGTAGGCGCGCAGGGACGCAGTGGAAACAAAACCGATATACGGTTATTCCCTGACAGCTGAGCTCTTAGGTGATTGTGGCGGAAACTTTTATCGGATGTCGAACGTGAGCGAAATAGCGATTCCCGTGAGCTCACCTGTTTACACCGACAAACATGTGCCGTCTGGATGAGCCAAGAATGTAGCCGAGTCTCAGCAAAACATAGCAACAACCCTGTAAGCCGCTTCCTTTAGAGACGTTACACAAAATTGGGAAATTTTTGTAAAACCGTCCATGGAGGATTTGGTCATCCGATTTAATTCATGGTGCACGCTAGGCTCTGAAGTTAAGCTGTAGATACCCTGTGTTATTTATATATATATATATATATATTATCATAATTTTTGTCCGGACTGATGTATTACGGTTGAAATATTGGCTGATAATTTATAGCATTGCAAGTAACTTTAAACTATTATTAGTAAAACTGCCTAATTGGGAACGGCAACGGCAATCCAATTGAAAACCTTGTCGTACCGTAAATTTATATAATAATCATTAATTCCAGTATATTAACTACATGCTTACATTCAGTCGTTTGTCATTTGATAGAATGTTAGATTGTAAATTTTCCTCATGTCTCGTATTGTATTATGTTGATGCGACACTCTTCCAGTGACTAAATCTCCACTTTAGCTTTTAGCGTCCCACACCCAAACATACCAGTTTACTATCAATAACGCGTCATTTTATCCCATAAAATGTATAAGCCTTATGAACTATAAAGCTGAACAATTGAATTATCATTTCACTATATACTCGTACTACAGAAATATAGCGGGAAATAATATAGTAATGCTTTTACACTTGCAGTATATTTGCATGATCCTTTTATTCTGGAAAATTCGCACAATTTCTCACAAATATGCACGCTCAATGATTCAATCACACCTTTAAAGATATTAACTGTTTTTAAATGAGGTCTTTCTAATTTTCACTCACTCGTAAAAAACTCTTTGAATTGTATAGGAGAAAATTTATTTATAGTTAGCTAGCGCTCTCACTAGTTTTCATTTTTAAAGTGTTATTTGACTTGAATGATTGTTTTTTAACATACTTTCCTCTAAAAATAAGTATATTTGCTTTAAATTTGAAGCTTAACTTGATGAAGCCCTTCGCTGAAAAATCATCTTGTGATCTAATTTAACACAACTATGCAAAGTTTATCCTGAAATTGACTTTTAGTTGCATGCTGCTCTAGCCTGGACTCTTCTCGCACAATGGCCCAAAAAGGAGTCTAAGTGTGGACAAAATAGTCCACTTCCTATCCTATTAAATTTTAGTACAAAATATAATTTCCATACCTGCAGATGCTTCGAAAATGTTATTGTCTACGCACTGAACCATGACTCTGAATATAGCTGAATGTACCAACATTGACCGCAGCCACAATAAAATGTCGTTATCATTCGCCGGGTCGGGTATCATTTTACCTCTATCCCATATATATGCTGTTCAATGCGTCCGTAATCCTTCAATTATATTCCAATGTTTGTTTTTTAACTTACCAAAATAGTTTAACGCATAATTGAAATTAATATCAACAGGATTTTAACGTATTTATGTTTCTAATACCTAACTAAGTGCAATGAATAGGTAAATTATTTTTCCTTAAATTAGATTATAACATGCCTTAAGTTGATTACTCTAAAACTACTTTTTGAATCTAATTAAGTGGAAAGAATAACAATCAAATTATTACGGTTGATCCTTCCAATCCTTTCTAAGAAAATTGTATTTATGTGAATTTCCCTATTTTATCCGTGTAGTCTAAAGAGAATACTATTTCCCCAGATCCCAAGTATTACGGGGCCGCTAAAATGTAGGTACGGCCCATGCACAGTGCAGCCCAGAGTAACTGGAGTGAGACGTAGGTGAGGGCGGGTGTTCTCTTTCGATCACGGAGAGCTCAAGATATCTGTAATGGCCACTCGAGCTATCTGCTCAACCGTTATTCTCAACAAATCTTCCATATTGCGGCCAACCGGAGCTCAATCAATACTGTGCAATGCGCGTATAGTTTGTTTTCTATTTTGAATTTATCCTCCATCCCGCTTCAGTAGGTACCTAAATATTTTACGTTACTGTAGTTTTGAGCTGAGATCCATTTTTTATTCTATATCATTATTTGTTATCATTTATTTTGCACAGTTATTACCTTGGTGGTTTACTTATATTCTAATTTAGCTTAATACTTATCGAACGTAGACATTGTAGACTTATTTTAGCTTAGCTAACAGATTCAATGATAGAAGTAGATTAGACTAAGCAAAAAACTATAAGAATCACTGTTAGAGCGAGACTTTCCCAAAGTCTAACTTTTTGTACTTTCTCATTGGAGCTTTGAACAAGTGAAATTAAGATAATGTTCTAATGGATCCCATAAAGGAAAGTTATAATAACCAGAAGCACATTCGCTACCGTGGAGGTGGCCTGCTTTGTTTCCGGCTCCACAAAGTTTTCCTTGTTACATTGTTCATTTTGTTGGGAATCGGTAGGTACTACACTTTTTGGATTGGTACCTATTTGTTTATTGTTTAAACATTCTTACAAACCTACTCAAATAAAATGTGCTAGTATGAAAGAAAGAATATTGTTTAATTACGGATCACACAGATACATTTATAAGAAACCTGAAACAATAGTACACAACACAAAAAAAAACAATAATAACAGCAGCAGCGAAAATGTAAATGAAGATTTTTTTATTTGTACGTATTGAAGGTTCTGTTTACAGTTCCTGGATTAAGTGCAGCTGTTAAAGAAGTGACGGAAACTCGAGCTCTGGCAAAGGGGAGGCGGCGAGGTGAATAATTGCTGCAATCAGTGTCAAGCCAACTAAGCAATGATAACACTGAGGCGAAATAAACTTGTGAACTATTTATTCGTCATTTCTTTAGCCACATTGTATCTATATCTTTTTAAAATATGATGAAATTAATAGTTTTATAAATTTACATGAATTTTAATTACATACATCAACCTGTTAAGTGTAGAGTGATTGTCGTCTACAGCACACAATTTAAATGTGTTACTTAACGAAATATTACATTACTAAAACTATTGTGCAACTAAACTAAGACGAGTTGCAGCACTTCGTTGTAGAATTTTTTTCCTAAGAAGTTTTATTGTGCGAAGCCATGTTCGCTAATCTACTGTAGGAAACTATTACATTATCCGTAAAACCGCTTATTTCAAAAACTAATATTGAAAGATGAACGTATTACACTTCAGCTATATGAAATAATATGAACTCAAATTCAGAGTTTAAAAGTCAACTCAGCAGATTAATTAATATTATTAAACACATTGATCGATGAGCTTCGTATACTACGGCAATTTGAAACAAAATTACACTAGACAACCATTTATAAGCTTATTTGTTACCTAATTAAACAGGGAACTTAACTGTATGTTATAACTAGTTCTAGTCTAGTTGCTGAACACAGCTAATCAAAAGATAGAGAACATTCATCATGTACTGAAGTTTCCAGGAGGGTGCAGGAGTCAGGCCGTTTTTATGGTCTAAGTTGGCAGCACAATGCCTTGGAATGTGCGAAGTAAACACTTAACTGCAGGTTTACTTGTCGTAATGCAGTGCAAGTTTCGCCGCACGCTCGGCCACCGCACAACTCTCTACGTACAAAGTTTTATGGTTGCAGTTTTAATGTGGACTAAGCTTCGCTGACTCTGTCGAGGGCTCGCTCTTCTCGCTACGTTTGGTCATCAAATTTCAAACGTAATTTTTTTCGCTCCAACTTTCGTGGAATTTTTTAGATTAAAATTGTACTATATAATCTAATGAGATGACAGTTTTCCTTTCATTACTTCACAGTTTAAAAAAAATAATCTACCCTACTCATTTATTTGTAAGTTTAGGATAATTTTAGACCAAGGTAACATACAAGTAGTCCACATAATAGAAAGTGGTTAGCGGTGTCTATAAATAATTCAGAATGTCTCAGGAGTTACACTCATGCGCCGCAAACGATATTATTTCGCTCTTCAAGGAAGCCTGGCGAACCTGCTCACTGGTAAAGATACATTGCAATGCAAGTGCTATTTAAGTGTGGTTTTCATTGCTCGTTGTGGTTAAGGAGGGGTACTTCCTCAGTAGGTAATTCTGAATTCCAATGGGAAATGCCCTTCAGATTTACGACCTGTTGCTACGTAAATATAAATGTGAAACTTAAAAACGAAACACGAGACGTGACTAAACGGGATTCCCATTGGGATTTAGTCATCCAACGTGGAAAGCTCGGAAACGTGACGAATGATACTATATTATGCGAATCAAGCACTTGTTTGCAATACAACGTGCATAAGCATATTATTAAATAACAACAACAAACAAGGCTATATAATTACGTAACCAGTTAAACTAAGAATAATATTACGATTACCGACATTTAATAGCGCAGAAAAGAATTAAAGTGGCTCTTCAAGATGATTTTAAAGTAGCCTAAAATAAATAGCGAATGTTCACGTAACGGTCGGTGAGTCAGGAAAGTTGGAAAGTAAATGGTATTAGCATCGTCTAATCACTACCAGGGGAGCTCTCCGTCTAGCGCTCTGAACTGGGTACCGACGTTTCGGAGCCGTTCCCGTACACTTACTTGCCCGTTCAGGGAGCCTTCTTGCATGCAAATAAGCATTAGTAACGCCTTTACAACATCGAGACGCGCTTTATTGGGCCTGTTCTAACATATAAACCCTGGTTCCGTAAACATTTACTTTTCACGCACCTGTCTTAAAATTGCGATCCACTAACTTAGATTCGGGAAGGCGGTACCAATGTTTCTAATTAAAATTTAACTGTAAAAAAGAGTAACGAAGATGAACTCCACCGTAACAAAATCTTATCAGTGTTCGAGGACAAAAATCAAGAAATGCAAATTCAACGGAAAAGGCGAACTTAAGTGGAGCTGTAAATGTAATTAGATTTTCAAGTTTACAAAGACAAGAGCGCTCAGGTTGGTAGATTTACTGCTGGCTGACCCACCTCCCCGTGGAGAACGATAAATGAGACGCCGCGAGGTAGCGATACTAATTATCCTATAGGTAGACGCGTTACAGCGTCCACTTTCCCTCTAAATCTTGTTAGTGGTTGAAGGTGCAATTCTGATTAATGCAACTGCGGTAAACATTTACAACTATGAACACAACACCAAACTTATTCCATGTTGATATAAATTTAACCGTTTTAGTAAATATGAAAAGTTTTATAGAAGGTTCTTTAGAAAAAGGAAAAATGTAATTGAGGTTTAGTTATGAATAGAATAAAGGTATTAAATAAAATCATCTCATATTTCTTGATCTAAATATAAATATTGAAGTAAACAAAAATCTACTAAACAACCACCATTATTCAGTTGACCCCAGAGACGAATAATAACAAAAGTTTATTCAATTCTTGTAACCTAGAGTTTCTAGTCACGATTTACGGTAGGTATCTCATGCATCATGGAAATTCTTTTTAAGATTTCGTGAAAACACTGCAAATATTTATAAACTGTTTTTATTTCTATTTCTCTAACTCTTTCTATTAGAGAAACGAGCAAGAGTGGACATAAACTTTTGCTATAGCTGTGTAGGTATGTGCTTATTTATGTCTGTAAAGTGTAAACCTCGTCGTAGTAAACATTGCCTGCGGGTCGGACGGAATTAGACTTGAATAATTGCCTCAATCACTCGATGGTGACTGACAAACGTACGGTCTTAAGCCAAGGTAGGGTATCCTTATGTGAACAATTAGAAATATAACATATTAACTATCTATCTAATTATTTAATTCTATTTTTCCGGACTGTATGGCTTACTCCTTTACGAAATAATGAACATGAAAAGTTCTAATCAAGTTTTTTGTTAGTATTGTAGTGTTAGTTAGTAAAATAGTTTATAATTTAACAATGCAAAAATTATAACTTTCCCTTGACTTTACCATAGTCAGGTAAAAGCAACATGGCGTATATATTGTTTTATTACCCAGTTTCTAACCGATAGTACAAAGGTTACAATCAATTTAAATATTTCCGATAATAGTCCACTATTAATGACCACAAATTAAGTACGTGAAAAATACTTCTTAGGTAATTCATCATTCTTATAGAACAAAATGTTCACACTATGGTCTAAGATAGCAAAATAAAAAAGATTCCTCAAAAGGAGTACGAATCGTAGTATATGGCTCAGCTTGTGTTGTATAACGACAATGTAACCAATCACGTGCGATCGTTTACGAAAGGCGAAAATTGTCTCATTGAAAACGAGAAACGTGTACGTATTTTCGATAATGTGCGATCACACAGTTTTATTATTTCTCTTTTAATTACTTTTTAAAATCGTAATAACACCTGGCCCACTTTCGATATACTTTAATGGATATCTACGGTATTTAGATCAAACTAGACTTTTCGTAAAGGAGTAGTAGACTTGCCACGCCTCAAGATGGTTTTCTCGACTATCCGTCGTGAAATTGCAAGTTACTGGCAAGCAAGTTTCTCAGAAAGATAGGTTATGTTAGTAGCCTGCCAATCTCATAAAAGAAATTGAATTTAGCTTGGCAGTTACACTTTTATTATTGAAGATCGAGTTCCGTATATATTCAAAGATGTTTCAGATCTTAGAAGCACAGTCGTCAAAACCTTACCCACAGGAGTCTACTTAATTTGCCACCTCTAGTGATATGATACTCGGAACTTTATTCTCAAGGGCTAAGGCTACTTCATAATTTTGTGCATAGAGCATTTTGTGCATATTTAGAGAGCGAGAGCAAAGATTTTTGAAAATGTACCAAGGTACAAAGGTAGGTATATAGAAACGCCTTAAAAAAAATTGAAAAAATAACTGGAATATTGCAAGAATTAGAAATTTAGATTTTTTTATTTTTAGATTTTTTTTGTTAGCTTTTTTGGTTTGATAGTTAAGTAAATAAACTAGACAGTCTTCAGAGAATGCCTACAAAGAAATATTGGTAATTTACAAGTGGCATAATCAATAATAGAAGCTCTACAAAAATAATATCCATATTTTTAGTCTTTCATCAGATAAGCAAATAACCAATCTCAAAATTGCCAAGGCCTATTTCAGGAAGAAAAGGAAAAACTTGAAATAAAACCCTGTACCCACCCGTCTGTACCTGTACCAACTCGAAAAGCACCAAAGATGTATATAGAATTTTAAAGTAATATGCATAGGATTATTTTTTTGTATACCACTTAGTTGGCAGACAAGCACACGGCCCACCTGATGGGAAGCGGTTACCGTGGCCTATGGACGTATGCAACACCAGGGGTGTCACAATCGCGCTGCCGACCATGAAGAAACCTTCTGATGCCCCTCTTGAAGAACCCCATATTGTAGGCGCTTGGGAAAACCGCAGTAGGGAGGTCATTCCACAGTTGAAATGTTGAAAAATTAATAAAGACTTAAAAAAAATTCAGTTTCTTTTTTTTTTCATACAACTTAGGTGGCAGACAAGCACACGGCCCACCTGAAGGAAAGTGGTTATCGATATCACAACACCAGGAGAGTCACACCTGATGTGGTAGAAACTAAAATTTATGAATAATCATAATATATGAAGAACAGTTGTTATTTGAAAATTCGTGTGTAATGAAACTTTTGACAAAGCCATTGTAGCTGTTGTAGCGGATTTATTGATCGTTGTTGTGTACTAATGACAGGGCACTAGCTCATCGTAGCCACAGACAACAGATCGTACCTAACTGCCGTCATAACACGTTCGTGCAACCGTCACCTACAAAATAAAAACAACCGTATTTTCGTTTTTATTCTAGATATAATGTACATATTATGTGATATGTATTATATTGTATGAATTATATTGAAGCTTATTAGCCAATGTGACTATTGTCTGTTTAGTTTTTTGTATACATTTTAGAAAGAAAGAAGAAGAAGAAAGAAAGAAAGAAAGAAAAAACATTTATTCGCGAACACACAACGTACAGAGAGTCAGACAATATAAATATATACACAACAAGAAGATATAACAAAAAAAAAAGAACACTCTCACACATCGTGCGTACCCAAATGGGCCACCATCTCAGCATGAATGCCCCGCACACCAGAGTATGCGAAGCGCTGGTTTTCAGATGGCGCCGCTAGTGGCTCCGCCGCCACGCAACGAGTCAGTGACGCATGAACACACGACAACAGATCTCAGTATAACACTTAAAACACTTAAAAATAGAGAATACAATGACCAAACCACAAACAACAAACAAAAATGAAGGAAAAATGCATAACGGGATATCTTCTAAAAAATTAAATCATCACAGATAATCTGTGGTTGTCTGTGGTTCACTCAACGCTCCCGCGCAGTTATCGATGACATAAACTCTTTGTTATTGAGTAACAACTTAGGTAACATGCGTTGCATACAATTGCGCAACATCATAAGATGGCCGACAAGCAAGAATCAATTATTGCACCATTCCGTCCGTAAGAATGCCATATATTCACTGTGCAATACGCCAATAATAATCGCTGTGCAAGAACAGTGATCATGAATAAATTAGTGCAATGTGATGTGTGTATTTTAGTGTATATGTTCAGTGTTTAAGCCATGTTTATGCAAACAAGCAAACGGCGTGCAACAAGTGCAACGCGGAGCATCTTCAGGGACAACAACCACACCCACTGATAACCACGAGCGACCAAGGTTTACCGAACGTCACCTCGGATTTAAATTGTATCATGGAGTACTCCCAGGGTGAGTACAATCCCGCTTCTGTGCAGCCAGCAGATGCAATTGGTATTTATTTTTGAATGATCTCAATGTTTTTGCAGATCGTATTGGTGGTGGCAGGTCGTTCCATATGCGGCTGGCCGCGAACTTGAAGCTTCCTCGGTACGCCGAGGTTCTATGTCTCGGAGTCAACATAAGGTAGGCAGATGCCCGTGTACTGTGCTTATTTTGGTCTCTCGACCAAAACAGTCTGTCATACAGGTACCTGGGTCTATGTTTTTGCACTACGCCAAAGAGCAATGTTGCAAAATGCAGCTCCCTACGCTGTGCCATTTTCATAATACCGCCGTGGTTCAGAAAAGGCGTTACATGCGTGCGTGGCGGGATTGTGAAGCAGAATCTTGCACAGGCATTCTGCACTCTCTGAATCAGTCGCTCTGTTCTTCGTAAGAGGCAGTTCCCATACACCGTGTCAGCATAGTTGAGTTTTGAAAGGATAAGTGACTCACATAGTATCTTCCTTATGCTCACACTGATGTATGGGCGGATCCTGTATAGCACCTTCAGCCTATAAAAGCAGTTCCTGACTGCTTGTAGGATGTGTGTCTCAAATAGCAGCTGCTGGTCAAGAACCACTCCCAGGCTCCGCGCCTCCTTCACCTGTTCCACTGCACTGCCATCAATTTTTATTTCTAATTGATGCTGACATGTACTCTCAACTTGCTGTCTAGTGCCCAGGACCATAAATTTGGACTTAGCTGGGTTTAAAACCAGGCAGTTTCTCCTTGACCAGTCTTCAATGTTTCTCAAGTCCTCACTCATTTTCTTCATGGATTCCAGGCAGTCAAATGGAGGAAAAGAGAGATACAGCTGAAGATCATCGGCGTAGAGGTGGAACCTGCAGTTGGCGATCATGCTGGTGATATCTGCACTGTAGAGAATGAAAAGTAGCGGGCCCAAGATCGAGCCCTGCGGAACGCCCCTGGTGACCTGACGATGCGGGGAATCTACCATGTATCCTGTTTTATTGTCCTTTACTTGGACAAATTGATATCTACGGCTCAGGTAGCTATCGAACCAAGCAACCACTTCTGTGCTGCATCCGTAATATACAAGTTTTGACAAGAGTAGTGAGACATTAATACTGTCAAAGGCACGGGAGTAATCAAGGAGCGTGAGCACCGTGCTCATACCCTGATCCCTGGCTTGCAGTACATTGTCCACAACATCCAATAGGGCAGTAGTCGTGCTGTGCCCTTTTCTGAAGCCAGACTGCATTAGCGGGAGTATATTGGAGTTTTCCAAGTAGATTGTCAGCTGGTTGCTGACAACTCTCTCTAGGATCTTAGACATGCATGGAAGAAGACTAATTGGCCGGAGATCCTTCGGACCAGTAGGACTTGGTAGTTTGGGTATAGGCCTCACCCTAGCGGTTCTCCAAGAACTAGGAAATGTTGAAGTGGTGATGGATTTATTTATGATGTTTGTTATTGCAGTGAGGGTATGAGGGAGAGTCATCCTCAACATATCCAAGGAGATATCATCCACACCCATTGCATTAGACCTCATACTTCCAATTAATTTATTTACATCATCTTCGTCAACAGTCCTCAACTGAAAGACACCATGACCAAAACGATGAAATTCAAAGAATGTGAGGTCAGATATACTCACCCCCCCATCGCCCGGCACCTTCAGGAAATGCTGGTTTAATTTATCAGGACTACCACATGTAGCTGGCAGTTCATAATTATTGTTCCGGTTCCCCAGAACACTTGACTTTAGGTGACTCCATAGTCTCTTTGGCTGATCGATGCTACTATTTATATGCGTTCTAAAATATGCATGTTTCTCACTTTCTATGGCAGCTCTCACTGTGCTTTTGAGGTCATGATATAGGTTGATATGTGCCTCTTGTTTGGTTGTTTTTGCCCGCTTGTGGTACTTATCCCTAAGACGAATCATGTCCCTAACTGTGCTTGTAATCCAGGGGTTGTGCTTATTTTTAATTAGGGTTCTCTTAATTGGGGCATGAAGGTCGAATAATGCCATGCAGTAGTGGTTAAAGGTTTGCACCATGGTGTCGACATGGTCCAAGCTCGCGATCGCCTGCCACTGGATTGCAGCAAGGTCTTGTTCAAACTTATCCATCAATGGCCACGTGCGGTAGTGGACTGTATTGCGGGGATGTAGCTAACTGTTCCATTGACGCTTTACACACAAAAGACAGGTGATCGGGTTGCCGCGGGCGTGATCCAGGCAATGAATGCAACCCGAGAAATTAGGAGAGGATGCACTAACCTTCACGACACACGTGTTTCATCGCAGCCGGTACACGGATCTTCTCTTCCTTGCTCAGGAGCTGCCGTCAGCATCACTAGATCACTTGAGGAACACACGAGAGGCACAATCCGATCGGTATAAGTCTATGAAGCGGTAAAAATGTAACAAATATTAATCATTTTTGAGAGACGCGAGCGCGGTCCGTCCTTACGCTGGCTAGTTCAAAGCGAGACTGAGTGTCTATATCACAAATGGCGGACGGAAGCTATCTAGTACTATTCTATGGTTAGTGCGGGAGGGGAGACGGGTATAGAAAGAGTGTGTTTCCGCGTCAAGAAATACAGCTTCTACATCGGCGCAACCATTCCCCCCGGCTTGAAGGGTTACCTTAAAGATTCCGACCACAATACAAAATGTCATTAAGCGACACGGAAGTGCTAGTCTTAGCACTGCCATCCAAAACTACGCGGAGTTTTAGTAGTAAGCTTATCTTCTCTAATAACTCCGCGGTGCGGGATAATGTACGAAGGCTGGGTCCCGCCAGTGTCCGCAGGCGCAGGTGAGATGTAACCTTTATCTAAATATTCGTTAACAACCTCATCATAGGCCCGCTTCGACTTTGGGGACGCCTGCATCTTTCGTTCCAAACAAAGAAAGCGTTTTTCAGCGGATACACGGGAGCCACCGAGTGAAAACTTGCGGATGGTAGACTCCAGTGGCGGCTCGACGGTGCAACAGAACGAAGCAGTCGAGTGACTAAAACTATCTATAGAAGCGGGTGCGGAACCAATTATAACAAAACCAAGAACTGTTTCCAGTGCGTGCGGAGCGGGGTACGTCGGTCCCCCTTGAACCTTACGTGATAACTGGAGGTGCGGGAGAATCGAAGCGCCGATCAATATATCGACGACTCCAGGAACAGCGTAAGTCTCATCTGCTAAAGGCAAGTCTTTAAATTTCGTTAATAAAGACGTGTCAACCGGGACGGTAGGCAACTGTTCAGCTATTCTATCTATAACGAGCGAATCCATGTCATACCAAATATTATTATTAAAACGAGATCTAAACCTTGTTTTAACGGTGCCACGAACAGCTGACTGTAAGCTTCCAAAACCCTTCACCACTGAGCGGGTTGAACGCTTATCAACATTGAAACCAAGACGCCGACAACAATCTTGAGTAATAAAATTACTTTGCGATGTTCACGATGATTTTTTTTTGATTGTGTAGTCAGCATCATATCAATCTTGATGAATAAAGTACTCAAAATGATCTTAATACCTTGATTTTCCCCCTACCTGTTGACTGATTATTCTGATATTTGGTACATGCCTTTAGTTCGGACAATAATACAACTTAAATCTATATAACAGTTTGAATTGGTTTTAATACATTGGTATTAAAATCATTTTGAGACTTTGTAGTCAAGATCGTTCTGACACTGAATGTACAAATTTTTATAGCACTTTTGAAAATTTATCTACCAAATTAAATATACAGATATAATATAATTTATCGTATAACATTAGCACATCACTAACGTTTGTTGTAAGTGCTTCATTAAAGCAATACTTTTACAATAAAAGCATTTGCGAGTATCTGATGTATCAGTTTCCCCTATTCAAGGTAAAAGGATATTTCATTTTGATATTTTCAATAGTTCTTATTTTACATTAGGTTTTGACAGATAATTTGTTAATAAATAAGAGTATCTAAGATAAGGTGATGTATATTAGCCGTACATATTATTAGCACGAATGATTTGAATTTTGTAAGTATAGAAAAACTATTTTAAAAAGAAAATTATTTTTCTATTGGTGTTTAAATGAATATATTTGTGGATAATGGGTAGCTAATACTACCACAGACAAGTGGTTTTCTGTATCAAATAATGCAGATAGTCACTTGACAAGACAGAATCATTTGTGGAACTACAAATTAACATGCAAAGCCATCAGAGTAAATACTTGAGCAGACAAGACGGTTAGGTGGACTACTATTGAGTTACAGCACTATTTTGGGTCGAATTTCCCTTAATACACCTGATATTGCAGCTCAGCATATTAGAATATCTTAGTTCATATTGGGTTTAATACTAAATAAATATGCTTACTAATGTACTTATTTTTTTATAAACAGAGTATAGTAATTTGAAATTGGGGAAGTTTCTGGCATCTGACGTGAAATATTAATAGGCGACTGAGATTAATGCTGAGATAATGATCTTCGTATCAGGTAGCTATAAAATCAACGTCAGAGATCTCAGCATACGTCATAGTTATATTTTACAAATTTATTATTTGATAATGAACGTGAAAGTTATTTGATGTAAAATTTTAACACTACTGCAGACTACAGAGTCTGCCACCTGAGTGGTGTAAAAAAAATTGCTTGTTGGTTTATCACGTTTTACGCCGTTCTCTCGTGTGACATTGCATCATGCCGCCAAGTTTTGATATAAAATCGAGTGGGAATTCTCTGCTTTACTTAAGCCTTATTTATACTCACGTGTGTAGTTGAAGAATCTAATATGTGATTTAGAATCCTTCGGTATAATAAAAGACGAACAAAATGGTAATAAATAATGATTTAGTGCAAGGCAACGTTTCAGTAAATCTAATAAAATACGTATCCACAGAGACTGCACCGAACTCGTTACCACATCTAGACAATTTATTAGGATTTACGAGGTACCTACTACTTTGGATCATCGTTCTAAAACTTCTATAAACGGACAAAACGGTCGAACACTTTTCGTTCCAATTTGAATGTGGAATCGGGAAATCAATATTGACATATGAATGATCGACTACATTCAATAAACGTCAGTATTATTCTTCGAACTCCTTCTTAGAGCATTTAATTGATCAGGTTGTGATGATTCATTGTTTTTGTTTTTAATGTGTAAAAAACCTAATTATACCTTTATGCTCCCGCCTACCAGTGACACTTTTTGTTTAGTATGATGCTGAAACTTTAGTATTGTATTCCTTACGTGTCCACCCTATAGAATTCCACGGCTATAATAACCTCGTGTTGTGTACCTGGTGGTGAGTACGGTAGCCAGAGCTCACTGGAGAGTTTTTGTGCTGTCAGTGGGAAGACCAAAGGCTTGTCCTGATTTTGTGTTCTGCACTGGGGGCACATAAAATCTCTGTTCTTACAGGGTCGGCAGCATGGATGTGACTCCACTGGTGTTACACACGTTCATAGGTCACGGTAACCACTTTCCATCAGGTGGGCCGTATGCTTGTCTGCCACCTAAGTTGTATAAAAAAAATATAACGGAAAAATAGAGAAAAAAATCTCGCTTCTCGGAAAATCATTTTCACTATGTCCTTTATAAAGGACATAGGTAGTGATGATATGACCATGTCCTTTATGGAAGGCTTCGTTATTTTTTTTTAAATAAATTATAATCAGAAAAGGATTATAATCTAAAACATGTAACAATCTTTATTTTTATTTATTAAAAAATACAAATAATATGAAAAAAAATAATAAAAATTCAAAAATATGTACCAAATTAAACATTTCTCTACAAAACAATCATAAAAGTTTTTATAATCAAAATTAAACCCTAATTTGTCATTAATTAGGAACTTAAACAGACCTAAAAAGTAGAAATTACTTTTATACACTAAAACTTCTCATAGCGCTCATGAAAATTGGAAAAATATCCGATTTGGGGAAACGTAGTTAAATATCTCATTCATTTAACAAAAAAAAACTGTTTTTTCATCTCATCCACACGCCCTACACGCGATTGCTTTAAACAATATTCGAGTAAGTGTAAGGCTGATTTTGTATGGCGTTCCATGTAGGATATCAGTTTTATTAGAACATTTTTCATAATATTTTAACACAAATTCGCTCCTATGTGTAATACTGCTCGCATCACTCTGGGATGGTTCAGCAAAGTACTTACTAGATGCTCTCGACAGGTTGCAGCGACGTGCGGTCCGCATCATTACGAATCCCGAGGTCACGAACACCCTAGAACCTTTACAGATGCGTAGAGATGGCTGTATTTTACCGTCTGTACCATGGGGAGTGTTCTGATGAGCTCTTCCAATTAGTCCCACCCTCCCCTTTCCTACACAGGACAACATGTGCAGGTCTTAGATGTCATCCGCACACAGTGCAAAACATCCGATCAAGAACCAAGCGGTTCGGAGACTCTTTCCTCTGTCGCACCATTAAGGCCTGGAATTCATTACCAGCTCACGTGTTTCCTTCTTCCTACAGTCCCGGGTCCTTTAAGCGGGGCGTGAAAAAGCATATGATGAGGCCGTCAAGCTGAGTGTCACCATTGTCACACGGTATGTGTAAGTAATGGTGACCCTCTTTTCTGGGACTTTGCTTTCAGCTTACCATCAGGCAAGGCGAAGTCTAATTGACGTGTCCTATATAAAAAAAAAACTAAAGCAGTGGTTCCGGTACTTACATAGTAAACACTACAGTGTCAGTGCTCCGAAGAAATAAATACAAAAACGCCACAATTTTCACCGTAATCACTCATAACACCACGGAAAAAGAATTATCTAAGTGAGATTCAGTGTCGGTGACAATTAACATCATATATAAGTTGGATTTAACAAGAATTTAGAAGAAAAGAATTCAAGTAAAACTTGAGGTAAAAAACTTAAATGTGGGTACTACGCATTAATATAACATAAATCGTTTGATAGTTCGATTGTCACTTGTCTTGTTTTTACGTCAGATTGACACATCAAGACCCTGTCAGTCAAACCATAGTGTTACCATTACACAAAAAGTACATTCCATTACACGGAAAACAATATGGAACAACAATTTGAACTGTTATTTGAAAAAATGAAAATTGAAATGCAGAATCAAAATATGATATTAACTAACACAATACTTGAGAAAATGGATGAAAAACTGAAACCCATTCTAGAAGAGAACAGAAATTTGAAACTAACTTTGAAAAATTTAGAGAAGAAAGTGGAATACCTGGAGAGAGACAAAAAAAGCAAAAACATAATAATTCATGGGATGGTAGAAGGAGAAAAGTTCCCATCAGAGTTACTTGAGAAGATAAAGAAGTGTTTTCTGGAACAATTGAACATTAACTTATCGGATTGTGAAGTGAATAAAATTCACCGAATTGGGAAGAAAGGGGAAATACCAAGGCCTACGCTTCTTTCCTTGATTAGTGGGTGGAAGAAAGAAGAAATTTTGAGAAACAAAAAGAAACTCAAGGAGATATATTTAACAGAAGATTACTCAAAAGAAACATTAGAAAAGAGGAAAGCACTACAACCGAAGTTAAAGGAAGAAAGAAAGAAAGGAAATTTTGCCTACATCAAATATGATAAACTCATCGTGAAGGAAAACAATAACACTAAGGATAAGAGAAAACGAGAAGTATCTACCTCTCCGCAAGATAGCCAGCAGCCAAGGAAGCAACAGACGTTAATCTCTTCTAAGGATAACAGATTAAATGCATTTGAGGTAATGAGAGTTCGGTCTCACTCTCTTTCATCGAACTCACCTGCAAAGAAACAATAGCAACTAGATACCGGCGATCGGAAACAAACAAATAAGAAAATCAGCAACCAAATAACGGAAACGAAACACCTTCCCCCAAGCCGACTGGTCCTCGTGGGGGAGAAAGACCACGACCCTCTAAAGACAGACAAATGCAGCTCAGATATATACATAGCCACTCTTAATACAAAATCACTACGAACTACTGAGAAGCGTCTTGAACTCGAACTAGCCATAGCAAATATAAAGTGGGATATAATAGGCCTCTGTGAAGTAAGAAAATATGGAGAAGGAATAGAAGATTACGGGAACTACATTTTATACTACAAAGGTGAGACACCAGGACTGTACGGGGTGGGATTTATAATTAGAAAGGGACTCGCACACGAAATTGAAGAAATAAAAGGTATATCTCAAAGAATAACAATGTTAAATATAACGCTACCCTTAAATAAAAATAAAAAATGGTCTATTATACAGGCATACTCACCAACAGAATCAGATAAAGAAGAAAACGTAATAAAAATTGAAAAATTTTATGAAGATCTACAAACAACAATTCAAAACGCACACAAAAATATTATAGTAATGGGTGATTTCAATGGAAGAATAGGAACATGTAAAAATAGTGGTGAAAAATACACAGTGGGCAAATATGGACATGGTAAAAGAAGTAAAAACGGAAGCAGATTAGTCACCTTTGCTTTAGAAAACAAACTAAGGATACTCAATAGTTTCTTCAAGAAAAAGAAAGCAAAACAATGGACATGGCTTTCCCCAAATGGACTTCATAAAAACGAAATTGATTACATTATGTCTAACAATGCCAATATCATTCAGGATGTAGCAATCATACACCATTTAAATTTTAATACGGACCATAAAATGGTGCGCGCAAAATTAACAGGTGCACCTATAAAAAGAACTACAAGATTTCATTACAATAACTCTGCCGTTGTATGCACAGGTAATAGCAATCAACTTATGACTAATCTACAGGCGTTAATAGAGAACGATGGGGGGAAAATCATACCTTTCCAGGAAAAATATAATAACTTTGTACGCACAATAGTAACAGAAACAAGAAAAATAAATACAGATAATAAAAGTGTAATTTCTAAGGAGACACTACAGCTCTTACAAGATAGGAAAAAGTTATTGCAAAGAAAGGAAACCGGAACTAATCGCCACAGAATATCAGAAATCAGTAAAAAGATAAATGAAAGCATCAGAAAGGATAAGAAAGTAAAAAGACTTAATACCTTAAAAAAACATATCGAAAGAACAGGAGGCACGAAAAAGGCAAATAAGGAATTAAGTGATAAAAAGGATTGGATGCTAGGGGTAAGGACGGAAGATGGAAGATATACAAATAAAAGATCAGAAATACTTAAAGTGGCTTCAAGCTATTACCGAAATTTGTACCGAAGTAGGAATCTTAAAGTAGTGACAAAAGGAGGCAATGAAACAGATTCTGAATCAATACCAAAAATATTAACTAAAGAAACAGTAAGAGCAATTAATACACAAAAAAGGGACAAGACACCAGGAACAGACCAAATAACAAATGAACTACTTAAATCTATTACACCGGCAATTGCTCCTATATTAACAGATATATTTAATGAAATCATAGAAACCGAAAACATCCCTACAGACTGGACCAAATCTACTATAATATTGCTGCATAAAAAAGGAGACAAAGGAGAAATAGGTAACTATCGACCAATTAGTTTGATGTCAAATGTCTACAAAGTTTTTTCAAAAATTATCTTATCTCGAATCACACCCATACTCGATGAAAACCAACCGAAAGAACAGGCAGGTTTCCGTAGCAAATACGCAACTGTAGATCATATACATGTTCTAAGACAAGTCGTTCAAAAATACAAAGAATACAACAAAGCCTATTACCTGGGATTTGTTGACTACAATAAAGCCTTTGACTCATTGGAACACGATTATATATGGGAGGCACTGCATTGTCAGGGAGTACATGGAAAATATATAAATATATTAAAGAGCATCTACTCAAAATGCACAGCACAAATCAGATTGGAGACGATGGGTGAGGAGTTCCCTATAGATCGAGGCGTCCGACAAGGTGATCCTATTTCACCCAAGTTGTTTACAGCGGCTCTGGAGATGATTTTCAGGAATCTAGATTGGGAAGGATATGGACTCAATATAAATGGTGAAAACCTCAATAACCTACGTTTCGCAGACGATCTGATTATATTTTCTGAGTGTCCCAAAAAGCTTGAACATATGCTACAAAATCTATCGGATGAAAGTAAGAAAGCAGGCCTTTCAATGAACACGGGTAAGACAAAAATCATGACTAATGCATCACAGACATATAAAATAACAGTAGATTTAGTGAACATAGACTATGTGGAGGAATATGTATACTTGGGACAGTTAATAGCAACAACTGATACCATGCCTAAAGAAATTGATCGAAGGATCGCGAACACTTGGAAAAGGTATTGGTCTCTCAGCGAAATTATGAAAGACAAAAATATGCCCATCAAAGAAAAAAGAAAAGTATTTAACAGGTGTATTTTGCCATGTTTAACATATGGTTGTCAAACATGGGCATTAACAGAACAACTAATGAATAAAATAAATGTTTGTCAAAACGGAATAGAAAGGAGTGTGATTGGGGTCAAGAGAAAAGATAGAGTAAGACTAAAAAACATAAAAAGTATAACCAAATTTAAAGACGCGAAAAATATATGCAAAACATTGAAATGGAGATGGGCAGGACACATTTTAAGAGAGCAGAAAGAGAAATGGACAAGAATAATATCAGAGTGGTATCCAAGGGACGGCAAAAGAAGCAAAGGGCGACAAAAGAAACGCTGGGAAGACGACATTAAAAGAGTTGCCGGTCCAGGGTGGATGAGGATAGCGAAGGATAGAAATAGATGGAAGTCTTTAGAGGAGGCCTTTGTCGAAGGACAAGCTGTTGATTTATAAAAGGAAAACCAAACCTATTGTCAACTTATTTTAATAACTTGTGAACTGAACTGTAATATTAACAGCAATAAAGGCTTATTTATATTATATTTATTATATTATATAAAAAAAAAACTACCTACATTGGTTCTTCACATAGAATTTAGAAAAGTAAATAAGAGTGTATTAATTACATACATGTCAATCTAAAAATTTTTAAGAGTTTAAGAAAATTGCAATGTATTTACTTACCTATGTGTGAGCGTACTGCTGCATCATCATTCTAACAAACCGACCGATGTGAAGTCTCCCTTAATTTATTTTCTTACACCTAAATGTGTGATAGACGTCAATGTTAAACAGTCCAAATGTATAGATTGAGTTAGTGCTATTACATAGGAATCAGAATTATGTAAATATTTATGTTCTCAGTATTTAATGTGCCTTTATAATAATAATAAATATTCTTCTATTCTTCAGACCAATGCAAATACCCATATTCATGTATACAAATATTTGCACTGAGCGGGGATCGAACCCGCGCCTCCTGCGTAGCAGTCGCGTTCACCACCGCCACACCACAGAGGCTGTCAATGAATGCTGCCTTTGAATGATTACTACAATTATCATAAAGGAATATAATGTAATAGAATAATCTACATCATTTTTCTTACTTCAAACTGAAATCGTCGTAAGAATCATTAATTTTTTGCATTTCAATGAACAATATTATTGTGAGCATATTTTAAAGATATTCGACAAAACAATTCGAAGATGAAATTGAAATAATATCAGAGAACACGGCGTATGCGATTTCCAATTATCGATGTGCGCCGACTGTTCCGACGGTATTGCAACTGGGTATGACGAGAAATATTTCGCTCAGGTTTCATACGTATATACCTCCCGAGAAAACGTACGCCCATGTACATGCACATGTCGGGCTCTAATCTTCGGTTATTTGAAACTTGAGATATTTCACGTCCAAAGGAACGAGGAAATTTTCCTTTTCTTTAATATATTTTATCCCGTATAAAGTTTTAAGTCAATTATATAATAATAAATCTACTTTTGAACACACTAATATAAGCCAATGAATACTCGTACAATTGAAAGCTCTTAAATCCGAATACTGTGTGAAAATATACTGTACACCTATTTAAGATCCTCCTTTAACACTTTTAAAAGTGCGTTAGGTTATGAAAAAAATGTACGGTACGAAAGTATTGACGCATTTTAGCTAAGAAAATGACGTTATCACATTCGATATCATTTTCTTGTACAATATGACGGTATCTATATCTTATATTTTTCACATTTCCTATAATATGATATGTTAAAATATACGCTAAAAATACAACATACATACATACATAAACTCACGCCTATATCCCCGAAGGGGTAGGCAGAGGTGCTAGCACCCACATTTCGCCAGTTTATGTTTAGATCCCAATGTAATAGGTGGCGAGCCTATTGCCATTAACCGGGCACTTATAAACCTGCGATAAATACACACATAACTTCGAAAAGCATCGAAATGGCATTGGTGTGTGCCATGGTAAAACCTGGGATTGAGCCCGAGACCTCGTCAAATTAATACTATGTTAATTCACACTATTAATTTGTAATTCGTAAGTTTTGTAAATAAAGATAAAACTGTCTTGAAATGGAATATGCTATTTTTCATCCCTGAATTAGTTGCGGAACGGGATCATAATGTCTCCTCGCGATGCCGACGATGGTAACTGTATGTCGACGTTAATTTTAAATTGGTTCCTTAAATATGTCCTACTAGTAAAAATACAAGTAGATTAAAATGTGAACTTTCTAAAAATATATATTTAAAAGAGTTACTAGACTCTATTTTTCAAAAACCTGTGTAGCAAGGAAATAAAGCATTCACTCAGTACTAAGGCTACAGAAAGACAAACCTTTTTATCTTTCTTTTGGTAACCCTGAAAATTCCCTTTCTTTTTATATTTTCTAGTTTGCACTTGGGAGCCCGGGTTCACTCTAAACTGGGAGCTTTAGATGCAACCGGAATTAATGCTGGTATTAAACTAAACTTATTATCATTCCTTTAATAAAGTATTTTTTACGTGAAACAGTATTCCAAATAAATATAAAATAACTGAGATTAGAATAATACATGAGAATCGTTTGACTAAGCCATTGAATTATTAACGTTGTTAATGTCATTATTTCCTATTTGACTAGAAATATGGAGGTAGAAGTTTGGAAGCTGAGGACACTGCACTTTTGAAGAAGGTTATTTTAGTCCTTTATGAGTGCTAAAACTGAGATGTATAACTAAAAGTTTCTGTGCAAGTTTTGCCAAGTTCGCTCAACAGCATTATGAATATTCACAAACGCCTCGGGATTGCTTATATGCGCCAACTCTTTTAATAGCACAGTTGATGAGAGAATAAACGTATAATTACCAGACATTAAATAATTTATTTTATGTGTAGCAAAAATAGGTACCTTTATTTTGAAAATGTTCAATAAAAATATAGATTACATAGGTTTTTACTGAGAATTACTTCATTACATCATCATTACTCTGATAGTAGTTTTCTAGATGGGTTCAAAATTTCACTTTAGAGCTTATATATGTTTATCCAAGTGTGACTTCCGTTTGAGCCTCAAGCATAAGAGGAAAGCATCGTTCGTATAGTTTAACACTCATAGGTGAGATTGGCTAGGGGCTCAAATATACAACATAGGGTCATGTACAACCAAATAACACTTGATTTCTATACTTTAATTTTTATATAAAGTAATGATAAAAAATAATTTACAATAATGTTAACGGGACTTAACGCGATCATGGTATAGGTATGTTTATAGGTACATACCTTTCATTTGTCTTACGTTTCAACCAGGTTACAAACAAAGGTACGTGGTCCATAGGGACATCTTGGGAAGAAATTAAAAAGAAATTAAAAAAATTAAAAAAATAGAAAAAAAGTAGGAAATAATAACCATGGACAGTTATTAGACTTCATTAGACCACTATCATTATGATAGATAGATAGACTGATCATTATTACGTTAACATTATTGTAAATTATTTTTTATGAATAGGTATTTAGTTTAAAAAATATTAATTTATCCACATATTTGTTTGTCTCTTCGTCATCACGCAAAATGTCTTCCAAAGCTAAAACAAGACGTGTCCACAGCGCCAACCTTACTTACAGTAATAATGTATCAAGAGGGTTCAAGGTATGCAAAGCGTATTTGGCAGCACGTCCACCGCTTAAAAGCATCGCTTACGTTAAGTAATCCATTCCCCTCAGTTGATGCTGAAACTTCTCTTAACAACAAACTTGCCAACATAACAGATTATCGTGTACAGTAACTTTCTGTTGTCACTAAGATTTTGTCAAGATGTCGACAAGTACCTACTGTGAATGTACCTTCGCGTCTTCACAGAATAAATTAATAGCACACTTAAGTGCAGAAGTCATTCAAATCATACTATATAATAACCCAAATACAAAATAATGGCTGACAGTTATGGTAGGCAGATGATGCTGTCTATCTATAGCATTTGCAATAGCATTAGCAAGAAATAATAACTGCCTTTGGTGCCGCTAAGTAAGCAACCAATTTTTACTTTGTACCCGACTACGCCAGGGAAGGTAATGTTTTACGCGCGTATGAATGTAAATATGTATGTGGTTTCTTTTTGTTCGCCTCTACACAGGTGTAATGGCTAGACGCATTTTAATGAATGGGGTCTCAAATGACCTCTCATTTGAGACTCCATTCATCAAAATGCGTCCAGCCGCAGTTACGCAGTGCATCTCCCGAGTGTCATAGGGTGTACCCATTAATTTTCTTTCAGTTTTAGATTGGCAAATGGGTACCGTCTGTTATTAAACTGGTTTTGATCTTTTAGACAGCAGTCGGGTTTTTTAATTTTTAATTATTTATTTTACGTTAATTTCTTTAACGGTATATTGCTTCCTTTGTTACCTTCTGTTGGTAATAATGAAAATGTATTTTCAATTGTTGATTCTAAATCAGGATTCACGCTAGCTAGACATCACTACTCTACTGTAACGCCAAAAACTTTTAGGTATTATACTGTCAAAACTCACTGAAATATTCTAGCTTATGCAACAAGCGAGTATTCGGTCTCACTAATACCTATGCTTATCTAGCATACTAGCAAGACTGAATAATTGCTTATTGTATTCATCTACCCGAATGGCAATCAGCCATAATAATAGTGAAGTTCATGGTGTTGTTTTATCAAAATTTAGAATAAAAGATAACGCACTTAACGCGTCTTTGTGTACAGTAAAGTTAGTTATGATGATATCATTAAACTAGTATCTATAACTGTTAGTGCACTTTTAGTAATCACGAGGAATAACTAAATCACGCTATAAGCAAATCTGAGTGCTCACAGGAGCTAGTAAGTACAGTAAATTTAATAAAACGCTTGACTATCTATTATTGCCTACGTAGCAATAGTTTAAAAATGTTGTTATAGATCGTTCATTTAATAGCCATACATCACACAGTCGACACACAAATCAATGAGTTGTAAAATTATCCCAAACACTCTATCCCAATATACTCAATTATGATGAATCATAGTTATATGTATAATATTTGCAATCACGTTGCGTCGTGCAAACAGATAAATTGGATACAAAATAGTCCAAAGCAAAACGGATACAGTCCTCGCATGAAACAAACAGCCGAGGTTTATGTAAATTGGGCTCCTTTGTATTTTGCTGGATTAAAATATAGTGGGAATTAGTTCCGTGTCAGATATCCGACCAGAGGCCCACTCGGCCCACTACATTTTACTGCGCACTTTATTTAAAATGCCTCTACAACCATTACTTGGAATGAAGAAGGTATAGTACGAACAATAATTTTACACGATGAACTAGCCAAGTAATTTTAATTTATTATATTGTATTGCAGCAGTGACCAAACTGCGTTTGAGAGATTTCTTAGTGAGATTGAAAGACGCACACATAAAATATTTTTCTCCCTCTTTCTTTTCGTTTTTAATACACTTTACATCTAGTTTATCCGATAGCTTCACCGTATTTTCTATTTTTGTCACATTACTGTTGCCCAAAAGAAATCGCTTTCAGCCATCTATTGTGCATTACGCTGTATACATGCTACCTACTCGTCATATTATTGGCGTATAATAAAGAATTATCTATCTATCTAAACTCACACAAACTACTCAAACTTAACTGCTGTCGTTCATACTGCACCGCGTAAATGTTGCAGACCGAGTACTGCAGCACTAAACGTACCTATGGGAAATATAATAATACCTATATGATTAATTATAGTTAAATTTGTCACAAACTAATACCCTAGGCTTTTAGTTATGGAGTTAACTAAACTGATATCTGGAATGGCTGAAATGAAATTGGTTCCACGGTGCAAATTGATGTTTGATTTTAACTGTGATCAGTCAACTACAGTATCTGTTGAACTACTAATTTCTCATATTGTAAACCAAAAACATTCGGCGTGATAATTTAGGTTGTTAATAGATTTATCACAGATTGCTGCTTTGTAATTCTATTGGCCAAAATAGAACAGTTTAAAATAGTATAAATAGTGGATCTAATGGTATATAAATGTTATCCTCCAATTCGGAAAATGGCCATTCAAAGCTGATTACTCACGTAAATTCACACGGGCCCATAAATGTCCTCAGTTTAACATTGGCCAGTGCACGGGTGCAATTTGCAACATTATACGGCACAATTATACTGTAATTTCAGCCAATCTAATCAAAATAAAATTAACACGTACCTATATCGTATTACAATAAATTGCGGTCTATAAACATATCTCAGAATAATTGAACTAATTAAATTTTTTATACAGTTTTATGGTTAAATACGCAGTAGGTATAGCTTTCTGGAACCGACGCTGACAGCTTACAGTTCTATTCGATGCATTAATAAAAGCAATTCCAGTTCAAAATCCGATTAACCACGTTAGTTCGGCTGACTATTTTGTACGTATCCCATCAATTGGTACTTGATGTTCTGCGTTTCAAAACATGCAACAGATAATTCTATATATTAGTTGTTTATGTTTAATTTAAAATAAAATCACGTGCATTCTTATAATTTTTATCACTTGTTTTATGTGAATTATATAACAATACCCACCTCGCTTTAAAAAAAATTTCGTCTGGCCTTCTAACTTCAATAGGGCAAGTCTGCGTAAGACTCTCGTCTTTCACTTCGCTTGGTCAAATAAAGTATGTCTTTATTTGCAGAGTAATTCATTCCTATTATCAATTAGATCTATTTATATAATAACATTCCTAAAAGAATTGTGTCGAGTTAATTTTACTTAATATTAATTACTGAATTGCCTACCCGATATTGCCAATGGTACATAGTTATCCCATCGGAACCATAAAGCTGTGGGGTACACACATAATACATACACACAATATATTATATACAAATACATTCACATCAACAATACACGAACATACATACAAACACCTATATACATTTCTTATTTACTATTTACACTAACATTCCTACACAAAAGTTTGCATCCGTAGTAGTGGACTTTTGTGTCGGCATTGTCGTGCTATGGAAATGCGCATTGAACGAACGAGGGAACCATTACACTAGCCCGGTCGGCCGCGCTGCGCCAGCGCCGCGCGGTGGCCGACTCGAGTTTTAGTCTAGCCGCACCTATCCTCACGGTACACTGTGTCGCTGGATGAGAAATACTTTTACCGCCTACCGCGTATTAATAATAGTAATTTTTATGTTCTGTTTTCTATCGCTGTGCTATCCTCTCTATCCTACTGCTATACCTTCTGTGCTATCGTTAACTTCTGTGTTGTGTATACTGTGCTTACGAACTATTATACTTCCTTTAGAACTCCTTCGAACTTTTATTACCGACGTAAGTACTACCTACCTACCTTACATCGCGAGCTTGAAGTACAAGCCGATTACATAGTACAAAGACAACTATAACTGGTGACCCCGAACTGAACACTATAATGAGCGATAGCAGCAGCAGCAGTGACGCAGCTCATACAGCGGGTTCAGGCGATAGGAACGTTACGACACGAAAGAAGATGAAAAAGTTCACCATTGTACCGTCCCGCCCGACCATCAAAGTGGCTAAATTCTCAGCCGAAGACCCAGAGCTATGGTTCGCACTGTTGGAGAGCCAATTTGAAATCCATGGTGTTACTGACGACGACATGAAGTACAGCACCGTCACCACCAACTTGGGTATACAGCATGCGAAGACAGTGAAGGATGTCATTCTGAAACCGCCAGCTACTAACCGATATGGTAAGCTCAAATCTGTACTCCTCCGCCG
This sequence comes from Eilema griseolum, assembly GCA_963662185.1. Classification (NCBI taxonomy): domain Eukaryota; kingdom Metazoa; phylum Arthropoda; class Insecta; order Lepidoptera; family Erebidae; genus Eilema; species Eilema griseolum. The sequence goes on along the minus strand of OY759242.1, from coordinate 14,333,028 downwards.
CCTCTCGGCCTCACAAGAGATGAAGGTGAAACAGCTGCTCACCCAAGAGACACTGGGTGACCGGAAACCATCCCAATTCCTACGACACCTACAGGATTTAGCTGGATCGTCGGCCGCTGAGGATATAGTAAGGCAAATTTGGAGTAACCAGTTGCCTATGGGTATCCAGACTGTGCTAGCGTCCCAAACCACGCATTCACTCGACCAATTAGCTGATCTCGCGGACCGCATCCAAGAATTGACGGCACCACCCGTGGTGGCATCTACTGCTGCAGGGAGCAGCAGCACATCGGGCGAGATTGCGGAGCTGAGGACCATGGTGGAAAAACTCGCGTTGAAGATCGACGAACAGTCACGGCATTTCCAACCACAGGACCGTTCCAGACACCAGAGACGTCAAACACCTTCACGATCCAGATCCAGATCTAGATCCAAAGGCAGCTATGAAAAATACCCGATTTGCCTTTATCACTACAGGTATGGATCTCGGGCCCGGCAGTGTATCAAGCCTTGCGACTTCAACAAGGCGGGAAAAGACACAGGCAGTCGCTAATGGCGACAGACGATTGCCCAGCTGTTACCGGTCGCCTTTTCGTCCCCGACCGCGGTACTCAGATGCAGTTCCTGGTGGATACCGGCAGTGATTTGTGCGTCTACCCGCATTCTGCACTTCGTGAGCGACGCCCGAAAACCGACTTCCAATTATGCGCGTAAATATAGACACTTATGGTTACATAGAACTAAATCTAAACTTAGGTCTTAGACGTAACTTTCCATGGCGTTTCACGGTTGCTAACGTGACGAAACCCATAATTGGTGTTGACTTTCTGTGCCACTACAATTTAATTGTCGACTGTCGTAATCAACGGTTAATTGACAACACTACGACATTGTGTACTAATGCTTGTATTGCAAAAACTAATATTTATTCTGTTAAGGTAGCATCCGGCGACACAAGGTACCATGAGCTGCTCGGTAAGTTTCCCGAAATTACTCGCCCTTCTGGCACACCTTGGTCTCCTAAGCATGACACTGTACACCACATTCGCACTACACCCGGACCCCCCATTTACTGCACACCCCGCAGGCTCGCCCCAGATAAGTTGAAAATAGCCAAGCAAGAATTCGACCTCATGCTGGCTAATGGAACAGCTCGCCCTTCCGAAAGCTCCTGGGCTTCACCCTTGCACCTGGCGCCTAAACGGGACAACGGCTGGAGGCCGTGTGGCGATTATAGGATGCTCAACGCGAGGACTATACCAGATCGCTATCCAATTAGGCACATCCAGGACTTTGCACATTGTATGGCTGGTTGCAAAGTCTTCAGCACTATAGACCTGGTTAAGGCATACAATCAGATCAAAGTCCATGAGCCTGATATACAAAAGACAGCGATAACCACTCCCTTTGGCCTTTATGAGTTCGGATTTATGAGTTTCGGGCTGCGTAACGCTGGCCAGACGTTCCAGAGGTTCGTGGACGAAATGACGAGAGGGCTGGATTTCGTCTACTGTTACTTGGACGATTTCTGCGTGTTCTCTGAATCACATGCTGCTCACGAGAACCACCTTCAGCAGCTCTTTCAGCGCATGAAGGATTACGGCGTCCTGATCAACACCTCGAAGTGTGTCTTCGGAGCACCCGAGGTAACCTTCTTAGGGTATCAGATCTCCGAAGCCGGAACTAAGCCCCTCACGTCCAAAGTCCAGGCTATAAATGACTATCCCGTCCCTCAAACGGTCAGGCAACTGAGACGTTTCTTGGGGATGCTTAACTTCTACCGCAGGTTTATACCGAACGCTGCGCAGGTTCAAGCCCCCCTAAACGCCTTACTTGCCGGTTCAGTTAAGAATGCCCACCCCGTTGACATCTCTGGAAGCATACTCGATGCATTTAACCAGTGTAAGACGAGCCTTGCTAACGCCGCACTGCTGGCACACCCAGATTGCCACGCAAAGCTCGCACTGGTAACAGACGCATCGGACTCCGCGATGGGAGGAGTTTTGCAACAGTGGAAAGAAGGCAAATGGCAACCACACGCGTTTTTCTCGCGGAAATTAAGTCCTCCTCAGCAAAAATATTCACCCTACGATCGCGAACTGTTGGCCATATACGAGAGTATTAGACACTTTAGGCACATGTTGGAGGCCCGACATTTCACAGTGTTTACTGATCATAAACCCATCACGTTTGCCTTCCACGAACGTAAAGTTAATTGTTCGCCACGTCAGTTTAGACACTTGGACTACATATCGCAGTTTACGACTGATATCCGACATATTTCGGGGAAAGACAATGTCGTCGCCGATACACTGTCGCGGGTCGATGAACTGCATACTCCTGTAGACCTGGAGCAACTCGCAGCATCACAGGCTGCCGACCAGGAGCTGCTAAAATTTGTAGATGGAGAATTCTCTCTCCGCCTACAGAAGTTCATGCTCCCCGGTAGCAAGGTATCATTATACTGCGACATGAGCTCACCAAATCCAAGACCTTTCGTCACCAAACCATTCAGGAGGCTGATCTTCGATAACCTTCACAGCTTAAGCCACCCTGGCGCTAAAGCCACCACCAAGTTGGTAGCCGAGCGTTTTGTCTGGCCGGGCTTACGCAAAGATTGTCGGGAGTGGTCACGAAAGTGTCTTGAGTGCCAACGCGCAAAAGTAACCCGCCACGTGTCAGCACCATTAGGCACGTTTGACTTACCTCGCGCGCGTTTCGCGTTTATACACGCGGACATAATTGGTCCCTTACCCATATCCCAGGGGTACCGCTACTGTCTGACGGTGGTAGACCGTTTCACTCGTTGGCCAGAAGTCACACCGATGACCGACATTACGGCGGAAACGGTCGGGAAGGCGTTGATATCGTGGATATCTAGATTTGGATGTCCAACGGATATCGTAACTGACCGCGGGCGGCAGTTTGAATCCGCACTTTTCCAATACCTTGGAAAAGTGATTGGATTTAAACATCGCCGCACAACCGCGTACAGGCCAGCCTGCAATGGACTTGTGGAACGGATGCACCGTCAGCTTAAAGCGGCCCTGATGTGCCATGCAGACTGCAATTGGGCAGACAGCTTACCCCTCGTTCTCCTAGGCATAAGAGCCTCGTTCAAGGAGGACCTCAACAGCTCACCAGCAGAACTCGTTTATGGTGAACCATTACGTCTGCCTGGTGAGTTCTTCGCGACAGCTACCCCTGGTACAATTGACGTATCAGATTTTACCTCGCGTCTCAGGAACTTGACTTCTAAGCTCCGCCCTACACCAGCCGCTCGCCATGGCAAGCACAGTATCTTCGTTTATAAGGATTTGTCTTCCTCGAGTCACATATTTTTAAGGGATGACTCAATTAGGGGTTCCTTACAACCTCCTTACACCGGCCCTTACCCTGTGCTCGAAAGGGGAGACAAAAATTTTAAGATACTGGTGAGAGGCAAAACCGTCACAGTAACTGTAGACCGTCTAAAACCGGCCTACCTACTTGTGGACCCCTCACATAGTACCCGTCCTACTTCTACCCCTAATTCACCACTACCCAATTCATCGAATCCGCTTACACTACAGTACAGTGTACCAGGTTCGACACCTGATAAAACAACCCGATCTGGTCGTCGAGTCCGATTCCCTGATTATTATCGTCCGTAGTGACGGCCTCTGGGGGGGAGTGATGTGGGGTACACACATAATACATACACACAATATATTATATACAAATACATTCACATCAACAATACACGAACATACATACAAACACCTATATACATTTCTTATTTACTATTTACACTAACATTCCTACACAAAAGTTTGCATCCGTAGTAGTGGACTTTTGTGTCGGCATTGTCGTGCTATGGAAATGCGCATTGAACGAACGAGGGAACCATTACACTAGCCCGGTCGGCCGCGCTGCGCCAGCGCCGCGCGGTGGCCGACTCGAGTTTTAGTCTAGCCGCACCTATCCTCACGGTACACTGTGTCGCTGGATGAGAAATACTTTTACCGCCTACCGCGTATTAATAATAGTAATTTTTATGTTCTGTTTTCTATCGCTGTGCTATCCTCTCTATCCTACTGCTATACCTTCTGTGCTATCGTTAACTTCTGTGTTGTGTATACTGTGCTTACGAACTATTATACTTCCTTTAGAACTCCTTCGAACTTTTATTACCGACGTAAGTACTACCTACCTACCTTACATCGCGAGCTTGAAGTACAAGCCGATTACATAGTACAAAGACAACTATAAAGCTATTGCCCTTGTCTGAATAGGAATAAATACTTCACAGAAATAGATTCGCCCATTCTATTAACTGTGGAAGGATTCAAAAAATATCCGCGTCTGACTTTTCATTAAAATACCCAATTAGAGGTATATGTTTAAGAGTAAGTATAAATAATATGGTTGAATAACTTTTAAACTAGTGTCTTAATGCATTGTACTCGTAAGTAGGAACATATACCAGTGAAAATAATACCCATATTCACCATCTAATCTAGGTATTAGTTACGGAATACTGACTATAAACTCTGTCACAAGTTATTTCAAATTATTATATGTATTTACATGAACATGAAAATTATTTTTGTACATAGGTACTCCATTTATTCATTTATAGAAAAAGTGCTCGCATCCGCCGCCGTCGGCTAGGCTATTATCAAGTAAAAAGACCGAATAGCTTTTTGTGTAAATGTCAATGGGATTATACTTTCATTATTAAATGAATCACCTGTTTCATTTAGTATTAAAAGTATAAACTGTGAACGCCAGGCTAGAAATTAAAAATATTTATACGTATTTGAAAATGTTGAAAAAAGTTCCTAAGGGATGATAATTCTATTCCTGTTCCCGTAAACAGGAATAGAATTATCATTATAGGTAGTTAGTAATTAGAGGTAACGGCCTTGATACCTATATAGCGAAAGGTCTAAAAGTCTAAAAGTAAATCCAAGAAGGATGAAAGTTTATGAGAGGAAATAGCAGTAATTTTTCAAGATGATAATAATAACCGTTGCAGTAATATATGAATTTGAATGTTTTCGTGCGTAAGCCCTGTAAGAGAAAGATTGTGGGTTCGAATCCCGCCTGAACCGATTCAATTTTTTCTACATCTTAATCGATTTGAATAATAATAGGGTTGAAAGTACATAAATGTCTTAACACATGTCAGAGTTTTAATACTTTTTTTTTTTTTTTACGTGCCCAAAATCCCCACGGATACCTCCCCACCGGAGCCGGTGGAGGAGGTTATGTCGGACACGAACCGACTAAAACGCACGCCGCCTGTGGGTCGTTTTGGTTGCCGAAGGTGAGGTTGACAGGCATATCCCTCGCACCCCGGATTCCCTCGCACCCCGGAGAGTTTTAATACTTGGGTAATGGAAGCTATGAAGACATGTTAAAAGGAGAGTGAGGGCAAAAAATCGCATGAATATTGTAAATAGATATTTCTTATAAGACAAAGACGGCAAGCAGAAGAGAAATCATCATAGCCGATAATAGTTTCTATCTTTTGTAACAACCAAATACCTATTTCGATTATTTGCGTGTGTATGTTATGTTATGTTTTACAAACTTTTAAAAACCTATTTGTTTCGTTTTTGAAAAGTTCTAACATATAACATAAACTCACGCCTATATCTACGAAGGGGTAGGCAGAGGTGCTAGCATCTAAAGTTCTACAATATAGTATTTTTGAAGAAGCATGATTTATACACGAATTACTTCATAGAACTGGTTCCAATATTTTACAACCGCTATCAAAATTGATTTAAGGTGTAAAAAGATAAAACTTTTAATATTTTCAAAAGAAAGAAACGTTTAAGCGCGTAAAATATTGGAGCATTTGATGTTATGAGCAAAGTTCGCGGTCGAAGCCAGTATCCAGCAGAACGATTTTCCTTATAAAGAAATTTGTTAGTGTTGTTAACATAACGGTGTTAAAATAATTTAAGGAGTAGATAAATTTTAACAGCCAACGTTATTGACTCTTTTGTAAGTTAATGCGATCCCGGGGCTCTGATCCCTACCCCCTCATAATAATCTCATCGACATTGTCTACGGTATGGGTTTTTTAACGGCCTTCCTTGTACCAACAAATTATAAACCAATTTATCGGAAAATTAGACGTAATAAGTCTATTACTAATTTTTAACATCATTACTTTCGGTAGAGATTTCTTTCGTTTTGTTCAAGGTTTTTTATTTTTTTGTACTGAACAAATTTTTATTGCCTTTAAAATATTACAACTTTTTTGGCAAATACAATAATTAACCTAGAACTTTATGTGGTGGTTAAAAATTAAAATACATTGCATCTTACATATTTATAATGTAAATCAGGTCTAACTAACATTGGTAACAAATGCTGAAAATGTTACGCAATTCAAGTTGGTAATGAGTTTTGAAACGTAGAGACAGTAATTTTAGTAATGAGGTCAGAATAAATAACAGTCTTAGTAGTCTCAATAAATAGCGCATTTAAATCAAGGCACTGGAGGCTGGCCAAGTGAGCACAGGCGAGCCGGGCGCACCGACTCTCTCCGCCCCCGTTCGTTATGTTTTCTGCATTTGTCCACTTTACTCGCTTTCAGGAACAAACAAGCTCACTTTGTGATCAGAATGCTAACATTTTAAATGTAATCAATGTAGGAATCCGTATCACTTCTAAGCTTTATTGCTAAGCGTAAAATTTGATTTTCACATTACCGTAATTTCCTTTGAAACGACGAAATTCTATTGCTATAATTTTAATTTTAATAGAATGAAACAAAAACGTCTACAATATCTAAAATTATAATCAGCTCGGCGAACCTTGATCCCTATGACAGTTCATACTAGTGACGGGTCGTGTCGATATATCGCAACTTTTTATAGGCAAAGGCGTGACTTGCATTCAGCCACATCGATAAACATGTTTTTAAAATATAATCTACATTACTATAATTATAATGCTTGTTATATTTACAAGTATCCGTGTATTTGTATATGGGGTTGCCAATATTCCGATGCAGAGGTAACATGGTCGGACTGTATAATTTTAATGTGAATTAAAATTTTAGTTATAGCAACACTATCTGATCTGTCACTACGCTAGTACTGTCAGTTCGCTACGCCAGTACGAGTGCTAACGCCTTGTATGCGCCACGTGTTTTCTTGTGTCAACGGAATCCTTTGTTTGTTACTATTGTTGTTTTCTGTTTTTGTTATTGTTGCTGTTTTGTGTTTGTTGGTGTTTCAAAATGCCGAAAAGACTGAGAAAAACTGTACTCAACAGTGAAACGCGGGAGTTTGTTGTACGCTTGCGTGACTATTTTGCTCGCGAACTACAAAATGGCGGACCTTTGTTGCCACTTGACAACGTACGCGACCGTGTTGCTGATGCTTTGGGAATTGGCAAAGCTACCGTTTCCCGAATTACAAAGGAGAAGTTCGGCGAATCGTCGATGGAGGAGAACAAATTATCAACTCCAAAGAAGAAAAAACATAATAGGGCACGACCCGTAACTAACCCCGATGATTTCGACATGGCAGCGATACGAAACCATATTTACGGCTATTATTTTCGAGGTGAACTGCCGACTTGCACAAAATTATTAGCGTCGCTGAAATCGGCTGATTTATTTAAAGGTGGATTCACTTCTCTCAGACAAGTTATAAAAAAATGTGGATTTCGTTATGGGAAGTGTGACAAAAGAAAAGTGATAATGGAGCGGAAGGACATTGGATTGATGAGGTGTGATTTTCTACGACAAATAAAAAACATCGAGAACTGGGACAAGGTGGTTTATCTGGACGAAACGTGGCTCAACGCCAATCACTCAGTCTCCAAAACATGGACAGACGACACAGAGAAATCCTGTACCAAAGCACCAGAAGGCAAGGGCCAGCGTTTGATTATCTGCCACGCTGGCACAGCCAAAGGTTTTGTACCTAACTGCTTGTGGGCCTTCAAATCCGTGAAAACAAGTGATTATCACGAAGAGATGAATTTTGAGAATTTCAAGAAATGGTTCACAAAACTATTAGACAATTTAAACGAGCCCCACTACATTTTAATGGACAACGCCCCATACCACTCTGTGCAAATTAATAAAGCGCCTACCGCGAACAACAATAAAGGCGAAATAATAGAGTGGCTGCAAAACAATGGTGTGGCAGCTAATACTCAAATGCTGAAAAAGGAATTAGTTAGATTGTTGAACCTTCATAAACAGCAAACAAAGAAGAAATATTTCTTGGATGAGATGGCAAAATCAAAAGGGCACACCGTGATTCGGCTACCGCCCTACCACTGCCAATATAATGCAATCGAAATGATATGGGCGCAGATCAAAGGTGGGTTGATTTGTATTTATTTTAACATGTTTTTATTTAGGTCACTGGTGACTGTCTAGTCGGCTAGTACTATTTAAAGCTATTTTATTTCACTAGCAAATTGCATTTTTATTTTTATCCATGTGCTTATATCAATTACACACTTTTAACGTACAAAATTATGTACTTATAATGTACTTACCCCGATCTCGCTCTTTGACTTTGCATCATTTTCAATCTAAACCATTATTGTTTCAGGTTGTGCAGCCAGGCTTAACACCACTCCACCATTCACAGCTAATAAAATGCTTACGTTGCTACAAGAGGCATGTAGTCAAGTGACTCCGGACAATTGGAGGAAAGTGGTTGAAAAGACGAAAAAGCTATGCTTAGATGATTGGAATCGAGACGTGCGATACGACAATATAGTAGACCAGCCGTTTATCATAAACATAGGAGAAAGCAGCTGCAGTTCGGATTCCGAGTCTGAGACGCAATCGGTGACACCATTGTCAGATTCAGATTAATGTATATTAAAAAATCATAAATAAACCGCTTTTGTTTTATTTGAGTAGGTATATACAATAAATTTGTTAAATCTCCTTTATTTTATTATCGCAAACAACTTAAATGATTATAAATCTGACACTAAGAGCGTAGGTGCTCTATTGATGTATTTTGTACACTCGTTTCCATTTTCGATATTTGTTTATCGATACTTTTCCGCACTAGTCGATATCTTCCAAACGGAGTAACTTTTGCAGGACGTCAACGTAAAGTCTGATTGAGATAATTTCTTGTAAGTGTTAATAATTATTATAATTCCAACGGGATATTATTGTAATTGCATATATCTGCCTAAAATTAATAAATATCATTTTTAGACACCGCCAATTCGATTATAATATAACGGTGACGCTACTACAAGGTTGTGTCGTGGGAATAACTGTCAGTGTCATAGGGATCAAGGTTCGCCGAGCTGATTATAGAAAAGAAACTGAAATTATGTTGCTTGAAATATAAATAGGTTTGTAAAAGGTTTTTTGAAACGTGTTTCCCTATAATAAATATATCTATTTTATTTCTTTTAAATTATAGAATTATTCAAATATACTTGAAATAATTTATTAAAAAACGAGCTTGAACATGGTTCCATATTCAAGCTCGTTACAATAATACTAAAATAGATATTTACCCTTGTAATTTTCAGGTAATAAACTTTCCATAACGTTAAGGGCTACACATCTTATATCGGGCGGTGAACAGCATAAATCATTTTCTTCACACCTAGTAAGTACTTCTACACAAGTCATTTAATAATTAACTATAATTTCAACAATGAAAACGAGTTAAGAATTATTTTCGCAATAACGAGAATAAATTATTTATACTGTGGATTAATGACACTTGCTGGTGGATAGTAAATACTGTGGAAAAAGTACGTGTGTTCTCAATATGTGTATAAAAATCGGACAATACTATATATTATTCTTTAAAAGGACTGTTGGCAGATATATAGGCAATAAGTACTAAAATGACTACTTAGTTATGGGTTTGTTGTCCTACATCCTACTTTGATGTTGTTCTCAGAGCCTGTTATGCAAGTGGTGCCTGCCTGTCTGGTTTCAGTTCATGCCTCACTTATATCCGAGTAAGAACAATAATAGAACTAGCTCGACACTGTAATAAACTTCGGATAGATCAAATATATATGTACTAATTGTATTATTTTTAGTTATGTTATTCTCATAAATACATAATATACAGAACATCAGCTTGGATGTATCCTGTTAGAGATTAGTTTTTTACCTTTTATACTTTATTTATTACAATCACATTACAGGATTTTCATCGAATTTGAGAAGTCCTTTCTACCTTTGAGTCTAATTTCAAATAAAAAATGGGTTTTATTCGCTCCAGTTAGGTAATTGTATGAGTCTATGGACAGGAGCTACGGTTTCTTCACGTTACCTACATATTAATCTTTCCAGAATATTCCGTAAAAAAACCACAGTAATATGTATTTTAAATATAAACTTCTACGTGAGAATAATTCGTGTGTGTCACAATGAGTTGGGCTAATATAGAACTATGAGTTAGTAAACGACTCGATCTTGGAACTAACAATCATCAGAGTCTTCAGACAAAGGAATTAATTTGCATATGGTGAAAATAATCCCAGTAGGTGGTGCTGTCTGACTAGAATTTCAAAGAGTGAAGTTAAACTTCGTTTCGTTTATTTCATTTGATCACTACGGATTTGAGCTTATTCTCCCGAACCTCGGTAGAACATTATCCAGATATTATCTCCCCCGACGTAAAGAAGAGAGGTGTTTTATCCGACCACATAATAAGATTTTACTGACACCTTTGGTGTTACAAGTATTTATAGGTTCTTCTATCGGGTGGGTTGGTATGCTTTTGCTTTTCAAATTTCTAGAATTTTTATCTACATTTTTAGCAGACCACAAATCGATTCATTTAATTCAAATACTTAAAGCTAGGAAACCGCCTCCTAATTTTAGTAAAACTGTAATGTAGCAATGTAATGGAATATTTGAGCTTTTCATGATAGCCATATTCTTTGTCAGCAAACAACCTTTATGAATCGTACTTCAGAAACTTTTTACTTTTCTTTGCCTCAAACCACCCTTGTTAAACCCTCTTCGAAAGTGACATATATCAATGACTCAAAAGATTGCATTATGCGAGGTTGTGGAGAGGCTTGCTTTTTTTCACACTAAAGCCAAACAACACAGAACACGCAGTTAGTGTCCGTGACGAGCGTGAATGAATGGCATCACATTTTTCTCGCTAACTCGTGTCGTCTCCGAAATAAAACATTCATGAATTCAAAATGTTCCCACTCAGTACCTATCGCATGGGTGGAGTGTTGTTCCTTTGTAAATTTCCGAAGGTACAATATTGCAGTTCTGATTTGTATTGATTATTGCTCTTCCTTATAAAAACAGGTCTTTTTTACTTTTTGTATCTTAACATAATAGTATTGTCATGGACATGACAAATTAACAATAAATTACGTATGTCTGCTCTTCCCAGAATAGGAATAACGAATCCTTGGCAAGCCATAAAGATAATGAACATGAATTATTGATATCAGATGCAAACTGCTCACAATAAGACGAGTAAAGAATAAACTCAATTGTAAAGTGAGGCAATAAAAGAAATAGCTGCAGAAATAGATGCATAGTGTTCTCAACATCCATAGCAAGATTGCTCCGCCGCCGCCGGCGGAAGTGCGGCGAACTATGCATGGCACGGGGATGGAATGCGGACAATTTCACGGAACCCTACCGAGTGAGAGGTCTGCCGTGATAACCGTCGAAGCTAACACATTTATATGTGGGGGAAGTGACGAAACTATTAATATTCTGTGTATTTGAGTAGCAGGATATGATTTTTATATTTTTATTGACAATATGGATGTTTCTTGATATTTAAGTTTGAACGTTGTACAATAATAAGTATCATTAAATATCTCTTCTTTGTTATTGTAGATACTCGCCAACGTCGCCAACAAAATCTCTCGGATGGTATCTCAGTGGTGTAAGCTTACAGCTTTTGGGACTTTCTTGGATCGTAGTGCCCACCAGATCATCGATGCCGTGAGAAGTATATCAATACAAAAATATATATCACATTTATAGATAGATTAACTATGTTGTGTAACAATCGAATAAAGAAATATCTTATTTATCACAATAAGTTCGAGGACCAAAAAATCTGCTCAAGTTGTTATCTAAGCGTTTTCAGCGCAAACATGTTTAGACGTCAGATTTATGTTTTCTGATCCATCTGCCGTGCCGTCTCGCATAATATTGCGGACGGACCTGAAAAATAATAAAGGCGGGAGATAAGGTTTTCGTCTGTTCCAAGGGAAACGGCGGAATTGAGTTGGGACAATTTTATTTTTCATTTTCCTTAAGCCAAATATGAATGAATTATTTGTGCTTGACTGATGTTAGTCAGTGCCATTTATTATTTTAAATTCAATATACCTAGACAACTGTTGAGGTTTGATTTATGATGTTTTATCATTACTAAATAATCCACCAAGTGCGAGTCGGACTCGCTCACGAAGGGTTCCGTACCTACCATTATCTAGCGCGCCATGATTTATTTTTAAGATGAATATGTCGCAACCAACTTGCTTAATTAGCCAATCAATAAACAACATAGCCTCTTTACTAAACAGCGACGTTCAACTAGCAGCCTCAGCTTACAAGTTAAGCAAACAGCTAGGCAAATGACTTGGGTTGATGTCGTTTCATTATTCGTCGTTTCTGTGAATATTTCAAGCGTCTATTTGAAGCCATCATTAATATCGAGCAAAAATACTGCAGAAAATCACATTTGTTCTATGAGAACCCCCTTAAAAAATTAGTTTACTCTGTGTTTAGTATTTATTGTTTAGCGGCAACAAAAATACATCTGTGAAAATCTCAGCTGTCTAACTATCACGGTTCATTAAATACAGCCAGGTGACAAACGGATAGCAATAAGAATAACGTTTGTTCTATAAGATTCCCCTTAAGAATATATTCCATTCTATTGTTAGTATTTTTTGTTATAGCGGTAACAGAAATACATCATCTGTGAAAATTTGAGATTTCTAGCTATCGCGGTTCATGAGATACAGCCTGGTGACAGACAGACGGACAGACGGACATTTGCAGGACAAGGTTAAGTTGGCATCAAGAAAACTTGGAATGCTCAACAGGGCGAAGCAGTACTTCACTGCGGGGCAGCAACTCCTTCCTTATAAAGCACAGGTCCGGCCTCACATGGAGTACTGCTGTCATCTTTTTGCTGGAGCACCTGCATACCAGCTTGACCCCTTCGACTCAGTGCAAAGACGGGCATTGAGGCTGGTTGATAATCCTATACTCACAGGTAGTGTGGAACCTCTTAGCCTTAGGAGGAATTTTGCCTCACTGTGTGTGTTCTACCGACTATACATTGGTTTGTGCTCAAATGAATTGTTTGACATGATGCCCGTAGCTATATTCTATCATCGCACCTCTCGCCATAGGCAGGGAATTCATCCTCACACATTGCGACCTGAGACGGTGCACACTGTACGGTAAGAAAGAAACTTCATCCCATGCACACTCAAGCTGTGGAATGACCTCCCTGCTGCGGTTTTCCCAAGCGCCTACAATATGGGGTTCTTCAAGAGGGGTATCAGAAGGTTTCTTCATGGTCGGCAGCGCGAGTGTGACACCCCTGGTGTTGCATACGTACATAGGCCACGGTAACCGCTTCCCATCAGGTGGGCCGTGTGCTTGTCTGCCAACTAAGTGGTATAAAAAAAAGACAGACGTCGAAGTCTCCGTTAAAGGGTTCCATTTTTACCCTTTGGGTCCATAAAAGGGACCATAAAAAATACAAGATAATACTTACCTTTCCATTTTACTATTTATTAATTACGAGTTATTCTGAACCTTTTATCATAAAAATTAAGTTGGTTACTATTATAAGAATTATATTATATTATCTGTGTTACTATCAAGAAGTTCTGCTAATCGTTATAAGCCTTAATATATGTTACTGTCTTAGTTCGAGTTGGAGTATAACGTCATAGGGAACTCTTAAGTAATATGGCCACTTATTGCATAGACCCATGAAGATCTAGAAGATTGAATTTTTTAACAGCTGTAAGAAGTTGCAGACCTGAGTATTTTCTTAGTTTCAACTTGATATGTCCATACATTCCCGAGAAAAAGGTCTTGTCAGACAGATGGATAGTGAAGTGATCCTGTAAGGGTTCCATTTTCCTTTTGAGGAACGTTAAACACAACTAATTTTAGGTCACACATTAGCCTTTGTTTAAGACTCGGTCAGGTAGAATTAGATCACAATTCTTAAAAACTATTAAAGTATTTCCATAAATTTAACAATCGCTATTAATTTCAGATCAAAAACTGATTAAGTATTTAAAAATAGAACGATCTCTTACGAGGACCTGAGCTGGCACACGATTATTAAGACCTGGGCTCCCTTATTCAGATTAATGAATCAAACACGCGCGTTTGTATTTGTCGACCCATTTTTGAAGGAGGTAGGACACGGCGGTATTTCCGCCCAAATGAGCAGTCCGACTGAGGAAGTACCTCCGCCCTACAGAATACCGCAGCTATAATAACTTCGTGTTGTGTTTCCAGCGGTGAGTAGGTTAGCCAGTGCTCACTGGAGAATTTGTGCTGTCAGTGGGAAGACTAAAGGCTTGTCCTGCTTTGTCTTCTACTGACTGTCTTAGAATGCTTTTCATTAGTGAAACAAATTACCGAAACTTTGAACTCCAAGTCTCATATGGCCTGTGTATTCATAGACATGACGAAAGCATTCGACTTTGTTTGTCATAAAACGCTTCTATCTAAGCTCTCCTCTTACGGAATACGTGGGAAAGCCAATGATTGGATCAAGAGCTATCTAGAAGATAGACAACAGTGCAATTATACGAACCTGCCAAACTGAACAACTACCCTACAGATCCAGTTTCAAAACCAATAATACTGGTACTCCACAAGGAAGTATATTGGCCCCTTTGCTCTTCCTCATTTACATTAACAATCTCCCTGCTGCAATTAAAATAACTGTATTCTTTTCGCGGACGATACAACACTATTAATTAAAAGTAAAGATAAGGCGACCTTGGGACGAGATATCACCATCGCGTTAGACAACGCCATTGACTGGTTACAACAAAACAACCTAAAAATAAACATGACAAAAACAAACATTATACAATTTCAAGCATCCAACACACATGCAAACTATCTTGACATCCATTACAAGAATAGCGTACTCCCTACTGTCAACCAATGTGTATTCCTAGGTATAACCATAGATAAACAATGCAACTGGAAAGCACACATAGAAAAAATTAGCACTAAATTGGATCGTTTCGTATATGCATTAAAACGACTTAGAGACACTACTAATCTAGACACTGCAATGGTATCTTATCATGCTTATGTATCAGCAGTGCTCAGGTACGGCATCATCAAATGGAGTAATTCAACAGAAATAGACAGAGCCTTTAAAACCCAAAAAAATGCATTAGAGCGGTATGCGGGGCCTCTTTTTTAGACAGCTGTAAGCCATTATTTAAAAAACTCAAAGTGCTGCCTTTATATTTTTGAAATATATCTATTCGACAAACTTAGTGACTATGCGAATAGCCGGACAAGACATAAAAACAGGTTACATTTACCTCTAATTAATATAGAACTATTTAGAAGGTATGTTTACTGCACGTGTATCAGAATATATAATAATCTTCCATCAAGTTTGACTAACCTACGCATGACATTATTTAAGAAACAATCATTTGACATGTTATTAAACAAAATATATCACAATATTAATGATTTCTTGGACGATACAATAACATTTAAGAATATCTTTTAATGTAATTAATTTTAGCATATAAGTATTATTAATTATAACCCGAAAATTTGCACGCCGTATGTGGCAGAATGTGAGGAAACGTAAATTTGTAATATCTCTTGTACCATGTTCTGGCAAATAAACTATTTTGATTTGATTTGATTTGATTTGACGGCACAGAAACTTTGTGCATACAGGGTCGGCGGCGCGAGTGTGGCTTTTCTAGTGTTACACACGTCCATAGGCCACGGTAACCACTTTCCATCAGGTGGGCCGCGCGCTTGTCTGCCAAGTAAGTGGTATAAAAAACCCATGTATCTAAGTGTTTTTAGTTTTAAGCCGGTTCTTCCTTCTAAATCGACTGGCTAATCACATACTCGTTGTCAAACAGAAATAAGAAGTATCATAGTTTTTTCATTTCATTTATTGATTTAGATATATCAAGATCAACATAGAATCCTAAATTCATGCGTTCTATCTCAGTCTAAATCTAGACGGTTTGGCCTCGGGCTCTCATGCCATGAATTGATCCGCAAATGTATTTGACTTTGAAAGCCAATTTGAATCCCAATATTCCAACATTGTTAACTGTGAAATATCTTCAAAGCTCTTGTGGGGAGCTAAACATTTACACGATGAATTTAAAGGGTCGACTCCTTAAATTTAGAGATAATAGTCCAGTTAAATAACATTTCCCTATATTTATATTATAAGTCTCAAAGTCACTCTGTCTGTCTATCTGTTTGCATGTTACGCTTTTACGTCTAGACTCCTGAACTGATTTTGATGATATTTCGTATAGGGGTAGGGTAGATTAGACCTTAAGAAAGGACATACGCTATATTAAGTTTAACCACAGACAAAAGTCAGTCGTTTATAAGTCACAGAATAATATAAAGAATAGAAGTGATATCACTTGCGGTTTCCTTCCAGAACCGATATACAAGTCCGACCAATCATACATACCATTAATTACTTTACAGACTGAGCCGAGAATAAATGAGTTGGTAGGTACCTACTTACGTGGTTTTATAGCATCTTTCTCTCATCACATTTCTGTAATAATAATAATCTCTATCCTCTTAATATTAGTTCTGTGATTGTAATAATATACTAATTATACTGTTGATTGATGGCACTTGGTGGAATTAGTTGTTACACATATTGAAATAGATTTGTACTTTTTCCACAGTACTTTTTATTATTATTACACCTGACCGGGCCTTACGGCACTCTCAAAGGTTCAGATTAAACTGCAAATCTTAGCCTTTGAAGATATAGTAAGGCCTGGTCAAGTGTAATAATAAAAAAATACTATGGAAAAAGTGCAAGTGTATTTCAATATTATTATTATTATTTTAACAGGCAGGCAGTAGAAGCAACTGATAATGCCCGTATCCTGCTTATGCCCACTAGTGTTTATTTTTTTTGGTTAAGGTGTTGGTCTAGTCTATTTTTAAATTGGTTTATGTTCTGGGCTGTCACAACATCATGTGGTAGCTTATTCCACTCTCTCACTACCCTATTACTTATAAAGTTTTTGTGTGGATTGTTATTCTAGAAGCTGATGGATAGTCTTAGGTGGTGGCCTCTGAGGTGGTTATTATTGTTGTGTATAATAATATAGGTACCTAGTGACAATTTTAAGTTAAATTAAAATTGTTAAGTAATGAAGATAATACGTTAATGAAGGTTAAACTATTGGAACCACGAATAAACTATACATACATAACATGTATTTTCACACCTCTTTGCTACTGGGGTAGTTAGGTAAACACAAACATTTTTTCACATGCGCTTGCGCACACCCCCTTCTTCCACTTTCAAAAACAATATTGCTTTCATACATGTATAACATGTACGTAGTCAATAAACATATTCACAACAACACATAAACAAGCTTTTTAATTTTGTTTGGATGTTCAATTTACATAATATTGTGAGATTCGGGTTAAAATATCATCATTTGTCATTATAAGTATTCCACGTTATTTTCTTCATTCATTTCACTCAACATAAATTTATATTATATTATGTTCATGTACATATACATAGGTATTAGGCAACATAACATAGTAACTGAACCAATAACATGCAGAGCATATTATACATTTGTTATTAAAACTCATTTCTCCAAAACACAATGTAATAATAAGAAATATTGTTTACCTCGGTACTAAAATTGCAATGGAGATTAAAACCAAACATTGATATTAAAACGAAATGTAGGCAGAATGAAATAATAAAAATAAGTTTAAGCGCAGCAAGTTTCTTCGAGCAGCGGAGCGGCAAGACGAACCAATTTCTGAGCCGATGCGAGCGTTTTGTTGGAAATAGCTTTCCTTCAATCTGCATTTTCTTGCTGATTTACCAACTTTCATACAGAACAACTTTCCGCGAGATACCTAGACGGCGTAAGTTCGGAGTCGACACATTAAAATATGATTAAACTCAAATGCATAGCTCCAACCTATTTCTACAACTTGGTATGTGTTAATATTGCTGTCTATCTTGAAAAGAGTTGTGTAAGTGAAGAGAAAAAAATTATATGAATTGCAAACTTTAATATACCTATATTTTAGATGATTCGATATTTTATGTTTATTTTATAATACATAGGCTGCTACTTATGTATGCGGAATCTGGGATTCCAATAATTTTAAACGCAATGTCTGACCTCCATGCACATATTCGTTCTTTTTTTAAATACTGGCCGCTAATATTTTTTTTCTTATATACGTTAGTGTTTTGTTTTTGTTGGGTTTAAAATGTCATATCGCTGAAAAAATGGAACTCACTCGTGAAAATATTCGTGCTATGATTTATTACGATTTTCGACGTGGTTTAACGCAACAACAGTGCGTAGATCAATTAACTTCGACTTTTGGTGGTGAAGCTCCATCAAAAACGACTGTGTATCACTGGTTTAGTGAGTTTAATCGCGGGCGGAGTAAGCTCACGGACGAAGTTAAAGAAGTGGTCGCCCGAAATCGGTGGTTGTGCCACAAAATATTGAAGCTGTGCGAAAACTAATAATGCAAGACCGCCATGTTACGTATCGCGAGATAGAGGCCATTCTGGGCATATGTATGACGAGCATTCATAGGATATTACATGAACATTTGTCTGTAAAAAAAATTTGTTCGCGTTGGATCCCGCACAACTTAACTGTGGATCAAAAAGATGCTCGCGTCGAATGGTGCAAGAAAACCTTGAAAAAATTCAACGGAGGCGACTCAAAATCTGTTTATAATATCTACACAGGTGACGAATACTGGATCTACGCGTACGATCCCGAAACGCAAACAACAATCAACAGTTTGGGTGTTTCAAAATGAGCCAAACCCTACGAAAGTGGCTCGTGCAAAAAGCACTGTAAAGCAAATGGTGGCCTGCTTTTTTGGTATTAATAGCCATGTGGCTACAATACCACTGGAGAATCGCAGAACGGTTAATTCGGAGTGGTACACGACCATTTATTTGCCAGAAGTATTTGAAGAAATACGCAAAAACAACCAGTGACGCAGAATCATACTTCACCATGACAATGCCAGCTGTCATACATCTCAGGAAACAACTACATTTTTGGATGGTCAAAAAATATAATTAATGGGTCATCCACCGTACAGCCCTGATTTGGCTCCCAATGATTTCTATTTATTCCCAAATGTAAAGAATAAATTACGTGGTCAACGATTTTCGACCCGTGAAGATGCCGTAGACGCGTTCAAACAGCACGTTTTGGAGATACCTCAATCAGAGTGGAAAAAGTGTTTTAAAAATTGGTTTTATCGAATGCAAAAGTGCATCGATCATAGTGGAGAATACTTTGAAAAACAATAAAAGCATATTGAGCCATATACATTTGTTTATTTTTTCTATTTCGCATACATAAGTAGCAGCCCTCGTAAATATAAACACACATCACATTTTGGCTACGTGAGATTTTAGAGGCTCTGAGTGGTTGTCACTTGTTGTGGCCACTTGACTCAAGTGGTTGTCCCTTTTATCGGGACTCCATCCCAGCGTTTCCTAAAACAGCTTCAGGACACGATATTATCATTTATTTTTTGAATGTTCAATACTTTCTGATTTCTTGATAAGTATTTATAATTCAGACAACAGTTAAGTACTTATAATATAGTAATAGACACTATAATAATTTCTGTACAAATATATTACTATGATTATTTAATATACTAGCATTGTGTGTTGCTTATTATATGATCCGTAATTATTCAATGAATATTCTATTCAGGAATATTTTCCTTATCGAAAATTACACAATTCGCTATACCACAGGCATAAAATGCTGACCAAAACAAACAACCAATAAGAAATACGCAAGGAAAAAATAATAAAGAAACGGACAAAATATAGGACGTGAAGATTAACAAAGTTCTAAATAACTAACTTTGCTTATTGGGTGAATGTCATAATAAATGGGTGTGGACACGTCCCGAGTCGAGCGGTACACTCGTAAAGTCGCCGGTTCGATTACATACACGAGCGGCTCGTACTGAATTAACTACAAACGGGTCCGGACTCCACGTGACTTGAATATTTTCAAAAAAATCCTTTGCTTACCCTCTATGTCACGGCTGAAAGCTTGATGAGAACCTACGTGTGTATGTCATAATAATAGTTATGTGATCCCCTCGCTACCTTTTTAAGAATTAAAAATAAATCTTGTAGTTACCATTAAACTGTGGACTTTACCAATAATAAGAAATTCACGAAACTGATTTAATGGTGCCTACCTTGCCATCAAAAGGCACGGTGATACATTTAAATTCTATTAGTTCAAAGTACAGGTTTGTAGACTCGTTGTTTTAAAATTTCTCGTTTAGTCTCTCCTACAATGCATTACCAATTACCTAGATTGATAGATACCTTAAAACTTTAATGTACGTGTGAATGTCCTCAACTGACACTGACTCTGGCCACCGGTGCCAGTTACCGAAGTTAGAAGTGAAGTGACCATGTCGGAATCAAACCGACTAAAACGGTTTTCCGTTATAGGGATCTATTCCTGACAAACTTAATCCTGAGAAAGTAATTCCTCGGGAACCCTGCCAAACATTGACCACACGATAGTAGACTTCACCATAAAGACACTCTAGGACACCGAGTCCGGTTCTGCTTGAGTGAAGAATAGCACTTCGACTTAGCTCCCAGATCCGCTTCTTCTATTTAGATAAATCAGCCATCATTATCATCATCTTGCCGTTAGTCTCTGGTGCATTTAGATACTCAGAAATGGTTCAAGCTTTAAGCATAAAATGTTCTTTTGCACTACTAGCATACTTCAAGTAAGATATGAGGAGTACCTACTATCTACCTTTGCTACAGAATTCTTATATTCTAAACTAAAACTAGAATATAAAAAATATACATATTATAAAAGATGCTTTAAAAAAAAATACCAGTTAAATCCACTTCCCATGGTAAATCAGTTAATGGAGTGAGCGTGACTTGAATCCCCAAGCCAAAAGGAAAATCCAATGAGTGTGAAAATTAAGATTTTACAACCAAAATTACTTTATCAAGTGATATCATTAAGTTTTAAAATCCGACCTTATTACCATCAGCTTCATTTAGTATTAGTTTAACATCAAGCGAGGTGAATGCATTGCGACGAGCCATTTATATAATAGAGAACTAATATTACCACCAACTTTATATTGATACATAATGAAGATCTTGTTATTATAATTGATGATGAATGAAGATTATTATTACGAGGGCTGCTACTTATGTATGCGGAATAGAAAAAATAAACAAATGTATATGGCTCAATATGCTTTTATTGTTTTTCAAAGTATTCTCCACTATGATCGATGCACTTTTGCATTCGATAAAACCAATTTTTAGAACACTTTATCCACTCTGATTGAGGTATCTCCAAAACGTGCTGTTTGAACGCGTCTACGGCATCTTCACGGGTCGAAAATCGTTGACCACGTAATTTATTCTTTACATTTGGGAATAAATAGAAATCATTGGGAGCCAAATCAGGGCTGTACGGTGGATGACCCATTAATTCTATTTTTTGACCATCCAAAAATGTAGTTCTTTCCTGAGATGTATGACAGCTGGCATTGTCATGGTGAAGTATGATTCTACGTCGCTGGTTGTTTTTGCGTATTTCTTCAAATACTTCTGGCAAACAAATGGTCATGTACCACTCCGAATTAACCGTTCTGCGATTCTCCAGTGGTATTGTAGCCACATGGCCATTAATACCAAAAAAGCAGGCCACCATTTGCTTTACAGTGCTTTTTGCACGAGCCACTTTCGTAGGGTTTGGCTCATTTTGAAACACCCAAACTGTTGATTGTTGTTTAGTTTCGGGATCGTACGCGTAGATCCAGGATTCGTCACCTGTGTAGATATTATAAACAAATTTTGAGTCGCCTCCGTTGATTTTTTCAAGGTTTTCTTGCACCATTCGACGCGAGCATCTTTTTGATCCTCAGTTAAGTTGTGCGGGATCCAACGCGAACAAATTTTTTTTACAGACAAATGTTCATGTAATATCCTATGAATGCTCGTCATACATATGCCCAGAATGGCCTCTATCTCGCGTACTACGTAACATGGCGGTCTTGCATTATTAGTTTTCGCACAGCTTCAATATTTTGTGGCACAACCACCGATTTCGGGCGACCTTCTTTAACTTCGTCCGTGAGCTTACTCCGCCCGCGATTAAACTCACTAAACCAGTGATACACAGTCGTTTTTGATGGAGCTTCACCACCAAAAGTCGAAGTTAATTGATCTACGCACTGTTGTTGCAAATCGTAATAAATCATAGCACGAATATTTTCACGAGTGAGTTCC
Source organism: Eilema griseolum (assembly GCA_963662185.1). Taxonomy (NCBI): domain Eukaryota; kingdom Metazoa; phylum Arthropoda; class Insecta; order Lepidoptera; family Erebidae; genus Eilema; species Eilema griseolum. The sequence goes on along the minus strand of OY759242.1, from coordinate 14,310,454 downwards.
ATTTTTTCAGCGATATGACATTTTAAACCCAACAAAAACAAAACACTAACGTATATAAGAAAAAAAATATTAGCGGCCAGTATTTAAAAAAAGAACGAATATGTGCATGGAGGTCAGACATTGCGTTTAAAATTATTGGAATCCCAGATTCCGCATACATAAGTAGCAGCCTATGTACTTACGGATTTATTTATAGTAATATTTAACGGCCTCTATGCCGTAGCGGTAAAATGATCGACTGCCACGCAGGAGGCTCAGTGCAAATATTTGTATTCATTAATGTATATTTGCATTGGTCTGGGTATATCTATGTATGATATGTATGTATTTACAAAAAAAAGTATCTAAGTATGTTTATCCGCATTCTAGAATCCATAACACAAGCAAGTTAAGCTATGCTTGCCATGGGTCTAGATAGCGCTCTATAGAATGTTGTGGAATATTTTTTTTTTTTTATTTAATTAAGAGATCATAAGTAGCAGGCATTTAACTTGACTTTGAGAACCTCTGTGTCGCGGTAGTAGTGAAGTAGGCGCGGGATCGATCCCCGCTCAGTGCAAATATTTGTACGCACGAATTTGGATATTTGCATTGTTCTGGTCGTGCCTCGGAGAGCACGAATAACCATCGGTTCCAGTTGCCATACGAACATCTAAGATGGCCTAAAATGACCAACAACTAGTCTAACTGCAATGCTTCGATATCGCCATTGGTTGTGAAGATCAGGTGGTAGTCTCTTCACGGAAAATATCGAAGTTCAGCCAAATCCATAGTTAGACAGGTAAATCGAACCCCAGACTCCGAGGTGAAAAGCTTTGAATGTGACTGAGATTAACGCTAAGATTGAAGAAGAAGAAGTCTTTTCCAAATGACCTCATAGAGTTCAAATTTGCTATTCAGTATCACAATAAACGGGATATTTACCATGTTTCATTGCTTTGACTATATGCCAAGACTGGTTAGAGAAGCGATTGAAATCAAAAAGTATAAAAATTTCAATAGTGGGGATGGGTTTCAACAGCCGAACGTCTGGCATCCAGTGGTCTGTCTTTGCAAAAACAACCGCGAACAAGCCAAAACGAAATCGCGAGTGGATACAGCAAGCATCGTGTGTCGTGAACGTGATTGAGATCAGGTTCGAGTTTTTAGTGAGAGTGAAACCAATAGTAGTGCAGATACGCGTAGTAAAAGAACTTGAAAGAGGGTAGATCGATATAATTACTCCTAGGAAAAACTTTATCTCTGTTCAAAGCCACTATTCCAGTTCCTCCGTGATCATGGTGCTTGCAACAGCGCTGAAATATCGAAAACTCATAACAATGAAACATGGTAAATATCCCGTTTATTGTGATACTGATGTGAGTGACCATGATAGTTTAAATACCTAAATTTGCTATTTTTTTATACCACTTAGGTGGCAGACAAGCACACTGTCCACCTGACGAAAAGTGGCTTATGGACGTGTGTAACACCAGAGGAGTCACACTCGCTCTGCCGACTCTGTAAGCACAGAGTTTCTGTGCCGTTAGTGTAGAAGATAAAGCAGGGCAAGCCTTTAGTCTTCCCACTGACAGCAAAGACTCTCCAGTGAGCTTTGGCTACCCTACTCACCACTGGGAACACAACACGAAGTTATTATGGCCACGGTATTCTGTAGTAGGGCAGAGGTATTTCTCCAGTCGGACTACTCAATTGGACGAAAATCCGCCATCCATAAAAAGATCCTTATTTATTGATCATCATAAAACTGCCATCGTCCAAGACACAAACCTGTATCAATATTAGAGTATAACGTTAGTCTCTCTTATTGGCCTAGTGCAAATTGACTTCGCAAACATTGGCTTTCTACCAGTAGGCTTAACACTTAATTACAAACGTCCTTTTGATAAGGCTTTAATTAAGGTTATCATGACTCACTTAAATATAATATATCAGTTTGTTCATAAAAATTTTAGGTGCTACAGATCTTTGCAAGTCTGGAAATCGAGTATTCCTTGTTGAAATTACTTAACCTTGTCCTTTTCTGCTTCAGTGAAGGTGGGGTGTAAATAGATGGGGCCATATGTTAATTTTCTTGTAAACTTTATGCAGATTAAATTTTATGAAAATTGCTCGTACATTTTGAGGGTTATATCCATTACTGAAAATATTTGTTAGCACACCTCGTTGAAAAAGGCGCCGACAAACTGTTACTTTGTAAAGTATGTTGATGGTTCTGTTTATGTTTGTAGCAAAAGGGGTCTTAGGACTCGTTCCTATATTAATTGTACTCTATTAAAGATTAGCAGAGAGAGAGACAGAATTACTTAAATTTTTAACAGCTTTTGTTACTTCACATTAATATAATATATACTATACCAAACAAATAAGTACTTATGACACTATAACTTTTATATTCTTTTTCAAACAACTTAGGTGGCAGACAAGCACACGGCCCAACTGATGGAAAGCGGTTACCGTGACCTATGAACGTGTATAACACCAGGGGAGTCACACCCGTGCTGCCGACCATGTAAGAACAGAGATTTTCTGTGCCTTCAGTGTAGAACACAAAATCAGGACAAACCTTTGGTCTTCCCATTGACAGCACAAAAATTCTATAGTGAGCTCGGGCTACCCTACTCACCGCCGGGAACACAACAAGAGGTTATAATAGCCGTGGTATTCTGTAGGGAGGAGTTTTAAAAATTAGCTAGGTATATAAAAGAATATATTGTCAATAAAATTATGAATTTACCACTACTTATCGTGGTAGTCACGTACGAGTGAGTGAAGGATGCCTAGTTGTATATATTATATTAATTATCATCATAACGATTGCCCAGTTGCGTCCAAAGTTTGCTCTTTGGAGTCCAGGGTCCGCTTATTGTTTTGAATTGGTATGACGGCTTTTCCTAGAGATGACTGTCGTGTAACCTTCTAACTTTGTGATGAAAGTCTGTGCCAGAGCCTCGATCATCGCATAGCAGGTGCACCGACCAGCAGCTGAGAGTTGACTTAGGCCCTAAAGGTCTCCGCTCTTTACTGCATACTGTATACCCTAATTGTGACAACTAATCTAATAAAATAGCCACAACGACTCCTTTTTATTTCGCTTCAAATACATTGGACATTGTATTCATATTGCAAAGAAGACTTAATGAAGCTAGTATCAATTATATATTTTAGTAAGATAAGTTAGTTGCCTATTTATATTTTATTATCATAGAAAATACGGTGATAATGTTATATCTTTGTAAAAGAATAAGTACTATTTATAAGCCAGATAGACGGACGGCCTGAAAAAGGTAGCTGGGTGTGGACGACGGAGGATCTAATAAAATGGCGCACATTGGGAGAGGCCTATGTCCAGCAATGAACTGCGGTGGGCTAATTGAAGATATATTGTGTGATCATAATATATACACAAACAAGCGTAGTCAAAAATCCTCCAACCAACTTTTCGTAAGGAAGAGACAAAGCTAAACCAATATTGTCCATCAAAAACAAAATAGCCTTACAAGAAATACAAACTCATTTTCTTACGTAAACTGCATTTTATTCCGCATGGAAGTATGTTTGAACCGCTGTGATTTGGTTATACTTTGCGCATCACAAATCCCTTGACAATGAATCGCGCTTTCCCTTGACGCCGCCCGTACGACCGTGCGATCAAAGGGTGAAATGTAAAAATCCAGCGGTTTTATTAACCCTATCCTCTATTTTTGAATAGCATTTTTGAAGAAAAAATTATATTCTGGCTATCAAAGCGACAAATGCTAGTTTAGTTCTCATTAATATATATTTTCGACCCCTTAGGCTAGTTCGTATAGCTTTTGAGAAATGGATTGTTGCAAGAGGCAAATAGCTCATAAGTTACCATTGTACAAAACAATGAACGAATTAGTAATAAGCCACAACTATATTTGCTTTAAAATCATACACACATGCCAGTTAATGTACTATAAAATGCGTGAGTGCTCAGAGTTATCCACTCGTAAGTGGCAAGTACCTATGTTAACATTGGGTTAACATTGTTAAGAAGAAAACGAACGAGCAATTATTTTAAACGCATCCATTGCAGCAGAAAACAACGTTAAAGAGCTGATGCGGAGTGGTCGTAATAAACGTCGTTATCCTACATTTTGGGGTCGATAAACTGCGGACGGGCGGTGAGGCGACGCCGTCGAGACGGGATGGCTGGCCTCCGACCCATGACTTGAAAAAAATAGGTATACGATAAAAAAGACACAAAAGATACTTATAAAAATATAACTGTCTTCCGACTATTGTTTGTAAAGAATCAAATAATCAAGGACAACACATATCAGAGATATTGTTTTTTATAAAAAAAAAATGGAGTTAGAATCACCCATCTTTCTTTACAGTTGTAATGAAAGATGGGATTCTACAACCCCATATTTTTAAGCCCTTACAAAGTTTTATAATGGTTTAAAATATTAGGTAACTTTACAAAGTTTTTTAATTATTAGTGTTAAAATAATACAATAATATTTTTAAGTATATGTAAATGTAAAATAATAAAATTTATGAAGAAATCTATTTATCACAAATAAATTGGTAGGCACTCTGATAAATTTTTATATACTCTGAATAAGTTGAAGATAGTATTTTTAATATGAGTCTAATAGAATAATACCAGCTTTTTTATGCGTGAATTATACATCTGATAGAGAAGGAGGAAGCTTGATAAACAAATACGACAGTGACACATTTGTTGTAAAAAATAATAATAAAGTCAACTTTGGTATTATAATGTACTGAATTTATTTCACTTACGTATCTATGATTAAGACAAGCTCATATTTTTTTGTATTCAAATATGATGTATACCTAGACGACTTTCTTACATGACATTATACTCGTAGGAAACAAGTTTGTGATAGTAGTATATTCTGAGCTAAGGTTTCAGGAACTTTAAATCGTGACGATCCATGCATGAGGCACCAATGACAAAATCACTCAGCTGTCACAGTTTTGCATGAATATAAAGAAAAAATATGAGAAAAGGTCCACCACTCGTCATCCTGCGGAAGTCATAAAAGTACGCACTGGCAAACATATATGCCAAAAAATAGGCAAGGGTCGACTTCCTATCGCCGCAGTACAGTGCAGTTTTGTGAGTCATTTCGAGGTAGCGGAACAAATGTTGTATAGGTTACTTTAGTTATATATTTTAAAATAGTACCTCATTATTTAAATTTCAACAGATTAATATAGACCGCGGTAGCCTAGTGGTATGGGTAATGGACTGCTGAGACGAGGTCTCGGGTTCGATCCCAGGTTTACCTTGGCACACACCAATGACTTTTCGATGCTTTTCGCATTTTGTATTTATCGCAGGTTTATAAGTGCCCGGTTAATGGCAACAGGCTCGCCACCAGCACCCACATTTCGCCAGTTTATGTTTAGGTCCCAATGTAATTACATTGGGACCTAAACATAAACTGGCGAAATGTGGGTGCTAGCACCTCTGCCTGCCCCTTCGGGGATATAGGCGTGAGTTTATGTTATGTTATGTTAATATAATGTTGAAAGTAAGAGCTAGGAAAGGAATGGGTTGAACGATGACCGTATGCTACCCGATATTATTGAAAAATAATTAACTTTTTTTATTCACATAGGTACCTATATTGGAATGAAAAAAAAAATTGAATAGTTGTGCCTTACAGTGTCTCCATACGTAGATCTGTTATTATGTGATGTGTTATTTACCCTTGTAGTTTACAGGTAGTAAACTTTCCATAACTTTACCAGCTTTACACCTGATATCGGTTGGTGAACAGCATAAATAATGTTCTTCATAACTAGTATTTGTACACAATTCAATTAATTTTTAAAAGTACGTTAAAAGTAAGTTAATTAAAGCTGGTATTATTCTATTAGACTCATATTAAAAATACTATCTTCAACTTATTCAGAGTATATAAAAATTTATCAGAGTGCCTACCAATTTATTTCAACAATGAAAACGAGTTGAAAATTATTTTGCAATAGCGGGAAAAATTAATTAGTTTTCCTACTCGCGCCCATCTAGCAGAGACCATACACTAAAAGAATAAGTTTTTTTTTTTTTTGGAACATAGAAAATGGGGAGTTGTAAGTTTTTAGAGAGAAAACGTAAGTGATATTTGAGTGAAAGTTTTGTTTATTAAACTGGTTTAGTAAAGAAACAAGTTGAAATTATCTATTTAAATAATAAGTGGCATGAAATGAGCTATTAATTTATTTGTACTATTTTGAATACGATTTTTTTTGTATCGAAACTTTTTTAAGAACAAAGCAACACAAGCAATAAAATTGAAAAAGCTTCAATTCACTTGTGAATTATAGCGAGGATGTCACAGTATGATTATAGGTATCATAATGTTAATTAGGCCCATTTCATGACCAAGTGTGTTGAAAAAACAATTTCCCACGTAGCTGATATCCGCGGCATCACCCGAGTGAAATAAATGATCCTGTTCCTTGGCCCGTTCTTGACCCATGGGAACGATTTATTTACTATTAAAACTTTCCGTGTACCTTAAGGAACATCGAAAAAATTATTAACCGAACTATTGCAGCCGGTTTCGAATGTTACACCAAGCAACGTTTATTTATATTTATATAGACAAATAATAATACCATTTTATATCCACACAGAAGCTTACTTGTTAAAACTCTTATTTGACTGATTATTAAATAGCTTACATAAAAAGAAACGGCAACCGCAATTACTTATACGAAGTAAAATAAAAGTAACTATATGTATTGTTATTCCACCATCTGTTCAGTATGATAAGAATTTTGTTTGGCCGGTACTTAACGTTCAAAATTACACCCAAACTCAATTTTAAATGCACAAACTGTGAGTCAACAAATTGATGCACTATTCGAAATTGCAAATGCTGAGTTCTGTTTAAATTTTCTGCATCTTTTTTATTTGCTTTTAAATAGCTCGTTGTTCTATTTTTAAGTTTTCATTGCGCTTTGACGCAATTTGGCTCTCTCGCTCGCTGTGAGGGACTCTCTGTAGCCAGAGTGAATCTCATGAAGCTCTGGCAGCTTTTTAAGCGGACAGGGGGCATTTCACAGCTGTACTTTGGGTGTCGGGGTACAGTTTCTTGTTATTGCTTCTCCACTGCACAAGCTATGTCTCTCCGAACGTCTGGTGGAGCTATACCTACCAGAGGGTACAGCATGTTCAGTGGAGTTGGTTTGAGGCAGCCCGTTATGATTCTATGTTTCATTCAATGGCACATCAACGTCCTTGACGTGGGTGGAAGAGCAGTAGGAATTTTAAGTGATAGTGATAATTATATTTGGTTACCAAACAGTTATATGAAGTACCTATATAGGGATTTAGCATTCTGAGGTCATTTTACAAGAATAAATGAAGTGTAGTTTAGTTTTTATTTCATAAACAATCTTACATTTTATTGAAATTTCGTAGCTTAAAAATAACTTAGTCTAAGGGTGGTACGGCAAAATAATAAAAATCAAACAGAAATTCAATTAATAAAAAAAATATTTAAAAAAAAAATGTTAAAAGTTGCATGTCAAGGATATTCAAATTCAAAATTATGTTGTCTAGTTCAATTAAATAATTAAGATTATTATTTATATTGTAAGTAGTCATCATTCAATTAAATTACAAATTTACGAGAAAAGAAAAATCATTGTTTGCTAACATGTTTCTACTCATTTGTTAAATAAATTCCTCAAATAAGTAGAAACACCCCTAACAATACCCCTAATAAAAAAGCCTTACTGGCTTTTCTTGTTGAGGTAAGTAAGGATTATATATTATATATAAGTGAGATAGTAGTAGTAAGATAGTAAGGATAGTAAGTATGGCTTCGAAATTCTTTGTGTATACAGCGCTTCTAATGTCCAGAGGAAGACTATTGAACAGTTTGCCTGCACTGCAAGATGAGCTATGTTTAACCACATTAAGAGTGGGTGCAATGATTGCAGGCATAGGCTTCCTTCTCGTGCTTTCACGCTGTAACCTACCATTAAAAGGTGTGTATGTTTTTAGCAAAAAAGGTCAAAGTGACCAAAATATACAAACAGGGTACAGTTAGGTTAGTTCCCTAAAATATTCTCTACAAGAGTGTTGCTGAACTATGACAGTTCTGATGGCTCTCTTCTGTGCTACGAAGGCCTTCTGAACATTGTAATCGTAACTGTGTCCAACTTATCACCCCCGAGTTCACAAGCTAATCAGTCTGAATTATTACTGGTGGTCTTAAATAATATTAATTTGGATTTACTACTATTTATTTTGAGACAGTTTATTGTGAACCATTGATTGAGGTATTCTAGTGCTGCATTAACTTTATCATTTAAGTCTTTTTGACTATCTGATGACACAATGGCATTAGTGTCGTCAGCGAATACCGTGAGCTTCACCTGTTGAGATAGCTTTTTCACCACAGTATTTATCAGATCATTTATAAAAATAATAAATAGAATAGGACCAAGTGTAGAACCTTGAGGAACCCCCGTCTTAACTTGACAAGTCTAGATTTGAAGATCTTATCGCACTTAGTGTGAACGGTACCCGATTGTTCGTTACTTTCCGTTTTGATCTCTACAAACATTTGCCTGTTATTTAGGTAAGATGTAAAAAGCTGCTTTGCTGCACCTCTTACACCATAGTGCTCCCACTTTTCAATGAGTATGGTGTGTCTGACAGCATCAAATGATAGGGTAATAGACTGACTTGAACGGATGACTGATAGATAATAGTAGTTTTACCTAGAGACGAAAGTATGTTTTTTTTAAATGTTGAAAAATAAACTCATATATGAAACGTTGACTCGGACAGGCTGTATGTTTGTTTGCGACCTTAGAGGCAGTGCCACTTTACTACTACCTAAAAGTATTAATAGCTGTTGATAGAATAAGGCAGATTTCAAAGAAATAAAATTTCAAAGGAAAAATGGTTTTATATTCTTCGTGGATCCATTCAACAAAAATTAATTACGAGAACAAATGCACATAGATAAGTATGACGTGAAAGCATTTTTTAATTACTAATTCATTGAACTTACGATAAATTTGTTATTCCTCGAAAACCATTTTACAACATTTTAAGAATTCATTATATATTGCACTGCTTAATTAATTTATCAATGTTATATTGGGAGTGTTTACCGATATACCACCTCTCTATAACATTATTCGTATATTTTATAATACAGGCTTTTGTTCATTCTAATGTTCAGTTACCGACTTATTATGATAAAATTACCATAGGTATACCTCGGGGCACGTATCTTGGACCTAAATCGCGGGAAAAACGAGGCCCTGGTGCGGGTGGATTGTTTTGTAATAATCAGCATCCCCAAAGTAGACCCCGTGCTGTACTCCGACACCCAAGAAACGTGTACTGTGCGCATAGAGCACATTTTACGTCCAAGATATATTAAGTCCCGAGCATATGAAAATAAAGATAAATTTATTTATAGAAACATGTGTATAGATGATGTCACAAAAAGTATTACAATGCATTGCGACTTATATAATGTTCCTTGATTAATTACATAATTTTAACTTATTGACAATCATAGGTTAGTCAATTCTTAACAAGGTTAAATTTATCTTTTATCAATTACTAAGCAAAAATAATTAATCTATTTAATGTCATTATAAAGAGAATATATTTAGTTAAAGAAATATTATTACTTCAAATCAGAAACAGATGCTGTAAAAATTCTTCCTAATTTTATGTCAGAATCCCATTTTAAACTGATGTCAAAATCTTATAATTATTTATGTCAAAGCGCTTTATGTCAATAAAGTGTTAATATAAACATAATCTAATCAATAAATGTATATGCAGATCATTAATAAAATCTCTTACGAATTATTAGCGTTTTTCTGTTATGTTTAAACATAACATACGTGTATTCACATCATACTGTAGGTGTTTTATATAAAACTAGTTTTTGACCGGGGATCCATGCTTGTGAAATTCTTATCCCTTTCCTGCTGCTGATGCTCTCTAGTATACCTACCCTACACCCTCACAAATAATGTGGCTTTCTATTGGTATAAGAATATTCAAAATCCATTCTGTACGGATGTACATCCTGTATTGCACGTGCTCTCTGGATAGAGAGCACGTGCAATACAGGATTCGCCCATCACAATAATGCAGAGTCCGTAGTACTTCATTACTAATTTAGAAATAATTATTATTTATAATAATAATTATTATAATTAATATTTATTATAATAATATATTAATATTATAATAATTTTAGGAATACATATTTATACAATACAAATATATATTATAGGTATAGGTACCTAATTTTGGATGGAATTGATTTTGCTGATTTTCAGATCATCACAAGCTTACTTTGAATAAGACTGTGATAAATTTTTGCTTACTTTAAACCGCATAGAAATTCTTATTACCAGATATCATGCAATTCATAGTAAAGTATGTTGATATAATCGAATGATCCCCTAGTTGGGGGAGCACAAAATAGCATTGCTGATATCAGCTGCTCATAATCCCGTGGTTCCCATAAACATTGACCGAGAGCAAAGATTAGAGGTACTGGTAAAAAAGAAGAAATAACCATCACTATGCATTAAGTATAATTTATATAGGTAACAGGGGACAGAATTGTTATTGTAAATCTGATTTAGCATTATACGAAAATTACTAGATCAATATTGGTAAATCCTCACATATGTAGGATAGAACCCATAACCTTCATTTAAATATTTACATTTACATCTTTTATCAACCTTATTTACAATTGTTATTTGTGTGCGTATTATTATTATTAATATAGCCATGAATTTCTTTATCAACCAATTCAGAAAAAATGTTTTAAAATTAATGTCAAAAATACATTTATAATTTATACATTATATTTTTAGTGTTATATTGTTTAGTGTTTTTAATCTTATTATTAAAATATCATTATTAATTAGCGATTCAAGCTGTATTCACCTGTAATTAGTTGTAACCATTAAACTTATGAAATTTATTTGTGAATTGTATTATTGTATATAACTGTTGATTAATCTAATAAATAAATAGTTGGCGAACTGACCATACCAGCCATAAACTCATAATAACAGAATAATAATCAAAAGAGTCTTCGTTTGAGACAACATAACCAGCCAACCATCGGTTAAGTGTAGGATATCTTATTAAAATTTATGGCACTTGCGAACGACGACAAACAGATCCAATTCTATGTATATGTTTGTAATAAAATGTTATTTGTAGCATCAAAAACATAAAGATAACTTTATCTCGCTTAGCAAAATATTGTTGAACGTTTGCTCTAGATAGATAATATATAAATATAAACATTTATATATATTTTCTTACTCGATGACAAGAGCTCGGGGCATACCACAAGGGCCAGTTACACTTAAGAACATTATTGCGATGCAGTGGTCTGGTGTCTCGGATGTCGGGACACTATCGTTGTGCATGATACGGCCATAACACTTGCACATTGTACTCTCATGCAGTCGTTATTGTCATATTATACGGCTATTTGCTGAATCAAATGTTTAGTAACGCGAGATTATTACTCAAATCCCTTTATTACTTATCTTGTGGTACATATCCGATTTGTGGGAGTGAGGAATGCTTATTTTATTTAGTTATTTAACTCTTGGTTCATACTTTGGAGAAATAAATGATTCATCATTATCTACATGGATACGAATTCTCCTCATTGCATCAGAGGTCAATTTGCCCTTGGAGCTCAGGGTCCGCCTTCCGGTTTTTCCTCCTCCACTTCGCACGATCTTGTGCGTCTATCGTAGTGAGACACGTATGTCACCCTCCACGACGTCAAGCCAAGATTTCTTGGGTCTGCCTACCTGGACCCGGCGGTGTCGCCATTGTTAGGCATTTGTTACTCACGTAGCCTGGCTGTTGCTGCAGGACGTGGCCGCACCAACGGAGGCGGCTCTCTTGCATTTTTTTTTGTGATATTCCGGACACGAAGGCTAATAAATGATTATACTGTAGGTACTGTGTTATTGCTAGATGATGGAAGACTTGGAAGACTGATATAGAAAACCTACTCGTGGTGCATCCTCCATTCTTGAGGAGGTAGGACGCCTCGAAATTTCCATCCAATTGAGCAATCCGGCGTGGGAAGTACCTCCAACCTACAGAATACCGCAGCCATAATAACCTTGTGTTGTGTTCCCGGCGGAGAGTAGGGTAGCCAGAGCTCACTGGAGAGGTTTTGTACTGTCAGTGGGAAGACCAAAAGCTTGTCCTGCTTTGTCTTTTACACTGACGGTACAGAAACTCTTGTGATTACAGGGTTGGCAGCGCGAGTGTGACTCCTTTGGTGTTGCACACGACCATAGGCCACGGTAACCACTTTCCATCATGTGGGCCGTGTGCTTGTCTGCCAACTAAGTGGTATAAAAAAATATCCTGGGTAATACAAGCGGTAACGCTTCTCGTCCTGTCCTTTCAGCTAATAACTGATACGGGAGTTTTGGGTTTCTGTATACGCCGCGTCTCTCTCTATTAGTAGAGGGCAGCATAAACAGAAGTACTGATGCCAGTGTAGTAGTTGAAAAAGCGGACCCAACTCCGAGGTGAAAATTCGGATGCGACGAGATTAACGCTAGGGTGAAGAAGAAATGTAGAGAGATAGTACGTTTACTCTACTAAAAATGTTCTCAAGTAACTACTACAAAATCATTTTTTATTGAAGGCGATATTTTTTGTCATTTTACAGTATCCAATGTTTAATTTATTTAATATAAACTAAAATAAATTTAAATAACTATCAAATGAATATGTTTGGTCGAGCAAAGTGTGTGTTTCGTTAACTATATTAGCTGACCCCAGGTAAACTTTAAATTCTACTTTCTAATGATACGTATCATATCTAATTTACTAAATGAGTATAAAATTTTAGCTCACGTATATATAAATTTTCATAGCTCGCAATAAAAACTAAGTACCTACTTACTGCAATGTTAACTAATATTACTAATAACTTATGTTGCCGACTGAATTTGTTCTAAAGTTAAATAGTACACTTCTAATATTATTAGAGTAGTAATATAAAGATGTAGTATATTCAAAAGGGAGTATTCCAGTCACATTTTAGCAGCTTTTTGTAATAGGGGCGGGTAGAGGACGAGCCTATTACCGTATACAAGACTCATAGCCCCTATTGGTAACCCATGATCCTGTGTCACGATTGGTATTTTTTATAGCACTCCTTATTTGTCAATAATATATCCTACGCAAAGTTACCGATCGTGTGCACCTTTGGCAGAGCATACGGCCGGGCTGATAGGAAATGGTACCATACCCTATAGAGAACTAGACGCGTGACCCTTTTTGAAGCACCTTTTTGAAGAACCCCATACTGCATCTGCAATATTAGGTGCATATTAGGTGCAAAAGGTAAAATATCTGACAAAGATCACTTTTTGTTTCATGCTCAATTTTTAACTCTCAACGCAAAAACGACGAGGTTTATACATTCATAGTTTTATATTAGGTACTTATGTGTTTGTAACTAAACTCCTCCGAAACGGCTTGACCAACTTTTATGATTGATTTGTATTTATTATATAAGTTTGAAATTAGATCCAAAACTATTTATATACCCTTTTGTGATAGGAGTGGGGCTCAACTCAAAAAATATTATATGTTTTGAGACAAAATTTAGTTTCTTTATAATTTAGTATTCCAAATACATATCTATCTAATACGTACGTATGTACTATATACCGTAGTTCACAATAGAAATGGCTATGGCTGTGGCAATAACTTAGCAAAAACTAAATACCTACCTACAGGATTTGCTTATATAATAACTAGCTGACCCGGCAAACGTTGTTTTGCCATATAAATATTTTTTAAGTAAATATTTAAAATTAAAGAAAAATGTTAAGGGTGGACAACCCTTATCACTAAGGGCTATGAAAAATAGATGTTGGCCGATTCTCAGACCTACTCAATATGCTCACAAAATTTCATGAGAATCGGTCAAGCCGTTTCGGAGGTGTACGGGAACGAACATTGTGACACGAGAATTTTATATATAAGATAATGTAGATATGTTGACCGTGAACCTTTTTTGAACTATGAAGCTAAATTTATCGTTCAAGCCGATTAATGCTTTTATTGGAACAATACTCGACGTTTTCATTTTTCTTTTACCTATAAATTCTTCTAAGCTTGATTCCCGTGACCGCGGAGTAATTTTGTAAATAAGTAGGTAATAGTCGGTATGAGAGTCAGACTTGTACTTAACCTGTTTGTAACATTTAAAGTTATTCATCATTGATCTCACTATCGAGAGCTTATAAGTTAAATCAGACATAATATTGCTGCCAATTCACTTCTAAAATAAATGTTCGATTTAGTTGTTTTAATCTGCCAAATGAATTATTACGCACAGTCACCCTCTGAAACAGCTGCTCACTAACGCATTAACAAACGATCTTTACTTTGAAATAAATCAATAAGTAAATGAAATAATTGACTTATAATTACTTTTGTAAACTTCAGAGGACATATTCAAGATTTTGTTATTCTTGTTTATTATTTTGTGTAAACTTTAGAGCTAACGTGGTTGGAAACTTGGAATGTGTTAATCTAATACCGGTGGCGACTGTACACAAAATTGCAATAGCAGCTCAGTTGTTTATATTTTATTTGGTTGGCCAGACGATAGAATGCAATAACTTTGACAGCCAACATTGTTTTCTTATAACAAAATTGTTGCCACAGATAGAACTCCAAGTTTATCTCTTACCGATTTAATTTGATGATTCACATCCGAGTGAAATCCGCTCGAGTTGTTCTTTATTCGTCTTTTGTCTTATTTTATTATGCCGTTACTCAGTCGCGGCGATAAAGGCTAGCGAGACGGCTTGTCTGCCTGTTCCCGGTTTCTCGCCCTTGTTTATCCGGCTAGGGGTAGTTAGCGCGGCGGAGTGGCGCCCCGCGGCAGTGCCTCTGCAGCCCGCCCAGCGATGGGACGCTTGATACCCGCCCAAGTGTTTCCTACCGCACGCGCTCGATCCCAACAACACAGGTGAACCACGCGATCACAAAAAGGACTATCTATCTAATGTGAATCGTACAAAATGACTACTTTTATACATTTATATTGTGTTATATGGATAGCGTTATTGACTGCCTGCTACACAACGACAGGTGAGTTGATAGTGTAATTAGCATTTTTATCGAATTCACCGGCAACTTGTAAAAAGTTTTGTGTACAATCTGAATTATGTTTTACTGTTGCGGAAATAATGATTTGTCGATTTTATTAAGTTACTTTCCTTAACTTCTTTCTCTTCTTTTATGAAACTTTGAAACTTAAAAAATATTTTATTGTAAATTCTAATTAGCCGGGCCGGTGTTTTTTAGCTTATTTTAAGAGCACTTTAAAAAGTGTGTTTTGCTATTTCAATTTATTTTAGATATTGACGGCCTTTTTTTTAAATTACTTGAGCTTTGTTTATTAAATTTATTTTAAGCATATCTACTCGACGGTGATAGACTTTGACCTTTTTTAAACAACAAAATATTTTAATGTAAATATAGCACCATTTTCATCCCAAGTTAAGCAAACTGCTATAGCCTCTTTCATCTTGTCAGAAGAACTAGATAGTGCTAGATTCCGAAAGACAACTCTGCGAAACAAATGAATAATATCCCAAATGTTTCAAGGAAACACATACAAAGTAAACGTTACAGATGTACATAAATATTTTCATATTCTCTTAGTGTTGGCCGGCCCCTGTGAAGCAGAATGTCGTATAAGTGCTACTCGAGTTTTCATTTGCTTAATGATATTGCTATTGTTGGATGATTTATTATGAAAATATTTATCATTTGAAATCTGGATTTGTTTTCTTCTCATCTCATAATTTCTCCATGAAATGCTTTTTGTACAATCATGTTAGACGGAGTGAAGCTAACCCAATAGAGAATAGAAACAATTCAGCTACAGAAATGTTATGTAATGTTTTATATTCGAAAACATTTTCAGAACAATTCAGGTTGCTATTCTGTTACAATATTCTTCACATATAATATCAATTATTCTACATTATCCGGTATTATTATTATTATTAAAAGTTGTAGAGTTAACTTAACCATTCATATCATGACCTTCAGATATTCTGTATCACATCTTGAACCTACCAGTTTATAAATTGTCATGCGTGAATTAAATGATCATGGTTTTTTCAAGTGTCTACATATCTACAATAATAATCTTTAGGTGCCTTGACAATGTCATAAAGTGTATAGACACCGCACTTTATACGTGAACGTGACCGATTTTATATCGAATATCTTAGGCAAGCTTTTGTTAATTCTTATCTAAAATTCCAAATACAACTACACTACACCTAATTTTATTAAAGGCTTGCTAATCATTAATTCATTAGGTACGGGTGAATTGTCCACTAAAATATTAATTTTGAAAAGTATTGTTTTGCTCAAAATGCGAATCGACCACTAATCTAAATGTTGTATAGGTACATGACGTACAATAATAAATAAATTATTCTACAATCACCTCTGTACTGTCACTGTTTAATTTGTTAGTGGTATTTGAAGCCGTCGTATCATTTATGAGTAATCGACATCTGTTATTATCTTATTATCCTTGACGCGTTATTAAAACCATTTATTATTCACTGTAGCCTAGATTAGGTGCCACACAGCTAAGGAATATAAATTTATCGGTTGGCAAAATATGAAAATTTAGAAAGCCAATAATTATAAGAAATTATAGGTTTGATTAATAGACTACAGGTCTATAATATAGAGAACACTTTAAATAATTATTGTCGATGTAAATGAATACCGCTTGAATAAGAAAATAGTAGCAAAAGCTATATTTCTGAGTGTTTAATCAATACAACTTTCTAAGTAGGAGATATTTTATGTCGAGGGTCACAAAGACGCTGTTGTGTTTCCATAACATAATTCGGTTAACAAGGGGGAAGGATCACAAACAAAATGTACGCGTCAAGGGTGGACGACGGTGACGCATCGTCCGGATTTCCGGGGGCATCTTACAAGAAAAACTGACATTTATCGATGTACTTTATCGACGAAAATCTACTTACGTTAGACGTCTTAAGATGAAATCCTTCGGAGTTAAGGTTCTTGCATGTTTATTCGCTACGATTCAAATATTATTAAATTTTTTGTAACATTAACATTTTTAGAATAAAATGTATTTGGTATTACAGTTACATCTACTTTGGGATTTGAAAAAAATTGTATGTAGGAGTACCTAATGCAAAGGAAATAATATTATACTGTTGATAACTTATAAAATGATAAATAAGAAAAAGACTGTTACAAGAACCGTTTGTTATTGTGAGCAAAATCCCACAAATACTCCCTCTGCTGGTACGGGAGGCTTCTAGCCACTCCGTCATGATGGACAAGAATCCTATCTCTTCAAATTAGAAAAATGAATTTCACTTTTAAGAGTACACAGGCGTGAATGTTATTTGTGTTTATTAACATAATATTAGGACACTAAAAGTATTTAAAGTTTTTAATCACATGGACAGTTGAATACTGAACTATTAAATTAAGACCAATGCAATGATGTCCGCTATTGTAGAATATAAATTTTGTACAAAAAGATTGCAGTGCAGTAATAGATTGATACATCACCTTCATTCAAATGTCAACTTATTCAAAGCTTGTACTTCGGTCCGCGCTCCTAAAGCCTACGTCAAAACCTAGTCTGCAAACAGTAGGTTTATAGTAGGTATAATTCCCAAAGATATCCGTTTTCTACTTAGGTGAATGTAGGTAGTAATCTACGGGACCCTTTTAAATTAAGTTTTTATACAGAGTAAAATATTTTACAGGGTGAAATAAAGTACTTTTTCTATTTTCAACTCAACAATTCAATCAACGCTGTTGTCAACAAGTTTTAACCGCATTACAGTGTATTAAAGTTAACAAGAAGTGTTGGAAGGATCTTGTTCAAATATCAACAGCTGCTTTACTTATAAAATAATGACATTTAAATCTAATTCCTCCTATTCCGTAGGTACCTTGTCAATCCAATTTATTTTTGTCATTTTATAACTAACAAAGTAACATAAATGCATAAAGAGCGTTGATCCTTTCATTTGTGATGTCCGTTTTTGGAAAGTGAATTAAAAACAAAGATTCGAAATAAAGAAAACACAAAGCTTAAATATAATAATAATTGTTATTCTGTTGAACATTTCGTTTATTGAATTGACGCGATTCAAGTGGCCACGGAGGCTGGAAATTTAAACCATAAAAAGGCGGTCAAACGCGAAAGGCCTACACAGAATTACGTGAGAGAAATGCGTAAAAACACATCTAAAACAAATATAAAACTTTTTAAAAACAAAACGAATGTAAAAGAAAAACAACTTTTTCTTATCTACTTGTGTAGCCTCGGCTAAAAAACGTAGTCGTATAACTTTTGATTTAAAATTACATTTCAAGTCGTGCTCTAAAGAACTGGGTAGATATAATGGGTATAATAAATAACATCCTCGTTATATTTATTGAATAAAATTAGAGAACTCAAATAGCTCATTCTTCAGTGTAAACGTACATAATACAAAAAACTTTTTCTAAATTGGTTTTAAGGCTGTGAAACTTTTTTCATAAATCTATACTCCGTAACAGCCCAGCGAATCTTCAGACTGTATTCATTTACTTTACTTTTAGTGATCACTTATTAGAAAATATTTTTTTAATCTTGGAAGATAGTATTTACCAGCGTAAAACTTACATAATTAAAATAAAATAAAAACACTAATACTACTCGCCTTATTGTAGTATATCTACATCCAAATAATGGCAAATAAAAAGTTGTCACGATATTTTCCTCTCATTGTGATTCCGTAGGTATAGTTTAGTCTCTTTCTCTTTTTTAATTATACCACTTAGGTAGCAGACAAGCACACGCTCCATCTAATGATAAGTGGCTACCATGGCATATGGACGTGTGTAACACCACAAGAGTCACACTCGTGCTGCCGACCCTGTAAGAACAGAGAGTTTCTGTGCCGTCGATACAGAAGATAGTGAACTGTGGTGACCCTACTCAACGCCAGAAACACAACACGCTGTTATTATAGCTGTGGTATTCTGTAAGGTGGGAGCTAAAGCACTAATATAATAAATTTAGTACATTTTGCTATACATCATGGACGTCCGGTTTCTCCCGCATCCCACGTAATCGAGCCATAGTTTAAATTAATAGGAACTCAATAGGAAAAAATAATCAAATATGTCATACTACAGCCAGATAACAAAACTAACAAAGCAAAAAATTAAGAAGCGTTACGTAAGCGAAGCTGCCAGATGTTGACGATTGCTTCAAATAAACAACACGTGATTCGTCTTGTACAATTAAAGACTTATTGTCCACTAACTACTAACCGCAGTAGCCTAGTGGTATGGGTAATGGACTGCTGAGACGAGGTCTCGGGTTCGATCCCAGGTTTTACCATATCACACACCAAAGACTTTTCGATGCTTTTCGAAGTTATGTATGTATTTATCGCAGGTTAAGTGCCCGGTTAATGGCAATAGGCTCACCACGTATTAGATTGGGACCTAAACATAAACTGGCGAAATGTGGGTGCTAGCACCTCTGCCTTCCTCTTCAGGGATATAGACGTGAGTTTATTGTATGTTATGTAATGTAACTACTAACTCATTGGAAAGATAAAGATCTTAGATAAAGAAACTGAGTTGTCGACAATTTTTCTTTTCAAACAATTTGGATTAGGGATGTTAGTGATTGATAAATTTTAAAAAATCAAACGCAAACAATATAACTTACCTAAATAACAACAATTGCAGAAAATTATTTTTGTATATTTCGAACTTAATAGGGGACTGCTAAAAGTTTTTAATGTATTGCAACGTGTAAAAACAGCTTTAAACTATTTTTAAATAGTTTAAAATAATTCATGGTACTATTTTCTTTCTAAATCTATTTTTATTACAGAGCTCATCTAATGGCGATGAACTGCCCACTTATCATACCGTTATGTTAGGTTAAAAGTGGTATTAAAACAACATATTTGGATAACAACACTATAATAGCCCATTATGATGCTATAAACAATCTATGATGGTACAGTTTGTAAACATGACATTCTAAATTTGTATCGCACATTATAAGTATAATATTTGTTATAATAACTTTGTTTTCCACTTGGTTTACCGAACTATATTTATAATGATTGCCCGCGGTTCCACCTGAATTCAAACAATTAGCCTATTGTGCATTAAGTGTTATAAATTAATTGTAATAGCTTACCCAGAGTTTTACTAAACCATGTTAACTATACCAAAAATTTAAATTATGTTATGTAATAAATAGCTACTTATGATTGAAGCGCAATGCAGCTTGAGGAGAACGGGAAATATATCATTTAACATTGAACAGGGTATTGAAATTTGATACTAAGGTTATACAGAGAAATCCTGTCACATTAGCCATTATACAGCTTTCATTGATCCCAGGTGCTTTAACCTGAATAGCGTTCATTAAATAGTTCTGCTTAAAAATACTATCAGGCATGAAAATCAGCGCTTAATATATGTTTCCTATCTGAGCGGTACCACTAATTTTATAAAATCAGTAATTATACATCGGTATTAAGTATTTATTTTTGAAATTTTATATAAATAAGTTCACAAAGGCTTTCTCCAGATGTATCCATGATAATTTTCATATTTGGTAATTGTTTTAGCAATGTGAAAGTTTATCAGGCTGATAGATATGTTGCCAACATTGACTTTTCTAATTCCTAAATTAGCACATTATGATGTTAATTAATCCTACATAAATTAAAAAGAAAATAGTTTCTCTATAAATAATACCCTCATACAGAAAACGTAATTTAACCAGGGTCGTACTAAAGTTCACCCCTATTTGAGCTTGTTTGGTTTACCCGTTATAGTACCAACCAAACTCAACCACAACAAAACTTTTTCTAACCAGAATGAACGAACAAGTTCCCAGTCATCGTCCATAAAAGTACGCATAGTTACTTTCAGGTCTGATTACATCCAAAAGCAATCATTGACATACGCAATTACATTTCTACCTGTAAATATTTACAGGGTGTATTTTTGAGACGGGGGCAGTAGGGCAAATACATTAGTTACAGAAAAATGTTACTAGGAGACTATCTACATGTCACTTAAGTCTCAAATTTTGTAACAATTTTACAATCAGCAAAAAAATTATCGAATACAAGAATATATCATCTTCATTATCATACCGTTGTTCCCTTTTTTTCGTGCGAAAAATCGCCACAGATACTCCCCAGCTGGAACCGGTGGGAGACGTTATGTCGGACTTGAACCGACTAAAACGCACGGCATCTGTTCGTGGTTTTTGGTTGCCGAGGGTGAGGTTGACAGGCATATCCCTAGCATCCCGGCCCACCCAGGGTTATCTCTCTCGATCTGGCCTTCCTCGGGTGTGGGGACCACAGAGTCCCCAATTCGACGCCGCGCCCCCGCCACAACCTGCCTCTGCCACGGTGACAGGCGGCCCCCCAGGCCTGCGCTCAAGGGTCATGCGCCATGCTCACCTATTCAATTAAACTTTAATGGTATAGTAGTATAACGATTAACTTTACAGCAGTTCGTCGCCTTTGATGTTTGTGGAAATGCCGCCTACGTCTAGACATTTGCAATTTTGTCAGGGTTTTCTGTAATTTTTAGAATTTATTTTTAACTTAATTTCTCCTATTTATTTTCTTTTCTCAAGGCACACCAACTCACACTAATATAAATAACTAGCTGACGCCCACGGCTCCGCTCGATCGGCTATTGCAACTTTTAGTCATATCTCCGATTCTAATCAACCAGTTATGATTAAACAAACGTAATATTTGAAGAAATCAAAACCTTTCAACATAATGAAACTGCATCAATATCCGTTCAGTATTTTGAAGTTCATGGCAAATAAACAAATATTTTTTAAAGATTTTAGAATTTAATATGTACCAATTCTTCTTTTAAACATGTATGAATACAACTAAAATTCAATTTTATAACAATAATATCTGATACCTGCGGCACCGCCTGCATGTCACTGCAGCCCAGAAAACCTAGATAACGTTACCATATTAATCTTATGGAAACGAGTTCGCCATCTTTATTCGCTAAATAACATATTCGTAATCAGTAACCTAGGAAATCCGGAAAACGATAATTATAATGAATTTTCTGAAAAAAATGAGACCGCTATCTTTGATTGCTAAATTAATAAATAACATATTCGTAATCAGGAACCAGGAAAACCTAAAAACGATACACACATTGAATTTTTGAAAATTTGAGTCCGCCATCTTTATCGCTAAATAGGTAATTATCAGTATTCCCGACAACCCCGAAAACGATACCCAAATTGATTTAATTGAATGATTCGAGTCCGCCATCTTTGATCGCTAAATGGATAATGTATTCGTAATTGGAATCAAAAATGAAATTATGTTTTACAAACAAAACGACTGTAGTTTAATAAAATAAAAACGTGATTACAAAATGAGACAGCCCTGAATCGTTAGTAACGAGTAAAATGTATGGCTACTCGGTACGGCCCTCCGTCCCCCGCCATTCCGCTCACCCCGTACGCTTGCTCTGTCGAGACGGCTTCGTCGACAAACTGTTTGAAGTATGAGTCGATAGACTGTGTCAACTATTGTTCATGATGAATGTTTCATGATTTTTTGCTTAGTTCTAATTTTAATGGTCACTCATCAATCTTAACAAAGTAGACACCGGCTGAAGGATCGATTATGAAAAAAACAACGATTAGAATTAAATACTGCGATTTTTTCTGAAAAAGTCTTAGTTCACATTCTTCAGTTTTTTTACACTGAAGGTCGTTTTGCAATGATAATAACCTCTCAAAATATACAATGTTTTTCTTAATTACTTACACTACGTACTGTGAATATTGACAGGCATGGAGAGTTAATATATAATGATGAGGCGTATTATACTTCACCCCTTCTCTCCCTCCACATCCATTTAAGTAATAATAGGGTAATGATACTTGGCTACAAAAATCTCTAACAGTTACAATTGATTGATTGACACACCAAACAGCCATATCACGGTTAAATTAGTCGTAATACTCTTAAGCAAAATATAGCTCCGGTATGAAAAGGGGCAACTTTTAAATTCTGCCAGAATCCAATCCACTTATGGATAAGTTTGCAATTGGGCTGGAAATGGCGTGTTTACCCTCGCAATGACCCCGTGTCAACGGGGCTTGAGAAGTTGCGACCATCCCCACACTTGGATCCACGAAACTATATTTGCAGATTGCTTCTGTTTAATTTATATTAAGGCCACAGAATTGGTCTCGTGGAAGTCGACGGAACTTTTGCTAACAATTTAATGGATTTTACAATGAAATTACGAAATGTCTGCTATTCTAAGTAGCATTATTATAGTATTTTGGTTAAATTTTATACGTTTTTTTGTACGTGCACAGTGAAGTATAATTTGGATGTTTTCATAAACACACTTTTTTATTATATCTATTTACTTTTTTTAATATATGTTGAATTGATGTTCATGTCGTGTTGAAAAAAATCTTGTCAGATAACCTATTTTATACACAGAACACAGAAGTTAAAAATCTTGATATCCAAATGTTTAATTAATCAGCTAGTAGTTCATCAACGATCAAAGGGTAAAGACTTTATCGCAATAGTGAGAAACTATATAGATGACTCCAAACGTTAATATTTCGTACTAAAAAATAATGTTTTTTTTTCATTAAACCTAAAACCATTATAATAATAGTTAACGATCTTACGAAATAAATAAAGTGTTAAAATGAATACTGTTGTGAGCCACAACGAACATAGAATCATAAAAATTATATTGGTAACACGTGTCAAGTGAGCAGTCTGTATATCGATTTCACCGCATCCACTGAGCTCACTTGCGAGTGTCAATTATTCATCTTCATGGCGATAATGGAACAATCCTGTCGTTGCCACGGAGTGGGCCTGTCAACGCTAGACGTAATGGCATATGCGGTGCTATTCTACAAAAACCTATGGCCGCTTTAATGTGCTTGCGGTTGACTGAAATAATTAAGGAAACAGGATACAAAAATTATCTATAATGCATTTTAAGAACGTTAATATTAAATGCAGTGGGAATTTTCAACTTGACTATTTTGTCTTATAGGTATGCCTGATAGCAGTTTCATTACAATGGCAAAAAAACTTAATGTATATTTAAGAAACTCAATATTGTCGAGCTTAGAATACAATCTATTTATAATCTCCATTTACAAAGGGCTTTCAATATCATCAAAAAATATTTTTTGGTAGTCAAAGACAAAACAATCTCAAGTAATTATATTAGTGTACAAAGTAAAAATAGAGTGCTATTTATTATCGCCATCACAGTTATAAAGTTATGACTAATAGTAAAATTTGTTTTAAAAAGTAATATATTTGCAACACCAATCAATCAATCAAAGAATTAATTTCATTTATTCAGTTTAGGTACGTAAAGAGCACATACGAGTATAAACGTCAAAATTTTACAATTATGCCAAGAAATAATATAAAAAATATTAAATAATGTATAAATAAACCATTGGAAAATGATTCTTTCGCTGGTTCGGTAGGTTAGTTCTACTGAGAAGATAACAGCAAGAAACTCAGAAAACTATATTAGAACTAGATTTTTTTTAAATCAGTGTTGTTTACAATTTATTTTGTGCGAACAAGCAAGAGACTTAGGTTTTTTTTTTAATCTAGGACACGCCAATTTGACTTCATTTCGCCTGATGGTAAGCTAAAGGCAAAGTCTCAGAAAAGAGGGTCACCATTACAGACATTAAGTAATGTTACAATGGTGGCACTCAGGTTGGCGGCCTCATCAGATGCTTTTTCACACCCCGCTTAAAGGACTCGGGACTGTTGTAGGAACAAGGAAATACGTGAGCTGCTAATGAATTCCAGGTCTTGGTGGGACGGCAAGGAACCGAACCGCTTCGTTCTTGCTCATATGTTCTGCATAGTGTGAGGATGACATCTAAGCCCTTCACGTGTTTTCCTGTGTTGTTAAGGAGAGGGTGGGATTAGTTTTCCATCATCAAGAAACTGGTCTACTTTATAATAACCTTTTTGACCAACCTTTACTGAAGTAATCTATCATCTCGGGGCTTGAAAATCAGACGACGATCGCTCACATTAAGAGATAAGTAGGAGAGTAAACCCCAGATTTGAGGTTGAATACTTTGTATGTGACCGGCATAAATGCTGTGACGATAATGATGCAATATAGATCCTTGTCTGGTGGTAGGTACGTCATGTGGTACAACCGTAAAATATATTTTACATTACCAGTACATTCTACATTGAAATCAACATACCTGACATCGAAATAACTCAATTATGGCCATCTGCGTACATACAGTTAAAACTTTTGGAATACCATCTCCCTATAATATTCACTAGACTGTTTTGTAATGTACGATAAAGTGTTGGAACATTTCAAAGTGGAGTACTTCGACTTAGTAAATGTTTCTAACGATATACATTATCATATTAGCTGATCGATAGACGTTTTGATGGCGGTAAAGTAAGGCAGTTAAGCTATAATGAAAGTACTTTACATAATAGCAACTATTTGAAATGATTAGTACACTTTTAATCTGCCACCACAGAATTTCCTTTACGAAATAGGTCAGCTGAAGATAATCATATAACAATCGTATATGTCTAGAAAAATTGTGAGGTAGTGTCTTCTTAATTTGGAGCTCCAGCTCCGGGGTCTGCTCTCCTAATATGCTTTTTCATAATTGTTTTTTTTTGTATTGTATGACTAGTAATAGATTTGATTTGTTCTATATACTGACTGATTATATAATTATTTTTTTACTTTTTGTAAATATTAAATAATTTGGTTAATTAAGACATTACATTATGGCTTTTACGAGAGTGACAAACCATCGGACCTCCCAAACCGGCGCCAGAATCTCGTCCGTCATTCAACAGTTTCATGTGGAGTCCGATGATTTTGTTGGGGCACCATATAAAAGTTTTTCGATGAACACGGTCATTGTCATTCATACACACAAATGGGTCATTCATCATAACGTCAGCTAGTTAAGCTCCCACCGTCACCCGAAGACGGATGTTTTAGGAAAATTTAGATAGCTTCAACCGTGGTTCAGTGGTCAGTGTATTCCTCTCGTAAGGTCAACGTTCAAGTTCGCCCTCAAGTGCTGATTCTGTGTTTTAAATAAATCACAAGTTGTGAGTTTGACTCTGTGCTTTGCAAGTGCTTTAAAATTGTGAAGAGGACTTAGGGGTTCGATTCCCGCGATAGACATAAATGAAATTAAGTAAATGTTTTAATAATATTATGGTCTCTAACTTCAATCTCGTAACACGTATCACCTTGTGGCAATAAATTATTCTCATGTAAAACATTTCAGTGGTCAGCCGACTGAAATCTTCTTACCATTTATTTTATCTAGGCAAGCGGGTTTCCGGGGTACGGATTTCAATCGCATGTTATTATGTTAAGTAACACCGAATTTCAGTGCAGTGAAATAATTTTATTTGAAATATAGTCACTACAAACGGACAAAAATAATTTCATGAATATGTAGATATAAATATCAGTATCAGAATAAACGGGATATTTACCATGTTTCATTATTTTGAGTTTGAGTTGAGGAGAGTTTGAGTGTGAGTGAAACCAATAGTAGTGCAGATACGCGTAGTAAAAGAACTCGAAAGAGGGTAGATCGATATAATTACTCCTAGAAGAAAAAACTTTTTCTTTGTTCACCGCCAGTACTCCAGTTCCTCCGTGATCATGGTGCTTGCAACAGCGCCGAAATATCGGAAACTCAAAATAATGAAACATGGTAAATATCCCGTTTATTCTGATACTGATGTCAGTGACCATGATAGTTTAAATACCTATATAGATATAAATAGTACTGGAAAACTGACGCTCAGACATCAAATATAATTAATAAGCATGAATAAGTAATAATAAACAAAAAGTGCGTCAGTTGAAGCCGGGAATAGAGAATGCTTGATTGAAATATAAATTATAAAAAAAATGTTAATTCCCGTAAACATTATTGTATATCATGGAACGCGAAAGTTTAAAAGTTAGTCTATATAAAAACTACTCAAAAACTAACCCTAGAGGCTGATATAATTATTAAATATATACATCTTCTAAAGCAAGACAAACAAGTAGAGTTATGAAAATAATCACAGATTGTTTACTTTATTATAACTTATTTACAGTTTATATTCATGACTAATATAATAGATAATAATTAAGTAAATAAATCAGATTACTTAGGAGATTATTCCCTGAGTGCACAAAGCCCTTACGCTCGTAATCTCAAATCCAAAAAATTAAACTAATCCATCACTACGCCTTTTAATAAATTAAAGCACTAACCTAGTTTAGTGCCTAACTAACAAAAAGAGCAGGGATGGTAGTTGTGTGGTTAAAGCTAGTCGTTACGATTTTTTGCTGATTTCATGCCAAAAAAAGATATTTCGAAAATTAATATTAAAAATAATAGTTGTGGCTGTTGATAAGACCTCCGTGTCGTAGCGGTAAAGCATTCGACTACTATGCAGGGGGCACGGATTCGATTCCCGCTCAGTGCAAATATTTGATTGCATGAATATGTATATTTGCATTGGTCTGGGTGTTTCTATGTAAAATATGTATGTATTTACAAAAAAAAAGTATCTCTAATTATGTGATACTAGATGTTTCCCGCGGCTCCGCCCGCGTGCATATCGGTTTATGAGACCAAACTAGGCTATGTCCTTTCCCAAGGTCTAACCTTTTTCTCTACCAAAATTTATCGAAATCGTTTCAGTGGTTTAAGCGTGAAAGCAACAAGATAGACATATACTACCTCATTATTAACATTAGAATAGATATTGAATGCGAATGTAGGTAGGTCCCACTAAGTCCGGGCCCATATTCAGGGCCAATTTCGAATGTCAAATTTGACATAGACCTACAAGCTAATGCAATTGCTGATTAACGAACGACGTTCTAGCGCCGACTCTCGATTCGGGCCGAGACAAATCCAGCAATAACATAGACTGCTACGTTAGAGGTCACGGGTTCGATTCCCACTCAGTAAAAATATTAGGATGACAAATTGAGTTGACTTGAATGTTTATACTCGTATATATAATAATTATGTAGGTATTCACAAAAAAAATTGCTTGATCTAAAAATTTACAACATTCTGATATTTATGGTGAATAAGTAAAAACAAGATGTTATGCATAATTTACAAGTTCAATATTACAATAATGTTCTAATTACAGGTCGGGAATTACCTACCGGGCAAAATGTAGTGTCTGTAGCACCTATAGAGCTTCCCGATGGTAAGTGTTTCATTAATAAATATTTCTACATTCAATAACGTCTTGAAAATGTCTATACCAGGTATCGAAACTTACTAGTTTCAATCTTCATCGTCAAAGCAATTACCTTTATACGGATTCCTTCTAAGAAACAGAGTTTCTTAGAAGAACAAAAAGATAAAGTAATAGTTTTTCTTTACGTACGCAAAATCCAACGAGTATCCCCTCCCCTCTCTTCCCTCCCACGGATCCGGTGGAAGAAGTTATGTCGGACTCAATCTGACTAAACGCATGGTACCTTTGGTTCGTTGTTGGTTGTCGGAGGTGAGGTTGACAGGTATCGCACTCTGGCCGACCAACGGCCATCTCTCTCGATCTGGCCATCCTCGGAGTCAAAGGAATAGTCGCACCACGCTATGCAAGCTCAAGATAATAGCCTTGAGACATTCGCTCGTATAAACATTCATAGGATCCCGTAGTCGACACGGAATTCGTATAGTTTCGATGTCCGTTCGTATGTCCGGTCGCTGAAATTCGAATGGATAACATAATAATAATGATAATAATAATAAATTTATTGTATCATTTTGTTATATATGTACAGTCTCAGTCTCCACATACAACATAAGTATTGATCACGACATAAAATGGTCATCATCATTCTCTGAACCTTTTCCCAACTCAGTAGGGTTTTCTGGTCCTGCGGAGATACCGCTGAACTTCGATATACGCCGTAAAGCGACTGCTATATGAACTCCACAACCAATTGGCGACATCAAAGTTCTGTAGTAAGATTAGTCGGACTATTGAGGACTCCATCGACCGACAAGTCTCGGAGACACGCCAAAAATTGATATCTACTATAAGATCTTGAAAATATTTTTAGGATACCCAATGTGTAAAGAGGGCAATTATTTATTTTGTCAACCTCCTCGGTGTGGGGTGTCTGCACCCTCCACCCGCTGTCGGCGAAATTGATAGTTTTGGATATATGAAAATAATCATAGTAGTATTTTATAAATATAAAGAACTAAAGTTACTGTTATTTTATTTTTTTGTTTATTTTGAGTGTCGCAATGTTTATAGAGGATTGTTCTTAAATGTCATTGTAAACCTTTGAGGATGCCGTAAGGCGTCACCGGTCAGGTCTAACAAATATTAAAAGTAATGTGGAAAAGTACAAGTGAGTTATCAATATGTGTAACTAAACTTACTATTTACTATCATAATAAGTACTGAGTAGGCAATTTACGAGTAATGTAGTCGATCAACTTATAAAATTTACGTTGTTAAAGTATGTAAATCAGAATAGTAAAGTTAAATTTACGTGTAAATCCCATTGAACTTACATATTAAACTGCAAATATTGTAAGATAGGTGGATAATACGGACTCTTGTGTGAGAATAAAGTTTCTATCAAATACTGATCCCAATCCATTAATTAACAGGAATTTATTATCTATGAGTATAATAATAGAGTATTTTGTGTCAAATTCATCTAGATCTATTTATCCGTTTTTACAAGATGAGTATCTTACACATCATTCAACATCCACACACATAGATCATCCATCCATACCCATAAGCTTTCATTTATATAATATTAGTAGGATTTGTAATATTAGGTAGATACAATGATTCGAATATAAATGATCGTCGGGTGATTCCATACCGGATATAATATACCTCCGTAAACGATAATCCTGCGAAAACCTGATGGCCTGTATCAGATGTTTTTGAGTACAAATTCTGAATTATATCTTGTAATGTAGGTATCTACTTACCTATTTGCATTTTCTTGCTTCACGAACTTCCATTTACAGGTTTCATTGTCATGGTAAACTGTGCGACCATTGGATGCAGTAATATTTGAAACTATCTACAGTTCTCTTCATTTTAATAAGACCATTTTGTAAAGACAGGATACTTCATCTTAGTATACGTTCGGCATATAGGTTTCCATGCATCTTATGCCCTAAACGTGGAAGATATTGGGAGTGATAAATCATATAGAAATATACACAGTTTGCATGATGTATCATAGCATGCAAACTGTTTTTAATTTCAGCACCGGATTAAATAGGCTAAGTTGTTCATTCTTCCCAATACTGCTTAGTATGTTAGCTTGTTCTGCAAAAAATACGCCTTGCTTACGAATACTTATTATATACAAAGTAAGTCAAATTATAAACAATCAAATTCAGTTCTAATTTTTAACCTTTAGATACCTCATTAAATTTCAAATTACTTTTATTAAATATTATATACGTGTAAACGCAAGGTAGGCCAAGATAAATGCTATATACTCTTGCACTCCATACATTTGCAATACGAGCAACCGGTGTATGACATCATTTGCACGTACGATTCTGTAGAGTTTTCGGGCGGCGCGAGAAATTGAATTTTCAAAATCAAATATCTATAAAACTATTTGTCACAAGAATATTTCACTGTAGCCGTTTATAATATTATTTTATGTGTATGTATATGTTAGTGGTTATTATTCGGAAGTAAAACGAAATTAGTCTAATAGCCTATTATTATATACTGCTATTGTAAAAAGTAAAAACTATTTTGATAACAATAAACGTATATGTATAATAATAAAGGAAAAAAGAAACAAGAACTTTGGTAAAACGCCGGGTTAATCAGCAAATTGCTTTTTGCACTCATCTATATTCATGTTAGACAATGTTGTTGCTGCCATGTTGTTTCAGTGGTACAAGTAAGTCAATTTTTATGCTTTGAAAATATCTTATAAATGAAAACTATCTGCTGCCTGTACCCCGCGGCGGCGGGCCTCCCTGTTTTCAGGGACGAGTTGTAGAATCTGTGGTCCCCATACTCGAGGAGAACGAGAGAGGGATGACCCTGGGTCGGCTGGGGTACGAGGGATATGCCTGTCAACTTCACCTCCGGCAACCAACAACAGACCCTTTTACTTAAGCTGCCATTTTTCAAAACCCCGTTGCACCTTCTTTAACCTGGGATTGCCACGTAATTTAATAGTTTCAAATAATGTATGGGAATCTACCGTATTTATTGACATTTAAAATGTGGTAATATCTTTTGGACGGTACGTTCGATTTCAATAATTCAGAAAGTAATCAACAGGTATTTAAACAGTCTTAATGAATTTGGCTAAGAATTAGTTAAAGGTTAAGAGATAACATGATCTAATTTTAATGTGCGGTGCGCGTAAATTTATTCATGGCGATATCCCTTGAAATAATTAATTGTAACTATAACCTATTTAGTTAGATAAGGAATAATACTGTATTCTTAATAATAGTTTCGAAAATGACACATTATTGTTGTGTAATTTGTCAAAGATAAAAATGGTTACTGTGGGTTTTCATTAGTAGATAGACATATGCTATCACGGCCTTTTATCTAGACTTTTTTAAGTTATACACTTCGGTAGTATATTATTTTGTTCTATCATCAATAGTTTTCACAGCACACATAGCGTTTTGTGTGAAAAGTATTATGAAGTAATATTTTTTTTTCCTCCTTGGATTGCATTATTGGAGTTTTAGTAAGAATCCCTAATTTTCTGAAAATATAATAAAACCTAAGTCAGTGATAATGCAGCTTACTAATGGTAATAAAAAATTGTAATCGGTTTTGTAGTTTTTGAGTTTATTCAAATACAAAAATACAAATCTTTATTCTTCAATAGACGTATGGAAATCTGACGGATTTGTTGTTCAATTCGAAGCCGTAGTTCCTGAGATTAGCACATTCAAACAAGCTCTTCAACTTTATAAAATTGTAGTTAGGTATAGATAAGGAAAATGAGTCCCCAACTCGTCCCCGGAAACGGGGAGGCGCGCCGCCGCCGTGGCCTGCTTCTGCCAGGGTGACAGGCGGCTCCACCTGTCACCCCCCAGCCTGCGCTCATGGGGGGCGGAGGTCGTTCATTGACCTCCGACGCCCGAGTTGCCTTCGCACGCGGGCAGCTTGACTTGCGATCCCTCGTCGCTCCCGCTGCCGCTCCCGCCCCGGACATGTACCTAGTCTAATAAAGTACCACAACCAAGGCCTACCGCAATAATTAAAATATATATTTTTTGTTATATTATACCTACTGTTGTTAATCGTATATTATTTATATCTAACAAAAATGTTAATCTAAAAAGGAGCATGAGGTTATCATATTTGACTGCTGCCACTGATATAAGCAGGTGTCGGAGATGGTCAAGGTTATTATCAATTTTTTTTTGCTTGATTCTATTGAATGAAAGTCACAAACTACGTAAGCTTAGTGGTCATGAATTCGGCCTTACGATCTAGAGGTCCCGGGGTCCCGATCAAGTTCTCTGACTATTGGGTGAAGCCTATGTTTAGCAGTGGACTGTAATGGGCTAATTTGATTGATTGATTTTATGTTATTACATAGGTAGGTTCACTTCTTATCAAAGGGTTAGGCCAGATAATTGCCAGGCCAATTATCTTGTTGTATTGAAATGGATTAAAGAATTAGTTATTTGTGTACATAAAAAGGTTACTAGAACGAAGAGGTAGAAGATAGATTGGGAATAAAGGGAAAAAGCTATTGGCGAACATGGTGCGGATTAGTGACATAAGCCTGTTTCTAGCGTATATAAATAATTGTTATAATGGTACAATTTACTCCCGGCAATTGTATTACATCACTGACACAGTCAACTAAGTAAGTACCTACCTATATTCTTGTTATTAACGGAAGCTGGAAAAACAAATAATAAGTAATTGCTGAGTACCTCTTTAGCAATTATTTATTTTTAAAATAGAAAGCCTCTGATTTTTCAAAACAACAGTTATTAAAATAGTTTAAAACGTTATAAAATTATTTTACGACTAAAATAATAGATACCGTAATAAATTACCTATCACATACAGAAAACATTCTTACAAATAGCGTAAACACGCAGTTTATCAATCTCACAAACCCTTTCGCGACGGCTAACTTTTTACAAGCAAAAGCTTTAGATTGATGTTTTTAGCATTGTGCTTCTGATACATTATTTTGTCGGTAAAAGAGCGATACAGCGACAAACCGCTATTTGTCGTTGGTGGGCCGGGTATAAATCACGCCACCCTGCGAGTAGGGTCGCCATGTATCCGCTACTGTCCGATATGGATGCAACTTATCTTGGCAAATAAATAGACACATATTGTGTGGAAATTACCACTGAAGTCACCTGGGAAAAGTTATTGTAATTAAGTAAAGTATACATGTCGTGTAGCTTTGAGGGAAATTGGTATTAAAATATATGTAAATTGAAAGCAGATTAAAACGACGTTATCTTAAGAATATTACAGAGGGGGTGTTTAACGGTCCCTTTGTCGACCCACGTTCTAGGGCAAACATAATTTTTATCGTCAACTATGTGCTCTTTTGATTACTATTAAATCAGTTACCCTTATATGACACCAACGAATAAAAAAGTGGTGGGTAGCTTTTGTATTGTTTACTAATGCAAATTGATATAACAGATATAAATACAATCATAGATCTAGTAATAGAAACAGGCAAATTATAAAAAAGCTGAAAAGCTTGCTTCAATCTGATCACAATGTTTGTAACAAAAGAATATACGTTATTAACTAAATACTAATCATATTACAGTTTTGTCCAAAATTAGGACACATTTTGAACTCAAAACAACCTAAGTGTAATAGAATAATACAAAACTGTCTTCTAATTTCATCATAGTAGTTTGTTCACAATTCCGACGCGACACGAAAGCTGGAACGGCGGCAGACGCGACGGCACCAGTCGTCATATTTGTGACTCTTTTTACTCCTCCGCGCTAAAACTTTTATTACTAGTAAACATGTTTACAAGTCATTATAGGGAATATTTATTGAACGATTTCTTTTCAGAATCCATGTACCCGAGATTTGCAGAACCAATACCAAATGTAACAGTGACGGTTGGTCGAGACGCATTACTTGCGTGCGTCGTTGACAATCTAAGGAGTTTCAAGGTAAACATACTTATGCTTAATAATATATCATTATTCGTCCGTAAACCGATCCAAGCTTCATGACTAACATGAAATATTTAATAACCTATGCAATTTGTATTTTTTTTTTTTTTTTTTTTTTTTTTTTTTTTTATATAGGACACGCCAACTTGACCTCACCTCGCCTGATGGTAAGCTAAAGGCAAAGTCTCAGGAAAGAGGGTCACCATTACAGACACTAAGTGCTACAATGGTGGCACTCAGCTTGGCGGCCTCATCAGATGCTTTTTCACGCCCCGCTTAAAGGCCCCGGGACTGTAGGAAGAAGGAAACACGTGTGCTGGTAATGAATTCCAGGTCTTGGTGGTGCGGCAAAGAAAAGAGTCTCCGAACCGCTTGGTTCTTGCTCGTATATTCTGCACAGTGTGAGGGTGACATCTAAGGCCTGCACGTGTTGTCCTATGTAGGAAAGGAGATGGTGGGATTAGTTGGAAGAGCTCGTCAGAACACTCACCGTGGTAGAGACGGTAAAATACAGCCAAGGAAGCAATATCTCTACGCATCTGCAAAGGCTCGAGGGTGTTCGTGACCTCAGGGTTCCCAATAATTCGGACCGCGCGTCGCTGCAACCTGTCGAGAGCATCTAGTAGGTATTTCGCGGAGCCATCCCAGAGATGCGAGCAGTATTCCACGCAGGAGCGAATTTGTGTCTTATAGAGAAGACACCGCTGCTCCGGCGCGAAAAAACGTCTCACTTTGTTTAAGAGTCCGAGTTTCCGCGAGGCTGTTTTGATGATGCTCTCGATGTAATTTCTGTTATTCAGTTTGCAGCGAATATCCATGCCTAGGATATAGAGATTGTCCTGCAGTGGAAGTGGCGTGCTCTGAAGAGTGGGAAGGGGAAGGAAAGAAGATACCTTTGCTGTGAACGCACAAGCCTGCGTCTTCTTGGCATTGAACTCGACCATGTTCTCGGAGCCCCATTGAGAAATGTGATTCAAGATCCGGTCCAGTTCAGTGACAAGAAGCTGTCTTTTTTCCACGATATCAGACTGTTTGGCCGCAGGTTGTCCGTGATAACTCCCGTGTAAGGTGCTATCGTCTGCATAGCAATGTATGCTGCCGGTGGACAGCATGTCGTTGATATGCAGAAGAAAGAGAGTGGGAGATAATACAGACCCCTGCGGTACGCCAGCATTTATTTGCAAGAACTCCGAAGCCCGTCCATCACAGAGGACGCGGATACGGCGCTCCTGCAGGAAACTAGCAATCCAGTTGCACAGTCTAGGAGGCAGACCAAAGGCTGGTAGCTTGGAGAGAAGCGATTTGTGCCAGACTCTATCGAAAGCTTTGGCGATATCAAGACTAATTGCCAGTGACTCGCCGTGCTTGTCCATAGCCTCACCCCAAAGATGGGTAACGTATGCTAGAAGATCACCCGTTGACCGTTTCGGCCTGAAGCCATATTGCCGGTCATTAATTAAGGAGTGATCCTCTAGGTGACGCATGAGCTGTTTGTTAATGATGTGCTCGAAGACCTTGCACAGCACTGAGGTGATGGCTATGGGTCGATAGTTGGCTGGCTCTGAGCGATCCCCCTTCTTGGGGATCGGCTGTACATTCGCCTCTTTCCAAGCCGAAGGCACTGTACCCGAGCTGTAGGACAGTCGGTACAGCCGCGTAAGCATCGGAGACAACTCCGCTGCACATTTTTGTAAGACCACCGCTGGAATACCATCCGGGCCACTGGCTTTCCGGACATCGAGTGATTGAAGCACCGCACGAACATCGCATTGCCTGATACGTATTTCAGGCATTACGTGGTCACCATTGGGTAGTGTCGGCGGCTGTATACCGCAATCATCGACTCGGGAATTGGCCGCAAAGAGATTTACTAGCATATTGGCTTTCTCTTGCGGTCCATGGGCCAGGGATCCATCAGGGTAGCGCAGCGGTGGCAGCGAAGGCTGACAGAAGTTGGCCTGCACGGCTTTGGCCAGTCGCCAGTATCCACGGCTGCCCGTGGGATGTGCCACTAGCTCTTGACCAAGCCGCGCAATGCGCAGGGCATCCGCTTTGACGTAAGCCCTCTTGCAGACCTTTGTGGCTCTGTTGTACGCCGCCTTGAAGTGGCTCACATTGGGATCGTGCGTGGCACGCGCCCTTACCCAAGCGCGATACGCGGACTGCTTTTGATCAACAGCCCTCGCACACTCGCGCCCGAACCAAGGGCGCACTCCTCGGGCACCGGTGACATCAGTGTAAGGAATATAGTATTCCATACCCAGACCGATCTCACCGGCAACAGCAGTAGCACAATCCGAGGGTTTCTTACCTTCAAAGCAGCGTTCAACCCACGGGATGGACGCAAAATAGTTGCGCAGCCCATCCCAATCTGCTGACGAGTAGTGCCAGAGACGCCGCTTCCCCTGCACGGGTCTTGAAGGCGCTATAATTGGCACCTTGGAGCAGACCAGACAGTGGTCGGAATTGCCTAAAGCGGCTTGTACCGAAACACTGTACAGGTCTGGGTGACTCGTCAGCAGAAGGTCTAGCAGAGAGGGTGCTAGGCCCGACCTTCTTGGTATTCTAGTGACCTCGTGTACCAATTGGGTCAGGCCATGCGCCAGAGCAAATGCATGGGCGGCTCTTCCCGCATGGTCTGTTTTGGAGGAGCCCAACCAGGTTTCGTGGTGGGCGTTAAAGTCCCCCAAAAATACCACTTCGGCGTTCGGAAACCGTTCCTGCGCATCATCTGCCGCCTGACTCAGATATTCAAAGAGTCGAGTTGTCTCAGCATCTCCTGTATGGGAACGGTAGAGGCACACATAGATCTGACTCGTAGAGCCATGGTCTACGTGTACCCATAGGGTTGAAAAGGATGGGTCCTCAAGGCAGCGCAAACGGCGACAACAAACATCCGCCCTAACAAACACGCACACCCCGGCTTTTGCACGGAAATTTTCCTCGATAACATAGCCGGGGTAAAGCAAGTAGGTCGTGTCATCAGGGCGGCCTATTTGTGTCTCCGTGAGAAAGAGCATATCTGGTTTCGCCGTCTCAAGGTGTTGGTGGACGGCGTTGAGGTTCGCATGGAGTCCACAGATGTTAGTGGACTCCACCTCAAATAGCGAGCTTGTGGGAGTCTGTAGAGCCGCTGTGTTGCCCAATACTCTTAAATGCGCTGCCATGATGAAAAGGAGAAAAGGGCGTGAAAAAAAGAGGTGATTGTCGTCGCAGCACCGCGTGACAAAGTGCGGGATATTGGTTTTGTCTATGATTATGAGGCATGGCGTGAGCCGACACGCCGTACGGAAGGGCCCCCGTACCCCCCCGAATATGGTCGCCTGGCCCCCACTTCCGGTCACCAACCGGCACGACGAGCCATACCGGGATTATGCGCGGTCTGGTGAGGCAGCCTTCCAGGGTGGTTAGTCCCAGTTGGGCCTCTGTACTATACCGCGGGCGGCCAGCGGCACCACCGTTTCTACGGGTCTCCCTGACCGGCGCGTCGCCCCGCACCATCCTCACTAGACTACGCCAAGACCCACTGGTCCCACTAGTGCTGCGACCACCATCACCCCTACCCGGCTATGCATTTGCTGATCCCTGAACGCAATCCAACCGAAATTGAATTACTATGAAGGGTTTTTCGCAATATTGCACGGTGGTACCAACCCGGTCGAAATTTGTGACAAATTTGTGCCGTCAAATCTCTACCACTTTGTTATTGATAGATCATACCTGCCTTCTGTATGTAGGTATATAATGTTATATCATTATTAGAAAGTTCAAAATGAACCAGTAGTGGATTACAGACTAAAATTACTTAAACATTTTGATGGCAAAAAGGTACCCTAGGTACTGATTCAAATATGTATTTACTAAAATATTGTACACACAATTTATGGCTATGCATGCCCATATTATAAAGTACCTACTCAAGTTGTTTATATGATGTGAGTTTAAATAGTAGTTTTCACTAAATCATTTTAAAACGTGAATCTAAAAAGGTACCTACTTAAGTATTTTGTATGGAGCATGACTGTCCTCATCTTCGCTAATATACTATTCGAACATCACTTATAAATTCAGTCATAGCTAGTACTAAGTTGGTTGTTATTATCAATCTTATAATAACCTATACAAGAAACACAAAAGCTTCACGAATATAAAATCATATGACGGCACATGAAATATAAAAACAGTGCCCTGATAAATAGACGTTCACGTAAATGCCGGTTTATATTTATATAAAGAATGGTTTCGTTTAGTCATACCCCCGTTCATACAACTATAGGCATGTCAATCAATAACAATAAATCTATTTTTATAGGTAGCATGGGTTAGTATGGACAAACAGACAATTCTGAGTATTCACCATAATATAATCACTCAGAATTCACGCATCAGCCTTTCATACAACGATCATCGGTCATGGTACCTGCACATCAAAAACGTGTCAGAAGTAGATCGTGGATGGTATATGTGCCAAGTCAACACGGACCCTATGCGCTCCAGAAAGGGGTATTTACAAGTCGTCGGTTAGTATTACATTTCATTCAATACCTCTACTATAACTACTATCCGATAAGGACTAACGTATAAGTCCTCAAATGACTCTTAATTAAAAGATGTCCTTAAATATTGTATCATCACTTGGAATGAGAAATTATAGCTACATGGTTTTCAAGTTGGAAATCGTTTGAGTATTCGCAATTAGGGAGTACTCTATTGGTATGAAATGTATCAACACTGTTGATTTACCGATAATTTTTGTACTCTGACTCTGTGAAGTAAATGATGAAATATAGGTAATAATTGAATGAAATTGAATTTGGCCAGTTCAAACCAATCATGTTCATATAATCGTAGTAACCAATTCTGTTGCTAGTTAAAAAAAAACCATTTTAACGTTTTTCTATTTAAACTCAGTTATTGAATATTCCAATTACAATACATCATATTGATTCGTGTCCTTATTCTGATCATTCCGTAAAATATATCATGTCAAACACAAAAAATGTAGCTGTAGAAAGGTAGAAACCACAGAATTACCAATGTAGTAGTTTTGTTATACGGCTGGCAGGTAGCGTGCCGTATGACAAAGCAACTATGTCACAGTCCAGACTAATAAAATCGTGCAGTATTGTGAGTCCCGGTTTTTGCATAGAGAATGTCTATCATAATTCCTTAGTAGGTATTGACTATCATTGTTGGCAAGATTACATTTTTTCCTATCCTCTCAAGAATTACGCGAAACACATCAGGCGGGGCTAAAAAGGTCATATTGAGCGATTCTGCTAAAAACGAGTAACTATGAATTTCCAGCAGATCTCAATAGATTTCTTAAAAACTCGACAAATGGTCACTCATATTATGAGCAGTAGAATCACAATAGAATAATAAATGTAATAATAAATACAATAGTAGAATCACAATAATTCATTTACTAAGCAAATTCTGGTATCGTGTAAATATCACCACATGTCAAAATATTATCCTAATACAATTCCAGTGTGTCTTTTTAGACGTGCATGTCGCGTCCTCTAACCTTTGTGAAGGACCTTGTTTTGTTCGCTTCCATCAACTCATCAGAGGGATTTGTAATATAAATCTTATTATTCGTTACTCCAAAGAGCTATTATAATCATTTCTACCTTTAGCATCATAAAATCTATTGATTTTAAATGTATTTTCGATAGACATAGTATTAAGTTAATTAATATAGTTGCAAACAAAATGTACGCACAATTTATTGGTTGACACAGTACCGCCATCAATCATTGATAACATGACGTCAACGGATATGGTGGTTCGGGAGGGCGCTGACGTGACCTTGGTGTGCCGAGGTTCGGGATATCCAGAGCCTTACGTAATGTGGCGGCGAGAGGACGGACAAGATTTTAATTATAACGGTGAATCAGGTAAGCTAAGCTAATGACTTATTCTAGTTTACAATTTATGATTTTATTAATTTACCGTAAAACGGGGCTACTTTGCACAGATTTTGATAGTTTTTTGATATATATTTTTTTTATACAACTAAAATGAATAGTTTTTTTGCTCCAATAGAACAATGTGTCCTTTGACTATCAATCTCATACCAATATCAAACCCTACAGGCCCCCCACAATTTTATATATATTTTTTTTTTTAAGTGTCAAAGTAACCCCGAAGTGGGGTTTCTTTGCCAATGCATTAAAACGCAATCAACGTCAAAGATCTCAAGTGTAAGGATTACTTTGACATCCATTTGTTAAAAAAATATTTATATTTTATGCATTATAGAGGAAATTTAAATTGAAAAAACGAGTTGATGAGATCAATCAGTCATTTTTAATATCACTTAGGTTACAAAACTATGGGCACTTAATCAGTTTTATAGTTATTATCTTTGGAATCAACAAACATTAACATTATAGCAATCAACTTACAAAAATAGTATTTTTTTAACAAAAATAGAAAATCTAATACTTATTATTAATCTGTGTCTTCACACACCATACATTCATAGGACGGATTGGTTGAGCCTTTGTTACAAATGCCACAAATCCAATTCTTGCAAGTGATGCAACAAATCCAGTCAGCAGGATGATGGTAGAACCGGAAATCACATTTACAAATGTGACAGAGGTTGTTGTCCTTCTTGCCCTTCTCCTTATTCTTCTGCTTGCCCCTTAATCTCCTTTTATGAGAAAAATCACTCGGAGGAATATCGTCATCGGCTGAAGTCTGCTCTGTCGTAGGCGGCAAAGAAGAAGTTGAAGGTGTAGGTTCGAAAATCGGGACTTCCATGACAGCTGAGACAGTATCATCAACTGAGTCTTCGTTTTCCATTTCTGGGACATCATTTGTGGCTGGGCTTGGCATATCTTGGCGTGTTATAGATATCTGTGTACCAGGTTCATGAATCACTTTCTTTCCTCTTCTGTGTTGCATTCTTTCCGAGTTGTAGCTCCTTGTTTCTTTTAAAAAATCCAGTAGACTGCTGTCGAGAACACGTCCAGTCTCTTCCGAGTGCTCTG
Organism: Eilema griseolum; assembly: GCA_963662185.1. Lineage (NCBI taxonomy): Eukaryota > Metazoa > Arthropoda > Insecta > Lepidoptera > Erebidae > Eilema > Eilema griseolum. Next base: position 14,269,053 of record OY759242.1, on the reverse strand, counting down.
CTGGAAGCTTTTCAGGACGGCTTCCGGATCAAAAGGACTAAGGCCTGTAGTTCTAAAGGAACTTTGTAGATTTTTCTTTAAATTAGGAGCCATTGCATCCGTCAACCTTTTCAGCAGCATGGGAAACTGTGGCTTTTTATTTTTATTTTTTTATACCACTTAGTTGGCAGAAAAGCACACGGCCCACCTGATGGAAAGTGGTTACTGTGACCTATGGACGTCTGTAACACCAGAGAAGTCACAGTCACGCTGCAGACCCTGTAAGTACAGAGTTTCCGTATCGTCAGTGTAGAAGACAAAGCAGGATAAGTCTTTAGTCTTCCCACTGACAGCACAAATTCTCCAGTGAGCTCTGGCTACCCTTCTCACCGCTGGGAACACAACACGAAGTTATTATAGCCGCCGTATTCTGTAGGGTGGAGGTACTTCCCCAGTCGGACTGCTCAATCGGGCGGAAATACCACCGTGTCCTACCTCCTATGGCTTTGGTGGTGGCTTTGGAATTGCGCCCCGTATTCTTCTGACTGAATTCGGGCGACCGCGACCGCTACACGTACGCTCCCTACTCCTGCGCCGGTAATCAAGGTCACGAGCGTTCATTCCGCACAGGTTTAAACCATGATTTGACGCGCTGTTAAAGTAGCCCCAAAAACTGTCAAGGTTACCCATAATGTTAAAGTAACCCCGTTTTACGGTATTTAATGATTGAATGAAAGATTCGCAAATCTTTATTCCAATAAGTATATATCAAACGATTGACAAACACGAGAGAGGTACGCGAATACAACAATCATGATTGAAATAGTTTTTTTATTTTACTGACTGAGCAAACAAGTAGATATATATCGAGAGGAAACGATTACCTACTGTGGCAGATTAACGCTTGCAATACAAGCTTTTTCCTCCCTACAAAAGCTTCCCTTTGCTTGTAATAAAACGCGGGAGATAGGTGGAAAAGAAAAAAAAGGAAATTGGAAAGGGGAAGGAAAAGATTACAAAACTGTATGAAATATTGCTACTAATAGTTACATAACATTGTTCTTAAAGCATAGGGTAGTAGATACATCTCATGTTGAGCCGCCACATGCATACTGTATAAAGCAAATTTTGGTTCACATTCTTTCACATTCTTTATAAAAACAAACGTGTTACAGAAATCTTACGAACCGGTAGATCCCTTTATTAAAAAGATTTATTATTCCAAAATAGGCCACTACTTTAAAAGTATTATGCAAGTCCCGTAGCGAAATTTTCTTTTATGATAATAAGTCTAAACTACGGTTGAACTTTAAACCATATTTTTATTAACAAAGTTCAAATTAAAAATAAAATTTAATGATGGAACGTCCCAAATACTAGGTAGTTCTTTTATTTTGAACTAAACTTTTGAACTATCATTTGAAACACATTAAAACATTTAATTGGATTTGTAGTCGTTAACGTTAATTACGGTATTATTATTTAACAACGTTGTTTGTTTTGTTTCGGCTATTTCTAATTTCTAGGTATATATAGTTAATTTTATATTTCTAAAGTAGCAAACCAGCACAGAAGGTAGGATACCCCCTGGCCAGATAGACTGATGACGTGAAAAGAGTGGCTTGGACGGAAATGCCGCTCATTGGGAGAAACCTATATCCAGTAGTGGACTACAGTGGGCTGATTGATTGAAATCAGCACATGACTATCAGTTGAGCAGCTACTGCATATTAAAAATAATATCCTCGAACTACTTATTATCACAAACAATCCAATAGATTTAGTCGTGATTAAAAGTGATTTTAATTATCAAAGTTTGCTTCTCATTCTTATAAGTCATTATACCATGTATCATCATTTTTATAAATTTACTGGTGACTGTTACGTTATTATCTTTACCTTTGAAGATTTTAATAGTCCCAAAGACAACCAGTATTACTTGTTTTATATTTTAATTGGGTCAACTTTTCACATTGTTATAGATGTATACCTATCCTATTTACTATCTACTACTACTATAGTGTCTCTATAGCTGCACACTCTGACTTACTATAAGTATTACTCTGGCTAAGTGCCATGTGAAGTAAAACGATGCCAAATTATTTCAAAAATAGCTGTAGAGCCTCTCTTCAACAATGCACTTTGTTATTTATCTTCATAAGCTTGCAGCTCCATTTCAATGATGTCTGTCTATAAAGATGTAAATCGTATCAATATCTAAATATTTTAATTTTTATTAATTTCGGCAGATTTTTTTTTGTCTGTATCTATGTCACGCGGACACCACTCACCATAGACAGGAATTCATCCCCACACATTGCGACCGGAAAGGGTGCGTACTGTGCGCTATGAAAGGAACTTCATCACATACACGCAGCTCAAGCTGTGGAACTCAACTTCGAATAAAAAACCATAAGAAAAACGGTGGAAGTTTGCTGCAGCGTTTTCTAACAAAGGATTGTCATTATTTTTGGTAAAGAGCTGTTTAAAGTAACAAGATATGTGTCATTTTTATTTATTTTTTTAACGGGTACCAGATTTGATTAATGGTACCAGAAAAATGTGGCAAAGGGTGCTCGCGAGGTCTACTGTTCACAGAACTACCAGGGCTACTAGAACTACTAGAAACATTTTGCTGTTCGTCTGCATGTCTGCCCTGACTTATCACCGTGGAGTTTCTAAACGCACAGACATTTATACAGCATCTTCAGACAACCTTTGAGCTTAGAATGAAATTTAGCATAAAGCAAGGCCTTATAGCACATGAAGTAAAAAGTAAAACAAGAAAGTCTTAAATACATAGAAACAATACTATTCAAAGCTACCGACATACCGACTATATTGCACCTTCAGGACGTGAATCCGAATCGCATTTGATTTTTTACAGCCAAACTATTGTTGCCAATTTAGTTAAGTTCAAAAATATCTACTTCTTTAAGAACCAAAATCTTAGGGGTTCCAAACCATTCGCAACCCCTCTATAAACTGTTTCATAAACCTCATTTATAATCCCAAGAGGAAGATATTAATTTCAAACAAACTTTGTATGTAAGATCATTGAATCGAATCGCGTCTTGTTCATCGCTTTTAATAATATATTATTGTAAACCATTCAACTGAACGTAATTCACATTACAACTCTTTACTTTATAAAATATATTGAAAGGGAAGAAAATATTAATTTCACATATTAAATGACCCACTGAATTAAAATTAGTTCATTAAATCAAAATCTTTTCTATTTTTTTTGTATATAACTAAATAAAAGTTTTCGGTTTAATCTATTAATATATTCTACTAATCTTTTATACATAAATAGATAAGTATATTTTATACCTAGAATGGCTTTAACATCTTAAATACTAAAGAATATGTAGGAATAGTTTTAAAAAAAAGACAAAACAGAAGACGAAATGCGCATAAAACTTTTCTGCTGAAGTTGGTGCCAAATCTAAAACGCGCAATCCGAAGAATGGAGAGTTGGTCATGTTACTCGATTGGTATCTTTATATCGGTACTAGACCGTATACAGAAAGAAAAGCTGGTCGGTTCTGATAACAATTTCATAAAGCAAGCAGATTGAAGCAGAGCGTGCAAAATGACGTACACATCGGACGATGATTTAATGACACATGAGTCATTTCCTGAAGACCGAGTAAATCAACATCTTACCATTTCTCTATTTAACAATAATATATAATTTCGTAGTTGTACGTATTGTCATAGTTGTTCATTAATTTTAAATGCGGGCGGCACCAGTGGCCTGCGCTGACCGGCGCGTGTATGAAGATTATTGGAGCTTGTTGACGACGTTCAGCACTTATTGGTGCTTGTTCATATAAATGCACAGTTCACACAGTCACATCCGTGCTGCCGACCCTGTAAGAACGGAGATTTTGTGCCGTCAGTGTAGAGGACAAGCCTTTGGTCATCCCTGTCCACTGTTAGTGAAAATTGAAAGCAATTAATGCACATCTTATGACTTTTTTTTTTTTTCGTGCGCAAAATCCCCACCGATACCTCCCAACCGGAGCCGGTGGAGGAGGTTATGTCGGACTCGAACCGACTAAAACGCACGCCGCCTGTGTGTCGCTTTGGTTGCCGAAGGTGAGGTTGACAGGCATATCCCTCGCTGCACATCTTATGACTAAGCATCTCCTTACGCATCATATATTTGTACGCCGCTATATGGGGCAAAATATGACTGGACTATATAAATTATTACTAACCTATTGCATGCTATTGTATGTATACACATGTTTTGAACAAGATAAAATAAAACGATTCTATTCTATTCCCACTGACAGCATAAAAACTCTCCAGTGAGCTCTGGTTAGCCTACTCAGCGCCGGGAACACAACACAAAGTTATTATAACCGCGGTATTCTGTAGGGCGGAGGTACTTACCCAGTCGGACTGCTCACTTGGGCGGAAATACCGCCGTGTCCTTCCTTCTCTCAGTTTTTAAAGTTATTTTTATAAGCTCGTGTATCATAAACTACTTACATCTTACTTCTAGTATAGCTTGTATAAAAAATATCAATTTATCATTTCTTGTTTTGTTGGCAGTGAGCGTAGTGGATGGAGAGACGATGACAATAACAAAGGTGTCTCGATTACACATGGGCGCTTACCTGTGTATAGCATCTAATGGCGTGCCACCTTCTATTAGCAAACGGATCATGCTCATGGTTCAGTGTAAGTATTTCTACTCTGATGCGTAGATTTGACAATGCGTCTAATTACTACTGACATGTATGTATCGGATGGGAAATATGTACAATAATCGTCTTTGAGGGGATATTGTTTCAGGTGTGTTGATACATTCATGTTATATCGAATTTGACAGTTCTGTTTATTATATGTGTAATATGTGTCAATCATTTTACTTAACAAATAATCATGTGATATTGTTTATTATTAATAATAACGTAATATTTTTAGAAAATTGAACAATTACTGATTTATACATTTGGTAGAATAGTTTACAAGATATACTGAAAATAGGTGTTGTCGTACGTCAAGCTAAGTACCACTATATTAAAATTGTATTTCAACAGTTCCCCCAATGCTGTCTATTCCAAATCAATTAGAGGGAGCATACATCGGGCAAGACGTAACACTGGAGTGCCATACGGAGGCATATCCCTCCTCTATTAACTATTGGACCACAGACCGTGGAGACATGATTATTTCCGGTGAGAATTATACTTTATGCGAACATACTTTGATCTATTTAACAGAATTTAAATAAGAGCCACATGTATAATCATAAGTAGACAAGTAACTTTTCCTAGGTAGTTAATCTATTTTTTTTTCTTTTTCATCACCCGATTTGCTCCACAGGGAAATGATTTCATTTCTGAATAAGATCAACACGGGTGCTGGAAGAAAACTTTGTTCTGCAATAGAAAAACTACATTATTGATTGCATTTTAATAGCTGAACAGTATTTTTAGTGCCTAACTTTAGAATCTCATACAATTCTAAACAATAATATCATTACATTATACATAAAGTATATTGACTCCAAATCCATGAACTTTGATGAGCTATTTTATACTCAATCAATACACGAAGAATATATTTAACTATGCATAGCTTCTGATATCATTATTGAACTCCAAGCCCACCACAAATACAAACATTTATCATTTTAGCATAAATAACATGCGTTCCTGTCAAGGAAGGTATCGTTCGATTGTATCATTGATTTATGACTTCATAATGAAAATAGTTTCTCTTGTATCGGAGCAAACGAACGAGGCAGAGTTGAATTCATGCTGTATGTACTTACTCATGCACGAATAGAGAATACTTGTTTAATGAAATACTTCACGATATCCACTTCGGCTGAACAGAACAACTGATAAATTAATCGAATAGCAACACTGAACAAGAAACTTTTCCGAAACTCTTTTTATTCGCAGTGCTTTCGGCGGACTGTTCGCAATTGCAGTCGATTTCTCTATTTCGCCACTGGTCAGTTGTAATCAAAACTCATTGATTGACATATTAGTTGAGACATTTTTAAATATGGTATTATGATCTCGGCAATAGATAGAATATTTAAATATTTTGAAATTTTGTCATACGAATATAACATGCCAGTGAGCAATCTTTTATTTACGTATTGGAATTATAGGTATTTCCTTCATAAAGTGTATACCTAATACAAATATAGTGCTGGGAAAACCCTAACTAATTAAGTAATTACTACAGCAATTTGGATTCTTGGAATTAATGACACGATCTCATTAATTTCTTATAGATTGTGGTAATTTTACAACACATTTATTTTCCCTAATTGAGTCACTACTGTGTCAGTATACAAGCTCTTGACGCCTAATAAGTTCAAAATTACTATTCAATTCAGGTAGGTACCATAAGTAATAGAGGCCAAAATCCCTATGGGTTCTACCCCTTGCCGCTAACATATATATCCTACACCTATATTAGTTTTAAAACTTTAAAATAATTACGTATTGGTATACCCCAAAAGGCACCTTAAAATGTGAAATCCAGAATCGATTCTTACCTATTCTTTGATTTAAATGTATGGTAAATAAATACATAATTTAAATATTGTATGATATTACTATAGCTGAAACTATACGGAATTAGTTCGAATATTTATTTACCACAACAATTACATTCATTCATACCATATTTTTTTATACAGCAATGATTTGTAGTATACAAAAACTTAAAGTGATTTATATACATCACTTTATTCACTCTCCTATTACCTATTGGAACGTTACCCAAATTGATCATTAAAAGTAATTTTCGATCTATTTTAAAATAGTGGCTTTTACGAAAATCCCAATTCTAAACAAAAAACTCTAAAGTTGCCGAAATTTCAGAATTTTCCATAGAATTTTTATAGCTACAAAAGGTTACTAACAAATACAGGTTTTATATTGAAGTAGAAATGGAATTTATAGGTGGCAAGTACGAGGCATTTCCGATGGACAGTGGCTACAACAAGTTCATGATGCTCAAAATAAAGAATATTACTAGAGAAGATTTTGGATTCTACAAATGCATCGCCAAAAATTCTCTGGGTGAAACCGACGGGATCATCAAGCTTGATGGTAATTTTTCAACATTAGTAGATTGATTTAAAACGGTTCCCGTCGAAGGGAGCGATTGAAACCGTTGAAAGACTCGTAAAAACAAACAGCGCTTTTACGATCTTTGGGAATTTGAGAGTGTGGGAAAATCACACAAAACTGCCTGTCAATTACCGATAAAGCTTTTTTTACTTAGTGAAAAGTACTAAACTGCTTTTAGCATCAACGTCGTTATCATTTTGTTTGTTGAATGTTTTTATCAGTAGTAATAATTCGGAAGCTAGCAAGACTGATATTGAACGACTTTTATATTTAAAAGGGTACTTGAAAATATTTTTACTTACAGAAATACCAGCTCCACCATCTGCTTTCACTTCAACACAGAAATCTATTCTTGACAATCAGACTATAAGGAAGAAAGGTAAGTGAAAACAGAGAAATCAAAATCTCGAACACAGTGCAGATACAAAAATAACACCTATATTAAATCACGCGGTAAAATTTGTTTCACTATAGTAAGTAGGAAAAATTATGATACAAATAATTGCTGTCCTCAATCAATAAGTCAACTAATTTCAATTACGTAGTACTCAATTTGGTGCTGCCCAGTCAAACTTAACATCAGCATAGAACATAATATCTAATAATTTTATCAGATTTACAAGCGATAGTGTAAAACATAATAAATGTTTTACTTACATCGGATGCACACTTTTACTGTAGCATATATCAGACTAACAACATTTTACCTGAATTGATTTTACACACAGCCTAGGCGTTCAATTAACTGCCTAAATAAACTACACGCACGTGTTTGCTACATATTAAAGAATACTGATTGTGTAGTCAGGCATGTTAATTTCTTTATTATATATTAATGCTGCTTAGAAACATTTAAATGTTATCACATATTTGGTATGCACGTTACTTAAAAAAGGCAGAGATTTATAACTTTGATGTGTACCGTGTATTAGGTTTGTACCGCCGCCGGCATGTATAATCTATGGTTAAATGTTATCTTTCACTACTCCTGAGTTGTTAAATACATATTGCAATAATTTTACATCATCCATTATAACATTGCATTTTAACAGGCTTGCCGCAAATCATCCAGAGTAACAACGCAATCAGTTCAAATTTCCAAGGGGAAATGTACGGCGAACAAATAAGCGACTTCGGTAAATATTAATCATTATTTGCAATAGTAGAAGAAACACTCATCATATCTTGTAAATGTATCTTTACCCTTTTGTCGGTGACGTTTTCATCGAATCGCACCTATCTTGGCCACTGTTGTCCACTGTTTTACCTTAAACTAGCTGATAAGCGTCGTATTTTGAAATCTTTTTTTAGTTTCTTGTCTTTTTTATCACAATCTCATAATTCGGTATAATCTTTATAAGAATTGAATTAATATTAAGTTTAAAACTGAAACTCGACTACTGACAAATAACTCGAGGGATTTTGGTTTGCTCCGATAATATGGTGGAGTGCTTTACCAGTTAGGGTCCCCCGACATGACAACGCTTGAATCATAATTTCTAAGTATATCAAAGTTAAAAGGCTAAGAAAATAACCATCATAATTAGTTTTTAACTGTTTTGGGATTGTTTCTTGTGACGGAAGTTTTTAAATATTTAATTTTTAGTGATTTTTCAGTAATTATGTTTTAGTTTAAAACTTTTTTAAATATTTTTTTAGAGTAAGCAATAGGTATAATTTATAAATTTTTGAGTCTCGTTTTGCTTCGCTGTAGTCGGGTAAAAAAGATGAATTCACATCGTAGTCTCGGAAATACCTTAAAGTACACTGTCCATGTCATCCATTGCTGACGCCGCTGTGAAAAGAACTGAGCTTTAGCATGGCATGCACCGGTCTATACGATCATTTGTACATAAAAGTGATAGCTTGCAGAACGAGAATTATTAGAAATTGACAAACAACTGCCAGTACATAGTTTGCATGTCATTCATACCAATCAATACTATCAAGCATTCATGCATGACAGCACGTAACACATTATCATGACCGTCCAGGGACCGATTGACTTCTACATCGCTACGATATACTACATAGACTAAAATATTTGTATTGACTAGAATTGAATAATGCCATGTCTTCCAGTGGGCCCCGTGTTTCTCTGGTGCCACAGGATAACTATAGACACCCTCACTTCAACGTTTTACTTCGAAGACATTGCCTCTGCTACTAGTTTTCCAAAAGTTTTAACTTGCAATGTCAGCTCTCTATTATTATGTTTATTTTTTGTTTTAATGTATTTTATGATGATACTATGTGGATTGTAATATAGAATTTAGACGAATATAAACTCGAACCTATTATATATTTCTGCTTGCACTACATATTACCTACAATGTCCAATTTATAATTTCTGGCTAGTAATCCCATTGTGTTTAATATTTGCTTTCCTTTTCCAGATGACGACTTAGATAATGCCGGATCCTGCTGTAAACTGACTCTAATGATGCAATGTATATTACTATTTCAAGTGATAAATATAGCGAGACCACTTTTATTTTCTTGATACTAGAAATAATGTGATAAACTTAATGTATATGTTGCTTCAATTATTTTCGTTATGTTTTAGGCTGAACAGACAATAATTCACTATTGAATGTTTTCTTTAATAAGTAAAACCTTTTTTAATGTTAAATAGTATTCGTGTTATTTTAGTTACTGTTTTTAAAAATAATTATTTTTATCTCAAATAGTATAGTTGTCGTCAACCTAAAGAACGTTACTGAACTGTTGGTAATTAAACAGGGTGAATACTTTTTTTTTACAAACAAAATTTCCACTCACACCAGAAGTTTCTGTACCTAAGGAATAAGCTATTGAAGATCATCGCCAGAATAACCTTGCATTATAGTTGCCTCAGTTTTACAGACTATTCGAAGTTTCTTAAAAAGCACTGAAGAATCAATGCAGGAATTAAATATCTACTTATATTTCTTGTCAATGCAGCCATTATTACTTCAATATAACTTTCACAAATGATTCTTTATTCTCAATAAAAACATAGTCACTTACTTGAGAACATTAATAACTTAAAGTAAATTTACAAGTTCGTCATTTCACCAGTTAAGAATAATAATTATTAGCAATGATCATGAATGCAATATGCCAAAACAAAAAACAAACAGTCACTTAGTACATTCGTTACAGAAACAATCGAAAACATGCAATAATTATAATAATGTGGGTAGGTACTAATTTAGTGCATCGCGCATCGTTCTTTCGAATACAAGCTAATGTACTGATGTACGTACATATTGAGCTAACCGAGTTTTGAATACACTAAATGAGTTTACATGCTTAATCTGTTTTGGAAGTTTGTTATATATTTGTGCCCCTTCATATGTCAGCATTTTTTTTCCATAGTTTGTTCTAATTTTAGGTAAAACTGAACGATTTCTATAAGTAAAGAAGGAAGTGTAGAAGCAAAATGTAAAAATAACAAATAGGTTACTGTTAACATTAGGTTACTAATATGTGTCCTAGTCCTAGTTTTGCTTATTTTTAATAAAATATTTGTACACAACATTTTCTACAACATCGATTTTATAAAAAGCGCCTAGCTAGACTTTAGAATTAAACCTTATATCTGTCCATTTGAAACTTACACGTAGGTCTTGTAATTTCTGGTAAAAGATATAGCAAATGTGTACTAAAAACCTAAATCTACTTCGCTTTATGAAATTATATTGGGCTGTTATTTTCTACGAAATTTAGATACAGTTTGAAATTTAAAAATAATAATACATAACTCAACAATTTCTGTACTTTTAAAACTGGTAAGTTTTTCCATGAAACTTAAATTTTTGGGAATCTATGTATTGTCTGGGTTAAGTTTCCACAATATAGGGCTAATCTTAATACATTGGAAGTTACAAAAAACTAATTTACTATAATTTAAAATACCATAATAATCTTAACTACAAAACATAATGTAAATTAATAAACTAACATCCCACTGACATCTAACATTCGCAACTATAAAACATCTTTAAGTTATGGTTGTCTCCAACAACAACGCTTAGTTGTGAATAGACTCTCATAATATTGTTATAACTGTCGTCTAGAATGCAATCTGTCCTAAGATCTAGTTATAAATCGAGATTCAGGATGTATTTATAGTTCCATTAAAACATGGTTGCTACATTATGCTTCGTTAAAGGACACGTTAAAAACCACGGACTTTCTTAATTAACAATGAACAACCTCTACTCGATCTTGTAATGAATATTGATACTGAATTTCAGCCCTATTGGATTTTAAATACGTTGCCACTGTAATGTTATTTGCTTAGGTTAACTTCAATTACTTCTACAACTGTCCATTTTTTAATTATTTGCTGTAAAGTAAATTACTATTAGTCATTATAGGGGAATAGAAAAATTTATTATTTTATAATATTGCTACAAAATGAAAACTGCCAAATGAATGTGTAAAATATTGAAATAAAGTAACGCTTAAAATGTACTATTTGTTTTATTAATAATTTACTGAAACGTTAAACTTCGGCATCGAGTTGACCAGTCCAGCCACGTGTTAATGGACAGGGAGCATGTATTAACATATCCCCGGAGGGTGAGGCAGAGGTGAATTAACACCCACATTTCACCAATCTTTGAATTCGGTCCCTCGTAATAGGGGGTAAGCCTATTGGGGTCTTCCAGGTACTATTGTTGACTCAAGTCATGCATCTGAGGCTGAGTGTGGGCTGTATATATCTGTCTGATGTTAAACAGCCCTATCCCTTAGTCGCCTTGTACGACACCGCATGAGAATTGATCGGTTGGTCCAAATTCTACTCTGCCGGAAACAAAATTCTGTGGGTAAATATCAAACGAGACTTTGGTATTTAGATATTTTCGAATGTCAAGATCTTCAGAGACCAAACCAACCTGACCAGCAAGCCGGTGCGTGTATCGGCTTCAGAGCCTCAATCTATCAACTAGTTGGGGGCAAATTTATGAATAAATCAATCCTTTGAAGTAGAAGAGCTAAACTTGGGTTTAAAAAACCTAAGCTGGATGTAATCGGGATCTTGGATTATGATGATGATACTCAGCAATTCGAGTATGATCGGGAACATGCATACACATTTTTTATACCACTTAGTACACACAAACACAATACACGGCCCACCTGATGGAAAGTTGTTACCGTGGCCTATGGACGTGTGCAACACCAAAGGACTCGTGCTGTCAACCCTGTAAGCACAAAAGTTTCTGTGTCGTCAGTGTAAAATACAAAACAGCACAAGCTTTAGATCTTCCCACTGACAACACAAAAACTCTCCAGTGAACTCTGGCTACCCTACTCACCGCCGGGAATATAACACGAGGTTATTATGACCGCGGTATTCTGTAAGGCGAAGGTACTCCGCCAGTCAGACTGCTCAATTGGACGGATTCGCTTTCACAATCCATAATTATTGGGTAAATAATCTTGATTATAGTTAAAAAGAAAGGCTCGCGTGGGAAACTGAGTAATAAATAAATACCTGCATAGACATAACGAAGAGAAAAAGATTATTGTTATGACGAGCGTCAAAATGTAATATTATACAAAAAGATATAAATATCTTTTTGTAAAATATTACGTTTTCATTATGCGATTGAACTTTATAAAATTGTTTGATTGTGTACCTACATCGACGTTCAACTAAAGTAAAACTAGATTTTCAGAATACAGAATTAAAGAAGAATCTCCAACAATTTAAATACTTGTTGAAATGTCTGTTATTGTCCAATGCGATTGGCAATTTACGACTGGAATCCTCGAATGCACTAAATTACTAAGTGGGATATCGATTGATACATTTGTAACTGCTTTAAAGGGCAGTGCACCGAGACTCAACCATATTTCTTATTCATTGTGATGGCTAGAAGGTAAGTACAAATATTCATACGATTCTGTTCCAAACAAAAACCTATTAACGCGCAACAACTTATAACGTCATATATCATCTAAATTTAATCGAAAACCATACCAGTCTTTAAATGCTTTATTTATTTCTATGCAAAGAGTATTTTGATGGTAACATAACACTAGTAGCTATTGTGATAATGAATTGAGAAAGCCTTGCGTTAAGCCTTATAAGTGTAGTTGGAATATAATTTACGATATGCCGGCAAGATTTTGAAAGTCAAATGAATCCAACTTATGATAAAATGGATAGAAAAGAATCGTGGGAGGCCTGAGTGCGTATTAGACACCTTATTGACATGGGCTCTGAAGCTCTAACTACATTTATGGGAGGTAAGACACGGCGGTATTTACGCCCAATTGAGCAGTCTGACTAGGGAAGTACCTCCGCCCTACAGAATACCGCGGCCATAATAACTTCGTGTTGTGTTCCCAGCGGTGAGGAGGGTAGCCAGAGCTCACTGGAGAATTCGTACTGTCAGTAGGAAGACTAAAGGCTTGTCCTGCTTTGTCTTCTACACTGACTGCACAGGAACTCTGTGCTTACAGGGTCGGCAGCGCGAGTGTGTCTCCTCTGGTGTTACACATAGGCCACGGTAACCACTTTCCATCTGGGCCGTGTGCTTGTGTGCCACCTAAGTGGTATAAATAAACACATAGATGCTATCTTTATTTTTGCATAAATAATCTCTGCCAATAGTGTGCAGGCTCGCACTAGTCAAGAAGGGGCTCAAAGTGGCTCATATACATCAATGATCAAGTTATTACATACACACAGGTACATGCATTGTCATAAAATCAAAAATATGAAACAGACAAGTCGAAATTATTAGTTTGTGTGACGAGTAAAGTTATGACCTATTGTAAACGTTATGACTAAATAATAAGTGTCGAGATCAGGTACTGAAGGTCATATAGGTATTTAGCTAGTATATAATAATTAAATTCAAGTAAGTGAATGCAGGTAATCATTGTCACGTCGGTATTTCCATCCAATTGAACAGTCCAATTGGGGAAGTACCTCCTCTCTACAGAATACCACGGCCATGATAACCTCGTGTTGTGTTCCTGGCGGTGAGTAGGGTAGCCAGAGCTCACTAAAGAGTTTTTATACTGTCAGTGGGAAGATCAAAAGCTGCTTTGTCTTTTACACTGACGGCACAAAAACTTTTGTACTTACAGGGTAGGCTGCGTGAGTGTGACTCCCTTGGTGTTGCACACGTCCATATGCCATGGTAACCACTTTCTACTATAAACTATATTTCCTTATGAGCGATCTACACTAGCGAATACTTACTTAGTATTTATTAAAAGTTAAGATATTTTTTTTAAAGAAATGAACTTCATATGGCAATAGATAAGGTGCTTTCAATTTCTCATGAGTGCCATTTACCTATCAAATATAAAAATGTTTACTTTAATAGTAGGTTTTTGAGACTCGTTGAGTCAACGCCTACTTCGATCAATGCACAGTATGAAAATTTGTGTAAGTAGGCGTTACAATACTCACCTTTAATTTCTTAGTACGAAGTCGACTATTGTATAATTTGATTTGTTTAAGTGTAAGTAAATATATTTTTAATCTACTTCAAAAAGTAGATTAAAAAATATTAATACTTACTCTGCTACACTTTGAACGAATTACAAATATTATTCGGAATAGTTTAAAAAATATAACTATTCCAAAATATTAAAAATATTATATAACATAATCTCATTTTAGTCAAATCTTTTATACCATAACGGCTAAAAAGCACGTGAGTCAATTGAACTTAATATTTGTACTCTTTTCTATAAATTTTTCAATATTCGCATATTCACCCGGTACCCATAAGTTAAGTAGTATAATGACTGCTCGGGTCAAATGTGGCACTTGGAGAACATTGGTATTTAGATCTTTAGTTATAACATGTTCAATTTTATTCATGAGTAGCTGTCGCCCGCGGCTTCGCCCGCGTGACATTTTGATCCCGTTCTAACTCATAAGAATCTACATCTATTTTTCTATCCCTGTACCAAACAGCAAGATCCGTTCTGCGGATTTAGTGCGATTGCGTAACTAACATTAATCATCCAAAGATCTTAACTAACTTTCATACCTAAATATATTATAGGTAGGTAGCAACAATGTATGTTAAAATATAATTTTTACTTTATCACTGCCGTATCCAGAATAAAACACTCCTATATGAAATTTCTAAACCATTTATCAATATGTAGGATAGAACAAAACGGAGCACTAACACATTCTTTTTCATGAATAATTCTGTCTAGGTCAAGAGTAATGGCAACCGGCAAGCATGTAAGAAAACTATTACCGAAAGCAATGTTTTGTATGTATTATATCATTAGACTGACCGGAAAGAAAAAAAATGTATAACGAAAAAACACTAGCCCTACCTAGCAAAAATAAATGACCTTTTTGTAGCTATCCTTACTGGTATCATTAAAAAAGCGCGCGCTAAGCAGGATACATATAAAAATTCATTAAATAATTTATCTAGTTTCTGCCCTCGTACAAATTCCTAACAGCCTCACCCAGGAACCGTGAAACAATTTTTGTTGACATCAATATTGAAAGATAATTGAAGCGAGAGATGTATGTCAGAATCATAGCAAGTAAAAATATGAATGATCACTACCCACCACAATGAGAAAGAGGCGTACTTAATCATTCCATTTATAATTAGTATTTACATACTGTGTTCGTTATTAAATTTATTTAGCACTATTATTTTAGTACTAAGATATTGTAATTAAATCATTAACACAATAAGAAGAAGTTTACTAGTCACTTCATTTATACCTACATTTTCAAGTTTAGCAGAATACTCAACTACTACTACTCATCATGATCACCATCGTTTTCCTGGTGATATCCATTCCCCACAAAGTCTGAAGTCTGTCTACTTCTACTCCTCCCTTTAATTTAGCGAAAATACAGCTTTTTTTTTTACGTGCGCAAAATCCCCACGGATACCTCCCCACCGGAGCCGGTGGAGAGGGTTATGTCGGACTCGAACCGACTAAAACGCACGCCGCCTGTGGGTCGCTTTGGTTGCCGAAGGTGAGGTGAGGGATATGCCATCCCTCGCACCCCGGCCGACCCAGGGCCATCTCTCACGATCTGGCCCTCTTGCGAAAATACAGCTTTGCAACAGCCGTCTGTCCTGTCAAACTCGTTCATAAATCAGCAGGTGGTATTGATACCAAATGTTTTGATGGTCTCATATACCTCCATACAATTCGTACGGTTCTTATAAAATGACGTTTTTTATAAATTTATTAATTGTACTCATGTTTCAATCGACTCAAACAAATTGAAATATAAACGGTACCTATTAATTAAAATCTCTAATTAATACCGTAAGTCCCAAATGCAATGACATTGTTATGATTATACTAAAATATAAAGGTACTTTTCAACCGCATATTAAATTTGGTTACCATTTATCCGTTATCATAAAATCATCAATAAGTGTTAATAACATCCAGTTATATATTTTCTATAGTTAGTTTCTGTTTGTACATACAGTGTGTATGCTACTTTAACAAACACAATCACTAATTAGTCATAAATGTAACGTCAGTAGTATATATAACTTGTTTTCTTCATTAATAAAACAGTTATACAATACTTGCACTGCAGTTGAATCTTGCATTCGAATAATAATAAAATGTTGAGTAAAAAAATATGTGTTTACGGAGATCAAGATGTTAGTGTTCCAGCCCATTTGAATTTCGGTAAATTCATTTTGGACCGGCTTCGGCTATACAAAAATGAAATAGCATTGGTAAGTCCAAATGTTTGGTTTTCCTTCTTTATTATTTCCTCAATATTTGCAATACCAACACTTTTGTTATGAGATTGTTAAACATCATTTTTATTTAATATATGTAAGTGTTGTTCCGAGTTGCATTCGATCGGAGATTTCGGAGCCCGGGATTCACTTACTCCTTCTCCTTCTTTTGGTGGCTTATATAGCTTTTATAGAAGCAACTGACATCTGATACCTAACCACGAAAGAAAATCCTGCACCGGATCCTCATTTGTCAATCTGTCGTAAGCTTGTAGTTGAGCTTGATCCCAAAAGACTTGTTGGGAATATTTGTGGTAATTGTACTATAATGGGAATTAACGCGATCATGGTATAGGTACATATCTACATACCTTGGATTTACCTGAAGCCGCCAGGAACCGCGGTAGCCTAGTGGTATGGGTAATGGACTGCTGAGACGAGGTCTCGGGTTCGATCCCAGGTTTTACCATGACACACACCAATGACTTTTAGATGCTTTTCGAAGTTATGTGTGTATTTATCGCAGGTTTATACGTGCCCGGTTAATGGCAATAGGCTCGCCACCTATTACATTGGGACCTAAACATAAACTGGCGAAATGTGGGTGCTTAGCACCTCTGCCTACTCCTTCGGGGATATAGGCGTGAGTTTATGTTATGTTATGTTATGTTCAACCAGGTAACAGTAATATAAATATAAGCATAAATATGTCAATGTTACGATCATTCAATTTTGTGAATCTTTAGGAGCACGGTGAAACACATGAGAAACTAACATACAAGGAATTCACACAAATTGCCGTCAATCTATCCGCTGCTTTGACAAAGCTGGGCGTAGGTCGAGGCGACATAGTTGCAGTGGGATCTGAAAAACGCAATGAATTCGTCCCCACGGTTCTTGCGATCGTGTTCACCGGCGCGACGTACACCCCCTATGATTTAAAGAGCGGTCGAGGTGAGACCAAATATCTTATTTCCACTACATTATTTAAGCGCTTCATATATTTTATGTGACGTTTTAAAAATTACGACCAATAAAATAATGAATGTAGCTAGAATAGTGATTATAGTATATTCCAGGTAGTTTAACAAAAGGGATGTGAACATAAAACTTGGAAACTGGTTTTACAGTATTCTATGTTGTTTAAGTACATCATATACTAAAGATACAAAGGCCTACTACTACTAACAGTATTATAGTAGACAAGGAGGTAGGACACGGCGGTATTTCCGCCCAATTAAGCAGTCCGACTGAGGAAGTACCTCCACCCTACAGAATACCGTGGCCATAATAACTTCGTGCGGCGAGTAGGATAGCCAGTGCTCACTGGAGAATTTGAGCTGTCAGTGGGAAGACTAAAGGCTTGTCCTGCTTTGTCTTCTACACTGACGGCACAAAAAGTCTGAACTTACAGGTTCGGTAGTATGAGTGTGACTTCTCTGGTGTTACAAATGTCCATAGGCCACGGTAACCACTTTCCATCAGGTGGGCCGTGCGCTTGTCTGCCACCCAAGTGGTATAAAAAACAAATTATGACCTTTGACACGGCACTGTACCGTGGGGGTTTGAATGCAGCATTTTGCAATATTTATACATTTTGCATAAATATGTCTATTCATTAATTTGAGTATTCAGGTCTAGATATCGTTACATAAAATGTGCTTCACGTAAGATTTGGAGAATTAAGTTTATTTAAGTGTAAATGTGTAATCAAATTGGAACCATTATGCATTATACACATAATACCATTATTATAAAATAAATAACTTTAAAATATATATGATGAGTCATTATCACTTTTTTATTCCAGCTACATTAATACATAAAATAACAATAACAAAACCAAAATATTTCATTTGTTCAAATTATTTTTGGAACACGTACAGCGATATTTTAAAAAGCTTCGACTGTATAAAGCAAATCATAACATTGGACACTGAAGCAGAATCCATAATACCTATAAGAACATTGGTCACGGATGACGTGGACATAAATAAGTTTGAGCCAATGCAAGTTCAGGGACAGATCGACACAGCATTCATTTTGTATTCCTCGGGCACCACTGGAATGCCAAAAGGCGTACAACTGACACATTTAAATTGCATTCTGAATAGTCTTCCCGCAGAGTAAGTATTTGCCCGAATCATATTAGCATTTGTGACGTAAAGATTTATATAACAGATATATTGGAACAGTAAGATGTTAGATAGTATAGGTAGTTTTGATACAGTATTTGAAGTTCCAATAACAAAATTAGGTACTCTATAAATAATTTCTAAATTTGCGCGGTAACAATGGATTGCTAATCTATATAATTGACGAGTTCCAGTGATCGATAAAGCAATTATGCCATATAAAAGAAATTATGAGGTATAACATCAGACAGATATATACAGCCCAGAGAGCCTCAGATTCATGCCTCGAGGCAAAAATAGTGCCCGGAAAACGACAATAGGCTCACCCCCTATTATGTGGGACCGAATACAATAATGGTGAAATGTGGGTGTTAATTCACCTCTGCTAACCCTCCGGGGATAAAGGCGTGATATATGATATATGTATAAATATAAGATTTCTTATATATTAAATCTTTTGATGGCACATAATTGAACGTTATAGTCCTACAATCATTATTAGTAAATCAAAATGTTTAGTTAAGTATATAAAACTTGAATATATACCTATTCAGGTACTTTACCTTATTATAAAATCGAAATACAAATAAGTGTTATCCTTATTTACAAATGAGTGTCTTCTGTATCATATGTTCTGAATCATCAGATACCTATACAATATCACAATACTTTATCTGATTTCCTTATTTATAGAATGTATAAATAATGATAACACACAGAATAGTCGGTAGACATTATTTGACATTCTATATAGCATTCATAAATAGGTTGTTTCTACATCTGAGCGAAATACCATCCTTT
Source organism: Eilema griseolum (assembly GCA_963662185.1). Classification (NCBI taxonomy): domain Eukaryota; kingdom Metazoa; phylum Arthropoda; class Insecta; order Lepidoptera; family Erebidae; genus Eilema; species Eilema griseolum. The sequence continues at coordinate 14,249,307 of OY759242.1, read as the reverse complement.
ATATACTACATCTGAAGCCTGCACTTTGGGACCTACAACATTATTTGGGTTATTTTAGCGCGTAAAACTAGGGTCTCGTTCATCAAACAATAGGTGCCTATATAGGTTTGCAGCGGATGTTGACTTGGGCCTCAAATATTGTAATGAGGCGCATACACCCAAAAATTTAGAAATAAGTACTATAAAAATAAGAATAATAAAATGAAAATAAACATGAAATAAATTATTTGCAAAAAAAGTCATTAAAAATAGTACCTTAATCTGATTCAAACTTTTAACATCTAAGCTAAGTTAGTATTGTTTCAATACATACAAAAACATAATACAAAGTAGAACGTAAATATTAATGGAATAAAATAGAAGTTATAGTAAAATTAATATAAATGTATAGATCATCTGCTACCACTACAAGACGCAACGTAATAATCTTATCTTTTGGTGTTTACAGTTTTAATGACGAGTCTCTCCAAACTGCATTTCTATTCGGAGAGTGGTATCACAACTATGACACCTTCATGACGTATAAGTTTCTTGCTATGGGGCGGAAAATTGTTTACTTTGAGGAAGCGTCACCTCTTCCGTTCTTGAAATGTGTTGAGAGTTGTAGCGTAAGTAATCTCGATTTCACAGACTTATTTTTAAATCTTTATTTACGGAGCTTAACCACAACTTGACTATGTCGCTTAATATTTTTTTTATTTCTCAAATATATGCCATTTTTGTTTCTTTTTAACACTGGCAATAAGGGTAGGCTATGTTTAGGTAAGCTATACATAGCTTTACATACATTAAAAAAAACAAATAATGTGAGTAAGAAATATAAGTTTATCGTAATAAAATTCTTGAAAATAATTTAGGTACTCTGTCTATATAAAACTGCTATAGCTATAGCTATAGCGTATATATAAAGTATTTACTCCGAACTAGCTTTACACCATAATTTAAAAAGAGAAAAAAGAACAGAGATTTATATGGCAGCTGATCTCCAAAACAATAAAAATGTAACACTTACCCGATAAAGTCCTTGAAAGCAATCAATCTTTATTACAATCAGCATGCAATATATGTAGATAACTGGTAAAAAATATTCCCTATCAATAAAATCTGTTCACTGTTTCAGGTGAATATCGCATTCTTAGTGCCCTCTTTTGTTCACTACCTAGCCAAGGCGAAGGAAGTAGAAAAATACAATTTAAATTCACTTAAAATTATTTACTCGAGGTCATCGCCACTTCACAGCAAGACGATCGATGAGGTCAAATCGAGGCGAGTATGGTTATTATTTAATGATTTCCAACCTTCTTCCATCGATTCAAGTTATAATGATAGTAAATTTGCTGAGATTTCATATAAAAATCGATTGGTTTTAAAACCATTACGTTGCGTAGGACAGAAATCCGTTTGTTGTAAAATTAAGATAATTTCTTGAAAATTATAAAACAGGATCAAACACGTGTTGTTTTTATACTTTGTCTTATAGATTTCCAAATCTCAAACATATTCTCCAAGGCTATGGAATGACGGAAGCTGGAGAATTGACCTCAGAGAGTTGGGGGACCTATGGACCAAAGGCTGGAAGCGTAGGCATGGCTTCACCAGGTATTACCCTAAAGGTATGTTATAAAATGGTCTAAGACAAAATCTTTTTTGATGATTGTAAACTGAGACTGAAGCTGCAAGAAGTTGTCCGCTTATTTTGCCACGACTTGTCTTTATTTAGTGACTTCATTTATTAATTTTGTTATTTATGTACCTTTACACAAAATCAATCATAAAAATCTATTGATGGAAATATGTAGTACAAAACCTCTTATTTTTCATCCACAGGTCGTGGACCCGAAAACATATGAAATGTTGGGTGAAAATCAACGTGGCGAAATATGCCTGAGTGGGCCTGTCCTTATGAAAGGTTACATCGATATTGATCCTTCAGTTTATTTAGATAAAGATGGTTTCTTTAGAACTGGAGACATGGGTTATTACGATGAAGATAAATACTTTTATATTGTTGAAAGGTTAAAGGAAATATTTTCTTATGATGGTTACAAGGTGCGTAAATATGATGGTTTAGTTATAATGATGACTACTACTTATGCTTCAAAAAAGTGTCGATAGTACACTGTTGGTACAGTTATAAAGTTATTTGGTATTAGACCAATACTATAACATTGGGAGAGGCCTATGTCCAGCAATGGAGTGCGATGGGATAATTAATTGATTGATATAACTATGTAAGTACTTACAATCATATACTCATGCCTTCCTACTTTAGACAACTGGTCAGTATCAACTCATTAGGTATAACATGATGTAATTAACTGCATCTCTGTCATGAATATCCATTTATTCATTTACCTACACCAAGATAGGAGTTACAAGCATGAAGAATTTGATTTGATTATACAACGTAGTCTAGCAATAAGCTGCAAGGCTTTTATAGATAATATTAGCTAAACTCACTAACACTCACTGCGATATATTCAATACCATTTCATCTTGAGAAATCCCGTCTTGGTAGATGCCTGTGTCATAAAAGGAATAAAGCCTTTGTACTATATACGTATTTCTAGATCCGAAGCTTATTACGAAAATGTGAATTACTATAGTTTTATCCAGATTTGGTTTGCCCTTTGTACCTTTGATCCTCATGCTGAGGCTCTATTTCCGAAAACTAAATACATTTCTTTGGGCTAGGAAATTACTTCCGGTAATGCTGGTATATTATTTGATTAAAACAACATAAATGGATATCGCCTCGTTGCTCGAATACAAAGATGTGTTGATTAACTACGAATATTCAAGTTGTGAATATTGTAATATATCTATAATATTGTTTCAACTGGAGTTAACTCGATTCTATTTACATTTTGCCAATACTGTATTACATTATGATAACATTGGTCTATAATTTAAAATGTTTTTACCCCAATGTTAGAATAAAATCTTCATAATATGACAGGAATTAAATTATCAACAACATTTGCTAATTGAAAAATGATCATTAATTATAGCAGCAGATGCTTTAGGTCCTAAAAAAGGAGAATGTTAGATATTCCGAATAATAAATAACTTATGGATAATTAAGGTAGCAATTGAATGTTCAAATATTTATATCTCAGTATTAAAGTTAACGAAATATTTACCATTTTGTATTGTTGTCAAATCTTTTATTTGTTATTTTTTTTATTTAATAGTGAATAAAATTTACTTACCTACTCATTTTAGATAGCTCCACTGGAATTGGAAACCATACTACTATTGCACCCAGGTGTCCGCGAAGCAGGAGTAGTAGGTAAACCGGTACCTGATTACGGAGAAGAGCCAACAGCATTTGTGGTGAAGCATCCTGGAGTTGCAGTTACAGAAAAGGAATTGATTGATTATGTTGCTTTGGAGGTACATTTTATGAAATTTCAATTTAAAAACCGTACAAAGTTAAGGTACAGGATCAAAGCCTGTGTTAAAAACAGTATACACCTAATAAGTAGCTAGTTGAGTAGTATAAAAATCTGAGTCATGAGTCACTGGAGAATTTGTGCTGTCAGTGGGAAGATTAAAGGCTTGTCCTGCTTTGTCTTCTACACTGACGGCACTGAAACTCTGAAACAGGGTTGGCAGCGCGACTGTGACTACTCTGGTGTTACAAACGCGAATAGGCTACGGTAACCACTTTCCATCAGGTGGGCCGTGTGCTTGTCTGCCACCTAAGTGGTATAAAAAAAAGAGGAAAATTCTCGTTGCTAAATATTATTCCAAATGATCAATCAACACATACAATAAAGATATAATTTCACCTTCTTTATCATCATCTCGGCCATAAGCTTTCCACTACTGACTGGCTCTAGCTGAACCGCATATACTCATTGATAAACTAGCATAATATTACTTAGCTGTGCTAAACACACTAAAAAGGTATCTTCTAAACTTACGTTATAAAAAGATTTCACTAAGACATTATTTACGTTAGTTAATTTCACGGTAGCGAGATAACATTCGCCCAGTTTGCTAATTAATTACATACCTACTTTGCACAAATGAAATCTTTATGTCGTGAGCAATATAATAAATGAATTATCATTATTTTTATTGCAAAAGTAGATTGTATAAATGCATAATTGAATAAAATACAATCATTATGCTGATGATTGTGTACATTTATAAGTTATTGATTTATTATTTTATTTTTTATTGCCTATATTAATTATGTTTACTTTTATGGTATAGAATGTGAAGTGTTTTGAACTTCAGTGATAAGAAAATTGCATCCTTTGACAAATGTCCAACTGAATACCGCAGCCATAATAACCTCGTGTTATGTTCCCGGCGGTGAGTAGGCTTAATTAAAGGCCTGTTCTGCTTTGTCTTCTACATTGACGGCGTAGTCTCTTAAGAAAGACTAGGAAATAGTTAGGTACCGCCGCCAGCGCTCACGGCGGTATCTCCCTCGCTCTCAGCTAATATTCTTTCTGTATAGCGTCCCTAACCACGCCACGAGTTTCATTGGAGCGGAACAGCGCTCATGGTCACACTATGTCCACTCATATTTGCTAAATTATAAAAGCGAAAGGCAGTTTGTTTGTTAATCAACTTAGTACATTCAAAAGTTATATTTGGGGCTGAATTTTTTTATACCAGTTAGGTGGCAGGTAAGCACACGGCCCACCTGATGGACAGTGTACAGCAGTGTAGAAGACAAAGCAGGACAAGCCTTTGGTCTTCCCACTGACAGCACAAATATTCTCCAGTGAGCTCTGGCTGCCCTGCTCGTCGTCGGGAACACAACAAGAGGTTATTATGGAAACGGGATCCTGCAGGGCATTTTTGAATGAAATTTTAAATCATTTAGTATTCTAACTATTTAATTAAGATTATTATTCGATTAAGAAAAAAATTTAATCGGTTCAGGCGGGATTCGAACTCACGATCTTTCCCTTGCAGGGAAACCGTCGCCGTTACACGGATATATATACATAGAAGAATTTGGATGATTTCGGGCGTAGGTTCTGTGGCTTAGTGTGCAGAGTATTCTCCCTGTAAGGGCAATATCGCGGGTTCGAATCCTGCCGATTCATTTTTTTCTATATCTTAATCGATCTCTAGGGCATTTGTCAAAAGATGCAATTTTCATTTTTAGATATCAAGAAGAGGTCAATTATAATTTGTTAAGTAATTTGTGGGGTTGCAACTCTTGTCCCACGACCGCCATGTTGGAAAAAGTGGTTCAAATAGTTTGTCTTATATACAACATTAATATAGGTATGCTTATCAACAAAAATGTCATCATTAAGTATGGAAGGTGATTTACTCAGTATGAAACTTGTAACATTAATATTTTTTTAGGTAGCACCATACATGCAATTGAGAGGTGGTGTAAAATTCATTGAAGAAATGCCGAGAAATCCCAGAGGTAAAATTGTGCGCCAACGATTGAGAGAAATGCTGAAATAAAGTGATAATACTTTATAAAATTGCAATGTTATGGAATAATTAAATGCAATCTCAAATTAATTTAGTTTCATTTTAAGGCGGCGGATTTTTGGCGTCAAATGTATGTTTGCAAAACTGTACGTTCTACTACTAATTAAAAAAATTTGAACATTATGTTCAATTTATTCGTTAACTGTCGTCAACTTCTAGCAGATCACAGAAATTATGATATCTTTCTTCTACTTCTTTAATGATCCTTTTTGTTGAAGAGATGTATACATTGGACTTGTAAGTCATTATTATATCATCAAGCTACTATTGAGCGACGTAACAAAAAACATTGTGCAGACGCGGCTAGCCTGAAAGCTTTATACGGCGTAATATAATTCAACTTTGTATTCCGTCTCTTATCTTTAGAGACGTCTTTATTAATTCAGTATGATTTAGATTATCATAATTCCTTACCTTTTGCGTAAAATTATATTATAATCGGAAAAATGCTTAGCATAAACAGATTTTGATCATTTCTCTTCACAATACAATAGGTGGATAGATAATTTTTAATTCTTTGAAAATTAATCAAATAATTCGGATAAATAAATCGTACGAATGGACATGTGTCTTTCTTATTTATAATAAAGAAAAAAAGCACTTAGCGTCATAACTTTTAGGTTTTGATATTGGATCCTGTGGAAAAGTCTGAATATAAATATGCAAATACAAAAAAGTACTTTTCTGTGGTGTCATTTGCATCGCCATTTTTTAAACGAAACTCTTTTACCATTTAAATTGACTGGTTTTACCTTGGAGCAATTTAACTCGCCTTAGCCTCTTTCCAAGAATGGTCCCTGCGGCCTGTAATAGGTTTCTTAAAAGAAAATCGAGTTAAACAGGCGTGATTGACTTAATTGTAGAAAAGCTTTTCCCAAGATTAAAGAATTGCTTTAGAGGGTGAACCAATCTGATTACATCATATCGACACCAATGAATAACGATGAGATGTAGATTTGATTTACTCTGTACTGACACTTGTATAGCGCAGATGATTTTACATCACTGACACCGCAATTTAGAGTTTATGGAGCCACACGAATATATTGCGGTCCTAAGACACTATCACATGCAAACTGGTATATCTGTTGATTGAGAGACAACGAAGAAAAAGTAATTATGTCAATATCAAACCCCGCTACCGATCAAATTAATAATATGAGCAACTATTATATTATCTTGGTCTTTACTCATTACAATCGTGGGCCTATTGAATATTTAGCAGCAGATTTGATGCTCAATACATAATCAACTTAAGATATACCTACCTATCTGAATACTTATACCTTGATGTACTAAAGTATCTTAGTCAGAAAAACTTAATCACTTAATTATAATAGCAACCACCAATACAATGAAGTTAATCAAATTATTAACATTTTTATTCTCGTCTTAGTGTAAAGGGGTGTGTTTCTGTATGTGGTCATATGTGGTTCCAAAGCTGTTTGCTTTTATATTTCATAGCGTACAAATAAGCTCTTCCAATTTAAACCGAAAATCAATAATATAATCTTCTTTCTGTTTAGAAACATACATGGCGATTGTAGAAGCGTCATTAATGTTTGCCACTTCGAAAATTGAATCGTTTAATCGCAACGGGGTAGAGTGAAAGAGAACGTATTAGCTCGGTGAACGTAATTGCGTCGGAGTACCTTTGATACTGAGTGGAAATAGAGCAATTAAGTCCCTTGAGTTGGAGAGTTTACTTGAATTTTTATTGCTATCCCTTTTGTGTGCATGCGGTTCAAGAGTTAGCAAACATGTATGTAAGTGGACGATCGTAACAATGCTTAGTAAATAGTGATATAAAACTTTATCTAGTTAATCAATTTATCATTTTATCATACTCTGTTTTTACCAGAAAGATTTCATTATCCTTAAGTGTAAGAACAAAATGTATAACGAAGTGATAACAAGGTCATTTACTTCGCTCATATGGATTATTCCTTCTTACAACTCGTTTTGTCTACAGAAGGTAGCCTTTCCCTACAGTGACTTAATTCTTCAAAGCAGAACTACAGATTCCAAGAATAGTATCAGTAACAAAACTCTATTTTCTACACTGCTCAACCCTAATTCAGATCTTACAAAAACCCGATTGTTATTAGGAATGTTTATACTTTTGTTATTGCCTAATATTAATTTTATACATGAAAAACAAGAGCTCTTTAGATGATACCTTCACTAAACAAAAAAAATGTACTGAAAAAGAAAGACGAGAGGTTTTGATTCAAAATAATTTTCATTTATTTGTAATATTGGAATAGAAGAAAAAGGGTTAGATAATCATTTTGACACTTATATTTCACGTGAACACTTTTTACGATCAGACGTAAGTAAATAATATTTAGGTTCTATTCTGGAAACTCACACTTTAGTTGTTACTTATCTTTTTAATAAAGCTAAAATCTTGTGTGCTGACGTTTGTTTGTGACGATGATTCATTCGATAGTTTACTGGCGAAACTTCTTCTTTATACTCTTTACACGAAAATAGTAGTATGTAGTGCACTTAAACAGTCCTTACCAATCGACGAAGGAAATTTTACTTTAGTACAACTACTAGACACATTGAACAAATTAGTGCTCGCAATTACAAAAAAATAATCACAGTTATCTAGAAACTCACAGTCAGTCTTTTCCATTTTTAGTCAATACAATTAGGTAATTATGTCTTCAAATTATATAAAGGAATGACTTTAATACCTAGTAGGTAACCTATCTTTGCTAATTCTTTGATAACATAAATGAATATGTTTCCTGAAGCGTTACTGGCCAGTGGAACCATTCTACTACCCATGAAGTCAATTTTAATATACCTTAATGAATTTGACTATGATAATATAACAATAAATATATAGATAGATATATATAAAATTCTTTATTGTACACAAACAGCTTTACAGTAGAACAAGTTGGTAGCATGTAAATAGTTCAATGTACAATGGGTGGTCTTAACTTTGGAAACGATTTCTTTCAGGCAATCTTGGGATGGACATTAATGTTATAAAAACAAAAGGTATGATTATAGGATAAACTAAATAGAAAATATATTATAAACAAAATCAAGAAAGTGAGAGTAAAAAATAATATACGGCTTTACATAAAGTATTATCAACACACAAATAGATATAAAGTAATAGGACATACTAATATAAAGTGAAAATAGTGAGCGTGCACATAATTATGAACTATCACTGTGTATAACACGATAGGTCCTTAACCATTGTTTAAAAAACGTTTAGGGATTTTGTCAGCCTGATGTTCAATGTCAATGCGTTGAATAAGCAAAAAAGACACTGAAATGCATTGATATTTTCAGCCTGAAATTTTTAATATTAAAAATAAAAAATATAATTATAGACCATGTCTATTATTAAAAGCAGGAGGAAGATGTAACATCGTTTATGCTTAATGTTTTGTAAGATAAGTTAGAAAAGAAAAAGGAATTTCAAAGATCAATCGCTTGGTTTTGGTAAATTAAATAAACTCTTGTACTAACATCATAATATTACACTGTACAGGCAGCAACAAATACAAACAAGATCAAAACTAAAGGTTTAGTTAATTTAGCCTAATTTAACGGGTAAATTCAAGCCTTGATTATACACTAATTATATTAATAGGTACTTTGCATTCACTACAACTACACTTCAATAGACCACTCCAATTAATGTAATTGAAGTCATTTAACAAAGTAGAGCCTGCGTTAATAGCTAAGGACCTAACCACTTAAGTAAAATCTTCCTGAAACGTATAACACAACATATAGAAACACCCATTCATGTAACATTTAATTAAGTAAGTAGCATCTAAACGCGGCCGGACGGTCATCATAGTCCGATCTAACCGTTGAATAAGTAAATGTAATAAAATAAATCCACTAAAGCGCTATAAGACCCTGGATTTAACATGGCTTACTAGCGCTTTCAAAGCTGGGAAATCACCCTCTTCACATGCTTATGGAAAATATCAAACTTCTGGCGTCTACTTATGAAATACCAATTTATTTCTTTTTTGTTGCTTTGGCACATGGTCGATCTAATGGTTGTTTTTCTTTTTAACCTTTTCGAAACAGGAAACAATGTAATACTAATTTCGGGTCTTCGTATTTGAAAAACCCAAAAACATTGCATATTATGTGTGATGGAAATTAAAAAGTACTTTTACCTGTAGTCTTTTTCTGATCTAGTATTTGACTATTTATAATATTTTTATATTAATATTATTATTATATTATATATATAATATTTTATTTGAGGAGGTAGGACACGGCGGTATTTCCGCCCAATTGAGTAGTCCGACTGGGGAAGTACCCTCCATACATAATACCGCGGATATAATGACTTCGTGTTGTGTTCCCAGCGGTGAGTAGGGTAGCCAGAGCTCACTGGAGAGTTTTTGTGCTGTCAGTGGGTTTTTTTTAATCACTTTCCATCAGGTGGGCCGTGTGCTTTTCTGCCACCTAAGTGGTAAATAAAAAAAAACGTATATTTCTTAGTTTAATATATTGCTTGAACGTAAGATTCATTTGAAAATCCTCTAGTTACCAATCGGAAGAAGGTATGTTATACAAATAGATTCGTTGTAAATAAAATATTTCGTCAACCGGCGGCGGCTATTTCCAATATTTCGTATGTTATTTATTTGTTACGTACATAATTCAAAAATGCAATTTATTATTAATTTTTTTTTTTTTTTTATATAGGACACGCCAACTTGACCTCACCTCGCCTGATGGTAAGCTAAAGGCAAAGTCTCAGGAAAGAGGGTCACCATTACAGACACTAAGTGCTACAATGGTGGCACTCAGCTTGGCGGCCTCATCAGATGCTTTTTCACGCCCCGCTTAAAGGCCCCGGGACTGTAGGAAGAAGGAAACACGTGTGCTGGTAATGAATTCCAGGTCTTGGTGGTGCGGCAAAGAAAAGAGTCTCCGAACCGCTTGGTTCTTGCTCGTATATTCTGCGTAGTGTGAGGGTGACATCTAAGGCCTGCACGTGTTGTCCTATGTAAGAAAGGAGATGGTGGGATTAGTTGGAAGAGCTCGTCAGAACACTCACCGTGGTAGAGACGGTAAAATACAGCCAAGGAAGCAATATTTCTACGCATCTGCAAAGGCTCGAGGGTGTTCGTGACCTCAGGGTTCCCAATAATTCGGACCGCGCGTCGCTGCAACCTGTCGAGAGCATCTAGTAGGTATTTCGCGGAGCCATCCCAGAGATGCGAGCAGTATTCCACGCAGGAGCGAATTTGTGTCTTATAGAGAAGACACCGCTGCTCCGGCGTGAAAAAACGTCTCACTTTGTTTAGGAGTCCGAGTTTCCGCGAGGCTGTTTTGATGATGCTCTCGATGTAATTTCTGTTATTCAGTTTGCAGCGAATATCCATGCCTAGGATATTGAGATTTTCCTGCAGTGGCAGTGGCGTGCTCTGAAAAGTGGGAAGGGGAAGGAAAGAAGATACCTTTGCTGTGAACGCACAAGCCTGCGTCTTCTTGGCATTGAACTCGACCGTGTTCTCAGAGCCCCATTGAGAAATGTGATTCAAGATCCGGTCCAGTTCAGTGACAAGAAGCTGTCTTTTTTCCACGATATCAGACTGTTTGGCCGCAGGTTGTCCGTGATAACTCCCGTGTAAGGTGCTATCGTCTGCATAGCAATGTATGCTGCCGGTGGACAGCATGTCGTTGATATGCAGAAGAAAGAGAGCGGGAGATAATACAGACCCCTGCGGTACGCCAGCATTTATTTGAAAGAACTCCGAAGCCCGTCCATCACAGAGGACGCGGATACGGCGCTCCCGCAGGAAACTAGCAATCCAGTTGCACAGTCTAGGAGGCAGACCAAAGGCTGGTAGCTTGGAGAGAAGCGATTTGTGCCAGACTCTATCGAAAGCTTTGGTGGTATCAAGACTAACTGCCAGTGATTCGCCGTGCTTGTCCATAGCCTCACCCCAAAGATGGGTAACGTATGCTAGAAGATCACCCGTTGACCGTTTCGGCCTGAAGCCATATTGCCGGTCATTAATTAAGGAGTGATCCTCTAGGTGACGCACTGTTTGTTAATGATGTGCTCGAAGACCTTGCACAGCACTGAGGTGACGGCTATGGGTCGATAGTTGGCTGGCTCTGAGCGATCCCCCTTCTTGGGGATCGGCTGTACATTCGCCTCTTTCCAAGCCGAAGGCACTGTACCCGAGCTGTAGGACAGTCGGTACAGCCGCGTAAGCATCGGAGACAACTCCGCTGCACATTTTTGTAAGACCACCGCTGGAATACCATCCGGGCCACTGGCTTTCCGGACATCGAGTGATTGAAGCACCGCACGGACATCGCATTGCCTGATACGTATTTCAGGCATTACGTGGTCACCATTGGGTAGTGTCGGCGGCTGTATACCGCAATCATCGACTCGGGAATTGGCCGCAAAGAGATTTACTAGCATATTGGCTTTCTCTTGCGGTCCATGGGCCAGGGATCCATCAGGGTAGCGCAGCGGTGGCAGCGAAGGCTGACAGAAGTTTTTCCTGCACGGCTTTGGCCAGTCGCCAGTATCCACGGCTGCCCGTGGGATGTGCCACTAGCTCTTGACCAAGCCGTGCAATGCGCAGGGCATCCGCTCTGACGTAAGCCCTCTTGCAGTCCTTTGTGGCTCTGTTGTACGCCGCCTTGAAGTGGCCCACATTGGGATCGTGCGTGGCACGCGCCCTTACCCAAGCGCGATACGCGGACTGCTTTTGGTCAACAGCCCTCGCACACTCGCGCCCGAACCAAGGGCGCACTCCTCGGGCACCGGTGACATCAGTGTACGGGATATAGTATTCCATACCCAGACCGATCTCACCGGCAACAGCAGTAGCACAATCTGAGGGTTTCTTACCTTCAAAGCAGCGTTCAACCCACGGGATGGACGCAAAATAGTTGCGCAGCCCATCCCAATCTGCTGACGAGTAGTGCCAGAGACGCCGCTTCCCCTGCACGGGTCGTGAGGGCGCTATAATTGGCACCTTGGAGCAGACCAGACAGTGGTCGGAATTGCCTAAAGCGGCTTGTACCGAAACACTGTACAGGTCTGGGTGACTCGTCAGCAGAAGGTCTAGCAGAGAGGGTGCTAGGCCCGACCTTTTTGGTATTCTAGTGACCTCGTGTACCAATTGGGTCAGGCCATGCGCCAGAGCAAATGCATGGGCGGCTCTTCCCGCATGGTCTGTTTTGGCGGAGCCCAACCAGGTTTCGTGGTGGGCGTTAAAGTCCCCCAAAAATACCACTTCGGCGTTCGGAAACCGTTCCTGCGCATCATCTGCCGCCTGACTCAGATATTCAAAGAGTCGAGTTGTCTCAGCATCTCCTGTATGGGAACGGTAGAGGCACACATAGATCTGACTCGTAGAGCCATGGTCTACGTGTACCCATAGGGTTGAAAAGGATGGGTCCTCAAGGCAGCGCAAACGGCGACAACAAACATCCGCCCTAACAAACACGCACACCCCGGCTTTTGCACGGAAATTTTCCTCGATAACATAGCCGGGGTAAAGCAAGTAGGTCGTGTCATCAGGGCGGCCTATTTGTGTCTCCGTGAGAAAGAGCATATCTGGTTTCGCCGTCTCAAGGTGTTGGTGGACGGCGTTGAGGTTCGCATGGAGTCCACAGATGTTAGTGGACTCCACCTCAAATAGCGAGCTTGTGGGAGTCTGAAGAGCCGCTGTGTTGCCCAATACTCTTAAATGCGCTGCCATGATGAAAAGGAGAAAAGGGCGTGAAAAAAGAGGTGATTGTCGTCGCAGCACCGCGTGACAAAGTGCGGGATATTGGTTTTGTCTATGATTATGAGGCATGGCGTGAGCCGACACGTCGTACGGAAGGGCCCCCGTACCCCCCCGAATATGGTCGCCGGGGCCCCCACTTCCGGTCACCAACCGGCACGACGAGCCATACCGGGATTATGCGCGGTCTGGTGAGGCAGCCTTCCAGGGTGGTTAGTCCCAGTTGGGCCTCTGTACTATACCGCGGGCGGCCGGCGGCACCACCGTTTCTACGGGTCTCCCTGACCGGCGCGTCGCCCCGCACCATCCTCACTAGACTACGCCAAGACCCACTGGTCCCACTAGTGCTGCGACCACCATCACCTCTACCCGGCTATGCATTTGCTGATCCCTGAACGCAATCCAACCGAAATTGAATTACTATGAAGGGTTTTTCGCAATATTGCACGGTGGTACCAACCCGGTCGAAATTTGTGGCAAATTTGTGCCGTCAAATCTCTACCACCAGTTAAGTTAAGGGGATATTAAGGGACTGTGGGAATATGTTCACTGTAATTTAATTGTCTTGTGTTATCTTACCACCCTGAAGCTCTAAAATTAAAAAATAAATGAAAGGAATGTAGAATTAATGAATTTAATTTAATACTTGCAGGTAAAACGCAAATAATACTTTAAAATTTCGATTAAAGTGCTATAACTATTACGTATGACTTGTTGACTTGAAATATTTGAGAAATGTTAATAATAATATGCGAGGAAAAGCAAGCACAACATGCATTACCTATATCAGTTGTTATGTATTCATCGCTGGTGCAGCCGGCCCCACGCGGTATAACCTAATGAGCCGTGAATCGGAGCTCATGCATACTAGTAGTTTGCCATAAAACTTATGCCACAATACCATTGAATATTTTCTATCGCTATTTCAGCTAACATTGTGGTTAAATTCATAAAATATTGCACATTTCTTCTTAAAATATGCCAGAATGCTTTTGTCATAGAACGTGGGTATACAAAATGTAAAAGAACGTGGTGATAGGAAACTTTCCGGGCGATTTATGTCTGTTTGCTGGCGCATGTTGTAGTATTCTTTGTAAAATTTTTCAACCTCTGAATAATATTTCAAAGATTTAAAAGTTTGATTTTATTAAATAATGTTGTGCAATTGTATGGAATTATATCTTCTACCGTTCTACAAAACAAACGCTATAAAAAACGATATTTATTTATATACGTAGAGCAGGCGCCAGCGCGGTTTTGTCGTTCGAGAAATTTCTAATCTTTTGTGATTCGTGTACCCGAGACCTTCGGCTACATGAAAAGTGATCGGCGCACGTGGTCCAGTTACCTGCAGTGCCTCCTCAACCCCCTGCCTCTAGTGATTAGGTATATATTACGGGTTTATCCTAGAAAAAATAGGCTGCCCTTCGGCAGTAGTTTCAGGTAGTACTTTCGGTTGTAGTTTCAGGGATTACGAAATAAAACCGAATGTAACTGCAGTCTCTTGACAACAATATTTTCTATACATATTCAATTACTTTTTCTTACAAAATTACTGATATATTCACCAACGCTAAACTGTAAAGAGTTACAAAACTTTTAATTTTAGCATTTGATGCCCTTTATTTTGCTAACATCCCCCAGACCTGATTTTTTTGAAATTTCTACCCATAAATGTATACATATATCAGCGTTTATCCAAATTTCACCCCTAGGAGGGTGAAATCATGGTTTAAGGTTTATGGAAAGTCCGATATTTTCAAAGTAAGAAACGCAAATTCCATATACCTGATTTCTATTATAAAGTAATAAATGGACACCTATGTCGACGTCGATATGGGTTGAAAGTTTATATGAATGTCTCATCCCTTTTGAAGGCAGAAACATGAAATTCAATTGTCAGCTGATATAATATCGTGAGAGTGTGTTGGTGTAGGTTACTGAATGGTTTCAATTTATAATTATAAGATAACGTGGCGGAATTTGATTCGATTGGACGGATTTTTTCAATCATATCTGCGAACTCCTTTACACGGTGCCAGGCGTGATGTTACGTAAACGTGTAAACAATGTATATACAGTCAAAAACAGCAGTGGTTTGCTGTTATTTATGAAGAGTTACATTATCTGTCTTCGAAACTCATCATCAGATATTACCGAAATACAAATGAGGCTGTTTTGGAATGCATTTTCAAATTAAAATCTAAACCAAAACCAAAATTCCAAGAGATGACAAATTAAGGCATAAAAAATCTAGCAGAACTCGATAGCCCAGACACTTATGTATACGTAACAGTATTTTTACGGCTTTTGTATATTTATGCTATATGATCCATTTGGTCTGTGCTTTAAGCGCTTATCCTAAATCAAATTACATAATTTTACCCAATAGCTTTTTGAGTTAAGCTAACAACGTTAACAGGGGTGAGGGAGAGGAATCTGGCCACACCTGCTGCTGGCAACATCAGTCATATTGTAGCCTGGGACCACTATAGCCCATATCAGAAGTCAAAATGCGGTACTCAAATATTACGAGCCAATTAACCTTTGGCGCCCGCTCTAACGGTTACTAACCTAAGCATGCTGGAGGTACATAGCGTACCGCCCACTTTGCCAACCTACTTTCAGGCTCAAACTAACCTCACTTGCCAGCCGATATACCTGTTCTGATTTTCCTGGGTAGGGCGATTAGACTGGAGTCATTTCGGCAAACACTGAGATACAGCAAAGCAGACATCGGAATACAAAGTACAAGATTTCGATTCAACCGGGACTAATGCTATCATCTTCATGTTGATTTCTGGTTGCGCCAATAGTAGTAAATTCAAATTGACACTGAACACACGCTCCCTATACCCATCTCCCTCCCGCACTTTTAAAGTGAGATAGCAATAGTTTTCGCCCCGACCAATGGTTGAAATGGCCGCATCTTGACTTCCGTTTTGAACTAGAATCAGCAATGGCGGCGGCGCGCGCGACTCTCAGAAATTAATAATGTTTGTTGGATTTTAACCGCTTTCATAGACCTTTACTGATCGGATTGTGCCTCTCGTGTCCCTCAAGTGATTTAGTGATGTGGGCAGCAACTCCTGAGCCAGGAAGAGAAGACCGGTGCACCGGCTCCGACAACACGTGGCGTCATAAAGGTTAGTGCATCCTCTCCTAATTTCTTGGGTTGCATTCACTGCCTAAACCACCTCCGCGGCAACCCGATCATCTATCTTGTTTGTTGTGTAAAGTGTCATATGAAACATTTAGCTTCACCCCCCCCGCATAATACAGTCCACTAGCTAAGGTGGCATGAGAATCGCGCCACCATTCTTTTTGGTCCTTATCGTACCGGATCCTTAGTCGTAGCTCGCATTTTGTTATTTATTCCATTGGGAATAAACGCACCGCACCTAAATACCTAGTTATTTTAGTAGAAAACCCCGCATCTAGGCATTTAGGTTTAGATCTTAGGTATCCTAGACACCCTAGTGCATAGGCACAGTGTAATACCTAACGCATTTGGCTTTTGTTTTTATTTGTTTCAATTTCTGAGTTGTCCGTTCGCCGCTAGTTTCGCATCGTATTTACCTAATACCTACATGGGTAGGTACGCGGTCATACCTAGCTCGCATTTCTCTTATCGTATCGATCCTTAGTCGTAGTTTCGCATTTTGTCATTTATTCCATTGGGAATAAACGCACCGCACCTAAATACCTAGTTATTTTAGTAGAAAATCCCGCATCTAGGCATTTAGGTTTAGATCTTAGGTATCCTAGACACCCTAGTGCATAGGCACAGTGTAATACCTAACGCATTTGGCTTTTGTTTTTATTTGTTTCAATTTCTAAGTTGTCCGTTCGCCGCTAGGTCGCATCGTATTTACCTAATACATACATAGGTAGGTACGCGGTTATACCTCGCTCGCATTTCATTCAAATTCATACGAAAGTATTTTAATTTGAATAGATATTACGCAATACTTAATCCCTGAAATAATAGTTGAACCTAGACAGCGATCTAGCTCGCGTAGGTACGATCTGGTTGTTGGTATGCGCGTTTGTTCAAGCTTGCACTCGCAGTTATAAGTACCTACCTACCTACGGAATATCGTTCGCGCCGCGTCGCTGTTCCGTACCGCTAGGATTAAGTCATTTCATTTGTTGTTCCTACCGCACTTTAGTTTGATATTTAGTTGTAAAAATGTCCCCAAAGGTTGGTAGGACCGGTAGTGGGGTTCAATTGAAACTTTTATACGCTAAAAGAGAAATGATTTACTCTCGCGTACAATCGATTTGTGATAATGCACTTAAAACCTCTGATTTGACTATTAAAGATTCGTTCTTATGTTCTATAGAAAACTTAGATAGTTTACGCGTGGATTTCGAATCCTTAGTACATGACATCAACGTTTTAGAGTTAGATTTAAATCCCGATTACTCAGTGAGTTATCAGGCCTTGTCGTCGTTTGACGATTTGTATTGTCGTATCAAACGCGTCGCTAGGAGTTTGGAGAAACCGTCTGACCGACCCAATCCCACTCGCGACCGACCTAAGTTGCCACCAATTCAAATACCCGAATTTGATGGTAACATCCGCAATTGGTGTTTATTTATAGATAGTTTTGAGAATACAATAGATAAGAACGTTTCGTTGACAGATCACGAAAAATTGCATTATCTCGTTGAAAAATTAACTGGTAAAGCTATAACCGTTTGCGCTGGAATTACGTTTAGTGCCGAAAATTATAATTTAATTTTAAATACTTTGAAAGCTAAGTATGAGGATAAAAGATCGGTAGCTAACGCATATTTGGATCAGATGTTTGATTTGAAATCCATTACGGCATGTAACGATCAAACCTTAGAGAAGTTTCTAGATACTTTCGCATCATCTGTTCGCGCCGTAAAGAACCTAAAGATCGATGACCTCTGCGACTTCTTATTTTTGTATATGGGTTTAAAGAAATTAGATTCCGAAACCATTCGTTTATTTGAGTCGGATCATCGCGGCAATAAAATTCCTAAGTTCGAACGAAGACTTAGAAAGTTTTGTTCGCGAGCATATAAAAATATTGCAACGCTCTTCATCGAAACATGAAGGAGCGAAGAAAGTTGTTAGTTCCGAACGTAAAATAGATGCGTCATCGAAGTCACTGAAGTCAACTCATACTTATGTTAATACCGCACCAGCACATGTACAATCACCTGTTTGCTCTTTGTGTAATACTCATCATTCGCAATTGTACAAGTGTCCGGGTTTCCTAAAATTATCGCCTAATGATCGTTATAAATTTGTTCGCGCTAATAATTTTTGTTTTAATTGTCTCGGTACTAAACACCGCGTTGTTTTATGTAATAGTAGCAATAGTTGTCGCAAATGTCAAGCAAGACACCACACTTTACTTCATTTTGAAAATAGTAATGCCGCATCCAATGTGAGCACAGTTGGTTCGTCGAGCGGTGGCACACGGCGGCCTGCGCCACAGCCGCAGCCCGCGCTCGCGCGCGCTCCGGCCCGCCCGGAGACCGCTGCGAATGACGTCACCTTGTGTTCGTTGTCCGCTAGTGCTGCGCTCACTACTGTGGTTCTCGCGACTGCTCGCGTTATTGTTGTTGATGCATTGGGTAAACCGCACATTGTTCGAGCGCTATTAGATGGCGCTTCGCAAAGTAATTTTATTACTCAAGATTGTTGTCAACGTCTTGGTTTCAATGTTAATAAGCGTTCAACCCGCTCAGTGGTGAAGGGTTTTGGAGGTTTACGGTCAGCTGTTCATGGCACCGTTAAAACAAGGTTTGGATCTCGTTTTAATAATAATATTTGGTTTGACATGGATTCGCTCGTTATAGATAAAATAACTGAACAGTTGCCTACCGTCCCGGTGGACACGTCTTTATTAACGAAATTTAAAGAGTTGCCTTTAGCTGATGAGACTTACGCTGTTCCTGGAGTCGTCGATATATTGATCGGCGCTTCGATTCTCCCGCACCTCCAGTTATCACGTAAGGTTCAAGGGGGACCGACGTACCCCGCTCCGCACGCACTGGAAACAGTTCTTGGTTTTGTTATAATTGGTTCCGCACCCGCTTCTATAGATAGTTTTAGTCACTCGACTGCTTCGTTCTGTTGCACCGTCGAGCCGCCACTGGAGTCTACCATCCGCAAGTTTTGGGAAATTGAAGAGGTCAATGTCCCACCTATCCTAAGCCCTGATGACAAGATGGCTGAGGAGATTTATTGTCGCACGACTACTCGTGATGAGCAGGGTCGTTATGTTGTCGCGCTCCCTTTCAAGGGAGATATTTTTTCGCTCAGTGACTCCCGTGTATCCGCTGAAAAACGCTTTCTTTGTTTAGAACGAAAGATGCAGGCGTCTCCAAAGTTAAAGCAAGCCTATGATGAGGTTGTTAACGAATATTTAGATAAAGGTTACATCTCACCTGCGCCTGCGGACACTGACGAGACCCAGCCTTCGTACATTATCCCGCACCACGGAGTTATTAGAGAAGATAAGCTTACTACTAAACTCCACGTAGTTTTGGATGGCAGTGCTAAGACTAGCACTTCCGTGTCGCATTAATATTAGTAGAATTTTAGCTTTTTCGGACTCAACAGTCGCTTTGTGTTGGGCCCACTCTTCGCCCCATCGTTGGGACACATTCGTCGCTAATAGAGTGGCAAAAATTCAAACTGAATTAGCGCCACAAAATCTCTTTCACGTTGCTGGCACCGACAACCCAGCCGATTGTCTCTCTCGTGGATTGCTTCCTTCGCAAATTTTAGATCACCCGTTATGGTTTAGTGGACCGTCCTGGATTCATGCCGCGTTAGATAAGTGGCCAGTTAGTCAATTCAATCCCACTACGGTTTCCGAACCACCCGAGGAGAAGAAGCACTCGCTTGTTGTATCGGTTCCGCGTGAAGAGTCCCTTATTTTGTTGTTGGCTAATCGCGTCTCGTCTTGGTCGAGACTGTTGCGTTGTGTTGTTTATGTAGGCCGATTTTTGAGAATTTTATCTACGCGCGGTCATATAACCGCCGCTGATTTAGATAAAGCTGAATTGGTCATACTTCGCGAGTTGCAGAAGTGTTATTTTGCTTCTGAATTTAAAAATTTAGAATTTAACAAACCTTGTAGTCGTTCTTTCCGACACTTGAAACCATTTTTGGAAGATGGACTCATTCGAGTAGGTGGTCGTTTGAGAAATTCAAGTTTAGGATTTGAACAAAGGCATCCAGTAGTTCTCCCGCGTAAGGACCACGTACTAGATTTGTTAGTAGATTATCATCATAAGGTGAATTGTCACGCTGGTCCCGATTTGTTAATGTCTATTTTGAGACAGAAATACTGGATAATTTCCGCTCGTAATTTGATTCGCGCTAGAGTACACAGATGTGTACCTTGTTTTAAACTCCGCCCGCGTTTTATCGCGCCTGAAATGGCCGATCATCGCTCTTGTCGTGTTGTTCAATCCGCAAAACCTTTCGTACACACCGGCACAGACTTTGCTGGGCCTTTCAAAGTCACTTTTGCTCGTGGTCGTGGCATTCGCTCCACGAAAGCTTATGTTTGTTTGTTCATTTGTATGACAACTCGCGCGGTTCATATAGAGTTGACCGGTGATTTAAGTACGCTAAAATATTTGCCCGCAATAGATGTTGATGACGATAGAATGCACCTTCTAACTCGTCACGCTCTTTTAGATAGATTAATCCAATCGTTTTGGAATCGTTGGAGAACCGATTGTTTGCACACGCTGCAGTCGCGTCAAAAATGGAATACTCCATCTAACCCAATTACTGTAGGTACGGTGGTAGTCCTTATGACTGGGAATGCGCCTCCTTTGCAATGGCCTCTAGGAGTAGTAGAGGAAGTTTTTCCCGATTCCCGCGGGATAACTCGTGTTGTACGGGTTAAAACCGCAACCGGATCGTATCTGCGCCCGGTTG
Organism: Eilema griseolum; assembly: GCA_963662185.1. NCBI lineage: Eukaryota > Metazoa > Arthropoda > Insecta > Lepidoptera > Erebidae > Eilema > Eilema griseolum. Next base: position 14,228,124 of record OY759242.1, on the reverse strand, counting down.
TTCGCCTCTGCCCTCTGCCTAGCCAGCAGTAGGCACGAGTTCAAATCTAGGTTTATATTTTAGTTGTTATTTCCCAAACCTAGATTTAGATTAGACTTTAGATTTGTTCCGCATTTTTCCTTTTGAAGGTAACCCTTCAAGCCGGGGGGAATGGTTGCGCCAATAGTAGTAAATTCAAATTGACACTGAACACACGCTCCCTATACCCATCTCCCTCCCGCACTACCTTTAAAGTGAGATAGCAATAGTTTTCGCCCCGACCAATGGTTGAAATGGCCGCATCTTGACTTCCGTTTTGAACTAGAATCAGTAATGGCGGCGGCGCGCGCGACTCTCAGAAATTAATAATGTTTGTTGGATTTTAACCGCTTTCATAGACCTTTACTGATCGGATTGTGCCTCTCGTGTCCCTCAAGTGATTTAGTGATGTGGGCAGCAACTCCTGAGCCAGGAAGAGAAGACCGGTGCACCGGCTCCGACAGCACGTGGCGTCATAAAGGTTAGTGCATCCTCTCCTAATTTCTTGGGTTGCATTCACTGCCTAAACCACCTCCGCGGCAACCCGATCATCTATCTTGTTTGTTGTGTAAAGTGTCATATGAAACATTTAGCTTCACCCCCCCCAAAATACAGTTCATTAGCTCAGGTGGCATGAGAATCGCGCCACCAATTTCTATAAGTTGATTACTACGTTCTTCACATAAGGAACATAAAAAAGGCTTCAGATTACTTCTAAGCTTATATCTACATGAAAAATATACTGACCTCTTGGTCCAAGAACCGCAGTCAAACTAGGCATCACAGTATTGTGTCATAATCCAAAGTCCACAGATAATTTACCAGGGATGATCGATTAACAGTTAAGAGAGTTTGTGTATGGATAAAGTTTGTCCGCCTAGTTTAAGAAGCGTTAAGTAAAACTTGCTGGGCGCGGAAAAACTCTCGACCGGGATAAGTCATCCATCAAATAGTTCCCGTCTTGTTAAAATAACAAGGTCTTATTAAACCTAGAGGTTCAACAGCTTCGATAAAAACAAACGAACTTTTTGAGATAACACTCATTTTTAGAACAATATTTTAGGTGATCTTCAAATCACAATTAACACACAATCATCATCATCATTCTCTAAGCCTTTTCCCAATTTACTTGGGGTCGGCTTTCTAGTCTAATTAAAATGCGGCTGAACCTTGATATTTTACTTGAAGCGACTGCTATCTGACCATAACTATTACTGTCTATTTGTGTGCCATTAACACACAATAGACAGCTCAAAAACAGCCTGAAATGAACATGCAAATAAAAAATGGTATACAAGGTAAATGATCACCAAGGTTCATCAAATTTGATATTGTTGTCAAACTATTTGATGTTATTTATCAATTACATAATGTTAAATTAATTGATCTGTTCAAAATTACTGAAAATTTTCTAGTATGCTTTTTAACCTGAGCACGGAATTAGGCTTGGGACATAAATAAAGCTATTGCATTTAATTCTACTACACCAACAAGATACCTACTAATTATAACTACGTAACATGTTGATATATACATAAATTACATTATAATTTAACATACAATATCGTCTGTCCAATCCTTAGCATAGTAATAGATATACAGCAAGTCCCTTGTGAAAATAGATTTATTAGCCTCGAGTGAATGCTTTAATATGCTTAGACGTATAATTAATCACTGCATAATAGATCTACCTCTAACGAATAATGTACACATAATATTTCGGTTTGCAGTCGCTGAGTGGTGTAGTATTAGTGTTATTACTACCATGTAGACCTACGTTTCCGTCTATATATATATGAAGTAGATATCTACTACTATTAGTAAAGATTTTGTTAAGCGTTAAAAATACATCAGCATACCCAACCGGAGGCGTGATCAGTCGCTAAGTAGTCTTCGTTAGATCAGAGAGCCAACTTGTTTTAAGCTAATGCAACGTGACCTTCGACGTCCAAACACTTGTATACTAGAGTATGTGATCAACCGAAATCCCCTATTTCACTCAGTTGCTCGTTGATAGTGTTCACTCAGCAGCAATAAGCAATACTTTTTTATTTTGTAAGACTCAACACTACTCAACAGTCAACTTCCAGAAGAGTGTAATGTTCTGCCGTAAATGAAAATTGGGAAAATTTATTTTAAATACATATATTATTATTACGTTCCTATAAAGCCATCACACTCATTGTGTGCTGACGTTAGGCCATTAGGTTTCTTTTTTATAAATTGACTGTTGTGGTACGAAGCGCTTATAAACTCCCTACTCAGATTAAAAGTAGAGGCAGATATTTAACACAATGACCATTATCCAGTGCAGACGAGGGTCAGAGATTTACATGAGGGGATCATCCTATTTATCCAAAGCTGATGCAGTCCCCTGTTAACCACATTTTTATATCTTATACATTACAATCTCTCATTGGAAATAAATGATTATTAATTCCAAATAGAGTCATGCATAGTACCTATATACCTACATAGAACGTTTATATTACCATAGTTGGCAATAGATGTTATTAGATATTATGTAACTACAGATATCCTTTCAATAACAAGTGAACTGCAATAATTTGAAAAACGAATTTGTAGTTAAGATTTGCACAAAATATTGTAAAGAGCCAAGATAATGTGACTGAACTGAGCATGTGAAAAAATATTTTTATTTACACGAGATTCAAGAACGGGACTTACATACCTACTTTTTTACGTGCGCAAAATCTCCACGGATACCCTCCCACCGGAGTCGATGGAAGGGATTATGTCGACTCGAACCGACTAAAACGCACGCCGCCTGTGGGTCGTTTTTGGTTGCCGAAGGTGAGGTTGACAGGCATATCCCTCGCACCCCGGCTGACTCAGGACCATCTCTTAGGATCTGGCCCGCTTCTCGGGTGTGGGGACTACAGAGTCCCCAACTCGTCCCCGGAAATGGGCGCGCGCCAGGTGCGCCACCGCCGCGACCTGCAGGACATACCTACTAGGACGATCCACTCTAACACTACAGCAGTGCAAAATTAATAAGCTCCAGTACCTCAATGTCAAATAAGATGTATATTGTCTACTAATATAAATAATACTATATACTTACATACGCTCACGCCTATTTCCCTCCGGGGTAGGCTGAGACAACAAACTGCCATTTGACCCTATCATTACATTCTTCACGAGCTTCCCTAATAATACCAGTTCTTAATAACATATTCAATTTAAAAAAAAACAACCAAAAACAATGTGATTAAGACCGATATATACGTTTTGCAATCGGTTAACTATAACAATACTATGTAAAGCAGCTAGTGAAAATATGTTTAATATATAAAATATGGACAATTGCCCAACATTCAGCTGTCTGGCTACAATCGTAGCTAACTAACCAATTTGTGGTTTTACCAATTATCCGTGACGTGTGACTTTTAATTTTATATGAAGTTCAGCTAAAAGTATTCAACACAATGCAGTAAGAGCGCAAATAAAATACACCCTCGTATTTACCTATTAATTTTTAATACTGTTAAGTTTATGTAAATTACGAAGGTCTATTAGATAATAAGATTGATATCACCGGTGTCAAACCAGTTGCAGGTTGCAAGTATTATTTGAAAATAAAATGATGGTTGGTATATCAAATGGGTATTTGTAAAAAACATAGCGTATGCTGAGCTACATCCCGATTACATCCACTATCCCTTGAATTGCCAGGAGTGAAAGGTGTTGAGATACCTGCTCTAAGACAAATCGTCGTTAAATTAACCCGTAATCTTGATCAATATCGCGTATAGGTATGTATTCAATGAGAAAAAAAGTACATACAGTTGTATTGTATTTATTTACTTTAAGCTTTCGTTGAAGCGTCATTGTTGTTCAATCAATTTAATGCAAAAATGAATTTTAATTGTTATATTGCATTAAACTTTCTTCTTCACAATTCTTTTTTTTTCTTCTTCACAATTCTGGAAAGAAATCGCTCATCCCTGAACATATAGAGAACTCGAATGATTTAATTGTAAAGCGCTTTGCGATTTAAAAAACCCTAAACTAAAAACTGCATTGAATATCATTCTATATATTCTGACTGCAAGAATTTATTATAATTTTTAATGGTATTTTAAGTTATGACTTTACTTAAAATCTTTTCAATTATTTTGCATGTAGATTACATCCAGTATTCTTGCTAATGCTCAATTAAAAAGAATGCTTTCAAAATTTAGAATTTCTCTATATTATTGCAACTTTGACCTTTAAAATTGGCCCTCTTATATTCCATCATAAACACCTTGGGAAATATTAGCTAAACGTGGAGGAGACCTTCCAAATGAGCGCAATATTGAGTCCATTATTTCATTCAGTGTAATGGTGTGGCAGTGAAATAGGGCAAAGGACGAATAAACGGGACCCTGGAAATGAAGACGCCGTTTGTTCATAACCAGCTCGTTAATTCCATTATTACAAGTCAGAGGAGCGAGCAGACCGGTAACAGATGTGCCACTCGACTCGTGAATCTGCAGCGTCTCTTACTTTTCACGGATTTCAACATCATTATTTTTGTGAGAGAGCTCAATTAAAAATAATTGTTATTACAGATGAAAAATAAAAAGTGACTTTTTACAAGTCTAGTGTCGCTTCGTATTTGTAAAAAAGTTCTGTAAACCAGCTCCCTTTTGTGTCCAAACTGATGGTCTTATAAAGCGTTTCAGCTTTTTTTAAAGGTGAAATGAGAATCTCTTAAATGTATACATTAAATCAAATAAAACGCTGTAATAGACAAAGAGAGGAAAGTTTGAACCAAAATTAAAATAAACAATTGTAGGAAGGTATGTTTAAATCATACAAGCGGATCCAACAGACATTGTCGTGTCCAAATTATGCCTTTATGTGTTGTATTAATTGTACCAACCCGTCTGGCCAGTGTGGAAACAGTAGGCCAAAGCCTCCCAACATTGGGAGAAGCCGATGTCCAGCAGTAGACTGCAATGGGTTAATTAATTGATTAACTGATTGATTATGCTAATTACAATAAAAAATACTTTGTGATCTTATTTAAAAAATAAATCGTCTTCAAAATACATTTATGAACCTGATTCCAGATCAGATCAAATACACGCACACAAGCAATGCCTTCAAAATCGGTTCAGGTATTTATGAAGAGATCAGTGGCAAATACGCTCACTGAAAACTTTTATTAGGTACTTATACTAAGAGCTCAGTAAATCTTACTTCGTTTGTTTAAGTTTTTGTAATCAGTTTAACATGACGAGAATAGGAATTAAAAAGTAACAGAACTTTAACTTACCCTACATTTCTGCCTGCATAATAATTTCCCTAGATCCCGTCATTCGACTCCCTAGATTCTGTAATACGATTCTGATTCCCTGGCCCAGGAACCACCCTTCAATTTCTAACAAAACAAAGATCCCGAAAATCCGTTTCGACAATTACTGTACTGTTATTGTAAGTAAAGAACTGCACAAATACATAATTATACATCTCATGCATAATGTGTGTTACTATCAGTGCGAAGACCATAAACTTGTCCTGTTTTGTCTTATACACTGACGGCGCAGAAACTCCCTGTGCTTACAGGGTCGGCAGCACGAGTGTGACTCCCCTGGTGTTGCATACGTCCATAGGCCACGGTAACCACTTTCCATCAGGTGGGCCGTGTGTTTGTCTGCTACCTAAGTGGTATAAAAAAAGAATTCATGTAAAATACTGTTCAACGATTATGAAATGAATTTCATTAATGTCATTCGATTTTATAGCTAATACAAACTAAGAAGATGTGTTTTCCTGCAATTGTAATTTTGAGAGTTTCTCCAGATTTCTCCAGTATCTCAGTATGAGATCCGGATTTTTTAAAAATATTCCTTATGTCAACCACAAGAATAATAAAAGTCCATTCATAATTGATTTGGTCATCGGGTATCAAACAGAGGCGGCGTTAAGCGTGGGCGACGTGGGCCACCGCCTACGGCCTCGCGGTACAAGGGGCCTCGCGACTCAAAAATGTTTAAAGCGAGAATAAAACAAAAAAAATATAAATCAATTTTGTTGTGAAACATGTTTTCTTAGTCTGGCAACATTTGCCGCCGACCAGAGTGCGGGGAATCCCCGGTTTATTTGTTTACTTTCTTTACTAGGAAGTCAACCAATCAAATCAAAGTACGCAACGCAGTCGCTAGGCGCATAACAATAGAAACGTATAATTGTGTTATTCAATATTGTTTATTTTTATGACTGTACGTACCTATTTTGATAAGAATAGTGTGTTCAATGTTTTAATAATATTTAGTGAGTAAATAGATAGTGTTTAGGTATATTGATTGCTCCTCTAAACTGACCCAAAATTTTAAAACAGTGACTTTTTTAATTGTATTTTTGTTTTCTTTGTGATTTGTAACACACCGGTACCTGTACTCGTCTATTTTACATAAGGTAAGAAATATTTAATTGGTAATAAGTAGATAACGCAGTAATTACTTGTATATAAAATACGCTTTATAATATCTCTTGAAGGAAACCAAAAAAGCTTTAAGGTAAAAAACGTATCGACTTTTTAAGTTTTTAAAACTAGCAGGTAGTAAAAGCAATCTTAAAGATTTTTATTTGAAAACTAATTTAAATTTAGGTTTTACAATATTATGTAGATAAAACTGCAAAAAAATGTTAACTGTTGCTTTCGTTTACAGTGTATAGATACGACGTTATCGACATGTCCGGCCGAGATAGAGATATTGGAAGAAAATGGGAGTCTGGATCAGCAAAAAGAAAAAGAAAAGCTGAAAGAACTGCAACCAACCAAGTTTTGAGTTTAAATTTGATGAAGTTCCTCAACCAAACTGCATCTGGTAGTACAGAACCTTCTGAATCGATAGCTTCGACTTCTACACAACAAACGTCAGATGCACTGAATACCGAGAGCGAACGTCAGTTAGACGTAGAGCTTGGATCATCTTCTAGCCAATCAAAAATTGACGCTGAAACTCTTGTGCTGTCATCAAGCAATCAAGAAGAACAGATTGACATAGATTCTCCAATTCGCAGCGACGACGCCAGCGCCATAGTTCAGCAAGTACTTGTTAATTCGGATCCGGGATTGTGGACGTTTCCCATAACGGATACACAGCGTCGTGACATAGTTCGAAGCGGCCCCACACAGCAATTAAATAGCGGTGATGAATATTATCCCAAAGGTGATGATAACAGACACTTTTCCAATTTCTATTTCTCGAGAAAACTAAATAATGGTGAAACTCAACATCGTCGCTGGTTAGTGTATTCCAATTCCCAAAATAAAGTTTACTGTTTTCCATGCAGACTATTTAGCAATTCACAAACTCAGGTGGTGCAAGGAGGGTGTTGTGACTGGAAACATTTAAGTAGCATTTTACATAGACATGAGAATACCAAAGAACATATGGCACATATGTTCCAATGGTTAAATTTAGAGAAAGGAATAAATCAAGGCAAAACAATAGACCAAGAAAACGAAAGGCTAATACGTGAATCCCAAAAACATTGGCACAACTTGTTAGAGAGAATAATTGACATAATAAACTTTTTGGCCTCTCATAATCTTGCATTTAGAGGTCACAGAGAATCTCTCAAGACAGGTGACGGTATTAAGAATTCCGGTAATTTCATAGATTTATTTAAACTGATATCAAAATTTGATCCTACTTTACGTGAACACATGAAACGCATTAGTGACAAACAACTTTCACACCATTATTTAAGTCACGATATTCAAAATGAATTGATCATATTGATGTCAAAAACAGTTGTCAATGAAATTATTCGTAAGGTTAAAGAAGCAAAGTATTATTCTTTTTTGCTCGATTACACTAGAGATTGTAATAGAGTTGAACAAATGTCGGTTATCTTAAGATTTTGTGATACGTCAACTGGTACAATAGTCGAACATTTTATGGGATTTCTAGCTGTTACTCAGACAACTGGAGAATATTTAGCCAATGCTATACTGGAACACCTAGAAAAATATGACTTAAATATGCCAAGCAAGACTGCCGTGGCCAGGGATACGACAATGGTGCAAATATGGTAGGTGTAAATAGTGGAGTTAAAACTCGAATATTGAATATTAACCCTAGGGCATTTTTCACACCTTGTGGCTGTCATAGTTGGAATCTACTATTGGTAGATGCAGCGAACTCATCTATGGTAGCAAAAACTTTTTTTGGTTTCATACAAAAAAATTATTTGCTATTTTCAAGATCAAGCAAGCGCTGGGATTTTATAAAAGGAAAATTAAAACTTACTATAAAACCTTTATCAGACACAAGATGGGAAAGTAGAGTCGAAGCAGTAAAGGCCGTATTATTGCAATTTGATGAAGTGATTGAATGCATAAAAAACTTAAAAAATCAAACGGAGGAATCAGACACTCTCAGTGATTGCGATTCAATACTAAATGAAATGTTAAGTTTAGAATTTATCGTATCTTTACATGTGTGGTATGATATATTATTGCGTGTTAATATAATAAGTAAATTATGGCAATCAGTACAAATTCATTTAAGCATTGCTCTTGAACATTTACACACATTTTGTGAATGGATAAAAGAGTATCGGGAAACTGGATTTGAGAAATCCCTGTCTGATGTTCGGAAATTTACTGAGAAAAGCTGTTATGACCTGCCAAAAGAGTTTAAGAATAAAAGAGTAGCCAAAAAGAAAAGGATGTTCGATTATGAAAGCAGCGATGAACCTATACAGTCTCCCAAAATCCGGTATCAAACAGATATTTTTTACGCCATGATTGATTCTATAATAACCAATATGGAATTAAGATTTACGTCTTTAAATCAACATTTTGAAGACTTTGGTTTTCTCTATGATTTAAGCACGCTAAAAAATATGCCACAGGAGCAAATATTAAAACACTGTAACGATTTACATAACGTCCTGCGTGTGGGTGAGAGCAGTGACTTCCAACCATTTGAATTATATGAAGAATTAAATACAATGATCCCGAATTTACCCAACTTCATTAAAGACGTGAAACAGCTGCTGTCATACATAACAGAAAATAGCTTGAAAGAAATTTACCCAAATATTTACATTGTCATCCGAATTTTATTAACAATTCCGGTAAGTACAGCCTCTGCTGAAAGAAGTTTTTCAAAATTAAAATTAATAAAAAATTATTTGAGAAACACAATGAGCCAAGAAAGACTTTCAGCTTTGGCTGTTTTATCAATTGAATCAGATTTGGCATCTAGGCTGAATTACGATACCTACCATAATTAAGGAATTTAGTAACGTTAAAAGCAGGAAATTTCTGTTCCTTTAATAAAGAAATCTAATGTTTTTTAAGATACACTTTAAGAAATGTATATCTCCACCTTTATATTAACGATTTGTAATTTTTCATTTAATACTTATTAATCTAATTTGTATTTTTATGAATAAAAACTTGGCAGTGTTAATTGTTTTGTTTGTTTTTATTATTTTATAAAATCCGTCTTCAGGTCGCCATAGAACAGGGCCTCGCGAAATCTGTCTTGCCCACATCAAATTTAGTTGTTGCCCCGCCACTGGTATCAAACATATATAAAAAAACCCATTAAATTGAGAACCTCCTTCTTTTTAAAGTCTGTTAAATAATACAACAATTTTGCTATAAAATCCGTTAGCAATACGTTTTGTTTAAAATCAACCATAATCAATAATATTTACAGCTTACACTGAGCGAAACATTTCGGTTGCTTCACTGTGGCAAGGGTAGACTAAATCATTCATCCCCAACGCTGAGAATCCCTCATTTCAATGAGAGACATTCGCGGAAAGTTCTGACAGTAACTGCAGTTCTCTTGATATTTACACAACATTCCATTATAATTTCTTGCTTCTTTATTAAAATTTATAAAAACCAGCTAAGTCAACAAAATAAAAAACATGGGAAGCTAAAACACTTAGTTATAAAAATTTTATACCTTTATGCTAAATAACTCGCAAGTTACAGCCTAATAACAAACAGATGACGCATGTATTTCACCCCTTTATAACTAGCATCGCAAACTTACCGATTGTAAAATTTAGGTCAAATGTGCCTGGAATCTTGTTTTCCTGGGATAGTTATAATAAATTAAGTGTTATCTTTTCAAGTACAGTATTGTTAAAAACTTCAATTAATAAAATCATACATGAAAATATAGGTATCCTGATTTTACGTGAAATATATGTGGTATTTTTTTCTCCTCGAGTATCGGAATCCTTGGTGTCGATATCTCCAGCGACGTCCAATACCGAAGTCATTTGCAGGACTAGGTTAAGTTGGCATCAAAAAACTCGGAGTGCTCAACAGGGCGAAGCATTACTTCACTGCGGGGCAGCAACTCCTTCTTTATAAGGCACAGGTCCGGCCTCACATGGAGTACTGCTGTCACCTTTTTGCTGGAGCACCTGCATACCAGCTTGACCCCTTCGACTCGTTGCAAAGACGGGCATTGAGGCTGGTTGACAATCCCATACTCACAGGTAGAGTGGAACCTCTTAGCCTTAGGAGGGATTTTGCCTCACTGTGTGTGTTCTACCGCCTATACAATGGTTTGTGCTCAGATGAATTGTTTGACATGATGCCCGTAGCTTCATTCTATCATCGCACCTCTCGCCATAGGCAGGGAATTCATCCCCACACATTGCTACCTGAGACGGTACGCACTGTGCGGTATGAAAGAAACTTCATCCCACGCACACTCAAGCTGTGGAATGACCTCCCTGCTGCGGTTTTCCCAAGCGCCTACAATATGGGGTTCTTCAAGAGGGGCATCAGAAGGTTTCTTCATGGTCGGCAGCACGAGTGTGACACCCCTGGTGTTGCATACGTCCATAGGCCACGGTAACCGCTTCCCATCAGGTGGGCCGTGTGCTTGTCTGCCAACTTAGTGGTATAAAAAAAAAAATAATGATTATTTATGATCTATCTATAATACAACAGTAAGTTCGTGTCTGTACATTTGATAAATTTATCATAACATAATTTCAAAGTCAAAGTCAAAAATAATTTATTCGGCATAGACCATTAAATCGGCACTTACAAAAAAATTGTGGGCCATAACGCACACGCTAATCTCCAAAACATTCATTCGCATTGGTATTTTTTAGATTTAAAAGATAACACCGCTCCTTCGATAAATCATTGCATAGTGCCCGCGTGACAAATGAATAATCAGCCTTAAATTAATTAAATTTGAAGAAAAACCGTCAGTAATGTAACTATTCACAAAAAAATATTTTTTAGTAGATAGCTTAGGTTAGAAGGCTAAGATGGAAGCGGAGCGTATCGGAACTCCCTCGTTAGCCTAAAAAAATAACCACAAGTTATTTTTTATAACCACCCATACGAGGATTTAGCGCTCCGCTATAGCTTCAAATAATTAGTTAATATGTTTTAAGTCACATATTTAGTTCAACTTAATTAAGTAATTAAACATGATTTAACATCCTTTTGTGTTTTCTTTAGCATATTAAAATCCTGAAGTTCTAAATCCTGTATGTGTGGTTATAAAAAAAAAAAACTAGGAAGGCTAATGCCGGAGCTCCACTCCGTCTAAGCCTTCTAACCTAACCTATCCGAATCGGGGTGGACAGTCTCCATTTTTTTATAACCCATACCACATATATTTCTTAAATTGTAGGTAAAAAACTGTAAATGAGCTAACCGTATATTATATGAGTTAAACAATATATTAGTTAAACTTATAAAAGTTAAACGTATATCAGTTAAACTTATGTCAGTCAACATTATATGAGTCGACCTTATGCGAATTGATACGTAACCGCATGTATATTTATATTTTCATTGGTCTGGGTGTTTCTATGCACGATATGTATGTATTTACAATAAAAAAGTATCAAGTATGTTTATCCGCATTCTAACACCATAACACAAGCTAGTTAAGCTATGCTTACCATGGGTCTAGATAGCGTTGTGTAGAATATTATGGAACATTTTTTTTATATACAACTTACGTCGCAGACAAGCACACGGCCCACCTGAACGTATGCAACCTATGAACGTATGCAACACCAAGGGATTCACACCGGTGCTGCCGCCCCTGTTAGAACAGAGAGTTTCTGTGTCGTCAGTGCAGAAGACACAATCAGTATAAGGTCTTCCCACTGACAGCACAAAAATTCTCCAGTGAGATCTGGCTACCCTACTCACCGCCAGGAACACTACACGAGGTTATTATAGCCGTGGTGTCCTGTAGGGTGGAGGTACTTGCCCAGTCGGACCGCTCAATTAGGACGGGAATACTGTCGTGTTCTACCTTCTTCAATTGGTTATATTTATTTATATTATTGTTTATTAATTACCATAACAAAAAAAAATTGATTTAATATTTAGCAAAAATTTTAACGCTATCCTATCATAACCGTAAGATTTTATATGAAAACACTGAATTTTAATACCGATTGCTGAAATATTGCGTGAAACCAAGTAATAAACCACTGACATACTATAGCAATTTTGATCACAGCTTTTACTAATCCCCGCATATTTGAGTTCAAAACTATTTTAATAGAATTACTTAGTAGCGACGCGAGACAAGATGAATAATGACAAACGTCCGTTAAACATCAACTGTAATTGTTTGACAGCGATATTCGGCCTCACCGGTAATTGCTTGACTTGATTAATTTTGTATCGTTAGCTTAATAATAATTACAAAAGATCTGTTAAGATACCCACAAAACTCCTTTTGGTTTAGGCTATTTTACTTATGAAACTGGAGGCAAACTTCTATTATCTATTAATGCATAGTGCCTCATTATGTGGCTTGATTCATATTTTGATGCTCTAGTGAACGATAAGCGATTTCTAACAAATATTCAATTCAACTTAAGTAAATCTTCTTTTTCATCTTTCCGCTAAAACCAGATTGCGCTCGAAACTTTCACCTCAGAGTCCGCGAGGTCTACTTTTGCCAGATTAAGGGTTAAGCTGAACTTCGATATTTTCAGTGAAGTGACTGACATCTAACCTCCACAACCCCTTGGCGATATCGAAGTATTGCAGTTAGAACTTATCGAAGTATTTGTTTTTATGACTCCAACTACTTGTAACGACTGCTATAGACATACGACAACTAGGACCAACGGCTTAAAGTCTTCTCAGAGGCACAAAAATACCAATGCAAAATGCAAATTCATTCATACAAATATTTGTACTGAGCATAAATCGAATCCGCTCCTTCATAGCAGTCATGTAAACTTGTATAAGACGTATATAAAACGTATATAAGAGTTTCTCCACAGAAACTTTCATAGGCTTCTTAAAGAGCCAAGAAAATATTTATAAATAGAAAGATATTTCAGAAACAGTATATCCTGTCAGGGCACACCGTAGTAACGGCGGTAAGACCCATCATGGGGGCTAGAGAGGCCACACGGCAGCCTCTCGTACCGTCTGATGCAGATGATCACCGAGCACGGATGGTTCGGAAAGTATCTGCGTCGGATGCAGAAAGAGCCAACGTCCAAGTGCCATCACTGCGACGCGAGCGAGGACTCAGGTCCGCACACGCTCACCGAGTGTCCGGCGTGGGAGACGCCGAGGCGGGAGTTTGTGTCGGCCCTGGGAGTGAGGATTCTCACGCTCTCCACCTTGCTCGCGGCGATGGTTCGCTGCGCGGATGCGTGGGCGGCCGGCGCCTCCTTCTGCGAGCAAGTAATGCTCGTGAAGGAGGAGGCGGGGCGGGAGCGGCAGCGGGAGCGACGAACGATCGCAAGACAAGCTGCCCGCGTACGAAGGCAACTCGGGCGTCGGAGGTCGATGAACGACCTCCGCCCCCCATGAGCGCCGGCCTGGGGGTGACAGGTGAAGCTGCCTGTCACCCTAGCAGAAGCAGGCCGCGGCGGCGGCGCGCGTGGCGCGCCTCCACGTTTCCGGAGACGAGTTGGGGACTCTGTAGTCCCCACACCCGAGAAGAGGGCCAGATCGTGAGAGATGGCCCTGGGTCGGCCGGGCTGCGAGGGATATGCCTGTCAACCTCACCTTCGGCAACCAAAACGACCCACAGGCGGCGTGCGTTTTAGTCGGTTCGAGTCCGACATAACCTCCTCCACCGGCTCCGGTGGGGATTAAATTAAATTAAAGAATTAAAATAAACCATTAAATGGTTTCGGCAATCAACAGTAATGGTAGCATAGCTAGTGCTGAGAAGTCTGAATCATATAACTAACTTATTTGTTATAGTTCGTGTTCGAATTCTAGCCATTACACTACCGACGTGAACCCACTCCTAACACAAGCAATTTAGCTTAGCTGGAGGGGTTAGAGGGAATATTAGTAATTTCGGTTCTAATATTCTTTTTTTTTATAAGGTACCTACCTAAATTGGTTTTATATTTTTGAATAAATCGTAAAACACGAACTCTCTCTGAACTAGTTTTAACTAACGGACAAGAATTATGGATAGATAAAAGGATTAACTATATTTAGCATGCCTAACGTTAAGAATTTAAGTCAAAGTGTAATGTTATTTAATGAAAATGGGCTATAGAACTACACTGAAATAATAAAATATACTTCATTTAGGTTTCACTACAGTAACTCTGATTTTTTAAAAGATATTTTTTTCCATGATAATTAAATTATTTCGTTCATTATAAAAAAATATTACAAAAAACTGTCCAAGAGTAATTTCTCTTTTTGATTGATTGATTGACGTGATCCAATTCCGGAAAACGCTGTAAAAACAAGGAAAATTTGTTACAAGAGAAATTGAGATAGAAATTTATTGAAGCAGTAAATCCTATAATTTTCCATTTTGATGATTCTATATTTTAAATTATAAGCGAGATTCTACGGTGTTTAATATTTGAAGTAAACAGGTCATCAATAACATTAGACTGAATTCGTTCGGAAAATTATACATAAAACATCTGAAGAGAAGAGTTATTGATATTCGTTAGTTTATTCTTTTACGAGAGTAATTAGATCCCTAGTACGATTGCAACATAACTTTATGATATTTTGTAGTTTTTAATAATTTTTCATAGTTTTTACAAGTTTGCATATGTAAAGTATATAACTATAAATAATTATGTACGAAAGTTTTGTTTTCATCAAATTATCACTAAGCTTTCTCGCATTCAGGTTTCTTTTTATTTTTAATGTTTTGTTAAAGAATATTAGCAACCGAAATCCATATTCAATATCCAAATTAATATTTTAAATGCGAAAGTAACTCTGTCCGTCTGTCTGTAAGTACAGACTTAACTTTCGGGCCTAAACCGCTGAACCGATTTTGACGACTGATAGGGGTAGATTAGACTTTGAGAAAGGATGGCTATGCTTCGTCGGTTAAGTTCGGCTATACGCGGGCGGAGCCGCGGGCAACAGCTAGTTACTAATGTTCCCTCTAACTTCTAAGCTAAATTGCGGGTTTCAGAAATGGATTCACGTCGGTAGTGTAATGTCCAGGATTCGAACCCAAGACCTTTCAATCGTAAGGCCGACTCTTAACTACCAAGCAACCGATACTTTCAACAACAACTACATCAACTTTTCTAGAGAGTTACCAGTCCATTCGCAATTTAAAATGATCCTTTTAGTAGGATTAGACCTAAGTACATAATAATATTCGTGATAAAAATATATTACTGGTGCAGATCCCGAAGAAACTATTTTTAAGGTTTACGGTAAAAATAATGTTTTTTTAATCGGTTCGAGTAAACAGACCCACATCTCTTATTGTATATCAATCATATCTATGACGCGGCCTTAAAATAACTTGAAGTAACCTACTTCGTTCGGAGTAGACGTCGAATCGGGACAATAGAATGAATACTCGTTGTAATAGAATAGAATCGACATATATTGATTTCTACCTACCTGTCCATACGTAATTATATTCCTATATCATAATCCTTCGTTTTAGAATCACTGATTAATTTAACGCGTATTTCGTTGAGCGCACTAATTACTCGTGCCATTTGATATAGGTACCTAATAATTAAATTAGGCTGAAACTTCAATTGACTGACAGAAGTTTTGACAGGTTACTTTAAGCGAGATACATTTTCCGAGTTGGGTTCTGCAGTAATAAACAATAATTAAAAAATTTCAGAATATAATTTACTTCGACGTTAAAAATAATTTTCTAGAGGTATGATTTTGATATAATAAAGAGTAGCAGTTCTTATTACAATATTTTTAGAATGAGTCAACTGTGCTGCAGTATTGTGGTTACTGGTTGGTGCTTGTTTGAATTTACTCTTCCATCTCCAAATATTAACACCCCACTCTCATATCCGTCACTCTTCACTTCTACTCTACCATTAAAATCACTAAGCATTATGTTATTTTTAA
Organism: Eilema griseolum; assembly: GCA_963662185.1. NCBI lineage: Eukaryota > Metazoa > Arthropoda > Insecta > Lepidoptera > Erebidae > Eilema > Eilema griseolum. The sequence continues at coordinate 14,211,770 of OY759242.1, read as the reverse complement.
ACTATCGCGGTGTAAACATAGTGAGTGTCAGCCAGCCTTACCATTCATTATAAAAGTAATGGAGGGTAGGCGCACAAAAAATTATCCCCCAAAACTCTTCGACGCTCGCAAGCCAGTCAAGACGTGAACACAGGTGCTGCAACGCATCCGAAACGTCGATAAAAATAGTAAGTTCCATGATTTAATCGCGAAAATTCCCCAACCCCTATGCACTAAGCATTTATTCTGGACATCTTTCTCACGGTTCAACAATATCTGTATTTCTTTTTATACTCTTGAAGACCGATACCATCATGCTTACCTACCATAGCCTATGTATAACATTGACTAAAATCTAATCTAATCCTTTAGTTATGAATCTGTACCTTTTGTCAGCCTATTAGGCGTAATTGCGTATCAAACATCTTCACAAACTTTGATATATTTATAATAACAGTAGAACGCTATGAATTCTCGCAATGGTAGCTACAACCCCTATAATAAGTACCCTTCAAATACATAGTATACATTTATATAATTTCCAATGCAAATCCCTTCAACTAAGCTGATAAAGGTATCCTGAGAGTAAATTCCTATAGTTTTCCTATAGTTTTTAGTTATTCGTCCAGATTTTCGTACCCTAGAGACAATAAATAATTTATCGTTATGTCTATAACCTTGCCACGGGTAAGACCGTCTTCTATACAACCCTTGACTACATCATAAAACCAAGTAGACTTTGGTGCTTACCATAGACGCCTTAGAAAGAAAGGGTGCAGCTTATGAACGTAATAAACGCATACCCACACCACGCCGCATACACGTCGCTAAGGTCATTATAATATAAAAATATGGTAAAAGATAACGGTAAAACGGTACAGAGAGAACACAAGAATAAGTTCAACATATTATGCCTAACTTCACGTAGCTGACTTGTAAATATTTTGACATTAATGTATTAGCTTATACATGCAGCTCTGGCCGCAGGGATGTAGGCTATAGCAACTTTGGTTTTAAATCTGGTTCTACTTTAACAAGACCTTTCAAAGAATAAAAAACGCATCAAAATCCGTCTAATAGTTTTTACGTCCATCGCGAACAAATAGTCAAGAATTCCGGAAAGTTTATTTTATTTTACATATTTTAGTTATGATATGACATATATACTTATATTTTTGTAATCACTTTCTAATTCCCTTCATTTTGAAAATTCGAACTCGAAAAATTGGAATAAATTTTTTTTTGACAATAGGTACTCAGTGTAACATCAAAAATCCACCGTATATTTATTGTTGACATTTTATGTACCCTATGAGACCCTATGACACCTATCATTATAGATCATTCATCGAAATCCGTCCAGCCGTTAGGTACAGGCCTAGGTAGGGGAACAAAGAAAACTACATACAGTCGGGTAAAAAGTCCGCAATAGCATACCTACATTATCTATTTCGTAAGGATGACTTGATATAGCCATTTCAGGTTCTACAAAATTGTTCCAATTTCGGTATTTACTCATTGGAAAGCTATTTGAGAGTCACCTCTCAAATAGCTTTCCAATTCACATACGTTATTGATATTAATAGGTACAAACGAGACCTCATTGGCGTAGTGAGAGCGTTTGACTGTTAATTCAAAAGTTATGCGTTTGATTTCCGCTCAGTGCATATAGGTATATTTGTATGCATGAATATGTATATTTTCATTGATTAGTGTATTTATTGCATAGATGCATTGATATAGGTGCAAGTAGGAGAATAGAAAAGTTATTAGCATGCTATAGGCATTGCAATTCACACACGTTAAACATTTTAGTAGTGCAAGGGTTCAAAGCATCAAAGAATCAATTTTATTTATTCAGTTTAGGCACACAAAGAGCACATTTGAACGTCGAAATTTTAAAATTATGTCAAGAAATAATATAAAAATATTAAATAATGTAAAACCCATTGGAAAATGATTCTTTCACTGGTTTGGTAGGTTAGTTCTACTGAGAAGATTATCTTTCTTTTTTAAATTTGTTTTACTTTACAATTTATTTTGTGCGAGCAAGAAACTTACCACGCATTTGCCGTTGACAAAGTAAGCATACGACTGTGGAGCCGCGGGCAACTGCTAGTAATAAATAAAGTTGTGAATACAGTTATCAACACATTTTCATGTTATTTTTGAGATTCTTCATTCTTAATAATTAAGAATGAAGAATCTTTATTACGAATTCTTTATTGCACAAAATCAGTACAGAGATCATACACAAAAAAATATATATCAGAAATATGTACAAAGGCGAGCTTAACTCAATATGAGTTCTCTCCCAGCAAACCTTTGAGTAGCAGAGAAGCGGTTAAAGTAAGAAGGGGATGTGAAGTGTACAATAAATTTCAGATAAAAGATGGGTACCTAAACAGGTACCTACATATATATACACATAAACATACATATATAGCATACATATTACACCTACGTACATACATACAAATATACATACATATACACATACATAAATATAATGCATAGATACAGATACAGAAATATATTTAGACTACATTATTGTGATAGGAAATGTTCCTTTGTTCTTCTCCTAAAGATGTCTAGAGTATTTCTACCGGGAATGGCGTGAGGTAGTGCATTCCATAGACGTACAGCTTGCACCATGAACGATCCATCATAACGATCCATCATAGCAGCAAGAAGTGTGTGCAGGTGTGCGAAGCAGAAGAGAGGAAGAAAGACGACAGGATGTGCTCCTGGGTACAAGATACTCAAAGATTGTAAAACTTTAGCTTTCTTTACCTAATTTATTTTTGATGTCTCAGAGCAGAAATCTGTTCATTTGTGCATTAATCGTGACTGTGACGTGTGAATATATCAAAGCTGCGAAAATATTAAGCACAACCTCCCCGTCCAACAGCCATCATGGTACTGTAGACCGGCCCTCGCATAGGCGCCCGCTAAGCCAAGCTCTCGAGGAACTAGGAAAATGGTGGCCTGTGACTTCAAAAATCATTCTTTAAAACAGAAAATTGTATAGTTTATACTTCAAATCTTTATTTTTCTATTAGTTAAAAACCACATAAAAAATCCTTTCAATATAAAAATAGTTTCAAGTTTTCTTTTGGGTGACCTTTTCACTTTGGGAAGGATTTTCATTCAGTAACCATAAAATGAAAAAAAAAACAACAATCGTTCAAAACGTAGCCAAGAAACCAAGAAATAACATAGTATCAACAGTTTTCAAATAAGTTCACAAATAAAAAAGTAGTTCACCTCTGAATATAACATAACATAAACTCACGCCTATATCCCCGAAGGGGTAGGCAGAGGTGCTAGCGCCCACATTTCACCAGTTTATGTTTAGGTCTATTGCCATTAACCGGGCACTTATAAACCTGCGATAAATACACACATAACTTCGAAAAGCATCGGACAGTCATTGGTGTGTGCCATGGTAAAACCTGGGATCGAACCTGAGACCTCGTCTCAGCAGTCCATTACCCATACCACTAGGCTACCGCGGTTTTTTCGCGCCTTTGAATATACGCCTAAAAAACGAGATTGTCGAAACTACTCCTATTAATATTATAAACTACTTACAGTATTTCTTTTTGGAAAGTAAGCTTGTTATTATCGTTCACCTGAAAGCCACCCATGAATTTATGCAATACCAACTTCGTAAAACCTAAGAAGGTCAGGGAAATAAGTTACAAATTTGACTGAGCAATTGAAACGTTAATCAATGACAGCATAACACTGATTAGCATAGCAGCATAACATTGATTATTTTTCCTAACAGGAAAAATAATCAAGGAAAAATATCAAGAAAAGTACTGCTGGTCAAACTAGCGAGAATGTAGTAGGTGTAACGAAAGATGTATGACTTGGATATATATATGTATCTACTTGTAACAAGTAGAAAGATCCCCATTGAAGCAAGTGGCGTGACTTTACGTATGTGTCTGGACAACCCACACTACAGGTGAATAAAAATATGTAATCAGCATAATCTATAATAATAATTTATCACATACTGAAGTACCAATTATTATGTTAAATTTTAAATGTCTATACTTACATAATTTACATTTCACACTGTGTAAGTAGATGTTAATATTGTGTAGATAATATCATGAGATCGGTGCGTAAATACCATAAACTGTGGTCAATAACTGTCAAAGGGTTAAGGGTTTGACCTCAATAACTTAACGTAACCTTACAGTCCACTTAGGTAAAACGCGAACATTTCATAGCTTGCGTTACTTACTACTAAGGAGCCTTAAAATAAGATAAAATATCAATATCTCTTCCTGCGTATTGTTAATCTTCTGTGTACTGAGACTACGGAAGTCCAATTGCAGGCCTAGTATGTGTTAATAAGACTAGACTGATATAATATATCGCTATTTCGAAACTGGTAAACTTTAATAAACATTTTTCGTTCTATTATATTATATTAATATGTGCTCAGAAATATCTATAAGAATGGCGTATGTCTTCGTAAAATACGATTTATTTTATTTAACCTTGCCACCGAAGTTGCGTGCACTTACTGCTCTTTACAATATCCTCAACTCTCCCACTATCCCCATTTACTTAACTTCATACTTTCAGCTTTTATGTTCCAACAATGATAGAAATCTTCGTTCTACTGACTACCGGATCCTCGCATTTCCTTCTCATAGAACTAACTTTTTAGGCTCCTCTTTCTTCGTTGAGACTGTTCGCCTATGGAACGCACTTCCTCTAGAGATCAGGAAGAGCACGAGCCGCAATGTGTTTAAGTCTAGGGTACGACAATTGATCACTACAGAATTGGCAGAATCATCGTCTCAACGATAATGATATTTCTACTCATATTGATATGGATATCTATATTATTTATGTATTATATTTATGTTATAATGTGTATATATTTTATGTATATGTATAACTTTTCTGATTTAAGTATGATAAGTAGGTATAAGTACTGTTTATGTTTAAGAACCTATATATAATTAATCTATAGTCCTTATAGAACCAAACGCATCTCTTGTCAATATGCGCCTACCTCGTACTAGCTCTGCATCACCCTATGGTAGACTGGCAGAGAATGCCTACGGCATTAAGTCCGCCAATGTACATCGTGCATAAAGTAGTAAATAAATAAATAAGTACAATTACAACTGAAACTGTTTATGTTGTTAAATTACCGCTTATTAATTCGCCGCGTGGTTTCCGGCTGAATAGAATGTGAGCCACCCTATCTCTTCTTATGCGGTGGCGTCCAAGGCGACTGAGGGATAGAGCTGTTTAATATCAGACTGATATATATATACCGCCCCGACTCAGCCTCAGACGAATTTATTGGTGAAATGTGGGTATTAATTCTCCTCTGCTTCACCCTCCGGGGATAAAGGCGTGATTTTACGTATGTACTTATGTATGTTAAATTACGTTGATTGTAGGTCGAGTAAACAAATTATCAACGTGACTATGTCCCTCAGCTAGACGTAAATCCTCAGGGATGAGGGTCCTTGGCTACTATAATATCTGCATGAGCCAATTAATTTTGATCTAAGGCTGGCCCTTAATCTGATGGTCACTCTAGCCAAACTTTATAATTGAATTTCAAGAATGTTCTGTAAAGTCTTCAACATTTAACATAAATGTTATTGAGTACTGATTTATAAATATAACAAGTTTCAGATTGTAAGTAACAATAAACATGGTCTTATAACAGGTAATGTGTTTTTGGCTACAGCTACCTGGACTTTGTAAGTCAGGTTCAACGAATAATAGTGAGACGATTTAGGCTTCCAGAAAAAATAACTTTGGTTAGGTTAGGTTAGTGTTCTTGTGCCCGATCTGTACCCGAACACCAAGACAATCCCGCATTGTCTGTTTGAATCAAGGATCGTAGGACCCGCTTGGTCTCAGTCCGTCTGAAGCGTATTTCAGTTTTATAACTATGCATGATTTGAGAATTGTAAAAAATACGATCTCTCTCTCTATAACTATGGCTACTAAAAATAAACGAAACGTCGACATCAAATTAGACCCAGTAAACTCACTCCCTGCCGAGATTATTCCAAGCGACTACAACATGGGGTTCTTCAAGAATAAGAATAAGAAGGTTCTTACAGGATCGGCAGCGCGAGTGTGACCTGTCTGGTGTTGCACATGTCCATAGGCCACGATGACAACTTTTCATCGGATGGGCCGTGAGCTTGTCTGCCACATAAGTGGTATAAAAAAAATCGTGGGTTGCAATAGATATTCAAAGGACATCAATAAGCTCAAAATTATAATAAAAATAAAATAAGAGTATGTGTGTCTGTCGGGTCATTGTCATGAATACAAAATTCCCTCGACATCCGGGTCGAATTAGACAGGACACACTTTTTGGTTCGTCACATGAAGTCACGTCTATCGTTTATGCGAAATCGATTCGAACGTTTTATGTGACGTTTCCGACGAATTTAATAGCTTAAGAGATGACTGGACGAAGAGCAATAAACGGGAATAAGTATTTTTACACATTGGCTGATAAAACTTTATTTGCTAACTACTTCTACATGGCGGTTCAGCTCTACGTTAAAATCATTAGTTAACTAATTCATCAATATTAGTTTGAAAAGGACATAAATTTTCACAAGTGGTTTTATTTGTCTCTCTTGTACTAGTTAAATACTCTGAATGTATCTAAATTTAAGGCTAAGTATTATATTTAATAAATAATTAAATTCAGGTACATTCAGAGTATTTGAATATATAATAAGTAATTTGGTATAAAAAATTGGGGTACTTACAGCTGTCACTTAAATAGTATTGTGCGGCGAATAAGCCACGTAAGATCTTGATATTTCAATCCAATAAGGTGGATAGTTTCATAAATAATTCAGTAAGTTGTAACAAGTAAGTGGCACTCGCACGTTACGGTCGCCCAGAGAGTGTCGGGAGAGAAATCCACTCCTCCACTCCGAGCAGTGAAATCACACAAGAAATTTTATTACGTGAAATTAATTTTTAATTCGCATGTTACTTACGAAGAAATCACAGCTCACACTGATATCATTCATAGTTAAATGGAACATTGTGGAAATACAGAATGAGAGCTGCATATTTAAAATGTTATATATTTTGTCAGCAAGTTTTTACATATGTCTTAATAGGAGTCTTTCTGAGAATGAATACGAGTGACATTACAGTACTGATAAGCTGCAAGTTCATAGCCATTTAAATAAATCCACACCAACTAGTATTGTCACTGACACGGAGACCCTTTTCAGTTTTAACTGCCTGATAAACCTTATCAGGCCTTTGTAAACGATGCCCTATGAGAGTAAAAGACACATACAGACGAAAATGGAAAATGAGAATGCGAGAAAGATTTTAGATGTCTCGACACATGCAAAGATTTGTCAATCTGATGGATTATTAACGTGGGGCGAGGATCGAGACGGCGTGCACGTCACACTTAGACATTATGGCTCGAAGGGGAGCGTCCCAAGTGAGTTAGGGAATAGATAAGTTGATAATTTATGCATTAGATATTACACCTAGCATGATGCTATAATTTTCAATGAACATTGTTTTGAAATGTTTATTGAAAATCGTACTCAAATGGTACTTGTAAGTATAAACCAGAGACTTCTTTTAAACTTTTAAAATATCACTTAAATTTTGATTTTGACGTCTTTTTCAAATGCATGCAAGTTGAATTTTTTTAAAACAAGAACATTACGTACCTACCAATTTTGTTTGTAAATCTCTTAGTAATATAATACAATAATTAATATTATATACAAACAAACCTACGTGCTTTGTAATTTAAGCCTAGCATGTTCTATTAAATTTGATTTTATGATAAGTAGAAATTCAGACACTGTTTTGAATAATAAAGCTGAAAAATACAATACTTTGATTTCTAAAACTAAATAATACGACTGCAATAAAAAACTGAAGACTACATCACTCAAGCTGATTTATTTGAATTGATATGAAAACCTAATGTTAAAGTAAAACTTCTTCAATCAATTAACTTCACTGAGCTTGACGGGATCCTGAATCACATTTCTCAATGGGGCTCTGAGAACCTGGTTGAGTTCAATGCCAAGAAGACGCAGGCATGTGCGTTTACAGCAAAAGTATCTTCTTTCCTTCCCCTCCCCACTCTTCAGAGCACGCCACTGCCACTGCAGGACAATCTCAATATCCTAGGTATGGATGTTCGCTGCAACCTGAATAACAAAAATTACATCGAAAGTATCATCAAAACAGCCTCACGAAAACTCGGAGTCCTGAACAGAGTGAGACGGTTTTTCACGCCGGAGCAGCGGTGTCTTCTATACAAGACACAAATTCGCTCCTGTGTGGAATACTGCTCGCATCTCTGGGATGGTTCAGCAAAGTACTTACTAGATGCTCTCGACAGGTTGCAGCGACGTGCGTTCCGCATCATTGGGAATCCCGAGGTCACGAACACCCTAGAACCTTTACAGATGCGTAGAGATGTTGCGTCCATGGCTGTATTTTACCGTCTGTACCATGGCGAGTGTTCTGATGAGCTCTTCCAATTAGTCCCACCCTCCCCTTTCCTACACAGGACAACACGTGCAGGTCTTAGATGTCATCCGCACACGGTGCAAAACATCCGATCAAGAACCAAGCGGTTCGGAGACTCTTTCCTCTGTCGCACCATTTAGGCCTGGAATTCATTACCAGCTCACGTGTTTCCTTCTTCCTATAGTTCCGGGTCCTTTAAGCGGGGCGTGAAAAAGCATATGATGAGGCCGTCAAGCTGAGTGTCACCACGTGACCCTCTTTTCTGGGACTTTGCCTTCAGCTTACCATCAGGCAAGGCGAAGTCCAATTGACGTGTCCTATTTGTAAAAAAAAAACCAAATAAATGGAAATTTCTCTAAATATAAAATATTTTTGTACCTATCAAGCAAGCTTATCATAAGGTACGTTGCACTTGTAGTGAAGTTGGCGGGATCTTTAATGTAATTCAACTTAGTTGAGATTATCCCATGTGCCGATACGTAATTTAGTAGAAAAGGTTGCGACCCTGCTAGTTTGTATTACCCCGACAGTGATATAGGGTATTAAGTTCCCTTCCCTGTCTCCCTTAACGCGTAAACAAGACAGAACCTTTCTGCGTATCGCCCTCACAGAGGTTAATAATTTAAGAGACTAAGCGAAAGGAGCTTTTCGTCTATTTTCTACTTAAACTAAAATTGTTTTGTTCATCTATGATGGAACTTCTGATATAGGTAAATTTTGCAATGGAATGCTTTTTGCAATCCATATAGAATCAAATAACCTCTAAATATAAATCTCCAAAATATTAAATACTAATCCAAATATAATGAACACGGAACACCACAGAAAATAATAACTAGAATCCACCAGAATATGCCATGCGTGAAACAATCAGAACTGTGATTTAATTTTATTTCTATGGATTATGATCTCACGAGATTTCTAAAATACCTAGTAAGTATTATGAACTTCTACAAAAGTACTTCCAAATAAAGTATTTCATAACTGATGAAATTTGGGAATTCAATTATTGAATCGTGTGCACCACAATGTACTTGCATGTGGCCCCTATGACTTTCATACCTGCTATAACTGTACCTATATATTATTATAATTGTCTGCGTATAATTTTTGCAATCGAAATGGAATCCATCAGGGTAGGTATAGGTATTGTTAACGAAGTGTAAGCCGATTTGCAAATTCGATAAGTTACTCAAAAGCGCGTGGACACGTCCCAAATAAAGCCCGGTTTGATCCTATTAACGCACGACTAACGGGTAGGATCTTGTGACAGCGCTCCTCACTGATCCCTATATGGACTCACGAAAGGATTTACCTCATTCCATCTGTACAAATCTCTTTTTTATCGTATTTTAATACATATTTGTACAGTTATGTAGGCTGTAGACGAGTAATCTCTATTCACATTTGTTTATGTTTATCGATGGAATGTCAACTCAACAGTACACCCGATACACGATCGGCTCAAAATGAGGTTATTTATTGTCCTTTGCGACTTGATGGCGCAAAGCCCGCGTGTTTTACTTATTGTAAATTTATTGTCTTTCAATTGTGTGTATACACGATTACACTTCCACTTTTGATATTCAAATGTGAACGTACAAAGATGTAAATGAACTAAGTATATTTTTACTTTCTTTTTTTTTCGTTTTATGGAAGCAGGTATTACAAACTTGTTAAGTGTTTTAAAAATATAATGTTACGGATGTGTATTTCAATTAAACTTGGCGCACATCCTCTCTATTTCTATTTCATTCATCTACTTCGCCTTTCATTCGTATCCTGTCCTGAGACACCGAGAAAGAATTTATTAAGCTGTTCAATCGGTAGTTATTTTAAAATTGTGTCTGTATAATACTGGTTGATTTAACCGATTTAAGGTATTAAAGAAAAGTATTTTCCAGTGGAATGTCAAAAAAGTTTTTCTTACTTTTGACGCTCTCATATTATATCATAAATACTGCACCTATAGCTAAATATATACCTTTGAATTACCTGACGTTTCGACCAGACCACACTAACCGTGGTTACAGGATGACTGGTTCAGTGGTGCACGCCATCGTACAAATACCATGATCGCGTTAATTCCCGTTAACATTATAGTACATTTTATCCGGCCAGTTGAATAAACTTCGGACATTCCAATATATGTAGAGTTTTCCTTTGTGGTAATTTGCATTTTTCCATTACACCAAATGTTAAAAGCACGAAGATTATATAGCAAAAAGGAAGGTCGTGTTATCTACTGAAACTATTACTATGAAGCGGAGTCTCGATTTGCTAGTCAATCAATCAATATAAATACATCCAAAACTTATACCTTTATGTAATTTTGTTTATCTTGGACCAACCTTAAGAGGGAAGCCTGTGTAAAAGCCTCGTCTTTCATCGTTGGGTTAGGTCCAAAGATTGTGTAGTGAGGGCCAAATATCCATCCCGTTAGCTTACAAACACAAAATACATGTTCATTATTATTATGCATCAGTTCGTACATGCATGTAGGTATACGACATAAATACTTAATACAAGTGACAATGGTCGGATACATTAATGAACTGGCAGAGAAATAATGAATCACGTTCAATTAAAGTTTTAATGAAATGCTCTTCACGAGAGAGAACATCAAGGCATTCTATTTGTGCTAAAACAACCCTCATGGCTGAAGCTGAAGCATTTCATAAAGGATTTTTTCATGATATTCAAAGGTTGTTAAAGCTTTCTGCAGAAATCAGTTATTTCTATTTTAAACAGGTTTTAATGTATCCATATCTATATTATAATCGTAATTATGTCTGATAGTCTTCTGATTTTCAGGTCTCGGTTCCCTAACAATGTCTGCTTCATTACATCCAAAGCTTACACCTTTATTTCATTTTGTATACCTTGGACCCACCTTAAGAGAGAAGCCTGTGTAAAAGCCTCGCCTTTCATCGTTGGGTTAGGACCAAAGATTGTGTGGGCGGGTAGGGGCAGTCGGCCTCCGCCCGAAGAGGTCCGTGAGTGGCGAGATGCTGCCCGTCAAGCCGACTGTGGGTCATCGTACTGTAGCAGCGCTCCAGCTGGTCATAGTCGAGTGGGCGCAGAGACAGTACGGGATCCTTTACTTCCGGTTGACTCAGATGCTTTCCAAGCATGGCTGCTTCGAAAAGTATCTGTTCTCGTTCGCCAGGATCGAATCGAGTCCCGCCTGTCATCACTGTCCTTGCGGCGAGGACTCGGCGCAGCACACGCTCGAGGCTTGTCCTGCCTGGGAGGTGCAGCGCCGAGATCTCGTGGCGATAATAGGAGTCGATCTTTCACTGCCGGCCATCTTCCGCTCCATGGCCCATAGCGAGAGTAGTTTTACCGCGGTCGCATCGTTCTGCGAGGTAGTCATCTCCTGCCTAAACAAGAAAAAAAAAACAAAAAAAAGGCCCAAAGATTTTGTAGTGTGTCTGTCATCGTACTATGTCTGTTAGTCTTCTGATTCTTAGGTCCCGGTACCCTACTGCGGACTGCTTTGTTTTTTATTACAATATCAAAAGTTCGGCCATTGTTTTTGCTATTGGAATTATTTATACGAAGCTGCTTCAAAAAATTAGAAATAGAATATATTATAACAATACTGTAAATATTTTTCTTACTTGATAGGCAGGATTATGTATACTCAAATTCAAATCAAATTTCAATGTGTTAATTTTGCTTGTTCGTTAGGCGTAAACGTAAATAAACTTTAGCTATTAACACGTCAAAATTGGTGTTTAACGAGAGGGGAGGGCAATGAATGGAGATTAAACAAGACGATACGGAACCAAGCAAACCTTCTCGATTACTTTATGGAATTAGTTGTACAGAAATTTGGGTTCCTACTATCAGAAAATGGAAACTGATCTCTATTGATCATATTTCGTTATTGTTTGCTTTAGTATGAGAACTATTTTGTATTGATACAATGAGTTTATCTTCAAGGCAGCCCATTACTTTATGCGTACGCACGCATGCGTGCAAATACATACGCTGTCGCGCTGCTCTGGTCTATATATTTACCCAAAACAGGGCGCAGATCATTTCAAACTTTGTCGAACCCAAAAAATGAACTAGGAAGTTACAGTCACAAGTAGTCACAAGAAGTACATGTTATTCATATTTGCTTTAAATAAATGCATTTCCATTTTCGCTCATTATCTTTTCATCTACTTTATTGTTAAAAGATAGGTACTTCAACATATTCATTACAAAGTACGACCTTACTTTCTATGTCTTCCATCTTTTCTTTCATAAATTACAAAGAAAAACTTTGGTAAAAATTTTCGCTTCGATGTTTGTAAAATGTTACAGTCTCTCCCCTAGCACTTTATTGACGTCATTTTTTGTTCTCAGTTTGCGTTATTTCTATTTCCGTTTTTTCATCACGATTAAAGAAGGGAGTCGTCATTTGAAGTCCATAAAATAAAGAAGTCAGGTATTGAAATACATTAACCAACACCTTAAGGTGTATCTACCCTTCTTCGCTTAAATCAATACCACACCATAAAATATTCTCGAGCTTTGTTTCCACTAATCGAAACAGCCGATATATGTAGTCTAGTTACTCACATTAAAAGACAGTAACATTGTTGCAATACCATCTAGGTACCTCTAGCTATGAGTAAACTTACACAATAGGTATATAATTTAGGCTATAGCCAGGCATATCTTGAGCAGTAAATCTCTTCGGACCAAAATCTGTTCTCTATAGATACAGTTACCAAAACGAGGGTGCATCCAGTACCAATAATTGAATTTGTTCCCCTCCCCAATCCGAGCATTGGCTTTAAATAAATAATAAATAAAGCCTTATGCCATAAAACTAAAATTTCACACAGGCACTCGTACAATTACTATTTAAAGCGTGTTCAATTAACTACTGTATTTTGTTTTTCCTTTTGTCTCTCTTATAATTTAGTAAAAGCTACGAGGAGGATAATATACATAATGCGTCGTTAATCCTTTGAATCTTAGCGGGTCCGAGCGGGCCGCCTAATTTATCTATTGTCTTTAACAAACGCCAAGCCTAACGTCTAAGCTGATGATTACAATTTCTGACTCATTCTAGACCGTAGTTAGCAAATTAGCAAAATATCGAAGAAATTTTCATGACTAATTTATATTAACGAATTCTCAACTGAATAACATGAAGTAAATTAGGCAGGAAAACTCAACAGTTTAGTCAATAAAAGCTGTTGAACAATTTATACTTGTTGTTTAAATAAATAGAAACAAAACGAAATCAGTATCAGTCTAGTATTTAACATTGTCACGTAGCAAAGTAAAAGTAGGTAGGTATGTAGACGGGGTAAAGGAGCTAATTATATAGAAGGTTGTGGCGACACCTCATTCCTTATGCATTCAGCGCGCTTTAATGCCTTCATTACCAGTTTAAAGTATTAAGCAAACTTTGAAGATGGAAGACGTCTTATTGAGATTTGACTAAGTGGTCGAGAGTTTTCTAAGAAATTGCTCACCGGAAAGTTGGAATGAAAACAATTTTCCATATATACGCTGAAATCTCAAAAATCAAATCGGATCATATCCTTTTCGCAGTGAAGAAAAATACCCTGCGGCATTATTTTATTTGCCACGGCCTCTTATAGAGTACGGATAAGTATAATATATATTCTTTTTTTTTTCTATTAATAACTATCCGATATTTTAACCGGGAGCTATATATATATGGACTTAATTTCAGATCTAATACTTGATAGGCAGTAATTTTATATTATAGGAATGGTATACTGGTAGAGAATGCCTACGGCATTAAGTCCGCCAATGTTCTTTGTGCATAAGAAATTAATAAATAAGTAAGTTAGAATAGAGAATGGAGAGATCCGTGGCTCCGTTTTGTATTTCTTAAAGTAGGGTTATATTTCATACCATTTATAAAGAACTGACAAAAATAATTTATATTATTTATTTATATTTTTTAAAGAAGGCTTACAGACTAATATACAAATTGAATACACAAAAATATCATCAAATCGCTAATTAAAAGCCTCCACATTTATATAATCATTAAAAAGAAGAAAAAATAAAATAAACACAAAATACAGTTACAAAGAACAAAAATAAAATTAATAAATACCACAATTACAAAGCTATAATTACATAAACAGAAGAGAGCGCAAGGAACGTTACTTAAGTTAGTACCTATATATTAATCCGCCGGTCAAAGTAAGACTCCGCTAGCTGTCGTCTTATTGCCGCCATACTAGTGCTGAATAGGTCTATATCAAGATGTTGTGTAATTTTGTTAAATTTAGATGCGCTTCTTATTGAGAAGGCATTCAGTCTGTAATTTGTAATAGCTCTCGGAATGTTTAAAATCGGCCGCTGCCGAAGTCCCAGCACGTTGGTTCGCAGTGAGACGGAGGCCAAGAGCTGTGGACAGTCAATTCTGCTGTTTGCGATATTGGATAGGTAGCATATGTCGCCAATATCACGTCTCACTTCCAAAGGCAAGAAATGATACCTATTACATCGATGTTCATAGTCAGCTGAACATTGCTGTGCCCTGTAGTCTAAGCTACGAAGAAATTTCCGTTGGACGCCTTCAATACGGGACTTGTAGATCTCGTATTGAGGGCTCCAGACCTGAGATGCGTATTCTAAATGGCTACGCACGAAAGAGCAGTACAAAATCTTTACCGATTTTAGAGACCGAAAACAGGCTGTGGCTCGCAGAATGAATCCCAAAGCCTTAGATGCTTTTTTTACGATATTGCTAACATGTTGATCGAAGAGAAGCATACTGTCAAGCGTGACCCCCAAATCCCGAATGCTGTTCACTGTGTCAATTACTTCACCATTCAGAGTATATTGATAGTTGATTGGGGACTGGCGACGTGAAAACGTTACTTGGAAGCATTTGGACACACTTAATTGAAGCTTATTTCGATCACAGTACCTCTCAAACCTACCTAAATCTTGTTGTAACTCATGAGCATCGCAAATGTCTCGCACAACTTTGTGGACTTTCATGTCGTCGGCATAAAGTAGGATGTAGGAATGGTGGAAGCACTGCTTGACATCAACAATGAAGAGAGTAAACAATAAATAATAGTAACAATAACATCAAGCTATGTTTGTCCTCTACAGAGTTGCCATGTTATTGACATGTAGCGAAATGTTATTGTTACGAGTGTTTAATAACTCAAATCCCGGTGTCAACATGTTAACACTTTATTTTAAAAACAACACAATACTTAGTTTCTGATCCACATACGAAGGTAATATTTTCGCTAATTTGTGTATTAAGTTTAATGGCACCTTAAGACAGGAGAAGTCATTGCTCACAAAGGGGAGAGTTTTTCTCCCTTTCAGATGGCAATTGGGAAGTGTTAATGGGCCAGTATTAGTGCCATGCTTATGAGTTTCATTAGTACTAAAGCCGCGAAAGATTCATGTAAGAACGTGCTTTTATTATAACCGACGTGATTGTTTTGAAAATTGCTTCATATATGTTGAGCTTGTGTTAATGGCTAAACACAGATTTTCTACCACAATTAACTTGTAATGTATATGACATTACAAAGTTATTGTGGTATTAAATCAAAATAATTTGGTACAGTATAATATATGTACAGTATGAAGAAGGTATTCCCGTCCCAATTGAGCAGTCCGACTGGAGAAGTACCTCCGCTCTACAGAATATCTACCCTAATATTAATGTTGCACACGCCCATAGGCGACGGTAACCACTTTCCATCAGGTGGGCTGTGAGCTTGTCTGCCACCTAAGTTATTTAAAAAAAACAGACCAAAGGTAAATAATTAATGTTCGATAACCAACCATTTTATTGCTATTTTTGTAGGTTATACAGATTCTAACATCAGATGTATTGCGGGAACACCTGACCGGTTCCGACTACCATTTCTGGTATGAATCTATTTGGGGAAGAGTGTTATTTTTAATTATACTAAGTATCGGGACTTCTCGCGAATTATATTTTGGAACTTACTATTTCTGCTGACGTTTAGTGTATTTTTTGCCACAGACCTCACTTGGAAAGCCAAAGGTTGCCACTTGGAAAGAGGAAGGGACAGGGGTAAACAAACTTTTTACAATGTAGCTTACTTATTAATATCAAAAATTGTTGATATTATGTGAAAGGATACCACTTTCAAGTTTCACACCGACCTATTCTTATCGTATAGGCTAAAATTGTATATTAAAAGTGGGTATTTTTTTTTTAAATGAATTGTTGTAAAAAATGTCAAATATAATGTTTAAATGGGACACGTTTTCTAATAACTAATTATTACATCATTATATTAACATACATACACATAAACATATAATCACTCCTTTATTCCCGGAGGGTTAGGCAGAGGTGAGTCACACGTAATAGGAGGTGAGCCTATTGCCGTCTTCCGGGAACTATTGTTTTTTTTTTGTTCACTCAAGCCAATCATCTGAAGACGAGTCTGAGCTGTATATATCTGTCTAATGTTAAACATCCCTATCCTTTAGGACTCAGGACACCGCATGGGAAGAGATGGGGTGGCCCTAATTCTACTCTGCCGGGAACTACGCGGCTACAATAACTACTTTAGGTATATTGCGTATACAGTAGTTGACTAATACATTGTAATAGGCGGACCCTAAGCTCCGAGGATACCTTGGCCTCGGATGCAATTAGGATAATACGTCTAAATGAAGATGTTGATGACTTCACTAATACATTGAAGTACATACATACATACATAAAATCACGCCTGTCTCCCATAGGGGTAGGCAGAGATCACGGATCTCCATTTGCTACGATCCTGACATATTACTCTCGCTTCATTCACTCTCATTACATTCTTCATGCATGCTCGTCGGTTTAGAGTACTCCTGACCTGCCCCTTTTCTAAAACTTCCCCGATTTGGTCCAGGTATGTGCGCCTAGGTCTTCCCCTTCCGACGGTACCATCCACACTCGCCTCATACACCTGTTTCGTTAGTCTTCTTTCATTCATTCTCTCAACATGACCAAACCATCTCAACATTCCTCTCTCAATTCTCATCACTACATCTTCTATCACTCCACATCGTTCTCTTATCACGCTATTTCTCACTCTATCTTTCAAGGTCAAGCCACACATACTTCGCAACGCACGCATTTCTACTGCATTCACTCTACTCTGATGCTTTTTCTGCCACACCCAACTTTCACTACCATACATAAGAGTCGGCACCAATACTCCTCCATGTACAGCCAGTCGTGCCTTTTCGGACACTTTCCGGCTGCTCATAAAGTTGTGTAGTGCCCCATTCACTCTATTTCCAGCCATCACTCTCCTTTCAACATCTTCTTCATGCTTTCCATCTCTCGTAAACAATGTTCCCAAATATATGAACTCATTCACTTGTTCCACTTCTTCTCCATCTATACAAATCCTACACTCTGTCACGCATTCATCTCTTTCAAAAACCATAACTTTTGTCTTACTAACATTCACTTTCATTCCTTTCCTCTCAAAAGCTTCATGCATAGTTGTTACCATCTCCTGCAACTCATCTGCCGATGACGCCAGTAAAACCTGATCATCAGCATAAAGAAGACATTTGACGAGTAAATTCTTCATTTTTAAACCACATTCTTTATCTTTCAAATCTTGCAAACAACTGTCCATGAATAAGTTAAACAGCCATGGTGACGCTACACATCCCTGTCTAACCCCCTTTTGGATACTAAACCATTCAGTGTATGACCCATGTATCCTCACGCAAGCTCTGGAGTCCTCATAGAGAGACTTCACAGCTCGAATAAGGTTGCTGCTCACCCCATACATAGACAGTACCGACCAAAGTTCATTCCTCACCACTTTGTCATAGGCCATTTCCAAATCCACAAATGCGCAATAGACCTTTTGACTCTTAGCCAAAAATTTCTCGGCTATGCTTCGCAATGAAAAGACCTGATCCGTACATCCCATTCCCTTTCTAAAACCCGCTTGTGCATCCCATATTTTCTCATCGGTTTCTTTCATAACTCTCTCAATCAACAATTTCGCATACAGTTTGCCGACGACGCTGAGTAGGCTAATGCCCCTGTAGTTTTTGCAGTCTTGATGCGAGCCCTTTCCTTTGTAAAGTGGAACTATAACGGCCTTACACCAATCACTTGGTACACGACCGCTAACCCAACATATGTTGAAAAGGCGGCACAACTGACTTGCTACAAGGCCCTGTCCAGCCTTCAGCATCTCGACTGTCACCTTATCATATCCCGCTGCTTTACCAGCTTTCATACTTCTTAATGCACTCACAACTTCATTCATACTAATACCACTTTTATCAGCATCAACATAGTCATCCATCACCAAGGTTAGTGCATGTACACCATCCTCTCTTTCAAACAAACTTTCAAAATAGTCCTGCCATCTTTTTAACACACATTCCTCTCCTTTTACAATACTTCCATTCTGGTCTCTAATAGCGTTCAGCTCGGAGCTCTGTGTTTCTCCTCTGGCTAAACGAATGGACTTCCAAAAGAACTTAATGTTCGTCTGGAAATCCCCAGATAACCTTTCATCAAACACGTCTTTTTGTTCCTTTTTCTTTCTAGCAATCACTCCTTTCACTATCCCTTTCAGTCTTCTATATTTATCTTTCGCTTCATCCACATTCTCAATTGTAGCTTGCTGCATTCTCTCATTAGCTCTGACTGAGAGCCAGTCAAGCCACGCTTTCTTTTTCTCACATACCAACTTTTGCACTTCTTTATCCCACCATGCATGCTTCACCTTTTGCACTTTACTTCTTTTACTTATACCACATACTTGGGAAGCCACACTCACAATCTCATCTTTGAATACCTTCCATAACTCCTCAATCTCACAAATACTATCAAGATCATGAAACCTTTCAGTTAATTTGCTTCCATACTCCTCTCTCACTTTATCTTCTTGCAAATTTTCTACTTTTATTCTTTCTAGAACACTTATGGGCTCACGCCTTCTACGTCTCCATCCTTTAAAGAGATCACTTATACGGCACATAACCAAAAAGTGATCTGTATGGATACCCACACCGCGATATACCCTAGCGTCTAGAATATTTTTTCTCAATCTTTCATCCACTATTACAAAATCAATCATACTTTTACTGACATTCTTCGCTTCTCTTGTATACATATGAATCCTTTTATGTCGAAACATCGTGTTTGACACACAAAGGTTCCATTCCAAACATACTTCAAGCAAACCTTTACCATTTTCGTTCACTCGTTCATCTCCGTACTTGCCAAGAACCCTTTCAAATCCATCTCGTTTCAGTCCTACCCATCCATTAAAATCACCTAGCATTATTATTCTTTCATTATCCTTACATTCTCTTAATACATCTCTTAAACTCTCCCAAAACTGTTCTCTTTCTTCTTGTACTTCCTGGGACGTATTCGTACCGGAGTCTACAGGAGCATAAACCCCTACGACAAAAATACGAGTGAGTCCCACTTTCATTCTCATCCACATCAGTCTAGCATTCACACATTCGAATATATTCACACACTCAGCCATTCTAGCAGATAGGATGACACCAACTCCCTGGCAAGCTCTGTCGGTATTGGGTACTCCCGACCAGTACGCGGTGTAGGGTCCGTGCTTGGTGGTGTCACATCCTTTCCTCTTCGTCTCATTCACACAAAGCACATCAATCCTTCTTTCATCCATCATCTTACAAACATCATTCATTTTTTCTTCCATTCCTCCTCCAACATTCAACGTAGCAAAACGGCTCTCCGTGAGCCACTTTTCGCCCCCACTGGAAACGAGACGTGACGGGTGGCGTACCGCGTCGCCGCCATGCGGATGATAAATTTTTGGAATCATCATTGCGTTCCCACGAGTCATAGGGAAAATATGGTCCACCCCCGCAGAGCCCTTTACGGAGGTAAGGCGGAATCTCAAGTGTGTCCTGTGACCGCCAACACAGACACCCTCCGTTACACCAGCTTGCCCTCTGGTCACGAATCCTTGGCACGGGTCGGCTAACACCTTGGATCGGGGTTTTTTCTCGGGTATGCTCCCTGAGAGTTGGTTTTATTTCGGAGTGACCTTCTCCTAGATGGTTGCAGACCAATACTGACGAGGCCCATCTCCCCGGTTTTGATTTCAGAGTTTTCCTTCTCTTAGACGGGTTGCAGCCCAATGCTAACGAGGCCCATCATCAAATTATAACTTAGTACAGTCATACCAGGGTCATTAACTACCATCGATCCGACCCGCGCGCCGTGTTGTTCGTAACTAGCCATATTGGTTGACTTTATTATTGTTTGCTGCGAGGTATCATAAAACCTGTTTTATTTTCTTTCACTGGTCCGCAATATGTCCAAATGTAGCAGTGGAAATATTTTTATTTAATAATGGTTTCAGTAAAGTCGAATCTTTTTATACAAACCCACTGCCCGCCTACCTATGAACTATAAAAATATTATAAAGTGTTCATGTTTTAATTTATTCGATAATGTGAATGCGATAGAAACTATCATTTCTTTCGAATTAGAGCCTGTAGACATTATAGCACAAATTATATTGATTGGTTTTTTTTTATTAAAACCCTTTTTTTTATTGTATACTTCGTGCCAATGAATTCCATTCGTAATGCTAAAAGATGTTGTTTTATGCAAGTCCGCCGTTTGAGGGTCCTTCTGACCTGACTGTTTGATTAGGGGTATATTCAGCTAGGTCAACCTTTAGTGAGCTTTCCACTTGCATTTGCCTTAGGAATCTATAAGTATATTATTATTCACTTAGCAAACTCACAGTAAATAAGTACACATTTTTTGAACGTGTTAGATAACTTCTAGGTATTCTTATTTCACGCCACACTCTCTCATTAGATGATTCGATTTTAGATTTAGATAATTCTGTGATTCAAGTGTTTCACATACGCACATGCTGCAGAATGATAATATTTTATGATCACATTACTAAAAATATATGTCACGTTCCGATATCGTTTCGAAGTGGTAGGTACATAACTAATAAAAACTGTATCTAAAAGTTGTATGAATTATTCAAAGGCATCGCGTGTTTCTCGTTAGTTAGTAGGTAGAATATGAATTCTAGCTAGAAATATTTTCAAAACTGCAATATATGGAACATGATTTAGATACTCATAACAAACACTTTTACGTGAAATGTAGTTATATACTTACTAGGTGTATGAACTACATAGGTTAATATTATACAATAACATTTCACGAAACAAATATTACAATACATCGATAGTCCACAATCGGTTCCGCAAACCATTTTAATTCGTATAAATTGGGTAAAGCTGCTTTATAATAGATTTAGCCAGCTTTGCGACAACTGTATATTGGGATTGTGGCTTTGCAAAACTGATACAGTTGCCAATTAGTCAGCTTTTGGAACCACAAACGAAATAATTCCATGTTATTTCCTCGAGTTATCTAAGCAAAAGTAGTCGGAGTCTATATTTTTAAATGTCTGACTTTGAGGTTAGACATTATTGTCTTTTTTTCGATGAGGTAGACAGCGATTGCTGTGTCAGTAGACGCCACGCCTGGAAAGAACGCATAAATCCATCAGTTGGAACGAAGTGAATTAGCTACATAAATTCTGTCTGAGAAAGCAGTTACTTGACCTCATAAAAAGGTTCCCTTGAAACATACATAAAAGTATGTAATTTTATATACCTCATATAACAAAAAATCCTTTAAATTCATATAACATAGATTAAATAAGTAACATTTACATTAAAAGTGTCTACGAGAGAACTGGTTTTCAGCACGCTTGCGTAATTTATGTATGACGGCGCAAATGCCAATTTATTGCTGAGTAATGGCACCGTTTGGAGATCTGCAAATGGGCTAGTCGAGTAAGAAGAGAAATGGTTCGAAATGTGCGCCGCTAAATGTATTTATAATTTATTTATCGGTCATGCTACAAATCCGAATTGTTACCGCAAGAGTAGCTGCTTTTCATAGCAAGTTTGTGTTTGTTAAAATAATGACACTATTGTTACCAATCTAATTGAAATACTACCGCTTACAACGAAACACAATCAAAAAAGTACAGCGAGATGAAACGATACTAAAACGTTACTGGCCGCGAAAATTAAGGGACGCTATTGTTTCTGTATTTCTTTCTATAACGTGTCCTTCAAAAATGGCGTAAATATTAGGTAAGTATAAAAAATTAAAGGTAATATAATTAATTATATGAATTATATTTTTATGTAGGTATATCAATAATGTCATTATTATTACAAATTTATTATTATTTTTGCGTACCGTACCAACTGTCGCATCTTTGATTGGTGTTCGTCGAAATGATGACGTTCGTCATAATTTTTGTCGCCATTTATTATAGCGTACGGATAACATGATCTATAGTTTGTAACACATTCACCTACCAATTGTTTCATATTCATTTTCAGGCAGTGATTGATCGTATTTCTTCTTCCAAATTCTCCATCATCAAACAAATTACATTGATACAAAAATACAAAGAAATCTTACTCAATAGTATTATTTTGATAATGTTGGAAGCAAAATTTATTACAATTGCAATAAAGAAATTCGCACTAATTAATTAGTGCTCGTCGTTTCTTTGTGTGGGCGTGGCGCTTCTTTCTTTGCCAACCAAGGAAAAGAAAGTTAGATTAAATGCGACTCATTGTCCGGCCATTGTAATACTTAAGAACACATGCTATCAGTAGACTTTCTAGTTAGAGAGAAGGAATCGGATTGGTATGAAAAGAAGATATATGTAGTCTCAAAGAACATTTTAAAAGTGCTGTAACACAAAGTCATACCTACGAGTACCTACAACATACAGATATTTCAGTAGTTTTATCCATAAACCGACCGAAAAACAAGAATCTACATTGTATCTGGCTGTTCAATTATATTAAATTTCTGATACAAGACAGCGCTGCTCTGTTCTATGCTTTGTCCATTTAGTTTAGTTTTATCAGCCTGTACCTGGGGACGTGATTAGGTAGTGGATGAAGGTACTGTGGCCCTATTTGAGATGATGCTATGTTCTGAGCTGCTGTGTTACCACTCTGCCCTAGAGGTTAACACAGTGTAACCTATAATTGCTAATCCCTATAACTTCGGTATCCACTTACTGATGTGCGAGCTATATCACATTGAACCAATATAGTAGTATTGGTATGCCAATCACACCTACAACTTTTTTTTACACGACTATTTTTTTTCACGGTGGGTCCTATCAAGTACTTTGGGACCCAGTCAACCTAATCTGCAAGCCAGCATCACGTGCAGACGAGACTCTGGCGCAGGGTTTGGGGCAATCGCATCCGTATAAGTCTAAGAAAATTTCCATAGAGAGGAAGTCTCAAAGTCTTCAAAGTACAAGCTTTGGTTGCAACCCGGATTGGTACCCGGATGTTGATGACTTTTTCTTCACGATATATAATTTTTCATTAAATTAAATACTATATCTAGGTACGAAGTATATATCTATACCATAAAGTCTAAAGAAACATTCCCATTAACAGAGAGCAACTCTACTTTCATTAAGTGTTTGCCATGAACGCTCCTGAACTCAATATTGTTCGACAACCTGTAATAAATTTATATTCCACTTGTTTATTTAATGCTCAATCATGTTGAGCAAAAATCCTTTAATTTGGTGTTAAATTTTGAACTGTTTAGCAGTGATAGAGTAAAGTACATTTCGAAAAAGCAATTTGCAATCGACCACCAGCTCAAAGGGCTAAATCTCGTGAGGCACCAAGAACCCTCTATTAAAATTTGAAACTTCATTTTGGCAGATAAATTGCTTCTTGAGTTTGGCTATATTCAAGGTAAATACTGCCTGTAATCTGGGTCCGCGTATGCAAATAACATTTAAAAGAAGAATTCCATCCTAGTTTGTTTAGGTCTGAAAAATATGAAAATATCTTTCTTGACTTAATTTATATTTTACCTATTTAGGTTTTCTTACGATGTATTGGTAACTTTGTATTATACCTACGTTCATTTCTCACTAGAATGGGTAGTGAGGTAGGTAATTTAGTGCACCATGAATTAAAAAGTATTCGCACAATATTACGTGAACCTTCTCATATCCATAATTCTGTTGCTAAAGCCATGGCCATGCTTTAATATCACCAACTAACCAAATGTTTTTAGATTGGAAACATTTTAAACACGCTACATCAAGATTTACTTTTCAAGAACTAAGTTTATCTGTACGAAAAAAAAATATAATGAACTTAGAAAATAATTATAACTCACTTCAATCATCTTGAGGTATATACCTCACCTGCATACTTCCCTCAATAAATAAACATGACCAGGAAATAGCTCAAGTTTGTAAGATAAAAGACAAATAAGCTGTTGTACGTACAAGCATCGCTCGAAAAGAGAGACGGTTGGTGTAAAGTCGCAAATATTTATTTCTTAGAGAGCCCTCACTCTTTGTACTAAAATAGGCCTGGGATTCCAGATATTTCTTTTCTATCCTATATTAGATATTATATAACATTCATTTTTATTCTATTTAAGGTACTAACTACCTATGACTGAATTACAACCAAGAGAGTCAGAGAAATATGATACTGAGAAATAAAGATTCAAAGAACGTGTATTTTTTTTTATTGAATAATATGTATTTATGCTGAATATATACATTTATCTATGCATTTATTTAGACGGTGCCAAAACGTGGACTGAGGGTCCACTATGGGTGGGACTAGTTCATAATCTAAAAGTCGCACAGCGGGCTGTGAAGTGAGCTATGCTTGGAGTTCCTGTGAAGGATAGAGTTTGAAACGAGGTTATCCGACAAAGACCTAAAGTTACTGACATAGTTCGCAGAATAAACAAGCTGAATTGGCTGTGGGCTGAACGTTGGGAAAGGCCTACTTCCACCAGTGGACTGCGGTAGGCTGATTGATTGAGCGATGATTAAGTGTAGTAGACTATATGCACATCATATAGTCTACTAGCATATTATTATATTAGAACGTATGCTGAAAACTACTGAACCTGAACATTTAACAAAACTACTATTCCCTAAATTACAATATAGGTGAGCTGATAATAGTTCTCAAAAATATGTGAACAAACACATACATTATGCTCTAAGAAAAAATCATTTGAATAATCATAATGAAAATGTATTGGCTGGCCATGATTCACAAGTGAGTTATAACTTTTGTTTTTAATTTTATTGGTTAAGTTGCTTTCTTTATTCTTAAAAAAGTTTCGATACAAAAAAGATCATATCCAATAGTGCAAATAAATTAATATACCAACCTACT
Organism: Eilema griseolum; assembly: GCA_963662185.1. NCBI lineage: Eukaryota > Metazoa > Arthropoda > Insecta > Lepidoptera > Erebidae > Eilema > Eilema griseolum. The sequence continues at coordinate 14,185,982 of OY759242.1, read as the reverse complement.
GCTTACTCATTTTATGCAACTTCCTTTTGAAATAGATGATTTCAACTTGCACGTGTTTAATAAACAAAACTATGCCATTAAAAACAGTTCATTATAATTTTACTAACTGCACATTCACTATTTTTTTCTCTAAATAAACTTTTTATCAAAGTAGTTTATTATATATTAGTAGTTTATGAAAATGTTGCATAATAAGGGTTCTTAATACAAATTATGTGCAGTTCCGTGCACTTTTTTATGTTATCTCATGAAATATGAGTAATTATTATCATTTGCGTAAATTATAAAGTTATTTTTAGCGCCTAAATCCAGCGTCTTAGTCATGTTGTGGCTAAGCTCCGTAAATAAAGATTTAAAAAATCCTTTTGCTGATCGCTCATACGTGTTATGGCGCATCCACAGACTATGTAGAAAAGGATGCATTGATACCTCCTTGAGTCCAGTTGAAGTTATATCAAAATGGAAAAAAAAGAAACATTATGTATTTTTTTAAATCTTTTCTGATATTCTTTGCGTAAACAATGTCATTAAACCGATTAACATAGAAAGAATGAACTCGGTTCAGGCAGGATTCGAACCCATGATCTTTCCCTTACAGGGGGAACGCTCAGGCCAAATTCTTCTATACGTAATAAATCCGTCTTGCGGCGAAGGTTGAGAGCCAAATTCATACGAATTATCGGAACCAATGAATGATGTTGGAATAATTTTTTTTTAAATTCAGTTCACCTCAGTGGTAATCATCAACTTTACACATTTGTAACTACTATTATTAAATTATATATTGTATTAGTACAATGTACAATTATTAAAACGCTTTGCATGTGACAAATTGATAATGTGCTTTTAATTAAAAGTAATAAACAAAAGCAATTAAAGGCACTCTGTTTTCTGTATTTTACTCATAAATAGAAATAGTTCGTTAAATATCTAGACGTCTACATCGGTTATAGAAAATCTCAAATAACATTTTGTACATATGAACCAGGGACGATGAACTATGTGCTTGCAGCTTTTGTCATTGACGGATGCGACTGCACTGAGATCGTTAATACATCTATAGCCTTGCGCTTTTAACGAGCTTTGACGCTCTGAAACTTTTAGTTTTATTTCAAATACTAGCCAGATGAAGAGCTTCAGCTAGTGGTAAGTGGGGTGCGAATTGTGAAAATTTTATTCCACAAGATAAATAAAACTGCTTCTTTGCAGGAAGATAAAGTGACTTTTCGGAGTTCGGGACTCGGCTACTATGTTCACGCCTCTAACTCCTCGATGGGTAAGCGACCCATATGATTTTCAGTCCAATCCCTCTATGATTTTCAGTCCAACGTAATTGAGGGCATGCCTATTGCCGCCAAGCGAGCAGTTTCACATATCCTGTATGTTTACTGTTGGGCGAAGAACAGTGTTCTTTGACACCAACGCGATGAGATGAGGTAGCCCTAATCTACTCCACCGGAAGTCAATATGGTTGGTATTTTTTACAAACAAATTGAACAATGACTTCACTGTTCTATTTATAGACATGAGATTGACTCGCGATATGCGGGTATACGGCAATTATCTGGAGCGGCTGTGACGTGTAATTTACTGAATTTATAGGATTATTAGGTAATTATAAGAACTGTACAATCACCATCTTTCTCACTCAGCGATCTCAAACCTTGAGATTAGTTGAGATATATGATAAACGGTGCGATTATAAGATCTCTCCCTAAAAGATCCATAAACAATAGTTTTTAATAATAAAACAATATAATATAAGAATGCATTTTTGATAATTAACTTTCTGATATTATCTAATTTAGTATTCCTGTTTTGTCTGTTTATTGTGTAAAAAGAATATGAGTTTTTCAGTAATGTCTTAGTCAAACTTAAACTGCCGGATGTTTTATTTTATTGTAGTAGTTTGAATAGCAAGTACCTACCAGAGATGAGACCAAAAGTCGCGATAACCGACATGTAACGGGTCTCCACCCGTTAGTTGATACCTACGACTCCTCGTAGGTATCAACTAAGCCATATACATTTAAGAACCTTAGATAAACTAACTGTATTGATTGGACTTTGTTTCACTTCGCATTAATTCAGATCAAACTGAATAACTGTCCATAAAATATGCAGATAGGTCTAGCCATTTACCCTCTAGGTGCCTGTTTGACAACGACTTTAAGATAAGAGCAACAATATTTTTGACACATCCCCCCAGATTTTTTATTTTAGATACCTAACTAATAATAATTGTGGAGTTGGATATTCTACTTATGGTGCATAAGTGGAATATCTTATTTCACTTTTGTACATACTATAAGTGGAATTGGGTATTATATTAAAACCTAAAATATTTTGACCAATAACTTAATTTTACTGCAGTAGAGCATTGCAATTATTCGCCGCGAGAAGCGCTACCCACAGCAATTAGATACGGCACGGCTTTTTGAACAAAAGACACTGCGACGCTTGAGCAACGCCGGCACATGACAACGTATTCACAACAATATAGGCTAAAACAATTATGTACCCTCGGGAGCATAATTTACCAGCTTTTTGTTTCTACATCAAGTTTTTCACACGCGCCAGGGCTCACTAATTTCAGGGTTATATGTATAAATGTTTTCAACATTGGAGTAGGTACACGAGATAATTGAAGAGACGACTTAATGAAGGAGATAATTATATATCACTAGCTTGTAATATTTTAGGAATTAGCCCACCTTCGTTTGTATATATGTGCGATATTTATGTAGCTGTGACTTCAGTAGATCCCAGATAGGTTGTTGTTTACCTAATAACAACCTATCTTAGACTACGTATCATACCTACTCCTGCTACTTATAAGTCTTGGTACTTATAATACTAATGTCCAAGGAATATTGGCCAGACCAGAAGACGATTTACAGGTAAGGTTAAAAGGTTAGCGGTCGGTGTGCATATCTGGGGTTGGTTGGGTCACGTACTTCTAAAACTGAATTGGAATGTGTTAATTGACATATTATTTTTTGTCATAAAATATTTCATTATATTTTGAATTTCATCCAATAATTCCTTCGATTAACCTTACCTTATATGTTCAAGTACATAACTTGTGTGTCAACCAATAAAAAAAGCAGTAAACACAAATTATTATTTTTAGTGAGTCCGGGCAGTTACTTAGGTAGGTATTGAGGCCTGAGGCTGAGTCTAGCTTGCTGAACCGCATCGCCTTAGGCTAGCAACTTATATGTAAGACGTTAAAGCGAATGTTTAAAATTTAAAGTGGAGTTTCCGTCGACATACATCGCGAGCCTTCCCGATAAACATCCCCGGGCGTCAGGTCGCCGGCCGAGCTGCTTTGTTTACGTCCTACGCGCCACTGGGTATAATATATTATTGGTAGGTAGGCACCAGGTATAATATACGCCTATTTTAAATAAAAATGACCAACTCTACGCCACTTCTTATAAACAAAAATGTAAAATTCAAAGTTTTGCTTGTATGTATCACTGTCCCTTTGTTCTTTTGTAATAATAGTAAACGAAAGAACAAATTGTGACGAAACATTTCATATTTATGGCATTCGATTTAGTAGAGTAAATAAAGTATATTAAATGGTAGATTTAACACCAAAGTAGATAGGTACTATTATTCCGTCACCTACATCGCCAGTGTTATAAAAAAAGTTATATGATCAACGGTGTCTTGTATGTAGAATACTGTTGGCCGTTTGGCTAGTATTTTACCGCTTCTAACCTACCCTAGTTGGCAGATGCTGACCTACCTTTTGGAGTACACTGCATATTGCGCTTAATAGCTATCTACCCAAGTACATTCTATTAAGCATTAGGCTTTTTGGTTGATGGTTTTCTCTTTGTGTAGAAGAAGATATATACACTTAAGTACTACCTGCTAGAAAATAAATGGAAATATCTCATATCTCACAGTTTAGTACGGTTCCCCTTTTTGCGGAACAAGTGCAGCATAATTTTCTTAATTAAGGCACGACGTAGCTATCAAGTAATTTAAAAACTAAGAAATCTGCGAGAGCTTTAATTAAAGTTACGATCAAAGAGTCTGCAAGAAAACAAGTCAAATTCTTATAATTAACATAATTAAGACACTTTTTGTAATTTCTACACAACCTAGGCACATGCTTTGGCAACTAGAATGATAATTAACGCAATTAATATTGACTTTAGGTGATATAATGTGATAGAACAGATACACTTATAGTCCCATACATTAAATAGGTACCTATTCTCTGATAGTGGTAAAGGAACATTCAATACTTATAAACTAAAATATAAATAGACGAGTATAATATATACAGGCTATTGACAATATTATCCTTATCATCCACCGTCAAGGATCTCATTCATCTGGACTTTGACTGTTACTATTCAATTAAGGATTGGAAATTCAATTATAAGTTTTGTGAGTCAGAGAGCTGAGAGCTGAAGGTATGCGCTCGGGCGTCCAAATTAATTGGTACTTTGAAATATGATTATCTATTCACCGTTAAGATCGCTGATATCATAGAGTGACTAAACCACATTTCAAAAACGATACGATGAAGTAACCATAGGTACTAAAAGTACTTATTTAGTAGTATATTAATACATTAGAGTTCATTCACTCTAAACAGAAAATTTATTTCTTTTGTCAGAACACCCGTTCACGGCAGCATTGCGAGACTCGTGCTCATTTTAACAAATTATTAAAGGAAGTAACCAATTTTACACAAATAGGAAATATTGTAGGTAATAAAAATAATTGAAGCCTGAAACTCCGCCACCTTGAATATCAAACATCACGACTTTTGGTCATGAATTCAGCTCTACTAAAGGGATTGCGATCAAACTTCCGTAAATGTAACTGAACCAATATTAAAGAGAATATAGTCAAATTCAGTAGGCACCTATGTTAAAGAGATAACATCTTTCAAGTCACTGTTTCAAGCGCATTACATACTCTTCCCTGGAGGTCCTTAATGAGACATTTCAGTAAACTAAACTATACAATTGTCTTTATAATTCTTCTTTGTAGTATTTTAGCCTTTTAACTACTTCCTCGAGAATTTTAAAATTATAGCTTAGGTACTACACTCGTATAGGTTGGGTACTATTTTTAAAAATGCTACTGAAGAAAATATTTTTTATTAGTTATTACGGATGTGTATGACATTTTGCAACAGTTTAGATAGTAGGATATGTTATAATAAGTGCTAATGGCTAATAACAAAAATTACGAGGCTCCACAGAGAAAATAAAAAAATAAAAATTAATTTTATCTTATGTTATCTTATGTGATTCAGATTACTTCCACAGTACCTACTCTTCTTCTTTTTTATCCTCCTCCTTCTCTCCACGATTCGGTTTATTTAAGTTTTTACGGAAGCAGACCGTTATGAGAGCAATTCAATTATTTACCTAATAAGGCATCAACGACATACCGGACGGTATGTCGTTGATGCCTTGGAAAATGGGTAGGCCTTTGGTGTGGGATGTAACTTGCGTCGACATCCTGGCGCCTTCCCATCTTCCAAGTACGATGGACTGCGCATGCGCTACTGCTGCATCAGCGGAGACTCTCAAACGGCGCAAATATACCAATTTAACTGGTAATTATATTTTTGAGCCGTTTGGAGTCGAAACGTTGGGTCCGTGGGGTCCGCGCGCTATTCAACGAAATAGCGAAGCGACTAATCGACGCTTCCCGTGACCATAAGGCTGGCCTTTACCTCGCTCAAAGAATTGGCATCGCCATTCAGCGTGGTAATGCCGCCAGCCTCTTGGGCACGGTTACAGTAGAGATCGATAGGGAGGAATTTTTCGATGCCTAAAATTGCAGTCTCCCTCTTTTTCTCTATTCCATTTATGTATATATTGTATAGTTAGCATAGTTTTATATAAATTTGAAAGTAATTGTATATTATAATAGCATATTTTACTCGCAAGTTTTACCTAATAAATAGTTTTCAGATCATGTCGAATCGCGCGCGGTAAGCACGCGTATTTGTGTTTCTGCCGAGTGATTATTATTTTGTGTAATTACCTAATAGCAAGTTATAAACAATGGATGAAAATGCAAATGAAGCAGATGATTCCAGTGACACGGATTTTTTGGCCAATTGTGAACGGATGTATCAACAAAGTATGGAGACTCAATTGGAGGATAGTGTGGTAGCTGATAATATTGGTGAAGAAGGGAAAGGTAGTGTGGGGAAGAGAAAGGAGAGAGAAGAGGATGGCAACGAGGATGATGAATTTATTACTGTTAATAGGAGGAGGGCCAAGCGAATTATACGAAGTGTTTCAACAGAAATAGAAAACATGAGGGTAGATGGAAATAATACGCAGAAAGAACAATGTGAAGAAATTAATTTAAATGAAGTGTGTATTACTTCTATGGACTGTTTACCCAAACAAATGGCTTTGGCAAAACTTTTGAGATCTGAGAGTATAACAGGTATTACCAGAATAAAATATAAAAGTTTTAATAAAGCACTAGTCCAGTTTAAAGAGGAGGATGATGCCAATAAGCTTTTAAACTGTCAAAAATTTAAAGAAATGGGCTGCAGGTGTCAGAAAGTGAATGAATTATCATTTTCCTACGGTATAGTGAAAGGAGTAGACAGTGAGTTAAATGAGAAAGAATTGCAAAATATAATTGAAAGTCAAACGGAAATTACTTCTATCTTACGACTTAAGCGATTGAATGCAGAAGGTAAATGGATCGACAGTGAGACGGTAAGACTTTGTTTTAAGGGAACTGCTCTCCCATCATATATTTACGCTTATGGCTGCCGGTTTAAAGTGGAATCTTATGTCTTCCCAGTGTCACAATGTTCAGGATGCTGGCAGTTTGGACATATAATTAAGTTTTGCCCAACAAAAAAGAAATTATGCCCTAAATGTGGTGGTCACCATGATAATTGTGACATTAAAGAGTTTACGTGTTTAAATTGCAAAGGTGCTCACTTTGTGCTTGATAAAACCTGTCCCATGTATTCGAAAGAAAAACAAATAAGAATTATTATGAGTAAGGAGCATGTACCATATCGGAAAGCTCTAGAATTGTTTTTAATGAATAATGAAAAGCGAAACCGTTTATCGCCAATTTTACAAAATCCGACTTTTCCTACCGCTACAAAAAGGGTGGGGGGAGGGACATATAGTGCCATAGTCTCCAAGTCAGCGGTGCATCGTGAATCAAAAATATTGGATACAAGCTCAATAGAAGGCACGAGTGACACGCCTGCAGAACTATCATTAGTATTTCAGTCTAAAACAAATCAGAAAAACCTAAAGAAGTCTGAAACAACTCAGTCTAGTCAAGATCAGTTAGCGAGAGAGAAATCTAGAAGCCGTCCAACAGGGGAGAAGAAAAAGAGTCTCGAGGAAGAGGAGCAGTTAAATTACAGATTTGAATTCAAAAAGGTTATTTTTAAGATGAAAGCCATTTTTATGTCGCAAAATACATTGGAAGGTAAGATTGTATCTATTGTAAAATTAATTTGGGAGGAGGTTAAAAATATGCTGATAACTATGTTTGCTACAGGAAATTACGTTGAAACCCTTTTAAACTTTATAAATGGATAATACTGACCATGATAAAATACGTATAAATATATTCCAATGGAATGCACAAAGCATACGTCCCAAATTAATTTCATTTTCGGCACTGTTAAATCAGCAAAGCATTCATGTAGGTATACTTAGTGAGACATGGTTGGATGATGAAAGTTATATCAATATAAATGGTTACAATGTATATAGAAAAGATAGAACAGAAGGTTATGGGGGCGTTGCTATTATAGTACACAAATCTATCCAATCATATTTAAGCCCAATTTATGTATCCAATTCAGGGATAGAGGTTGTCTGTGTAAAAGTAATCAATTGCAAAGATTTAGAAAATATAGTAAGCCTGTACTGCCCTTCTTCTGTACAAACTAACCTAGCAGATTGGGATGAAGTTTTCACACTCTTTTCAAAGTCAACTATAATAGCGGGTGATTTCAACGGTCACCACACCAACTGGTCAGTCAAAACTAATACGAGAGGTACACAAATTATGGACTCAGCCCTAGACAACTCCTTCATATATCTTAATGATGGAACGATCACTCGAGAGAAGATGGTTAACGGCAGACTACAAAAGACCTCTCCAGATATTACATTTGTATCACCTGATCTCTCTTTAAAATTTGACTGGCAGGTATTTAATGAACACCTGGGTAGTGATCACCTCATTATTAAGATGTCACTTAATATTGCTAATAACTTCAGTACAACAAAAAAACGTAATTTTAAGAAAGGCAATTGGGTAGAATATCGGAAATCATTAGAAAATAATTCACATTTTTGTAACAACGGTAGTAACATTCAAGGGATGTATAACCAATTCGTAAACGAAATCAATGACGTGGCTGATCAGCATATACCATATATTAGATGTTGTTTTAAACCTACCAATAAATTTAAACCCAAAGATTATTGGACACCATCACTTTCTAGGGCAGTTGCACAAAGGAGGTTAGCCTTATCTTGTTTTCGTCGTAATCCAACTCCGGAAAACTTGCATAAACTAAAACAAAAAACAGAAGAATCCCGAAAATTGATAAACAAAGCTAAACGTTCGAGCTGGCAGAAGTTCTGCGATTCCATCGACCAGACAGTCTCCGCCCCTGAGATGTGGCGCCGCATGAAATGGATAAAGGGTGTTAGGCAAGTCAAAACATACCCTCCTCCAGATCTCCAAGCAAAATTGCTGAAGTCGCTTACTCCTGATTATGTTTTAAATTCAAGGCCCAAATTTATTTCTAACAATGTAATATTGGAAAAAAACTTCAGTATGCAGGAGCTCGATAACTGTCTTAAAAAGAAGGACTCTGCACCGGGCGAGGATGGAATCTCCTATTCTATGATTTATAACCTACCTGATATAGCTAAACGCTCTCTTCTCAAAATATATAATGAAATATTCAATTCTGGTACTGTCCCTCATCAATGGCGAAACATTCAAATAATTCCTATACCTAAATATAATAATAATACTGAACTTAAACTTCGGCCTATCTCTTTAATGTCGTGTCTGTGCAAAACTTTTCACCTGATGTTAGTTAAACGATTGGAATGGTATATAGAAAAAGAAAAGATTCTGCCACCCTTTACTGTTGGTTTCAGAAAATCGCACTCGTGTTTGGACGCAATTACTCATTTGGTAACATATATTCAGGATGGATTTTCTAAAAGTCTACCTACTTTAGCATGTTTTTTGGACATTGAAAACGCCTATAACAATGTTGCAGTTGATGTAGCGACGGATATTCTGGATCAAATAGAAGTTGGATCAAAATTTTGCAATTATATTTGGTCTTTTTTAAGTGAGAGATTGTTAAAGATAAAGACGAACAGTAGTCAGGACTCAATAATCTCCAGATGGACTAGCAAAGGTTTAGCGCAAGGCGATCCTTTGTCCCCTCTAATTTTTAATTTAATTACTCACAGAGTTGGCCGATCACCTCTTAATGTAGTTCTGTCGCAATATGCAGACGATTACGTCCTGTATGTTAAAGACAGAGATATTTATAGGAGTGAATTGTATATACAAAGAGCACTTGATAACATAACGCTACAATTAAGGGAATTAGGGTTAGAAATATCTTCTAATAAATCATGTTATTGTGTTTTTAGTAGGGGTCGAAGACGTATATTGCCTACATTGAAGGTGGATGGCTGCAATATACCTTTCTCAGATTGCGTCAAGTACTTGGGGATGTGGTTGGACCAAAGTCTACGTTGGGGCAAACACATTAATAAGACTATTGAAAAGTGCTCAAAACTCTTGAATATTTTAAAAGTACTTGCAGGTATTTCTTTTGGAAGTCATATGACTCACATGCGAAGAATATACATCGCACTAATAAGAAGTCGAATGGATTATGGCTGCTTTATATACGATTGCAGTGCTAAAACTCATACAGAAAAGTTAGATAAGTTGCAAAATCAAGCTCTGAGAGTGATAGGTGGTTTTATTAAATCTTCACCAATCCACGTCATGGAAAGCGAGTTAAATATAGTTCCGCTATCACTGAGAAGGTTATACTTAGCATATAAATACTGTTTGAAAATATTTTCTTGGTCCAATAGTGCAACTGTTACTATAGTTTCTGATCTAACTGCTCACTGTAACTTAAAATATTGGGAAAAGAAAAATAAGCCTTTACTAACAAAAACTTTTAAAGATGTGAGCGAAACTAATGTACATTCAGTTGATGTTCTTTGCATGTTCAACTTAGACACATGGGTTACAGATATTGATATAAAAAAAAATGTTTTTGCCAATCTAGACTGCATTGAGTATTCTAAAAATAACTTAGAACCTAATTTGTTAGTAAATAGTGTCCTTGCAGAATTAAATAATAAGTATCTCGACTGGCATAGTATATTCACCGATGGGTCTAAGGGTGACCATGGTCTGGGAGCTGGATTTTATGACAAAACCTTGCAGTATGAAGCTGGTTTCAAAATTGATTGCGATGTATCTATAATGTCATTGGAACTCATTGCAATACATCAGGCACTATCTTACGGAATCAAAATAAATCAAAATAAAATTGTTGTCTTTTCGGATAGCAAGAGTGCCTTGCAACATGTGGCTCGATGTGCCTCTGGCCGCAGAGGTGCATCGATAGCCTATGCTATACTAGAAATCATACTTACTTTTAACAAAAGTGGCAAGGATTTAAAATTGCAGTGGGTTCCAGGACATATTGGCCTAAGGGGGAATGAGGAAGCTGACCGTATTGCTAAACTGGCAGCAACAGATGGCAATTTGATAAACTATTCACCTGATTACTGGGAATTAGAACCTAAATATAAAAAACTATGCTATGATGAATGGGATAAGATTTTTGAGATTAAATCTGTGCATAAGGGCATATGGTATAAGACCATACAGAATAAGCTACCTCGTACACCCTGGTTCGATGATTCTAGATTACCTAGAAATTATGTAAAGATAGCACTAAGGATCAGATCTGGACATCTCCCATCGGCAAAGTTCGCATACCTAATGAAAAAAACAAATTCACCCAATTGTATTGTTTGCAATACAATTGAAGATATACAACATTTGCTGATGGAATGTGTTCGAAATAAAGACGAACGCGATTCACTGCTGACCGAACTAAATCTAAATAGACAGGATATAGGTCTCATTCAAACGATCTTAGCAAGACCTAAATCTGAAGAGGCTATGAAATTGTGTCGTTTGGCTCTGGTGGTTCAGCAGTGAATTGATGCATCTATGTGTTTACCCACTTTAATAAATTATTGTTGTCCTGTATAATATTAAAAGGTACGATGGGATTGGCATATCTTTTATGGATAAAAATCCCTAATTAAAATTAAGATTAAAAAAAAAAATAAAAAAAATAGTTTTTTATGAATTCCAACTCAAGTAAGCTCGGTTAAACTCTGTAGTGTTTGATATTTTACTAACACAATAAATTCTAAAAACGTAAAAGACATTCGGCACTGTAAAGTATCTGGTGTATGTGTAAATAAATCGATTACACAGTTTGAGAATCACCGCCCGGCCGTTGTGGGGCGCAATATATTCGGCTTAATAGTGTAATTTTGCAAGCTCTTGCAATATCTTGTGGTAAACTCAAGCAACCCTCTGTCGACCTCTGACAGACACCAGATTGCATACAACACTCTCATCGTTAGCAGATGAAAATTATACTTCAGAGTATGGAAATTGTTTGTAAGAGTTTAATTAGTAGATAGTTTTAATTATTTATATGCCACGGATATTGACATGGAGAGGGAATATATTTTCTTAATAAGGAACATGGATAGCTACATGATTTCAATTAAATACATATAATTAGTGTTTAGGTTATTTCGATAGATATTAAAAGTGCTTCGTACTTATATATTAATTATAATAGTAATTTTATCACTGAAACGCTGAAGCGAACTTGTTACCTATTACATATCCTTTTTTTCCCTTTCCTATAGGACCGGCCAAACTTAAAGTAAATTTTTCAGAGATTCGGTAATTACCTTGTAGGTACAGTCGGTAAAGGATATACGGTTAAACTTCTACATACATTTCTATATGTAAAAGTATCGTCTTTGTCTACTGTACATAATATTTACATTTCTGTATACTCACAGATCTCAGTCTGCCACTTCTATCTTACAATTTAGAACCTCAACAGAAGCTGAATGTACCTATCGAAGTAATTGATAAATTATACAATTCAAAACAACCGAAAAATTATTTTTATTTTATACTGTACTCTCCCTTACAAGTCTATTCACAACCGAGCTTTGAATTAAACAGCTTTTCATAAAACATTACCAGATGCTATAAGCCCTTTTTGTGAATATTTCACTTTGATACCTATTTGGCGACGTGTTATCCGGAGATTGAAGGTACAGAGCAATATCAGGACGTGATTTTCAAACTATACATTATTTATGGAGGGTTCTACTGACAGCAGTAGGCACCTGAAATCAATATAGAAAAAGCCTTACCATACGATTCATGAGCCCAATCAAATAAACCGACACTGAGTCAAAGTTAAAATCGGAAAAGAAAGAACAGTTTCAGCAGAGAGCGTTGAATAATTCATCAATTTGAAATAAATGTAGTTAATAAAATAGTTGCAAAATGAGTTTATAACTAAGTAGTGTTTTCTTAAAATCGATCATTTTGTTGTGTTCATTTATGGGATATTAGCAAGCAAAACAATGAACTGTAGGTAGTTAGGTTTGATTTTTTAGAAAGTCTTCTTCCTAGAAGGTAGAGCAGGGGACTTTTCCATACGAATTGGGGTTTTCCCTACAATATACAATTTTTTCGCGCGGTTCGCAATAAGAGAAATTAATAAATTTTTACCCTTTTTAACCGAGTTCTAGAAAAGAGGAAATTCTTAATATTTTTTATGTTTGTAGGCGCATAGCTCCGTCATTTGTGGACGGATTTGTGAAATTTCCCATTTTCATTTTGTGAAAAAAAAAAATTGTGTTCAAGATATAATGAGAGGTTTCAGTTACAGACTACAAAACTCTTCTATAAATACCAGAAAATCAGCTGCGATTGCTGCAATTGCATATTACTGCATTATTTAAACAGGACCACATCATAACATCACGCCTATATCCTTTGAATGGGTACGCAGAAGTGAACATAATATTTAGCTATATTTTTGATAACGTAGTTGTTGAAAAACGTCGTTCTTCACAGCTTGACTGTACTGTGCCTCACCAGGAAATCTGTGATCAAATACCTTGGCATACACCTGGACAGCATACTCAGTTGGAAAAATTACATAAATGCTCTAGTACCACGTATAAGAAAACTAATTTTTGTTTATGCTCAAAGCAGTGGTACGCAATCCCGCCACAGCGCCGCAGTATTTATGTCAGAGAATTGGTATGCGACCAAGACTTAATCTGTTTAGCATAGAAAAGCATAGAACCGCCCCTGCTGAAGAGCATTACTATTACATTACAATAAGCGTACAAGGCTCAAGACTTATAATTTTTTCTATCTTATACGATTTGAATAGTTTCTTTAAAGTTTCATTAAATATAAAGACATTTGTGTAACTATCTAATTACCAGACGAGGAGAAAAGTGACAGCACTCGTGATATAGGGTTAACCCAATACGTCGCCGTAAGACGGATATATGTATAGAAGAATTTGGATGGTTTTGGGCGAAGGTTCTGTGGCTTAGTGATCAGAGCGTGCCACCTGTAAGGGAAAGATCGCGGGTTCAAATCCCGCCTGAACAGATCAAATTTTTCTATATCTTAATCGAATAGTTCGCACACTAAAGGCTTCATTATCCTTTCAATAACCTAATACGCGTGCCAAATCACTTCTTTGTCATATAGCTTCCAATAATGTTATTATATTGTACTATTTTTTTAAGAAAAATTGTGCACTAGTTTTATAGAAATGAAAGAACACGACATATTCATCTCAATCTTATTTTTTGAGACAGTACTTTATAGCCGCAAAAGGGCGCTACAATAGATTCGGTGATACATTATAATGCACTAATAATAATATAATGCAAAACATTATAATACTATATAACAAGCGAAGGACTAAAATGCTTCTAACAATACCTCATTTTTCCAGTTCTAATGAGCGGTTGAAGAGCTATGAGGGAACAGATGAACCTACATACATACATACATAGGCCGTCAAAATCATAACCCTCCTTTTGTTTCCCCGTAGTCGGGTAAAAATGTTTTATGCACCGATTTCATAAATTCTTTTTATATTCGTTTAAGTTTAGCTTTGAGGTAGTCCTGTATTAATTTATTTGGTATTGTACCTTGGATACCGGAGATTCGCAAGGGAACTCCTCAAAATCAAATAGAAAGTGTAAAATGAGCGATGTAACATAACATAACATAAACTCACGCCTATATCCCCGAAGGGGTAGGCAGAGGTGCTAGCACCCACATTTCGCCAGTTTATGTTTAGGTCACAAGCCTATTGCCATTAACCAGGCACTTATAAACCTGTGATAAATACACACATAACTTCGAAAAGCATCGAAAAGTCATTGGTGTGTGCCATGGTAAAACCTGGGATCAAACCCGAGACCTCGTCTCAGCAGTCTATTACCCGTACCACTAGGCATAATAATAATACATATGATAATGTGTCTAATTTTTTATATCTAATTTATATAATGTATCTAGTTTTGGTAAATAAATAATGGAAAATTTAGTGAATAAATCAGGGAACTTCATCTGCCAACAAACTGTTATACAGTTTGACAGAAGAAAAAATTATTGTGATAATGCATGTTTTCCGTGAATAAATTTTATTTCATTTCATTTCAGGTTACCGCCGTTTTTTGAACGATGTATTGTTATATTTATGACATTCCAGTACCACGGTAGATACAGTACTGTGGTCAAGACTTACTGGGACTACAAAAGCAAACAACACAACTTCTTTGTGATGTACAACATAAATGGACTGATGTAGATTTGGACTACGCAGATTGATAATGGAACTCCTTAATGATAAACATTATGATTGTCTTGTTTGAGTTATTGGAGGAATATTATTGATTCTACAGCTACTTTATTAAAGAAACCGGATCATCTTGGTCGTCTAGTTTGTAGTGCTAAATAAAAGTATTATATTGTAAGCTCGCATTTACAAGTCTATTCTTAAGTCAATTACTTCCAAAATAATTAAAATTCATTGCTAATTAAATTTCTCTAATAAGGAAAAAACAAGTTTATTGACATAAAAAAAATAACTGACTGCTAGAAAAAACATACAAACATATAATCACGCCTTTATCCCCGGATCGTAAGCAGAGGTGAATTAACACCCACATTTCATCAATAATTGTATTCGGTCCCACGTAATAGGGGGTGAGTCTATTGTCGTATTCCGGACACTATTGTTGACTCGAGCCATGCATCTGAGGCTGAGTCTGGGCCGTATATATATGTCTGATGTTAAACAGCCCTATCCCTTAGTCGCCTTATACGACACTCCATGGGAATAGATGGGGTGGCCCAAATTCTTTTCTGCCGGAAACCACGCGGCTAGAAAAAATTGCACCGATAAGTAAAAAGTAATTGCAGATACCTCAAAAAATAAAAATTCGAGACTTCGAGTGTCGTATTGTAGAGAGTCAAGTAGTCGGTGCCGAGGTAAAATATGGGTACAGACTGCTAACAACTATGTCAATCCCGACATGTCTGTCCGTTTGAATTGCTTTGCTATCCTGCACAAAACTCCACACACACTTACAAATTTCGTTAGTGATGGGGCAGGACTTTGATCTAGGGATTAACATCCCTACATGCCTGTGTTTCACCGTATGGCTTGGCAGCGACTTCAACAAAAGTCTTAGGCACATTTTTTATCTTTTGAGGTATATATGCAATATTTTTTTAACTTTTCAGTGCATTTTTTTCTTGAAGTCAGTTATTTTTTTTGTTATAAAATATTGTTTATTTTCTTTTAATAAAGATCCTGTAGTAGGCTATAGGAGATATATACCAGTTATTTTTTTGGTTATAGGTTTTTGAAGCATTTTCTAATTTTTCTATTAAAACACGTTTGCAAGCCACCTGCCACCTTTAGATGAAGGTACACCTGAAAATGGGATTGTACTAACTGACAAATGGTTAAAGGTATTCAACATTGTTTTTTTATTGATTTCCCATATTTGGAACTAGAAACTTATCAACGCCCTCCTCCATGACCTTGAAATTGAAACCTTGAATAGATCTTCTACGACGACTTGAACCTGTGTAATAAAATTATCAAGATAAGAATAGAGATCAATGATCACAGTTTTTTATAGCTTTTTGTTAATACAAGAAGATAGTCGAATCAATAGCAAGGTGGAGAAGGAAAATACTACTTTCCCAGTAGGCCTCAGACTCCGAAATGGAAGCTTTGGAAGCAAGTAAGATTAAATAGGAACCCTGACATGTGTGTAATTTTTCTTCTACACTTTTATCTCTCGTAGGAAACCATAGGTCTGGTCATTATGTACAATCTGCTAACTTAACCAAGTCCTTCATTTTCTCTAATAATGACATTCGGAACCAAAGATATTGACAATATTGTAGGTCTATCTTTTCATATTGGTATATCTACATTCACCATGGAAGGTGGAAGGGACTGAGACGAATTGAAATATAGTGTATCGCTTTGATATTCAGCTGGTATAATTTAAAATTTTTACGAACCATCACTTTCATTATCAGACTCCTCATTCTTACGCCCTTTATGAAAGTCTGTGAAAGAAAATACAAATTAATGAAGGTATAATTTGTAGTAGTGTTATTAGTTTTAAAGTAAATTGATGTGTTTTTATACGTAGCAGCTAGTGGATATTTTAAAGGTTTGTTCAGTACTAGATTCGTAGTTACGATGGATATTAGTACCTAAGCACAAAAAACTATCTGTCTTTATTATCAGAGTACCGAAAATCACAAGTTAATGAATCTACTCCCTCCTAGACATTACTGTAAATACTTAAACCCTACCAATTGGCTAAAATAATAATTTAAGAGATGAATGAAATAAGATACCTTCCGGCTCAAAATCTTCAGGCTTCAGCCCTCTGGTGCTATGTAGCTTACCGTGGTCATATTCTGAAAATGAATTGATAAATCAGTACAGCTTCGTAGTTTTTTAGGATTCTAGGTACCCAATAACTAGGAAGACACTATAACTTTGCAGGCCGTCGGTCTGTTCATTTCTCCGTGCAGCTTGTCTGTCTGTGATAAAAACATCTTACACTGAAATTAATACCTAAAACTCAGGGTTGTAATCCCTCAGAGCTGAGGAAAATCATTTTTTTCTGTTGGGGCAACCAAGGCAATTTATAGAGCTGGTAATTATAACCTATAGACTATTTTCTGTTGATATTTTTGGGTCAGACTCTTGAATTGGGTTTTATTTATTTATTTCTTAAAGGTACGCTTACAGATTACTGTCATTGCGTGACTGAACATTTGGATACAATCAAATATATTATAAGATCTGGACAGTATTCCAAATATAGCATACACAACATGAAATTACATCTACATACTAGCCATGCTCATACAAAATATACAACTAAAAACCTCTTTGAATATGTTACACCACATAGCACCAATTTTCAACCAAATACTTGGTAATGTAGCTTCTTTCGAATAAAAGTACTTTGATTAACCTGGACTTAAAGGTGTATTGATTTATGCACTTCTCCTTTCTTTACAGTTGGTAAACTGACTGCGTCTTATGTATTTATATGGATAACAATTTTCCTACGGGTAATTTTAGTCCTATCCCTCGATTCAGTTTATCTTCATTGCTAGTTTCATGGATAATATTTAGTAATGCCAATAATTATTTTGGTGAACAATTAGGAAGTTGTGATAGTTCAATAACATTTAATGAAATGATTATCATTGTACAAATTTATACAGATTTCTTGGTGCGCGAGTCATATTTGCACTAAGCACTTCTTTATTATTGCTGAAATGTAGGTTGCTAATTTTTACAATAGGGCAACAGGTCGCAATTGGTTTTCCTTACATACCTTACCACGTCATGAAATCTTTCACACAAGCTGACCTTATTTTCAAAGTTCTACCAATTTGGCCGGTTCTTTGACGTGGACCCTGTCCAACCTGACCACAAATTTTAATCGGTCTCATAGGGATTAAACCTTCTCCTTCGGATTAAAATGACATATGGGAGACTTATAGGAGTTTTCTCTTGAGTATTTTATATTATTGCATTTGAGAATTTGATATTTTACTGTCAATATTGATAGGATGAACGAGGTATTTATGGAATGTAGGTATAGCTTCACGTAAAAAGATTCTGAACAAATTTTAATGTGCGTTATAGGTCAAGAAGTCGGCCGTGTGATCGAGATTTCTTGGGTTTGAATCCTGGTCATTACACTACCGCACCTCTATGAACTTCCTCCTAACGAGAGCAATTTAGCTTAGATGGAGTTATTAGAGACTATATTAGTAATTTCGGGTACTGACATTCTTTTTCAAAAAAGAAAAAGTCTCTAGGGTTTAAAAGCTAATAAGCTTTTAAACCCTAGAGACTTTTTCTTTTTTTGCGGAAACTCCCTGGAACCTTACTCACTCATGAGAAAAATGTCTTGGCAGACAGGGAAATTGACAAGGAAATTATCTTATATTAATCCTTTTATTTGTTTTGAGATACGAAACTCTAGTAAAAATAATGTGTGAATATGTAAATGTGTAAATTACCGTCATTGTTGTCACTACTCTCTTCTGACTTTACATCTTTGTCAGCCTTTTCTTCGGTCTCATCTTTTTTAGCTGTTTCAGCGTCGCTGTCACTATCACTTGAATCTGGTCTAGCTTTAGGCTTTTTACCATTACTTTCATTGCTCTCACCTGACGCTCTCTGATTTACTTCACTCGAATCTAAAATCAGGTAATGACAATTTATTTAGGATGTATTCCCATCCAGTAACACTCAAACGAGTAATATTTACATCCAATAACACCTGTTAGTAGTGTTTCTTTTTATTTATTTTTTACGTGCCCCCACCGGAGCCGGTGGAAGAGGTTATGTCGGACTCGAACCGACCAAAACGCACGCCGCCTGTGGGTCGTTTTTGGTTGCCGAAGATGAGGTTAATAGGCATATCCCTCGCACACCGGCCGACCCTCGACCCCCGACCATCTCTCTCGATCTGGCCCTCGCCTCGGGTGTGGGGACCACAGAATCCCCGACTCATCCCCGGAAATGGAGAGCCGCGAGAGGCGCGCCGCCACCGCGGCCTGCTTCTGCCAGTGTGACAGGTGGCTCCACCAGTCACCCCCAAGCCTGCGCTCATGGGGGGCGGAGGTCGTTCATCGACCTCCGACAATCGAGTTGTCTTCGTACGTGGGCAGCTTGGCTTGCGATCCTTCGTCGCTCCCTCTGCCGCTCCCGCCCCGCCTCCTCCTTCACGAGCATTACTTGCACGCAGAAGGAGGCGCCGGCCCTACGTATCCGCGCAGCGAACCATCGCCGCGAACAAGGTGGAGAGCGTGAGAACTCTCACTCCCAGGGCCGCCACCAGCTCCCGTCTCGGTGTCTCCCACGCCGGACACTCGGTGAGCGTTTGCGGCCCGGAGTCCTCCCTCGCGTCGCAGTGATGGCACTCGGACGTTGGCTCTTTCTCCATCCGACGCAGATACTTCCCGAAGCACCCGTGCTCGGTGATCATCTGCGTCAGACGGTACGAGGGGCTGCCGTGTGGCCTCTCTAGCCACTTACCCATAATGGGTCTTACCGCCGCTACTACGGCGCGCCCTACACCTGTTACTAGTTGGAAAAATTGATCCCAATTACGTCACATCATGTAGGTACACTATAATATGCATAGTAGGTAACCTTTTTTGATATCTTTTAAGGATAGAATCTGGTTCTACGGCGGCCGAGGAGCTCAAACCCAAAAATCAGATTTAAAAGTGTATTACTGAGAGATTTCACAACACGACCCAAGACTGTCTCTTGATTTTGGCTAAAGTTTTCACCTCTTTTTCACAAAAATGTAGTTTTGTGACAACTTCAACCAACCATCACTGACGCAGGATGATAAGACATACCCCACCAAACCACCACATTGTACGTTTCCAATTACTTCAGCAGCTTCTTTAGCACTGTGAACGTACACTTTATCAGTTTGCTTGTTGCGGTGCAATTCAAGCGTGAATATTTTTCATCTGTAAAGAGGATATCTCTGTGCCTTGTTCTATTACTGGACTATCGTTCTAAAGTTGGAAATGAGCGAATATAACTTCTTCAGTTCTGTGGTTCAACTATTTCTTTTTCTTCGTCATCTTAGCGTTAATCCCAGTCGCATCTCAAGCTTTCACCTCGGACGACATTTTCCGTGACTGCCATCATCGTTCAACTACTATTACTTTCATATTTGAACAATAAAAGAGCTGGTAAAATAAAAAGATGATACTAGCAACATTCTATGTTGCGACAGCCACGTCGTGGCTTATTTCGTGGCGCGTACTCTAGGTCTCTGTCATCATGACTCATAAAGCCGCGTTGGGAGTCTAGCCCAAATACAATGGGACAATAGTAACTATAGTTGCGGCACGCTATGATGGCTGTTTTAACACGACTGGTTTTGCTCGTTTTCGCTTTTTGCTGCGCAATATTAAGCGCACCAAAAAAGAGAAAACGAGCAAAACCAGCAGACAACGAACTGTTAGACAAATAACTAAAGAAAAATATGGCGAGTCTGGCACAGAAGAAAACAAACTTCACACACCAAAAAAGAGAAAAAGGAGAAAAACCAGTCGTGTCAAAACGGCCATTATAGCGTGCCGCAACTATAGTGATATTAGGTACGAGATATCCTGTGTATCTACTTATCTCGTTTTATCCATCTACTACACGTATTGTATAAAACGCATCTAATGAAATTAACGAATGAATTACGAATGATTTTATATTTTGTCATTTTTAATATAAAAGTATTTATGTCAGAATATCAATATCAATCATAATATCATAAAAATATTTGGGCACCCGTAGAAAGAATACCATTTATGGAGACTGTTCAATACTATTATACAATCAGGAGATATTAAAAAAAAAGACTTGGGTTATATTATATTACAACGGTTGATCCGGCGCGAGCTTAATGCCCTAGATGTCCGGAAGTCGAGTGGGCCGGACGGTATACCGGCGATGGTGCTTAAGCACTGTGCCCCCGAGCTGTGCCCTGTACTTACACGCCTTTTCACACTCTCATACTCCGCGAGGCAGGTCCCGGCCTCGTGGAAGACCGTATTCGTGCACCCTGTACCTAAGAAAGGTGACAGGACAGATCCGACCAATTACAGGCCTATCGCTATAACCTCCCTACTCTCGAGGTTATGGAGCGTGTTATTAATACACAGCTCCTGAGATACCTTGAAGGAAACGATCTACTGAGCGACCGACAGTACGGCTTTCGCCACCGTCGCTCAACCGGTGACCTTCTTGTGTATCTCACAAACCGGTGGGCGCAAGCCGTCGAGAGTCGGGGTGAGGCACTAGCGGTCAGCCTCAGTACAGCAAAGGCCTTCGATCGGGTCTGGCACAAAGGTCTTCTTGCGAAGTTGTCGTACTATGGACTCCCTGAGGGACTTTGCGAATGGATCGCCAGCTTTTTGTCCAACAGAAGTATCCAAGCCGTCGTCGACGGTAGCTGCTCGGACCGCATGGACATAAACGCTGGTGTCCCACAAGGCTCCGTGTTGTCTCCGACGCTGTTTCTGCTGCATATCAATGACATACTGTCTGATTGCTCCATTCATTGTTATGCGGACGACAGTACCGGGGACACGTGTTACACGGGCCGTGCAAATACCCCTCAGTCCGAGGTGGAGAAGAGTCGCGAACAACTTGTGTCTGAAATCGAGACTACTCTCTCTGGAGAATCCGATTGGGGACGACTAAACCTAGTCCAATTCAACCCCACTAAGACACAAGTACGTGTATTCACCGCTAAGAAAACCCCATTCATTGTAGCGCCGCAATTCCTGGGCACACCGCTTACCATCTCCTCGAGTATCGGAATCCTTGGTGTCAATATCTCCAGCGACGTCCAATACCGAAGTCATTTGCAGGACAAGGTTAAGCTGGCATCAAGAAAACTCGGAGTGCTCAACAGGGCGAAGCAGTACTTCACAGCGGGGCAGCAACTCCTTCTTTATAAAGCACAGGTCCGGCCTCACATGGAGTACTGCTGTCACCTTTTTGCTGGAGCACCTGCATACCAGCTTGACCCCTTCGACTCGTTGCAAAGACGGGCATACATACGTACATATCTGTGAGTATGGGATTGTCAACCAGCCTCAATCTGGTTGACAATCCCATACTCGCAGGTATGTAGAACCTCTTAGCCTTAGGAGGGATTTTACCTCACTGTGTGTGTTTTACCGCCTATACAATGGTTTGTGCTCAGATGAATTGTTTGACATGATGCCCGTAGCTACATTCTATCATCGCACCTCTCGCCATAGGCAGGGAATTCATCCCCACACATTGCGACCTGAGATGGTGCGCACTGTGCGGTATGAAAGAAACTTCATCCCACGCACGCTCAAGCTGTGGAATGACCTCCCTGCTGCGGTTTTCCCAAGCGCCTACAATATGGGGTTCTTCAAGAGAGGCATCAGAAGGTTTCTTCATGGTCGGCAGCGCGAGTGTGGCACCCCTGGTGTTGCATACGTCCATAGGCCACGGTAACCGCTTCCCATCAGGTGGGCCGTGTGCTTGTCTGCCATCTTAGTGGTATAAAAAAAAAACGATACTGAACACAAACACCGACTTACGCGAGTGGAGCCGCGGGCCTAGATTAGTTAGAAATAATGGAAGTAAGAAAAAGAATCAAAAGAAAAGGAAATAAGACATGTTAAGATATTTGAACTCACCTTTTGGTTTTTTTGTTTCACTTAATACAACTAAAGATATCAAGACCTGAAAATCAATTGAAATAAAGATAAAGATTAGGGCAATCGTAAAATACATACATACAAAACAAATATACATTATTTTACCGTCAAAATAATCCATGTTCTTAGACCGGTTTTACCTAGCAGCATGGTGAAGTTTAAAGAGATTTCTTAACTAAGTAGAATGCATTTTTTATTACTTAATAATCAAAACAAACAGAGTTCCGCTATGGTTTTAATTTAGAGTTGTTTCAAAACATACCTATTTTATTACTTCAATATGTTATTAAGAAACGTAGAATTTAATCATTATTAACTGTTCTCTGTTTTAAATTTGCGCTTCGTGATATTATACAACAACGTCAAATCATGTACTTACTTATTTATTTATTAACTAGGTACAGGGCCGGATCTAGGGGTGGTCAACACGGGTCACGTACCCCGGGAGGCAGCATCAGGGGATGGCACCCGCAAGGTCTTATCTTATATGACTACCTTATGGTAAGAGACAATCTGCGCCTCCAGACCCCACCCTTGACCCGGTGTCTCTACCAGAGCTGCTCGGAGGCGTTATTGGCTACCTGTTCCCAGCGCGGGCGGTGGAACACGTTCCACCGCAGATAACTCCGCCTCGGTCGCTCATGGCCCATCGCTGTGGATGACGACGACGTGTCCGAGGTCACTTGGGTGGAAGGAGGTGCGAAGGCTTAAGGCCAAGAACATCGCCCCGGGGCCCGACGGCATTTCAGGTCGAGCGTGGTTACTAACTCTAAGGGAAGATGCTCTCGAGCACCGACTGAGAGCATCTCAGCGCATGTTTGTAGCGGATCCAGTTTCCACAACTGTGGAAAACGGGGATACTGGTCCAAAAGGAGGCGCGCAAACACAAAAACGGCGCCTACCGACCCACATTGTTACTTAACGAGGTGTACAAACACTTTGAACAAATTATAGTGAAGCACCTCATTGGCGAGCACCTCCGCAACGTAGACGCCATTATGCGCGTGAGGGCCCTGAAGAAAGATGCCCGGGGTGAGATAATGTTAACAGTGTACTTGGACATCGGCAACGCGTTCAACACCTCGCTCAGAAGTTGTATCATGAAGTGCCTTTCTACTTTCGACGCATAGTCGGCGTGTATCTGACGGAGAGACTCATTCTCTTCTCATTCTCTACAGGACAGTGACCAGCCTTGGACGGCGTGATATGTCATGCGGTATTCTGCAGGGATCGGTCTAGGGGTCACTTCTGTGGAACAGCGAATGAGACTGGGTACCTCGCAATGAGCTCACAGACGGTGCCACCATCTTGTGTTCTTTGCATAAAACAGAGACTCTGATCTTTGTTGTGAGCAATAGGAGGTCAACAGGCCCTTATCAACTTTGTTTCTTTAACACCATCCCAAGCAGTGCACTGCCCTATTGTAACTAGAAATAAGTTTTTAATAAACTTGATAAATATATTACATTAAAACGACAGATAGGTTTGGTATCACCTATCATAATGACCGCTCTGAACTACCTGCTGAGGTGAAACACATGCCGACTAAACAAATATGAAGATCCGAGGCTGACTAGGTATATTGGTGCCTAAGTATAAATCCATAATTAAAATTGTTCCATTACAAAAAATTGCAGGCCGTATAGGGAAACAACCAGCAAAGAGCCGCACATATAAAGATCGGTACACAGCGTAACATTCGCTTCGAATGTTACTATACACCACGTAACGTTGGCCAGTAGTACTATACTATAAACTCGGGCAACAGTGAGATTTATAAATTGCACATAAATAGATTGAACGAATTGATTAATATTTATTCAGGAAGAACCATAACAAAAGCCTTCCTTAACAGTCACAGGGGCTTGTGTTAAATCACATCCATTTATAACGTAATATGAGCAGAGATAATGTGCCCCGGGCGAGACAAATTTACCAACTTTTTCTGTTGAACAATCTCTTTACAAATATGAAATGTTTAGGAAGTACAACGAATTCGATATTAAGTAGGTATTGTAGTAAAGTTTAACATTTCAATTTATTTTTTAAAACAGGTAGGAGTAGGTACCTATATTTTGACCTACCTATTCCTATACCAGATATAACTATTCTGTGCCTATACCACGGATATCTGTGGCCTATACCTACTCATCCAGTGTAGCCTAAGAATAGGTTAATGTTTTATGTTCTAGAATAAGATGACAAAGTTGTGTCATATCAAATCAAACCAATCGTGAGAAGATTGTATCTTAAAACTAGTAACTAGGTACAGCATATTCTACTCCACAGGGTGTGCTAATATTAAGTTAATAGATAATAATTAATAATACAATATCAATCACATTCATTGAAAAGTATAGCAAGACATAAGCGATATACGACCAAATATGTGTTTTTATTCCTACTGCTGGAGATAAGCCTGCGTCACAGCATCCAATGTCTCACGCAAATCAACTTACTTTTTTCAGGTCATCCATTTATATGGCTGGAAGGATGTCCCATTGTCTGTTTACCGACTCGTGGTCTCCACTCTAGGACTCTTTTGCGGGCAACGGCTTCTGCTGGGGTGACAGAAGGCCTAACCTATCACCCCCAGGTCTGCACTTGGAGATATCTTGCCTGCTCGCCATTTAGCCATCTGCTAATCAGAGGAATACGTGACAGGTGGAAAGGTTTCGTTTCGAATAACTCTCAACAGGCACAAAGCGTTGGCGTTGGCTATAGTGTCTGTTGTTGTTGACGACCAAGCAGCCCTTTATGTAAATAGATAGTTAATGAACAACTCATAAAGTTGTATAAATAAAATCTTGTGTGCGTGTGTAACTGCAGTTAACTCGAAAAGTGTCTCAGCAATTCGGATTTGTTAGAAATCCTCGCAAAAACCGACAGCTTAAAATTTATATGAAAAGTACGTGGCTTAGCGCGGCGGCGGCGTCGGGGACGTGTTTTTACCTTGGGCTTTAACTGCTCACTCCTTATTCGAAATTGGCTTTAAGAGTTATTGGCTAATAATATTATAATTTTTTTTGTTTGGAGGGATGGTAGGTAATCAAACCTTTCTTCACGATAGAGGTCAGGTAAAAGATCATATTAAGTATGCCATAAGCCCTATGGAATGAAAAAAAAAGTAAGTTCTCAATCTTTTTTTGCCACCCCTTGCCTTGGTGCCATCCCTTCGACCATGGAGGGCGATTATGTCATACTTGAACTGAGATTAAAATCACTTGCGATGCGCCGTGTGCAGAGGCGGCGTTAAGCGTGGGCGACGTGGGCCACCGCCTACGGCCTCGCGGTACAAGGGGCCTCGCGACTCAAAAATGTTTAAAGCGAGAATAAAACAAAAAAAATATAAATCAATTTTGTTGTGAAACATGTTTTCTTAGTCTGGCAACATTTGCCGCCGACCAGAGTGCGGGGAATCCCCGGTTTATTTGTTTACTTTCTTTACTAGGAAGTCAACCAATCAAATCAAAGTACGCAACGCAGTCGCTAGGCGCATAACAATAGAAACGTATAATTGTGTTATTCAATATTGTTTATTTTTATGACTGTACGTACCTATTTTGATAAGAATAGTGTGTTCAATGTTTTAATAATATTTAGTGAATAAATAGATAGTGTTTAGGTATATTGATTGCTCCTGTAAACTGACCCAAAATTTTAAAACAGTGACTTTTTTAATTGTTTTTTTGTTTTCTTTGTGATTTGTAACACACCGGTACCTGTATTCGTCTATTTTACATAAGGTAAGAAATATTTAATTGGTAATAAGTATATAACGCAGTAATTACTTGTATATAAAATACGCTTTATAATATCTCTTGAAGGAAACAAAAAAAGCTTTAAGGTAAAAAACGTATCGACTTTTTAAGTTTTTAAAACTAGCAGGTAGTAAAAGCTATCTTAAAGATTTTTATTTGAAAACTAATTTAAATTTAGGTTTTACAATATTATGTAGATAAAACTGCAAAAAAATGTTAACTATTGCTTTCGTTTACAGTGTATAGATACGATGTTATCGACATGTCCGGCCGAGATAGAGATATTGGAAGAAAATGGGAGTCTGGATCAGCAAAAAGAAAAAGAAAAGCTGAAAGAACTGCAACCAACCAAGTTTTGAGTTTAAATTTGATGAAGTTCCTCAACCAAACTGCATCTGGTAGTACAGAACCTTCTGAATCGATAGCTTCGACTTCTACACAACAAACGTCCGAGATACCGTTGGAAAATGCTCTAGATGCACTGAATACCGAGAGCGAACGTCAGTTAGACGTAGAGCTTGGATCATCTTCTAGCCAATCAAAAATTGACGCTGAAACTCTTGTGCTGTCATCAAGCAATCAAGAAGAACAGATTGACATAGATTCTCCAATTCGCAGCGACGACGCCAGCGCCATAGTTCAGCAAGTACTTGTTAATTCGGATCCGGGATTGTGGACGTTTCCCATAACGGATACACAGCGTCGTGACATAGTTCGAAGCGGCCCCACACAGCAATTAAATAGCGGTGATGAATATTATCCCAAAGGTGATGATAACAGACACTTTTCCAATTTCTATTTCTCGAGAAAACTAAATAATGGTGAAACTCAACATCGTCACTGGTTAGTGTATTCCAATTCCCAAAATAAAGTTTACTGTTTTCCATGCAGACTATTTAGCAATTCACAAACTCAGGTGGTGCAAGGAGGGTGTTGTGACTGGAAACATTTAAGTAGCATTTTACATAGACATGAGAATACCAAAGAACATATGGCACATATGTTCCAATGGTTAAATTTAGAGAAAGGAATAGATCAAGGCAAAACAATAGACCAAGAAAACGAAAGGCTAATACGTGAATCACAAAAACATTGGCACAACTTGTTAGAGAGAATAATTGACATAATAAACTTTTTGGCCTCTCATAATCTTGCATTTAGAGGTCACAGAGAATCTCTCAAGACAGGTGACGGTATTAAGAATTCCGGTAATTTCATAGATTTATTTAAACTGATATCAAAATTTGATCCTACTTTACGTGAACACATGAAACGCATTAGTGACAAACAACTTTCACACCATTATTTAAGTCACGATATTCAAAATGAATTGATCATATTGATGTCAAAAACAGTTGTCAATGAAATTATTCGTAAGGTTAAAGAAGCAAAGTATTATACTTTTTTGCTCGATTACACTAGAGATTGTAATAGAGTTGAACAAATGTCGGTTATCTTAAGATTTTGTGATACGTCAACTGGTACAATAGTCGAACATTTTATGGGATTTCTAGCTGTTACTCAGACAACTGGAGAATATTTAGCCAATGCTATACTGGAACACCTAGAAAAATATGACTTAAATATGCCAAGCAAGACTGCCGTGGCCAGGGATACGACAATGGTGCAAATATGGTAGGTGTAAATAGTGGAGTTAAAACTCGAATATTGAATATTAACCCTAGGGCATTTTTCACACCTTGTGGCTGTCATAGTTGGAATCTACTATTGGTAGATGCAGCGAACTCATCTATGGTAGCAAAAACTTTTTTTGGTTTCATACAAAAAAATTATTTGCTATTTTCAAGATCAAGCAAGCGCTGGGATTTTATAAAAGGAAAATTAAAACTTACTATAAAACCTTTATCAGACACAAGATGGGAAAGTAGAGTCGAAGCAGTAAAGGCCGTATTATTGCAATTTGATGAAGTGATTGAATGCATAAAAAACTTAAAAAATCAAACGGAGGAATCAGACACTCTCAGTGATTGCGATTCAATACTAAATGAAATGTTAAGTTTAGAATTTATCGTATCTTTACATGTGTGGTATGAGATATTATTGCGTGTTAATATAATAAGTAAATTATGGCAATCAGTACAAATTCATTTAAGCATTGCTCTTGAACATTTACACACATTTTGTGAATGGATAAAAGAGTATCGGGAAACTGGATTTGAGAAATCCCTGTCTGATGTTCGGAAATTTACTGAGAAAAGCTGTTATGACCTGCCAAAAGAGTTTAAGAATAAAATAGTAGCCAAAAATAAAAGGATGTTCGATTATGAAAGCAGCGATGAACCTATACAGTCTCCCAAAATCCGGTATCAAACAGATTTTTTTTACGCCATGATTGATTCTATAATAACCAATATGGAATTAAGATTTACGTCTTTAAATCAACATTTTGAAGACTTTGGTTTTCTCTATGATTTAAGCGCGCTAAAAAATATGCCACAGGAGCAAATATTAAAACACTGTAACGATTTACATAACGTCCTGCGTGTGGGTGAGAGCAGTGACTTCCAACCATTTGAATTATATGAAGAATTAAATACAATGATCCCGAATTTACCCAACTTCATTAAAGACGTGAAACAGCTGCTGTCATACATAACAGAAAATAGCTTGAAAGAAATTTACCCAAATATTTACATTGTCATCCGAATTTTATTAACAATTCCGGTAAGTACAGCCTCTGCTGAAAGAAGTTTTTCAAAATTAAAATTAATAAAAAATTATTTGAGAAACACAATGAGCCAAGAAAGACTTTCAGCTTTGGCTGTTTTATCAATTGAATCAGATTTGGCATCCAGGCTGAATTACGATACCTACCATAATTAAGGAATTTAGTAACGTTAAAAGCAGGAAATTTCTGTTCCTTTAATAAAGAAATCTAATGTTTTTTAAGGTACACTTTAAGAAATGTATATCTCCACCTTTATATTAACGATTTGTAATTTTTCATTTAATACTTATTAATCTAATTTGTATTTTTATGAATAAAAACTTGGCAGTGTTAATTGTTTTGTTTGTTTTTATTATTTTATAAAATCCGTCTTCAGGTCGCCATAGAACAGGGCCTCGTGAAATCTGTTTTGCCCACATCAAATTTAGTTGTTGCCCCGCCACTGGCCGTGTGATAGTAGCAGGTAGTTCTTATTTATTTATTTAATTACCTATTTTTTATACCACTTGGGCAGCAGACAAGTCCACCTGATGTAAATAGGTAGATACCATACCTGTTGAAAACTAACATCTGTCCTGTGAATCTGGATATATTTTTGAGATTCGAACTAAATTGTTATTTATATATTGTAGGTACCTACCTATTATTCTTTTCTTGTGTCTTCTTTTGTGTTTTAGAGACTAGGTATATATTATATCTAGAATGTAGGTAGGTATTTAGTAATGTAAATGTTACATTACCCACCTATGTTTTCGTCTCTCGAAAGTAAGCTTAATGCACGTGTGTTGTTTATGCCTCACGATATTTTGTCCGACGCATTAGCCGTTACGCCACTAGGTATTATCGCTAGAAGCTTTCTTATTTTTTGTTGCTTAGGTACATGCCTTTTTAAAAATCTTACGTACCTAGGTATTAATATGGGAAATACCCTTACTCACTTTCCTAAATCTATCCTCTATTACTATATTATATCCATGTACCTACCTATCTCTATAAAAGCTAAGTTAAGTATGTCAACTGAACGAGAATCGAACCCACGACCCCTGACTGTTCTGATTTAGAACGTACGCTCTACTGTTAGGTCATAGCGTTTATTATCGTTCAGTAACACCAAAAATAATCTATAAGTACTAATATTATAAAGAGGACAGATTTGTATTTTTGTATGTATTGAATTAATTCAAAAACTACTGAACCGAATTCAAAAATTCTTTTACTGTTTTTTTTACGTGCGAAAATATTCCCACAGATACCTCCCCGACGGAGCTGGTGGGAGGGGTTAGTTCAGACTTTGTCCGTCACCCTCTGGCCACTCTCATGGAGGGCGCAGGTCATTCATCGACCTCCGACGCTCGAGTTGCCTCAGTTTGCGGGCAGCTTGGCTTGCGACCCTTATTCGCTCCCGCTGCCGCTCCTGCTGTCGCTCCCGCCCCACCTCCTCCTTCACGAGATAACAGGGATTGATACTGTGTGTGAATAGGAGCTTCTTAAGAGTAGAGTACCGGGAGGTCTCGTGTCTCGAAGTCCCGGGACTTTACATACATTTAGTTGTCTCGGTTCCCGGGACTTTAGAGACGATACACGATTGTTGAAATTGTATTATTGTATTACAAAAATGTTGAACTAGTGTGAAATGTGCATCAATTTCTGCGAAATGGACCGAAATAATGTATCATGTCAATTGTAGGGCAACGTCGTTGTTAAATAATATTAAGTATTAATTACCAACAGGTACATTCTATCATCGCACTGCCGGCAAGGAATTCATCCTCACCCATTGCGATTGGAAACGATGCGCACTGGGCAGTATGAAAGGAACTTCATCCAACGCACCGAATAGCTGTGAAATAAGCTCCCTGTTGTGGTTTTCCTAAGCGACTATTTCAAGCTGCTCAAGAGTAATAGATTTCTTTAGGGTCGGCTGAAGTTTAGAAGCAACATTAAAAAATGTGGTACCAAAATAGTTAGTGAAATATAATTAATTTGCAAGATTACGATAGTTGATGAAGTACTTATATGTTACAATTTGTTGTCTCGAAGTCCCGGGGCTTCCAAGGACTTTGATCGTAGGATGTCTCGTGTCCCGGAACTATGACAATGTCGGGAATTCCCAAACTCTAATTACGACTATCCGTGTGGTGACAGTGTCGTAAGTACGTATCGTAAGAGGCCACTGTCTAGTACGCAGACGATATCACTGCGAGACAAGGAAAGCTCAAAAAGATTTATTTCGAGTTTTCCCTTTCTACCAATCCGTCTGGACAGAGCGTGGAAACGGCCAAAGCCTCCCAACATCTGGAGAGGTCTATGTCCAGCAGTGGACTACGATAGGCTAATAGATTGATTGACTTAGGAACGACTAACAGGACCGACCAGGAGATTAGTAGATTTTTTAAATAATTGAAGATGTTATTAGGTATTTAAGACAAATAAATTGATAGATAGGTGTCAAGTGTGCAAAGGCGTTAATGTAGGTGGAGCGGGCAGATGGAAGGTTTTTCGGTTATTATGTACCTAACAATCGTGGCCGTGTCTGCAGTCGCGTGACGTTTATGCGAATGAGACCATCGCATGACTTCCATAGGTCATAACTTTGCGTTATGAATGTCTTTCCAAACTTTTTGTTTGGTAAAACTTTAATAATGATGTTAATATAAACCTGTGTAAATCCTATACCTGCTGTATGCATTTATTAACCTGTAAGTTTGTAAATAAGGAAATGATCCACAGGGTACAGGGCTTGTGCAAATAAATATCTCATATTTTTTTCAATCATGCAATTTTATTTAGGTATCAATGCTAGTTGATATTATCTACACGATTATCAGTATTAGTTTGCACTGAAGATAATGTATTTTGTGCATTATCTTCCACTTTCATTGGTAAACTAAGCTTTATACTGGATAAAAATCTATCCTGTACTACTTCTAAGTCTCTATGTAATGTTAAGAGCTGGTTTTCTCTGTCTATGATAGATTTTTCCATCTCTGAAAAAGTTTCTTCTTTCATGTTAATTAGTTGTGCATGTATTTCATCTTTAGTTTCAAACAATAATGGATCTAATAAAGGATTTGCTAATGATATTCTCAATTCTTCCCACATTTGGTGAACAGGTGATAAGTGTACTAGGTTTGTAGGTAACCGTAACACTTCATAACCATTTGCTTTTATAATTTGGTCAAGACAATATGTTTCTTCTAAAGGAATAAACTTTTTAATTAAATCATACAACTGCGCTTTGTTCAGTTTGCGATGATGTGGCACATTGTGTTTTTCCAAACATTTTATCATGTCTTGCTTTGTATCATACATGGCTATTGGTTTGGTTTGCAGCGACTCATGGAGAGGACTATTATCAAATATAATAACACTTGGAGGTACTAACTCTGGGAGTAAAATATCAACAATCCACTTGGAGAATTCTTCTATACTAGCATGATTGCAGAATAAGCCATTTTTGTAACCAGATTTTGATATTGCATAGAATAATATATATTCTTGAGAATTTTGTGAAGTACTTAAAATACTTTGCCATGGTTTCTGTAATGTTAGAGATTTACCGATTACTCTCTCGTCTATGTAATATATATGAGCATTTTGTACTCTAAATTTTTTTATTTTGTCAAGATAAATATACCTTTCATAAGCACAATTTCCATCTTCTATAAGAAATGTTTTATTAGTTATTGTTCTATTTTCAATACCAAATACAGATAATTTCTCTTTTAACTCATCAATA
Source organism: Eilema griseolum (assembly GCA_963662185.1). Lineage (NCBI taxonomy): Eukaryota > Metazoa > Arthropoda > Insecta > Lepidoptera > Erebidae > Eilema > Eilema griseolum. The sequence goes on along the minus strand of OY759242.1, from coordinate 14,152,807 downwards.
TTTGTCACTTCTGTGGTATTCACTAAATGTTCAAACAGTAGCTCATATGTGGGCAGCTGGTTCATAAAATAAAATTTTGTTATTAATTTTAAAACTTGAATAAGTGTGTCACCATCCACAAGTTTTATGTTAGACATAATTTCAGAATGCTTCTTGTCCAATATTTCTTGTAATTTACTTGAAGGGGTTTCTGTATAGTATGATACCCTATCTATAAAGTCTTGAAGTGGATGTACCAACTGATTTCGATCAGCTTCTCTTTTGCAAATCTTCAACATTTTGTACAGCATTTTTTCATGTGGCTCACCACCAATTCCTTGATTCACTGCCATGGTTTAGTAGAGGTGATGGTAAGGAATCAGCTGACAGTTAAGGTTAATTCAATTCAAATTTAAATGCCATAAGAATATGTGGCTTAATGAACACATCAGTTGACATTACTCAATTATTTAAATGTAATGTTATATGGATTTATTTATTCATCCAATAAGCATAATCATTACAAAGTGGTACCTAATTATTCGGTGAAAAAGAACAAAGTTCTCCAAATTTATATGAGGTAAATTTGCTTACTGTAAACACATTTCACTCATGGCATTGATGTTCTTAATTCAATGCTGGCTTCAATGCTTCATTAAAGTAACCAACAATGTTCAATGTTCTTTTATTAATGGCCTCTTCAGCAAAGCGCTGTAATTTTGCCAATGTCAAGTAAATTTTAAATGATTATAAAATTATTAATGGCGAGACGCCAATGTCAAGTTTTTCAAGAAATTTCACCAGAGCCACGTTAGCCACTCCAGTAAATTTGTTTCCGTGTGTCCACCCCCCACGAGATTCAGGTGGTCGATCAGGACGTGTGGTTGGATTTTAGGGGGCGTAACCAACAAAACAACTCGTACTTAATCAAATGTTGTGTATTATGATTTATGATATATGGAAAATGAAAATGTCAATATGACAATATGATGGAAAAGTCTTTTTTTTGGAATTTCTGATCTGGTAGCAAAGGCCTTTAAGTCAAATCTTATTTGGGGATATAATAATAATAATAATATATCTCTTTATTGCATGTACACAAAGAAGGGATACAGAAAAAATATATATCTTCATTTGAATGATTGTTGATGATGTTTATGATGATAAAAATAATAAAAAATACCTATGGTTTAGGTAAACTATACGTTATACATATACCTACGGTAAACATGATAAATTCTTGAAAAGGTAGTTTATAATCAACTATCATCCTACCTTTCCTCTCACAGCCTACTTAGTCCATACCTACCAATCTGGTTTTCGCTGTGGCCATAGCACTGTATCTGCTCTGGTCAAAATAACTGATGATATATACGACTGGCTATGGAGAATAAACGGCTAACAATTTTAGTTCTGTTAGATTTCAGCAGTGCTTTTAATTCGGTTGATTTTGATGTCCTTTTAGAAGTTTTAGCGTCTCTTAATGTATCATCCTCTGTAACTGCGTGGTTTAAATCGTATCTTGAGGGGCACTCGCAGTCTGTTCGCTGTGAAGAGGCTTCCTCTGAATGGTGCAATTTGACTTCTCCGTTTTTATAAATGCTATGACAAAGGTAATTACTTCTCACTATCACCTCTATACAGATGACCTGCAGCTGTATCGACACTTCAAGGCTATCAACAATGATCTTGTTAACATTAGTCAATGGGCTAAATCTTTTGGGCTTCTGGTTAACCCAAGGAAATCAGAAGCAGTCATTGTTGGTAGCAGATACATGTCGAATCTTATAGTTCCCCAGTTTCTTCCACAAGTTCTTTATGATGCAACTCTTATTGCTTTTTCAAAACATGTTAAAAATTTAGGTGTGTAAGTAGACTCAAATGTGGCCTGAGACGTCCATATTGCAGATGTTAGCAAAAGGGTTTACTGCTCGTTTCAATCCTTCAAACGTCTCCAGTAATTTTTACTATTTCAAACTAAAGTTGTCTTGCGCAATCTCTTCTGCTTCCACTTTTAGACTACGCTGATGTCTGTTATCTTGATGCAAAAGAGGAACTTCTTAATAAACTAGAAAGACTGCAAAATTTGGGTATCCGCTTTATTTTTGGTCTTCGGAAGTATGACCATGTCTCCGAATTTCGGGAAAGGGTGAGGTGTCAGCGTAGATACTCCCATATTCACTCTCTTCTCTACTCTATTCTTTTTATTGCTGATTGGCCTGCTTACTTACGAGAACGCTTTGAGTTTCTTGTCCCCAGGGGTAAACTCTGTCGCACTTCTTCTTCGAACCCCTCTTCACTGTTCCAGTCGTTACGATGGCTCATTTACTGTTCGCGTAGTAAGGTTATGGAATTCGTTACCTCACTCGGTACGCGATAGCATTTCTTTGAACGTATTCAAGATCAAAGTAAAAGAACTGTTCCTCTCTCAAACCAGATAAATGTGTTATTTAACCCTTGAATTGGCAAAAAAAAGAAAAAAAAAGAAAAACTAAGTGTTTTATGGATAAATTCGGCTTTATTAATGGTTAAAAAACATAAAAAAAAAAAAACTGGCTACCCTAGTTTTTGAGAAAAACCATGTACATCACAGTGTACACTGCCAACTAAAAGGGAATTCTATGATGTTATTATTTGTACACCGTGATGCACGTTGCCAGGTTGCTAATGAAATGATTGCTGAACATTAATAAAATAGGTGGTATAAAAAAACAAAGTAAAAATAAGAAAATATACAATTATTTGGTATGAAAATACGGAAGCAATTGCGTTTGTGTTTCCCCACAACAAAACACAAATGTAAGTTACATTTGACACAAAAGACAGTTGTCCTACCAGTCTTGCAATACCTGCAACGCATTATTTCCTCTCCAGTTTCTGGAAGATGACCCTTACTATCAAACGCTGACGCTATCTGTTGGACGGACAGAAATGGGTTTTTTAACTTTTTAATCCTCTCCGATGTCTTCGGTATCGTTTCTATTATTTATTATTTTATCAGATTAAATCTAAAATCTGAGATTCCGCCTTACCTCCGTAAAGGGCTCTGCGGGGGTGGACCATATTTTCCTCATGACTCGTGGGAACGCAATGATGATTCCAAAAATTAATCATCCGCATGGCGGCGACGCGGTACGCCACCCGTCACGTCTCGTTTCCCGTGGGGGCGAAAAGTGGCTCACGGAGAGCCGTTTTGCTACGTTGAATGTTGGAGGAGGAATGGAAGAAAAAATGAATGATGTTTGTAAGATGATGGATGAAAGAAGGATTGATGTGCTTTGTGTGAATGAGACGAAGAGGAAAGGATGTGACACCACCAAGCACGGACCCTACACCGCGTACTGGTCGGGAGTACCCAATACCGACAGAGCTTGTCAGGGAGTTGGTGTCATCCTATCTGCTAGAATGGCTGAGTGTGTGAATATATTCGAATGTGTGAATGCTAGACTGATGTGGATGAGAATGAAAGTGGGACTCACTCGTATTTTTGTCGTAGGGGTTTATGCTCCTGTAGACTCCGGTACGAATACGTCCCAGGAAGTACAAGAAGAAAGAGAACAGTTTTGGGAGAGTTTAAGAGATGTATTAAGAGAATGTAAGGATAATGAAAGAATAATAATGCTAGGTGATTTTAATGCATGGGTAGGACTGAAACGAGATGGATTTGAAAGGGTTCTTGGCAAGTACGGAGATGAAAGAGTGAACGAAAATGGTAAAGGTTTGCTTGAAGTATGTTTGGAATGGAACCTTTGTGTGTCAAACACGATGTTTCGACACAAAAGGATTCATATGTATACAAGAGAAGCGAAGAATGTCAGTAAAAGTATGATTGATTTTGTAATAGTGGATGAAAGATTGAGAAAAAATATTCTAGACGCTAGGGTATATCGCGGTGTGGGTATCCATACAGACCACTTTTTGGTTATGTGCCGTATTAGTGATCTCTTTAAAGGATGGAGACGTAGAAGGCGTGAGCCCATAAGTGTTCTAGAAAGAATAAAAGTAGAAAATTTGCAAGAAGAAAAAGTGAGAGAGGAGTATGGAAGCAAATTGACTGAAAGGTTTCATGATCTTGATAGTATTTGTGAGATTGAGGAGTTATGGAAGGTATTCAAAGATGAGATTGTGAGTGTGGCCTCCCAAGTATGTGGTATAAGTAAAAGAAGTAAAGTGCAAAAGGTGAAGCACGCATGGTGGGATAAAGAAGTGCAAAAGTTGGTATGTGAGAAAAAGAAAGCGTGGCTTGACTGGCTCTCAGTCAGAGCTAATGAGAGAATGCAGCAAGCTACAATTGAGAATGTGGATGAAGCGAAAGATAAATATAGAAGACTGAAAGGGATAGTGAAAGGAGTGATTGCTAGAAAGAAAAAGGAACAAAAAGACGTGTTTGATGAAAGGTTATCTGAGGATTTCCAGACGAACATTAAGTTCTTTTGGAAGTCCATTCGTTTAGCCAGAGGAGAAACACAGAGCTCCGAGCTGAACGGTATTAGAGACCAGAATGGAAGTATTGTAAAAGGTGACGAATGTGTGTTAAAAAGATGGCAGGACTATTTTGAAAGCTTGTTTGAAAGAGAGGATGGTGTACATGTACTAACCTCGGTGATGGATGACTATGTTGATGCTGATACAAGTGGTATTAGTATGAATGAAGTTGTGAGTGCATTAAGAAGTATGAAAGCTGGTAAAGCAGCGGGATATGATAAGGTGACAGTCGAGATGCTGAAGGCTGGACAGGGCCTTGTAGCAAGTCAGTTGTGCCGCCTTTTCAACATATGTTGGGTTAGCGGTCGTGTACCAAGTGATTGGTGTAAGGCCGTTATAGTTCCACTTTACAAAGGAAAGGGCTCGTATCAAGACTGCAAAAACTACAGGGGCATTAGCCTACTCAGCGTCGTCGGCAAACTGTATGCGAAAGTGTTGATTGAGAGAGTTATGAAAGAAACCGATGAGAAAATATGGGATGCACAAGCGGGTTTTAGGAAGGGAATGGGATGTACGGATCAGGTATTTTCATTGCGAAGCATAGCCGAGAAATTTTTGGCCGAGAGTCAAAAGGTCTATTGCGCATTTGTGGATTTGGAAAAGGCCTATGACAAAGTGGTGAGGAATGAACTTTGGTCGGTACTGTCTATGTATGGGGTGAGCAGCAACCTTATTCGAGCTGTGAAGTCTCTCTATGAGGACTCCAGAGCTTGCGTGAGGATACATGGGTCATATACTGAATGGTTTAGTATCCAAAAGGGGGTTAGACAGGGATGTGTAGCGTCACCATGGCTGTTTAACTTATTCATGGACAGTTGTTTGCAAGATTTGAAAGATAAAGAATGTGGTTTAAGGGCATTTTCACTTTAGATGACACCTATCTGAAATTTTAGGATTTTAAATTTTTTATTAACTACGTCTGCATTAACTATTGATATAGATTTAAAAACTATCCTATTTTGTATTTTTTATAAAAGTTCACGTAATATATTCATATTTTTTGCAATAATTGATATTTATGTGAGACGGGTGACCAATAATTGTCCGCTTTGTAACGAAAATGATCTTCACATAAAAATGATATAAACCATTAACGAGACTGAACAATCAACTATTTGTTAAATTTAGAGCCCATAGAAAGATAATAACTCTAAATATTATGTAAAGTATTGAATTTGAAATTTCTATCATAACATTTCATTCTGTTTTGTAACATTTTGTACCAAATAAAGTTTTATTTTTAACGTCACAGTTTTAGTTTTTAAGGTACGTTATTGATTTTTACTGTTAGGAAAAGATTTGAATTTCTTTTTTATTTATAACAAAGATATTATTTAGTTTTTATGAGCATTTCAGAAAAATCTACAGAAATCAAGTAAAAAAAAATGGGACAGTTACAAAATAGACAAAAATGTTACAAAACAGAAATTATAAGGCATAGTCCTAAATGTACCAATAAATATGAAAAGGGACAATTAAACACAATTTTGTTTATATGAACTATCAGGTAAGTTTATTAAATCTTTGGGTGTCATTGCAAACAAGACACTCAAATGAAATTAAGATTCATCCAGTGGTTTATAAAATTAAAAATTAAAAAAAACAATGCAAGTAGGTAGTAAAAACCTTAAGAAAAAATAACAAAACTAACTGTCTCATGAAATATCTACGCTCAGTGTTTTGCTTCAGTAATTAAAATAATTATTAGGTAAATTGCATTCTATAACCAAGAATAACAAAAAAAAACACAAAATATAAAATAAGAATACAATTTACCTCAGATATTACTGAAACAAAAAATTACATACCAAATTTTCCACCCTCTTCTTTATACCTTTTATATAAATTTGCTAATGTATCAACTGTATACCTTATTTGTTCCTTTTTTTTTCAAAAGACCTACATTCTTTTTTCCCTGCAGTTGCTCTGGTGGTCTCATCTCTTAACCAAAACATCTCAATTTCTTAGCAACATGTCTGTCTCTTTTTTTCCTTTCTATTCCGTTGTTTACTACCAAGTCCCATTAGTTTTGCTACATATATTATGTCTTTTTACCAGGCTGAGAGTTATTTATTAACTTTTCAAAATCTGTTTGTCGATACGTTTTTCACATTGTGCATAAGTCCGCCGTAATGTCAGTTCCAATATCTCTTCCCTGGCTTTTTGTTTGTCAAGTAGGTCTTGCTGATTATTTATTATTATTGAAGTAGATTTTTTAAGGCGACTGTATCTTTTTCTCAGTCTTACGACGCATTTTTTAAGTATTGAATTTTATTTTAAAGCTATTTTATATTTAAGACTTAAAATTTGGTATTTTTGTTGATAAATGTTTACTTATACTAAGATTTTCTTTTCATCGATTTGTAGAAGGTGAAACTGCAGGGTTTGTATTAATTGAGGTTCCGGCAGTAGCATTTACTTGATTACATTTTGAAGCACGTTGTTTTCTTTTCTCCTCTCTCCAAGTTTGATGTTTTGTATTTTTTTCTATTTCACTCATCTCAGCAACTTTTTTTTTTAGTTCTAATTCGATCTAAATTTTTCTTTCTTATTTCTTCGGCTTTTTCTGGATTGTTTTTTAATTTTTCTCTATACCTTCTAACCCCTTCTGCTGATGTGAACGCCATTGTTGCCTAAAAATTAAAAAGTGAAACTACTTAGTAAGTTTCGAATTAAACTAACCATCTAGCACCTAAGCACTCGTCAATACGAACCAAACGAGTCCAAACTCAATGGGATTGCGTTGTTTCACTATTGAGTTCTATGACCATCTTCCGGCTCCATCATTAGACCCTGGTTACCAACTAGTACCAAAGTACCTTTCAACACGAATCAAATGAGTCCAAACACGATGCATATTGTTGTTTAACTTCTGAGTTCCTATGGTCACGACCCTGTTCCATCATCGGAACAGCTCCGTGTCATTAATTTTGCATTGTCATCCAATTCACACATGCTTGCAAAATTTCAGCTCAATCGGTAACCGATAAGTAGATTAAATTTAACTTACAAGATTTGGTTACAGACAGACACCGATACAGGTGAAACTAAATAAAAGCTTCAAGTAAAAAAATGCAAGATTATTAAAACAAATAACCCTCTTTTAAGCTTCAACGCAGTCGGTTAGTATTAATTTGCCTTTGTGCATTAGCCTTTACGTGTCCGTTTTGTAACGTTTTTAGTCCGCATATTGTAACGTTACAAAACAGACGTTACAAAATTGCGACCGTTAGAAATATTTAAAGAAAAAATATCAATTATAACGAATAATCCTTTCATGTTTAATGTTTTTCGCATGGAATACAGTCCAATGCATGCATTAAATATAACAGATATTATGATTAAACCCTAAAAAATAAGAATAAAGACGTTACTTACCAGACAAACACCGACGCTAAATTTGAAGCACAATCACGTTAACCTTCACAAAATATTTTTTGACACTGATTTCAAAATGGCTGATTCCCTATACTAATCGTAATGCCCGAAATTGCCAGATTAATAAAAAATATCACTTTTTGGTAAAAAATTGAATGAATAATTCCCGTTACAAAACCGGAAATGTCCGGAATGCAAAAAAGTGGGGGACAAGATAAAAAATAATATTATACATAAATAATAATAAAAACTAATACAAAAAATGAGATAAAGTAACAACTAGCTTTCTTTTATATGCATTGCAATCATCGCTACATAATCTATCATATAAAAAATCATTAAAAACTCAATCCAAAGTTGACAGTTTACAAATGGGACAGTATGAAACTGAAAAATCTTGAAATTTCAAATATGTTTTATTTATAAATTAACTGTTCTATATTTATGTTAATAACAAATAGAGGTAGCCTGTTTCATATATTTTCAATGTGTCTTTAATTTATTACCAAAACAATTATTTAAATATTTATAAAAAATGCTAATTCCTAGGGACAGCTCCAAAACAGCAATGTGTCATTTAAAGTGAAAATGCCCTTAAGAATGAAGAATTTACTCGTCAAATGTCTTCTGTATGCTGATGATCAGGTTTTACTGGCGTCATCGGCAGATGAGTTGCAGGAGATGGTAACAACTATGCATGAAGCTTTTGAGAGGAAAGGAATGAAAGTGAATGTTAGTAAGACAAAAGTTATGGTTTTTGAAAGAGATGAATGCGTGACAGAGTGTAGGATTTGTATAGATGGAGAAAAAGTGGAACAAGTGAATGAGTTCATATATTTGGGAACATTGTTTACGAGAGATGGAAAGCATGAAGAAGATGTTGAAAGGAGAGTGATGGCTGGAAATAGAGTGAATGGGGCACTACACAACTTTATGATCAGCCGGAAAGTGTCTGACTTGGCACGCAAGTGACTGGCTGTACATGGAGGAGTATTGGTGCCGACTCTTATGTATGGTAGTGAAAGTTGGGTGTGGCAGAAAAAGCATCAGAGTAGAGTGAATGCAGTAGAAATGCGTGCGTTGCGAAGTATGTGTGGCTTGACCTTGAAAGATAGAGTGAGAAATAGCGTGACGATGTGGAGTGATAGAAGATGTAGTGATGAGAATTGAGAGAGGAATGTTGAGATGGTTTGGTCATGTTGAGAGAATGAATGAAAGAAGACTAACGAAACAGGTGTATGAGGCGAGTGTGGATGGTACCGTCGGAAGGGGAAGACCTAGGCGCACATACCTGGACCAAATCGGGGAAGTTTTAGAAAAGGGGCAGGTCAGGAGTACTCTAAACCGACGAGCATGCATGAAGAATGTAATGAGAGTGAATGAAGCGAGAGTAGTATGTCAGGATCGTAGCAAATGGAGATCCGTGATCTCTGCCTACCCCTATGGGAGACAGGCGTGATTTTATGTATGTATGTATGTAAATCTGAAATCCTTTAAAGATTTTTTCTTTGCATCCCGTCTGTGCAAAAGCCAAGCGTTATTGATACACATATCTATTAATTGCGAAAATATTCCCAGATACCAACGACGACTTTTGAAGGGGGTTCTATATAATGAAATAAACATGTCCGCCAAATCAACTCCTCCCATGTGTTTGTTGTAGTGTTTCACAATTTGGGGACATTCCACATCTAGTTTCTTTTTCTCCTCTTTATCGTAACGCTTGATCTTCTCAAGAGGGTGGGAATCTATATAGGAACTGATTAGAGTGACGACTCTATTATCGCTATTTAAACTATCATGGTCACTGACATCAGTATCAGAATAAACGGGATATTTACCATGTTTCATTATTTTGAGTTTCCGATATTAATATCGGAAACTTTACTCTTTTTTTTTTTTTATACCACTTAGTTGGCAGACAAGCACACGGCCTACCTGATGGGAAGCGGTTACCGTGGCCTATGGACGTATGCAACACCAGGAGTGTCACATTCGCGCTGCCGACCATGAAGAAACCTTCTGATGCCCCTCTTGAAAAACCCCATATTGTAGGCGCTTGGGAAAACCGCAGCAAGGAGGTCATTCCACAGCTTGAGTGTGCGTGGGATGAAGTTTCTTTCATACCGCACAGTGCGTACCGTCTCAGGTCGCAATGTGTGGGGATGAATTCCCTGCCTATGGCGAGAGGTGCGATGATAGAATGTAGCTACGGGCATCATGTCAAACAATTCATCTGAGCACAAACCATTGTATAGGCGGTAGAACACACACAGTGAGGCAAAATCCCTCCTAAGGCTAAGAGGTTCCACTCTACCTGTGAGTATGGGATTGTCAACCAGCCTCAATGCCCGTCTTTGCAACGAGTCGAAGGGGTCAAGCTGGTATGCAGGTGCTCCAGCAAAAAGGTGACAGCAGTACTCCATGTGAGGCCGGACCTGTGCTTTATAAAGGAGTTGCTGCCCCGCAGTGAAATACTGCTTCGCCCTGTTGAGCACTCCGAGCTTTCTTGATGCCAACTTAACCTTGTCCTGCAAATGACTTCGGTATTGGACGTCACTGGAGATATCGACACCAAGGATCCCGATACTCGGGGAGATGGTAAGCGGTGTGCCCAGGAATTGCGGCGCTACAATGAATGGGGTTTTCTTAGCGGTGAATACACATACTTGTGTCTTAGTGGGGTTGAATTGGACTAGGTTTAGTCGACCCCAATCGGACACTCCAGAGAGAGTAGTCTCGATTTCAGACACAAGTTGTTCGCGACTCTTCTCCACCTCGGACTAAGGGATATTTGTACGGCCCGTGTAACACGTGTCCCCGGTACTGTCGTCCTCATAACAATGAATGGAGCCATCAGACAGCATGTCATTGATATGCAGCAGAAACAGCGTCGGAGACAACACGGAGCCTTGTGGGACACCAGCGTTTATGTTCATGCGGTCCGAGCAGCTGCCGTCGACGACGGCTTGGATGCTTCTGTTGGACAAAAAGCTGGAGATCCATTCGCACAATCCCTCGGGGAGTCCATAATATGGCAACTTCGTAAGAAGACCTTTGTGCCAGACCCGATCGAAGGCCTTCGCTACATCGAGGCTGACCGCTAGTGCCTCACCGCGACTCTCGATGGCTTGCGCCCACCGGTTTGTGAGATACACAAGAAGGTCACCGGTAGAGCGACGGTGGCGAAAACCGTACTGTCGGTCGCTCAGTAGATCGTTTCCTTCAAGGTACCTCAGGAGTTGTGTATTAATAACACGCTCCATAACCTTCGAGAGAAGGGAGGTTATAGCGATAGGCCTGTAATTGGTCGGATCTGTCCTGTCACCTTTCTTAGGTACAGGGTGCACGAATGCAGTCTTCCACGAGGCCGGGACCTGCTTCGCGGAGTATGAGAGTGCGAAAAGGCGTGTAAGTACAGGGCACAGCTCGGGGGCACAGTGCTTAAGCACCATCGCCGGTATACCGTCCGGCCCACTTGACTTCCGAACATCTAGGGTCTTAAGCTCGCGCCGGACCACCCGTTGTGTGATTTTAATTTCGGTCATCGAAGCACCACAGCTGGGGATGATGGGTGGTTCGGCGTTCCCGTCGTTCATTGTCGAGTTTGACGCAAAGAGATTACCCAAAAGATCGGCCTTCTCCTTAGCGCCATGGGCCAGACTACCGTCGGATTTTTGCAGCGGCGGAAGGCAAGACTGGCAGAAGTTTCCCTCAGCAGCTTTAGCGAGCGACCAAAATGCACGACTGCCAGATGGGTAGCGCGCAAGCCGCTCGCCAATTCTGCCGATGAACTCAAACTTCGCACTAGACGTTGCCTTTTTACTGGACCTTGAAGCAGCATTCAACTTCCGCTTCACTTCACCGATGTTCGGATCCTTATTGGCAAGAGCCGTGGTCCAAGCCTTGTATGCAGATTGCTTGCGGTCTCTAGCTTCCCTGCAAGGCCTATTAAACCACGGGCGTTTGCTCGCTCCTGTCGCGACCCAGCGGTTGGGGATGTAACATTCCATACCCACTAGAATCGCGTCAGCGACTGCTGTTGCACAGGAGCTTGGATCATCAGAAGAGAAGCAAAGCTGCCTCCACGGGTACGACGCGAAGAATTCTCGCAGTCCATCCCAGTCTGCAGACTTGTAGTGCCACACATGCCGCCACTGAGGTGGCCGCGGTGGTTCAGGCCGCGCGAGTGTCACTTGCGCCCGGACAAGGCTGTGGTCCGAATTTCCGAGAGGTGCTTCCACCCTTATGGAGTATTCATCCGGGCGCGTAGTCAGCAGAAGGTCCAGTATAGAGCTTCTGTGGGTCTCAATTTCTGGTGTTCTAGTGATAGAATGCACCAGTTGAGAGAGCCCATAAGTTAGAGCGAAGTCGTGAGCAGCCCTTCCCGCAATATCAGTCCTAGGAGACCCCAGCCACTCCACGTGGTGGGCGTTGAAGTCCCCTACTGTAAGTTACTACTGCCAACTTGTTCTTATTGCAGGTAACTTGAGCGCTAGAACCGCGTTTCTTCTTCTTCATCTGTTGGTCAGTTGGCAATAACTCCTGACATCCCCTTAGACGATTAGTTCTGATAGTATCGAGACTTAAAATTCCGTACTCTTCTCTGAGAATATGCGTCAGTTCAGGTGACATAAAAAAATTATCAGCGTAAACAATGGCTGGCTTTTGTTGTATAGTCTGGCACAGTCCAATCACTACCATACCTCCCAATCCGATAGAAGTTTCTTTATCATTAAATTTTAAAGTTCGAAAAGTATCATCTCCACCATACATAAAAAAATCGTAGATGATACCTGAGGCGCCTGCACGAACAAAATCCTTGAAGCCCCCCTTTTTGGGTTTCATCTTCATATACTGTTTTCTTTTTGCCGCTTTACGACCTTTATAAGGTATCATCATCTCATCAATCGAATATTTTCCTTCTTCTTGGACTTTTAAAAATTTTTGCCGTATTTTCTCCATGACAGGACGAATTTTATAGTAGCAGTCTGAGTCTTGTGTAGTGTTATCTGCAAAGTGTATATACCGACGAATTTGTTGATACTTTTTGAGAGTCATAAGGTCCGCAATGAGAGGAAACCTTGTTCTTCTAGCCCAGTAATCAGTGTAGGCTAGCATTTGTACTATACCCATCATGATGTGAATAGCAAGAAAGTTTTTTATGTCATCTTCTGTTAACTGTATATACCGTCCTAGTTGTTGCACTGAGTATAAATTTGTATTATGAACTATATCTGTAATAATGTCAGGTGAGAAAAAGTAATAAAAGTAATCTAGCACTGTATCTAAATGCGTTTGGTGAAGTTCATATAGATTGTCATCCAAACAAACTGTATGACGAAATACTGCTTTAGACCATTGATAATCCAAAACGAATTTTATTCGCCTTAACTTTTTTGGCCACCACATTCTTTATTTTCTTTTTACGTTTAGACCTGGTAAGTGGTTGCCTCTGTCGACTGGTGCTGGGTTGAGGAGGTAATTGTTCAACATTTGGTGATGATAAAAGCTGGATGGAGTGAGTTTGACTGGTGCTAGGTTGAGGAGACGATTCTGCCATACTTGGTGATGGCAAAGACTGTATGGAATTTAGTGTTGGTACCATGTTGAGGTTGCTCGTGTTCAGCGATGGAAAAACTTGATCAAATGTTTTAGAAAGAAAGTTTATTGAGACATCATTATGTTCTTTATCAGAATCTGTTGAACTATCTAAGATATTAAGGGCTTCTAAAGAAGATGCTATTGAAGGAGGATCAGAGGACTCTGGAGTAGGCGGTATAAAAACATTCGTTTCCTCATCGGATGTAGAACTATCTTCAGAGCATGCATTTTCTCCAGGTACTAAAGCCAAAATCTTGTGCGTGCGAGTTAGGATTAAGTTCTGCAGGCAAAAAAGAGAAAAAAAAGCTCAAAACAAAGATCCCATAACCAACATGCTAAGATTTACGAAAAAATACATCAAAACCAAGCACAACCTTTAAGTGCGTAAATTTGGCAATGTACAGCGTGATGTACAAAGTCTGTAGCTAGTACTTTAAAGCGTTATTGGTAATGTGCAGTACAATGTACATACATTTATATCGCATAATTTCTTATGTTAGTGTATACCAAGTTACGTAAAAATGTATTTATTGAATTAAACTTATTACTAAAATCAAAGCAAACACAAAACATTGCCAAATTCAGAGCAAAAAGGTTAAATACTATAATAAAAACTTACCCGCGTTGCGCACCGTTGTTGTTTTTTCTCTGCCATTTTGAACATGACGTTACGTTGTAGTGTTGTCACAGCAGAATAATTTTCTACCAATTCTACTATATTTGAATAATTATTTTTGAAAAATGGGGCGTAATTTTTTTTATAGGTAATGAGAAATATTTTTTTTAAATGTATGTACCACAGGTAGTACATTACCAGTTTAAGGGTTAATTTTATAATAATATATGTATTTTCTATTGTATATTTGTGTTATTGTATATATGTACTTTTTATACATATATTATGTAATATATCTGCTGTATGTATTGTATATGTATAATATTTTTATTCTTAGTATTTTTGTTTAATATTTATTTTTTCTGTTGTTGTGCACTTTTGATCCCCCAAAGGTTTGCTGGGAGAAAACTCAGTATTGAGTTAAGCTCGCCTTTGTACACCAAGATGTATTTGTGATTACCTGTTGAAGTATTATTTTCTTGTGTACAATAAATAATTAAATAAGAATTAAAGAAGTATTTTGTAAGTATAATAAATACATTGCAATTTATCACATGTATTTTTTTTGTCCTGGTAATTATTATTAATAATGCCCGTGGCTCTACCCGCTTGGATGTTGTTTCTCGCGTAGTGTTATAAACTTTACCGCTGAGTGAAGACTATGAAATACTACTTAATATCTTTCATTGGCTAAAGTCTATCTATTCTGTGGTGATAACCTTATGTGATAGCCACCAAATTATATACTCTTTGCGCCAAATAGTCACGAGCCAATAAATGCAGTGTTGCCAATTTAGTAACCTTTTCGTTAGAAATGACGACTTTTGCTCAAGTCCTAACGACCAAAAAAGTTATCACAATATAAAAAAATGTTTAGCGACACAACTAGTAACTAGCTACATTTAGAAACAGTTCTAGTTTTAATATACATTTTGTGTACATACATACACCTATGTACATTTTTGTCAACTCGACACATATATTTATTATTATTTCTATACAGTGCCAACAGATATATAATAAAATGGAAATTACCGAATACGCTTTGTCTAATGTGTTCTTTACGTAATAATGATGATGGCTTTTACGGCTTCTACGCAGTGGGAGAGTCGATCTCGGGCTCCAAAGTGCAAACTTTGAACGTAAGCGGGATTGGCGCTTCGATTAATGAATGGCAATATAATATAATTGACATTTTATGGTTACTACTCGGTACCGTGATGATGATGATATTAGCATATAACCTTCCACGATAAATCGTTTATACAGCACAAAAATACTTTTTCAATTCGAACCCATAGTTTCTGACAACCGCTTTCAACCAAACCTAAAACTTAAACATCTCCGGCCTTTGGAATGCGGGGTGCATTGTTAGGGCTTTTGAACACTGACATATACTCTTTGACTGACATAAACCGATTAAAAATATTTTTAACGACTTTCTAGCGACTTTTGACTTTCTGTCAAGGGACAACAATTTCTAGGAGTTGCAAAACTGAGTAAATGCCACTGTCAAATTTCCTATTTCTCAAAAGTCAATGTCAGTTGTGATTATCCGTATTGTCAGTCTTTCTTTAGTACTTAAAAATTGAGAGAATTCCTTGATTATTCTAAGACTCTTCTCTTATGAAAAGTACCATTACGTTTATTAATTGAGGGGCTCGAGCCTCTAAATTTTATCATTGGAGTTACTCTTTTGTTAGCACCGAATGCGCGGTACTGAACATGACATCTGTTTGTTTTGATCATAAGTTATTGTAATTATTGTTTTACACTAGTAAATTACTTGTGATGCAATAATGGAAGGTGGTGAGTGGAGAAGCAACATTGTGGCCCAGCTACAGGCCAGAAATAAAATTGAAACAGTTGCGTTTCAAGATATAATTTCCTTTCGTAAGTGACTTAACCTATGTACTTCTTTGTGTTGACATTTTAACTATAATATCAAATAGACGCGATTTATCACTAGGCTAATAAACTATTGTTCCTTGTAATGATAGCTTGTGATCTGTTGCACTCGTTATCAGAGTAGCTAATTACTTTTGTTGTAACTAATTTATGACATAGTATTATGTTTCAGAGTACCTAGAAAATAATTACAGAAGGCATGATTTCGTTACAAAAATAGTCATAAAAATACTACTGTACATTTGTTGACTGTGCCCTCATTTACCTTTGATATGATTAGATACCACTGATGTGACAGTGAGCATACAATAGATGTTGAATATTTATGTATAACAATTTAAACAAAATGTTCATACCAAGTCCACTTCATATGTCAAAGTTACTCATCTTCAGGTCTTCATGACAAGAATGATGCCTTCATGAAAAAAAAATGCTTTTACAGTTTGTTTATGGTCATAGTTCTCTTTAGTATATTATTTTTGTGATGATTAAAAATAAACTCTCTTATCAGATTTATTTATTATTAGCTCCACCAACTTTCTCCATCTGCATAACAAAACCTATTACTTTTCCTAAAATAAAAGTAACCTAACTTTGAATAAGTTTTTTAGATGACATGATTCTTATTTATTGTTATCCATTCTATCTACATATTATACTGTTTACTATTTTATTTATCTTTTTCATTTATAGCAAAAGAGATAACAATAACTTTATGACTAAAGTAATTATATCATTTATTATTATAAGTTAATTTACTAAATAGTCAATTATAAAATGTGCTATCATTTTAATAAACGTTTTCTGATTAACAGAATACTTAAAAGTAATAATAAGCTGTGTTTCACATCACATTCTATATTAAATTGATCAATTTATACTATTTATACTGTTGATTGATGGCACTTGGTGGAACTTATTGTTACACATATTTAGAACACATTTGTACATTTTCCACATCATCATTTTTATTGCTTGGTATATATATCTTGTACCTAAAATGTGCTCAGTACCGTGCTCCTGTGATGGACAAATTAAAATTCATCAAGCATAGATTTTACAAAACAAGCCACATGCACAAGGAGCTTGTATGTCTCACGATTTTGGTCTAAGATATGCATTCCGAGGTATAAACCGATGAGGAGGATGTAAGGCGAAACCGGTCAGGTATAATAATAAATACTGTGGAAAAAGTGTGTTTTTATTCCACAATCTCAGGTTATCAAATTAATTTAGAGACTGAAAAGTTTACATCCATGCACTATGCATATGTAAAATAATGTTGTATAATCTTATGTACCTACTTAAAATATTATTATTGTTTTCAGAAAGCAGATTATTTGATAATGTCAATACTTTAAAAAATGAAAATCTCCAATTAACTTTGCTCAATGAAAGGATACGGTTCTCTGGGGCCGACAGTGTTTTATCTGGAACAGGTCAGTATCATATTATACAATGCAGTAATAAAAGTTAAGTAGTAGTAAAAATTATTCACTCCTAAGTGCGGTTTTACCTAACCATCATTGCAAAAATTTTACAGTTATTTACTTATTATAAATTAAGTAATAAGCAAATGAGTGTGGCAGTAATGCGAAGAGAACTTTATAAGGTTTGGTGAATGATACTAGGCTTCATGTGTATGAACCCTGGATTATTTAACTAGTAATAGTTTATAATTATATAGCGGTTCGCAGTGGTTTAGGTGTACAGTCCTCTTAAGGGGAACCTTAAAGATACAACTTAGTATTTTTTAATAATAGGGTTGAAAATCTATCCTATATAAATATGTGATCATCTGTCACAATGTCCTCCATAGAAAGGTATTGATCACATATCGATTTACATAACAATTGTTACATATATATATAATATAATAATTTGTTGTACATAAATTACAGGAGCAGCTAGCAATGAAAGAATACAGGCTATGGAGCAAAAAATACTTTTACAACAAGAAGAGCTAACCTCCTTACATAGGCGTCGAGGAGAAAATGCTCAACAAATTATGAGCTTAAATGAAAAAGTACATGATTTAGAAAAGCAACTTCAAGCAAAAGATATTATGTAAGTATTCAAGGCATGTACTTCATGTATCCCTCAAAATTCACATTAAGGGTTACGATAAGCCATCATCAGATCTTGTGCTATGTAAGTATTAGGATCGAATAGGCTGTGGAATGAACTCGCTGCTGTGGTTTCTCTATGTGACTACAATATGGGGTTTTTCAAGAAAGCAATTAGAGGGTACAACTAGACTACAGCAGCACAAGTGTATTGCTTTTTGCATATGTCATGGACCATGGTAACCACTTTCCATCAGGTGGGCCGTGTGCTACATTGTTCATGTAATATAGCGTATCAGAAGAGACTGGAAAATTGCATTTGTTAGGAGTAGGTTCACGTCTACAGTGTAATGGCCAGGATTTGAACCCAGACATCTAGACTTTTTAAACATTAATCTGTTGTTTTTACTCTTAAGATTTTATTTTACAAACATTTAATTTATTTGTATGAGAACTTAGATAATTAAATAAATATACATTGAAACTTGATGATTCTATGAAATGTAAGGATATTATTCAGCAATGATAACATAATAAATGACTTAGTAAATAATTGGTGCATAAAATTTAATAACACTGTTGTAACATTAGGAAACAACCAATATAATTTAGATAAGATGTGCTTGCATTTACACAAGTACATAACTGAGCTGGAGCTGCTGCAATTAGGTTATACCTACATAGGTCATATGTGATTTTTTCTCTTTCCAACATGGACAGATTAAAATAAGACTGTCTGTCTATCTCAAGACAGTTATTTACTTAATTTTTATATTCCTCCCAATATTGTAAGAAGTCAAATCAATTGACACTATTTATCACTAACCTTCCGTTATTACTATTGATAAAGAATTTGTTTGATTGACATTGTTTACTTTAAATAGTTTGTCTCATCAATCAATTTTGCTTAGTTATTGCAGTTCATAACTGGACAAGTCTCTCTCAATGTTGAATATCATTTTAAAGCATTTAATACCTATGCAGCTATTCTAATTATTCAAAGAACTGATTAAATTTTTCCTATCGTAGTCTCTCAATGTTGTTGTAATTATGTTTTTAATAGATATTTGGTAACAATACATAGTAATATTGTAGTGGCCCGGTTCTTTGATCAATCATCATCGTTGCTTTAATCCTGGTCGCATCTCATCCTAACTCTTACTGTCCGTCTGACTGCGTGTATAGCTGAACTTCGATATTTTCCGTGAAGCTACTGCTATCCGACCACCATAACCTAATGGCGATATCACAGTATTGCAGTTAAACCAATTTTTGGATTTTTAAGGCTCCGAGCGGCCCGGTTGTTGGTAGTAAATTCGTAATCACATCTTATAATCTGATTACAGCGCCATCTACAGATGACGCAAAAGATAGCTATGCAATCGCAATCTATATTGTGTTAAAGTTTTTTGAGTTTTTGAAAGCTACATAAACTAACCAATGTATTTTCTTGTTCAGTATTTCAGAACACACAGCAGTGATAGCATCTCTGCGAGCAGAAATACAAATGTATGAAACAAACATGACTGAATTGCAAGGACTGAATCAAGTTTTACGAGATGAACACCAAGCACTACAAATAGCTTTTGCTTCTATAGAGGAGAAATTAAGAAAAGCACAGGTATTACGGTGTTATAAAGTATTTTATTTCCGAAGGAACAACCCTTTCGCTGATTTTAAGAAGTAACTGAAGAGGACCACAGTGTGTACAGAAAAAGAGTGAACAAACTTGGTTCATAACTTGGTTCAATTTAAATTTCGTAACGGTCTGATGATAAGTTTCTGAGACATTAAATGGAACTCTTCAATTAATGTCAGCAATTCAAAAGCGATTTAGACATTGTTTATGAAATTACACAACATAAATCAAGACTATACTCGTTAAATCCACTCGTAGATTATGCATGTATTCAGTATATTTAGCTATATTTCCGTTCGTACACCGATATTAATATTATTTTCTCATTCGGTTTAATTTAGTTCGAGTTCTTTTTTAATTTTATTGGTATTGCACCTTGAACTTAAGAGATACACAAGGGAATCCCTTTAAATAAAATAGAAAACGTGAAACAATCGAAATATTGTTAGACATAAACTCATTTATAGTTGTCTGTTGCCTGTAAGAGATCGCTAACAGCGGTAAGACCGCCTTTTGTACATATTTCATATCTTGTATCATAATTTATTGGTGTACGATAAATATTTATATAAATAATATAATATACATAAAATGAAAGAAAAATAAAAAATATAAATAATACCTTTTAAATGTACTTATTAGTAGAAATAGAAGTGGTTGCTACCAATAACTAGTCTATACTAAACTTGAACTACGAAGCAGACAGTGACCGGAAACTTACTTATATCAAGAAGCGGTAAGATTGAGAAAAAATAAATTCTTGAAATATTTTTTTATATTATTTCGTCAATAATTAACCGTATACTTTTATTCACAATTTATATTTCGTATAACACTCGACAGACGAATGCCATTCATTTGAGATCTCATTCATCGAATCGTTAGACCTATAGAGGTTTCCCTAGAAATAAAACTCGGTACCTACATACATACACGCGTAAAACATTAAAGCCACTGGCGTGTAAAACTGAACACATAGAATAAGAACCATAAAACAAAACAAACTCCAAGAGTTTCTGCTCCTAATATTTTGACACTGAGATGTTTGCTTTCACAGTCATTGCTTCACATTAAACTATTTAAAACTTATTTTCGAGTATCTCGGCAGTCAAAACCCGTAGTCGATCAATAACGAGTACTAATGAAAAGTTAAAAAAAAATAATATCGCACCTTTTTTAACAGTTTTCCATTTTTCACTTTTTTTAATTCCTTGTGAATCTAGCAGTCAATCAAATAATCTCATTTTCTGTTTTAATGTCTTGTAATAAAAAATTGTCTTTCTGCAGTGTTTAGTACGTATTCACCATTGTTTATACTGACAAAAATATTTTTGGCAGAGTACTGATAGTCGTTATGATTTTTTTTTCCCACTGGAACTTTAGATTTTTATAGCATCATTTAAAATTTGGCATAGATCCAGGCTGATTCTAGTTTGGCTTCATAATAATATTCAGCGTGTTGCATATTCCAACGCAACGCACAACATTGGAATATGAGTTTCATTATACGTATCTACAATTTTTTTTAGTAAAAACATCATTGGAAGTATTTCGGACGAGTCATGTCACTAAAACTGCTAATAGTAGATATGTAAATAGGTACAAAAAATGTTTTATTCTAATTTAGGTACAAAATTGCCAAGTTCGAAAAAATATTACCGGCCACTTCCTTTTTAATAGAATATAAGTATACTTTATTTAGAAAAAATAAATGACAATCTCCCGCGCGCTTTAATAAAACGAGGGAATTCTTAAATTAATTCATTATTGTATAATCATAAAATTAATGTTATATTAGATACCTTGTACATGTGTAAGTAAATACTACCCCTATTTTGCCTATAGTGCCATTATTCTGGGTTTCTTTTTTCATATTTGTATAATACTATGCAGTTATTTCTTACTTATTACTGCATGCTATTGTAAACGCTTGTTTATTTTGATTAAGTATAGACTGTTATTGTCGTCAATCTTTTAATTTTATAAAAACTGCTAAAGCGACTATAAAATGAGATTATAATCCTATTGTGTATTTTTTTAAATTAATTTCTCTATCTGAAAATTCTTAACCTCGTTAACATACATACATTTCATTGACAATATACGTAAATTTTATAGATATTTCTAAACACCAAATGTAGATCTTATATTAACAAGAGTTAGATACGAAATTGTCGCTTAAAATAGTCACTAAAAGCATGGCTATCTCGCCTCACCGTAAGCACAAGTGAAACAGGACATCTAGTTAATAAGTAATTGCGCGAGAAAATAAAATATGACTTGTGTCATTCAACGCGGTAGGCTTTTCACATCGTGATAAAATTGAGATAACATATCTATTCCATTTTAATATACGATCATTGTATCAACCTGTATATTTTACGATACCCACGTGATAACAGATCCATGAAATGCTTATAGCTGAGTCTCTAGCAACATCACTTACATTCAGTCAGATAGAAATTGCCGCACTACTGTGTTAGCTTTTCATCACAAAAATAGTCCCCATACTATTCTTTTAAAAGTATCAATTCTACATAAGTACACGGATTTAATTTAAAAAGTAGCCTTAGTGAATATGCGTAAAAGTTTCCATAGGGTGGTAAATAATATTATATATTAAGTAGTGGAGCTTTAGTACGCAAGTGATGACTTATAGTGTATTTTTTTCGTTGTAGGATGAAAATCGATCGTTAGTGGAACGATTAATCAAGTACAAAGCTAAGGATGCAGATAAAATGAATGAAGAAAATGAACATTTCCTCAAGTAAGTTTTTTTTTTTAAATATATTAACTAGTGTATATTGATGACCAAATTCTTCAGCATGTTTATTTTTTCAGTTCGTAAGGTATTGTTTTTAATTAAGGCACATTGGTTCATCAGAAAGCGACTTTGAAATTGTTTTGTTCTCAAAACTAAAAATAAATGAACCTTTGATTTTATTATGGGGCATTCGGTCGGTAGCATTAAATTTATATGTAACTATTTGTATTTGCCTGTGAGTATCATAGCTGCAATGATTTTAAAAGTGAATGTCGCTGCTACCATAGAATTGATGTGCACTGCAATGTAGAATTTTTGCTACGTATAAACCGATATTAAATGTTAAACTCTATTACGGTTTTAAATGCTTATTGTTTTCATAAATTCAATTGTTTAATTATATGAATGAATACAAATTGGTTTAATATCGATTAATACGCAGTAGGTAAAAGTAGTTTGAGCACATGAATTAATGTCTATTTTGTGTAATTCGAAGTGTATTATTATTTTGCAAATGTCGTTATTAGTGTGGGATATTTGTGTGTGCGAGGCTTATAAAGCTTGTATAAGGACCCATAATATTTTGTTTTTGCTTTTTGTCTAATTTCTTCAACAGGTCAAGCAACCCTAGCGCGTTTTTCATCAAACCGTTTGCTAGAGTTAGTTTCGGGTGAGTTTGACATAATGTGAATGATGATGTGGTGGTTTGAAGGCATTGTGGTGTTCATTATTGAACATATTATCTCTTCATAAAGTTGGCCCATATATTTATGTCCTAACTGCACTCTGAAACTGACTCATTTATTCTTTTTCTGTCTTGATTTTGAAACTGTATAAAATAATAATGAATGTATCTTTTTTTAAATGTTTTACTTATACATATACAAAAATTACTATTGCAATCATGTATAATTTGAGTGGAATGTCATTATTTCTGGTTTTGTTCGTTGTCATTGATAACACACTCATACCTACAGTACCTATTGTTTGCGTCATTCTATTTATTCACATAAATACATTTACAAATTCTCGTGTGATCGATTTCGTGTGCATGCTTTCAGTTTATGCCATTTTGTGAATTTCAATTGAAGTAGAATAGCGTACGTTGATTTTATTAATATCTACTGTACGGAAATTCTGTTCCAGTCTCTATAGTAATGGACTGTGAGAGGATAGATAACACTAAAATTGTCCTCGATTTAAACGTATAAATATAATCTAATATAGAATAACGAGAGAATTAACACCGTCACAAATTTTAATTTGTATCCATAACTGCATTTTAAAAAGAAAAGTAAAGTTTTTTAAATGTTACTCATTAACTTATTTCACTTGACATTACTTATTACAAATTTGGCTCACATTTGTGTGCTTACATTTTTTATTACACCTCTGAAATTTCAATGGTATTGATTTTCTCTTCAATATTAAATTTATACAAATAAACGGTAATAGCAGTAAATTTTTATTTGTTATGATTATGATACGTTTGATGTATTTTTGCCAATGTTGGATATCTAACGTAATCTGCGTGGATTAATATGATTAACTGTTGTGAAAATAACTTTTAGTTGGTCAGTTATTTCAAATTTTACCGATAAATAGGCACTGATGTACATTTTGCACGTATACGGATTTGTTAATTATATAGTAAACTGAAAATCTGTTGTTTTTAAGAATATTTTTTTGAGTATGGTTGCCGATTTGATTTATATTTGTTTCGTAGATTGTCTTTTATAATAAAAAAGCCAGTCAAGTGCGAAGTGCAAGAGCTCACGATTAGAGGTTTCTGAACCAAACTGGATTGAAGACCGGACTTATGCTACATAAGCAGCTCTATCTTATGATAACATCGACAAATTTGATTATTTCCCCGCTTCAAGGCATCGTAGACCTATGTATTCGTTATAAATTTCATCTTGATATCCCACGCATTCCTGAGAAAAAGGTTCAGACTGACCGACGGACAGACGGACACTGAAGTGATCCTATAAGGTTTCCGTTTTTGCTCTTGAGGTACGGAACCCTAAAAAGTCATTGCTATACGTATGCATTGTATACATTGCACGTGGCTCCACTCGCTTAAAATTATCTGGAGATATGATGTAACTGATCCTTTTCCCGCGACCTACACTAATCTAGTCCCGAAAAATTAGTATATGTACTATTTTTGTCACTGTGTCAAAATTCATCCAAATCCGTTCAGTTGTTTTTACGTGAAAGAGTCCCAAACATCCATTCCAATTTTCGCATTTCTGTAATACCTACTTTAAAATAAGATGTCACTGATACGAAATTTCAAAAGTAAGTTGTCGGTGTTTTTATTTTGTATACATACAAGTTTGGTATAAAATTGTAATAGTTTATAGATCAATGCGACGACATATTTAGGTATTCCTGCATCACATTTGTATACTGTCAATAATGCCAATATGTCCCAAAAATGATAATTCATGAAATATCTTTTTCAGTAGAACTTTTATCAAAACTTAAGATTTCATTGTAATCGTAACAAAGTACGCACCAATTTATGTACATATATTCAAAATAAATTCCAACAAACTTTTTGTAAGTGACCTTTAGTAATTTTTTAATGTATAGTTTATAAAACAAATTGCATTATCATATTTTTCTTTTTATTCAAATTGGCAACCCACCAAGCTTTCTTTGTATTTGTAGGACTTCAGTTAAAATTAAGAATTCATTTTGGAATCTGTAATTAGTTATTTGTTTAAATAGTTTACTATGTAATGAACCATTTACTTTTTTATGCTTATATCAAGCGTTTATAGGGAATTCAGCAAAATGCTTTGGACGCATTCAGGCAACATTAATT
Source organism: Eilema griseolum (assembly GCA_963662185.1). Taxonomy (NCBI): domain Eukaryota; kingdom Metazoa; phylum Arthropoda; class Insecta; order Lepidoptera; family Erebidae; genus Eilema; species Eilema griseolum. Next base: position 14,127,532 of record OY759242.1, on the reverse strand, counting down.
CAAATTCGTTTATATTAATTTGAAATCATGTTTGCTGGTAAAGGTACATGTGCATGGTGGTAAAATTACAAGGTATCTGGGTGGACAGACATGTGATATTTATAAGAAATTTAATTTGAGAATATTGCACCTGCAACTATGGTTTCCCAAAAGCGGTTGAAGCGCTATAAGCCTGTGTTGAACTCATCCAATACTTTCTGATGTAAGTTTTATTGTATTATTTTAGAAAGAAAAGCGATAAAGTACGAAAAGAGCTTGAGGAGGCGGCGAGGGAAAGTGGGAGCCGGAGTAGTGGGTCAGGTGGCAGCTCGGACGATAAGATATTGGACTCAATGCCGTATTACGCAACTGTACTACCGAGAGAAGTGGCGTTGAGATTTGTAAGTGTATGCAATATCGCGTAGGCGGTATTAATTTCCAAAATTATGTAGCAGGATAATACTAATACTACTACACTAATAAAATTACTGTACTACTACTATACTAACTATAATAATAAAATTATTATAGTTCTATGCCTAGATTATGATCTAGATTACCATCAAATGGAGAGCTGATGTAATAAAATTATGGACAGGATGCTTCATAATATCGTTCTACTGATTGAAATTGTTATGACAGGATGCGCACGACGGTGAAGTAAGTTCTGTGAAGTGGAGTCCTACAGATCGAATTGTCGCAACTGGTGGCGCAGACAGAAAAGTCAAATTATGGGATGTTTCTAAATGTGAGTCTAATCATAATTTTATTCTGCATTTCGAATAATACTTGTTTTTGTTTTATGTTTCGTGTTATAAAATTGGTTTTATGTGTAACCCGTATTACCAGAAACCATGAAACATTTCGTTTGGCACAATAATAAAATCAATTGGAAATAAGTATTCAGGATATCGAATCAGTCTTCTGAGATAGAAGCAGTCGCTACGTACCCTGCGGCAGGCGACTACTTACTGACTACTTAATGCGTAATACGCAGTGTACTCAACGGACCTCAAGCTCATGTGCGTGATACCCTGCGGGTATATACCCACACGATATTAGATAAATGTACACATAAAAAAACTATTATACTTTGCAATGTTTCCAGGTATGATAGAGAACAAAGGGACATTGGTTGGATCGAATGCCGGTGTGATGTCAGTGGATTTTGATGCGACTGGTGCATACATTGTTGGGGCATCCAATGACTTCGCAAGTCGTGTGTGGACAGTAGGCGACCAAAGATTAAGGGTGAGTCAGATTTACTATCGGTTCTATGTTTTTTAATTTAGGTTCCTCCTATCTGAGACGCTTGGCTATACGAATAGGCGGACTAGACAAAGAAACCGATTACATGTATCTTCAATTAATCTAGAACTGAGTATATAAAAGTAGTGTTCAGCATGTGTATCAGAATTAGAATATTTAATAAATTTCTTTGCAAAATTAGATGATAATGTCATGTTCCAAAGAATATGACATTATTTTAAACAATTACTTACCTAATATTAAAGAATATATGTATTACAATGTTAAGACATATTTTCAATAAGATGACAACAGATAATAATATTTTTACCGTACTCTGGTAAAAATATTATTATCTGTTGTCATCTTATTAAAAATATGAACATGTTTGTGTTTGTGTCACATAATCTTAAAAAGTTATGTTGATAATATGGCAACGTAGTTGGTATTTTATGTGTGTATTTACGTTTATTCCACTATAGCTTCTAAGATATTTAACTGAGGGGCTGCAATGAGACATCTGAAACATCTGGCTCGCAAGGAGCACTAACCATGAACTCACTTCGGTTTTCTTACGATAGGGCTTAAACTGAACCGAGGACTGTCTTCGGATTCGATTTCGGGATAAATATGTTCAAGGAACTTCGACCCGCTACTGCGGATATTTTATGGTAGGCCTACTGATGAAATGAATGAAGTGTCACTAGATTAATTATCATCTTTTGGGGGCAACTGGCAGTTGCTGTTGTGTCGAACTCAAACTGATTAAAACCGCACGCCATCTCAGTTCTTCAGATGTAAGCTGGGCTATAAGATGGCCCATAAGATATATCCCTCGCAGGCCAGAATTCCGAGATGGCCGCTCGAAATCAGTCTTTAAATTCACTTCCAAACCAGCAATCTTCGGTGCAGACTAATTGGAGCTGACTAATTAAACATGCTATGTATTTAAGTTTCGCAAAAACATTTATTCCCACCGCTCCCTCTTATCTCAAAGAACGATTCAGTTCCTCCATGACACATACGAGTTGTCTGAGGTCATCCGCGAATTTGAGGCTAAGAATGCCAATGCATTCCACTGATTTTGTTAATAAGTCATTCTCTGTCAAGGCTGTGCGCTTATGGAACGCATATTGCCATTAAATATCAGATGAGCAAAAGCCCTAAACGTTTTTAAAATAATGGTAAAGGACTACTACTTATCATCCTATACACTGTGATAGCTCACAATTCTCACAATTTCTCCTTGTTATAAATATGTACTATTTACTTTATTTATCTATGTATATGCTAAAGTTATATATCTATTTTACTTTATTTCAACTTCTTTTTATATGTTTCTTTCCTTTGGGTTTTAATATCCCTTGTTTCTGGTTTATTTGGTAACCAAATCTTTTATTACATTACTGTCTATCCCAAGGTTGCCTGGAAGAAATCTTTTCCAGCCCATTGTACATTAAACTTTATTAATGCTACCTACAAGTTCTACTGTAGTCTATTGGTTAACAATGAAGAATTATCAATATATCTATCTAAATATTATTGATATAATAATGTTTATAGGTACGCACAACATATTTATTTACTATACCAAGTAATGGCACTATTATAAAATCAAATCTTTAACAAGCAGGTATTTCCTGGCTACGTATAATTATGGTACATATGGACGATGGTGTGCAAACGACCAAAAAGCAATAATAGTATCCGTCAGTTCGGACATTATTATTGAGCTTGAAGGCGGGGTCACGAACACGATCGTCTATTAACGGATTGTTAGCGCGCGTCGGCGCGTCGGCGCGTCGTGATCCGGCTTTGATCACTTCCGACATTTCACGCAAGTATCCCATCCGATTCAATATGAATTAAATATATTACAAATAAAATTATTTGAGTCTATCTAATGAACTGACACTGCATATAATTTAATACTGCATAAATTGTACCAATACTAATCAATACTCAATATGAAAGTGGATAATTATAGGTATCATATTCCACTTCGTTGATCTGGTAGGTACAAGTTGGTACCTACAGAGCAACTTAACCAACATTATTTTTATTTACCATTAAAATATTTCTGTTCGCTGTTAAAACAAACATATAATTACTGATTAGTATATTATTTGCAAAGTAACTGTGGATTGATCTTGGGCCGTCATCTGTGTTTATTAGACCGCATTGATTAAAGCACTGCTGAAGTTATTACAGACTAATTTAACTGTAGTCGTCAGACTTGCATGGCGCATTCTATAAATTTGATTAATATTCTAATGGAACTTCTGTTTGAGCGGTAGACACGCGTTTGCACTTAGCGCAATTTCTGAATATAGGTACAGCTACAGGCATTGCTGTACCATACCGAAAAGTCTTGCGATTTTACCTATTGAATTCAATAAGTATAACAGATGCCATTTGCGAGCCGCCCACCTTGGCATATTTCACATGCACTCATCGTAAATCCTTGCATAAACATACAATCAGGACTTCAACGTCAACAAATTGGAGAGCCCGCCCACTCATTTACTGACCGACATCGAACTTGAAACGAACCACTCACTGGAAGTTCTCTTTAACGGTAATCCATTTACGGTATACCAAATCTCTTATTACAAATGTACGATAACATTTTATGATTGATTTATTTGTAATTCGCTGTTTCCAATGAACCCTGCAAAATTTAGATAAAGTTATTACAGTTTGATGATAGAGCTATAAATATTTTTATGCTACTATAAACACACAGTATGTTCTGAACTTAGACAGGATTTATTTGTAGAGTTGTTTCTACACCATTATTTCATTGCGTCCTTCATCTTATTTATTTTCATATCGAAAATGCCCCTGCGTGATCGCTCTCATAAAACTATCCGATGCAAATAGTTCTCAAATTGCTCAGTGAATATCCATAACCGGCGCCAACCAATCGCCTTATAATAAATCCAAATCGATTCATTTATTCGTAGCACCTTATATGGTGTCTTAACTCGACTGTGTTCTGGTTCTGATGTATGAGACCAATACAGATTATAGTATTTTGTAAGTTATATTATTTGTTCCATAGTATTAAAAACCTGTTTTACTACTTTTTTCACACCTGTATATTAAGCCTTAATTTTGACATTTATTGGATTGACAAGTCGGTGATTATTAAGTATGATTTTGAGGTAACTATTAATTAATTAATAAATGTAACCTATTAAAGTTGAGATTCTAAATAAATTACGAGTTTACATGTTTTATGAGGAACAAATTATGTTTTCAGTATTATTACAGCAATTACGTATGAAGGTAGATTAAGTAATGGCGCACCATTCAGGGAACTATTTTCATAGGGGTTACTGAATCCTGTTTCCATACTTTAAATTTATCATTAACTAGCTGATGCGCGCACTCCGCCCACGCTCTGTCCACGCATCTGTCACTACTTTTTGTCACATCTCCACTTCCATATTAACTTTAACTTTGTGCTCAATAACGTTAATATAACATAACACACATACATATGGGTTAGGCAGCGGTGAATTAACACTCATATTTCACCAATCATTGTATTCGGTCCCACGTAAAAGAGGGTGAGCCTATTGCCGTTGTTTGGGCACTATTGTTGACTCGAGCCATGCATCTGAGCCTGAGTCTGAACTATATATAACGACGCGGCTATATATAATATATAAGTTTTATATATGTTTTATATATATAATATATAAGTTTTTTTTTATATTTCCAGATATCGGGCCCTGTGTGCTCTACTAAGTACATAAATAAATTCTCTGAAGGTATCAATATTTTTCTAGCCAGCTCTGTAGTATTTCATTTGTGTTGTATTGCGATGATGGGCGCGACATTTTATCTTTAACTATTGGTTTTATAAGATACCTACGATCATAACAAGGTACCTTTTTATCCGTAGAATAGATTCCCATTGGTTGCGGGAACGGAATCAGAATTCCTTTCAGGAGGAGCCGCGGGCAACATCTAGCTCACAACAAATGTACTAGAAGGGGTTATATAGATAGCTACGTTTCGTATGTAACTATTTATTATGTTGACAGCTGGCATTGTCCCATGACCGATGCAACTCGATTGTTCAGGTTATCTTGTTTTTTATCGAAGGTTCGCGATTCCGGTGGCCGCCGTCGATTCCCTTTTATGAATATTTCATATTATTGTAAACAACTTTATCTGGCGTACAATGTTGCATTCTATATTTGTGTTTTATAGTTCTTCGAAAATGTCACATGTAACATCGGCTACCGTAAAATGGTCTGCCCCTTGCGTTTACTAGGAATTTTCATGTTATTCTTTTTATGCTTATTGCGTAAGTCTATAGAAGATTTTTTTTGCTCAACATACAACAACACAAAATAGCTTTTGTCGTATAGAAATTTGTTTCTTCCCACGACAGTTTTCATGATTCAAAGGTTGTTAGTCCTATTAAATTAAACAAAATGGTTCTAGACGTTCTTTATTACCATGTCATTTTATATTTAACTTTATTACCCTTATAATGTGCAAGCACTCTCGGCATACATTTTTGAATATTTATGCCTACTAAGAAAAAAAATTGATATAATATTGTCAAAAAGTAAAAAAACATGGTCATGTATTTATTGACACCATCTTGATTCCAATGAAAAACTATAACTATTGTCCAGAGTATTTCATGGGCCTAGCTGTCCACCGTTATCACTTCAAATATTGAGATTATGACAAACAGGTTTTTTTGCAACAATTCAAAATACAACTTTTTATTTGTTAAATAAATAAACAGTTTTTTAGGTGCAATGGATATTTTAAAGTAGAACGTTTTTGATATGAGAAAAAACATTGAACTCATGATACCGTTACCACCACCTCTTGTGGCAGATGACATCTCTGTATATAGGTACACATATATTATCCAACTGTTCACTTCTGTCGGCACTCCCTGGTTGCTATTGTGTTCTTATTGAAATGATCGTTTAGTTAATTTCAGTTCAATTTTCTGCGCATTACCTTTTTTTTTTGCCTGTTGGTTTTCGGCAGTGTAGAATTAGGGCCACCCCATCTCTTCCCAAGCGTTGTCGTACAAGGCGACTAAGGGATGTATATATGGACTGTATATAGACAGATATATACAGCCCAGACTCAGCCTCAGATGCATGGTTCGAGTCAGCAATAGTGCCCGGAATACGGCAATAGACTCACCCCCTATTACATGGGACTGAAATGTGGGTGTTAATTCATCTCTGCCTAACCCTCCAGGGATAAAAGCGTGATTATATGTATGTATGTTCTTCCCGCAAATACCTTCTATTTCTATCGGTAAATACATTCTAAGTTATGATGACGTGACCAAGGGAAACAGGACTCCAAGTTTATAGATATCATTTATTGCTTAGAGTTAACTCACGCTTCGCACTATAAACACTTGCGTAACATTGCTTTCCGTGTTTATTTTGATGATGATTGCCAGGTTTAGACTGGCATTATGACTTACAAATAGTATATTTTACGTAATAAAGATGAAATACAAGAATATATATTATTAATAACTAGCCAATTCCCGCAGCTTCTCCTGCGTGGAATTGTTTTTTATTTACTGAAACTCCGTGTACCTTAAGGAACATTACGAAAAAATAATTGCTGAATTGGTCGAGTTGTTCTCGAGTTTTGATAATGAATTGGTCGAGTTGTTCTCGAGTTTTGAGCTTTTGACTTTAATACCCTACGAAATTACGTACCTATGTACTTCCTTTTGTTCCGTACATACAGCGCCGCCAGCTCGAGTGTTAGGGGTGTCAGAAAATTAAAAAAGCCATCCAACTAAACGTTTCATGTAATTAGGGATATATACCTCAAAAGTAAAAAAACTAAACCTTTATAGGATCACTTCGTTGTCCGTCTGTCTGTCTGTCAAGACCTTTTTCTCAGGAATGCGTTAAGGCATCAAGTTGAAATTCATACCACATACTCAAATCTATAACGTCTTGAAACTGTAAAAATCAAATTTCTAAGTCAACGCATTCAAAATATATTACGGTTTATGTATCTTAAGTTACGGAACGTTGGATCGGCGCGATAATATGACGGAGTGCTTTACCAGTTCCCCCTTACCAGGTGCCTCCGACATGGCAACGCTTGAATAAAAATATTACTAGGTTTATCAAAGTTAACACACTTACAGTGGGGCTGGTCCATAGCTTAAAAGTCGCACAGCGGGCTATTGAGGAGTTTCTCTGAAGGTTAGAATTCGGAAAGAGGTTATCCGACAGAGAACTAAAGTTACCGACATAGGCCACAGAAAAAGCAAGTTGAAGTGGCAGTGGGCTGGCCACGTTTGTCGAAGGACCGATGGCCGTTGGAGCAAACGAGTCCTACAGTGGAGACCGCGAAAAGGTAAACGAAAGGTAGGAGGCCCCCTAGCCAGATGGACAGACGACCTGAAAAAGGTGGCTGGGACAGACTGGATGCGGAAGGCGGAGGATCGGAGAAAATGGCGCACATTTGGAGAGGCCTATGTCCAGCAGTGGACTGCGGTGGGCTGATTGATTGATATCAAAGTTAAAGAGAACAATTTATTTTCAACTTTTTCGAAGTTATTATTTATAAGATAAGAATTAAATCCAGGGATTTATTCTTAGCTAGCTGATACCCGCGTGTATATCGATCCGGTTCTACTTAACCAACTGCGATTAAACAGTAAGATTTATAGGTATATCTACAATAGGAAGCGGAGGTAAACTAACTAGTGTAGAAGCCATACATATCATTAGCATGATTGTGTGTAAAGTGATTCACTTGGGACTCATAAATAAGTAGCGCTGTCTCTCTATGGAAGTATAAAGTTTGCCGAATTTACTTCTTTATTTACAGCTTTATTAAGGAGATAAGTAGATTTTAAATATCTAAATTCTCCAGGTTATTACAAACAGTATAACCTACCATAAGACTGCCTTGATGATCCCAGAAACATATTCCTGATATCAGTCAGTTCTAAATATCACTGACTTAAAAGTAAGGCTACAGATAACTATGAAAAAATAGAAAAGAGCTTATTGAATGCTAAGACGATCGACACCGCTCCCATAACGTAGTATAAAAAGTTAATGTGATGTATAGTATTAACTGAATTCTGATAAAACTAGGTAAGGCTGAACCGGAAAACAACTACAATGCCTTTTACGGTAGACAGTGAGGTCGAGGGCAGCAGAACCAGGGTGGCAGGAACCTGCGGTTCTGCAGTTATCTGTTTACACTATCAGCGTCATTACGCATAATAGGTATTATTGGGTTCATTGTAGTAAAAGACTTTACACTATAAAGAACAGAACAAATAGTCAAAACATTGCCTTCTAATCGTTGTGTACTTCACTATTTAGATTCGCGGGTTCGTATCCAGCCCGTTCAAGCATTCCTTTTCAATTGAAAACTCTAAAACTACAATATCGGAATATTTACCTTCCATTGTTTGGAATTTCCGACATTTTGGCTTTGTTAAAAGTGCATTGATCACGGAGAAGCTCTGGCGGTTAACCGTGAAAAAGATTTAGTAAAGTGCATTATTATCCATCTACTCTTTGGTATGTGTGTGACGATAATTGTTTTTAAATACCTATACCTATTGAAAGTTCTAAAAGTTTTAATTCTGTATGAATTCAACGACTTGGTTTTGATTCAAATCTAGAAAGAACTCTTGTTAAGGACAAATTCTTTAGTAAGTAGGTAAGCTGCTACTAATGGACGTGCTTGGTTGTTGGGGCGGCACGTGTCTGTAGTCGCGTGCCAACGGCGTCGCGTCGCGCGCTCTGATCTTATCTGTCTCACGAACTTAAAGCCGTGCCCCTTCACACGTGATGGTGACAAGCTCTAACAGATCCCATCGCATTGACGTGTGCAGTTTTAAGAGGACTAACTGGTCAAATCTAACCTCGGCATGTAGATTTTATTACTTGCCAGATTTTAGCATTTTATGAGTATGCCTACTATGTCTAGTAGTTTTATCAAGGAACTGGTTGTTTATCTTATTACGGTTCTTTGACAGTGCAAAAAATCTGTCATTTTATCATTGGTATATTTGTTTTTTTAAAACCACATTTGTAATTTTATGCATGGAAAAGAAATTAATGATTAGGTTATTATTTAAGCAAACCCGTAGTTCAACTTTAATATAACTATGAAAAACACTCTTTGCAGTAAAAATAAAAAGACTGCCTGAAATCTAACCCAAAAAACAAAATAATGTGTGTTGGTTTTAAAGATCATGCATTCTCGCGGTTTGTAAACATACATTGGAAAAAAGAAATGGTATTCAGTATAATCATACTTAGATAACCATGCAATTTTAAAACTCAATATACTAATTTAATGTTGGTTATTCATTTCTCAGGTCAAGAATAGTTATATGCTTGAGGAGTGTAGGAAGGGACGTTAGGTATATAAAAATAAAATCAGATAATATTTTGGAAAATTTATTTTATGCAATGACAATTTGGACGGATGAATCAAGGAAAATGTTATTTAAATATTACATTTAAACAACATTTTATTACATTTCAATCACATAAATAAGGCACTAGTAAAATAATAAAATACTTCAGTTTACATGGAATAGCACATTTTTGTAAGTCGTAAGCTTTTGTATTTTTAGGTAGGTATTTCATTTATATTATAATTTTTATTAAATATCATTTAATTCAATCATAAATTACGTAAAAAACAAACTATCCTAAATTAAATAAATTACGATGTCGGGACGGCCGTCAATCCATCGTCTCTTGACTTAGGTCGCACGTTCGGTTATCTACTTAGAAGGTACTGAAATGTTACTTTTTACTTATCACTAGATATCATTAAATCAGGCTTAGACTACTTTAAAAAAATATGGTACAATACGTTATCGGACTTCCGCGAAAGGACGTCCGAGCGTAAAGTGAACGAATGAGCGACGTGATCTTGATAACGACTCACGGCTGCGATCCCGCCGACGACGACGTCGGAGATGGGGACAAGCGAGCGTTCATACACCACAACACACGCACTCAACAATACACGGTCACACTACGCGCCGCTACTCGCATTCGTCCACATTCGCGCACGCTCATGCGGTCGTCCCCGTCTCTGTGTCGCACGCTCCCACACTCTTGCGCCCATGCGTAGTGCATAGTGTGGAAACGTTTGGACATTAACCATTAAAAATAACCGCTATCGCAGTCCTGCACTCAATGAGAAATAGGCCTGTTGCCTAGAAGACATCACGTCCTCATGAGCCAGAACTTGACGGGGGTTTTTAAACTAATGAAATATACTACTATTGCGGGCGCTGATCACATCAACACGTCTACTTTTATTTAGAAGTGCCTCTGGTGCGCACGAGAGAAACTGGCATCATAGACTTTGCATAGAGCGGAGGGAGCGTTCGGTCCTGGAAGCAATTCGGCTGCTTTAGCGGCAGCACGTCGTCGCTGCCAACTACAGGTCCATGCTGCAAGTACGACTAGTTGGGCTGCTAGGAAAGCAGCTGCTGCAAGCATGGCACCCGCTGCGTTGACACAGGTGACATCAGTCTCTCTGACGTAAACTGAATCTTCAGTGATGTTCTTGGAGCGCTGTTTGTCAAAACCAAATTTGTCAGTGATCTGAATGGTTTGCACGAGGAGCATGTCATCGGTGGGTGCAGAAGGGGTAGAACGCCTCTTCCTACGTCCGTAAGACATGACGGAGCGGAGTTCGTTCGGGCCACCGTCGCACTGCACTGGCTCACACGTGGGCATGCACGGAGTTACCAAGGCACGGAACTGTACAACTTCAGAGGATGGGAATTTGAAGGCATCGAAGTTAGACAACAGCATCTGTAATAAGAGTAAATAATTTCTTTAGTATTACTCTACTGCTAGAACTAGATTAAAGATAATATATCTTTTTAATATGATTCTATATTATTTCCAGAATACGATGCTTGTAAGATGTGCAAAAAAAAGCAGACTGTAAACTGAATTGTTCCGCTCGTTATTACCTTTCCACTATTGACTGATTTGAATAGCGGTCCCATAATGAAGTGCTCAGTAGGACAGCCGTCGCTATCGATAAGAGTGATCTCACTGGAATCGACACCATCCATAGCTACAAGCTCTCGGACAAAGATCTCGAATGGTGAATTGGGGTCCATGATTTCGAAGCGGAGTGCCTGAACATAAAAAATATGATTTTAAGGTACAGTAACAAATTTTATGAAAATTATCACATATTGATGCAACAATAATTACCAAAGGATCTCCAACTTCAGCAGATGCAATAGTGTCGTCGCCATTCCTGTCTGTGATACGCATAGCCACGTTGGGAGAGTCGACAATGACCTCTTCCGAGAGACCAGTGACAATGTCTCCATGAATGCCAAGATCGACCTCGTTGGCAACAGTTTTGTTGGTTAAATCGTACTGGCAAGTGACAGCTAAACCAAGATCAGACGATGTAACGATGGTATCGTGATGCTGAATAACCACATCGTTTAAATATCTGAAAAACAATAGCAATATTTTTATACTGTTACCAAAATTACATTCCAAAAATTCTAATTAAGTCGTGATGTACCTGCCAAGTCCATTCTGTTTAACATTGCACTCAATGTTATTATATCCCATGTGTAATTCAAATTCGAGACTTTGTTTAACGTCAACAACGCAAGAGTTGGGGCTGCCCTTAGCGTAGATTTTGCCGTCAAACAGTTTGGATGTTTGAATACGGGCCACCATATCTCCAGCCCTGCAGTCTATTGATACATTGTAACAAGATGATAGCTCGTAAGTAGCTGCTTCGGGCACTTCCAAGTAAGGATCCTAGAAACAGTTGCATTTGACAATATTAAGGTCAAGTTGTACATTTGTCAGAACATACAAGAATTTGGACCACTCCATCTCTTCCCATGCGATATGGTAAAACGCGACTAAGGAATAAGGTTGTTTAACATCAGACAGATAAGTATATACAGCCCAGATTTTGCCTTAGAGGGATGGCTCGAGTCAACAATAGTGCCCGGAACACTGCAATAGGCCGGTGCCTAGCTCAAGAGGCCATATTATTTCAATTGATTGTATCATAATAGTTCAGGCAAAACCGACAAAGTAGGCACCGACTTCAAACAGGATCAGTAATTTTAGTATTTTTTTTCTTATCTTTATTATGTTATTTTATAGTTTTTGAAGTCAGTTTTATTAAACGTAGTGTTTTTTTATGTTTTACTTTTAAGTGACCCTTTTTAGTTGGTTCAGCATGCCGACCTTTTTTTTTATATAATGCTCTCAATGACTTAAACGAGACATTCATGCTATACATAATTAATAAATTCTGTTCTCTGCCTTCGCAGTTCAAGACTTGGTAATTCTAGCACGCCCTTTATCATTGTTATGTGCCTACTGTGCCACAAGATTCCTATTTCATTTTGAGGAGTTGACTGGTGTATCTCCGGAATCCAAGGTCCAGTACCAATTATATGGAACTACTGTTTCCACGGGGGCCAGACTGGTTGGTACAAGGTTTTATTTCAAGTTTTCCTTCTCTCGCAGTGATATCGTCCAGGTATTTATCCGTTAGTCGCCTTTTACGACACACGTCGGTTGAGATGGGGTGGTGATACTTGTATTCTTTCTCCGTCACCAGATGCCTTAATTATAACATACCTGAATATCAGCAAGAGTTGCTCGGGAGTGATGAGATAGACGGCAGACATGGTCGCCTGTGTCACCATGGTCGTATGAGTGGCAACGGAAAGGCGAGTTTAAGCAGAGTTCGCGACATTCCTCTACAGTTTGAACATCTTGATATACAGAGTCTACCGTTTTTAAAATGCGACCACCCATTTTCTTAAACTCGCAAAGTTTCGTTGGCTCTTCAACGCAGTTGTTCTCTAAGTAGTCGATGTCTAAAAAATTTTTCAAAGTTGTTATAAAAAAGTATTCATATGTAATTACAAATTTAGTAAATTAAAACTATGCGGCTAGTGAACATACCTTCGTTCGCTTGGAATGAATTCGTTCCTGCCAAAGTAATGCGGTCCATGTTCGATAATACGCACTCCCCAGTTTTGTTATTGTAGTTCGCCGATCTGGAACAATAGTTCACACGGATTAACACCAGATCGATGCTATTATTGACTGTGTGAATTTTATGAGTAGGTAAGTGAACCAAATTTAATTGGTAATCAATCACGATTCATAAAAGAACTTCATTTTTACAATTAAATAATATCTGTATTAAAACGAAAAAATAATAATTTTAAAACATGAACCAGAATGGCAGAGTTTTAAAATGACTGCTCAGACCCAAGAGATAAACCTAAAACTAATTTTATTTGATTAAAACTAATCCAATAAATATACTACAATAGATCAAGTTTTATTGTAATTTATGTATGTCATTGTGACCGTTTATCGTGATGTATAAAAGTTATCGACTATATATCGTGTCGTGTTTAGGATCTTTCAAGCACGCCATGTTAATAAAGATTGTGCTTTTACTTTCAACGACTACACGACTTGTCATAACTAAATTCATTCAACAAGCTCTTTTGCTTGTTTGCATACTATAACCTACTACTACCAATAGCATTTAGTTGCCTGCTGTGTATTTAACATGTAATTAACTTTACCTACCCTGTTCTTTACATACCTATATGCTATTTGCATATTATTAACTTGTTCATTGTTATTGTTCTAAGTATAAGAATTTCTGAATAAAACGACTGCTATTATTAACATTTTACTCAAAGAACTATACCTATCGTTTCAATGTATAATATTACTGCATTTTCCAGTGACCACCCATATAATATTATCTTGTTCATCTAACACAATATTTTCTCTTGATGTACAATCGAACCCGATCAGATGACCCTTGCGCTAACCTATGGGATTTTCACAAGAGATGCGCGCATTTCTTCGTTATATGTATCATGAGAACTTTCTGTTTCGTTGTTTATTACGTAGGTTATTTATGTAGGTTTTAGAACAATTTATGTGAAGTATCAGCATTGTTGTTATTATTATTAGTCTTTAAGTTATTGTCTAACAACTCTGAGTTTATAGCAAAACACATTAATTTGATGTATCTCTGAAGTTGATGATTACATGTATCCCGCTATCAGTGGCTATTGCTCATCTTACCGTATGAATTGCAACGATGCGTTGACTTCATCGTATAATAATTAAACTTCCCTGCAATTTGTTCAACTGTATCTTTCTTACATACCCATCTAACTACCTATAGATACACAACTTACGAAGATAAATCTAATATAAATCTAAATATATAGTTTCAGAGCAACAACTAAGCATACATCCTTATTTTAATAAAGCTCGTTATAAATTATAGTGTAGTGATGAGTTATAGTATAGTGATGACTATAAAATAATCGTAATTTTATAATTAATATGAATTAGCGCTTATAAAAAGAGTAGACCGTCACGCAAGCTGATCTTTAATAAAAATCTTCTTTGGTGGTCGAAAATAAAAAAGTAATGACATATAATTTTATTGATAGGCTATTATTTCTATTGATCCTAATGTCTATCCTTAGATCACTTGATACTACTACGTACTAAGTATAAGTTCGTATCTACATACTATTAAATAATTTATCTTTGTTGTGTTCTAATTTCAAAGTAGTGTAATTTAAGTGACTGCAAAAAACGATTGCGTCTTGTGTGGTATCTAAACATCTAATTTCCAATAATATTGTTTGGGAGAGTTTTAAGAGGGAAACAATATGTGTTTTATCGGTTATTGTATCATGAAAGTAGGAAGCGATAGGGCAGTGCGCTCCCACACCGCGCGGCACTCTGCCCGCCACGTCTGGCGAATATTTTGCCAAATGTCGTGACTGTCTACGATCGCGATGTGCGCCGCCCGGGGTTGGCCCGAACCGCCTGTTCGCTTCAATGGAGATACGACGATTTGTATCCAACGGTACACGTGTCGGGCTTACCTCGACAACGTAAAATCCTGAATTTAATTCTCCAATCGCTAACTTAACCTCAACCCTAGTAAAAATTCTGAAATGATGGCGTGAAATAGTATAATTTATTACAAGCGAATCCTACTTAGTGACACGATCATTTCCACAAAACATAAATTTCAAACCTAAGTACTAAATTATTATGTTAAAAGCTCTTCTAGTTGGTCCTCGTTTTAAGGTAATTGGCATTTTCATTGACCTTTCAATTAACGGTTTATAGAAATAGGCACGAACATCCAAACTGTGTTAAATGAAAATACTGCAAACGCATTTCAACGATGACTCAGAATTGACTACATAAAGTAAAGATTTCTATACGGAGAGAAGAAACTCGAACTGATTTGTAATATGTTTGACCGCTATACTAGAAAACACGTAGAGCACGCATTCAGAAGCAAATTAGCGCTACAATCCGCAATCGTAACTGAACGCAGCCTGACCTGAACACGCCAACGGATATACGTGTATCGAATGTGTGCGTCTGACGCAGTACACTATTTATGTTAATGATATCAAAAACCGTACAAGGAAATAAACACAATAGGACAGTCGTGTCTTGCTACATTAGACGCCTGAGACGTAGGCCGTTCAATTGGCCTCCCTGCTTTGTATATAATGCTCGTTTGTAGAATTCAGAAACAGAACGGCTACCAGGAAGACACTGTGACTTATCCAGTGAACTAAGCCGCTAAGATGTACCGCAGGACACGCCATCTATGGTAACTTGGTGAAGGCTGATTGACTTCGTTATCGGATTAATAGATAAATTAACCTATACTCATATGGATATCTAAAATAGCAAGTTTGTTAAACAATAATAAATTGATAATTGTGTTTCGTTTTCTCATGATACGCTCATGCATGGTTAAAGTACAATGTTAAATCAGTCTCTATATGATAGTATCTGATGAAAGGGAGCCGGGTCGTGACCTCGTGTATATATTTTCACATCTTGTTAGTTCAATTGTGGTGAATAACAGTTAACATAAATGTGTCCATTTACATTCTTTAATTAAGTTACATGAACAGTAATGATAATTCCTTTTCGGATAACTGATTACCTATTTAATAAACATCCGGGTTCAAGTGCTATTCTGAGACATTTCTTTTATGCTTCCTTTGAATTTGGTTGGAAGCAGTGAGGTTGCACCCAAATTACATGATTTGAAGAGGACATGAAACAAGCTTTGGCTAAAACCTAATCGTTTTACCGAAGCTATAAAATTGCATAGTGATTTGACTTGAGTTAGAGAAACACACGGACTCGCGGTCAAGTGGTTAAGCGGACCCCGGACTCTAAGGTAAAGGCCTCGGATGCGGCTGAGATTAACGTAATGGGAATGATGGAGAGTAAAAAATTATCGACATATTTTTTTATATTTCATTTCATCTGTATTGCGTCCCCGACACACAGAGTGTCGAGGACGCAATACAGATATATTCAGGTATATATTTGCATTGAGCAGGAATCGAACCCATGACTTTTTGCATGGTAGTCAAAAGTTCTACCTCTACGTCATATCCATATGATAAAAAATCGTGATGAAAAAAAAAATCAATAGTAAAATTATTGATTATTATTATACTCAGTCGTTTGAAATGCTACAAAGTTAATAACAAAAAGTACCTACCTACGTTGAATTTCAAAAAAATCCATTGTTTAATTTTAATTGAGGTAACAAATACAGTATGCTTTCATTCGATCTTTAATTAACTCTCAAATTACTAGTCTTTATTCAATGCAATGCAAGTAATTTCTTTCTAAAGTTATTTCATTTTGGTACGACAAAATTATAATAATCTTTTTAACGTTTAGTAATTTCATTTACCTACTTGTTTAGTGATTTAATCATTGTTTTATCAGAGACGTATCGATATTATTCATCATCATCTTAGTGTTGATCCCGGTTGCATCCAAAGCTTAGGTACACTTCGGAGCCCGGGTTCACATGTTTTTGGTTTTTGAGATTTGACTGATCTTTAAACTATACACATGTAGTAACTGTCGCCTGATTTCCCGCCGTTTGACAATTGAAGTAAGCCGTAGATATGTCGTTATAAGCATTATTCTTTTTAAATACTTTTCAGTTAAGTTTTGTTTGATTTTTTGTATACGAATTGTGTTCTATAAATTGCGATAATTTTTACATGGTGGGATATTGTTTACACTAATACTATTCTAAATGTCTGTACGAGCGCGCATAGGTCGTGTCGAGGGCAACACTGCTCGCGGGTCATTCATGTTCCACTCCGCCCATACGACGCTCTACTTCGAAAGTTTATTTTAATCCTTTATAATTATGGTAATAGTCTTTTAGATTAACGTACCCTAACGTTTAATATAATGTTTGCATATATACATGATATAATAAGCAAAATATTGAAGATTTTAAAAAGAGATATTTGTTTTTAATCTTGTTCGATTTATTCCTACGCCATTCATCCAACTACTATAAATCGCAGGTGAGACATTACACGCGCTCCCGCAAATGGTCAAAACACGGGAAAAAAGGCATTCCAACGCGAGCATGACGGGCACAGCTTGTGGTGAAAAAAAAATCATAAGAGTAAAAGCCCGAGTATTGGTGCTGATTAAAAAATAACACCAAAAAGGCTACGTATAATTTTATGACTAGCGATGGAAACATGTAGTTCTTCTTCAGTCAGTCTGCTACAGCAAGAAGATATGATTTCATGCTTATTATGTTTAAACCCAATTAAAATTTAAAACCAATTAAGTAATAGGATTATATTAGAAAGCCAACTTTACGTATGGTAGTACCTATGCATAAATCCTTAGGTATATATAAAGAGATAGCCATTTCTGTTAACTGCTGTTGACGCATTATCTGCGGGGAACCTTTCTCAGTAGAATGGATGCGATTTCAATAAATTTACCGCATCCTTCTATTGTGGTTTGAGCAGAACATAAATCTTACGTCTACATCTACGACAAAAATAAGAATTATCTTTTTCAATAAACCATGCCATTTTCATTTCTATCGCATCATAACAAATGCATTCCTTATGATGGGATAGAAATATAGATATATGATAAATATATTAAGAAACGTATTGATAAAATGTAAACTATTAATTAGAAATATTGCACATCAGAATGGATCTCACTCATTAACTTTATGTCATACATACTCTGTCTAGATAATATATTTCGCTATTGATTTACTTGCTGTACAGCTAAGTAAAGTGGGGCCATGTAATTTATATATGATGTCTGGTACTTAACTAACCTGCAAACAAACTCGTTTTCTCCTAGGCAGAGGTCAAGACACATTTGTCTCGAACTGACTGTATGTGTCTTTTTGCCGCGTCCCTTGAGATGGTAACCTCGTACTCGGTCGAAACACCAAGCCCTTTCACAAGGACGCACGCCGAGGCAGGACTTTTGTGCGTAAATCGTGAACACGGGGAATTGTGACTTCGTCAATGCACCTGCGAAAAAATAGCATGAAGCGTCGCATTGTAAATATAATTTGTTTCTTAATGCTATTAGAGATTACAAAATAAGTGAAATTATTGGGTTCTGCTCAATTACAACACCTAATTCCTAAGTAAGAAATAGAGGTAAGAGGCGCTCGTGTCATCATTACATTCTTCATGCTCACGCACGTGTTCTGGATGAAGAAGCGTTCAACCTTAGCGAATTTGAAAATCCGCACACCGAGTCGATCGAGGCTATTTGTGCTCCCATAATTGGATCTCATCGTTAAGTTCCTTGAACTGTTAGCTGAGTTGGAATTTCAGAAAATTTCATACGATCCTTAATCTATTTCTAGTTACCTATAATATCATGACATAAAACACCATCTTTATAGCTTTATTCACTTATTATTCGAACTCTAATAAATGTTATTAATATACATACCAATCAATTTCTATTGCAATATAATATAAAAACATATGAAAATGCAGTTGTAGTAGGTAAGTACATATCTCTGCTAAGCTTTTCTAAGGATAAAAAATATAGAAATTCTATTGGTCTGACTGTTTTGACAGCCTCTAGTCGAGCAACTAATAAAACGCAATTCTATTTGCGGTGCGTGGATATTTTACTGAAATCATTATCTGTTTGTATTTTAATGCACGCTTTACAATAGATAGCAACATACTTTTTAAGTTTCGTGATCAAATCTTATTGAATAGAAAACAAACAATAAAATATTTTATGAGGTCAAAGCGCGTTCTACTAACTCATGTCTAAATACACTCAGTCATGTTTTCCTTTTCGCGGTGAGAGTATTTTTTCCCAATAAGGCGTGATGAGTGAACATGCCGTTATTGACATTCAAATGATATGTTGAGGCAAAAAATCGGAACGCTTCGCTTGTCTGTGAGCTCACACCTCTATGTCCGATAAATGAGAGTACTGGCGCCATTACACTGCCACCTGCTATGTGTCCCGGTTATACTATACCATACGCTAACACGCATCTTTTTGTTCCGTTATTGTTGGTTTTTGTGGTACTTTACGCTTATTAACGCTGTTCTGGTCTTGATGCAGATTAAAAACTACAGTTCATTTAGCTTTTGATATGATTTAGCATTACTAGATACATACTTGTTGACGCATAGGTATTAACTGGTGTTGATACAATGATTAGTTATCAATAACATAGAGTAGAAACGTGGTCTCTTGAACTTAACGGTTCTGTCACTACAAAAATAGTATGCGTTATCCAATATAGCAGCGAAAGTAATTTTTAACAGTACATTATTTTAGTAACATGTTTATTCATTGACGAGTGGCAGTGTCCTTCAAAAACTTCTTTTCTGTATAATATATTATTTTATTATAATGCGCTGCGTAAATTACTTACCAGGTAGTTGATCGGCGTCAGAGCTGAAGAGAACGCAAAGGCCAGTCTCATAGTTGACGGCGCGACAAGTATCATTGGCTTGGCACTGCTCTAGGCAGTCGGTCAGCATAAGTGTGCCGGGGATGTCGTCTAAGATGTGAGACGGTGCGGAAAACACGTACCTGTACAGTGATAACTTATACTTTAATAACGCCTACTCTAGCCGACCAGTACATAAGTAACACTTTCCAGGAGAACAGTCTCAGAGTAATGTCGGGTCTAGATAATCTTACTTGTTAGTTATTTATGTCGACATAATAATAGTCTTAATTACTCATGCAATTATCGGTCAGTACACTGTAAGCACAAAGCTAGTAATAATAAATGAACAACTATATGGTTAAGTGTAGTTAGTTTCTTACTTACCCGGTGACGAGTTCAAATCCGATCATCTCCGGGTCGCATTCTTCTAACGAATTGGCGGGAGCAGAAGGAGCAGAAATTCCACTGGGTGCAGAAGGTGGAACACCTCCCGATGCTGTTTCCGGCACAGGCGCTTCCGCGTCCAGTGTTTCTTCTGAATCTGTTTCTGTGGATGCAGATGGTGCTCCTGGATTTTTATATTCTTCAGGAGCAGCCACCACTGCTGGTTCTGGAGCCGCAGATTCTATAGCAAGATTGTCCTGAGGTGGTGCGTCAACTGCTGATCTTAACGTCCCTTCGAACTTTTTAGCAGCTTCCGCAGCGCAAACCACTAACACTATACTGAGCAATAACCGCATTGTACTGTCTGAGAGGGGCCGTGGCAACATTCGTTATCTGTAACAAAAGAAAAGTGTTGCTTAAAAAAACTTTATGGCAATTTAAGCACGTAATTGCATGGGAAGCTCTAGAGTGCAGTATATAAAGCCGTTCAGCTAGACACGCAACCATTCTTCCTAGATAGGTTAAATCGCTCAATATCTTAAGGCTATGTTGAGCATTGTTTGTAGCTATCGATCACATGTTCTCATCGATAATTAATGCTTGTATACCATTTTCGGTTAAGCGCGACAATTGAACTTGAACAACTGAATCTTCCTTACATCATTATCTACATATTTTCACTGAGTAGCCAAATGCTGTTCTACCACCATACCACAAAAATGTGAAAATGTTTATTAATGATGAAAATGCATCATTAAATTAACTAAAATAAAGTTAATAATTAGATCGCTAACTGATCGATCTTTCTACCAATTATCTCGCATTCAATGTAAATGTCTTCAACGAGAAGGTGTGGGCACGAGAAAATAAAAGAAAAACAATTACGTGCACCGTCTAAGGGCATTAGCTTAATGATTTCCATCTTATTGTAATTAACTCGCAATAGTGCCATAGCAACAGAAGATATATAGTCTTTCCTCACTGGGTGAAGTACGATAGACATATCATTACACGATCATAAACGCTAAGTTTTATTTTTGAAAAAATGCATGTTTAGAGTCAGTCATGGGAAAATATTTTGACGCGCTTTCACATCGTAATGTAATTTTTTTATGCTATTATCTCTTGATCCAAGTGCCTTTTTGAATATACTCTATATGAAACACAGTTCTAGGCATCCTAAATTTCAGTTTCACAAAACGATTAATGGTTCTGTTACTAAACAATTTAGGTGTGACTTTTTCATTGGAATTTGCCTATTTGTAGTCTACCATTTTTATGTCAGTAACGTTATAATGGTAGACCATATTGGATGCTTCAAAGTGGAAGGAAAATTGAGTAGATGGTAAGTTTAAGTAAATCTTTTTAAAGGAAAACTTGTAAAATAATTGTAAATGGCTCCACTTTTATTCTTTTAGAGGTCTTTAACACGAATCCCTAAGCAATTTTATAGTAATAAATTGTGTACCTACATATTATGGGAAACGAGTTCTTGTTTGTTATATTCGTAATATTAGATATTTTTAACTTTTGTTGTTAATAGGATATACATTTTATAGAATTAGAATTACTTGAGTTATTACAAGTCTATATTGCTAGTGCGATACGAATCGGCGCATAAGCATTCTGAATGAAACCGCCCAAGGAAGCCTAATTCATTTCATGCGTCGTGTCTTGTGTCGCTCACGGCTTGATAGTAATTTGAATTGCCCGTCCATTATGAAAATTAAATTACGTATACAGAAACGCTTACAGAGTCATATTTTTAAAGCATTTCTTTTTTATAGCCGCTGAAGACTTTTTTTAATAAGTAATAAAAATACATTTTGTGGACGTGACTAGAAACTTAATACTGATTTAGATATGACACTCTTACAATGAATTCGTGCTCAGTATCTAACAATTTCCAAGAATAAACATTACAACGGGGCATGCAGGCTAGTCAAGTGTTATTTATCATGGTTTCACTGGCAAAGTTCAAACAACAAAGTATTAATAAATAGGGACAGGCGTCGGGCGTCTCCGTCAATAGCGTGAAATAACAGGAGTGTCGGTCGTGGTAAACTGTTGGTATGCGCATCAGGTAAGCTTGATCGATGCCAATTTTATGTGAAAGCGTTTATATGTCACAGCAATTCGAGATTTAACGCTAAATTGAGAACGGATATTAAATGCGCGCTTATGTTTATTCACGTGTGATTAATTGATATGTTCATTCAGCTGAGTTCCGACATGTATTGGTTAAAACTCCAACCAAATTATTTCGACTATAATTTTCAGTAACACGAATAGGGGGCGAAGCGAATTGTCGTGAAGCGAGTACTTTGTCCTGGGTTATATGTCTCCATGGTATGGTATGGTGAACAGTCGAATGGAGATTACACATGTAATAATTTCTTTTATCACAATAGTGAGCTTCTTAACAATACTTCCTTCTGTCTACTTGGCTGGCGTCAATTTATGTTTATGACTCTTAATTAATGCAAAAGGCATTCAACTTTAATAACATGTATTAATAAGGTAGTAATAAATATTGATGAACAGGTCTCTACAGTTTCTTTACTAATAGATCTTAGAAAGTAGGTAATGTATTCGATCATAGGTAGGTATATTAAGTATTATCATTAAAATATTTAAGTGATCTTCCAGTACGCTCATAGTTAATCTATACAGAACTAGAATAAACGAAATGTAACGGAATGATATTCATAAACCTTCTTTGTGAATGCTACTGTATCAACAAATCACCAATGAACATTAAATAAACATCGCAGTTTTTGTACTTACGTACTCATTTCAAATTTCAACATTATAAAGCTAATGCGTAAAGCTTATTGAAGTACCTCAATAAACTTCATGTGTAATGTCGTTTTTTTATTATTATTTTTATACCACTTAGGTGTTAGACAAGCACACGACACACCTGATGGAAAGTGGTTACCGTGGCCTATGGACGTGTGCAACACCAGGGGAGTCACACTCGCACTGCCGAGCCTTTAAGCACTGAGTTTCTGTGCCGTCAGTGTAGAAGACAAAGCAAGATAAGATTTTGGTCTTCCCACTGACAGCACAAAAACTCTCCATTGGACTCTGGTTATCCTACTTACCGCCGGGAACACATTAAGAGGCCTTTTCATTATTATGGCCGCGGTATTCTGCAAGGCGGGAGGTACTTCCCCAGTCAGACTACTCAATTGAACGGAAATACCGTCGTGTACTACTACTCGTTAAGTGGTTAATAGTGAAATAACAGTTAGGCGGATAAACTTGACATTGTTTCCTTGCCATTAATAATTATATTGACATACGCGAAGTTAGGTTGGACCTACGTGTCAATAGCTAAAACTAATTACTGAAAGAGCCATAAAAGTCACATTTGTTATTATTTATCATTATTTCATTAAATTTGAATCACCTACCCAAGCAATAATAGTAAATTATTTGAAAATAACGAAGTGTAAAAAATCACACTTTATATTTTCAAGTTTCGTGCTAATGGCTAAAATCGAAATTAGATATGGTTGTCAATAGCAATATTCTGCAATATTACTGTTTGGCTTGACATCAATTTATTTTTTCTTTTCAGTGCAATTTTATTCTAGCTATATGAACCGACTAAATATTTTCAATATTTTATAGCAATTTATAATCAATCTGTTTTTTTCTTTCATAGTTATGAACCATCATCATGACTAAATAAATAAACCGTAAAAATAACAATTTCGATATAACATACCTCAATTGATTAATTTGTTTTATATGCTCATCAAATGTGGTTTTACAAAATAAACATTGAAGTAATTTAAATCTGTAATGTGCAGCGGAGTTGTCTCCAATGCTTACGCGCCTGTACCGGCTATCCTACAGTTCGGGTACAGTGCCTTTGCCTTGGAAAGAGGCGAATATTCAGCCGATTCCCAAGAAGGGGGATCGCTCGGAGCCAGCCAACTATCGACCCATAGCCGTCACCTCAGTGCTGTGCAAAGTGTTCGAGCACATAATTAACAAACAGCTCATGCGGCACCTAGAGGATCACTCCTTAATTAATGACCGGCAATATGGCTTCAGACCGAAACGGTCAACGGGTGATCTTCTAGCATACGTTACCCATCTTTGGGGTGAGGCTATGGACAAGCACGGCGAGTCACTGGCAATTAGTCTTGACATCGCCAAAGCTTTCGATAGAGTCTGGCACAAATCGCTTCTTTCCAAGCTACCTGCCTTTAGTCTGCCTTCTAGGCTGTGCAACTGGGTTGCTAGCTTCCTGCAGGGGCGCCGTATTCGCGTCCTTTGTGACGGACGAGCTTCGGAGTTTCTGCAGGTTAATGCTGGCGTGCCCCAGGGGTCCGTCCTATCACCCACTCTCTTTCTTCTGCATATCAACGACATGCTGTCTACCGGCAATGTTCATTGTTATGCAGACGATAGCACTTTGCATGGGAGTTATCATGGACATCCTGCGGCCAAGCAGTCGGATATCGCGGAGAAAAGGCAGCTTCTTGTCACTGAGCTTGACGGGATCCTGAATCACATTTCTCAATGGGGCTCTGAAAACCTGGTTGAGTTCAATGCCAAGAAGACGCAGGCATGTGCGTTTACAGCAAAAGTATCTTCTTTCCTTCCACTCCCCACTCTTCAGAGCACGCCACTGCCACTGCAGGACAATCTCAATATCCTAGGTATGGATGTTCGCTGCAACCTGAATAACAAAAACTACATCGAAAGTATCATCAAAACAGCCTCACGAAAACTCGGAGTCCTGAACAGAGTGAGACGATTTTTCACGCCGGAGCAGCGGTGTCTTCTATACAAGACACAAATTCGCTCCTGTGTGGAGTACTGCTCGCATCTCTGGGATGGTTCAGCAAAGTACTTACTAGATCTCGACAGGTTGCAGCGACGTGCGGTCCGCATCATTGGGAATCCCGAGATCACGAACACCCTAGAACCTTTACAGCTGCGTAGAGATGTTGCGTCCATGGCTGTATTTTACCGTTTGTACCATGGGGAGTGTTCTGATGAGCTCTTCCAATTAGTCCCACCCTCCCCTTTCCTACACAGGACAACGCGTGCAGGTCTTAGATGTCATCCGCACACGGTGCAAAACATCCGATCAAGAACCAAGCGGTTCGGAGACTCTTTCCTTTGTCGCACCATTAAGGCCTGGAATTCATTACCAGCTCAAGTGTTTCCTTCTTCCTACAGTCCCGGGTCCTTTAAGCTGAGTGTCACCATTGTCACACGGTATGTGTAAGTAATGGTGACCCTCTTTTCTGGGACTTTGCCTTCAGCTTACCATCAGGCAAGGCGAAGTCCAATTGACGTGTCCTATATAAAAAAAAATAAAAAATTAAAAATCATATCTAGCTTGTTTTTCGCACCCGGCGTCACAGGGGTACTTCCTTGTGGACTAAAATTTCGAGTTCCATGATATACAACATGGTACAGTGTTATGTATTACCTAAACCATGATCGCGTTAACTCCCGTAAACATTATGGTATTTCTTGTGGAGTTCTCTAAATTTTCTGTTATGTAAACATCATCCAAATTGATTCTGTTCTCAAGTTTTGAGCTTAGCAACAAAAATAGCGAGTCATTTATTTATAAAGATATTTGTACAAGTGCAACAATAGTATTGACAAGTATTGTTTAGCATAACTCTAAATCTCGCACAGACAGATAGACAATAATACATTGACCTGTATACAAAGGTCGTGGGCCGGAAACGCACCATAGAGCTTTCTCTAAGTAGCTCACAATAGTCTGTCTACATAACTTCTTAAAGTATCTTAAAATCGTATGTATTTAATATAATAACTTTGTTATTCTCTGTTGCGACCTTTGTATTTTATTTCATTGATTTGACTTATTTATTCAATCTAATTGTTATGTGGTTTTATGTGATTTTTTATGACTTAAAAATAATTTAATATATATATTCTTGTAGAATAATGGTTATTTGTAATAGAGATAAATAAATGAATATTCTTCACAAAATAAATATGAAATAATGGAAAACGATTGAGATTATTCATTCATTTTTTTTTACTTATATTATTTTAAATGGACATTCAGTACACAATATTACAGTAATTTCAATTAAATCTCAATTTTTTTTTAATCATATAAAAATTATTTAACGTTCAGCAATTACATTAAAAGGTAATAAAGGTGTACAAGTATTTTATAGTGTTAAAAATCTATTTGGGATTAACCATTTAAAAATGCAATATATTTTATGGCTTCAAAATAAAAGGAAGTATAGTATCATAAAAGATATTGATATCGACAATAAATTCCCTCATGAAGGACATTGGCACTACGAATGTACGAGCACGCTTAGGTTGCTTGAAACACCGATCAGATGGGGTCAGCGCATTCAATGAGCCGGATGCCTCCAACCTGCTATTTACGTTTCACCATACCAGTACTGGTTGGCACACTATGGGTATCGTCTTCGTTTTCTTGTGCACTTTACAAGTGAGACGCCTGTATAAGTAATCTGTCGCACTGATCTTTTCTTAACTAGTAAGTAGGTTGTACATAAATGGTACTTGTTTTCCTTCTTTTTTCATACATCACCTTATTATTTATGAATTATAAACATATTGAGTTATAATTATGGATATTTTTATTTGGTATTGTATGTATATGTACCTGTATCTACGAGTATCTACTTCATTTAAAAACATAATAAAGCACGTCTGCATTTTTATTAGCGGAATAGTTTAACAATAGTTGAAAACATAATTTTTACAATTTAAATATTTTATATAATATCACCGTGGGATAGTTCTAGATCCTAGGTACAAAATATATTATTTGCATTTGGGACTTATGCATAAACTGCATGATTGAAAATATTTTTCTTACTTTTGTACTCGTAGCTAGCTGCTTCTCCTACGAAGGTCGCATTTCACCAGTGGTAATAATTTCAAGTTCAAATAAAGTGGATTCTCACGATCACTCCTGATAACTTTATTAAAATTAGCCCAGTTTACTTTATGTAGATCCTGGTTACTATCATTGCCATCCTACTTAATATTATAAATGTGAAAGTTTGTGGAGGTGTTTGTTACTTAATCACGTTCAAATGGCTGACGGTATGGTACCTGAATATAACACAATCTGGAATAACATTCAATATGCTTTTTATCCCTGGAATAGGTTCCCATGAGTTGTGGGAGCGGGACCAGTATTCCACGCGGGTAGAGCCGCGAGCATCAGATATCAGGCGAAACGTGATTCCCTTAATCCGTAAAAATAATTAGACTTTTACAGCTTTCTACAAATAAACTACACTAACGTGCAAAATTAAATTTCGTACGGTATTCGTTTAATATTGAATATAAAATCCCTTTTATATTAGAACAGTACATATTATGAATCATAAATCGAAAACGCTAACTTTTATGGTACTATAATGAACATGTTCTGCAACTTAGTAATGTTATGTTTTACCTACTTAGTTGCCATACCTTATAGTCGTAGCGGTAATAAAAGCAGAGGTTCCCGTTAAAGTTAATTACAGAAGCTATTTGAATATATCTTCGACCGCAGTGCGCGATATAGACTGACGTACCTGTCAGAACACAATGGGGCTCCCGAACAGCTTAATCCGCTTGACTGTAAACTATTAGGCGTGTCTAAGTTCAACCATTAGCATCGCCAAGGGAACGTTCCGCGGATTTACATTGAATGAAATTGTAATTTGTTGTGTCTCTCTAATAGGGTGGCGGTTTCCTTATGTGATGCGAATGATGGCCAGAATTGTGACACTCCGCCCCTTATGAGGCGGTTGTCGTTGCGAGGCGTCAACGTCGCTCATTGTTCAATGCCTATGTTTGTAAAAACAATATATAAATCACTATAGTGTACTGCTTTTACTAAATCCGTATTTTCGCCGTAGTCGTACTTACCAAAATGGGCATTGCGTAACGACACAAATTACAGAAAATATTTGTATATGAAACAAAAAGAAGTAATCATAAATTTCTTTGATATCTTTAAATATTGAGTTTCCTAAACGACAGTATTATTATATATTTCAACTACATCAGCAAATGTTTGATTATCTGATTTTCGACAATTCATGTTTCTTAAGTTAGTTTGCTTGTAACAATTAGTGATTAACGTCGGATACTAAATGTTCCGTTAGGTACCTATAACATGAGTATGTATACTGTATTCTCAAAACAATAAGTGATTATATCGGTAGTATAGGAAGATTGATTAGATACTTAATCTTAAACCTGTTGGCAATATTTTTTAGTTGATAAATAGCAATATTTTTTAGGCCTATTGCTCTAAGGCCCGTATTTCAGAACAACGCTCAGATGTTGATCGACTCTCACAATGACATTAGAACTGTTATCTAAAGCACAATTTGTCCTCAGATCAAGTTATAAATCGAAATTCAGGACTAAGAATTTTCTACTGTGCCCTTTTAGGTACTTAATCGACTAATGTATTCCATGTACCTAAACCAAATGACGCTTATCGCAAATTAATAGCACTAAAATCCCTTTTTGTTAATACAACCCTATACTCACAAACTCCACTAGTGTTAGACTGATAAACTGGTGATAATTTATAAAGAACTAAGCCCCTTAGGCGATGCGTAGGCTTTATAGTTACATATGCATGGCAGACTAATGGATACCAAGCAGATGAATTAAATCACGTTTGCAATGTTTATTATTATTATAACTTTACTTTATTTTTATCCTATACCTATGTGAACGATATAAAACTAGATAGTGTTCTAGAATAAATTTCTAATTTTCTGGACGGTCGCTTCGACCATCCAGACATAAACTAAGCATGTAACATAGATTATAGATCATGTATGGATAAACTTTTCAAATATAAAATGCATTAGAAATACTTACATTAATTAAAATAAACATTGCGCACATTACCATGCATTTGTCACCTACTACCATACATTGACCTATTGTATAAATAAAAAAAAAATACAAATAGATTTCATTTCGTAATAAATAACCTCATTATTGTTTATAAAAAAAAAAACTTATCTGCAAGTTTCCTATATCCACCACCTCGCGGGCTAATATTAATGTAACGAAATACGTAGAATATTTGTTTTTAAAATAAAAACAGGTGTTATTTGAATAAAGTTTACGCTTAAGATCCGTTCAACTAAGCATGTTCAACACCATGACGTACATAATTGGCTTATTACTTAGTGAGGAACGTCAAAGTAAAATGAGTAATTCTTCTAAGGATTACCTTTGCAAGGTAAACGAGTGAAATTTATGAATTCAAGGCATATAACAAGCGGATTCTTCTGAAAGACTTCGCCTGAGAGGTTAGTAGTTTGATGCGTCAGCTCTACCAGCAGTGGCTGGTACGAGTACGATTTATATTAACGAGTCTAGATTTCTCTAATCCTTCTACTAAAACTTAACTTGCTGTCACCGCAATCGTGACTAGCCTTATCTCACCATAATAAATTTCTAAATTGTTTAAATAGTCATAATCGTTTTATTTTTGTAAAAATAAAAAATGATAAAAAATTACGTAGAAACATGATTTTTTGTCAATGCAATAAGTCTGTTCAGACAGCTCACAAATAAATAAAATCTTTTAAAACTAAAAACGTAAAAATCACGTAGAGGCGTGATTTTTTGTCAATGCAATAATAAGTCAATACAGACATCTCATAAATAAATAAACACTTATAAAGCCATAATTAACAAAATTGAAATTAAAAATGTGATGTTTTAGCTACATATACACTAAGAATTTTAAGATAGTAGTAGATGTTAGTTCGAAAAAAAAGATAAACATCATTAAAATTTTAATGACACCAATAACTGGTCAATAAATCTTTGAAGTTCAGTTGATAATCTCATCTCAGTCAACCTTACCGTCTTTTACGGTCTATTTACAAATTATGTTATTTATTTATAAATTATAATATCTAATTAAACTCAAACATTGAATATATCTACCATAAATTAAAACCTTCTTCTATAGCACTCTATTTTAAGAGCATGCTTACCTACGGCATTTACTGAACACCAGACGTTGAAAGTATTTGAAATATTGAACCACTTTCCATGATGTAGCTCAGGGCTTCACATTCCAGTGGGCAGGTGGAAATTGCATAGTTTTATTATTCGTTACAACTTGTGGTCTTGAAACGATTGTATGGGCTATTTAAATAAAGAGATACAATTACTAGCAATAAATTTTCATTGAAAAGATCCTATTTACAATGCGGTACCGATTCTGACTGTATTAGATACTGTCGTGGTTGTAACCATTGTCAATAACGAGCACATAATGAGTTCTAATAAAATCAATGTATCCGATTTTGGATTATACCTATAAATTGATAATAAAATTATGAAGTAATTGAGTATAAAAAATCGGCTACCTACATTTACATTGTAAGAAAAGTTCGAGCTACTTTAAACAATGGGAGAAACGTGAGGCAATGTATCAAACCACGAATATCAGATGTATCGTACATGTAATTTAGATGCATCGTAAATTCGTAAATTTTATATGAAAAAATCTTTCGATCGTGTTCAGAATGACTCTTCTAATGATCTAGTACACTGTAAAGCGTGCGATCTCAAATTACAAACCTTCTAGTTTTCTCCGCGATTAATCATGCTAACCCAATGAGGGGCTAGAGTTTAAATCCTATAATCTTGCATTGTTCACGGTAACGTGGTTTCGAAGCACATTCGGAAGTAGGTTTACAGTGCATCCGTGACTTTTGTTTACGTCGATTTTGACGAATATATTTGCAATACAATATTATCAATATTGTATGAAGTAATTACTATCGTTATTATGATCTGTTCACGTATGAATAACACGACACTTGTAATGTCGGCTATTACGTGGTGGTGTATTGTGGTGCCTTGGGGTATTATCGAGTGCGACATCGCAATTTGTTTCTATTTTTGCCCACATCATCTTTTGTGGTGTCGTACGCAATTACATCCATCTTTTCTTTTCCTTTGATTACTTTGAGGTTGCAGAAACCTTTTTAGTATAATTTATTTTTATGATTTAATCATTTACTCGGTTATTTGAGTCGCTACCTACCTCATATGGTATAAATTGCAAAAAAAGTTAAGTAATTCATAAACATCAATTGTTTGCTATGTCTAGCTCGTGAGACATATTATTTCTCGATGATTCAATAAAACATGACTGTGCTTAAAAATCTCTAACCCTCATTTTTCTTTCTTCTGCGTTTGAGGTTATTAATTTCCTAATATTTTACAGTGATGTCAGCACTTTCGGCAGCTCTATTGATTAGATACTGTTAACTATACAGATCTAATTCTTTACTATCACGCAAGAAGTGACGTTATAAAATTATTGACTGCTTTCTAAAACCATCTACACTTGTTTTCTTTTTGCAATGACTTGATGCTTTTTGATTTAACTTGTAACAGATTGTAGACTTTGTCCTAATTTTGTTTTTTGACGACTTATACCGAAAGTATAACATATGATTCTTGTATAGGAGTTTGTTCTTCTCGGCGATACTAACGCAGCTAGAATACAAGTTACCAATGAGTTCACGTAAATACTGTTAACACTGTATGCATTCAATTTTTTTTAACTGAACTTACAAAGATATGTCTGTTTGATAACATCGATCGGTGCCATTAAAAGTTTTATCGTCTGTACAAGTCTCTTGTCGTCTGAAGGCGCAAGTAGTTTGCAAATTTTGCTTAATACAACTTTTGTCCTGTCACATCCATGTAGGGCTGCAGCCGTATTCGCACCTGTTTCATGAGTACCAACTTTACCGGTTTGATGCCGTCATTTCGTTAACTATTCACCATAGTACGGTACCATTTCTGTGTATCTCTGCTCTTTATAGTTTATTTATGTTTATTATAGAAGCTTTATATTAAGGTACAAACCGTTAAACTTGCCTACCATCGTGAATTTTATACTTTGGTCATGTACCAATCAGAGCACAATATAATTAATTTACTTTAACTGCACTTCAACTTAATTAAGTTAGAGAAAAAAACTACATCTGAGATTTTAACAAATACTGTAAATTCAGAGTACAAAGCTAAAAATGTTGCTTTATTTAAGTAGTCTATAAATATATTGCTCCAGTTTGGTAGGTAACAAAATAAAAGTAACTCAGATACGGAACAACTCGTCACGAAGTGAACCGTATGTTTGGTACCAGTCCACACGAAGCTATTCTATAAGTATGCCATGTTCTAATAAATAAGTGAGATTGGTATTATACTCTAAATGAAATAAAGCAATGAATGTTTATTATAGAAGAGACGCGCTTGCTGTGGCGCCCCAGGCATCTCAGCAGCGAGCTGCTCTGGTGCTTAATAGCGCACACGTTATGCCTACGCGTCTTCGTCAGTATCTTTTATTTTGAGTCTGACTGATTTAAAACTAAAAAATAAACTATAATATACAAAATATAGATGGGCATACAGAGGGGAAACGCTGCCAGCCAGATGGGCATGTTTGGGGGATGGGGCGTTGTGGTGACTTGATCTTCCGGATCAGAAATTTATATGTACTTTTTTGTTGAATTAAGTATTATTAAATAAAAAGATGATTAATAAATTTTACTGCTTGGATAAAATTAAGAGTACCAAGTGTAATATTTATGTACTGGTTGGCATATCAATTGAGCGCTGTTTTCAGAACCCGTATATCAAAATAACTATTTAATAGTGCCATCTACGCAGTATCTCAAAATGAGCTGTAAAGCATCACTGTCGTGAGTGGCTTGAGTATTTATTGCTTCTAATAATTATATTGGCCAATTCATGAAATTACAGTATAGATATCATTCTATCGTACTGCTGGGTTCTCTAACGATTAATTTATTCTCTAACTTGTTCACGATTGACCTGACCGAGACCATCATTTCATTATCGATTTGTGAGATCTATGTCCGGTTTACTAATTTACTCTTCATTGTACACTTATTTACAACAGTTGAATAAAACTGAACTACTATAACTGCTATTTAAAACAATTTGGTAAATTTATGCAACTTTTAGTAGGTATTATATATTTTGTCGAATTCCTATTACGCAAATGATACGGTCTGGTCGGCGGGCGTCATTGCGGCTTCGGTCGTGCGGTAACGGCATCATCAATCATCTGTAATTTGATTTCTATGCTCAATTATTGCGTTCGCGGAGGTCGAGGCGGCTGCACACTCCTCTTCCACGTACCTGAGCAGTTCGTTCCCGAGAGTGTATCACGGAATAGCACACAAATATCAGTAGCTCAACTCTATTTGAAATCTTTCATTATTTTAACTGTATTGTGAAGCGATTTTTCAATAAACGATATGAATAGATTGAATTACGTATAGCATTTCGAGAAGAATGAGAAAAAAGACATTTTAATTTTTTTCCATCCATTGTCATCGAATGTAATTCACTTTTTGTACTCAAAATACAATTTTTCTTTTTAATTAACCTTATTTTGCGGTGGAACTATTGACTAGCAAAAAGCTCGTGTCGTGTCTCTTCTAGAATACAATAGGAGACCGTGACGCAGGCGCTAGACATAATAATCACAAGTAGTACATGACAAGAATGGCGCACGCGCGTCTGTCACGACTGTCGCTGTGCGTCTCCGCGACCACTGACACTACTCAAGTAGGAACTTACCGATACACTTGGCCGAGACCGAGACCTTTGAGATATGTATCTTTATCTGTACTTGCCAAACTAGGTAATATCACTTGTTTATGTTCTCATCTATCATAGCTGCGTGACAGACGATGACGGACACACCACTATCGAGAATATAGTAGGACAGCGCTAACGACATACTCATCGGTCGTGCTAAGTGGTACGATCTTTCTTATTGCTGTTTTATTGTAGGGCGGAGATGTGGCTCGATGCATGTCTCAGAATTGTTATTCTTATATAAAGAAGTGGTCGTTTGTTGATTTTTAATCATCATATCAGCACTAGGCGCTTTTGAAGTTAACTGTCCGACTAAGTGGTGCAATGTAACGGTAGGTGCCGCGTTGGGTTGCGCACGAGTACTCGCCGCGTCCGCGACCGCGACATAGCCAGCACCGACCCTTTCACTGATCGTCATTCTTCGAAGTCGTCCAATGCCCATAAGAATCGAATTCGTTACAATTCTTTTTGTTGTATAAAGTTGTGGTTTCAGAAGTGATATTCTTGAATTTTATTTATTGTAATTTTTTTTTGCTAAAAAGGTTTTGATTGGACAATATGACGAAAAGACATCAACGCGTGCTGTATTTCCTTTTTATTTGCTATAAAAATTTCATACTCAATGTAAAATACAGTTACGTAGTAGATACGTGGAATTGAATGTAGCCGGTAATGAGAATTCGTTGTGAAGATATACGGCCGACGCAGACTGTACCATATTGTGTGCATATTAGGATCGCAATAACGAGTGAAAGACAGCAGCCGACGCGACCCGGTCTCGTAAATACAATCTCATATCGCGTCAGTGATACATCCTTCGATACCGAATGAAATATGAATCAGTAAACCTTGAAGAGTTATGATGTATGATAATGAGGTATAGAAACGAATTGGATGCAAATTGGTATCTGAGTAATAGCCAAGATGCCGGTAATCTCTTCATGGTAAGTACTAAGTATTTCAGAGGTTTATTTACTACGACTTATCTCGGTACACGCTTCATTGTAGTATCTAGTTAAAATGTCAGAGTCAACCCTATCATTTTTTATTCACGTCATCGACCTGACTTGAACATCATGTATCGCAAGTGTGGTCTTTTTAACTTCGAATAGAATTGTCGACCACAAGGAAATCGCAGCTCACGTAATGACAGCAATACGCACGTGATAGATTCGATTTACAGGTTCACTTCAATCTTTGCAACAGTAGGTACACATGGAAAATTACATTGCGGCTTTACGGGTTGTCCGCAGGATTTTATTCCAAATTTGAAATAAATTTCCTAGATACATAGATATAGAAATATCTCAATATATCTCATTGATCGATCTAGTTTACCATGCGGTAATAACTAATAAGTCCATACAAACGAGGCGGTGAAATTGAATCACATTTGGCGCGTGCGCCATCATTTGTACAATAGGAACATTGGCCATTGTATTCTGCACAACTGGGCTGTCATTGAACGTCAGACATTTATTACACAATAACGTGCTTATTATATTGACACGAAAATTGATTCACAGCACTAATATAATTAAATATATTTATATTGATATATGTTTATAAGAATCATTGTTGACCTGTAAATAGGAAAAAAAATATTAATGGGTAAGTCCGTAGATTTCAAAATTATTAAGCAGAGTATGCTTGTAGCATAAGGTGCAAGGGACAAACTTAAAAGTTTAAATGCTGCTATTTTTTTTTGGAGACTTACTATTTAAAGTTTATTTTTGTATAATTAAATAACAAAGCTGCCAATAACAATATCATATCAGTATCAGAATAAACGGGATATTTACCATGTTTCATTGTATTGAGTTTTCCGATA